>OY986437.1:72669938-75069938 GCA_963920525.1 Dichetophora obliterata
TTTTATTTTATTTTATTTTATTTTATTTTATTTTATTTTATTTTATTTTATTTTATTTTATTTTATTTTATTTTATTTTATTTTATTTTATTTTATTTTATTTTATTTTATTTTATTTTATTTTATTTTATTTTATTTTATTTTATTTTATTTTATTTTATTTTATTTTATTTTATTTTATTTTATTTTATTTTATTTTATTTTATTTTATTTTATTTTATTTTATTTTATTTTATTTTATTTTATTTTATTTTATTTTATTTTATTTTATTTTATTTTATTTTATTTTATTTTATTTTATTTTATTTTATTTTATTTTATTTTATTTTATTTTATTTTATTTTATTTTATTTTATTTTATTTTATTTTATTTTATTTTATTTTATTTTATTTTATTTTATTTTATTTTATTTTATTTTATTTTATTTTATTTTATTTTATTTTATTTTATTTTATTTTATTTTATTTTATTTTATTTTATTTTATTTTATTTTATTTTATTTTATTTTATTTTATTTTATTTTATTTTATTTTATTTTATTTTATTTTATTTTATTTTATTTTATTTTATTTTATTTTATTTTATTTTATTTTATTTTATTTTATTTTATTTTATTTTATTTTATTTTATTTTATTTTATTTTATTTTATTTTATTTTATTTTATTTTATTTTATTTTATTTTATTTTATTTTATTTTATTTTATTTTATTTTATTTTATTTTATTTTATTTTATTTTATTTTATTTTATTTTATTTTATTTTATTTTATTTTATTTTATTTTATTTTATTTTATTTTATTTTATTTTATTTTATTTTATTTTATTTTATTTTATTTTATTTTATTTTATTTTATTTTATTTTATTTTATTTTATTTTATTTTATTTTATTTTATTTTATTTTATTTTATTTTATTTTATTTTATTTTATTTTATTTTATTTTATTTTATTTTATTTTATTTTATTTTATTTTATTTTATTTTATTTTATTTTATTTTATTTTATTTTATTTTATTTTATTTTATTTTATTTTATTTTATTTTATTTTATTTTATTTTATTTTATTTTATTTTATTTTATTTTATTTTATTTTATTTTATTTTATTTTATTTTATTTTATTTTATTTTATTTTATTTTATTTTATTTTATTTTATTTTATTTTATTTTATTTTATTTTATTTTATTTTATTTTATTTTATTTTATTTTATTTTATTTTATTTTATTTTATTTTATTTTATTTTATTTTATTTTATTTTATTTTATTTTATTTTATTTTATTTTATTTTATTTTATTTTATTTTATTTTATTTTATTTTATTTTATTTTATTTTATTTTATTTTATTTTATTTTATTTTATTTTATTTTATTTTATTTTATTTTATTTTATTTTATTTTATTTTATTTTATTTTATTTTATTTTATTTTATTTTATTTTATTTTATTTTATTTTATTTTATTTTATTTTATTTTATTTTATTTTATTTTATTTTATTTTATTTTATTTTATTTTATTTTATTTTATTTTATTTTATTTTATTTTATTTTATTTTATTTTATTTTATTTTATTTTATTTTATTTTATTTTATTTTATTTTATTTTATTTTATTTTATTTTATTTTATTTTATTTTATTTTATTTTATTTTATTTTATTTTATTTTATTTTATTTTATTTTATTTTATTTTATTTTATTTTATTTTATTTTATTTTATTTTATTTTATTTTATTTTATTTTATTTTATTTTATTTTATTTTATTTTATTTTATTTTATTTTATTTTATTTTATTTTATTTTATTTTATTTTATTTTATTTTATTTTATTTTATTTTATTTTATTTTATTTTATTTTATTTTATTTTATTTTATTTTATTTTATTTTATTTTATTTTATTTTATTTTATTTTATTTTATTTTATTTTATTTTATTTTATTTTATTTTATTTTATTTTATTTTATTTTATTTTATTTTATTTTATTTTATTTTATTTTATTTTATTTTATTTTATTTTATTTTATTTTATTTTATTTTATTTTATTTTATTTTATTTTATTTTATTTTATTTTATTTTATTTTATTTTATTTTATTTTATTTTATTTTATTTTATTTTATTTTATTTTATTTTATTTTATTTTATTTTATTTTATTTTATTTTATTTTATTTTATTTTATTTTATTTTATTTTATTTTATTTTATTTTATTTTATTTTATTTTATTTTATTTTATTTTATTTTATTTTATTTTATTTTATTTTATTTTATTTTATTTTATTTTATTTTATTTTATTTTATTTTATTTTATTTTATTTTATTTTATTTTATTTTATTTTATTTTATTTTATTTTATTTTATTTTATTTTATTTTATTTTATTTTATTTTATTTTATTTTATTTTATTTTATTTTATTTTATTTTATTTTATTTTATTTTATTTTATTTTATTTTATTTTATTTTATTTTATTTTATTTTATTTTATTTTATTTTATTTTATTTTATTTTATTTTATTTTATTTTATTTTATTTTATTTTATTTTATTTTATTTTATTTTATTTTATTTTATTTTATTTTATTTTATTTTATTTTATTTTATTTTATTTTATTTTATTTTATTTTATTTTATTTTATTTTATTTTATTTTATTTTATTTTATTTTATTTTATTTTATTTTATTTTATTTTATTTTATTTTATTTTATTTTATTTTATTTTATTTTATTTTATTTTATTTTATTTTATTTTATTTTATTTTATTTTATTTTATTTTATTTTATTTTATTTTATTTTATTTTATTTTATTTTATTTTATTTTATTTTATTTTATTTTATTTTATTTTATTTTATTTTATTTTATTTTATTTTATTTTATTTTATTTTATTTTATTTTATTTTATTTTATTTTATTTTATTTTATTTTATTTTATTTTATTTTATTTTATTTTATTTTATTTTATTTTATTTTATTTTATTTTATTTTATTTTATTTTATTTTATTTTATTTTATTTTATTTTATTTTATTTTATTTTATTTTATTTTATTTTATTTTATTTTATTTTATTTTATTTTATTTTATTTTATTTTATTTTATTTTATTTTATTTTATTTTATTTTATTTTATTTTATTTTATTTTATTTTATTTTATTTTATTTTATTTTATTTTATTTTATTTTATTTTATTTTATTTTATTTTATTTTATTTTATTTTATTTTATTTTATTTTATTATGTTGACTTTATATGATTTAAATACAAATTCTAAATGTTTGATAGTTTAAATCATACTTGATTTTAAATACAAATTCTAGTTGTTTGACAGTTTAAAATCGTTTATCGAGCTTAAGGTCAAAGTTAGAAACAATTAATTGTTCTAACGAATTTTTCTAAAGAAACAACAACAACAACAAAGTTTTTTCAATATGAAAGGAAAAAAACCACTAGCAAATTGATTTTATTGTACAATTTCTGCGTGCTAAACGCGTCATCAGAAATCTTTGTGATTGCCCGTGCAAGCGCGTAGACGCACTGCACCATCGGGGCGATGAGATTTTGAAGCTTCAATTTCTCATTTTTTCCCTTAATTTCATAATGCCACATTTGTTGTTGTATTTCTGTTTTACTTTAGTTTCTATGCCTATATTATATGTAGTCCAACAGCCTGCTGGAATTCTGCACTAACAAAGCATGTTTACTGAAGTTGTTTTTAGAATTTTTTTTTGCTGATTTTGTTTTTCAGCTGTTTCCGTTTGGTCGAGCTCTACCATTTGATTAAAGTTTTTTCCTAAATGACCTCTATGTTTATTATGTTGACTTTATATGATTTAAATACAAATTCTAAATGTTTGATAGTTTAAATCATACTTGATTTTAAATACAAATTCTAGTTGTTTGACAGTTTAAAATCGTTTATCGAGCTTAAGGTCAAAGTTAGAAACAATTAATTGTTCTAACGAATTTTTCTAAAGAAACAACAACAACAACAAAGTTTTTTCAATATGAAAGGAAAAAAACCACTAGCAAATTGATTTTATTGTACAATTTCTGCGTGCTAAACGCGTCATCAGAAATCTTTGTGATTGCCCGTGCAAGCGCGTAGACGCACTGCACCATCGGGGCGATGAGATTTTGAAGCTTCAATTTCTCATTTTTTCCCTTAATTTCATAATGCCACATTTGTTGTTGTATTTCTGTTTTACTTTAGTTTCTATGCCTATATTATATGTAGTCCAACAGCCTGCTGGAATTCTGCACTAACAAAGCATGTTTACTGAAGTTGTTTTTAGAATTTTTTTTGCTGATTTTGTTTTTCAGCTGTTTCCGTTTGGTCGAGCTCTACCATTTGATTAAAGTTTTTTCCTAAATGACCTCTATGTTTATTATGTTGACTTTATATGATTTAAATACAAATTCTAAATGTTTGATAGTTTAAATCATACTTGATTTTAAATACAAATTCTAGTTGTTTGACAGTTTAAAATCGTTTATCGAGCTTAAGGTCAAAGTTAGAAACAATTAATTGTTCTAACGAATTTTTCTAAAGAAACAACAACAACAACAAAGTTTTTTCAATATGAAAGGAAAAAAACCACTAGCAAATTGATTTTATTGTACAATTTCTGCGTGCTAAACGCGTCATCAGAAATCTTTGTGATTGCCCGTGCAAGCGCGTAGACGCACTGCACCATCGGGGCGATGAGATTTTGAAGCTTCAATTTCTCATTTTTTCCCTTAATTTCATAATGCCACATTTGTTGTTGTATTTCTGTTTTACTTTAGTTTCTATGCCTATATTATATGTAGTCCAACAGCCTGCTGGAATTCTGCACTAACAAAGCATGTTTACTGAAGTTGTTTTTAGAATTTTTTTTTGCTGATTTTGTTTTTCAGCTGTTTCCGTTTGGTCGAGCTCTACCATTTGATTAAAGTTTTTTCCTAAATGACCTCTATGTTTATTATGTTGACTTTATATGATTTAAATACAAATTCTAAATGTTTGATAGTTTAAATCATACTTGATTTTAAATACAAATTCTAGTTGTTTGACAGTTTAAAATCGTTTATCGAGCTTAAGGTCAAAGTTAGAAACAATTAATTGTTCTAACGAATTTTTCTAAAGAAACAACAACAACAACAAAGTTTTTTCAATATGAAAGGAAAAAAACCACTAGCAAATTGATTTTATTGTACAATTTCTGCGTGCTAAACGCGTCATCAGAAATCTTTGTGATTGCCCGTGCAAGCGCGTAGACGCACTGCACCATCGGGGCGATGAGATTTTGAAGCTTCACTTTCTCATTTTTTCCCTTAATTTCATAATGCCACATTTGTTGTTGTATTTCTGTTTTACTTTAGTTTCTATGCCTATATTATATGTAGTCCAACAGCCTGCTGGAATTCTGCACTAACAAAGCATGTTTACTGAAGTTGTTTTTAGAATTTTTTTTGCTGATTTTGTTTTTCAGCTGTTTCCGTTTGGTCGAGCTCTACCATTTGATTAAAGTTTTTTCCTAAATGACCTCTATGTTTATTATGTTGACTTTATATGATTTAAATACAAATTCTAAATGTTTGATAGTTTAAATCATACTTGATTTTAAATACAAATTCTAGTTGTTTGACAGTTTAAAATCGTTTATCGAGCTTAAGGTCAAAGTTAGAAACAATTAATTGTTCTAACGAATTTTTCTAAAGAAACAACAACAACAACAAAGTTTTTTCAATATGAAAGGAAAAAAACCACTAGCAAATTGATTTTATTGTACAATTTCTGCGTGCTAAACGCGTCATCAGAAATCTTTGTGATTGCCCGTGCAAGCGCGTAGACGCACTGCACCATCGGGGCGATGAGATTTTGAAGCTTCAATTTCTCATTTTTTCCCTTAATTTCATAATGCCACATTTGTTGTTGTATTTCTGTTTTACTTTAGTTTCTATGCCTATATTATATGTAGTCCAACAGCCTGCTGGAATTCTGCACTAACAAAGCATGTTTACTGAAGTTGTTTTTAGAATTTTTTTTGCTGATTTTGTTTTTCAGCTGTTTCCGTTTGGTCGAGCTCTACCATTTGATTAAAGTTTTTTCCTAAATGACCTCTATGTTTATTATGTTGACTTTATATGATTTAAATACAAATTCTAAATGTTTGATAGTTTAAATCATACTTGATTTTAAATACAAATTCTAGTTGTTTGACAGTTTAAAATCGTTTATCGAGCTTAAGGTCAAAGTTAGAAACAATTAATTGTTCTAACGAATTTTTCTAAAGAAACAACAACAACAACAAAGTTTTTTCAATATGAAAGGAAAAAAACCACTAGCAAATTGATTTTATTGTACAATTTCTGCGTGCTAAACGCGTCATCAGAAATCTTTGTGATTGCCCGTGCAAGCGCGTAGACGCACTGCACCATCGGGGCGATGAGATTTTGAAGCTTCAATTTCTCATTTTTTCCCTTAATTTCATAATGCCACATTTGTTGTTGTATTTCTGTTTTACTTTAGTTTCTATGCCTATATTATATGTAGTCCAACAGCCTGCTGGAATTCTGCACTAACAAAGCATGTTTACTGAAGTTGTTTTTAGAATTTTTTTTGCTGATTTTGTTTTTTGGTTTTTTTCCTTTCATATTGAAAAAACTTTGTTGTTGTTGTTGTTTCTTTAGAAAAATTCGTTAGAACAATTAATTGTTTCTAACTTTGACCTTAAGCTCGATAAACGATTTTAAACTGTCAAACAACTAGAATTTGTATTTAAAATCAAGTATGATTTAAACTATCAAACATTTAGAATTTGTATTTAAATCATATAAAGTCAACATAATAAACATAGAGGTCATTTAGGAAAAAACTTTAATCAAATGGTAGAGCTCGACCAAACGGAAACAGCTGAAAAACAAAATCAGCAAAAAAAATTCTAAAAACAACTTCAGTAAACATGCTTTGTTAGTGCAGAATTCCAGCAGGCTGTTGGACTACATATAATATAGGCATAGAAACTAAAGTAAAACAGAAATACAACAACAAATGTGGCATTATGAAATTAAGGGAAAAAATGAGAAATTGAAGCTTCAAAATCTCATCGCCCCGATGGTGCAGTGCGTCTACGCGCTTGCACGGGCAATCACAAAGATTTCTGATGACGCGTTTAGCACGCAGAAATTGTACAATAAAATCAATTTGCTAGTGGTTTTTTTCCTTTCATATTGAAAAAACTTTGTTGTTGTTGTTGTTTCTTTAGAAAAATTCGTTAGAACAATTAATTGTTTCTAACTTTGACCTTAAGCTCGATAAACGATTTTAAACTGTCAAACAACTAGAATTTGTATTTAAAATCAAGTATGATTTAAACTATCAAACATTTAGAATTTGTATTTAAATCATATAAAGTCAACATAATAAACATAGAGGTCATTTAGGAAAAAACTTTAATCAAATGGTAGAGCTCGACCAAACGGAAACAGCTGAAAAACAAAATCAGCAAAAAAAATTCTAAAAACAACTTCAGTAAACATGCTTTGTTAGTGCAGAATTCCAGCAGGCTGTTGGACTACATATAATATAGGCATAGAAACTAAAGTAAAACAGAAATACAACAACAAATGTGGCATTATGAAATTAAGGGAAAAAATGAGAAATTGAAGCTTCAAAATCTCATCGCCCCGATGGTGCAGTGCGTCTACGCGCTTGCACGGGCAATCACAAAGATTTCTGATGACGCGTTTAGCACGCAGAAATTGTACAATAAAATCAATTTGCTAGTGGTTTTTTTCCTTTCATATTGAAAAAACTTTGTTGTTGTTGTTGTTGTTGTTTCTTTAGAAAAATTCGTTAGAACAATTAATTGTTTCTAACTTTGACCTTAAGCTCGATAAACGATTTTAAACTGTCAAACAACTAGAATTTGTATTTAAAATCAAGTATGATTTAAACTATCAAACATTTAGAATTTGTATTTAAATCATATAAAGTCAACATAATAAACATAGAGGTCATTTAGGAAAAAACTTTAATCAAATGGTAGAGCTCGACCAAACGGAAACAGCTGAAAAACAAAATCAGCAAAAAAAATTCTAAAAACAACTTCAGTAAACATGCTTTGTTAGTGCAGAATTCCAGCAGGCTGTTGGACTACATATAATATAGGCATAGAAACTAAAGTAAAACAGAAATACAACAACAAATGTGGCATTATGAAATTAAGGGAAAAAATGAGAAATTGAAGCTTCAAAATCTCATCGCCCCGATGGTGCAGTGCGTCTACGCGCTTGCACGGGCAATCACAAAGATTTCTGATGACGCGTTTAGCACGCAGAAATTGTACAATAAAATCAATTTGCTAGTGGTTTTTTTCCTTTCATATTGAAAAAACTTTGTTGTTGTTGTTGTTTCTTTAGAAAAATTCGTTAGAACAATTAATTGTTTCTAACTTTGACCTTAAGCTCGATAAACGATTTTAAACTGTCAAACAACTAGAATTTGTATTTAAAATCAAGTATGATTTAAACTATCAAACATTTAGAATTTGTATTTAAATCATATAAAGTCAACATAATAAACATAGAGGTCATTTAGGAAAAAACTTTAATCAAATGGTAGAGCTCGACCAAACGGAAACAGCTGAAAAACAAAATCAGCAAAAAAAATTCTAAAAACAACTTCAGTAAACATGCTTTGTTAGTGCAGAATTCCAGCAGGCTGTTGGACTACATATAATATAGGCATAGAAACTAAAGTAAAACAGAAATACAACAACAAATGTGGCATTATGAAATTAAGGGAAAAAATGAGAAATTGAAGCTTCAAAATCTCATCGCCCCGATGGTGCAGTGCGTCTACGCGCTTGCACGGGCAATCACAAAGATTTCTGATGACGCGTTTAGCACGCAGAAATTGTACAATAAAATCAATTTGCTAGTGGTTTTTTTCCTTTCATATTGAAAAAACTTTGTTGTTGTTGTTGTTTCTTTAGAAAAATTCGTTAGAACAATTAATTGTTTCTAACTTTGACCTTAAGCTCGATAAACGATTTTAAACTGTCAAACAACTAGAATTTGTATTTAAAATCAAGTATGATTTAAACTATCAAACATTTAGAATTTGTATTTAAATCATATAAAGTCAACATAATAAACATAGAGGTCATTTAGGAAAAAACTTTAATCAAATGGTAGAGCTCGACCAAACGGAAACAGCTGAAAAACAAAATCAGCAAAAAAAATTCTAAAAACAACTTCAGTAAACATGCTTTGTTAGTGCAGAATTCCAGCAGGCTGTTGGACTACATATAATATAGGCATAGAAACTAAAGTAAAACAGAAATACAACAACAAATGTGGCATTATGAAATTAAGGGAAAAAATGAGAAATTGAAGCTTCAAAATCTCATCGCCCCGATGGTGCAGTGCGTCTACGCGCTTGCACGGGCAATCACAAAGATTTCTGATGACGCGTTTAGCACGCAGAAATTGTACAATAAAATCAATTTGCTAGTGGTTTTTTTCCTTTCATATTGAAAAAACTTTGTTGTTGTTGTTGTTTCTTTAGAAAAATTCGTTAGAACAATTAATTGTTTCTAACTTTGACCTTAAGCTCGATAAACGATTTTAAACTGTCAAACAACTAGAATTTGTATTTAAAATCAAGTATGATTTAAACTATCAAACATTTAGAATTTGTATTTAAATCATATAAAGTCAACATAATAAACATAGAGGTCATTTAGGAAAAAACTTTAATTTTATTTTATTTTATTTTATTTTATTTTATTTTATTTTATTTTATTTTATTTTATTTTATTTTATTTTATTTTATTTTATTTTATTTTATTTTATTTTATTTTATTTTATTTTATTTTATTTTATTTTATTTTATTTTATTTTATTTTATTTTATTTTATTTTATTTTATTTTATTTTATTTTATTTTATTTTATTTTATTTTATTTTATTTTATTTTATTTTATTTTATTTTATTTTATTTTATTTTATTTTATTTTATTTTATTTTATTTTATTTTATTTTATTTTATTTTATTTTATTTTATTTTATTTTATTTTATTTTATTTTATTTTATTTTATTTTATTTTATTTTATTTTATTTTATTTTATTTTATTTTATTTTATTTTATTTTATTTTATTTTATTTTATTTTATTTTATTTTATTTTATTTTATTTTATTTTATTTTATTTTATTTTATTTTATTTTATTTTATTTTATTTTATTTTATTTTATTTTATTTTATTTTATTTTATTTTATTTTATTTTATTTTATTTTATTTTATTTTATTTTATTTTATTTTATTTTATTTTATTTTATTTTATTTTATTTTATTTTATTTTATTTTATTTTATTTTATTTTATTTTATTTTATTTTATTTTATTTTATTTTATTTTATTTTATTTTATTTTATTTTATTTTATTTTATTTTATTTTATTTTATTTTATTTTATTTTATTTTATTTTATTTTATTTTATTTTATTTTATTTTATTTTATTTTATTTTATTTTATTTTATTTTATTTTATTTTATTTTATTTTATTTTATTTTATTTTATTTTATTTTATTTTATTTTATTTTATTTTATTTTATTTTATTTTATTTTATTTTATTTTATTTTATTTTATTTTATTTTATTTTATTTTATTTTATTTTATTTTATTTTATTTTATTTTATTTTATTTTATTTTATTTTATTTTATTTTATTTTATTTTATTTTATTTTATTTTATTTTATTTTATTTTATTTTATTTTATTTTATTTTATTTTATTTTATTTTATTTTATTTTATTTTATTTTATTTTATTTTATTTTATTTTATTTTATTTTATTTTATTTTATTTTATTTTATTTTATTTTATTTTATTTTATTTTATTTTATTTTATTTTATTTTATTTTATTTTATTTTATTTTATTTTATTTTATTTTATTTTATTTTATTTTATTTTATTTTATTTTATTTTATTTTATTTTATTTTATTTTATTTTATTTTATTTTATTTTATTTTATTTTATTTTATTTTATTTTATTTTATTTTATTTTATTTTATTTTATTTTATTTTATTTTATTTTATTTTATTTTATTTTATTTTATTTTATTTTATTTTATTTTATTTTATTTTATTTTATTTTATTTTATTTTATTTTATTTTATTTTATTTTATTTTATTTTATTTTATTTTATTTTATTTTATTTTATTTTATTTTATTTTATTTTATTTTATTTTATTTTATTTTATTTTATTTTATTTTATTTTATTTTATTTTATTTTATTTTATTTTATTTTATTTTATTTTATTTTATTTTATTTTATTTTATTTTATTTTATTTTATTTTATTTTATTTTATTTTATTTTATTTTATTTTATTTTATTTTATTTTATTTTATTTTATTTTATTTTATTTTATTTTATTTTATTTTATTTTATTTTATTTTATTTTATTTTATTTTATTTTATTTTATTTTATTTTATTTTATTTTATTTTATTTTATTTTATTTTATTTTATTTTATTTTATTTTATTTTATTTTATTTTATTTTATTTTATTTTATTTTATTTTATTTTATTTTATTTTATTTTATTTTATTTTATTTTATTTTATTTTATTTTATTTTATTTTATTTTATTTTATTTTATTTTATTTTATTTTATTTTATTTTATTTTATTTTATTTTATTTTATTTTATTTTATTTTATTTTATTTTATTTTATTTTATTTTATTTTATTTTATTTTATTTTATTTTATTTTATTTTATTTTATTTTATTTTATTTTATTTTATTTTATTTTATTTTATTTTATTTTATTTTATTTTATTTTATTTTATTTTATTTTATTTTATTTTATTTTATTTTATTTTATTTTATTTTATTTTATTTTATTTTATTTTATTTTATTTTATTTTATTTTATTTTATTTTATTTTATTTTATTTTATTTTATTTTATTTTATTTTATTTTATTTTATTTTATTTTATTTTATTTTATTTTATTTTATTTTATTTTATTTTATTTTATTTTATTTTATTTTATTTTATTTTATTTTATTTTATTTTATTTTATTTTATTTTATTTTATTTTATTTTATTTTATTTTATTTTATTTTATTTTATTTTATTTTATTTTATTTTATTTTATTTTATTTTATTTTATTTTATTTTATTTTATTTTATTTTATTTTATTTTATTTTATTTTATTTTATTTTATTTTATTTTATTTTATTTTATTTTATTTTATTTTATTTTATTTTATTTTATTTTATTTTATTTTATTTTATTTTATTTTATTTTATTTTATTTTATTTTATTTTATTTTATTTTATTTTATTTTATTTTATTTTATTTTATTTTATTTTATTTTATTTTATTTTATTTTATTTTATTTTATTTTATTTTATTTTATTTTATTTTATTTTATTTTATTTTATTTTATTTTATTTTATTTTATTTTATTTTATTTTATTTTATTTTATTTTATTTTATTTTATTTTATTTTATTTTATTTTATTTTATTTTATTTTATTTTATTTTATTTTATTTTATTTTATTTTATTTTATTTTATTTTATTTTATTTTATTTTATTTTATTTTATTTTATTTTATTTTATTTTATTTTATTTTATTTTATTTTATTTTATTTTATTTTATTTTATTTTATTTTATTTTATTTTATTTTATTTTATTTTATTTTATTTTATTTTATTTTATTTTATTTTATTTTATTTTATTTTATTTTATTTTATTTTATTTTATTTTATTTTATTTTATTTTATTTTATTTTATTTTATTTTATTTTATTTTATTTTATTTTATTTTATTTTATTTTATTTTATTTTATTTTATTTTATTTTATTTTATTTTATTTTATTTTATTTTATTTTATTTTATTTTATTTTATTTTATTTTATTTTATTTTATTTTATTTTATTTTATTTTATTTTATTTTATTTTATTTTATTTTATTTTATTTTATTTTATTTTATTTTATTTTATTTTATTTTATTTTATTTTATTTTATTTTATTTTATTTTATTTTATTTTATTTTATTTTATTTTATTTTATTTTATTTTATTTTATTTTATTTTATTTTATTTTATTTTATTTTATTTTATTTTATTTTATTTTATTTTATTTTATTTTATTTTATTTTATTTTATTTTATTTTATTTTATTTTATTTTATTTTATTTTATTTTATTTTATTTTATTTTATTTTATTTTATTTTATTTTATTTTATTTTATTTTATTTTATTTTATTTTATTTTATTTTATTTTATTTTATTTTATTTTATTTTATTTTATTTTATTTTATTTTATTTTATTTTATTTTATTTTATTTTATTTTATTTTATTTTATTTTATTTTATTTTATTTTATTTTATTTTATTTTATTTTATTTTATTTTATTTTATTTTATTTTATTTTATTTTATTTTATTTTATTTTATTTTATTTTATTTTATTTTATTTTATTTTATTTTATTTTATTTTATTTTATTTTATTTTATTTTATTTTATTTTATTTTATTTTATTTTATTTTATTTTATTTTATTTTATTTTATTTTATTTTATTTTATTTTATTTTATTTTATTTTATTTTATTTTATTTTATTTTATTTTATTTTATTTTATTTTATTTTATTTTATTTTATTTTATTTTATTTTATTTTATTTTATTTTATTTTATTTTATTTTATTTTATTTTATTTTATTTTATTTTATTTTATTTTATTTTATTTTATTTTATTTTATTTTATTTTATTTTATTTTATTTTATTTTATTTTATTTTATTTTATTTTATTTTATTTTATTTTATTTTATTTTATTTTATTTTATTTTATTTTATTTTATTTTATTTTATTTTATTTTATTTTATTTTATTTTATTTTATTTTATTTTATTTTATTTTATTTTATTTTATTTTATTTTATTTTATTTTATTTTATTTTATTTTATTTTATTTTATTTTATTTTATTTTATTTTATTTTATTTTATTTTATTTTATTTTATTTTATTTTATTTTATTTTATTTTATTTTATTTTATTTTATTTTATTTTATTTTATTTTATTTTATTTTATTTTATTTTATTTTATTTTATTTTATTTTATTTTATTTTATTTTATTTTATTTTATTTTATTTTATTTTATTTTATTTTATTTTATTTTATTTTATTTTATTTTATTTTATTTTATTTTATTTTATTTTATTTTATTTTATTTTATTTTATTTTATTTTATTTTATTTTATTTTATTTTATTTTATTTTATTTTATTTTATTTTATTTTATTTTATTTTATTTTATTTTATTTTATTTTATTTTATTTTATTTTATTTTATTTTATTTTATTTTATTTTATTTTATTTTATTTTATTTTATTTTATTTTATTTTATTTTATTTTATTTTATTTTATTTTATTTTATTTTATTTTATTTTATTTTATTTTATTTTATTTTATTTTATTTTATTTTATTTTATTTTATTTTATTTTATTTTATTTTATTTTATTTTATTTTATTTTATTTTATTTTATTTTATTTTATTTTATTTTATTTTATTTTATTTTATTTTATTTTATTTTATTTTATTTTATTTTATTTTATTTTATTTTATTTTATTTTATTTTATTTTATTTTATTTTATTTTATTTTATTTTATTTTATTTTATTTTATTTTATTTTATTTTATTTTATTTTATTTTATTTTATTTTATTTTATTTTATTTTATTTTATTTTATTTTATTTTATTTTATTTTATTTTATTTTATTTTATTTTATTTTATTTTATTTTATTTTATTTTATTTTATTTTATTTTATTTTATTTTATTTTATTTTATTTTATTTTATTTTATTTTATTTTATTTTATTTTATTTTATTTTATTTTATTTTATTTTATTTTATTTTATTTTATTTTATTTTATTTTATTTTATTTTATTTTATTTTATTTTATTTTATTTTATTTTATTTTATTTTATTTTATTTTATTTTATTTTATTTTATTTTATTTTATTTTATTTTATTTTATTTTATTTTATTTTATTTTATTTTATTTTATTTTATTTTATTTTATTTTATTTTATTTTATTTTATTTTATTTTATTTTATTTTATTTTATTTTATTTTATTTTATTTTATTTTATTTTATTTTATTTTATTTTATTTTATTTTATTTTATTTTATTTTATTTTATTTTATTTTATTTTATTTTATTTTATTTTATTTTATTTTATTTTATTTTATTTTATTTTATTTTATTTTATTTTATTTTATTTTATTTTATTTTATTTTATTTTATTTTATTTTATTTTATTTTATTTTATTTTATTTTATTTTATTTTATTTTATTTTATTTTATTTTATTTTATTTTATTTTATTTTATTTTATTTTATTTTATTTTATTTTATTTTATTTTATTTTATTTTATTTTATTTTATTTTATTTTATTTTATTTTATTTTATTTTATTTTATTTTATTTTATTTTATTTTATTTTATTTTATTTTATTTTATTTTATTTTATTTTATTTTATTTTATTTTATTTTATTTTATTTTATTTTATTTTATTTTATTTTATTTTATTTTATTTTATTTTATTTTATTTTATTTTATTTTATTTTATTTTATTTTATTTTATTTTATTTTATTTTATTTTATTTTATTTTATTTTATTTTATTTTATTTTATTTTATTTTATTTTATTTTATTTTATTTTATTTTATTTTATTTTATTTTATTTTATTTTATTTTATTTTATTTTATTTTATTTTATTTTATTTTATTTTATTTTATTTTATTTTATTTTATTTTATTTTATTTTATTTTATTTTATTTTATTTTATTTTATTTTATTTTATTTTATTTTATTTTATTTTATTTTATTTTATTTTATTTTATTTTATTTTATTTTATTTTATTTTATTTTATTTTATTTTATTTTATTTTATTTTATTTTATTTTATTTTATTTTATTTTATTTTATTTTATTTTATTTTATTTTATTTTATTTTATTTTATTTTATTTTATTTTATTTTATTTTATTTTATTTTATTTTATTTTATTTTATTTTATTTTATTTTATTTTATTTTATTTTATTTTATTTTATTTTATTTTATTTTATTTTATTTTATTTTATTTTATTTTATTTTATTTTATTTTATTTTATTTTATTTTATTTTATTTTATTTTATTTTATTTTATTTTATTTTATTTTATTTTATTTTATTTTATTTTATTTTATTTTATTTTATTTTATTTTATTTTATTTTATTTTATTTTATTTTATTTTATTTTATTTTATTTTATTTTATTTTATTTTATTTTATTTTATTTTATTTTATTTTATTTTATTTTATTTTATTTTATTTTATTTTATTTTATTTTATTTTATTTTATTTTATTTTATTTTATTTTATTTTATTTTATTTTATTTTATTTTATTTTATTTTATTTTATTTTATTTTATTTTATTTTATTTTATTTTATTTTATTTTATTTTATTTTATTTTATTTTATTTTATTTTATTTTATTTTATTTTATTTTATTTTATTTTATTTTATTTTATTTTATTTTATTTTATTTTATTTTATTTTATTTTATTTTATTTTATTTAGAAATAAATAAATATAGCCTGATAATTTACAAATACTGATGTGCGCTATAACTTGTATAAATAACTTGTATAAATAAACTCACGCCGTGCAAGAACAATAACAATTTTTTATCCTATCGATGCTCCAATACTCAAACAAAGATTTCTCAATCAAAAAATAAACTTTGATGAGCGTATCTACTCCCGAAAAGCATTACATTTCACATACTCTCTAGCAGTTAGAATTTAATCATTGCAATGCATTGAATAATCAATAATTTTGTGCTTACAGAATATAATGTGACACTGGCAAGTCCTAAGAGAGAAAACATACCTTTTAGGAATTTATTTTTTGAACATTTTTCAGTGCACCCACCTAACAACGTATTCTAAAGCCGTTACATTAAATGCAATTACACAATCAGTTTATGACTTAAAACATTAAAATACATTTTCCTTCTGAGTTTCGTGAGCGATCTTATACACATTTTTTACAGAAAGCTCAGCGACTAAATATGCAAAGTATCGTAGAATAGCCCATTTACTACTTTCATCGACATTACGATTATAACTAAATTTGAGAACTTCACAACATAGACAACCATCTAAGCCTGTGTAATAAAACCAAATGAATGAAAATCTAGCTTTAGTTTATAGTTTTTTGGCAAAATCCCACCCCATGTATAATCCTGGATCAGGAACCGTAACGGTTATGATTTAAAAAAAAAATAGTTAAAACTTTACTCATAGTTTTTCGATCAAAAATATAAGTTTATATTTGACTTTTATTTTTTGTATCAAAAATAAGAGTTGAAATATGACTTTTATTTTTTCGATCAAAAATATAAGTTAAAATTTTACTTTTATTTTTCCGATCAAAAATAGAGATTAAAGATTTGATAGATCTATTTCTTATAAACTACTATAATAGTTTAAATTTTCAAAACAATCAATAAAGTAAATTTTTTATTCTTTTACACTTATATTCGTAACATTTTTGCACACAGATAAAAACATTGCAATCGATATCATATCGCTGCATTGTATCGCTTAGTTGCTTATCATTGCACAGCACATTCCGTTTTCATTTATTTTGCCATCGACTGGAACAGCGACTGCAAGCAGATGATATATGAATTAAAATATTACTTTTACTTTTGATCGAAAAAATAATGGTAACATTTTAACTTTTATAAATACCGCGGCGGATACGCGGCACGCGCAACGACGAAAAGTTAAATTTTAACTTCTATTTTTGATCGAAATAAAATTGGTCAGAAAATAATGATTATTTATTGACTTGTTAAAAAAATCAGAAAATTAAAATCATTAAACGTTATTATTCCCTAGCTAGGTTAGGTTAAGGTGGCGGCAAGTCTTTAGACCAGCTTACTTAGACCATATTTTTAGTCCCTTGTAATACCACAGAATGGAAGAAGGGAGTAACCAAGTGAAACTTTTGTGTAGGATGTTCTTAATGTGGCAGAAGCTGTAGAAACATATGATATTAAATCTGAAGCAAGTGTTATGCCTTGACCTCAGTCAAATCGAGTTACTAAGCGTCCACAAACTTTTCCTAACACCACCAATTACAACTTTTCGTCGTAAATTGATGTGTTTTAAGTTCCTTTGATTAGGAATAAGGAAAGAAAGGTTATAGCGTAGGACCATGGCCCAGTCAGGATTCGAACCCGGGACCCCTGAGCGATAGTCAAGCGCGCTACCACTAGACTATCGATGCCGCCAGCATCATATTACTATATTCAAATATGGAATAGACTTACTCTTTCCATTTGACTTTTTGAATTGAAATTTCGAAAATAACCGTTATTTTCGGTCCCTGTTGCGGTAGTTTGGCAAGTTATTAAGTTTTTTATGACTAGATTGTGTCGCATAGTTTCAAAAAGTGATAAACGATTTTTGAAACGTGTAAACTTAACTTTATTGATCACCTCAAAATAAATCAATTTAAAAATCTTGCTCAGAACTGAAACCATAGATTAAGACATTTCGAAAAAGAACTTATCAGGTTTATTTTATATCAATTTATACATTTCAGATAATAGCCCTCTTAATTTATTTTTTTTTATATATTAAATAAAAATAACTTTATATATATTTTTATTTTCAGTTGTACGATCTCTTGGGCAATAATAACAAAAACTTGTGATTTTTTCGAATTCCTTCTCACTCGTCGACTGGAGACAAAAAAATTCAATTATACAAAATTCTTCCGAAAAGGAACACAGTTTCTTCAACAGCCACAAACGTTTGCAGATTGACTATTTACACATCAGTAATTTTAGCTTTTCAACTCGTCCACAACATCCACAAATTCATCCTGAATCTACAAAAAACCAATATATATACTTAATTTTTGGACAACTATTGATAACCTTTTATAGGTTTATCATATTATGTTATTCATTTTTTCTAAATAAAAAAAAAATTAAAAGATCAAAACCAACTCTTAAATTTAAATTTTTTATTGTTGCGAATATTGCATTAGAAGAAGACTGATAAAAGAAAAGGATTGATGCGTGGTAAGAAAATTTTAATCAATCATATGCACAATAATATATGATGATGATAATTTTAGGTGTGTATGTCCCCTAAGTAAAATTGGTTTTTAAGAATATTTTATCTAAGAAAGGATCAAAAAAAAACTAAACACTCGTTTCAGAAGAAATGATAAGAATTGGCTTAGAGTTGTTACAAATATAATATGTAATATTATATGTGTGGATATTAAATATTTCCACGAGAAATATAATAAAAATTTGTTCGTACGTTTGAATAATTTATTAGATCTGAAAAATTTTGAAATATTTTTATACATTTAAAATATGAAAACTTAATTCTAAAAAATACAAAAAGAACTTAAAAACTAAGTGGTTTTAAAACAAAGTGTTTTACATACAATTGAAACAATATTAAAATGTAATAATAAGATAACACTACATTATTCCCCCTCCAAAGAATTCGGTATTAGTCTTACCGTGTTTGCTAATAAATTAAAATGAACTGTCTTAGCTGATTTATTTGCATTAAAAAGTGTTTTTGAAACATTAATGTTAACAAAAGCTGGCTTAATTCGATCAATATTAACCGTTATAATATTTTTGTTTTTAAGAATTTTAAAAAATTTTGGAGACTTTTCTAATACTTTGAATGGTCCGTCGTATGGCTCTTGAAGTGGTTTTTTAATAGTGTCATTGCGAACAAATACAAACTCACAAGTTTTGAGTGATTCTGGCACAAATTGTTTAAAATTCTGATTATGATGTGAAATATGTGATTGATTATTAGCAACAATATCTTTAAGTTTGAACAAAGTTTCTGATGGACTGAATTTTTGCTCACTAGGAATGACTAACTGACTTGGCAATCTGAGTGTTTGACCATAAACCATTTCAGCAGGGGATGCTTTAACATCTTCTTTAAACGTGGATCTTAGCCCTAATAGAACTAGTGGTAATTCTGAGTACCAATTGTTTTGGTTATTGCTCGCTATAAGAGAAGCTTTGAGTTGACGATGGAAACGTTCTATCATCCCATTAGCTTGTGGGTGATAAGCTGAAGTTTTGATGTGTTTGCAACCAAATTTGGTAATAAAATTTTTGAATGTAGTTGATGTAAACTGAGGTCCTCGATCAGAAGTAATTTCCAGAGGAACCCCAAAGCGTGATATAAACTCTCTTTGGAACGTGTCAACAATAATATTAGCCCTTGTATCTTTAAGAGGATAAACCTCAGGCCAACGTGTGTTCCTGTCAATTATGGTAAACAAATATCGGTAACCATTTGAAATCGGTAATGGGCCAACCAAGTCAATATGAATATGTTCAAAACGACCGCTCGGAATGTTTATCTTGTGAGGTAGTGTTTTAGTGTGTCTATGTACCTTAGATTTTTGACATCTAATACATTCTTGAGTCCATTTGTTTATTTGTGTGTTCATGTTAGGCCAAAAATATCGTTGTGTGATTAGTCGTCTAGTACCTCTAGTTCCTGGATGTGAAATGTTATGTATTTGATCAAAAACTCTTTTCCGTAGTGTTTGGGGAATGTATGGTCTTGTATTATTTGTAGAATTTTCACACCAAATTTTTATGTTTAAAAACGGAATATCAACTTGTTCAAACTTGTAAGTTGTTTTGTCTGTTATGCTCTTGAGTTCTGTGTCAATGATTTGTTCCTGATGTAATTGTTTGAGATCAAGGTCGGGTGTTCTAACTTCTGTTACCTCGCATCTTGAAAGTGCATCTGCTACTGAGTTGTCTGTACCCTTAATGTGTAATATTGTGTTAGTGAATTGTGCTATGTATTCAAGGTGTCGTGTTTGTCTAGGACTACGTTCGGTTTTAGAAGATAATGCATTAACTAAAGGTTTGTGATCTGTGAAAACTGTAAAAATGTTACCTTCCAGGAAGTGTCGAAAATGTTTAATAGTTAAGTAAATCGCAAGTAATTCTCTGTCAAATGTACTATATTTCGTTTCAGCAGGTGAAAGTTTCTTAGAGAAGAAAGCTATAGGCTCAAGTTTATTGTTATGTTCTTGTTGTAAAACGCCACCTATTGCGGTAATGGATGCATCTACAGCAATCGACAGTTGTGCCTTACTATTAACATGGTTAATAAGTGTTTGCGTGGCAAAACTGTCTTTGATTGTTGTAAATGCATGTAAAGTAGTGTCTGTCCACTGTAAATGTTTGCTTTTAGTTTTCGAAGCTGTTGTTACCATGTCATAAATGGATTCAAGCATGTGTGCGAGTTTAGGAATGCACCTGTGGTAGTAATTTGTCATACCTATAAATTTTTGCATGTGTTTGACTGTTACCGGTTGTGGATAATCTTGAATGCATTTAACATGTTCTTGTGACGGACGTATTCCGTGTTTAGATATGTTGTAGCTAAGAAAGTCAATGTTATCAACTCCGAATACACATTTGTTAGGTTTTATGTTTAAACCGTAATCATTGAGTCTTCTAAAAACTTGCGTTAAATGTTCGAAATGTTGTGTTTCTGTCTCACTAGCAATCAAGATGTCATCTAAGTATACGAAAATAAAATCTAGTCCATGTAGCACTTCATTAATGAACCTCTGGAATGTCTGGGCTGAGTTCCTCAAGCCAAATGGCATACGGAGGAACTCGAACATCCCAAAAGGTGTAGTGATTGCTGTCTTGTGTATGTCGTTAGGTGCCATTGGTATTTGATGATATGCTCTGACTAAATCGAGTTTTGAGTAAATGCATGTATTGTGTAAATTTAAAGAAAAATCATGTATGTGTGGTAATGGATATCGGTCAGGTACTGTAATTGTGTTAAGTCTTCTGTAGTCGCCACATGGTCTCCAATCATTGGGCTCGCGTTTAGGTACTAGGTGTAATGGAGAGGATGTTTGAGAATTTGACGGTCTACAAATACCAGAAGTAACTAAGAACTGAAATTCTTGTTTAGCTACTTTTAACTTTGGCAAGTCTAGACGTCGTGGTCTTGTGTAAGATAATTGTCCTTCAGTGACAATGTGATGTACAGTGTGATGTTTAATTGGTGCTGTGTAATCGGGTTCTGTTATTAAAGAAGGAAATTTTTTGAGTAATTGTGTATACTTGTTATCTATAGTAAATAATTTAGGTAAAGATGTTTCAGAAAATGCTGAAATTGTATTGACAGATAAATTAGTTAAAGGGTCAACGAGACGTTTGTGTTTAAGGTCAATAAGAAGGCCATATTTTGTCAAGAAATCTGCACCTATAATAGGTTTGGAGATGTCAGCTATAATAAATGAAAATGGTAATTCACGTCGTAAATTTAAATTAAGTGTCAATAATTTTTTTCCAAATGTAGAGATTGCTGTGCCATTAGCAGCTTGTAATACCAAATCTGATTTTTTGTTTGAAATTTTGAATTTTGAGGAAGGTAGAACTGATACCTCTGCTCCACTGTCAATAAGAAAATTTAATTTACTAGAGGGGTCAAATACAAAAAGACGACGTGTATGTATGACGGGTCTATTATCAGTCGTCGCGACAACAGAGTCTTTTAGTTTGTTGAATTGTGTTGTGTTATGTTGTGTGGTGAAAAGTTGTCGTTTTGAACAAATGCACATGGTTGTTCACATTTACGTGCGTTTTTACCGAATCTGAAATGGTACTTACATACCCAATTGGAAGGTCGTTGACCTGAAGAGGACCTATAAGACGATCGACGTCTTGAAGTTCCTCTGGAACTAAATCTTCTGGAAATTGGACGACTGAAACGTTGATTCTTAAGTTCATCAACATCAAGCGAGAGTTTTTGAAAACATTCAAAAATTTTAGATGTTTGTTCTGCAAAATGTTTAGTAATATTTGCTATCTCATTAGAATTAGAGATGTGTTTCGATACATTAAAGTTATTCTTGATTGCAGATACCTCAGATTCTGCTAATACCTCCCACAAGTTATCAGCGAGTAATAACAACTCATCTAATTCCTTATGACCAGATCCTGTCAAAGCAATGTTCAGACTTTTAGGTAGTTTACGTAACCAAAGCTTATAAACTAAGTCTTTGTTGACTGTTGAACCAGCTAAAAGAAGCAAGGATCTGTAAAATTGAGATGGTTTTTGGTCACCCATCTCAGTGTCAGATAGTATCTTATCGAACCGTTTGTTCTCACTTAAAGTATGTCTATTTATCAGAACTTTCTTCAAACCTTCATACAAGTTGGTTGAAGGTGGTTGTTGTATGAAATCTAATACCGTAACTATGACTTCTTGTGGAAGTGCAGTCACAAGATATTCATACTTTGTTTGGTCAGTGGTAATCCCTTTAGATCGAAATTGGAATTCTGCATGAATAAACCATGCATCAGGACTATCAGTCCAGAACTGTGGGAGTTTGACTGACGTTGCATGAACTTCAATGTTAGATGATGAATCATCGAAAGGGTTCAATAAAGGAGGCTCAAAATTAATTAAATGGTTATCTCCGTCTCCTGAGGTGGATAACCGAGTAGGAGTACGTTGCATTGTATTGTTTTAAAAAAATACTAGCTTTATTACAAATAAATTTCTTAAAATAATATTAATAAAATTGAAGTGTGCCTAGCGTGCAGTGTAGTGCCTACGGTTGTGAAACGATAAGCGCCGGCTTATCGTTTTACATCCGCTAAAAAGCTAATTGTGTAGTGTATATAAATAAATACCAATCCTTAGTCGCTGATTTACTGACGTCGCTGCTTGTTTCTGGCGTCACCGCTTGCTTTGGCGTCGCTGCTTGCGTCGGTGGCGCTGCTTACTTTAGCGTCGCTGTCTGCGTCGGCGTCGTTGCCTGTCTTTGCGTTGCTGCCTGCGTCGGCGTTGTTGCCTGCGTCGGCGTCGCTGCCTGCGTCGGCGTCGCTGCCTGCGTCGGCGTCGTTGCCTGCGTCGGCGTTGCTGCCTGCGTCGGCGTTGCTGCTTGCGTCGGCGTCGCTGCTTGTGTTGGCGTCGCTGCTTGCGTTGGCGTCGCTGCCTGTGTTGGCGTCGCTGCTTGCGTTGGCGTCGCTGTTTGTGTTGGCGTCGCTGCTTGCGTTGGCGTCGCTGTTTGGGTTGGCGTCGCTGCTTGCGTTGGCGTCGCTGTCAACGTTGGCGTTGCTGTTGACGTTGACTTCTCTGCTGACGTTAGCGTTTCTTTCGACGTTGGCTTCTATTTCGACGTTGGCGTCTCTTTCGACGTTGGCGTCTCTGTCAACGTTGGCGTTGCTGTTGACGTTGACGTCGCTATTTCTGCCGAAGTTGTTGTCGATGTCGGCGTTGTTGCTGGCGTCGAGATACGCTGCTGCTATTTGCTTCGTTGTGGTGAGGTGGGTTCGCTGTTGTAGCTCTGCAGTGAGTAAGTTGCTCACGACTGCAGGCTGTGATGTTGTTGTTGTTGGTGCGGTGGCGGTTTTGGTGGTAGCGGTGCCTTGCGCACAGGTTTTTGCGGGTTGGTTGTGATGATGTAGATGTTGCTGTAGCTGCACTTTTAGTTGTTGACGCAATTGTTGTTGTTGCTGTGGCGCGTAGAGACTGAGCGCGAGAACTTATGAGCGTGTCGCGGGGTTGCTCTACTTCAGTGGCTTAGAGCGCGGGGTTGCTCTGCTTGAGTATTGATGAGCTCGTTGGTATCGTTGGTCCGGTTTCGACAGGATCGCCAATTGTGGATATTAAATATTTCCACGAGAAATATAATAAAAATTTGTTCGTACGTTTGAATAATTTATTAGATCTGAAAAATTTTGAAATATTTTTATACATTTAAAATATGAAAACTTAATTCTAAAAAATACAAAAAGAACTTAAAAACTAAGTGGTTTTAAAACAAAGTGTTTTACATACAATTGAAACAATATTAAAATGTAATAATAAGATAACACTACATATGTATGTAATATTATAATGTATGTATGTAATATTATAATATAATAATTTGTAATATGACAAAGTGATCATATGCTCAAAAAATTTGTAGATTCTCAAAAAAAAAAAGGAACTACACCAAGTATTCGAATTAAATTCTGTTAGATCTGATGAATAACTTATCTCGAAATTTCTAAACTTTCAGGAGTGCAAGTTATCAAAAAATAAGATGTGGTAGTTGGATGTCCTGGAGCTGAAATTTCGACCACATATCCGCGATCTGCCACCTCGAAAAACTTTACATGCAAAGCTTTAACCATATCCGCCGACTAGATTCCACTGAAAACTCATATATAATTAGAGTTTATAGTTATTCGAGATTTTTAATTAGCTGGCTAAACGATTAAAAAATATTCGATCAAATTTATTATACGATGTTTGAATACGAATAAAATAATTGTTATATTTTCAGAAAATTAGAAACGAGTTATTGCAGTTGTTAAACTCACAATGGAAATGTCGCTAAACTGTAGAGTTTAGAGAGCCACAATCATTAGATATCAAAATTTATAATAATTCAGTATGACAGCATTCAAAATTGAATCCTTAATTAAAAAAACTATTTGTAGAAGCTCTAAAAGTTTAATATTGTGTCATAAAGAAAATATTTCTTTGTAGGGATAAAACCATTCTTCGACATTATCTCCATCTAGAGCAATAAACTTATTGTAACGCTCCTCTAACATTTTAATGCCTTTCTAGTAGTGGTTGGTGTTAAGTCTTAAAATAGGCATTAGTTTCCAATTCGACCTCCTCATTTGAATAAAAACTCTTATCAGCTAGCCATATTTTAAATCTATTAAGAAGGAATAAGTCGAACCCGGTCTGGAGACTACGGTGATTGTGGAACCGATTCGTGCAGTAATTCCTTCAATTTATCACTCATATCACATGTCGAGTGAGCTGAATGTTTGTCTCGGTGAACTAACATTTTTATTCTCATTTGCTGATGCTTTGCCTTGAATTTGACATCCAACCGATTCAGTATTGCACAGTTATATTCACCTTAATCGGTTCTTGATGTAAATTTTACACACTTTTCAACTTCAAGCTGATATTTCTCTAATATAAGTTCATCAAATCGAGCTAGGATTTTGGCTCAATGTAAAAATCGTATGCAAAATTTATGTTTTAAACGTTTTTTTTCACGCACGGTGTCGCTGCTACCCTACAGAAAAAATTTCCCTAATAGGTTCTTGTGTGTAAAATTTACACACCATAATCTTGGCGAACCTGTGTCACTGTTCTCCTGCTTTATTGTTAATTTTTGTTTCGATATTTTCCAAATTTTTAATTTTTTTTAACTAGCTGAAACCCGGCGCGTTACTACCACGCCCCCTTGTCCTACGCGCCCATAAAATGTTATGAGTGGAACGACACGTGTAAATTGTGGTCGAATACCGAATTCCGAGGCTGTGCTCTCTATAATTGCGGTTTTATTCGATATAGAAAATTTGCGTTGTTTAGGAAGAGCCACGCCCCTTTTTAATAGCAAAAACTATTCTTGGTATGCGTTTAATAACTTGCTAAAGTTTCACGAAACCGAGTTCCGATGCTGTGTGACCTATTATTCCAAAGTTATTCGATATCGAAAATTTGGGGTATATTTGAGGTGTTACGCCCCTTTTTGCAATCAGCACCAGATTTCACAAGAACATTCTGAAGACATAAAAATTGGTTCAGCGGTATCGGAGTCGTTACACATACATATATTAATTTTTTTTATAAAGATAGATGGGCGGAAAAAGCAGGCATGGCAACATTTATGTATGTAAATAGGGACCGCCACTCTGTCCCATTGCATCTACATACCAATTTTCGCTATCAAAACGTGAGCATCTCAGGAATTAGCATGATTTCGAAAAAGTGGGCGTAGATATATTGCTACCATAGTAAACATATAAACTAAACTACCAAATTTTATTTTTATTTGATCAAAACCGTCTTATATGCAGGGTGTACCAGATCAAGGTTTCAATTCGGCACTGGTTGATTCTTTGGGTCATTTTTTTTTTTTACATGCAATAACAATAGAGTTCAGCTACTACAGCTTTTTCGCACTTTCTCCACATTAGACTATCTTAAGAACCAACTTAATATCATTGAAATATCTCAACGATATACGTAGATAAAAGTGGTCCAAAACAATCCAAAGTGAGAAAAATTTACCCACCATAATATGGGTTGGGCTCAGGGACAACACAAGACATAACAACTAACCATGCGTTAACATAGATCTAATCATATATTAGTTTTCAATCTACTTTTGAGTTGACCTTTCGATAAGTTAACATCAAAAAAGCTAACAAAGATTGTTAACAAAGGTACTCATGCGATTTAAAGGAGCAGTAGCCATATAATTTGTGCTACTAAAAGGTAAGTAAATTAAATTGTTAGCGTTTCTACTGCTTCTACGGTTAGTGTTAAAATTTATAAGAGTTAGGAGTTCCGGTGAATCGAAAACACCAGTTATGAGTTAGTGTAAGTAGACGATATCAGCAGACTTCCTTCTCTCATTTAAGGATTGCATTTTTAATAGTTTTAAACGATCCTCATAAGGAGGAAGATTTAAAGTGTCAGTTCCATTTAAGCCCCTTAGAGCAAACCGAACAAAACGTTTTTGAATTCTTTCTATTCGTTTAGCATGTACAGGGTTGTCCATATTCGAAGCGCCCATTTTATTTTTAAATAAATCAAAGAAACCACAATTTTTTGTCTGTTCGTCATGAATATCATTTAATTGGGTTCAAGTAGATTTGCTTACATTATTTCTTGAATATGATATCTCGTAAATGGTCGCCATTGGCCTCTATGACATATTGTGCCCGTTTTGCAGCATTTTCCATGGTTTTCTTCAACATTTCGATGGGAATGGCGGTTATTTCTTGACGGATGTTGGTTTTCAGCTCTTCTAGGGTCTTTGGCTTGTTGACGTAAACCTTTGATTTCAAATAACCCCACAAAAAGAAGTCTGGAGGCGTTAAATCTGGTGATCTTGGCGGCCAATCGAAATCACCATTTTTTGACATCAAACGGCCAGGGAACATTGCTTCAAAAAATCGATTGTAGTGCGGCTTGTGTGTGGTGGCGCGCCGTCTTGTTGAAACCAGTAGTGCCTGATACGCTTTCGACGAACGATTGGCATGAAAAAATTGTTTATCATATCGCGATAACGCTCCTGATTGACAGTAACTCTGTGGCCATTATAATCTTCGAAAAAGAACGGCCCAATGAGCATTTTAGCACAAACGCCGCACCAAACAGTGACTTTTGCATCGTGAAGAGGTACCTCTTGAATCTCTTGTGGATTTTCAGTGGCATAAATACGGCAATTTTGTTTGTTTACCGTTCCGTTCAACTGAAAATGAGCTTCATCGCTCATGATAATTTTATGCCAAAATTGCTCGTCTTCTTCAGCCATTTCGATGACTCTTTGGGCCCATTCCAATCGACGTGGCTTATCGGTAGGCAACAATTTGTTTACCAATTGAATTTTGTACGGAAACAAATTCAAATCAACACGTAAAATGCGTTGTAAAGTGGATCGGGGAATGCCGAGCTGCTGAGAACGGCGATTTTGGGATGTTGTTGGTGACTGCTCAATACTGGCTCGTACGGCTGCAATATTCTCATCCGATCGCCTTGGTCGCTTTTTATTTGGCCTCTTTGGGTTACCAAGAGTATTACCAGTTGTAAATCTTTCATACAAACGATAAATTGTTTTCTTGGAAGGCGCACTTTTCACTTTATTTATTTTTTTGAAAGCACGTTGAGTTTTCACTATTGACTTGTTTTGTTGAATGTAAATTTCAACAATTTTAGAGCGTTCGCGTGGCGTGTACTGTTCCATTGTAAACATTTGCTTGGAATGACGCTTCAAACGCGGTATTTCATTAGTAGATTTGGCATCACTGCGGAAAGTTACAGTGTTGCCAGATGGGCGCTTCGAATATGGACAACCCTGTACATTGTAACTTGGAGACCAAACTTGACTTGCATACTCCAAGTGAGGACGGACAATTGAATAATACTGGGTTGTAGTTGCAATCATACGGTTAAATTCTTTGGCCCAGCGTTTTATAAAACCGAGCATAGAAGACGCTTTTTTACAAATGCTATCAATATGAACGCTAAACGATAGCTTAGAATCCATGCATATACCAAGATCTTTGACAGAATCTACACGATTTAAAGCCGTATCTTTTATCTTATAATCAAAAATTAAATTATTCCTTTTTCGCGAAATGGTCATAGTTTGGCGTATATCTGGATTAAGAAACATATTATTTTTAAAACACCAAACTTCAAAGGATTTTAAATCAGACTGGAGTAGAACTGAATTGTCTTTAGAATCTACTGTTCTGTATATTTTCATATCATCTGCATAAATGAGCAGATGAGAGTATTTGATGATGTGGGTTACATCATTAATGGCTAAAATAAACAGAAGTGGACCAAGATGGCTACCTTGAGGAACACCTGATGCAGCAATAAATTCAGCAGACAATACACCTCGAAATCGTATTTGATAAGATCGCTCTGTCAGATACGATTGAATCCAGCTTACAAAAAATTGTGGAAAACCCATTAACTTTAGTTTAAATATAATTAATTTGTGAGGTAGTTTATCAAATGCTTTACTAAGATCAGTGTAAATACAATCGATCTGGTTACCAGAATAAACTGAATTTAAGCAGAATGTTGTAAAATCGAGGAGATTAGACACAGTGGATCTGCCAGTAACAAATCCATGCTGACGAGTTGTTATGACCCTCCCACAATGAATCTTCACACGATCATACACGAGCCGCTCGAAAAGTTTTGGAATCGATGAGATTTTAGCGATAGGCCTATAGTTGTTTACATCATTCCTACAACCTTTTTTATAAATAGGACTTATAAAAGATTTTTTCCAAAAAAGTGGAAAATTACATTCCCTAATTGATTTATTGAATAATATGGAGAGTGGTTGGCTTAGAACGGAGCCACATTGCGTTAACACTGCGGCAGGAATTCCGTCAGGTCCAGCATTAAATCCGTCAGAAGTCTTAAATGATGAAGGGAATTCATCAGATTTTTTTTTTGGTGTTAATGAAACCCCAGAATTTCTTTGGATCAGACAATATTCTCAGCTTAATATTGTCTAAATAATTTTGATATAAGGTAGCTGAGCAACTTTCAAAATCCAGAAACAAGCGCTTGTTGGTTTCTAGGTCATTTAAGTCTAAGCTACAGACATATTTCTTCCATGCCCTATTCCTGTTGTTGCGAAGAGTCTTTAATTCCCTTGTGTACCAAGGGTAAGCACAATTTTTCGCAAATTTGAGGCTATACGGCACGGATTTAGAAAACATAGTAAAGATTTCTATATAAAAAAAATTAATTGAATCTTCAAGATTATTACCATTAAAATATTCTAAAATTACATTAAGTTTACTATGAAGTAAATGATTCAACCTCAGAAAGTCAGCTTTTCTGAAATTGAATTCATAAACTTTATCTATTGAATTGGAATTCACTATATTTTCCCTGTCGGACTTGTACCATATGCTCAGTGGTGGATGATAGTCATCAACAGAAGTTAGAGCATGAAGGGCCCTCTTAACAATCACGTTGTTAAAGTCTGTAGTTAAGACCAGGTCAAGAAGTCTTTCACGACTATTATTTATTTATTTATTCGGTCTACTGATTAAACAATCTAACAGACTATAATACTTAATCGTTATAATTAATTATAAAATATACATCTCAATAATATTTAATATTGCGAAGAGAGATATAATGACTTAAAAACTATGGAATAAGGAACATAGTAACATTTACAAGGAAGCATTAAAGTAACATTAAAAATTATTGAGTTTTCGGGTTTTACATTAACAATTTAACATTAACAATTTTAAATATGGAAAAATATAAACTTAATGAACATAGATGCAACAATTATGATACGTACGAATGCAGGTAATTCAAACACAACGATGCAAACGCCATATAAGTATGAATTAATTGTATAAAATAAACAAGTCAAGTTTAAATCGTGATAGGCTAACATTAAAATTCAAGACAGATGCTAAACTATTAGAAAGCCGTATACAACGAGTTAGTGGCGAGTTTAATGCATAGTTAGATCTATGAGCACTATCCTCAAATAATCTATTAAGCCGTAAATTTCTAGGTGGATCATACAGATTAAGAATTCTTGAAATCTCTTGGCATTTAATATTACCATTGAGTACGTTATAGACAAATATTAGGGAGCAATATGAGCGTCTGTCCTTAAGTGATTGCAATCCTAGCAATTTTCTCCTTTCCTGATATGAGGGGAGACCATCCGACCATCTCATTTTGCGCAGAGCACATTTTGTGAACAATTTTTGAATCTTTTCAATACGATTTGAGTGTTCATCATAATAAGGGTTCCAAATAATTGAGCAATATTCTAATTTACTCCTTACCAAAGAGACATACAAAGCCTTCAAAGTCATAGGATCTTTAAAATTGACAGAATTTCTTTTTATAAATCCCATCATAGCAAAGGATTTACTAATAATATAATCAAAATGACTCTTAAAATTCAGTTATAGTCAAAAATCACGCCCAGATCTTTATTTTCAATTTTACGAGTCAAGACAATATTATCGATGTTATAATCAAAGCGAATAAGCTCAGCACATTTAGTAAATGAAACTATGCAACATTTATTAATATTTAGTTTAAGGTTATTTAGCATGCACCATTCCTCAAATTTGGACAATTCAGCTTGTAATCTCCAACAATCAGAAATATTAGTGACATTTGAAAAAAGTTTAATATCGTCCGCAAATAATAAACATTTGGCAAAAGAGAAAATTTCTGGCAGATCATTTATAAAAACTAAGAATAGTAGCGGACCACTGTGGGTACCCTGAGGTATCCCAGAAAAGGCTTCAATAGCCACTTCCGATACTGTGGAGCCTATTCTAACAAATAGCTTACGGTTGATTAAAAAATTAAATATAAATTCTAAAAGCGAATCAGAGAATCCAAACTTTTTTAATTTTAATATGAGGATCCTATGATCTACTTTATCAAATGCCTTGGAGAAGTCAGTGTACACGACATCTAGTTGGCAATGCTTTTCCATAGCCATTGTGATATGGTTGGAAATTAAAGCCAAGTTTGTGTTAGCTGATCTACCAGGCAGAAACCCATGCTGACAGTCACATATCTGGTGTTTAATAAGTTCAAACATTTTGATTTGGATAATATTATCGAATAATTTGGCAAATGTACCTTGCTTAATTATAGCTCTGTAATTTTTGATATCACCACGATTTCCTGATTTAAATATCGGGACAATAAAACAAATTTTCCATGTATCTAAAAATTTTTTTGATTTCAGACACAAGTTATATAACATTGAAACCGGCTTTGCGATATTACTAGAGCATAATTTAAAGAACCCGGGTGGAAAACCATCTTTTTCATTTTTGAAACTAGACTTCAAGTTAGAGATTGCAGATAAGACGTCATCTTCATAAATTGTGAAATCTTCAACTGCTCGAACATTGTTTGAGTCAAAAATAGTTGCGGTAAAAGGTACACTACTGTGATCTTCATAGACATTTTGGAAGAATTTAGCAAAGAGGTTACATGACTCACTAGTGCTATTGGAAGTATGTCCATCGTATTCCATACTAGCAGGAATACCATTAGAGCAGCGGGCATCATTAATATAGCGCCAGAAAAAAGATGGATTTAGTTGCAATTCGGACTCAATTTTTAAAATATATTCATTATAGAGGTAATTATGGAGAAAATTAAACTCATTCCGTAATTGCTGAAAACGACTACGGTCAGCAATGCTTTGGCTAGTCTGGAATTTTTTAAATGCTTTATTTTTAAGATTTTTTAAATGCGACAAACTCTTGTTGAACCAAGGGCGCTTATTACGGCGAGTGAATGATTTTAACGGTATCAAATTAGATGTAGAAAATAAAAATTGTTCACAAATATACACAAACGCTTTATCAGGATCAGAAAATGTATTCAGTACAGACCAGTCACAGTGGGCTAGAATTGAATTTATCTTGTCGAAATCCCCTTTAGCAAAGTCTAGCTCAATGGGTGAGACTACCTCAACTTCATCAAACTTATAAAATTCAAAGAAAACCGTCAAAGCTTTATGATGTATGCTATTTTTAGAGATAGGGGAACAGTTTGGCTCACAAGAGAATTTTAGATCCTCAGTAACAAATATTAAATCAAGGATTCTGTTAATATCATTTTTGACAAAATTAATTTGATTTAGTCCATTAGATAAAAAAAACGATATAAAAGAGGATTCAATATCCGATTTAAAGTTAAAGGGTAACAAATTGTTACCCTCATATGCCCAAGAAACATTGCCCAGATTGAAATCACCTAAGACTATCATATGTTGATTTGGTGTTAGCATGTTCGATATGTATTCTATGTTGTACAAATGGTTATTATAGATTTCAAGAACGGTGTTAGGTGGAACGTACGAAATTAAGAAATAAATTGACTTATTAAATACAAAATCTACCCTTACAGCAATCTGCTCAACCAGTTTATCAATAATCGGTAAACAAATAAGTTTGCTACTAATATCAGCTCTGACGGCAATCAAGACGCCTCCTCCTTTGGCACGTCCTGTAGCAATAGCACATCGATCCAGTCGATACACATGATAAAAGTCATCAAAAAACTCAGCACTATTAATGTCGTTAATGAGCCAAGTTTCAGTTAAAGTTATGATATCGTACTCATGGAGAGAGACCGCTAAACGAAATTGTGAAGATTTTGTTCGAATGCCACTAGCATTGTGATAGTACAAAGAGTATGTGTGCTGTTTACATTCAATCCCTTGACTCAACGATGTTATGGTGCCATTATTCAAGAATGTGTTCAGATTGGTCAGCTGACCCTCAACAATTGAAGACGTTGTATGATTAGGCTGAGCTATGATAGACGGGGGATGCTCACGGCTTGGGACAAGACCGGCTATATTTCGTGCGACATTTGTATCAGCACTCAGGTTACAGCTGCTGTCTAGCAGTTTTTTGGAGAAGTAGATGATGTTAGAGCGTAGTTCTGAGTATAATTTTTAGATGTTGAGATTGAAGTAGGACGCATAATGAACTCACGGACGAGGACACCATACGGCCAAAAGTCATTGCAAATAATTATATTATAGTCCGGGTCTGATACATGAATTTTGAATGAAGCAAAATCTCGTTGAACTCTACGATTTAGCTTTATACATGTTGGAGTCGTTTTGGGAGCCGGCAATTTATTAAAAATATAATCAGCAATATTTTCCACTGTAGTAGTAGCAGCAAGTCTTGATATAAATATTGTTTTACGTGGCGGCCGAGGTACTACAACCAATTCAACCAATGGTCTACTAATTGTTGACACAAGAGGCTGAGTTGATGTATTTATAGGACGCTGCAACAGATGATTAGATTCCATGTCTGCTATGTGATCGACTCGTGGCAATATAAAGTTAGACTGGCAAGCAACATTGTTATTAATTGGTATAACGGTGGATGCATTGAGGTTACTGTTGACATCGATAGTATGCATATCGGTAAGAGTGGGAGGTTGGGTTACAGAAGTCGACTGAATTACATTGTGATCGTCGGAGGCTATAATCCGATCAACCAATGGTCTACTGTTTGTGGACACTAGAGGCTGATTTGATGAATTAACAACAGGATGCACATCATTAACATTTGCTTGATGGGTAACCAAAGACGATGGTATTTCATTAGAAACTTCGGAGACGGGGATGACAGGATGATGATTAGATGTGGGCAGTAGAGAGAAAACTGGTCTGATATCCGACACAGAGCAGTAGTGCGCATGAGCGGCCAAACTATCATCCAGAATCTGAGTGTTGAGTGGGCATTCTATAGATGCTGGTGAAATTAAAGAAGTTGCATTAGACCCCGCTGAATTGCAGTTTTGTGCTTTGTGTGTTTTTGAACAATTGCGTGCAATATGGCCAGAAGTATTTTGTGTCAAGGCGATATTCTCAATATGGGCTTGAGTTTGTAACGCAAAAGATTCATCCTGTGCAACTGGCGATACAATATTGTTGGAATCTTTATCATATGTAGGACGTTGATGAGTTTTTCCAAGTGTTTTTGAACGAAGAGATCTGCCAGTGACTTTTGATGCATTTTGATCGGCAACCACCTTCGTGGATTCAGCAGAGCAGGCAAGGTGCTTCAAGGAATCAATATCTTCCACCAAAGCGATGATAGAGTTGTTTATTCTCGAAAACTCACTAACAATTTTTGATGAAGAGGCTTGCAGGTCCAAACAACGTGAAGCAAGCGCGGCTGTTGAAAATTTTCTGCATTGGATGCAGCACCATTGTAAACCATTTGGCGTTGTGCACCGTAGAGCGTCACAAATTTTGCCGTTCAAGTTTATACACTTGGAATGGAAAATTTTTAGGCATCCATTACAAGAAATAAAATTGTCAAACGTATTCCATTTAGACTTGCAAATTTCGCAACCAAAATCGTTTGAGGTTATGTTGGATGCCATGACGAGCAAACAGTATTAATATATGTTGAATAGATGAAAAGATGAAATTTTTCCACAGATGTAACCAACGTTCAAGTTAAATATTTAATCAATTTTATCTTAATGTTATGTTATAGTATATTGTTCGGGATTTATCATTAGCACAAATTTATAGCAATCAGAATGATTATGTATGTGTGTGTGTGTGTGGGTAAAAAAGTAAGCTTCACTTATTTCACTAATTTAGAAGTTGATGATTTTGATAATTTTGCCCAAAAATTATATGAATCCTTATACAGTCAATATAATAGACATTAAATAGCACAAACGAGCACTTAAAACAATAAATTAGCTGCTTTAAATACGTAAAAAGAAAATTTGATAATAAGACTTGTAGAACACGTTCACTCTCGTGTTCTACAACCAATTACATGAGCAAAAGCAAAATTATAAATACAACTTACTTGTTGTAAGTCAGAACATATATTATCAACAAATATATGCTCTTGGCGTATCTTTGAATTAGATGCACAAAAATATGTATCATCGTCTGAAGATTCCCATTTCAAGTCAGGCAGATTAAAATCGCCCAACAATAAAATGTCGTCACTAACGTCAAGAATATTTATAACGTATTCTATGCAATCCGCAAGGCTTGCATAAATTTCCACACTGCTCTTTGGAGGAACATAAGCATTAAATAAACATACATTAGATATACAATGTACAACCTTAATGCATATAAGTTCGATATTAGAAGAGCAGGGAATATCGATAATGGAACTAACGAAGGAGTTCCTAACAGCTAATAAGACATCACCACCTATAGCAGAAGTATTGCCAGCGTATCTGTCTTTTCTATATACTTCAAAACTATTATCAAACAATTCCAAATCAGTAACGCTTCCATTTAACCACGTTTCAGTCAATGCGATAATATCTTCAGACAAATTTCGAGACATTGAAAATATGTCTCGCGTCTTGGAGCGTAATCCCCTTACATTTTGATAGTAAAGGGATAGCATATTCAGTTTTTTTGAGTTTAACGAACAGGTTGAGTCAGTAACTTAAAAAGTATTTCAGATAGGACCTCTTTGAAACGGTTTTTTAAAGATTTTTAATTAGTTAAATAATATCTGTTAAAGTCTTATGGTATTTTTAACCGTGGAATAATTTATAGCAACTTAAATATTAAAAATATGTTTTTTATTTTCTTTTTTTCACTTTAAGCTCGTTGTACATAAAAAAAAGTTCTAATATTATTTTTTTTTATGATGCAGTCTTAATCGCCAAATTGTCTGCAGTATTCCAATATGCGGCTTCACCGTACATCCACGAATAAGAGCGTATTTATTACTTTATAAAAACATACACTCAAAAAGCACATACCATTTACATGTGAATCTAATTTGATTTTTAAGAAAAATTTAAAAATATTAAATATGGAAAAATGAAGAGATGTGCATTTCTTAATTATGGTTTTATGTCTAAAAAGCAATTTATGAAGCAAAACTTTGTTGTCGACGTGTTGAGTTGTAAGTTTCAAAACAAAAACAGTAAGATTTTCCTTTAAACTATGTGATCTTACTAATAATATATTACATCGTAAAAGATTTCCCTTATGGTTCCTTATGGTTCCTTATGGTTCCTTATTGTTTCCTTAAGACCGTTTTTTTGGATGAAAACTATAAAGAAATCTTATTGATTTTTATTAATTTTATTAGGTCTTTTTGGCTTTGTGTCAATAAAATATCTTGAAATTTTTATATTAATGCAATAAGGTCAATACTGTATTGAAATTATTTGGGTTTTTTGATTGTGGTGCTGTCTCTACGTCAGGCCGAAGACTTTAACAGAAACTTTGGGTAGTATGTTCCTACCCAAAAAACAAATTCAGCATATAACAGAATAGAAAAATCCTACAGGCTTTTTGTTTTTTTTTCAAGACTCAAGAATAAAAAAGAACCATTAAAGTTCTAGCAAGTATTCATTTTTTGTTTTTATTTTTCCTTCAAAAAATACAATACTGAAAAGAGCTTCAATTCATGGCAAAGCAATAAAAACTATAATTTTGGTAAATTTTCAAATAAGTCAGGTTTTTATAAGTATCAATATTTGGCCGGACTGTAACTTCTAAATTTATTAAAATTATTTTTAAAGAGCTAAAAAATAATGCACGCATGCAAAATTTTTGCCAAATCGGAGGAGTTGTAGGATTGAGTTAAAAATTTTGTGGTTTTATTTTTATTTAAACCAAAATTAAAAAAATTTATTTTCATTACAATTCTACGTTTAAATTTGGAGAAGATTAAAATTGAAATTTTTTTTGGGACTTAAAATATTTTGGAAACAATGCATGTTCATATTAGTCAGTAGCGAGTGATGATATTGTAATGCAGAACTGTAAGCAGGGTGTGACAAAATCTTGTTTGTGCTCAAACTATTTTCTTTTCATTGTTCAAACAACAATTTGACCTTACTCGTCTGTAGAACAACATCGTGTTTTCAAGCAGGTAGTCAAAATTGTTAAGCTTTTTGTTTAAATTACAACAAATAAAATAGCAAAGTGTTATTCAACATAAATTCTGAAATGCTCGATAACAGGCAATGAATGACTTCATCAAATTGTAAAAATTATTGAAAGAAATTATTGAAAAATTTGTGACGTCATTTGCCTTTTTTGCTTTATTCGGTGTTTTTGGCGTAGAGACGATTTTTATAAAATTTTTTTGGTTCTCTTAAATTTTTGTGCGTCATTTTTTGTTCTCTCCTATCTTGTGCATACTTACTCCCATCGTCGCTTACTGTGTAAGGTAGAAGCCATCAGTATTTTAGCGGCCGTGTCTGAACAAATGTAGTTGATTATTGTAAACAAGCTTTAGAAGCCTCTTGTGTCCATTTACCACTGGTGACTATGTCATTAGCCTTAGCGGACAGCAGAACCAAAATTATTGTAAGTAAAAGTTATTTAATTGTATATGTGGCTATAATTATTCCATTTGTACAAACCATACATTATGTGTATTCAGTAATGGGACAGTGCAAACACGCTCCAGTTATGCGGTAGGTGTCGCTTTTCTCCAATAACTTTAAAGAAAGCTTTTAAAAAATTGCTTTTTGTGGTTGAAGCATTCACTTAAGTTTGTCAGTGAAAAGCATTTTCAAAGCTTTTATAGGCTTAATAGCAATATATAGTTCTTGAGACGGTGAGAGAGAGAGAGAGAGAGAGAGAGAGAGAGAGCGAGAGATGGAAAATCAAATCGTAGTCGTATTCATCAACTACAAATTCTAGATTGAAATTTCGTTGAAAAACCACCTTTAAAACATATTGGTTTTCAGAAATTAATTCGAGCAAAGAAATCATTTAAAAGTACACCCGAAAGTGAAACATAGGAAGAAACTAATGTGTTTTATTGTTTTTTTATGATGTATAAATAAAAAAATAAATATTATAATCTAAATTAATTTTTTATAAATGCTATCTTAAACAATTACATATTGCGAATGCAAAAAATACTATGGTTCATTCATTCACTATGGTTACATTTGTGTTAAAATGGAAGTGTCTGTTTAAGTTTCTCACAAATATGCAAAATGTCTGTTGATTTGCTGCAGCTCCCAAACACTGCAATACATCCTAGCTGTGAAGGTTAACACCTAAACACAGGAGCTGTTATTTTATCTTTTTCGCTTTGCATGTTATTTTGTCTTCATTATTAACGCTTTTTTAATTATTTTGCTTTGAAGCAAATTTACATTTTTGTCTTTTACATCCTTTGTTTTTCTTTGCTTTCAAAGTCAGCAAATGAAAGACGACAAGCAGAAGAATAACATGTTTTGATAGGAGCAAGAAAAAGACAACTTACATCACGACAACAAATATAGCAACAAACACTTATAATATAGCTAGCTGCTATTTTCACTTCCTGTTGATTTTATTTCATTTGTTCGTGCTGCGTTTAAATAATCCAAGGCTTTGGCCACCATCGTTTGTTTACGTTCGTTTGTTTTTTTTTGCCATCTTTGTTGTACTTATTTTTGCACAATTAAAAGTAAAGCGGAAACAAAAACCAAGTCGTTTGGCAGAGGTGGTGGTTTATGAGAAGAAGGAGGAGAGTCGAATGGCTTCTCATCATTATGCAGGTGTTAGAAAATTCTTGGCACAAAGTTGTTTGTTGCTATTTTTTCAATTCTCTACCATTTAAATTGTTCTATCGTCGTTTATCTGCATTAGTTTCAGCAGAAGCAATCTTAAAAGCACTCGAAGACTTTTCCCAATTGTATTTGAAGTATACAAAAACAAAAATAAAAAAATGCAAATTATTTGCTTTTACTTAAATTAAGCTTAAAATGTTTTTTTTAATTAACACGTGGTGCGAGGGTGAAAAAACACAGTACATTTAAATAAATGGCTAACGGGGCGTATGAGCAACATTAAAAGTGAAAATGCGAAAGTGAAAGTTGAATTGCTCGAAATGAAGTGTAATTTCCAAGTCATTACAAACTAGTAATAAACATTAGAAGGCCCACAATAGTAAATTAAGGAACGCTTTATATTACTTGAAGCTCATATTATATGTTGTTTTTTGTATTAAATTCTTTATATGACGTTTCTCAAGCTTGCGATAAGACGAAGATTGAGATCATTTGCTGATACATTAGATTTTAATACTTAAATAGTTACTATCTTGAGATAGAATTTTTAATGGAATGCTGGAATGTGTTATTTTATTTAATTAAAATCAAAATAAATACATAAATTCTGTGATTTCATTTAAAATAATTTTAACATTGAAAATTATTTTGCAAAGAAACATAAACATTTTTATTGAATGTAAATAGTTATGCATTTTTTTTCGTGTTAGCTATGTTAGTCTAAAGCAGTGCTCGGCACTTCGCGCAACGTGAGTAAATAGCCTTTCTGCCGCCACACATTATATTTGGCTGTAGTCAAAGCTCTCCTCTGGCAGGCGGCTCTGCCACAATGCTTTGCTTATGGCAGCATAGAAAACTTTTCCGTATGTGTTTGCTTGCTAGTGTTAAAATGCCCCTCAATGGCATAATAGGCTTGACTTGAGTTGACTTCACTTTAACGTGAAAGTGAACTAAATTATAATACAAACGACAATACGAGCAATAATTTTATTAATACGCGCTTAAGCTAGCCTTAACTTAAATTGAATATTGAAATCAAACATAAACCTGAATTTGCGTTCAAACATCAACTCGAAATTGAACATGAGCATAAGCAGTAATTCAAACATAACTATGAATTTAAACATGAACTACAATAAAAACATCATTTCACATTAGAACCATGCGTACGGCTGCTGAAGAGGTGATTGGCTATCACCGCCCTCGCCGAAACCAGTGGTACGACCAGGAGTGTCGCGACGCCACTGCAGAGAAAGACGCCGCCTACAAAGTTACCCTGCAGTCGGCTATAACGCGCGATGCTAAGGAGCGATACAAAGAAAAGAGGAGGGAAAGGAGACGTATTTTCAGACGGAAAAAAGAGAGGCAGAAAAGCGCGAGCAGCAGAAGATTGAGATGTTTGGTGACAGGAATGAGGCCCGAAAATTTTTCGAAAAAATGAGACGCCTTGCCGATGGTCTTAAAACTGGGGTCTCTTCCTGCAAGGATGAAAACGGGAATCTAGTGACAGATGTTCAGAGTACACTGACGTTATGGAGGGAACACTTCTCTTAGCTTCTAAATGGCGACACTGACAACAATCACGCCAATAGAGATGATATTCCGGAAACCCCAATTACGGATGACAGCGTCGAGGTTCCACTACCTGACTATTATGAAGTTCTGACAGCTTTAGATCGGCTTAAAAATAACAAAGCCGCGGTGGCTTACCTGCTGAGCTCTTTAAGAACGGAGGCGAAACTATATTTAAATGCATTCACGAGCTTCTATGCAGAATATGGTCGGAAGAATGCATTCCGAACGATTGGAATCTCAGTGTGCTTTACACAATCCACAAGAAAGGCGATCCCACTATATGTGCCAATTACAGTGGCATAAGCCTTCTTAATATCGCATATAAGGTCCTGTCGAGCAATTTATGTGAAATATTGAATCCCATTGTTAACGAACTGATCGGACCTTATCAGTGTGGCTGCAGACCTGTAAAGTCCACCATCGACCAGATTTTCACGCTACGACAAATCTTGGAGAAGACTCAAGAAAAACTAGTCGACACAAACCATCTTTTTGTCGACCACAAAGCCGCCTTCGACAGCCCAATAAGGAAGCACTTGTACTCCAGCATGTCTAAATTTGATATTCGTGCAAACCTAATACTAAAAGATGATTCCTTATCGTGCGACTTTTTTAACCTTATGATGGAAAAGATCATCCGAGCTGCTGATCTGAGACGTAGTGGCACAATATTCTACAAGAGTGCTATGCTGCTTGCGTATGCTGATGACATCGATATCATTGGCCATAATACGCGCGAAGTCAGTGCAACATTTTCCAGATTAGAACGAGAGTCAAGTCGAATGGGTCTGTCAGTGAATGCAGATAAGACGAAATACTTGGTGTCAACAAACAAACAGTCCCAGCGTCTTAGAACCCACGTTACAGTTGACAATACCTCCTTCGAGGTTGTGAAAAACTTCGTTTGTCTGGGATCCAGCATTAACTCAACCAACGACATCAGCATTGAGATCAAACGAAGAATAACTCTTGCCAACAGGTATTACTTTGGGCTCAGTAGGCAATTGAGAAGTGGAGCCCTCTCTCGACAAACGAAAATCACGCTCTATAAATAGCTCATCATGCCCGTCCTACTTTATGCATCACAAACCTGCACGCTGAGCAGTTCAGATGAAAAGACTTTAGGAGCATTCGAGAGAAAAATTCTTCGTAAGATCTACGGACCAATCTGCGTCAATGGGGAGTACCGAATACGGTGGAATGATGAACAGTATGAGCTGTACGCTGACATCGACATAGTCAAGAGCATTAAAATCGAGCGGCTTCGCTGGCTTGGTCATGTTCAGCGCATGAAAGACGATGCTCCAGTGAAGAAAACATTCGATTAGGTACCCAGCGGCGGTCAACGCAGAAGAGGACGACCACATCTTCGTTGGAAAGACCAAGTAGAGGACAACCTGACGAAGCTTGGAATTTCCAAATGGCGCCAGCAAGCGAAAGACAGAAATAGCTGGCGCAAATTCTTAGATGAGGCCAAGACCAACATACGGTTGTAGCGCCAACTAAGTAAGTAAGTAATTTTTTATTTTTAACTTATGATGTTTAAGTTTTAATTTACTATTTATAATTTATAATTTATAATTTATAATTTATAATTTATAATTTATAATTTATAATTTATAATTTATAATTTATAATTTATAATTTATAATTTATAATTTATAATTTATAATTTATAATTTATAATTTATAATTTATAATTTATAATTTATAATTTATAATTTATAATTTATAATTTATAATTTATAATTTATAATTTATAATTTATAATTTATAATTTATAATTTATAATTTATAATTTATAATTTATAATTTATAATTTATAATTTATAATTTATAATTTATAATTTATAATTTATAATTTATAATTTATAATTTATAATTTATAATTTATAATTTATAATTTATAATTTATAATTTATAATTTATAATTTATAATTTATAATTTATAATTTATAATTTATAATTTATAATTTATAATTTATAATTTATAATTTATAATTTATAATTTATAATTTATAATTTATAATTTATAATTTATAATTTATAATTTATAATTTATAATTTATAATTTATAATTTATAATTTATAATTTATAATTTATAATTTATAATTTATAATTTATAATTTATAATTTATAATTTATAATTTATAATTTATAATTTATAATTTATAATTTATAATTTATAATTTATAATTTATAATTTATAATTTATAATTTATAATTTATAATTTATAATTTATAATTTATAATTTATAATTTATAATTTATAATTTATAATTTATAATTTATAATTTATAATTTATAATTTATAATTTATAATTTATAATTTATAATTTATAATTTATAATTTATAATTTATAATTTATAATTTATAATTTATAATTTATAATAAATAATATATAATCCGATAAGAGTGAGGTAGACCAACTAAATTTAAATCATAAATCGAGGGACAGAATGTTCACATATCTGCAAACCAAAGTATAAGAAAAAACAGATCCTTCACATTCATACATTACTCGATCTCTTGAAGCATGAATGTTTTAAAAATTGGAAATTTTGTGCATGCCAAAACAATGAATGTGTTCTAAAATCCGTTAGGAGTGACGTAGGCCAACCAAATTTGAATCATAAGTCGACGAACCTAATGCCCACATATGTGTAAACCAAAGTTTCAATAAATAACAGATCTTCAACATTCATACTACATTACTTGATTCTTTGTAAGAATGAATGTTTTATAAATTGGAATATTTCTGCATGCCAAAACAATGAATGTGTTTTAAAATCACTTTGGAGAGAGGTAGGCCAGCGAAATTAAATAATTCGGTAAATGAAAAGTTAAAATTCTGTAAATGAAAAAAAGCAAAAAATAAAATTATTTTACTTCCTTAATTTTCAGAAGCATTTAAACTTGTAAACTCGTTTTCCCAAAAACTATAAAAAAGCACATTCATGGTTTTAGCATGCAGGTGACGATCAGAGGCGTACCGAGGTCATTTTGATTGGGGGTGTATCAATGTATTTCGGCCGACTGGATACCCTTAAGTCCCGACTTTGTCAACATAGTTGAATTATATAACGTTACTCATCCGTTCGATCATTATAAATAAATCTTAAATCTGTTGCATTTGAACGGCTAAGAAAAACCCTTTGTAACTATTTTTACTAAAAACTTTTTTAATAATGAAAAAAAAACTTGTGTACATCAAAATGCATGTAATTAAGTATGTTTTGAATTTTTTTTTTGGTTTTGCCTTTTATGTGCTCTCTTAAGCTTTTCGCAATTTGGACATAATTTTTCGAATCCAAAAAGGTGGCAACGATTTCTCAGCTTTTATATTTCTTATTATTTTATTATTATTTATTTTTATTTCGGAAACCGGCACAACAAAGTTTAAAACCTTAATAACAGTACCGGTAGCGTATAAGCATAAACACCTGTTATAAAAAGAGCTTAATTATATTAAAAAATATTTACAACAGGCAACTGAAAATTTTTTTAGTTCATCTAAACGATAATACTTGAAACTAATATATTCCGTATTATCAGCCAACGAAGCCTCATACCTGTTTTTGGCACCATTTTCAAATCAAAAATTGAAAAATTACCCTAGTTTTTACATTTCTAACGCTCTAAAAATTCGAGTTTTAGGTTTTAATAGATGATTGTAGGTAATAATCTTAGAGATTTTACAATAATAAATATAATGCAAAACAGTTTCAAGAAATCCTGAAATTTTTAACCTACATATAGTAACACTTTTTAATCTTTCGATCTCTTTCAAGTGAAGAAGATCGCTTAAAGGCAGTTGTCATATCGATCCCTCTATAAAAATAAAAGAAAATAGAAGTATTTCAACATTATCTAATCAGCATTTAAAAATTTATTTTCGTTTTTGTTTTTAAAATTCATAGTTTATATGTGTTAAAAAATAAACAGGGCTTTCAATTTCTTTAAGATTTTTTCTTTTAAATGAATAAAAATAAATAGTGTTTTAAATAAAAAATACAAACTGAATTTTCAAGTATAACATTTAAATATTAATTCTTATTTTTTTAAGGTAGCCCATTCATGCGCAATATTATCTAAGTTAATGAGATCAACTTTGTTCTTTTCCGATGAAAGTATTAATAAGTCATTACGACGTGAGTCTTTTTGCGTGGTTCTTAAATAATTTTTAACTAATTTTAATTTACTGAACATTCTCTCATTTCCTGAAACAGTAAAGGCCCAACCAAGTTATGCTTATGCAAGCAAAAGTTTGAGAGCGAAAGCACGCACAGCTTTTACACAGCAATATATGAAGTCGCCCAAGTTTTGTCTAAGCATTCTTTTCGTTCAGTTTTTCAACTTTCGTTTACTTTTTGAAACTTGAGAGAGAGCGCTTGACATCGTAGTTTTCTAAGCAGAATAGGGTTGCTAACAGTACTGAAAATGTGTTTAATTAAAATTTTTTTATTTGTATGTCAAATTTTTCAATGAAAAATATTGTTTTTTGTTTCGTTTGTGTATATTTAAGCAAATCATGGAAAATGTGTATATTTTTGCTGAGAAATTTTGCGTTTGCCACAGCTATTAAGCCAAGCAGCACAATAAACATTTTTTTGTGTTAGTTGATGGCAACCCTGTTTAACATATCAATACAAATTTTTTTTATCTGTCAATTGAAAAAAATACTTTAATTTGTTTAGTCGAAATTAATGCCGATCCCAATTTTGTTTATAAACTCATAAGATTTGCTAAGAAACATAAAAACATATATGAAAAAGATAGGAGGCACTAGATCAGCAAATTTTTCAAAGAACTTTTGAACTTTTAAACAAAATATATTTTTGTCAAGCTTTTGTAAACGTTTGACATTTTCTTATGCTTAAAATCTGCCAACTTGGGCGACTTTTCTACTTATTTATACATTTCGTCAACTTATCTCTGAGACTTTTGTTTGCTTAAGCATAACTTGGTGGGGCCTTAACAAGCTCTGTGCACAGCAAGCGACATTTTGTTAACTGCAGGAAGAGATATTTCATTGCATTCTGAAACATTAGCTGTACCCGATAGAGTTTCTACGCCTTCGCATAGATCATAGAGTGCTTCAAATTCAGCTTTCAATTGAAGTGAATCTAAAGGCCCAACCAAGTTATGCTTAAGCAAGCAAAAGTTTGAGAGCGAAAGCACGCACTTACACAGCAATATATGAAGTCTCCCAAGTTTTGTCTAAGCATTTTTTTCGTTCAGTTTTTCAACTTTCGTTTACTTTTTGAAACTTGAGAGAGAGCGCTTGACATTGTAGTTTGCTGAGCAGAATAGGGTTGCTAACAGTACTAAAAATGTGTTTAGTAAAAATTTTATTATTTGTATGCCAAATTTTTCAATGAAAAATATTGTTTTTTATTTCGTTTGTGTATATTTAAGCAAATCATGGAAAATGTGTTTATTTTTGCTGAGAAATTTTGCGTTTTTCACAGCTATTAAGCCTAGCAGCACAATAAACATGTTTTTTGTGTTAGCTGATGGCAACCCTTTTTAACATATCTATACAATTTTTTTTTATCTGTCAATTGAAAAAAATACGTTAATTTGTTTATTCAATATTAATGCAGATCCCAATTTTGTTGATAAACTCATAAAAATTGCTAAGAAACATAAAAACATATATGAAAAAGCTGGGAGGCACTAATTCAACAAATTTTTCAAAGAACTTTTGATCTTTTTTAATATTCTTTTGTCAAGATTTTGTAAACGTTTGACATTTTCTTAAGCCAACTTGGGCGACTTTTTTACTTAATCACACATTTCGTCAACTTTTCTCTGAGACTTTTGTTCAAAATAGTAGAAGATTGAATTGGATTAAAGAGTTCATACAGAGGCTTTATTGTTTCTTAGCAACTGCTTAATTTATCTCGCATCAATGAGGTTATCTTATCCAATACAAGTTTAAATTATCTTTTATAAAAACAGTTCATCGAAAAATGGCACTGTTATCATTCAAACGTTTAGGCGCAAGACGACGGCGATGGCGTATTGAGAATTCCTTTTCAGCATCAACATTAAAAGATTTTAACAATGCAAGAGCACTACTAATTAGATTATCCGTACCTTCAGAGTCCGCATTTATTTTTTCTAATGATTTAAGGGTAAATCAAATAAATTTCATAGCATTTAATATATTCCGTTCAACGGCTTCAAGAGATTCAGTCAGGAGTTTCATATTTACTTGCACATTTTTCATAAAAACAAGACTTATAATAAAGTCTTCAGAATTAAGTTGGTTTGATAGCGAATATGCAGCATTTCGAGTCCACTTGCCAATTTTCTTAGAGCTTTGGGAAATTTCGTTTAGAACATCAACAATGACATAAAGCGATGCATTTATAATAAATGAATTTTGAATGCAGATTTAAAAATGGTGTTCTTTTTGCCATCATCTCGAGTTTAAAAGTTACAACGGACCTTTTTTCAATAGTTTGATAAAATCCTTTAAATACACTATTTATTTATTTATTATAATTATATTTATATTAAAATGTAAAGTCTATGAAATGAAAGATTTAACATCAGAGCTCTTGAGCTAAGAAAATTTCTTTAAGTATGTTGGCCGATTTCGATCATTAAATTTTTTTATTATAAATGTTGGGTATTTTTGAATAAAAATTTCAATCTCAAAAAGTTATTTATAAATGTATTAATTATGTTTTAAAAAGGGGAATAGGTGTGGCATCTGAGTAAGCCTTTGTTCGTTTGGGCTTGTTTTATTCAACTTATTTTTTCAATTTCTTGACAAGGTATTTGTGTCAGGGACTGTTATCATTAAGCTATATCCAAAAACTTAAACATTAATCATTATTTTATGATTTTAAAGTTTTTACTCAGATATAAAAATAGTAATCTTATTTTATCTTTTAAATCTCAAAAAAAAAAAAAATCATTAATACAATTTTGGTCAAACAAAAATATCATTTTCGGTTTTTATTTTTGGTCAAGGATACGGTTGCACAATTGAACTAAAAATGGTTAATTTTTTCCATTTGGTCCGCTGCTCTTTTTTACATTAGTATGCATTACTATTTCCGTACTTTTTTAACAAAATTTTTACTACTTTTCTGAACTTTTTCTGCATTTTGTCACAAAGGAAAACTGGATTCGTTTACAAAAATTCAACGCTGATACGACTTAAAATGAGTAGGCCGACTGAAGTTCGGTTAAAGTACGACTGAAAGTGAGTTAGCCGAGTGAAGTTTGTTTAAGGTACGACTAAAAGTGAATTGACCGACTGAAGACAGTTATGGGTAGGAATGAAAATTAAATACATAGTCGACTAAAGTTGGTTTTTGTTATGAAAATGGCAATAAAAGGTATGACTGGCTTTGTTGTGTTCATAATTATTGTTTATAAAAATCAATATTTTAAAAAATTTTTGTAAAAAATAACAGTTAGGCCTACTCTAAAAAAGTAAGGAGGGTAGTCTACCCCCTTAGCCCCCTCTAGTTACGCCCCTGGTGACGATATGTATTTTTAAATTACTTTCTGAGTTGAGATTTTACTTTTAGATTCAACTTTAAGATTAACAATTGTAACCAATTGAGCCAAGTCCAAAGGTTTTATATCCATTATTTACTTAATTTCAGATTTCACATTAGGCATGCCATTTCATTTGACCTGCCTGATGACTGACATTTTATCACTCATTACTGTTAAGTTTTTCTTATTTTATGATAAAAAGATTTGAATGAGAGAGATTTGTTTTTTTAACACTTAATTACGTATTGAACAGTTACGTATCCGTTTCCGTTTTTCTTCTTCCGCTGCCACTTGAAGGCATAAAGATTGCTTTAACACTTGGCTAAACTGAATACTTCTTCCGTTTTAAGCAATTAATCATTGTCGATGTTTTCAATTCCCAATCGACTGAATGGTCAGCAAAAGGAAACTTTTTCCTTCTGAGTATGCGTGTGTGTGTAAATGTGTGCGTGCGTTTGAGTTAAAGAGCATGATATTGGCAACAATAATTGTTAACCTTGTTGTACAAGAGTTGCAGTTGTTGTTGTTGTTGCTGCTAATTCTGGCTGTCAAATGCATTTACGTTAAACGTAATATTATTTTTGCTTGTTTTTTTCTGCACGCGCTCTACTTTAAATGGTAAAATTTAATTGATTTGTATATTAGTGTGTGTGTATTCTTGTATGTGCGTGTTGGTTTTGAACAATTATTGCTATGACATTTTAATAACAAAAGGTTTGTACTGACTACTTTTTAAATACCTGCAGTGATCAGTCCAGCAATAACAACAACAAAACCAACAACAGCATCGCTTCATCAGAATTGCATTTCAATCACCAAGAGCTTTGCTTAAATTGAGATTCTGCTGAAAAATATTTAATGTTGAAGTTACTGCAGTGAACAGCAGCAAAAGCAACAACAACAACAGCAACAAGGGCAATGATTTTTATTTTTAAACGAATGCCAAATAATTGTAATTCAAAGTGAGTTTCGACATTTTATTGAGATGTAATTCCATTTCGGTAACAATTGTTATTGTTTTAATTTTTTTTGCTGTTGCTGAATATATTGTAGCAATTTTTGATGTTATGTTAAGAGATATTTATTTATATTTTTCATATTATTGAGTTATGAAAATATGCTTTAAAAATAAAAATACAAACAATTACTATCAAATGCGTAAATTACTATCAAATGCGTAATATGATATAAAAAAAATAATAAAGTGACATTGTAGTTTCAACAAATAACAGCAAGTTATTCGAAAATGTGATTTTTTTAGTAGTTATTGTTCTTATTTTTGTTTGTTCTATTAGTTGTTTTCACATTGTCGTTATCTTATTAGATTCATTTGCAAAATATCACGTTTTCAATTGCATTTTGATGTTGTTTGTTGTGCACACACAAACACTCAAAAACACACTCACTAACACTTAGACTCACACCAACAATCACACCCTCTCACTTGTATCCTGATGAGCAGCTAGTGTTGCCTATCTCTAGCTAACAAGCATCGAATATCGTACAATTATTTTTTCTTATTTGCTTTGAATGTATATATTTACAAATGTGTGCTTGCATGTTTCTCAGCGATGTTGTGATAACGAAAGTTTACACGTTAATAGAAAATAAGCAGTAAAATCAGTGCAAGTTTTCAAGCAGCTTAAAAAGCTACATCAAGCAATCTGAAACTTTGAAGAAATTTGAAGAAATAAACTTTGTTGCAAACAGTTTTCGCGGAATGTTTCTTTTTCGCTTCCATTAAAATGTAGCAAATGTTTCACTTTAAGCACAGCTGTGTAGTTTAGAGCTATCTTGATTTTGTTTGATTTTCATTTTTGCTGTGCAAGTGGAAGCAGCAAAAGAATAACGCTAGCTCAAAACTCAGAATCATTGAAATGCGAAAAAATAGTTGTTTAGGTTTTTGTGTAAATTTGCTCGCCCAATTAAGTTTAAGTTATTTATTTTTTTTTACTAGATATCATGTTATCAAAACTTTTTCATTGATGCTTAAATAAAAAGAAAATGCAACTTAAAAGTAGGATCTTAAGGAAAATTTGCGGTGAACGAAAAGTGAATTACAGACATTTCTTTTAAAAGAATATTGCGCTTTTTATGACAACTTGCATGGATAGGAAATACGTTTCAAATATAACGAGTAGATATGTTCTGAAAATTAAGAACACCTTCTTCCTTTGCGACTGTTAAATTATATGTGTCTCGTAACAATTAAATTACACAAAAATATGATAGACATCGACAAACGGTTTTTTGCATTGAATAGATACAGCATCAAAGTTTATTCAAAATTTATTTTTATTGTTGCTTTTTTTTTGTTATTGTTATAAAAAAAGTTTTCTCCATCATCTAAAAATATAAGGCCAAACGGAAACAAGTTTAGAACTAATGCCATTATCGTCGGAACTAGATTTAAGAGGGTTGTTCAAAAAAGAACGAAACTGTATCTTCCGAATTTCCGAATTTAAAATATAAAAAAGATGTTTTTTATGAATCAAAATGTGTCCAGCTGCATTAATTTTGAAGTGACCCCTATGATTCTAGTTTCAACAGGAATGAGTTATGTTTAAAATATGTGGTGCAAAAATTTTTCAAATATATATAATTCTTTATCATAACCAATAGCGAAAAGTTGTTTTAACATAAATATATTTAAAGATTTGGTAAATTTTTCTCATGCAATTGTGTGTTGACTATCACGAATAAAAATTTCATCAAATTCGTATGATTGGTTTCCGAGAAATTAAAGGGAAAGTGCCCACAGACGTGATTTTCATAGGAGTCATAAAAAATTAGTACGTTAGGTTATTTAAAACAAATTTATTTCAAGAGAAATTACAAATATATTTTTTTGTTTAATTTTTTTATTGTGAAAATAAATTTTTTAGATGGGTTTTGAAAGAAATAAAAATGTTTGAGAAACGCTTTTTTTGAAAATATCTCTACTGCATGAACATGTGGTTGTGACGTCAGTTGTCCGAAGAGAATGTCAAACTGACTGAAAAAAGACGTTGTTTTAATTTATTTCTGGGAGGTTTCGATTTCAAAATGCCCTCATTTTTTATGCAATCTTAGTTTTTGTAAATGAAATAAACATGTATATATTTATAAAAACAACGCTTGTCCAGAAAAATAAAAATATTTTTCATTACTATTTTTGATAAAAATTTCATATATCATATAACGCACTCTATGTGTGAGTGAAAGGGCACCAGTTATAAAAAAAACAATATTAAAAAAACTAGATGCGTCGTTGGGCACACGAGAGAAGCGAAGCTTTTTCACAGTTTCATAGATTTGATAATTTAATGATTTTTTATAATACAACTAGCTGAAACCCGGCGCGTTGCTGCCACTCTCCCTTGTCAAACCGCCCATCAAATGTTATCAGTTAAACAGCATGTCTAAATTGAGGTCAAATACTGAATTCCGAGACTGTGCGACCTATATCCACGAAGCTATTCGATATAACAAATTTGGGTTGCATAGGAAGTGCCACGCCCTCTTGATCACCGCTCATAGAATGTAATCAATGAAACTGCATGTGTACATTGAGGTCCAATACTGAATTCCAAAGCTGTGAGACCTATATCCCCAAAGCTATTTGATATCTCTAATTTGGGTTAAATAGGAGGTTAGGGTATTTTGAGGTTTCACTCCCCCTTGTCGATATCACAAATTTTCGTTGTATGGGAGGTGCCACTCCCCTTTGATCAACGCTCATAAAATGTAATTAATGAAACTGCATTTATAAATTGGGGCCGAATATTGAATTCTGACGCTGATATTCGATATCGCAAATTTTGCGTTAAATGGGAGGTGCCACGCCCCTCTTACCGATGAACATAAAATTGAATCAATGAAACTGCATGTGTATATTGAGGTCGAATACTAAATTCTGGCGTTGTGCGACCTATAACTCCAAAGCTATTTGATAGCACAAAGTTGGGTTGTATGGGAAGTGCCACTCCCCTTTGCTCTACGCTCATAGAATGTCGAGGAATGAAAGTGCTGATTCTTACGCTGTCAACCTATAACTTCAAAGCAATTCGATATTGCAAATTTGGGTTGTAAGGGAGATGTCACGCCTCCCTGTCCAACGCCCATAAAATAAAACCATTGAAACTGCATGTGTAAATTGAGGTCAAAAACTGAATTCCAAAGCTGAATTCCTATAACTTCAAAGTTATTCGATATCACAAATTTGGGTTGTATGGGAGGTGCCCCTCCCCCTTGTCCACTCCCATAAAATTTCATCACTGAAACGGTACGTCTAAATTGTGGTCGAATACCGAATTTCTAAGCTGTGCGACCATCTCGTACTCAAAGCAAAGCATACTTACAAAATTTGAGCTCAATCGGACCAATAGTTTCGAAGTATTTTGATATTTTCTTAAAAGTAAGCGTAGATGAAGTGTGTCCAGTGGGAGTGTCCAACTCGACGCTAACTCACCGATAAGTGAGTTTAACTAAAGTGAGACAGGCTTATTTTTAGTGCACTTGCCGAGAGTAACCATATGAGCTGAATTACAAAATTTTTGTCTAAAACGACCCAAACCGTTGAAATAAAACGTTTTCATTGGTTTGTGGGCGGTAAAAGGGGGCGTGGAAACCAATTTTTAGTTCAGTTGCTGACAGTAACTGTACAAACTAAGCCAACATTTTAGCTCAATCGACCCAGTAGTCAATTTTAATGATTTCTCAAAAAGTGGGTGTGGCTATATAGCGATGACGCCTTTTTTTAGTACAGTTGCCGAAAGTAACCATACAAACATAGGTATCACATGTTAGTCTCATACGGTCAAAACTGCTTGAAATATAGCATTTTCACTGATTTGTGGGCGCAAAAAGGGGGTGTGGAAACCAACTTTTCGTACAGTTACTGTCAGTAACTACACAAACCAAAGTACCAAATTTAAGTCTTATACGACCAAAACCATCTGAAATAAACCATGTTCATTTATTTGCGGGCGGTAAAAGGGGGCGTGGAAACCCATTTTTAGTACAGTTGTCGACAGTAACCGTACATACTAAATTAAAAAATTTGAGCCTTATACGACCCAAACCGACTGAAATATAACATTGGGGGCGGTAAAAAGAGGGTGTGGCAAAAATTTTTTCCTTAACCATCTCGTACTTGAAACAAATCGACTGCCAAAATTTCAGGTCAATCGGTTCAGTAGTTTTGGAGTCTATAGACATCACACAGCCAGACACATCGTTTTGCTTTTTATATATATAGATATTGATTTGTGGGCGGTAAAAGTGGGCGTGAAAACATTTACATATAGTGACCGCTTCTTAGATCACCTACACAGAAAGTTTCACTGTAAAAATGTGTAAAACTCCGGAATTGCCATGATTTCGAAAAAGTGGGCGTATTCATATTACGACCACGCCCATTTTTCGTACATTTACCGACAGTTACCATCTGAATAAAATTACCAAATCTTAGTTGTTTACGATTGAAACCGTCTGATATATATCCTTTTTTTGGTTTGTGATCGATAGCGTAAATTTGGCTTGTATGGGAGGTACCACGCCCCTTCGTCCAATAGTTACCAAACCTCACAGAAACACTCTCAAGATGTAGCTTCAGTTTCCCTGAAAATTTCATAAAGATCGGTTCAGCGGTTTTGGACTATATGTGATATAGACTATATGTGATATAGCCACATACCCACATACCCACATCCCCACATACCCACATACATACATCCATTTTTATATATATAGATAGATTGATTTGTGGGCGTTAAAAGTGGGCGTGAAAACATTTATAAATTGTGTTCGTCTCTTGGAGCACCTAAAGAGCAAGTTTCACTGTAAAAATGTGCAGAACTCCGGAATTGCCATGATTTCGAAAAAGTGGGCGTATTTATATAACGACCACGCCCATTTTTTGTACAGTTACCGACAGTAACCATCTGAACAAAATCCCCAAATCTTAGTATTTTACGATTGAAACCGTGAAATATTTTTCTTTTTTTTTGTTTGTGATTGATGGAGCAAATTTGGCTTATATGGGAGGTACCACGCCCCCTTCTCCAATCGTTACGAAACCCACTCAGTCACAGGAACACTCTCAAGATGTGGCTTTATTTTCCCTGAAAATTTCATAAAGATCGGTTCAGCGGTTTTGGAGTCTATACGTGATATAGCCACATACCCACCCACATACCCACCCACATACCCACCCACATACCCACATACCCACATACATACATCCATTTTTATATATATAGATAGATAATAAAATAATTTTTTATTCAAAAATTTAAAATAAGATAAAGTTATTAAAAAACACACGTTATAGTCACACCAGAAATTTTATTGCATTTCTTTATTCTTTTATTTTATTATATGTTACATTAATTTTGAAATATATTTAGCAAATACTGAATCACTAGTTGCTCTCGTGTTGTACACATATTTAAATAGCTTATTATTTGTATATTAAATTTATCAAAAAGAAATTTTTTAAGTCCCTGTGAACATTCATGTCTTAAATCGAAATTAAAATCTCCTCCTTAAGCTTAGTATGCTGCAGAAGCGAAAATAAATTTCCCGTAAGAAATGCATTGCGTTTTAGACAGCGAACAGGTAGCGAAATTTTTTCGTTGGTTAGTATGCTGTTGAACCGAAAAATTTGTTCAATGCAGCCAAGTTTACAACTATGATTGGAGAGTTAAAATGTCAAAACTTCCGACCGTGGTAACCGTGGCGACCGTAGCCTAGTGGGTAGAGTGCGTTGCCCCTAAGCTAAAGAACCGCGGTAGCCCGGGTTCAATTCCAGCTCGGACAAAAAGCTTTTGAAATTGAATTAATTTTTCTATTCGGTCATCACCTCTCTACAGACAATGGCAAACCTCAGAGAGTAAAAATTGCCATGTAAAGCTACTTGAGAACATAAGCTGTTCAGAGTTGGCATAAAACACGTAGGTCCAGTTCTCGGTCATTTGTGATCAAGCATTTAATAACACGCACAACACAATTGATCAATAGAAGCTAGGTCAAAGTTCTTTTAAGGGCTGAAATGGCCAGCTTATTCAAAATTTCGCTGTCTTTTATATATACGTCAGTACATTTAATTGGCGTGGAAATTTGACATTCTATAATAATGTTCAACTAACACATTCAACAAACAAGTTATAGTAAGTATGTGTCTACACCAAAATTTCGAGTGTAGAATTAAATGCCTAAAAATGTTCGTTCCTACAGCATACTAAGCTTAAAGCAATTGGCATTTAGTGATAACTTTCACCCATGTCAATGAAACCTGACTACTTGTGTTGTGTGGATAGCTAATGCACAATCCTTTTGATCGATTATTAAAGCCAAATCGCAAAGGCGCTTAGGTCGGTTGCGCATTGATCGTGCTTTGGTCAACTTTGCGGGTTGAACTGTCAAAACGCCCAACCTTATAATTTTGAAATCATAATGTTGCATTAGCAGGTCGTGCGTCTGTAACTTAGATGATGCCACTGTACGCAGTCAAACCAAAAAAATCTCACAAAGTCTGAAATTCCCAAATCACTATTCATATTTTAATAGCCCTCGCTATTAATAAAGAAAGCATGTGCTATATTATTTAACATTAATATTATATACAAAATTTAATTAAGGCAATATAAGAATTTTTAAATGTTTGTTTTTTTTATAAACAAATCAGCTGTAAAAATAATATCAGCTATATAATAAATAAAATAATTACAATTTATTATGTTTAATAAATAAATGCCTAATATTTTTGCATATCTAACCAGCATAGTAGTTATAATATTGTTTATATAATAAATAAATATCTGTATTATTTGTTATGTTACATTGCTGAAAATAAACAAAAACAATAACAAACAGAAAAATCGAAGGCAACTGATAACTATTTATATACATACAAATTTGCATACATATAAACAACAACAGCATCAGCAACAACACAAGCAGCTACTGAAAACTATTCGCTTCAAACAAATTCAAAAGTCAAAATTAAATCACATTCAATACAAACTATTTTGATAAAATAACAAATCCTATGGAAACACGTCTTTAATACTGCAACTCAACTATGCTCATAAATTTAGCTAACTCAATAAAAATACAACCCTGCGCTATCGGCAAATGTTTAACGCACGACAGAGTAGAACTTTTTTCAGCATGTCGTGCTTTGATCGTGCTTTACCCCTTCTTGCGAGATTCGACAATATTTACGATACAAATCATGATTGTTTCTACTTTAGCTGTCAAAGTAGAACGACCTAACGCGCCTTTGCGATTTGGGTATTAAGATCTGCTACATAATAGCTTCACGCATTCACAATAGGATCCTTTTAATATATTCTTGTCATAAACTGCAACATTGCTTCAGTTAATACTAAATATTGAATGAACAACTAATTTTAAAGAAAATGTATGGATGTGATGGTTACGTGCTGGACTATCAATCCCAAGGATGCAGGTTCAATTCTCACAGCTTCCCTAGAAATATTTTGAATTTTATATTCTCTTGTAATTGACACAAGCAAAAAAAGCAACAACAATTAATTCTAAGAAAAGGTGTATGGAAAAAAGTGTCGTTTTTGAGATTTCACTCCAAGCTATTCACAAAACGAGGCGTAAAAAGCTTCGCTTCAAAAAGAAATGTCTGTTGTGACAACATTTTATTATTAGTTTCCTCACAAGAATAATTAATCAATATATGTATGAAAAATGTTTGATCAACATATATGTGCGTATGACATGTTTTTGTTCCTGACTTGCCCACACAAAAAACTCGCCAGAAAAAAACTACACAGTAGATTTCTTAGAAGTTTTGACAAGATGTTTCCAAGACTATATATAAAAACAATTATTTTTGAAAAAATTTTTCCAAAGGTAGAGAAGGTGACCTTAAGTAAAATCTCATGGTTGCTTTAAGTTAAGAGTAAGTAGTAAAGTTTATTTTACAATTAAAAAAAACCTTGAGCAAAATACATTGATGTATTTAGAATTGATTTTTACTTAAAAAAAATTAATCTAATAACTTTGAATAAAATAATCGCAAAAATCTCCAATTAAAAATGTATTTGAAATAAAAAATTACTCATACGCCCTGATGCACAACTGAGCGTTTAAACAATTTAGGCGGCAAATATTATTTTATTTGGTAAAAAACTTCTATTAAAGTACATTTAATGATTTTTTTAATACCACTTACCCCTTTAATTTATGTCAGGTGGAAAGTAATTTATGGCGTTTTCATTTCTCGAAAAAATGCAAAATTTTTTCTGCCCTTTTTGGAAATTCTGCCGTCTTGAGAATAAAAATAGTGATCTGTAAAATTGGATCGTGTTCTTTTCGCGAAAATGTTGACCTCAAAAGAAGAAAAAGTTCAGATTTTTAAAAGATGGCAGAAAGAGGGCAGAAAAAATGCAACATTTTTTCGAGAAACGAAAACGCCATTAGTTTTATGATCTATTAAATTATTACATGAATTAAATTGCGTTCTTGAGATCAAGCAAGTTTTTAAGAAGGCAACAATAACAACAACAACAACAACGCTGTGTAGAGTCAATCACTTAGCTGACTAAATAGTCGGTTTCGGAAATCGCTACATTTTCCTCTTTAGTAGTCTTTGAGTGATTAAGCTGTGATCAACTCACTGTTTAAATTTTTATATGACTTCACACATTTTTAGGAATTCATTTATTTGAATTATATGGCTATTTATAGATCACCGACATCAACTCTACCAAGGTTGCCATCTGTTCTAGTTGCTTCTTTATTTATTTCAATATTCATTGGTGTTCGACAGTTTGTCAAAATGCACCATAGAAATGAAACGAGTTTTTTTGCTTCGCCAGTAACCCTGTATGGTCAGTGGATCGCATATGACTCACCTTTTAATTTATGTCAGGTGGAAAGTTATTTGCCTTAGAAAATTTTTATACAACACGCTTTTTTATTTTCTTTCTTTTCTAAATCTTAACCTTTTCCAACGCTTAGGTCAGATGTGCCCTGCTTATTATTTTACTCAAGAACTAAATAAAACAAAAAAACTAGTTTGAACACTTGAAAAATTATTTTAACTTAGAAAGTGGCGTTTATTTTGGAAAAATAACCATTGACAACTTAGCCGTTTCTGGTGACATGATAGACGATGTCGAAACTCGAGAGGTACTTTCCCACATTCAAGACACTGCTGCTTTTGCAGAACAAAGGAAAGGAATAATGTTTTCTATGCTAAATTAAATTCGAAACAAAAACCGATTTTTATCTTTAGAGGATTTAAAAAATTGTTGTTCAATTTAAATGTCCAGCTCACTTGCTGGATTATTTGTTGTTTTTGTTTTGCTTGCAAATGCGATGATATGATCATGATCTCCCATGCAAAAAAACGCAACTAATATAAATTTTAGTACAATCATTTTTAGTACAACGAATTTTTCATTAAACATTGATAGCTAATAATAAAAAAAAATTTATATGAAAATCAACTTTTTTACTTTTAATATCTCCGCTGTTTTTAATATATTCCATAAAAATTTTTTTGTTAAAAAGTTCAATATATTTTTGTAATATTAATATATGTTTAGGTGTTGAAATGTCCATATCTCAAGGATGCATTGGGTCCCACCATAATTTTTATATTATTGAAAAGATAATTTTGCTGGCTTTAAGATTAAGTAAATATTTAAATTAATTTTAATTTTTAAAATATGTTTTTCGTACCCTTCTTTGAATTGAATTATCTCACCGCAAGAGATAGAACCACCAACAACAAAAATTTTCCAAAACTTTTTTGGATTAAAGTTCGTTCAATTACCTTTCTAACGGTAGCTTATAAATAAAATTAAACATGTTTGTCATTATTCCAGAATTTAAAAACACTTAGAAGTGAATCGAGAAGTGTATATTAAAATGTTTATATAAATGACTCTCGAGAAACACCAAGCTCAAGTTTATTTTAAATAAATTTAAAACAAGTATGATTGTGTTCTCTCCAAAATATATTTACATACATAATGAAAATATCGTCATCTGAAATCAAAAAAGCCGTAAGTTAAAAAAAAAATAATTCAAAATCAACTTTTTGATTGATTATGATGCACCTTATCAAAATACATGTTCCTACTAAAAACAACTACCAATTTAGAAAGTTTTTTGCTTCTCTTGTATCATTTTTTATAATATGAATATATATAAAAAATTTTCACTTTGCCACCCCCCCTGTGAACACCAATGAATTCACCTGCTAGAAAATGCTCAGTTTCAAAGCGTTTGTCCAAGAAAACAAAACTTTTGAACATAAAAACGGCAATAAAGTTCAAATTAAAATTCTTAAGCAATTAAAAAATAATTTCAAAACATTTTAAGTTGTAAAAAACGGTCTGCAAACAAAAACTAGTTAAGTGTCAAACAAGAAAACAACAACAACAACAATAAAAACAACAACAAGTGCAATTAAAGTTTACCCAGGGGTAACTCTATTAAGATGGGCAACAAAAACAAGAACAAAACAAAGTAATACAACTATGATAAAAGATCATGATTATGTTGGTCGGCAGCTAAAAAACAGGGTGAGCAAAAATAATGCAACTTGAGAGGACTTGAGCGAAGAGGATTCGAAAAAGGCATAAATGCAGTTAACTTTAATGGGTGAAATTGACAACAACAAAAATAATAACAATAACAACAACATCAGCAAAATCAACAATGTTTCAAAAAGCTGCTTTTCAGCTCGCTCTTCACTCCTACGTTATAGCTTGCTCAGCTCGCACCTTCGGTATTCTTATTTTGCAAGTGTAAAGTGCACTTTAAGTGCAACAACAAGCTGATGAAATCTATCGCTGCTGTCATGTTTAGCTCGTTGGCTTTAACTGACCCCATACTCTTCAATCCGTTTGCTCTCTTCTCTTCTTACGAGTAAATATCTCACTACGAGTAAATATCTCTCACTCTAACTTGCATTTATTTTATGTCCATCTTGTTTGCACCTAGTCCTGGTGACTTTGCCTCTGTCGACAGGGCTTACAATTCAAGTTACTTTGAGTGGTTTTGGCCATTTTAGAGTAGTGCTTGTTGTTGCTTTTAATGCATTCATTTATTTTTTATTTGTTTTTTTAGCTATATTGTTTACTTGGCGCTTTTGCAGTTTTTTATGCTCATTTTGTTTGTGCAGCCATTTAAATGAATTTGTAATATTTTTATTTTTTTTTAAAAAACTATTATTTTTATAGCTTAATCATAATTTTTAAACCATATTTATTACATTTGTCTGAATCTAAAATGTTGCGCATCACCGATTCTTTGCTTGCAACTTTGTTGCGGACTCATTTCTTCTTTCTTTGCCGCTGTTAATTGATTTTCTTTTAAACGCTGCCATATTTTATGCCAAATTTAATTACTCAAAAAGGATATTAAATTAAGCAGGGCAGCAAAAACAATACCTTGAAAAAGAACAGCAACAACAATGCTGTTTTGGAAATAATGAGGGAGAAAAAACCACCTGCAACACCTTGAAACGCATTAATTACACACACAATAAGTTTGCCCAAATATGAACTTTGTTGTTGTATGCCATTATAAGCCAACAATAAAGGCATAAATAAAGCAAAAACAAACCCTTTATGCCAACCTGTTCTGAACCATTTAAAGGATTCGGTTCTGCAGCTGCTGAAAATTTATTACAACAACGTTGAGATTTCTTTGGCTTCCAGCGGTCTGGTTTGTCTCTGAGTTTTCCTTTGTTGCCACCTTTAACATCAACCAAACGCCAACCACACACCATTCACACACACAAACCACACTCCTCCTTTCTATACAGATGCCATTTTTTGGCATTTGAATTATTCGCGCCAAATTAAATATGAAAGCGTAATCAGAAGGCGTTGAATAATGCAGCACAGGGTTAATGCGGTTATTTTTTAAAATGGCCCTGAGGATATTAAAGTGAGAAAAAAAAACACAAAAGAATTATATTAGAAAGAGAGTAAGGAAAAAATTTAATTTCAGATAAAAGAATACCGCCCAGCCAAGTAGGCAGAGGGTAGATACTGCAAGTTATGGCACATGACTTGGTTTGACATTGAAATGTTCATTTTCAGTGTTGAAGTGTAAAAAAGCTATTAAAGTGGGAATCACTTTAAGTTTTGCCATAAACCTTAATTTTTCCAAACGACTTTCGGAATAAGTCGTGGTAAAAAAAATGATCTAAACTTTGCTGTTAGATAAAATTCTTGGTAATTATTTCGATAAATAGTAAAAAGACTATTATTTTTCTACTGTATAATATTGCACAAAGTTTTGAGTATTCGCCCTTAGTTTTTTTTTTTGATATTATGTTATTCAATATGAAAGGAATTTTAAAACTCACATTCTAAAGTTAGTAGAAAATAATATAAAAGAGTAAGGGTTGGGATAAATTTAAAGATGATTCAAAGGCAATTTTATTACCGCAAACGTACCGATTCATCACTCCGATTGCAACGTCTGAGTCGATTTTGCCATGTTTGTTTGTCAAAAGTGGTACAAAACGTCAAGTTAAAAAATGTGCCAATTCGGATGATAACCACGCCTAGCTCCCATATAAAGAGACTTTCTTGAAACGGAAAATTTTTTTTATTCTATAAAAATTATTGTCGTTACTTTAAATTTTGCACAAAGTCTTTGAATTATAATAGTAACCTTCGCTGTGAAATTAGTTACAATCGAATTAAAATCGCACCTACAGTGTTGCGCAAAAGAATAGCAACAAAATTAGTACGCTGCTACAAAAGCGTGTATCTTTTTAAATATTAGGGACACACATTCATACATCATATTAAAAACAAATCATATTCAAATTGGGTTTTGCTTATTTTATTAAATTTAAATTTAATGTGACTACATTCAGTTTGTCTGAGAGCAAAACAAAAGCAACATAATTAATATTTGGTGTAAGATTCATTATTTTTGATAACCGCTGCACATCTGAGCGGCATCGACTCCATTAAATTAGATATGTTGGTATTAGGTATATGTTCCCAATTAAGTTTCAGCGCTTCATACAGTGCAGTCGTATTGGAAAACCTTTGACCAGAAATTTTTACCTTCAAAATCCCAAAAAGATTTTCAATGGGATTCAAGTCGTTGTGACTGTGCCAGCTAATCAAGGACTTGAATCCCATTGCCTCTAATGTAATCTTTGATGAGCTTTGAAGTGTGCTTCGGATCGTGATCGGGCTGAAACGTTCACTGAAGCGACATATTCCAATCTGAATGTAGTCGCATCTTGCTTTCTAAAATGTCATTATATACAAATCGATCCATAATTCCATCGATTCTTTGAAATGGTTCAACTTCATTATAGGAAAAACAAGTTCAGACCAAAATTAATTTTGTAGTTTCGGGCTTAAAGTCGTGTACCTGGGTGGCGCCGTACACATCTCATCTGAATTAATCAAGTTGAACTTTGATTCATCGCTAAAAAACGGATTTCGATTTTTGAACGGTCCAATTTAGGTGCTCTTTTGCAAGACTGAGTCTAAAAAATAATATATTGCAATTCGTTGTCACAATTTCAGACAGAATAGTTTAAATTATAACGCCTCACCTTGTTTTTTATGCTTAGCTGTACCAAAAGTTTATTTGCCGGTCTGTAACTTCTTAAATCGTTCTCAACGGCTCGTCTGCAAGCAGTGCTGTGATGGATATCTAAATCATGTGTCCGAATAATCTCTTTGGATGTGACAAATGCATATCATTTGAACACTCCACAAATGTTCCTGTCATCACTCAGCGATGTCTTCCGCGGCCACCTTCTTTACCGTTGTTACGTCTTTTGTGATGGTATATTTCTTTATTATTCTGCAAACTATTGACCGATTAATATCAAACAGTTTCACGTTAGATTTTTGTGAATTTTCGTTTTTATATTCGGAAATAATTTGTAATTTAAGAGCTTCACAGTATTTAAAACGTGCCATTATAAATGGAATAGTCAATGCCACAACTTGCGCAAAAACAAAACTAAACCTGAAATTTATGACTTAAAAGAACACGTTCTTTACAATAATGGAATTTTTACCGGTAATTCTTGGAACTCTTGTTCTCTTTTTACATTTTTCAAGTTTTGTTGCTTTTGTTTTGCTCTTAGACAAATTGAATGTAATCACATTTATTTAAAATTTAAAAAAAAAACAAAACCAAATTTGAATTTGATTTGTTTTATATATGATGTATGAATATATGCTTTGATTCCTGTAATAATTTTTGTGTGTCCCCAATATTAAAAAAGATACAAGATTTTGTTGCAGCACACTTATTATGATGCTATTGTTTTGCGCAGCACTGTATCTCCCATACAAGGTATTGTAATACTAACATTAATATATTTTTCCATAAAACTTAATTTTATGACTTTCAATTTTGCAACGTTTTCTTAAAGAAAATTACTTATCGCTTAGTATAGGTGCTCCGAAAAATTTTGTTTAAGAAATGTGCTTAACCCATTAATGACAACGTATGATAAATCATACGCGATGAAACCATTTTTTAACAATTCCTTAAAAAATCCTCAGCCATTGTAAAAATTTTGCTTCCAACAGTGTGAGAAAACCATTAGTATGCTTTTTCAAAAAAAAAAAAAAAAAAAAAAAATGACATTTTAATCCTTTTTGCTTACTTCTTCGCGCCTGTTAATGCAGTATTAAAAAAAGTGAAAAAAGCTACTCAGCTGTGTTATTTTGTTTTATAAACATCAAGAAAAAAGAAAATATAATTAAAACAGTGCATAACGATAAAGTTGAACGCCTACGCTAATTTAAATATTCCAATTTATAATATTTCTATTTTTTTTTGTTTTTTATTAATTTCCCTACTTAAGGACCCCTTATGCGTTTATGATCATATGCTTGGCCACACCCAAATCCTTTGAACTTTTTTTAAATCTTCAGAGTTTACCGTCTTATAATAATACAAATTTATACTAAAAATTTTAAAAGCTAAGCTCAACGAGTTCTGGAAGTGAGCATTAATGGGTTAATATTGGTTATTTGGCACAGTGACTGTAATAAAGGAAGCTAAGACGTGCTGAGACCGTGAAAGTAACCTCTCAAAGTATCGAAAATAAAATGGTGTTGCACATAATTATTGCTCGCAGACTATTAACGTTTTGTTTTACAAAATAGGAAGGCTTTATAATGAAAATAAAATTGGTTTAACACCATCATCTGTCTGCTCAGAGAGCAGCGTACTGTAACGCAAATGCATCGTTGTCACTTAAAACTATTGCAAGGTGCTAATGTGTATATTAATATACAACAGTGAAGGTTGGTGCTCAAACTTCATATAAAAACAAAATAAAAATAAGTACAAAAAAAACTTAAAAAAAACTAAAAAAAAAACAAAGGACAGGGACAGGGACAGGGACAGGGACAGGGACAGGGACAGGGACAGAGACAGGGACAGGGACAGGGACAGGGACAGGGACAGGGACAGGGACAGGGACAGGGACAGGGACAGGGACAGGGACAGGAACAGGGACAGGGACAGGGACAGGGACAGGGACAGGGACAGGGACAGGGACAGGGACAGGGACAGGGACAGGGACAGGGACAGGGACAGGGACAGGGACAGGGACAGGGACAGGGACAGGGACAGGGACAGGGACAGGGACAGGGACAGGGACAGGGACAGGGACAGGGACAGGGACAGGGACAGGGACAGGGACAGGGACAGGGACAGGGACAGGGACAGGGACAGGGACAGGGACAGGGACAGGGATAGGGATAGGGACAGGGACAGGGACAGGGACAGGGACAGGGACAGGGACAGGGACAGGGACAGGGACAGGGACAGGGACAGGGACAGGGACAGGGACAGGGACAGGGACAGGGACAGGGACAGGGACAGGGACAGGGACAGGGACAGGGACAGGGACAGGGACAGGGACAGGGACAGGGACAGGGACAGGGACAGGGACAGGGACAGGGACAGGGACAGGGACAGGGACAGGGACAGGGACAGGGACAGGGACAGGGACAGGGACAGGGACAGGGACAGGGACAGGGACAGGGACAGGGACAGGGACAGGGACAGGGACAGGGACAGGGACAGGGACAGGGACAGGGACAGGGACAGGGACAGGGACAGGGACAGGGACAGGGACAGGGACAGGGACAGGGACAGGGACAGGGACAGGGACAGGGACAGGGACAGGGACAGGGACAGGGACAGGGACAGGGACAGGGACAGGGACAGGGACAGGGACAGGGACAGGGACAGGGACAGGGACAGGGACAAGGACAAGGACAAGGACAAAGACAAGGACAAGGACAAGGACAAGGACAAGGACAAGGACAAGGACAAGGACAAGGACAAGGACAAGGACAAGGACAAGGACAAGGACAAGGACAAGGACAAGGACAAGGACAAGGACAAGGACAAGGACAAGGACAAGGACAAGGACAAGGACAAGGACAAGGACAAGGACAAGGACAAGGACAAGGACAAGGACAAGGACAAGAATAAGAACAAGAACAAGAACAATTATAAAAGATTATCATGTGATATCACACCTCTGATTTTTTTTATCTTTGCGTTGAGTGTGAAGTTAAAAGTCTTCCTTGATAATAAAGCTCCCATTCAAAACTTGGAATCCACCATCAAACGTGTAGTTAGCGATTTATATTGCTGGAAAAAGTGATCTGAATGATACATTCTTTTATATGTAAATGTTAGGGATTGTTCTTTTGGGCCATAGTAAAGATTCTCACATCCAATTCTATTTTAAGTTCTCTATATAAAATTGAAAAACCATTTTAAATTAATCACCTTTTCTTAGACCAACGAGAAAATAATAATGGATTAGGTGTAAGAATGAGAACAAAGATAAGGAACAATTTAAATAAATTTTTTGGCTGATATTTTCAAATACTATCATTTCTCCATACAAATATTGATTTTTTTCAGTCGTAATCGTCATGTGTGAAAAAATTAACTACTCGAATTTAGGTGACACATTATAGTATGTTTTTTTAAATCGTAAGGTAAGTTTTTAAATTTCAACATGAAATTTAGATACCGATTTTTTAAAATCTAAAAAATGTTGATTTTATATGATTTAAATACAAATTCTAAATGTTTGATAGTTTAAATCATACTTGATTTTAAATACAAATTCTAGTTGTTTGATAGTTTAAAATCGTTTATTGATCTTTAAGTCAAAGTTAGAACAATTAATTTTTCTAACGAATTTATCCAAAAAAAAAAAACAACAACAAAGTTTTTCAATATGAAAAGGAAAAAATCTCTAGCTGATTTTATTGCAATTTCGGCCCTGCTAAAGGCTTCATCTGAAATCTTTGTGATACACTAGCGCACTTTACCACAGAGGCGATGAGATTTAAAGTGTCAATTTCGTAGTAGGGCAGTTCACGATCTTGTTGCATCGTTGCAAATGCAAAATAAACAGCTTTTACAAAAACAAAAAGCATATGTTGCAAAAGCTTTTCAATGCTTTTTGTTTTTGTAAAAGCTGTTTATTTTGCATTTGCAACGATGCAACAATATCGTGAACTGCCCTTGTTTTTCTCCCATTTCACATTCTCACATTTGTTGTTGTATTTTTGCTTTACTATAGTCTTTATGCTTATGTTATGTTGTTTCTTTGGAAAGATTCGTTAGAACAATTAATTGTTCTGACTTTGACCTAAAGCTCAATAAACGATTTTAAACTTTCAAAAAACTAAAATTTGTATTTAAAATCAAGTATGATTAAAACTATCAAACATTAAGAATTTGTATTTAAATAATATAAAATCAATATAATATAAAACAAGGTTATTTAGAAAAAAACTTTAATCTGAAAAATTTTTTAGAAAAATTATAGGGCAGCGAAATATCAACTAAAAAAAAATTATATTTTGGATATATGTATTGTAAATCAGTTAATAAAGTATAAATTTTGATATTTTAATAGAAAAAAATTTTAATCCTGCCAAAATAAACATTTTTTTATATCATCACAAAAGAAACTGAAAAAAATTCGATAGAAATATCTTTTTTTTTGTGATTCGTTTGTGTAAGTCTAGAAATCTCCCGGAGAGTGAATTTTATCATTATTCTAAACAATAGCAAAACAATTTATTTAGAAACGAATTGAACTTGCTTTGTAAAACACTAACAATATTCTGAACACTTAACGGTCAGCACGAACAATTTCAATCACAATTAGTTCGAACATTCATTAGTACTAGAACCTATATACTCTTGTTATCATCACTGTTCTGTGCCTGATATTCTTCTTTTTAAATAAACAACATTCAAATACAACTTCAACATGTTTCTTAACAATGTATCCCTCAGCTTCGTTTTTCCTTTTTTCTCAACACTGGTATTCATAATGTTAGCCCAAGCTCTCAATGGGTAGAGTTACAAGTTATCAAAAATTCAACTGTAGCCAAATTTTTTATTTGTATTCAAGCATTACGTCTGATTACTCAACACATATAAATACAGATATCTACGTACACACAAACACTAACACTAACACAAGAAGGAACCTTTAATGTTTGCATAAAACATTTATTCAAATTCATATAGGTACATATGGTATCAAATGTTTAACAAGTAACGATAAATATGCATATGTATGCGACGATTATGAGTTTTTGTTATTTGCTTTTATTTGAGCACCCTTAAACCAATACAGAGCTACTTTCGCATTTCTGCCTAAACATTGTTGTTGTTTCGGTTGTTGTAGTATAACTAAAAATCCCAGCTAAGACCATTGATGGCAGCAAAGATTCTCAAACCACTTCAGGGATCTCGATGATGATGCTACTGTTATGGTTAGCAGCTTGAATAATGGTCGAGATATGAGTTTCTGTTGCTGATTGAAAGGATATCGTTTAGTGTGTGTTAGTCTTATTTTTCTTTTCATTCATATGTCTTCTTTCAATGGCTGAACATACATATACTATAACATATTACAATAAAAATAATGAAATGAAAGAGGATTAAATGTATTTTCATACGAATAGAAATGTTTTGTTTACTTTAACTATGACACACTTCAATTCACGGCGAAATCATTCATACAAAGCAAAGTTCTTCGAAATAATATTCTATTTCATGAGGATGTGCCAGATGCTTATAAATTGTTATTTTAGACTTAATTTCAAAATGTTATACGCAGAATAATTTATTATCTAAATGCGGTCAATAAGATAATAAATTTTGTGAGGTTAATTAAATTAAAGGCAGGCAGGTTTTTGCAATTTGTGGAAATTTGTGTGTGTTGACATGTATTTAACAGATAAAAGATACATTCATTATAAAAGGCTGTGTAACGCACGGTGCACAGTGGACGCAGATGCCATGAAATCAAGCTAAAAACAAATTTTTGGAAAGAGCAGATTTACTTATTTCCGTTTTGAAATAACTTTTGAGTTTTGATTATTTTTTCAGATTAAAACAAGTATGAAGTAACTTGATGATCATAATATTTAAAATTTTTTCAATTAAAATTTAATGATATAAAAATGAAATAAAAATTTGAAAGCAAAACTGTTATCGGTTTCAGTTTCGATTCGTCACCGATTTAATAAAAAAGTATTGACTTTGAAATTTTATGAAAACTGTTATCGGTTGCTAACTCACATTTAGATCAAAATTGAGTTTTTTATAAAAAAAAAAAATCACAGCGGCCTCTTTTGTATGTGTACCTAAGATGAAATTGCTATCTTTATTTGTTAGCGAGTAACAAGCGTATGTTCTTTTTGTTGCGCATAATTTGGCAGTTTTGGGCAATAAGGAGGTGATCCACATAGAAACGCAGGACGTTTCTCTAGACCACAGCTTTTATATTTCTAACTTTTAGAATATTTTGATTTAAAAGGGTCCTTCAATAACATTCCTTACATTTGAATTAAGAAACATGAAATCATTTATCAGCAAGTGGTGCCAAGTTAATTTGGATATTATCCTACTTTCTATAGGGATTAGCAACATATTACTTTAAGTTTCTACTTCCGACAGACGAAGGATTTTAAAGTTCTGATTATTCAGATATTGTTGTAGGCACCACTTCTAAAAATGAAAAATAATTTTATAAAACATGTTTTCGGAAATTCTTTAGTAGACGTTATTTGTGTATCTGAAACGTGGCTATGCAATGATATAAGTGATACTATCTGTAACATTAACAATTATACTCTGTATCGTAATGATCGGTCTGGTAGAAAAGGTGGAGGAGTTGCAGTTTATTGTAAAACTTCTCTGAATTCAAAAGTAATATGTAAGTCTAGTAGACCTGGTATAGAATTTTTAAATGTATGCATATGGGATAATAATACTAAAATTTGTTTGTCATGTGTGTATAATCCCAACAAATGTTTTTCTGTTGATCCTTTGTTTTCTGCTTTAACGAGCAGCATTCTTGACTATGACTTAATGTTGTTGTGTGGTGATTTCAATGTCAATATTCTATCCAATGATTCCGTAAAACAAGTACTATTCGATAAAATATCGACACTAGGACTTTCAGTAGTAAACGACACTGTGCCCACTCGCTGCTGCAATAACTCTACTGCTAGTTTACTTGATTATTTTATTGTCTCGGATCCTTCTGCTGTGTCTTTATTTGATCAATTGTTTTTGTCTCGGATCACGATTTAATTTTCTGCACGTTAAATGTCAATTTATCCCATCATAGAACTAATAATACTTTTTCGTATCGTGATTTTAATCATATTAATTATTTTTCCCTTTATCTTGATGCGTCTATGTTATGTTTTAATGACTGTTGGCTTCACAAATGCGTATCAAATATCTGTTTGATACGCATGTTCCTCTTCGTGTGTTAACTGTATATAATGTTTCTTGTCCCTGGTTCACTCAGAATGTTGTTATAAGTATTAAAAAAAGAAATAAATTGCAGAAAGTATGGCGAATTAGACCATCGTCAGAAAACTGGGAATCCTTTAGACTGGCCAGAAATGAATCTGTTCGTGTTATTAGACAGGCTAAAACACGTTACTTTTCTAATAAACTAAATTTGTCTCTTCAAACCAAAACGTTGTGGAACAACATAAGAAGACTTGGTTTGTGCAATAATAACCGCTCTAAATGTAATGAAGATCCTGAACTCCTAAATAATTTCTTTGTCGATACTTCTGTTACCTGCACTGATAATCCTAATCTTACTTTTAACCTGACTATGCAACAATCTTTCGAGTTCGAAACAGTTAACGAACTCGACGTTGGGAATTGTGTTTCGCAGATAAAATCCAATGCAGTCGTGGAAGATGGTATTCCCATCAAATTCATTAAACTTATACTGCCTTACATTATTAGTCCCCTTACGCACATTATAAATAGTTGCTTCATAACTTCTTCCTTTCCTGACATGTGGAAAATTGCTACCGTTCTACCTGTGGCTAAAAAGCGAAATCCCTCTGGTGTAAATGATTTTAGGCCAATAAGCATTCTGTCGCCATTGTCTAAAATATGTGAAAAAAATTATGTCGCAACAAATAAGCAAATACTTATCTCAGAAAAAACTATTATCCCCATACCAGTCGGGTTTTAGGGCAGGACATGGGTGTTCTTCTGCAGTTTTGAAAGTGCTTGATGATATTCGGCCTGAATATGACGCTGGCTCCATGACCTTACTCTGCTTACTTGACTTTTCCAAGGCCTTTGATAAAGTAAACCATAATTACTTGTGTCAAAAGCTTAAATTTCTCTTTGGGTTTTGTAATAGTGCTGTCAATCTTTTGTCTAATTATTTATGTAACAGAATTCAAAGAGTCAATGTCGGTCAAATGTTTTCATCGTATAAAATTGTACAAAGTGGCGTCCCACAAGGTTCCATTCTAGGCCCGCTGCTATTCTCTTTGTTCATCAATGATATTTTTAATGTATGTAAGCACGCTTTTGTTCATGCGTACGCTGATGATATCCAGCTCTATCTGTCTCGGCGAACTGGGCTTCTTGATGATCTGTGCGTCAGGTTGAATGAAGATCTCAGTAGCATTGATGAATGGGCTAAATGTAATGGGCTTCAACTCAATGCTGCTAAATCGTATGTCCTTCCCATCTGTAAGAGTAAAACTTGTGTTGATGATGTCCCTGACCTTTTTATAGGAACTAGCAAGCTAAATGTGGTATCAAAAGCAGTAAGCTTTGGTTTTATCATAAATTCATCTTTGTCTTGTGTTGACCACGTTAATAGTGTTGTACAAAAAGTTTATTATGTCCTTCGTAATTTAAGAATGTCTGCTAGTGTTACTACTGTTGATTTAAAACGTAGATTGGTAAAACAATTGATCTTACCTTTAATTTCATATTCAGAAACAGTGTACAGTAAACTCGACTCTTCCTCCCAATTAAAACTACAGATTGTTTTTAATTATGCAATACAGTACGTATATGGTTTGCGAAAATTTGACCACCTTTCCACGTTCAGAAACGCTATACTTGGATGTGACCTAACTACATATCTTAGTGCTCGTAACTGCATGTATCTCCATAAAATCATACATGAAAAAACACCTCGCTACTTGTTTGAAAAACTCCAGTTTTGTCTTTCAAGAAGAAGTCATGTTTTAATAGTCCCTAGGCATTATTCGTTACATTCGTCTCATCTTTTTTTCATTAACGCCATTAAATTGTAGAATGCTTTGCCTCGTTGGTTAAGAGAGATTAGTGGGAGAGGTAATTTTAGGCGCTCTATCCTATCTTTCTTCTCTACTTCATAGTTTCATGACTATATTTTAATCTATTTCCTGTATTCTTTACTCTATATTATTAATTCTTAAAAAATAATTGCAATGTGATCCAATTTAGCATTAAATATTCTTAGTATTTATTATAGCTTTCTTTCTTTCTTTTAAAAATTTAACGTAACCTTAAGTATATACTTGTTGTTATGACTGTATAGTTTAGTATTATTGTTTTTTTTTTTTTTTCAAGCTAATGCTTATATCATACTATAAAGAACATAGTTCTTACTGTACCAACACGTTTCTCTAAATAAATATAAATATAAATATAAAATCCTTTTTAAGGGAAAAATATAAACAATTCAAAATATTCAAAATTGCGATTTATAGCAACCATCAGACCTTTAAATGTGTTTATCTCAAACTTCGTTGCCTTAACTTGTTATCATAACCTTATTGCACCGAACCTTTCAAATATGAACTAAATTGCTGACTCTTGTATTTTTATTTATGATATATAAGTGATTTTATCAAATAATGACAAACTCTGGAGCTCACCATCTGGGATTTTTTTTAAACTTATCCAGTTTGAGGACAATGTTGGAAAAAAAATTAAAAAATTTGTTCCTCTCTTAAATATTAGCTATTATCTACTAGGAAAGTTATGCAAAAAAGTGTTTTATTCGTGTTTTCTTTTATTTTTCATGGTTTCCTTTCGAAAAAATATTGTCAGATTGGAGAATTTTGTAGAAATTTTAAATTCAAGCTCAAAAACTAAAATGCCCTATTTTTCCTTTGCCCCTATTTTTTATTTTTTTTTAAGTTGTGAAAATTCTTTTATAAATTGTCAAATTTTAATAGGATTCTGTGTGAACACAGTAACAATAAATACAAAATAAAGAAATCATACAGAAATAGTTTTCATGCTTAAAATAGTTTAAATTTTTTCTAATGCTTGTGCTATGGTTGTTATTTTTGCTTCTATGTCATTTGTTCTTTACTGCAGAAAAAACTGTGATTTTTACCATGATTTCTCCAAAACTTAAATTATTTTGGTTTTGTGTAAGGTAAAGGTAAAAAAAGAAGTATTGCTCAATAAAAAATCGCCTAAAAAAAGTTATGAAAAATTTCCCAAAAATTTTACATACAATATGAATAATTTTTCGTATGCCAAAACAACCGAAAAGTTTTACGATTTTGCCCCAGTTTTGGGCGAAATTAGGTTCAGTTATTTTTCTGAGCCATTCATCATATGAAAAAATCAACCAACATTTTTGGGCTAAATGATTTTGGGTGCATTTTTCCTTTTTAATATATGGGGCATTTCATGTGTGTGGACAACAAAAAAAATTTGTATGCTGAAATTCGTTCACATTCCGCCTAAGTGTACTTCTGGAAAGTGTGATTGTAATCACACAAATTTTTTTTTTATGAGGCCTGGTTGTTAAGTTATGGGCTTTTTTGCTTTTGGAAAATATGAAAAACGAATTTTTTTGAAGCACTTTTTCGAAAAAAAAATAATTAAAAATATATTAAACATAGTGATTTATATTGAAATTTAACGGTTCTTTATTATTATGAAATAAAATTTGAAACTTGAATTTTTTTTCTCTTAGAAGACCGGAAGTTAATATTAAAAATTCCGGATACCGCACAAAAGGGAATGCGTGAAATGCACCTACAAGCTAATTTCACCACCCTGACAGAGCTTGTGTTACGACTGGAGCAACAACAAAGGTGCACTCAAGCGCGAGGTCAAATGCATTTAGACTAATAAATATTCTATTGAAATTGAGGAAAATAATTATTTTGTTGTACCGTGTTACACACATTCTGTCCTATGAACCAAATTTACTTTTTCGGAAAGGGGATAAAAAATAAAAATACACGTGTATCGGCGATTTTCATGTACACGTCAGAATTTTTTTTTTTAAGTTTGAAGTATATATATTTTTTTTTAATTGAAATGGTTATCGTTTTTTTAAGGTTTCAGTTCGTTTCAAACATTTTTTTTATTACTTTTGTTTTATAAAAATAAAGAATTGTTACATTAAAAATTTTAATGTTTTTAAAGAAATTTATGCCTTTTATTTTTGCGGTTGTAAGCATTTGCTTCAGTATCGCGACAATTAGACCAACAGTATTCGCCAAGCATATGCGTAATGTCTTTTCCTTTAAAGCGCTTTTCAATAGCCGCAATGTCCTGATGGAATCTTTAGCCATGTTCATCGCTACAAGCTCCTAAATCATCAGGGAAAAAATCTAAATGATTGTGAAGAAAATGAATCTTTAGCGACATTAAAATGCCCATTTCGCCATATGCCGAAATCATTTCTGCGACAATATTTTTATAATTGGCAACTCGTTTGTTGCCAAGAAACTGCTCAAGAACGGCAACTGTACCTTTCCATGCACGTTGTTCCATAGCATTTAATTTTGATGAAAATGCAGAACTTGCAATTATTTGTTTTATCTGCGGACCATTGAAAACACCTTAAATCAAAAAAATCATTAAAAAACATAAAGTTACTGAATGACTTCCTAAAAAAAAAATACCTGCATGAATCTTTGCGCCGCACAATTTCGGGAAAATGTTGCGCAAAGTTGCAATGGCCTCTCCATCACGATCCAGTTTTTTAACAAAATTTGATACGAGACCGAGCTTAATGTGTAATGGAGGCAAAATGATTTGAGACGGCTGCACCAATGGTAGATTCTCTATACTTTCTACGCCTACTTTGTAGCATGTTCGTGGCTTCCACTTAAATTCAGTGTAATGCTCATCTCTTTTTCGACCTTCCCATGTACACAAAAAGCACTGGTGGGTTGGAAATCCACGCTTAACACCCATGAGTAAACCGACCACTTTCAGATCGCAGCATATTTTCCAATTATGCTCTTTGTACTTTATCAACTGTAATATTAATTCCATGCCTTCGTATGTTTCCTTGAGGTTTGTGGCATATGCGATCGGGACAGATGGATGTGTGTTGCCGATATGAAGCAGCACGACTTTAAGGCTGTTGACCGATGCATCGATGAAAAGTCGCCACTCCTCTGAAATATGTGGGTAACCGATTTTTGCAAACAGCGAATCAATGTCACAACAATAAGCCAAGTTTTTTTCCCGATCTTCGTGCAATCTAAAAAATTGGTCATATGGAATAGTGCTACCACGATCACGAGTGGCTGTTATTTTAAAATCAGCCGCCACTATATTCCACTGCTTAAAGCGTGATGCAAAAGGTTCTGCTGTTTTCCTCGACAAATTTCCGTCTCGGACGAGGTCATTGAAGTCGGCTTGCGTTATAAAATGCGGCATTGCAGTCCCAATTTCACTGGGTGTTGCCACAAATTCCGATACTCGTGGACTCTCGCATCTCGCATTCGATGGAAGAAAAGTTGATAGCAGTTTTGGTACAACTGTTGATTCTGCATTGCTTATTTCGGTAACATTATCAAAAATCTCCACTGAAGCCGCTACACGGTCTTCTGGTGAGTATAGAACTGCTGGAATTACCGATTCTACATTAGCGTAGCGAATTTTGTTGCGGTGAATGTATTGGTACCCTTTTGTTTGAGCAAAAGTTACACAAAATTAGCACAATTCATTGCAGTGCTCCGTGCGTAGTAGCCAAATTGTTGGTACAGCATACTTTATTGTTGACCTTCCATCAGTAAACTTGCACAAATTTCTGTAGCAATAGTCGCACACGACTTCCGGAGTATACCACAAGTAAGGAACATAAGCAGTCTTAAATATTTTCTGAAACGAATTCACCACTGTTTTAGTAATATTTTTGAAATTTTTACTTGGTGCGAATAAGCCACAAACGTAACAAAAGTTATTTCGCGTCGGACACTGCATTTTTTCAGATGAAATATATACAGTGACACATATTCGTATAAACGCACTCTTAATTTTAAATTTGCTACCTTCTCTCTCTTTTATTAATGCATTACTCAAAACAAATTCCAACTCATATTGTTTACTAAACTAACGGAAATTTGTACTGAGTGCAAAAACCTGTTTTCGTTGTTGTTGTTTTATATAAATCATTTCAGTTTAAATATTTTACTTAAAACAAGTACATATTCGTTTAAACGCATCAACTTAATTTTCAATAGGAATGGGTATTTATTTAATTTTCAATAATTAATTGGTCCACCATTTTTATTTATAACTTCAAATATACGATTCGGCATCGACTTCACTAAATTTTCCAGCAACTGACGATCTAAATCTTCCCAAGCTTCTTTAATGGCCAACTTGAGCTCTAGCACGGTTTTGTAAAGGTGTCCTTGGGCTTTTTGTCCATAGATTTTGCGTGATATGCATCCCCAAAGATTCTCCACCGGATTCAAATCGGGACTGCATGCAGGCCATTTCATAAGTGGGATGTTGTGCTCTTCAAACCACTTTAATGCCTCTTTAGAAACGTGAATGGCAGCATTATCCTGTTGAAAAATACTGTCTTCATCCATTTTATCATCAAAAAATGAAATGAGAGCATCATCCAACAATTCCGTGTATTTTTTAGAATTCATTTTGGGCGGCACAAAGCAGATATTTGCTTTACCTCTAGATGAAAATGCCGCCCACACCATAACGCTGCCACCACCAAATCGTGCAAATCGTTTCGCAAATCATGCCAATAACAGCTGTAAGAGTCTGGGCCATCTAAGTTAAATTTTTTTTCGTCGGAAAACACAACATTGTCCCACTCAGTTGACCATTGCATGTGTTTTTGGGCGAAGTCTAAGCGCGCCTTTTTGTGATGCGGCTTCAACACAGGCTTGCTCACCGGTTTTTTCCATTTAACGTTATCTGAGTTACGTAAAATGTGTGCAATGTGCCTCGTTGTCACTGGAAGATCTAATTTTTCTTTTATTTGAGTTGAGTTCAAAAAACTTGTGGTGGCTTCCTTCCTAATTTGATTAACTTGGCGAATACTCAGTTTTCGATTGCCTTTCGTGGATTTTTTTACTCCATAATTAACACCGTTTTTTAAAAAAGAGCGGACGACTGCTTCTGATCTTCCCAGTCTCCGCCCAATTTCCCGATTTGAATAACCCTCTTTATGGTACAGGTTGATTTGGACTTTTTCTGTGTCATTGAGGTATTTTCCCTTTGGCATTTTGATAAAATCTAAAAAAATATCATTAAGAAAATATTTTTACATTTTAATTAAACAAAACTTACCAATTGTTAATTAAATACAAGCAAATACTTATTTCTTTAAACCACTAATATAGTTTCGACCTCCTTATTCAGGTGCGTTTAAAGGAATGTGTACTTGTTTTTAGTAAAATATTTAAACTGAACTGATTTATATAAAACAACAACAACGAAAACAGCTTTTTGCACTCAGTAAAAATTTCCGTTAGTTTAGTGAACAATATGAGTTTGAATTTGTTTTGAATAATGCATTAATAAAAGAGAGAGAAGGTAGCAAATTTAAAATTAAGAGTGCGTTTATACAAATATATGTGTCACTGTAGAAATACGTTTTCGCACAACAGAACTTAAAACAATATGCAATTCCTTATTTCATCTGTCTTAAGGGGCCCTCAAACGATACTACATGTCCATCCGACCTGTCAAGTCATCACACATGTAGTATCGTTCGTGTGCAAGAAATCAAGGCGGATGGACATGTCCGATGGTAGTTGGATGGACATGTAGTATAGTTTGAGGGCCCCTAGACCAGTTGTAAGTGTTGTAAAAGTCAAAAACTGTTTAGTGTTAGAAGGTTACTATTGATTAACTACAACTATATCGAGTAGGATGGGTCAAAAAACATTTTTTTTTCCTAACGCTTTAGGAAAAAAAAAAATTTGGAGTCCCTTCAAGTTATGCTAAGAAAAGTGAAAAAAAATATTTTTTTTTTTCAAAAATAATAAAAATTGGGGAAAATCTGAGAATTGATAAAAATTGTTTTTAAAAAAATTTGACGTGCTACAGACATTTCCACGAGTCTGCCTGCAAAAAATCAGCTCGATTAGATCACTGAAAAAGGGTTAAAAAGCGGTCCAAAGGCTTCCACACAGGCCACTACGAGCTTTATACTTCAAACTTAAAAAAAAAATTCTGACGTGTACATGAAAATCGACGATACACGTGTATTTTTATTTTTTCCCCTCTTTCCGAATATTTGCATTTGGTTCAAAATTTATTTTTTGTTACACCGTGGCTTCGCACGGTGATCGATGTTTTAATCCTTTCCACTTGGCGCCTCATTACAAGCATACAAATCTAAGAAAAATTTCTAAAAATTTAGCTGAAAAGTGGATATGTTCGTCAAGTGTTTACGTGTGTGCATTCTGTAGAAAACGACTTTTATGTGAAAAACCTCCAGTCCGTAATGAAGATCTACTGCAGTTGCCTTGCATTGAAACATCTAGTTAATATTCGGAAGACACTCAAGATGAAGCATTCATATCCGAAGATAAACCAAATTCGTCAAAACCTAACACAACAGAAAATGAAGAAATTTCAATAGAATATTAATTAGTCTAAATGAATTTGACCTCGCGCTTGAGTGCACCTTTGTTGTTGCTCCTCTCATAATACAAGCTCTGTCTGGGTGGTGAAATTAGCTTGTAGGTGCATTTCACGCATTCCCTTTTGTGCGATATCCGGATGGATCGCTTGTTTAAATGACCCCCACTGCTGGGCGGCTCGGATGAGTTCTTTTGTGCATGCATGGGTAATGTTGGTTAAAATGTGTTGGCCAATCGTGGGTGTTATTGGATCGCGGTGAAATTCGTCCTCGCCAATGTTTATGTTGTTGTTGCTCCTCGCGCCTCCATACAGGTACGTAAAACAAAATAAATATACAACTTATATAAATTGCAATAAGTGAAAAAATAGCAGATATGTATTTTATCACAAATTAATTAAACGAAGATTGTGTGCGGCAAATTTTTAACTTTAAATTTTTTATCATAACTTCCGATCTTCTAAGAGAAAAAAAATTCTAGTTTCAAACTTGATTTCTTAATAAAAAAGAACCGTTAAATTGCAATATAAATCACTATGTTTAATATATTTTCAATTATATTTTTTTTCGAAAAAGGGCTTCAAAAAAATTCGTTTTTTATATTTTCCAATTCTGTTAAAGCCCATAACTTAACAACCAGGCCTCATAAAAAAAATTTTGCGTGATCACAATCACACTTTCCAGAAGTAATGTGACACACGTTCTCTATTTTGTTTTCTTTCGTTTGACATTCGATGGTTGAAACACGAAAAGTTACTCCTACCTATTACTTATTATACCGTGGTCCCAGTCAGAGAATATGCTGGCGACATTTATAAAACTACAAATGTTTTTATGTTTTTCATGAAACTCAAACACACGCTCTTGGATATTGGCTACCAGGCGCTCAGCTTTTTTCGTTTGACATGATTTTGACAGAATTGTAGGTATTGTCGAAAAGGAATCCAAACAAACACAGAATATAAGGGGTACTTTTTAAAGTCTCTCCGTATCGAGCCTACCTGGTTAATATGCCTTGCTGAGCGCCTGGTAGTCAAGATCCAAAAGCGTCATTTAAAAACCTACTCGTTGTCATGGCAGAAAAGCAAGTTTAACCAAAAATCAACTGCAAAACATGAACATAAAGAAACTCGAAATGAACAGCTGATTTTGACAACTAGCTCGCTTTTCTCTGCATTCTACTTCATTCCTATCTGAGTCGCCCCTACCTGGTTATTCTCCCATGCTCGCTGTCTGTATTGATGACGAGTTACTCGGAAAATCACGATGACGCAAACCAAAGATTTACCCTCTACCAAAATCGTTCAACGCGCCTAAAGAAGTTTTCACTTAAGAAAAACTCGAATTTATTGTACAAAATGAAAAATTATTATCAAACCAAAGAATACAAATGTTATTTAGGGAAAAATAATAGCACAGTAAGAATAACAAGAATAGAAAAGAGGTAATTAGGAGAAGTATTCGAAGATTAAATGCTTAAAGTTATACTTATTCAAAACGGTTTTGATACTATTAGGTAGTGAATTCCACGACGAAAAACAATCTACCAGAGTTAACGAAATTATATCTAGGGATCACAAGGTTCTTGCTTCTGCTTGATCTGCAAAATTTTAACTTATGAAAAAGATACGTAGGACTTCGAGCATAAATAATCCGGTGAAAAAATGCAATGTCTCGTTTCAAGGTATTTAAATAAACAACAGCCAAGTAATTTTTTGCTATACATGGAGACATGTTGGAACCTTCTTAGACCATAAACATATCGGGCTGCATTATTCACGACCGTGAATCAAGATTACAATACACGACTTCAGAGTAAGTTATTAGCGGCATCAACAGCTGCAATACCAGTTTTTTCTTAGTTTCAACGGGCACAAAACTCGATGTCATGTGAAGATTACGAAGAATATAGTATATTTTTTTATGCAGGAGTTGATGTGATCACAACATGATAGCTCTGAGTTTATACGAAAACCAAGATTGGTGACCGTACTAACCAGTTTCCGCTGCACGTTATTTAGAAGAATTGTAGGCAAATCCTCATGATAAAATGGCTTTTTAGATATTGGCAAGACATATGATTTCAGGGGGTTCAACAATAGCATGTTTTCTTCCGCCCAGGTGGATACTACAGTTAAGTCCTCATTAATTCTGGCACATAGATCTTCAACTAGGCCCAAGGGCCTGGACAAGCACAATTGGAGTTAATCAGCATACGCATGCATAGTGACATCGTGGCATTTGCTGAAAATATCATTTATAAACATGGTAAAAGTACTGAGCCTTGAGGTTCTCCACTAGCAGTGCTTTTTAGCATAGAAAAATTTTGATCAACACGAACTCTTTGAGACCTACCTACCAAGTAGCTTTTTAAGAGACGAACCGCAGATTTTGAAAATCGAAAATTTTGAGCTAGTTTCCTGCAGAGGATGGAGTGACTGACGGTATCGAAAGCTTTGGAGAAATCTAGCAAGCAGAGCAATGTCAAGTCATCCATGTCAATAGCTACTGTTATGTCATCTAGTATTTTGACCACAGCAGTGGAACAGCTGTGACCAGGGCGAAAACCAGACTGATGATGAGAGATGAGGTTAAATATACTTAAGTAATGAGATATCTGCTCCGCCATGAGCGACTCACATACCTTGAACACAGAAAACAAAAAGCTTATTGAACGAAAATCACATGGGTTGCAAGCATTAACTTTTTTGCCACAGGAATTATAGTCGCTACCTTCCAAATTTCAGGATAACCTGAGGTCGTGAAGCAGTGGTTTATGAAGTGGATAAGCGAACTATGGACATGTGGCAAAACAAGTTTAATAAACCTAATGGAGATTCCATCTTCTCCAGACGCATTTCACTTTATTTTCCTAATGCAACGAACAACATCTACTTCACTCACTGGACCAAACTGAAATTCATTAGGAGATATTGCAACAGAACTACCATCATCGATTTTATGAGTTTGGATGCACACGTAGCAACAAAATAATCATTTAATTGGTTAGGATCTATGCATTCAGAGTCTTTATTGCATATACCAATATCTTTTAAGTTTGCATAACTTTAAAGTTGCATATACCAATATCTTATAAGTTTCTCCACAACTGCTTTGAGGGAAGTGCAGGGTTTTTTGAATTTAAAAAAGTTACTTTGGATAACCTAACAGCAGATGTAGCTACGTTTCTAGCATTTTTGTACCAATTCCAGTTTAATTCAGTTGGGTAGCGCTTCCATTTACTATATGCCTTAGTACAATTTTTAAGAGCAATCTTAACTGCCTGCGTAAACCAGGGGCAAGTATTATTTAAGACGCGCCGCGTACGCAAGGGGACGTGCAAATCAAAAAGAATATTTATCTTGTCAATGAAAAAGTTTAGTTTGTTATCAACTGATTGCAAAAACCAGCAATCAGACAAAATAATCAGAGCTAAGTTTTGAAACAGAGAGTTTGTATCAATTGACTTGAAATCACGATATGTAAAATAAACTTCAGGGTCAGCGTGTGCAAAAGCAATATTTAATGTGCAAAAAATAAGATCATGATCTGATACGAACGATATTTGGTCAAAAAGCAATATAGATGGCGCATCGGAGACAATAAAGAGATCAAGCAAGCTCGATGCAGAGTTGTTAGAAAACCTAGTTAAGTTTAGACAATAATAACTTCGAGCACAAAGTATATTTCAAGGTTTTGTATTTTGGACTTTTTTATGAGTAAATCGCCATTGAATTTAATATAAAATGCAATAAAAAATGTCAATAAATAAAAATAGTAAAATCGTTGAAATATGATTGTAAATTTTTCAAGGAATAAAAATTTAAGTAAAATTTAGTAGAATTTTAGCTAATAAAGCATTATTTAAGTCGAAGGCTATAACTTCCATAAAATATCGTACTTCTGCCTTCTATTTCTGTAAAAACCTGCTGCATTTAGCTGCTGTTAAGAAAAACCACTTCATTTAAAAGTTTAAAAATCAAATTTTTCCCTAAAATGCACAGATTTCCAAGACAATATGTAGGTACTCTTAAATTTAAAGAAAAAGAAAATAGAATTCATAATTTTTGACCTTATTTTGTAGTAGAAACCATTTTTTCAAAACATTTTTCTTTTTAAATTTCGTTAATTTGGTAATATTGTTTTATTGGAGATATATCCAAAAGTTATCCGATTTGAAATATTTTTAGAATGACACTTAAGTGAAGTTAAATAAACTAAATTTACTTTTTTAAAAACATAGATAAACAATTTTATGCGGGTTTTTTATTAAAAAAAAAAATATGGTTTGTATGGGTGATATTGGAAATTCTATGCAGTTGACCTAGAATTCTAGTTTTTATGCTGTTACTTAATTTAGGCTAAGACTCATTTGTATAAGATTTCATGGCCTTAGCTTTTATAGTTTCTGAGATAATGCAAATGTAATCCTAAAATCGAAAAAGCGCACTGAGCGACGGCTGCTGCTGACTTTGCTGCTGCTTTATTCCAATGATTTTTCCGAATTAATTTAATGTTTGCTTTTTTTCTAAAAAAGGATTTTTCAATTCCTATTAAAATAAAGAATACTTAATTGTAATTCTACAGTATGAAATTATAAAGTGTAGAAATATAACAAGATATGACAATCACCACATTTATAAACACTTGTTGCGGAGCAAAATTAGTTGAAGAGGACGCAACAACAAGAAAACTAGTCTTGCGGCAAAAGGAAAAATTTGTCTTAATATATTTTAAAATGTTGGTATTGTTAAAAGGTTTTCTTTTTAATATTTTAAAATATTTATGTTTAATGTTGCTTTTCTATGATTTAAATACAAATTCTAAATGTTTGATAGTTTAAATCATACTTGATTTTAAATACACATTCTAGTTGTTTGATAGTTTAAAATCGTTTATTGAGCTTTAGGTCAGGTTGGAACAATTAATTGCTCTAACGAATTTTTCCAAAGAAACAACAACAACAACAACAATGCTTTCAATATGAAAAGGAAAACATCACTAGAAGATTTTATTGCAATTTCGGCCCTGCTACAAGCTTCAGAATATACAAGCGTAGAATATTGTGCCACTACGTCTCAGATCAGCACCTCGGGTGACCTTCTCCCTCATTAGATTGAAAAAGTTGCACGATAAGGAATCACCTTGTCTGAAATTTCGTTTCGTAACAAATAGTGGGGAGAGGTCCTTCCCGATTTTAACTGCGCTGCTGCTGTTGCTCAGTGTCATCCTGCAAAGTCGTATTAGTTTAGCAGGAATACTAAATTCAGACATGTTGGAGTAAAGGTGCTTCCTTATTGGGCTGTCGAAGGCGGCTTTGTAGTCGACAAAAAGATGGTGGGTGTCGACTTGTTTTTCTTGAGTCTTCTCCAAGATTTGTCGTAGCGTGAAAATCTGGTCGATGGTGGACTTTCCAGGTCTGAAGCCACACTGATAAGGTCCAATCAGTTCGTTTACAATGGGATTCAATCTTTCATATAAAACGCTCGACAGGACCTTATATGCGATATTAAGAAGGCTTATCCCACGGTAATTGGCACAGATGGTGGGATTGCCTTTCTTGTGGATTGGGCAGAGCACACTGAGATTCCAATCGTTCGGAATGAATTCTTCCGACCATATTCTGCGTAGAAGCTCATGAATGAATTTAAATGGAGCTTCGCCTCCGTTCTTAAACAGCTCAGCAGGTAAGCCATCAGCTTCCGCGGCTTTGTTATTTTAAAGCCGATCTATAGCTGTCAGAACTTCATCATAGTCGGGCAGCGGAACCTCGACTCTGTCATCCGAAATTGGGGCTTCCGGAATATCATCTCTATTGGCGGGATTGTTGTCAGTGTCGCCATTTAGAAGCTTAGAGAAGTGTTCCCTCCATAACGTCAGTGTACTCTGGACATCTGTCACTAGATCTCGTTTTCATCCTTGCAGGAAGAGGCCCCGGTTTTAAAACTATCGGTAAGGCGTCTTATTTTTTCGAAAAATTTTCGGGCCTCATTCCTGCCACCATACATCTCAATCTTCTCCTGCTTGCGCTTTTCTGCCTCTCTTTTTTTCCGTCTGAAAAAGTCTCTCTTCCCTTCTCTTTTCTTTGTATCGCTCCTTAGCAGCGCGCGTTACAACCAACTGCAGGGTGGCCTTGTAGGCAGCGTCTTTCTCTGCAGTGGCGTCGCGACACTCCTGGTCGCACCACTGGTTTCGGCGAGGGCGTTGGTAGCCAATCACCTCTTCAGCAGCCGCACGCATGGAGTTGGAAATGTGTGTCCACTGCGCGCATATATCATCGATTAGAGGGGTGCTTTGAAGCAGGAGTGAGAGTCGAGTGGCGAAAGCATCGGCTGTCTGTTTCGATTGCAGCTTGTCGACGTCTAGCTTTCTCTGTGTAGGGTTGCGTGTATTCTTAGCTGCGCACAGACGTGTACGGATCGTGGCTGCAACAAGATAGTGATCCGAGTCAATGTTTGAACCACGGATCGTGCGTACATCCAATACACTGGAAGTGTGCCTTCCATCGATCAAACCGTGATCAATTTGATTTTTGGTATTTTGATCAGGGGACATCCAGGTGGCTTTATGAATATTGAGATGCTTGAATCTAGTGCTACTTACGACCATGTTTCGTGCTGCGGAGAAGTCAATCAGCCTCATTCCGTTATCGGAGGTGTTGTCGTGGAGACTGAACTTTTCGACTGTTGGACCAAATATATTTTTCTTGCCCACCTTAGCGTTAAAGTCACCAAGCACGATTTTTACGTCGTGACGGGGGGCAGTGCTCGTAAGCATTTTTAAGGCGCTCGTAGAAAGTTTCCTTGATCTCATCGTCCTTGTCTTCTGTCGGAGCGTGCTCTCATATTAGGCTTATATTGAAAAATCTAACCTTGATGCGGATTATGGCAAGTCGTTCGTTCACAGGTGTGAATCGCATGGACTCTGTAGTAGATATCACAGGGTGCATGCCAAATGCAACCCTGTCCCTTCCATCGTATTTCTTGGATAGCAGTAATATCTGCTTTGTATCTTAACAAGACATCAGTCAGTTGAATAGAGGCACCTTCCCATTTAAGGGTTTGGACATTCCAGGTGCATCTCCGTAAATCATTATCAGTTTTTCGTTTTCGATAGTTGTTGTTGTGTGCATAATAAACAAATAAATAAACAATAGCATTAAAACGTGTAAAATTAAAATAAACAAAACCTCAGTCACAACCAAGGTCAGAACCTTGAAATGCTGAGCATATGTGAATGCAATACGATCTTGGTAAATAGCGACAAATAAACAATTACAGAAAATAAATAAAACAGAATGATGAATGAAACATAAATTAGCCAGTGGGTCAACGCGAGCGGCCACTTCAGTTTGAAGATAGAAATAATAAAAGATAAGATCATATTGCAGTGTGCACATGTGGGTCAACATGTGAGGAAAGGTGTGGAAATAAAATTTCATAAGAATATTTCGATGGAGTAGGGCATCTGATGAAATAATTGTTTTCATAATTGTTATTTCTTAAATCTTGAGATAACAATATGAAATCAATCAGAGTAAATAAAAAGCACTGAGAATTTGAACTATGTCATTTGAAAGAATTGTGATTGGTTACAAGAATATACAGAAATTAATGTTTGGAAAGTAACTGGAAAGTGGGTGTGTTTTGAGAAGTAAGAATTTATTGTAATTTTATTGTGTGAGATGAATATTTTTGATTAATAAAGCAGAGTTGAGATAGTCAAGTTTGGAGTCCAAGCTGGGCAATAAAAATTGGATAAGTATACTGTTTTAATTTATCTTCAAAAAGAGCGGCCTCTGAGGTCTTCAATATCAGCGTAGCTCGCTTTAAAGTCAACAAGTAGGATTCTTGTTAGATAGATCCCAGTACATAGGACGATATCCTGTCAACATAAGATCTTATGGTTTATCCTGCAACACCATACCCAATATTTGGCAAGCTAGCATCATAACATTGGCATTAGATGTTGGGATCAGTTTTCTTCTTTTCTTATTTGTTTTCATTGAAATGGGGTTTTATGGGTAGGCTTCAAACGCTACGCACAACCTGTTTTAAGCCTCGGGGGCTCGCCGCTCAGATTAGCTAACGGTTGTCAGTTTTGATGTTGCCCAGGAAACACCACGTGGAGGTTAGAGTCGACTTGAGGCGATTTCACAAGGACTATGCTGGCCTCGCCAGGTTGAGACAGTCAGACATGCTACCCTGTAAAGTTTCGCCTCCAGTTTCTCGGCTTTTTAAACTACAGCCAATGATAAAGTATTTTTTTTTTACATTAAGACTATCAGTCATTTGCCTTTTTCAATCATTTAAAATATTTAATTTTAATTCTTCAGTAATTTCCTTGCCAGGCTTGTTTGTACAAATGACTATGTTAATAAATCCAAATTTAAACCAACTGTCAACGATTAATAAATTGTTTATAATTTAAGATTTTTATCATATCAATTGAAAGTTTATATTTTCTTGCCCACTGTTCGTTACATTGAAATTTAATTAAATCTAACAATGAATTCATAACATTAAATGCAGCAACACCAACAATAAAAGTCCAGCAAAGAGATAGTAAAAGCACTACAATCACATAGGATAAAGTACAAAATGTAAACATCCACACAACAACTAGTTTACACTAGAACAAAACTGAAAAAATACAAAGAAGAAGTCCAAAACAATATGAAAATGTCAATTTCATTTAGTGTCAACATCATAAAAAAACATTTATTATCACTACGAGATACATACTAAAAATCAATGCTTTAGTGATAAGCTTGCATGTTTGCACAAATAAAGAGCTGTTGTTGTTTTAGTTCCGCTGGTCCTTGTATCTGTGTGTCCATAAAATGCAGCTTAGCAAGAAATCCAGGCGCAAATCAGCGCAGCACAACAACTCATCAACAGGATTTTTATTTTATATCCTTACGTTAAGCGCTATAATATGTTGCGCTAACTGCGTGTTGTGTGTTGATTATGGTCTATAAATGTGTTGATGATGTCTTACTTTCGTACATTAGTATTAACCAAAGTATGTGTTGTGTGTTACGGTGTCTTCTAGTGTGGTGTCTTTGTTTCGCTGTTTGTTTGATTTTTGTTGTTGTTGTTGTTTGATACTATCGTTTATATTTGCAAATAAATTACTCTGCGCAAGAGATTCACATAATTGCTATAAACACATGTGCGTGTATAAATAAGTGAGTGTGTGGAAATGTGTGAGAAATGTTTTGATCAAATCTTTACGAAGATATTTGTGTATTTATTATTATTCAACTCATTTTTATTATTGTACATTTATCAATGATAATTACAGTTAGAGCCACTTCCTCTTTTAAAATATTAATATGTAATTTTCCGAAATAAAACTAATAAAATTTATTAAAAAAATTATTTTATTTGTAATTACTCAAGATTTTGCGACTGTTAATACTTTGAAAGAAGGCACATAGATGACCATCATCTGAATCCAGCCAACTGGATCATCTGACAAATAAAATTAAAACTACCTGGCAGGACTTTCACCCAACTTTAAGGTGATTACAAACTACTTTCGAAACAAACTACAAGTAGTTGAAAAGTCAACTATTTTCTCCATAAAATGGCCGCAAAATTACCAGTACGCACTACCTACGATATGAGAGATTGACTAGTTTATATATGGTGCTTTTGAAACCAACTAGTAGTCAGTCTATATAAAATTAGCTTATATCTGGTTACTTTCATTCTACTTACTAGTGAGGAGTAAACGACTACATTTTAAATGGTTATAAACTAGCTTCTAGTGAAGATAGAAAATATTTAGTCATACCAAAAAATATTTTAAAGTCCACTCAAAATTTAGTGTGAAATGTGAAATAGGTGCTGTACGAAAATTTCTAAAAATTTTTTTTCCATTTATTCTGTATCAAAAGAAAATCTACGTCTACACTTCCGATACTATCGTGTCTTTTTTTCAAGCAAATCATAACCCTGATCTCGGAGCATTGGCGTCGGAAGCGGGGGGCAAGGTGGGCAGTTGCCCCCCCACTTTTTTAGCTAGATAAACAATTTAAAAGGAAAAGTTATTCAAAATATCAGTTTTTTTACAACGATAATATTTTTGTATTATATATTTTCCTCTTCTTTCTCTCTTCTTCATGTTTCATGTGAAGAAATTTTGGTGAACTTTTTTTGCACCACCATTTGTACTGCCCCCCCATTTGTACTGCCCCCCATTTGTACTGCCCCCCCAGATGAAATTCGCTTCCGACGCGCTTGTCTCGGAGAAACAAATTGATGCAACGCTGAGACTTTTGATTTGCTCGTTACTACAACCCCTAAATTCTGGTTCATGGCCGCTCAACTCACTACGTTTCGATGACTTTTGAACTAAATGAAAGTTACTCCTTGAATACCTACATTAAAAATACTTTACTTTTCGGACTAGTTACGTTTGGTCCTGCAGGGTTCCCGTCTAAATTTTCAATCTTACTAAATTTTCTGAGGTTGAATTTCGATCACTGGCGAACTCTAGTTTTAATTAGAATATGTTAATTTTTTTTTTGGGATCTTTTTATAATTTTTTACCCTTAAAGATATCTTGGCAATTCTGGAATTCCAACATTTTTTCGAACGAAGCTCACAAATTTTTTCTAGAATTATTGAAGCACTTTCAAATGAGAAATGTATGATTTTGGTTTTTTGATTATATTTTTTGTGTTCGGAATGCCAGAAAAGGGCACTTTAAGGATTTTTGAAAAAAAGTCAAGTGTTAACAGCTATAAATTTGGTGAACGAATTTTGGTTTTTAAATTTGCTTAACATTATGCTTAAACTATTCCCGGAAAAATTGTTTAAAAAATAATGTTTTTGGATTTTTGGGAAATTTTTTTCGTAAAAATGCTCGAAGTCTAAATTTCCAAAAAGGTATCCTTCTAAAATTCCTGAACGTTCAGATTATCCAACGTAAACGTATAACTTTTTGCATCTGCATTAGGTATAATGCTATATACTATACTTTCAACATTTCATTTAAATTTGTTTTAATTTTGATACTTGCACTTTTTTAAAATAACCAGAAAAAAAAATTTTTTTTTTTTTCGGAGAGTAAAAAATCACAACTCTAGTATTTTTTGATCCAATTTTCATGTTTAATAGCTCAATTTCAAGAAAAATAAAATAAAAAACAAAATGCACACCAGTTTTTTACGAATTTTCTGCTGCAGAAAAGTAATGAGGATTTTTTTTAACAAAGAGCGCTTTTCCCATATACGAAAAATCGCCATTTTTCATTGCCAGCATTGATAATTTTTCAAATTTCGCAATACTTCGAAAATTACATTTCAAGGGCAAATAAAAACTTTTTAGACAACACGTTGGACTTAAATCCAATTTTTGTTTCTTAAGGCTAGTCTAATGTACATCATTATTTTTGAAGCGAACCTTTTTATGCCTCGTTTTGTGGTTTGCTTCAGTGAAATCTCAAAAACGACACTTTTTACCGAGACAATTTGCTTAGCATTGGTGTTGCTTTCTGTGTGCGTCTACTACCCCTCCTACACGCTACCAACCAATCATTACTTTTTTACGCAAATTCGTTTATTCAATATTAAGTATGAAACAAGCAGATCACAATAATCTTTTCAAAGGATTGTGTATTGGCTGTCCTACATATCCTACATAGTAAGCAGCTAACGAAACAACAAAAGAAGCAACAAAAATGTTGCTTATACTTACTACAATTTGTCATCAGCATCGTTAAGTAGGTATTATTTGTTTGTTTATGTGAATTCGTTTGTGTTGTTGTTGATACATGTTTTTTTTTGCATAGTGCGAAGAAAGTATTTATAAGAATGTTATGTTATATTTGTCCAAAACTCCCTAGTCGTCCTCTTGACGTTAAACTTGAGGAGTCGTTCCGTGGACCTTAAATACGGAATGTGCGCAGGGTTTGGGTCCCGCCATATTAGTACTGCCCAATGAAGACCAGACCAGCCTCGGATAAGAACCTCAATTACGTTGACGACCACCACAAATGAAAAATAGACAATGATTTAAGGATATGCACCTGGAATGTCCGGACCCCGGAAGGTGCCACTATCCAACTGGCGGAAGACCTCAAAACAATAAAGGCTGACATCACCACCATCCAGGAAATGCAATGGAAAGAGCAAGGCTGCTTTGAACGAATAGACTGCGATATCTACTACAGCTGCAGGCATCTTTGGCCCCACTGTCGGTCAGTTCAGTCTTCGTGAGACCTCCAAGAATAACGGTCTGAGACTGATCGACTTCACCGCGGCACGAAACATGGTAGTTAGTAGCACCAGATTAAAACACCTCGACATCCACCAAGCCACCTGACTGTCCCCGGATCAAAAACGCGAAACCGAACCGACGAAACCTTCGACGGAAGGCACGCCTCTAGTGTTCTAGATGTGCGTACGTGTCGGGGGGTCAACATTGACACTAACTTGTGCGATTGTGCGATGTGCGATGAGATTGTGCGATGCAAATAACATACGCACAGTAATTGCTATCCAGCGATATAAAAAAAAATAAAGCAGCGGGTGCTGACCAGTGTGACCAGAGTGTAATATTATATTCCACTTTGGCATATTTTACCTTCGGGAAGCATATTTTTTTTATAAAAATATGCAGCATAAAAAAAGGAATATTTTGCGTATTCCTATATTTTTTAAAATCAACAAAAACTGCAATAAAAAATGTCTATTTGAATACTACGTGGTTATTTTTGGCTATCGACATTTTATATTTTTTCATCACTGAACCACCTTGTGAAACGTAATATAAGGAATTCGTTTTGTGGTTAACTTCTTCATTGTCAATTTTATTGCAATTCATTTAATAACTTCCCGCAGCTTAAAAAGTGAAGTAAATTTGCTTATATATTTGTTTGGTTGGATTTTTAATGGATTATGTTACAGCAGTAAGTAATATACTTAAGTCAACATAAGGGGTATTCACGATGAGTTGTATTTCCCTTTGTATTGTGTAGTTTTGATAAATTCGATATTTGTAGTAAATTTTGTAATATAACAAAAACAAAATGCACAGTTTTCAAAATACAACCCTGTGGAAAAAATACAACGATGGAACACTATTGTATTCTGTGTAAATTTCGTTGCGTATTAGATCGGATGATTGTACAAGCATTTCTACTCAGCATATAGTAAGCTACCGGCTACGCTGTGAGTTTATTTAATAAAAATTGATATAATTTATTTTTTCATTTCAATTTTTGTATGATTTCCTTTAGTTAAATGATGATTTAAATTAATTTTTCCAAACAGAAGTTCATACCAAAATCAGCTGATTTTAAAAATACAATATGTAATTTACTGAAGGTTCGCTCACAAAGTTGTAAGCATTGTAAATTTTGCAAACATTTATCACAAATGCACCACATCGTGAATATTGCAAACAATATTTTTCTTTTTTTAACTATTTTTAAAAGTGGATTCAAAGCAACAAAGCAGAAAAAAAGTTATTGATCGAAGATGGGAATCTGAAGAAGGTTTATCAAAATTTTTGCTTTTCTTGCATAGTTTACCATTTAGCAATGCTGAGGTTGAGAAAATTTTTAGTTATATGAATCTTATTAAAACGAAAATTCGAAATAGAATGCAAGAAAAACTCTTAAATAATTTGTTGAATGTAAAAACATGGCTACATGTTTAAAAAAAGTGTTGTAATACCTATTAGATACCAGATAGCTTAATAAAAAAATTTAGAAATGCGAACTTCTATGATAATAATTCAAGCAACAATTTAAGTATTGATCTCGAAGATGGGCCTGAATTTTAATTTTGTGTATTGTATATCGTTACTTAATATTCAAAAAACCATAAAAAGTTCATAATTTTTTATAGGAGAAGCCAAAAACATTTTCAAATAGCACATATAGTTGATTGTAAAGTGATAATTTCATCATAATTTCGTTTATTAAGTAGTAATTTTTAGGTAATTTTTAGTAATTTGTCCAAAAAACGGCTTTTAAATCTAAAATATATCCCATTTAAAAACGTTTTTGGCTTCTCCTACAAAAAATTTAAAATGTTGTTGGGGTTTTTATATTTTAGGTGACAATATGTAAAACACCTATATGTTTCTGACTTAAAAATGAAGTTTTCTCTGTGAGAAAAGTATTTGACTATTTTTAAGAGAATATAATTCTTGAAAAGACTTTTGTTAATTACAAATCAACTGATATATGCATTGTTTACGTGTTATTAATATAATTTATTTAATATTAACTTATGCTTTATATTTTTAAGTGTAATAGTAATCAAATAAATGTTTTTAAGCTTACTTCTGTGTTTCTTTTATATGCATATTAAGTCTTATTTAGATATTTATCTTTGAAATTGAAAGTGGAATATTTTTGTGGAATATAAAAATTGAAAGTGTTATATTTAGCATATTTTTTTTTAACAAAAAGCATATTTTTTGTAAAAATCTTCTGGTCACACTGGTGCTGACAGCCTGCCAGCTAAATTTTTTAAAACCGGCGGCGATGAATTGATAAAACGCATGCATCAGCAAAACATGGCTAGAGGAAAGCATGCCCGAATTAAGAAAGGAGACTTAACAATCTGCGTCAACTATCGAGGTATCAGTCTTATATTCATCACATATAAGGTTCTCTCAAGCGTACTGTGTGAAAGATTAGAGCCAATTATAAAAACACTGATTAGACCTTATCAGTGTGGATTTCGACCTGGAAAATTTACAATAGACCAAATTTTCACACTACGACAATTCCTTGAAAAAACCTACGAAAACCAAATGAAACGGGCTGCGTTCGATAGCCCGAGAAGGGATTACCTATACGCAACAATGTCTGAGTTTAGTATACCTGCAGAGTTGGTAAGACTTTGCAGTATGACGTTTAGCAACACATGCAGCTCAGTCAAGTTAGGAAATGACCTCTCCGAAACATTCAATACCGAAAAAGATTTCAGACAAGGCGATCCGTTATCTTGCGATCTCTTAAACATCATCATGGAGGGGATCATACGAAAGGTCGGTATGCATCGCAGTAGCACCATTTTCTACAAAAGTGTCCAACTCCTTGCGTAATCTGATGATATTGATATTGTCGGCAGAACCAAGAGAGATGTTACCGCTGCTTTCACCGCTATCGAAAAAAAATCAGCCAAAGTGAGTTTGATAATAAACGAGGGGAAAACAAAGTATGTGCTGTCTTTAAGCAGGGGAGCGTGGCGTCTAGATTCCCACGTTTCATCCAGCAGCTATAACTAGTAGTCAAGGAGTTTATATGCTTAGAGATAAAGCGAAGAATAACAATTGCTAATACTACGGGCTCAGTAAGCGTCTAAGTTCCAGAGCCCTCTCTCGAACGACAAAACTAGCACTCTTCAAGACGCTTGTCCTACCTGTGCTTCTTTATGGCGCTGAAACATGGGTAGTTTCGCAAATTGACGCAGTTGCTCTGGAGGGTTCCAGAGAAAAGTTCTTCGAAAAATCTTGGGTCCTGTTCGAGTCGGCGATGACTTTCGCATCCGAATGAACCATGAACTGTATGAGCTCTACGAAGCTCATTGACGTAGTTCAGCGTATAACTGTGCAGCGACTACGCTGGCTGGGTCATGTCCATCGTATTGACGACGAAGCTCCAGCGAAAAAGGTGCTTGAGGCCTCCGATGGATGGATCAGACTGAGGAAGTTATGTTATGTTATGTTATGTTATGTTATGTTATGTTATGTTATGTTATGTTATGTTATGTTATGTTATGTTATGTTATGTTATGTTATGTTATGTTATGTTATGTTATGTTATGTTATGTTATGTTATGTTATGTTATGTTATGTTATGTTATGTTATGTTATGTTATGTTATGTTATGTTATGTTATGTTATGTTATGTTATGTTATGTTATGTTATGTTATGTTATGTTATGTTATGTTATGTTATGTTATGTTATGTTATGTTATGTTATGTTATGTTATGTTATGTTATGTTATGTTATGTTATGTTATGTTATGTTATGTTATGTTATGTTATGTTATGTTATGTTATGTTATGTTATGTTATGTTATGTTATGTTATGTTATGTTATGTTATGTTATGTTATGTTATGTTATGTTATGTTATGTTATGTTATGTTATGTTATGTTATGTTATGTTATGTTATGTTATGTTATGTTATGTTATGTTATGTTATGTTATGTTATGTTATGTTATGTTATGTTATGTTATGTTATGTTATGTTATGTTATGTTATGTTATGTTATGTTATGTTATGTTATGTTATGTTATGTTATGTTTTGTAATACAGTAGAACCTCAGAAATTAGAAGCTGTTTGTAAATCGTGACTTCTCTAACTTCTGAAATCTTCTAATTATGGAGGTAAAATTTTAAAAGTTGAATGTATGATAAAGTTGATCAACTAATTACGTAAAGATATAGATACTGCATAAAAATAATAATGGTTTTCAATGAACGACGTATATATATTGAAAGTGTATAGCTATAAGTTTACGCTTAGCCCTACCACGAACCCACCCTGAATAAAATTTGAGTAAATTGCGTAATTGCATGAACAAAATTGCCATAGTAAAATTATTTTAAACTTTACAGAAATTTTAGATCCATTAATGGTAAGTGCATTATTAATTTTTTACATTGCTAAATGTAATTGAAACACTTCTTGTAAGAAAAAAAAAAATCAAGCCACCTTCGCATAGTACGTATTCTACGTACTGTACTGTCATCATCTAATTTAAAGAAACAATTTTTCTGGGGTTTATTTAAAAAAAAAATTTTGTTTTTAAATATAAACAAAAAAATTGCTTAGATTTTGGGCTTTAGTGTAATGCTAAAGGAATTCCTCATGTCAAGTGAATAATATGGTTTTCCTTAAATGTGTTTCATATATTTTCGAATCGCAACATTATCGACACACAAAGAAGGAAAGGTTAGTTAATATTAATAATATTTTATTGAAATTTTCACACAATTCTGTTAAAATTAAAAGAAAATAAAAAACCTATAGATATATATTGGATATTCAGATATTAAAAGTTGAAAATAAAAAATTAAAGAAATTATGAGGAAAATTACGAATTTCTTAAAAAAATAAAATAGACGCTACACCACAACATGACTAGCCATATAAAAAGTAGTAGTATTCTGTTACTAAAAGTTTCGGTATTCGATCCATGTCATATGAAAGATAGCAAATTGTCGTTTTTTTCTAATACTATACTTCAACGAAGCAGGTTACTATTTTATTCTATAAAATAAAAATCTATATTAATTGGTTTTAATACCCACGTGATATACATATAAAAAAAGAGGTACAGTAAGGTAAAATTTAACAAAGCAAACCAATTCTAACGTAATCAAATTTCTCTAATTTATAGAAAGCATGATGCTTCTCTTTTAATTAATAACTTAATTAAATCTTTTGCAATCTGGAATGCATCACATTATGCGTGCAAACAAAGGAAAGATCAGAATTAATTCTTTGGATCAAGTTTCTTCCATCAGTGAATCTAAATGGCAAATAATATCAAAGTCATGTGTTTAAAATGCACATAATTAATATATCAAAAAAAAAAAGAGTATCTAAATAATTCAGTGTAAAAAGAGATCATTAATAGTTTTAAGTCCAATTACTCATATCTATATGTATAAAAAAAAAAACTTTAGTAAACTCTGGAATAGCGAACGCTCATGGCATGTCACGAGCGTCAGATTCAGGAGCTATCTATGTAAGTCTTCTTATAATAATAATTGTATTATTTACTAAACTATTAAATGTCACTTAAACTAAATAATTATTATATAAAAATACAAGTATAGCTCCTTAAATTAAATTGAAGTGCATAAATTATATAAATTCATTTTTTTTTCATCTTACTGTTACCCAACAGCGAAGTTGTGCTCTTGTGGTAATGTTAAAATAACTTCAAGAAAAATTTTGCGATAATTTCTCTAAGAGATGAGCTTATTTGTTAAAACAATATACATATAAATATATATAATAATATGATTAATGTATTACTTCTATGGAGAGAGATCTTCTATTTTCAAGTTTGTTTTGTAAACTTTAATAAAAAAAAAACTTAAATACATAAATATACCTTTATATAGAGAAGAACATGAACATTAAAGAACATATAATTTTTCTAATTGTTAAAACTTTACAAATGTCTTTATTCGGGCATTGAAACATTTCAGGGTCTTAGCGACAGCAGATCTTCTTTGCAGCAATGTCTATCAACATCGTACTCCTTAAGAAATCATTACGTTCTTTAGCAACAAAATGTTTTCTAAGCAACATCGTCTTAACATTAACATTAAGCTTATAACATTGTGTTCTGTAGTGACACAATCATTTCCAGCAACATAATGTTATAAAGCAACATAATAAGATCCAGAAACATTTTGATGGTTGGAATGATGCTAACAGCTCGAAGTCTGCAACATTCAATAGCGTGATAATCTTTCTCACTTAATTTGTAAACATTTTATTATGCACAAACTTAGATGACGTTTTAGTTCTTTTTAGTTGTTTTTGTAAATTTTTACGGTTGTCCGTTTATAGTCCCACTACAGATCGCTGAGCATAGTCTGGCAAGGTAATAAGAGAGAAAATAAACGGACTCAAAGCTCTCTTTTAATTAGCTCTGTTTTTTGGTGAGTTGTAGAGTGCAACATACACTATCACCACGCTACAGTACCGTATACACCACGTTTTTGTACCGTAAACTGCGTATGGTTTAATCCCTTACAATTTTTTTAATGCAAATTACGCTGCTGTAAACTTACCGAACATACGGTATTTACATCGCCAATACGGCGTTCATTGAATACCACTACATTAGTATTATACTTAATACTTTACTGAAAATTGTGACACAAAAATTTAAGAATCATGAATGTTGGAAATGTATAATTATTTTTTTTTCTTGACAAATTCAATCCTGCAATCAAAATACTATATCCACTTATAAACCGTTCGTCAAATCTAAGTTATGAGAACAAGGTTTTAATATGCAAATTGATATTTCAATCAATTATCCTTTATGCATGCCCTGTTTGGGGTTGTTGTGCTAAGACACACATTAAAGGTTTGCAAATTTGCCAAAATAAACTGTTGAGGATGATGTTGAACGTTCCTTGAGACTATTCAACAAAAAAATGACATCTTGAATCAAAAGTTTCCTTTATCTTTAAGCAAATATGTGATATAACAACCAAATATAACACGCAATGTAGCACGTCTTATAACCCTCTTGTATTAGAACTTTGTTAATGAGTAACTTTTGTATATCAATATGTTTTATTGTTATTGTATTGTATTAAATTTTTTTTTTCTTCTTCATAACATACTTTCTATTTCACAACAACACTTTATTGTATAGTTACATACTGTTCACAAACTTCTAACTGACTAGCTGACTAGCTGACCTTTACTCTTAAGATTTATATACGTAGGTTTTTTGTAGTTTTCCTTCGTAAAATTTATTTTCTTAACACATTATTTCCTTTTATTATACTATTAAAGAATTAAGGTCAAAACCAATTTCTGTAAATTGAGTTTTCATTAGATAACTATAACTATTTTTACTACCAATAAACAATATCTATCTTTCTAATGATTGATATATCGAATAAAAAAAAAACTACATTTGTGAAACAGTGCAGACGATTTGATCATTATGTTAAATTAATTTATGTATAAATTGCTTAAATTAATCAAATTAAAATGTTTCCCTTAGATAATATTATCAAAGAATAAGTTTTTAATACGTTTTAATTTTTTGATCACGGTAGACATTTCTGTGGAAATGCACATATGTTTAAGAACATTATTTAAGAACATTATTTTTAAGAACATATTTCAACCAAGCTGACTTAAAGCAAATAACAATTTTCTCTTTAAGTGAAGAAAAAACAACATTAATAACAACAACAACAACTACAAAGACCAACTGCATGATAATAATTTATAGCCCAAGGCAAATGCAGCTGACAAGCAGTGAAAGAAGTGGAACAAAATGTATAGCATAAATTGCTGATGCAAACGGAAGCGGAAGTAGCACCAAAAATTCATTAAAATTGCAAATTCAAGAATACAAACGAGAAAACAACAAAAAGAAAAACAACACATATAGTAAAAACAATAATGTCGATTGTTAGATATTCTCGCTATTAAAGATATTGTTGTTATACGATTATAATAACTAAAGTGAAAATCACTGATTGTGCCAAAACAAAACAGATGGAATCGTTCTGCAGTGGAATGGTTGGGCATCGGTGTTAAATCGCTAGATACTATAATGTTAAACGAAGAATATGCATAATTGAATAACAATGCTTATAACAATAGCAATGAGGAATAGCAGTGGAAGCGAGCGTTAGTCACAAAAAACGCCAACAACAAATAAAACCACACAAAATCAAGCGCCAAAATAACGAAGCGTATAAATAGATATAAGCACCTAAGCTGTTACCCACAGTGAAGAAGATGACGACAGGCATTTTAGGTACCATGCTAAATATTAATTGTGGCCAAAATGAACCGCTACAACAGCCACATTCAACCCCGCTGCAACACTTATCCACCAGAAGTTGGAATTGAGCTGTGGTGGCCTTGATGACAATCTCAGCCGCACATTATAGTGTGCATATTTAAGGATTATCAGCTCTTCGGGTGATAAAATAATCAAGGATAAAAGAAAAATAATAACAATAATAATGCCGGATGTAGGCTTAAAAAGGCTGGGTGTGTTGTTTAGCTTAAAAAGCCCCCTTGAAAATCCTTTGACGATAACAAATTCTTGTATGCATCTTTTTTTTTTTTGGTCTAATATGCATAATAAGAGATGTAAATGGTGTTAAAACCCTCAAATCCTAAGTTTTAGCAAAAAAGTTGCTGGAAGAAAGTTGCTTTTCTTTATCTGCACGCAGAGAAAACCATTCCTACAATGTAATAAGATGTGATTGCATTTATAATTAAAGTTTTAAAAAATATTTTTCTAGTTAGGGATGTATTCAAATTCTTTTGAATTATGTTTGTGTAGATTAATCCTTAGAATTTCACTTTGTTTTCACTTAGTTTTGAGTTCATGAAATATGAAAACTTCGATTTCAAGTGAAAAACATTTGGATTAAAAGTAGATAACGCTTTCAAATAAAAATCAGTAAATTGGTCCAATATTTTTTAGTAGTGTTTTTAGCGAATGAGGTGATATAGTTTTTAAGGCATGATCGAAATTTTAAATTAGCCGTCAGTAGTTTTGGCTGCAAGAGGAATAATGTTGCTTTCATATATATATATAAAAATGAATGTACGTTTGTTGGTTTGTTTGATTGTTTGTTTGTTTGTTTGTGTGTCCTGAATACATTTCTACTCCGTTCATCTGATCGCGATGAAACTTTCCAAATTGGTTGTTCGCATTCATGCGCAGGTTTTAGAATTCGCACGCCATGGAATTTGGTATTCGGCCACAATTTACACGTGCCGTTTTACTGATAACATTTTATGGGTGTTGGTAAAGAGGGCGTGGCACCACCCGAATTTGCGATATCGAAAAGCATTGGAAGTTTAGGTCGTACAGTCTCGGAATTCGGTATTCGACTACAATTTACACGTGCCGTTTCACCAATCAAATTTTATAGGCGTTGTAAAATGGTAAGTGACACCTTCCATACAGCCCAAATTTCCGAATCCTATTTGCTTTGGCGTTATAGGCCGCACAGCCTCGGAATTCAGTATTCAAACTCAATTTACACATGCAGGTTCACTGATCACATTTTATAGAAGTTGTAACGAACACTGGGTTGGTTGTCAAAGAAGCATTTTGACAAATTTATTGGAGACAAGTTTATTGGATATAATGAAGCCAGCGGGACCCATTGATGCAGCTAGCTAACAGTCGGCTGGGGGGATTCGTGGCCATCTTATTCCAGTTCCCAGGTTCATAATATTTTTTTATTTAGAGTCCCGAAAGAAAAATTATATACATAAAAAAAAGGGAATGCTAATGAACCAAATATGTTCATGAACAGAATTTAAACCAGCCACAATAATGATAAATGAAAGTTACAATGCTAAAAAAAATCAAGATGAAGTAAGTATCTATAAAAAAAACTAATGGGATCTCTCAGATGAATTAGAGATCTTGTGCGTCTTGACTCACCCTACCATGATCCTTTATAGCGCGTGATGTTGTTAAGGATCCCAAATCTATTAAAGTTTATTTAACTTACCCCATTACCTCAAAGAACAAACAAAAATTATTTAGTTCATATTGATATGGATTTTATTTATCCTATTTAAAATTTACAAAAAAAATGCTTAATAATTTGCAGTCCATTCTGCTTATTTTTTTTTTTAAGAATTTCTAATTAAATACGACTTAAAATATAAGATAGATTAAGTTATAGTTGGCTTTTATTAATAATATGTATTTACCGTAATTAATAATATGAAATTGAAGAGTAAGTAAAAACTAAAGAATATTGGTATAAAAATTATTTATCTCAAAAAAAAAACATTTTAGCTATTTTGTTGTAGTGCAAACTTCTAGCAAAACAAATTTTTATTTAGTTACTTCAGTAAACCGTTGAAGTGCAAAAATAAGATAAAAACTAATAAGAAATGATTGAAGATATTAATTCATTTATCAATGGAGAACATTTGATTTTATTAAAAAAAAACAAAATGCTATCAACAATGGGAACCACGATCCTATATCTTCCCAACCATACCGAATATCACCGATAATGAAGCAGAAACTTAAAACGGAACTAGACGATATGTTACAAAAGGGAATTATAGAAGAAACCGAATCGCCATGGTCATTTCCAGTAGTTCTTATACCAAAAAAAGATGGAAGCATTCGGTTTTGCGTAGACTTTCGTCGTTTAAATGCAATAACAACAACAGATGCATACCCCCTCCCTCGCATGGATGACTTATTACATGCAGCAAAAGCTACACCATATATGACGACAATTGACTTAAAAGCAGGATATTGGCAAATAAAAATGGCGGAGAGAGACAAACTGAAAACATCCTTTACTACCTGTTTCGGTGTTTACTGTTTTAAAAGAATGCCTTTCGGGTTAAAAAATGCCCCTGCTACATTTCAGCGGCTGATTGATAAGTTTCGATATGGACTTCCTCAAATACTAATACTGGCATACCTTGATGATATAATTATCTGCTCACAAAACTTCGAGTTTCATTTGAATGAATTGCAACTGATATTTAAGAGGCTCAGGAACTTTGGCTTTCATTTAAATAGGGACAAATGTCACTTCTGTCGGTCTGAAGTCAGATATTTGGGGCACATTTTAACCATTAATGGTTTAATGCTTGATGCTGATAAAACTGAAGCGATATTGAAACGAGCAAATCCTAAAAATTTAAAGCAGCTTATATCGTTTCTTCAGACATGCTCATGGTATAGACGTTTTATACCTAATTTTGCGGAAATTGCAAAGCCCTTGTCTAGTTTAACAAAAAAGAACGTTACTTGGAAGTGGTCACAGGAGCAGCAAAATTCATTTAATCGATTAAAAATTTTATTAACGTCTCCACCAGTACTGAAGCAAGTGGCTGAAAATGAAGATTTTTTTTTGAAAACAGATGCCAGCAATTATGCGCTCGGAGCTGTTCTCTTGCAGGGGGAGAAGGATAATGAACACCCAATCGAGTACGCGAGCCGACTGCTTCTGGCTGCAGAAAGAAACTATTCGACAACCGAGCGAGAAGCTCTTGCGGTTGTTTGGGCAGTAAGAAAATTTCGTGGCTATATTGAAGGATCTGAGGTCACGATTCTAACAGACCATCAACCACTAAAATGGCTATTCAGCTTAAAATCCCCAACAGGTCGATTAGCCAGATGGTCACTAGAATTACAGACATACAATTTAAAATTTGGTTATACACCAGGCAAGCAAAATGTGGTAGCAGATAGTTTATCTCGTCCACCTTGCCCTCTAGAAAATCATAAAGACGCCATATGCGAATGCTTTTCAATTGAAATAGACTTTCCAAGGAAAGGCGCTGATGAATTTAGAAAAGCGCAGTTGGAAGACGAGGATATAAAGGAAATAATTCATTCATTTGAAACAGATAATGAAAATGTATCTAGATATACAAGTCGAGGGTATATAATGAACGATGGCCTGTTATATCGCTTTTGCGCAGATGAGGATTCCGAGAACGGTCAACTGGTAGTTCCAAAGGCAATGCGAAGCCTGATATTATCAAAATTTCATGACGAACCTACGGCTGGTCACTACGGCGTGGATCGAACTATCAATCGCATTAAGCCACACTACTATTGGAAAGGTATGAGATCACATATAAATGATTATGTTAAAGCATGCATCGATTGTAGAAAATACAAACCAACAAATTTAAAACCAGCAGGACTTCTACAGACAGTTTCAAGCAATAAACGATTTGAAATGATAGCTATCGACTTATTTGGACCATTACCAAAAACAATAGTTGGGAACCAATGGATTTTAATAATTGAAGACGTATGCAGCCGATGGGTGGAACTGTTTGCAATGAAAGAGGGAACAGCAGAAAATTGCGCAACAACAATTCTCAACGAAGTGGTACTTAGATACGGTGTTCCAAGGCGTATCCATACAGATAACGGATGTCAATTTATATCTGCCATTATGCAAAAGCTCACTTTCTGTCTAGGAATACAACACACATTTACTCCTGTTTTTCACCCTGAAGCAAATCCAGTGGAACGAAAAAATAGAGACTTAAAGACGCAATTAGCTATTTGTGTTGGTAAAATGCACACTGAATGGGATACCAAACTTTCAGCAATAAGATTTGCAATGAATACGGCGAAATGTGGGAGCACAGGATTCACGGCAGCATACCTGACATTTGGACGAGAGCTGAGAAGCCCATTAGAAGCTCATCATGACTTTAAAGCAATTGTCAAAGCTGAAAATTTCATACCACAAGTTACTCCGCATTTACTTCGACTTGCAGAAACTCTAAAATTGGCCAGAGAAACAGAAGAGCAAATGCAAGACCGAAATAAAAAATACGTCGACAAAAATAGAAGAGAGCAGATGTCATTCAACATTGGCGATATAGTTTTGGTAAATACGCACGTTTTAAGTAAAGCAAAGCAAGGTCTGACAAATAAGTTTGTACCACGGCGAGATGGTCCATACCGCATTTTGGAAAAGAAAGGTGCCAGCTGCTACGTCATCGCATCAGTAAATAGTCCGGAGACTCCGATAGCAGTGCACCATTCGTCAGCGTTAACTCTATTCGAAGGACATGGTGGTCAGCCAATTTATCCGATAAGACAAAGAGGAAGACCAAAGAAACAACAATTAAGTAATCACAACATCAACAATGAACAACATCAACAACAACAACATAATCAACACCAACAACAACAACCAGAACAGCAGCAACTTCATCATCAACAACATCAGAGAACTAACGATCAAACACTGAACCAAAAAAAGTTAGAAGACACAATATCAACCAGAGTATTAAGACCAAGAAAATAAGGGGAGATACTTTATAGGCTGCCGCAATATCGGGACGATTTATTGCGCCAGAGGGGGAGGATGTAACAAAAGTATACTCCTATGCATTCTTTATTTCATTAAATATTATTTGTATACCTATTATTTAAACTAAAACACATTGAAGTATGATAACACTATAATGATTTCATTTAAAATAATTATGAATTATTTTTTCTTATATGTTGAATTATATAATTTTATTGAATTTATATCGATAGCCACGACTGTAACTTAAAAGCTTTTTAGTTCACTCATTTAAAATTTACACTCATAACGGATATTAGATATGTTCTAAATTGAGCAATCGGTGGCTAAACGTTGCACTAAAAATTGTTAAACATTCATTATCAATTCTGGAGCGGAAGAATAAATAAGCAATCTAGAAGACATTTAATACTTCGCGCATTTTTTTATTTCAACAAGGTTCATGATAGAATCTCAAAATTAATGTTGGTACGAGGACGGTTATAGTCGCCTGAGCTGACTTTCCCGGCCCGCACCTAACATTACAAAACTATAAATTTGAGTTATCTAAAATTTCTTCATAACAAAATTTTACAATTGTTTACGCATCATACTGAAAACTTTTTAGCTTTACTTCAAGTCTTGCTAAAATGTACTAATCATAGGAGAAAATAAAAATGTATTGGCTAAACGTCAAAGTTTGACGAGCGCAACAAAAAAAAAAAAAAAAATACAATAAAATAAATCATAACGACGGGAGAGAAGCAGAAGTTAACAAAATAACAACAACGTTATCATTATAGGTAAACAAAAGTGAAATTTCACCACGATCGAAATTAAGTTTTAAATAGATGAGTGCATCTTAGTAGAAATGTTAGCGTTAACAGCATGTCGTCTGTTAAGTTAACAGTGAGAATTTCTGCGAGCAGACGACGTTTTGTTACGTTAACATTGTTACATTATGCTTTTAATATGAATAATTTTACATACCCACGATAGAAAATATTAGTATTAATTTATTCGCGAAGAAAATTTATATAAAATAATTAAAGTAATAAAGCAAACTTACCAAAACAAATGTAGATCGATAAAAGGCCTTCCAGCGATGTTTTCGTTGTGCTGAAAAAGAATATGTCAGCCTGTGCTTATTAAGCAAGCTTAAGCGACGAATTTGTTTTGTTTGCTCATAGCTTGGTTTTAATTCCTTTAAGGTCTATTTAGGGAAATTTTAAAATAACTCGTATTTAATTTAGTTTAATAACCCGTAGAATTTAATTTAGTCATGTAAGTTATTTTATTTTTTTCCTTTTGTTGTTTTTTGGTATGTTCTCCAAAATTCCTCTGCGCCTCCAGCAAACTTTGCCACTACCAAGCTTTGTCAGCTTCCAGTGCTGCAAAGTGATTGATCGGACAATCTTTTACTAGATATTTTGAATATTTTAATATAAACTATTTATTGATTAACAAGTTGTGTAAAATTGCAACGATGATTTAGATTGTTAATCAGAAATTTCCTATGGAAGAAATAATTTCATTTAAACGAAAGAATTTTAGCGTTTATACAATATTTAAAGAGAGTTAAATATTGTTTAATTTACAAGATGATTTAAATTTTAAAACTTTACCTTGAATCAGGATTTGCGCAATAATTTTCAATTGTATGACCTTTCTTCGATGGTGACTAAAATCCAAAAGAAAGATAAAAATGTCTGCTCTCAGAACACTACTTCGTGGTTTCCGTTTTCTGAAGAATGTTCAGAGGATTTTAAGTTGGTAATTCTGAGATTTTGTAGGGGAGCGTTTTGAAAGTCATAAAAGTGTTATACTTTTATTAAGGCTACCAGATAAAAATAAGGGTCTTGCTGTCTAGTAAAACTAGTAAATGCAGTATAAATACTATCAACACCAAAAATATAGATTTGAACGTTACAAAGTTTGGCAACGGGGCGTTGCAGCAACGCGCCGGGTTTCAGCTAGTAAGAAATAAATCTATTACATAGTTCGTATTATTTGATCTCTTCAACAATTACATCAATCACGTGTATTAAGCTGTATATCTCTTATTGAATTTAATTTTTAATTTTTGAGAATCTTGTATAATCCCGTTTTGCAGTGTTCTGTAAGAGAAAGTGAACTCAATTCCATGTGATGACACAACGACTAACTTGAGCCAAAATAAACAAATATTTCTCTAACATAATGCAAAATAGATACTAACTTTTCTTCTTATAAAAAGATAAGATAATAACAATACTTTCACACACATAAATATAATTTAAAATGTTTACCTAAAAGCAAATAAATCAGTTGTTTTCATTCTCAAGTGTCTTTCACAAATGCCATTATTTTATCAATACCTAATCAAATGTTTTTTTATTATCATCAGAGGAAAAATTTAACAGTGAGCAAATCAAATAAATATATAATGTACATATGTACATATAGAAGTAGAAAAATTTACGTAAAAATTAGAAGACTGAAAATAAAACAATTACTCAAAGTCAGAGTAACATATTTCGACATTAAAATATCCTACAGCTAAGTTATTGTAATGTCTTATTAAGCATTAAGTTAAACAGGTGTTTATTTCTTCAAAGTTGCAGTCAAACTGCTTATATTTCATGTTACGCTCATATATACAGAAATTGGTATACATCTTATACTTAAATGTTAGAGTTGCCACATTCTTAATATTTAACAAGCTCTCCACAAGTTGTTTTATATAACAATCTTAATTGATGGCAATAATATATATCAATACTCTTATATAAGTTAAAATAATAGAATATAAGTGGAATAATGTAAGTAAATATTGGAAATATTACAATGCATTTCATTCAATTAATTAAACTCGTAATTTTACAAAATAATTCAAACAATTCAAAACCTTAATACATAATTTACATAAACCAATTTAAAAATCCTGGTTGAGACCGTTAAAAATTTTAATACATACTTTGTCTATTTGAATTAATTCATTTCTCTTTCACAAAAAATTTTTTTAATTCATTAAAGTTATCTCTTATTTCTAGGTCGTAGTTGCATACGTCTGTTTGTTTCTTCAGCAGGCAAATCGGTATTTATATTTTCTTTGATACTGGGAGTATTATTTATCGAATTCTCTATTATCTCTTTCTCGCAAATTTGAGCTGCACTTGTATTATTATTTAATATCTGATCAGTATGCCTTTTTATTTCTCTATGGCTGTTTAAGAAAATGCAATTATATGAACGAGGCCCAAGTTTGTCTTTTATTGTTGCTCTTTACCAACTTGGTTTATTTGTATTATTGTAGTTTCGTATCAAAACCTTTTGTCACTCCTGAAAATCAACATTGCGTTTCCCTTTATAATGCTCAATACTTTTTTGCTGTTTATTTGTGATTATTTCAGTTGTCAATGGAGGTTTAAGAGGACTGAATCGGGTTTTTAAGATCCTACCAAGAAATAATTTTGATGGGGTATCACCAGTTGTACAGTGACTTGTGTTTCCATAGTTCATAAGAAAACGATTAATGATAATGTCTATATGAGGTTCATAATTTTGTTTCATGTTGGCACAAAAGGATTTTTTGAAAACTTTTACAAAACTTTCTGTCTGACCATTTGTTGCTGGATGACCAGGTGCAGTTAATACGTGCTTTACATTTTCCTTTTCAAAGAATTCTTTGAATTCCTTGGATGTAAACTGAGATCCGTTATCTGACACAATCATATCTACTATTCCGTATCGACAGAATAATTCTCTTATTTTGGAAATTGTAAATGTTGTTGTAATATTTTTAGTTTTGAAAACTTCCACCCCCTTTGAGTGAGAGTCAACAATTACTAGGAAAAAATGATCTTTTACTGGTCCAGCATAGTCGACATGAATACGGCTCCAAACAGCGTTTGTCGGTTGCCATGGTATAAGTACACTTTTGTTAGGATTTGACCGTAGTTCCTGGCATGGTTGACAATTTTTTATTAAATGCTCAACTTCGTTGTCAATTTTTGGCCACCATACATATGATCGCGCAAGCGCCTTTGTTTTGACAATGCCTAAATGGGACCTATGTAGTTCTTCAAGTATAGTTTTCCGAAATTTTTGAGGTATTAATACTCTATAACCCCAAAGTATGCACCCATGTTCAACAGTGAGCTCGATGCCTTTGTTTTTGAAGGAGACACATTGAATACCTTCCAAATTAAAAACTGCCCCTGTTAGAATTGCTTCTGATAATTTAGAAAGAACTGGGTCATGACGTGTTTCTGTAGCAACGTTTTTGTAATTTATATTTAAATAATTGTCTTTTTCGACATAATTTGTGAAATTTTCTCCTTTTGAAATAGTTTCACAATTCGAAATTTGTGGTATTCTTGATAAACCATCAGCACAGTTTGAAGAGCCCTTTAAATACTGAATCGAATAATTGAAACCCGATAGTATAAAGGCCCATCGTTGCATACGCGCAGAAGCCATTAATGGCAAGCCTTTGTTTTCACTAAACAAAGTTAAAAGAGGTTTATGGTCTGTTTTTAATACAAAGAAATTACCCAGCAAGTATTGTTTTAATTTTGTTACAGAATATATTATAGCTAAAGCTTCCTTCTCAATTGTGCTATAATTTTTTTCTACCTGGCTTAAGGCCCTTGAAATAAAAGTTATTGGCTTAACTTCACCGTTTTTAAATTTGTGAGATAAGATTCCAGAGAATGCATTATTGGAAGCATCCATAGTAAGTAAAATGGGTAAGTCTGGGTTAAAATGAACTAATACTTGATCTGAAGTAATATCAGTTTTAATTAATTCGTACGCACTCTGATATTCCAAAGACCACTCAAATTTTTCGTTTCTTTTTTAATAACTCATAAAAAGGACTCATTTTTTCGAAAAAATTGTAAATGAATTTAGAATAGTAATTGACCATTCCAACAAATGCTCTTACTTCGGAAACGTTTTCTGAAATAGGGGCATTAAGAACACTTGAAATACGGTCATTATTTTTGCGGAGACCATCTTTATCAATAGTGAAACCTAAATAAGAGATTTCTGATTTGAAAAAATTCACATTTCCTTATATTCAACTTTAAACCAGAAGACTGTATTTTATTTAATACAATCTTTAGTGTTTTTAAATGCTCTTCGAAATTTTTTCCAGAAACTGTAATATCATCCTGATACATAACTACCTGAGGTACATTACGAAGCAGATCCTCTTAAGTCTTCTGAAATATTGCAGAGGCAGGTTTTACACCGAATGGCAGCCGTTTCATCTTCAAAGCTCCGATGTGTGTGCTCCACGTGCAATACTTCTGCGACTCTTCATCCAAGACTAATTGATTATAAGCGGATGATAAATCTAGCTTAGTGAAAATTTTACCCCCTTACAAGCTAGTAAAAATCTCGTCAAGACGGAGTAAGGGGTAATTAAAATCTATTAGAAATTTATTAATAGTGACTTTGTAATCACCGCATATGCGTAATTTACCATTTGGCTTGAGAATAGGTACAAGAGGAGTTCCCCAATCTGAACTGTCTACTGGTTCAAGAACGTCATTATCAATTAAACTACGAAATTCTTTTTCAATCTCATCCCTCCATGCAAAAGGAAGTGGGCGAGGTTTAAAAAATTTTGGTTTTGCACCTTCCTTTAAGGACAATGAAACGGTGTTAACATTGAATGTTCCTATCTTGCTATCGAATGTTTCATTAAATTCATTTTTCAATGCTTCAATAATATTTGAGTAATTATTTGTATGTATATAGTTGACTTGACATAATGCAAAATTAAATTTTCGAAGGAAAGAACGAACTAGTAATGCGGGGTTTTTATTTTCTGAAACCACAATATCAAGTTTTTTAGAAACATTTTTATACGTGACTGTTGTTGTAAACTCACCAAGTATTTCAATTCTTTTACCACTATAATCAAGATAAGGTACCTTGCATGGTCGCAAATCTTTTTTACAACCCAAACTCGCGTAGAGAGAAGAGGGAATTAACGTGCATGGTGCTCCAGTATCAAAAACCGTATCATAAAACTTTCCACCGATTTTTACCTTTACTGAATAAACATTTGACGAGTTATTACCTGAAATTAAGCTATAAACAGAAAAGTTAAAAGAATCCTCTTCTTCTTGTTCTTCTTCTACAGAAATATTATCATTAACATTATTAACTCTTCTTGACACCTTATCTTAACAAATTGCTGCTCCACACGCGTTGCATTTAAAATTTTTGTATTTGCAATGTTCCGATAAATGATTGCTCCAACCGAAATGTGTGCATTCTCTATTCAACTGGGTTTTTTTGTTACTGCCTCTATCAGTATCAGCGAATCTGTAGTTGCCGTTGTAAACTCTGCTGCCGGTGCTTGTTGTACCGTTACTTCTACCATAGTTGTTGTTGTTGATTGACTTTCTGGAATGTCGTACATTACGTGAAACAAAATGTATGGACTGATCTTCTGCATGACCATAATTAAGTACTTTTGTTTCCCAAATTATAGCTTTTCTTAATGCACCCTGTAGTGTGAGATTCTCATCCTCCTCGCAAAATTTTTCAAACAGTCTTTCCGGCATTCCAATGACAAACTGATTTAACACAAAATTTTCGAGATTTGTACCAAATTTGCATTTAATGGCCAGTTCTTTTATGCGCGCGAACCACTCAGAAGCACTTTCATCATTCTTTTTATGTGAACTGAAGAAATTTTTTCTTTCGGCGAAAACTATTACTGGCGGTGTATAATGCGTTTCAAGAATTTCACAAAGTTCTTTGAATGTTTTAGAGGCCGGTTTAGCCGGACTGCACAAGTTATGCAAAAGACTATATGCCTTGTTGCCTATCGATTTTAATAAAATGTTTGTTTTTTGATTTACATCATCACATTTAGTTTCTGAAAAATGTATTTCTAATTTTTTTTGTACAAAAATCACGTTTCTTCATCGGGATTAAACTCCGGTACATTTGATGCAATTAATGCAGTTGTTGCTTATTGGTTTGGTTCCCTCGTCGCCATTGTAATGTCTTGTTAAGCATTAAGTTAAACAGGTGTTTATTACTTGAGAGTTGCAGTCAAACTGCTTATATTTCATGTTACGCTCATATATACAGAAGTTGGTATACATCTTAAGTTGCCATATTCTTAATATTTAACAGTTATAAGTAAATTAATCTGATGAATACTTGATGTTTTTCCACTTATTTTTTTTTTGTTTTTCTAAATATTACTTACAGTTTGAAAAAAATAGTACAAAAAATTTGAGAACAATTTACAAGTTCTATAATATATAACAAGGATAATAAATAGTACAGTGCAACATCAGAAATTAGAAGTAGTTTGTAAATTGGGAACTTTGAATTTCTGCAATCTTCTAATTTCGGAGTTAAAGTTTTAAAAGCTGAATTTATGATAATATTGCTCAAGTAATAACGTAAAGATATAAATATATACTGCTTAAAAATAACTCATTTATAATGTGACATTAAAATTGTGGCATAAAAAGGTAAGGATGATGAAAGTTGGAAATGTTTAAATATTTTTCAGTACAAAATCAGTGATTGTGGTTTGTTTTTGGTCTGATTTTTAATTTTTAACAACAATATCAGAACGCAGAGACAACAAGTTTGAACTATGATTAGTCGAAAAACATTAATTTTTTCACACCAATGAATTTGATGGCCATTGAATATAAGAAAATGAATATAAGTTGCATAAACAACTACTTCGGAGGAATACAATCTTCTAATTTCAGAAATTTTAATGTTTTGAAAATACTACTTCATTTCTGAGGTTCCACTCATTTCTGAGGTTCCACTGTAAATGTACTTATCGATTGAAAATACTTTATGGAATTTTGCGTATTGCACCTGTGTATTAATTTTGTAAAATGTTGCTTAATTTTTGTTCAATGCTACAAGTTGATATAATCTTTTGAGAATTTTGTTCTTATTTAATTTAAAAATAGTTATTTTCTTTTAAAAAGAGGATTAAATTAATTTTTTTGAAAATTATTAATTCATTTAGTTGTTAAAATTTCATAGTTAAATGAAGTAGTTTTAAGTTGTTCCCTGCAGATTGACTTTTTTCATATAAAAAAACAGTTGTTTTTTTCTAAGATAAAAGGTTAAAAATCAATCAATGCGAAAAATAAGTGTTTGCCATTTTTAACAAGTTTTATTGCTTCAATTGTCAATAATGACTGCTCAATAATTTTTTTAATACATAAGATTATCCATTCGTTTGTAAAAGTTAATAACATATAATTTTAACCAGAGCTCAGATTTTGATGACCTAAAAACTGCAAAAAATGTCCTAAAAAAAATTAAAAAATTTACCTAAAAACTGACAAAAATTACCTAAAAAACGCAAAAAATTACATACGAAATAACCGAAAAGTTAAGCTTTAAAAATAAAACAACTAAATTTAAAATTTATTTTATATACTTTTTATACAGAGCATTATAGTATATTACAAGGTACATTTTTAAGTTATAAAAATTGAAAGAACGTCGATTGTCTGGCAAAATGTTTTTGTAAACAGAAAACTTCTTTTTACTTCTGCACTGACGAGAGGAACATATTTAGAAGAAGATATGTTATCGGATGTAAGTTCTTCTTCTCATTTCATAGTGTTAAAATTTTTACGCTCTAATATTTCAGCAATTGAGCATAAAAATATAGAGTTCTATAAACACAGCTACTCCTTTGTCTAGAGGTAATGTTTTTGATTGAAGGGACTCAAGTGTAAAGTAAATATGTTTAAAAACTTGCATTTTTATATTTTTTAGCAGGAAAAAAAATTATTTTAAAATTAATGACCTAAAAACGAAAAATGCTTTAAAAGCTAAAAATTTCCAAAAAATGGCAATAAATTAACCTAAAAATTGCTAAAAATTACCAAAAAATGCCTCAAATCTAGTAAAAATTACCTAAAAACTAATAGCGAAAAAACCGTGAAAAATTACCTAAAAACTTTTCATATTTCGAATTCTTGGTATCACTTTTCGAATCTGTTTCTATTTTCTTTAATTTCTTCTCGATATTCTTAATATCTTTTTTTACTCTTCGTGGCTTGCCTAATGTTTCTATACGTCGTCTCCTGTCTTATGAGTGTATCTAACAGATATTGCAATGGCGCTAATGAAAACTCTAAAGTCTTAATAAATGTTTTTTGTAGACGGTATTCTGGTCTTACAGTTGTGCATTTTAATGCCAGAAGCCTTAATGCGTGTAAGCTAGATTATTTAAAATTTGTGTTTGAAGACTCGTTGGTCGATATTTTTGTATTGATATCGATGACACTGTTCTCGATATAAGTAACTTCAATTTATTTATTTATTGGGGTTGCTATTTACTGCAACAAAAGCTTGAACGTTAAGATCGTTAACAAATCTTCTGGTGATAGTGTTGAATTTTTAAATATCTGTGTATCTAACAACAATACCAAAATACTGCTTTCTTGTGTTTACAATCCTAACAAATGTCATAGTCTAAGTACTTATTTCTCTGAACTCTCTGATCTGGCAAGCGACTTCAATTACTTTGTTGTATGTAGTGATTTCACTGGAGGGACTGGTGGAGGGACTTTATTTTTTCTTGTTCGGGGACCCCCCTAAACATTCCTGAAAAAATTGGAACTAGTATTTTTAGTTGATCTGATTTTACTATTTTGACTGGACTATAATATTTAAACAAGTGCTGTTGAGCAACTATGTCCAGGACAAAAATCAGACTGCATGGGGGATAAAAGTTTATTAACATACAGGTAATGTAAAATCTACTCGCCCATGGGGAACTCACGAACTTAAGAAACCGAGGACAATATGCTTATGGATCTGAAATCAGCTCGTTCACATAACTTCGGCTTTTTAGCAATCGTTATTATTGAAGCAGTCTTTCCATTTTGCACATAAGCTTTAATTAAAAATTTGCAGTCTGAGTATAAAAGCGATTGATTTTTATTGAAATAGCTCAATCGTTTATAGATTCAACAAAAAAAAAATTAGTTTAAGATAAAAAAAAGTATAAAAGATCTTTTAAAAATTACTTAAAAAAAACCTTGTCTGTGCTGATCTGATGCAAAATGATAGTTTATACAAATGGTAAAAAATTCGACAAAGTTTCAAAATCCTTCTTTTATACATTCATTCCGTATCTATCCTGGCCAATTGTTTTTATTTTTTCTTCACAAATGCTTCAATTTGAATTCTTAACCATTCCTTTCCGATAATTGTTTGAAAAATAAAACAACAACAAGGTTTGGTTTGCCCAAACAAAGGAATGCAATAGAAAAATTTCCAAAACCGCAATAAAACAACAAGTAGCAAAAATTGGTATGCAAACAAAATCATTTGCATTGGCAAACCCATTCAATTTAATCCATTTACCTAGTGGGTATAGAAACAAACGAAGGATTGCTTGATGCCGAGTGTGTTCCAGCCACCTTTGCCAATATTAAGTATTTGCATTAGAATTGTTTGATTCCTGAGTATGTGTGTGTGTTTTTTAGGGTGAATACTTTTTTTATTGTCTTATCATTTGTTTTATTTCCGAATGTTTTAAAAGCATTAGGATAATTTGAGCTAGATAATAGTATTCCGGATGTCTTCGGCAACCGGAGTTCAAATTCTCTTTGCGTTGTAGTCCTTGTAGCTGGGCTGGATGATATAAATGGTAACGCTTATCTTGTTGGTATTGTAAGGATTTAATTTTTTACATTCTATCTAAATGTGTGACTGTGTGTGTGTTTGTGTGTGTGTGATAAGTTAGCTTTGGTTGCTACATGCACACGATTGATTACAAGAATGCTTCTGACAACAATTTTAACAGCAACCAGAAGCAAGATGAACTTTGAAATATTTTTACCTTTAAAATTGCCATCCTTACGTTCTATATCTGCTATCGACTGAAGACAGCACTTGTTGTTATGTGGGCTAAAAACTCATTTTGTTTGTATAGGTGTGTGGTTGGTGTCGCTTGTGTGTGTATTTTGTGTATTTTTATTACAGCTTCAGCAAATTTCTTTCATACAAATAATTGAAAATCTTCTGTTGATAACGAAAATTCAAGATTTTCCGTAGTGGGTAGCCTATTAATTGAATGTGAGCTACGTGCATTTCTGTGTATGTGTCCTCAATTGCGTGTATTTCTTTATTCTGATTAATGTTTACGTTTTTCTTCCGATACTTCAACTTTTCGACACTCTATCACGTAAATTTATTGCTTGCTTATCAATCAAATCAAAAGCAGTACAAAACAATGACATGGAAACCATGATAATTTCTCTGAGCAAATTCAGCTAAAAATTTTCAATAAAAAAAAGCTCTGTAACAAATGTTGCAGTTTAAAGATATTTTGATAAAACTCAGTGTTTAAATTTGCCGCCTGTCTTGCTTTGGATAAATGTTAGAGGAATATTAAAAAGAAAATTAATGGGAAGACAGCTTTCAAAGCTAATCTTTTAGCGGCACATAAAACATTTTTCGATTATAATACACTTTAATTAATATTTTCAGACTTACTTAAAAAAAAAAAAATAAAGGAACCATGTGTAATTGACACATAATGGTTGACATTTTAAAACATAACATAAGCACACAATTCATTTCTTATGGATTTTCATAATAAATAACTTATCAAAGAAACTACTAATAATTGGAAATTGGATTGTAATTCAAAAAAGATTAACACAAATTCATAAACTCCATTTGGAATTCAGAAAAAATCAATTGAACTAAAAAAAATTGCAATTAAAATTCAGAATAGATCAATTGAAATTCAAAACTTCCATTTAAAATTCAAAACAGATAAATTGAAATTCAGAAAGATCCATTAAAATTTAGAAAGATCTACTGAAATTCAGAATTAATATATACATGTATATACTTAAATTATACTTCTTTGCAATCTTAAATACCTATGTAATAGTCAAAAAGTATTGAAATAGATTTAAAGCGATATATATTCTGTTCTTTTTAAAGGGAGCATTAAGTAACATAAAAAGAACAAAAACACTGAAACACAATGGTTTTGTGTCAATGCGCTACAACAATCGTAATCTTTTCAAAATAATGTGAGGAAGGAAAATAAAAACTGATCTCTTGGGATTGACTTTGTGTGTGTGTGTCTGTGTGTGTTAACAGGGCTTATTGAAATATAGATAACAAAAACCATAAAAAAGTCCCACATAACTCCAGCAACTACACTTGAAGAAACATGTCGTGCTCTTCATGTTCAACAATTTGTTGCTACACATGTTGCTGTTGCCTATCAACGACATGATGACGATTAATGTTTCCTTATTATTCTTCATCATTTATATAAATTAAGATCTACTCGATGTTGCTGCTTGTTGCTGCTTGTTGCTGCTGCTTGACTTTTTTATTTTTTAGATAGCTACTTGCAGCAGATGTCAGTTGATTTTTTTCTTTTCCTTCCTCTTTATCCTTATTTCGTAAGTTTTATGTTCATGAATGAAATTATTTTTTTCTTTGCTCATAAATCATTCGTCAAATCCTCATGGTGAATTAAGGTTAGTTTTTTTGGATATTGTTGTTGCTGTTTTTTTGGCTCTTTAAACCTTGCCCTATTGTTTTTGGACGTCGCTGAAGTGATGTAGTCATGTGTAAAATTTGATCAGGCGGCTTGTGGTAAAAAGTGATTCTGAGTTCATTTTTATTTTTTTTTTGAGATATTTAAAGGCTCTAATGAAGCCTCTTTATAATTTTGCTTCATTTATATATGCTTTTTTATTGCGTTTAGTATTGACTTTCTGCTTCCACCATTTAGAATAGAAATTTTGTAATGAGAATCGTAAAATTTTGATTTTGCTTTGACACAGGCTCATAGGCAAGGGAGAGAATTTCTGGGGTTCAAACCCCCTCCATAGAAACCGAAAACATAAAAATATTTATACAAGTAAGACTATTTAAAGCAGAATATTATAATTTTTAAAAATCGACTAAACAAATTATGAATTACATTAAAACATATCCCAAAAAAAATCTTTAATGTCTAAAAACCATTGACTTTTTTTTCATCAGTCTCCTTAAGACAATACATGTCAAACGAAATAAAAAAAAAATTTCTTCTTCTGTTTTGTTTTTGAGCGTAGTACTGCATTTTCACTTTTGTATTTTACTTTTTGGTTGTTGGAGGCTCATCATTTTTTTGTTTTTGTTGCGCTGTGCTAGCTGAGCAAAAAAAAAAAAAATAGGATAGAGCAACATGAAGTTTATTGAAACTCTCGCAACACTAATGCATGAGTTAAAACAGCCTTAAAACACTTACCACTTTAATTAAATTATATTATAATTACTATTAGAATATTTTATTAAGTGATAAGCGTTTTAAGACTGTTTTTACTCCCACGTTAGTGTTACGAGAGTTTCAATAGACTTCAACAGTCTTAATTGTAATTGTAATTATAATTACAATTAGTATATTTAGTTAAAGTGTAAAGTGTTTTTAAGATAATAATTATTTAAGAAAAGCACCTTTTCAACGTGCTGTAGCATAAGTTCGAAATTGGCTTTAAGGAGGTTTTAGGCAAAAGTGGTTGAAATTAAGGCATATTTTAGAAAATGTTTTCTTAAAAAGTATATTATATATATAAGAAATTTCATTTGCATGTTAATTAAACATAATCAGTATAAGTAAAAAAAAGTTTTTTTAAAAATTTGTTGTTTATATGTAAAGATGGCGCTGTAGTTGGTGGGCTTTAAACATGGTGAAATCGGGCCTATGATGTGACTCCAGATCGTCTGAAAAACAAAACAAAAATGCTTTCGAAAACAAACCCTTGAATGTACATCATTTACCAAAATGGAATGAAAATATAGAATAATATTGAAATATTGTACACTATTTTTGACCATATTGTTGGGTGTAGAAACTGTACAAATTTTCTAAAGATGCTTTTTTTTAGTAAAAAATGTTTAGAATTACAGTACAAAAAGATAAAAAAAAAAAATTAAAATCAGTCGATTAGTTTGCAGTAGTGTAGCCCGTTAAGAAAAGTATGTTTCGAGAAAAATGTGCTTTAAGTTACTCTGGTTAGTGAAAGGTACCTTGGAGCACAGGGTTTTAAGCGCTGTAGAATTTGTACACACAGAGAATTAAATCCACTATCGCAACCGAATTAGTGCCCTACCGACTTAGTCGATTGCTGATAACTTTTGAAAGGTATGAGTGAGTATGAGTATGAGTATGAGTATGAGTGAGTATGGTATGAGTATGAGTATGGGTATAAGTAAAAGTATGAGTATAAGTATGCGTGAATATGGGTATGAGTATGAGTGAATATGAGTATGAGTGAGTATGAGTATGAATGAGTATGGGTATGAATGAGTATGAGTATGAGTGAGTGTAAGTATGAGTGAATATGAGTATGAATGAGTATGAGTATGAATGAGTATGAACGAGTATGAGTATGAATCAGCATAAATGAGTATGAATATGAAATAATATTAGTATGAGTATGAGTAAGAGTAGGAATGAGTATGAGTGAGTATGAGTGAACATGAGTATGAATTAGTATGAGTATAAATGAGCAAGAGTATGAGTATGAGTGAGTATGAGTATAAATGAGCATGAGTTTGAGTATGAGTATGAGTGACTATGAGTATGAGTAAGTATGAGTGAGTATGAATATGAGTATGAATGAGTATGAATATGAGTATGAATGAGTAGGGATGAATGAGTATGAATGAGTATGTGTATGAATGAGTATGAGTGGTTATGAGTATGGGTATGAATGAGTATGATTATGAGTATGAGTGATGAGTATGAGTATAAGTAAGAGTATGACTATAAGTATGAGTATGAGTAAGAGTATGAGATGAGTATGAATGAGTATGAGTGAGTATAAGTATGAGTGAAAATGAGTATGAATGAATAGGAGTATGAGTGAGTATGATCATGAGTGAGTTTGAAAGAATATGAGTATGAGTAGGAGTAAGTGTGAGTGAGTATGAGTATGAATGAGTATGAGTAAATATGAGTGTGAGTATGAGTATGAGTATGAGTATGAGTATGAGTATGAGTATGAATATGAGTATGAGTATGAGTGTGAGTATGAGCTAGAGTGAATGTGAGTATGCATGAGTGTGAGTGAGTATGAGAATATTTATGAATGAGTATGAGTGAGTATGAGTATGAGTGTGAGTATTAGTATAAGTATGAGTATGAGTATAAGTATGAGTATGAGTATGAGTGTGAGTGTGAGTATGAGTATGAGTCAACATGAGTATGAGTGAGTATGAGTATAAATGAGTATGAGTGAGTATGAGTATATGAATGAGTATGAGTATGAATGAGTATGAGCGAGTATAAGTATGAGTGAGTATGACTAAGTATGAGTATGAGTGAATATGAATATGAGTGAATATGAGTGACTATGAGTCAGTATGATATTGAATGAGTATGAGTGAGTATGAGTATGGGTATGAGTGAGTATGAATGAGTATGAGTGAGTATGAGTGAGTATGAATGAGTATAAGTGAATATGAGTATAAGTGAATTTCAGTAGGAGTGAGTATGAGTATGAATGAGTATGAGTTTGAATGACTATGAGTATAAGTAAGTATGACTGATTATGAGTTTGGTGTTTTTAGTAGACAGTGAAAGAATTCTCAATTTGGATCATTAAACAGAAAAATAAGAACAAAAAACATGGCCTTTTTCTTTTGAAAATTTACTCAATAAATAATTTAAGAAAGCAGATGTCAATACTACTTTGACTCTGATATTTTAAATAAAAAATGAATAGTCACAATTAAGAATAAAAATAATACAACCAATTTTACATGAAATACTTCCTTAAATTGGTAAGGTACCAATATTGGTACCAATACATTTTTTTATCATAACCCAAACCTTCTATGAAAAATCCAGGCTACGGACCTCTTGTGATCTTTGAATATGCAGTTTTGTGAATCATTGTTAATAAATGTATAAATGTAAATGTAAATATCAATTTTGTTCAAATTCGAAATAACCACTGTCTATATTTAGACTTTGGCCTTAACTGTGGGATATTGTTTTTCAAAACAGTTTTTCTTGAGCCGTTACATCCTTGTATCTTCTTCGCTTCTGTGGTAGATTTCAATGCAGAACTACCCACTTATAAATTAAATTTCATCTCTTCTAGCATAATTTTCTTAATATTTTTCCATCAATTTCCGTTTCCGTTCTGTGCTACAACCATGTTCATGTGCTACTTTAGCAAAATGTGCAACCTACTGTTTGTTGTGCATCCCTCCCTCTATCCCTATCTTTCTTTTTTGCTGTCACACTCACAATATGTGCTTCTCTCTATCTGAACCTTAAATCCAGGCCCGGATTCATCATGAGACCTAAGTGATCCAACTTAAATGGCGTACAATCTATACATATAGTAAAGGGATCTTTTTCGCAGATAAATTATTTCTGGAAACAAAAAAGTTGACCTACATTAAACGATTAGTCAGAATACTGTTCGTCAAGAATGCATTGTAACATTAAAATTAAACTTAGCAAGAGAGCTAGTGAGCATAGGGTTGTCAGATCTTGAAAGGCTGTTGTCAGGACAAGACACGAAAATTCCAGGATTTTTCATAAGTCGTCGGGACAAAAAAATCATATTTGTAAACGAGTGTTTGTAGTTGAAAAATATTAACATCGTTAATATATTAAAATATTAAATCATAAGCAATAGGATCATAAATCAAAACAAAATAATAAAAATAAACAGTAAAAAAAGTTTTTTAGAAATAAGCTTTTATTTGAAAAAGATGTGAACAAAAAAGAAAAAAAAAATTTAAGTGACATTTGTCATATATGTATTTAGTAGGTATATTCTAGGTGCAGAAGAACCCGTCTCTTGGTTACTCATCATCATAATATAAGCGTACGTAATTTGGTAAATTCTAAGGACTTATACAAATTTAGAATTTTTCCAATACATTTATATTTAAAAGCTTGAGGCACCGATGTCCGCTATCCGTTATACAGGTTTACTACACATTATCAGTGGCATTGTATCTTTTAGTATGCTTACTTGTATATAAACTGCGATCTATTATACAGGTTTACTACACAATATCAGTGCCTTAAACTTTTAAATTGTATTTGAAAAATTCTCAATTTATGTAAGTCCTTAGAAGTTACCAATTTACGTACGGTTATATTATGATGATGAGTAACCAAGGGAGGGGTTAGCATTTTTTCTTTTTAGTTCACGTCTTTTTTAAGTAAAAGCATATTTTTTAAAAATTTTTGTGTTTTTTTTATTTATTTTTTACTTTTTAGTCTTAAAGGTATTGTATATTATTAACATCTTTTATTTTCAAAACTTAGCAAATACTACAGCATTTTCATTTTTTAGACCATTAACGTTATTACAGTATTAACATTATTTATACGATGTACACTACTTACGTTATCAACATTATTTTTTAACAGTATTTACATTATGTACACCATTTACATTATTTACACTATCCCCATCTTTTACTTCAAGAAAATTTACTTCCAAAATTACAGCTGAATCGAGCCAGTAGTCTTGGAGACATACCATTTTTTTTAATTTGTGGGCGGTAAAATGGGGTGTGGCAAAATTTTTTATCATAATATAGCATTGTCACCGGACTTACAAATGTATGTTAAATTTCAACTTAATCGGATACCAACAAGTTGTCGAAAAATGGCTTGCAAGTTTTGACGGACATACATACAAACATACACACATACAGACATACATACAAACATACGTACGAAGCAAGTATAATAAAAAAAGCTTATAATAACAAAACAATTCACAGCAATACAACATTATGGTTTTATAAAATTGAAATAACATATAAATTGATGAGCAGCAGAACAGAGGTAAAACTGTAACTGTCATTTCATAGTTTTTGTCCAGACATAAAGTTTCAAGATCATATTCGAGCAATATTTAACGAGTGTGTTATTGTGAGTCGATCTGGTGATGGTTTCAAATGTCAAATCGGGAAAAGGTAGCTTTGGTTCGAAGTATTCGAGTTAAATTAAGCAATTTTTTACAGTACGTTTTCAATAAATTCTTAAAACAAGGACAAGATTCGGTTATGAGATCAATATCTATCTTATTTCTTTCCTTAGTATATAAACTAGTTAAATAGTTGAAAATTTTTTCACAATAAGCGTTGCTTTCAATAAGCATTGGTGCATTTCGACAAACAATCGAACACCAATGAATATTGAAATAAATGAAGAAGCAACTAGAACAGATGGCAACCCTTGATAGAGTTGATGGCGGTGATCTATAAATAGCCTACTGCTTTGAAATGTCATATGATTAGCAGCCATACAATTCATAAGAATGAATTCCAGAATCTGCACATTCATATGCTAGTTTAAACAGTGAGTTGATCACAGCTTAATCACTCAAAGACTACTGAAGAGGAATATGTAGCGATTTCCGAAACAGACTATCTAGTCAGATAAGTGATTGACTCTATACAGAGTTGTTGTTGTTGTTGTTGTTGTCTTCTTGAAAACTTACTTGATCTAAAGCTCACAATCTTAATTCATGTAATTATTCAATAGATCATAAAAACTAATCAAAAAATTTAATTTTGGAATTTCTTTTCCAACCTTTATTTTCCTTAAACACAAAAAAAAAATACGGAATATGTTAAAATTTTTTTAACATATATAGGATATACAATTACCTAGTAATTAACATTATTGAAGTTTTTTGTGTTTATTTAAAATTAGGGTATTCACAACTGTGTGGTATCAAGCTATTGTATTTTTTGCCATAGTTAAAAACCACAATTATAATCACCCTTTAAAATAGAATTTGTGGTTCGGAACTTCCAACTATAGATTTTTGTTACTATGTTTCTAACTAAATTAACTATCCAATTTGATATATTCTATTAATATGTGGCATAAAAAAGGTTAGAGCTTCTTCCATTTTTGCAATTGGAAAATAACTGGCAACCGATGAGTTGTTTATGGAACTTTAGAAACCACGTTCGTTAAAAATATCTTGGGCTACTTAAAATTACCGCTTTTAATTTTAAGAAATTTCATGTAAAACAACAAAAAATATAAAAACCGCTCGGAATAGTGTTTTGTATCAATACCCTACACTAAAAACAACGCAATAGTGAATACCCTTTATGTGTTTTGTTATGTTTTGTTTTTGTTGCTTTAAGAATGGATTAATTTACATATTTTAGTTTCGTCAAATAAATAATAAAAAAATATATTAAAAACCTTCTGAATTACTTACTTCTTTCAATCCCGATAATTCCGAGATCTAGAAAAGCTTCCAGGTTTGGACTCCCTAGTTCAGATGTATTAGCCAAATGTTCGTTCAAGAACATCATTTAAAAAACTTATAGATTTATTCTTGATCAAGTTTGAATTGACTGAGCTGCCATGCTTACACTTTTTCATGTAAGACCAGCTGAAAGCATATTCAAAAGAATCTTGACCACAATTCACAATTTTGAGAGTACGTCGTTTGAAAATCAAGGAAGGAAATCATATTGAGTTTTTATCAGCTTATATTCTTAATTGAGTTTCGATACAAAGTTCCTTAGCCATACCCCAGTGTGCATTTTAGCAAGTGCTCCGCAAAAGAAGGCATGCTCGCACTGCTATTATTGGCGTTAATACACCTTCCATGATCACTGCATTGATGAGTATTTCTGTAAGGCCTACCTTTTGAAGGTTCTGATTCTTTTCATATTATTTTATATGAAAAAATTTACAAAAAATGTAAAATGCAGACTTAAAAAAACAAAAAATACATTTTTTTCCGAGTTGGGTCTTGAACCCGGGCTATCGAAAGCTTATTTTCATTTGTATTGATGCAAAGTAAGCTATAGATTCTTAACAACCAGATGAGTGGGTACCCAGTGAGCAATTGCAGGAGTCGGAACGCCTTCTAGCAGGCCTGCGTTAGGTTTTAAAAGGCCTTCCACACTCCTTGCAAACACCTTTGTATTGCTTGTATGAAATGGGAAAATTTGTCAGGCCTTCCCCTTTTTTTGCTCAAAAGAGACCAGTCAGAAGCGTTCTTTCGAGAAGTCACGTTAGAAGGAAAAGCAATATAAATATCAACCTGAAATAAAAATTGTTAGTTTTCAGATTTGAACCATGGTCCTCTCATGTGGCGGTCCGACATCTTACCCACTCGACTATCATGGTTGTTAAGAATCAATAGCTTATTTTGCATCAACACAAATGAAAGTAAGCTTTCGGGAGCCCGGGTTCGAGACCCAACTCGGAAAAAAATTTTTTGAAATTTTATAAAATAATATGAGACCCGAGTTCGAGACCCAACTCTGATTTTTTTTTTAAATCTAAATTTTTTAAAAAACTTTTTTTTAATATTATTTTAAAATTTTCTTCATACAAAAATATAAAAAAAAAAATTTGGAGTTTTTCCATATAAATATTTTCTTATTATATAGTAAGTAATGTGTTAGTTTTCGGGAGCCTGGGTTCGAGACCCAACTCGGACAAAAAATTTTTTTGTTGTTTTTTTAAATCTAAATTTGTTTACAAAATCTTCTGTGTATTTAGCATTTTTTTTTTAACTTTTTTGTAAATTTTTTCATATAAAATAATATGAAAAGAATTAGAACCTTCAAAAGTTAGGCCTTACAGAAGTACTCATCAATGCAGTGATCATGGAAGGTGTATTGACACCAATAATAGCAGTGCTAGCATGCCTTCTTTTGCGGAGCACTCGCTAAAATGCTCACTGGGTAAGATGTCAGACAGCCACATGAGAGGACCATGGTTCAAATCTGAAATTGTTAGTCGTTTTTTATTTCAAGTTGATATTTATATTGTGGTTCCTTCTGACGTAACTTCTCGAAAGAGCGCTTCTGACAGGTCTCTTTTGAGCAAGGAGAGTGGGAGGCCTGAAAAATTTTCCCATTTCATACAGGCAATACAACGGTGTTTGCAAGGAGTGTGGAAGGCCTGGAAGGCCTTTTAAAACCTAAAGCAGGTCTGCTAGAAGGCCCTCGGACTCCTGCAATTGCCCACTGGGACCTATAGTAGCGTGGCACGCTTTAGATATGCCCAGGCAAATACACATGTAAGGAAAACAAAAACACAAACACAGCGATTCTTGAAGCTAGTACATAAACAGTACAATTGATAACACAAGGCCCATTAAGATTTCCTGGACAAAATTTGTTTTGTTTTGAATTGCGTTGAACTATTTTTAAAAATTATTATAGCTACGAAAATAATTTATTTTTAACTGCTATTCTTGTAGCATTATAAAAACACAAATTTATTTTTGCTATCATTTGTGATTCGCTTCTAAGCTATATTTCGCTTTACATCCTAGTTCCGCAAAATACCTTAATCCGACACTGTACATATCAATGCAGCAACCGTGCAGTATAGCGCCCATACATAATATTTTTATCCTTTGCAGGATATGAAGGGACTTGTTTGGCTCTAAAATATAGTGGAGAACATTTTTCAATGCAACTTTTATACACTGCTTCTTCAGCTTCCGGTGCTAGTGTGGGTAGCAGTGGTGATGCTTTTTGTTTGTTGTTGTTGTTTTTGTTGGTGATATTGTTGACAATGTTGTTTTTGTTGTTTGTTGTTGCTGCTGGCATCATATGACACAAAATGCTGTTGACATTTTTGCACTTTCGTGCTGCTTACGTCTCTTCATTACATTCGTTCGTTTTTTGTCAAATGATTTTATGTAAGTCAGTAAGACGCTGCTAAGAGCAACGAGTAGCACAAAAATCTCCAGTTATTGTTGTTGTTATTATTTTGTGTGTTGGCTTTTTGAAACCATGTGGATGCAAGAAATAAAGACATCATTAAATCGAAGGACATCCTTAAAGAAACGTTGTTGATATCGAGATTTTATCGCTTTTTCGTTTGTTTCCTCACTTGGTCAATATTTTTACGTGATTATAAGAATATTATGTAGTAGATATAAATATTGCATAATTTTTATCCACCTAATAAGTAATTTATTTTTTTATTCCAAACATAGTCATTATGCAATGTCTTTATTAGTCTGCCTTACAAGTACGCCACTTAGCTTGACAGCAGCAATGAGAACAGGAAAAGAAAGAAGAGACAAAACATGTCAATGTCCTGTGCTGACAGTCGTCGTTCGCATCACTGTCAAGTCACAGTAAAAACGGAAGTCGAGCAAAATGAAACGACACGACATAGAGAACGGAAGTTAAAATTCTAATAAGCTACTAGCTGAAAATATAATTAATGGCATCCTTGTCTCGTGTCGTATCGTGTCCTTGCTTATGTCCGTGTCCCTGCCTATGTCCGTGTCCTTGTGCTTGTCACTACTCTTATGAATTTTTTCGATGTGCTGGAATAGTGATAATAACTTTAAGCTGAACAAATTAAACTGGGCCTTTTCATCTAATGATAAAAACTGTCACCAAAGCTTATGAAAGCTTTTTAGTATGGATTTGACTTATATATTAATAGCTAGTTAAATATAAAATTTTAAATTACTCATACGTCCCGAGATATATATATATATATTTTTTTTTTGATAATTTTATTACGGCATTTCGTTCATCAATGTTTTTATTTCATTTATTATAATATATGCATACATCTTAAATGATGTAGCATCACACGTTATTAATTTTTCGAGCAACCCCACACCTCCTTTTCCTTAGCTTGTTCGGAAAATTATTAAGTATGCAGATTCTGTTTTGAGATATGGATTCAGGCTTATGGATTATAAAAACATAAGTTTTGGACATTAATTTTTTATCGAATCAACAGAGAATATATGCAAAAAGGTTAAATTATGACCACTGGCAAACACTAGTAATAATAAAACTGTACATACCTAGCAAATAATAATAATAATGTAACTGTAATGGAAAGTATGGTATTAATGATTATTTCTTATAAAAGTGTTACGTTTGTTTAAAAGATTAGAAGTTAAACGCAACGCAGTTTTAGATAAATAAACTTAAAATATCAGTAAAACTGTACAAAAAGAAATTCCACGTCTACACTTACGATACTATCGAAATTGTGTCTCTTTTTTTTGTAAAGGGGTTCCAAAAGGCTGACTGAAGGGGGGTGGATATGTTTGGAATAAATGTAGGTAGGATTTATAATAGTACCAGCTGATAAATTTTACTCCTCTAGAGATTTATTCAGGAGAGATATAAAGTCAGTTGAACAAATTTTTGCCAAATGGTTCTTCCAGTGAAGCTACGGACTGAAAAAGTTTATGTTCATTTTCATGCGATCAAAATAGAGCAGAGACTGTAAATAATAATTATTTTTAGATTTTTAAACCAAAAAAGCGTAGTGAAAAAATTATCGCACCGCCGTTTTGAAGGTATCATTAGAATTCTCTCACATTGTAAAACTTGATTTCTTATTATTTTTTAAAATTTTGAGCAAAAAATAATAACTATTTCTGCTTTTTATTTTTTTAATGCAAAAATAAAAATCAAAATTCACCAGATACTTTTTTAATCACAAAATAACTGGTATGTTTTGATTTTTTTTTAAAGCAAAAATAAAAAGTAAAGCTTGCCCGATACTTTATTGAGCAAAAAATAACTTGTAAGTTTTGATTTTTATTTTTTAGGCAAAAATAAGAAGCAAAATTTGACCAATATATTTTGGAGCTCAAAATAACTTGTAAATATTGATTTTTATTTTTTTATTCACAAATTAAAAGCAAAATTAGTATTTCAGTTTACGTTTGAAAAATTTATTTAAAATTTAAGGGATTTATGTCATTTCGTAAGTGCTTCATAAGAGGCCATTCAAGTATTATGTATGCAGATTCTTTGCAATTCTTAACCTCCCCGTGCCCTCATCAACAAAAGTAAGAAAAGCTATTGCCCCCTCCCATTCTCACGTAAAAATTGGTACATGTATTTTTCAATGTGTTCTGGTTTCTTTATTGATTGATTCATAAGCAACAGTTGTAACATACCGTCTGTATGAGGCATAATATGCCCTGCGATAAATGCCACGATATTTTTCATGGCATCTTTCTCATGGCATGAACTGTATTGCACACCTGAACTTCAACAAACATGACATTGCATAGAATGACCACCAAGCAAATACTGTGACAGTTGGTGTTCATGCCTTGATCTATATGATGGCATGTGCTATGCCTCATGGAGACGCTATGTTATAACTGCTGCTCATGAATCTATCAATAAAGAAACCAGAACACATTGAAAAATACATGTACTATTTTTTACGTAAGAATGAAAGGAGGGCAATAGCTTTGCTTAATTTTGCTGATAAGGGGCACGGGGGGGGCTAAGAATTGCAAAGAATCTGCTTACATAACACTTGAACGGCTCCTTATGAAGCACTTACGAAATGACATAAATCCCTTAATATAAATTTTTCAAACGTAAACTGAAATACTAATTTTGCTTTTAATTTTTGAAAAAAAATAAAAATCAATATTTACAATAAGGCGGATCAATTTTTTTTTCGTTCTGGAATCATTGCTTTTTGTATTCTACGTTAAATTTTAAGAAAAAAAAGACACAGTTTCGATAGTATCGTAAGTATAGACGTAGAATTCCTTTTTATACAGTAATAGAGAAAACTCTAAGAGTACGACAATTGACTAACTCCAATGACAACCCCATGTTAACAAAGTCAATTGGTGACAAAAGAAAAAGTTAGAATTTAACTAATTTTAATTTTAACTAATCTGTATAAGCAAATTTTTTTTTGTGAACATTTTGAATTACTTAGTAAATACTATTTTTCAGAATGTGGTTTGAACGTAGAAAGAATGCGCTAGTTTCCAAACGCGATTTAGATATCATATTTCCAGGAAGAGAAAACACTGGCATAAGAATTGAAATCAGAGAGAAACTTTTTAAGTGGAAAGCCAACAACGTAATATTTTAACAATTTAAATGTCTTTTTGTTTTAAATTTTTTTATAGTTTCCTGATGAAAAGGCTTCAACAATAGCTGCATCATCTTCTTTTGTGGAGAAATGGGTTGAGCGTGGCAGAAAAAAGAGTTGTACGTAGTATAGTTGGATTTCAAATTTATTTTAAAACTTACGACTTTTCTATTTAAATTAGATTATTCTTTTTAATGAGGGTTAAAGAATATTTCAGTAAAGAAAACAGCAATTTTAAACACAAAAGGGAAAAGGTTTTTAAAAATTGTTAATAAATGTCCTCAGTTTATTAAGCTTGCTGTAAGGTTCGGTAGTCTATACTAGGTCATTAAATTTGCGGTCTAAAGTATCCAGTACACTTATGGCATAGATTCGACATGTTACGTATGGGTACATCGCTGTGCACCGCTTAGAATTTCAATGAACCAAGGTTACAGAAGTAACTGGTAGACAAACGATAGCGTAATAAACACAAAACATTGCAAAGCATTTAAAAAACTATTTTCATTCAAATTACTGTACAATTGATCTAAAGCCAAAATAATATCTTTTTATATAGAAATATCCTTATATCAAACCTAAAATGAGTCACATTTTAAGACTTAAAAAATACTTATATTTTCTTAGTATCAAATAAAATCATTTAGTTTTTTTGCTACCAATTTTTTAGAACGTTCTTGACGTCTTGAAATCATCTAAGATGGGAAAACACTTTCTTTTGGCATATGAAGAAAAAAATGAACAAGGGTCATTATTGCAGCTCATAATACATATATTATTCCACGTACATTTGAGATGGGAAAAAATAGCTCAGCAAATAGTACAAGTTTTTCGAACCGAAACAGATGACATTTACTATATATCACGTAAGAAACTTGGAAAGGCAAATCCTAGTGGGTTATTATATAACCGGTTCAATAATTTAAACCGAAAACGCCCACAAATTTCATTTTCAAAAGATAAAACACCAGCAGCTATGGAAATATTGAGCCCAGAGCAAATGAAACCTGATCAGGAAATGATATTTCTGAAATTGTTGTGAATAGTATGCCAACATTAGATGCTTGCAAATTATATACATACGTGTAATGCCGATTTATTTTCAATTTCATAAATTTTTTTATTACCTTTTGTCTAAGATACCTGCTTAGTAATATTAAAAAATTATCTAAGGATTCTGATATTACTCATTTTGTTAATTCCGACTCTTTTAAGCAAAAAGTTGCGTTTTATGCTGGTAAAACTATACCGTTTTTTTTATATATGGACATCTTTGAAATCAACAACCCTTTAGGAAGCCAAACGTTGCCTCTATTTGTGGTCAATACTACAGCTTTCCATGTTTGCCTAAATATATGTTATCAAACCTAAACTAACTCTTTTTGGAAATGATCCATTTTACGTCCATTGATAAGCATTTTTAAGGCACTCGAAGAAACCGGAATATTAATAAAAACAGATTAAGGTAACCACCAAATTCATTTCGTAATGTCTAATATACTCGGAGATAATTTAAGGCTCAATGAAGTTCTTGGCTTTACAACTTCTTTTAACTCAAATTACTTTTGTCGTTTTTGTAAAAGAAATAAAAAATGGGATGTCAAATGATTGGAGCGAGCGAGCGAAGCGAGCGAAGCGGGCGAAGCTCTCATGGAACAGCTTGTTTGAAAAATGTTGGACAGAGCATAACTTCTAAATGGGTTGACCGATTTTAAAATTGTTTTTTTAAACTGTTCTACGCCTCTAATATTTTTTCCTTACGAAGCCAAAATTTCGAAATTCTATTTAGTTTATAAGTTAGTTGAAAAAATATTTCCATATGCTTCTTTGTTGTTGTTGTTCGCTGAATTCACTTTGCTTCAAATGTATTTGTATTTCCATATGTTTCGTTGATAGCTGAATTCAGTTTGCTTATAGCTCACTGCTTCTTATCGCTTTTGTTGTGCAAGCAAAACAAATTTATGTATCTGTCAAAAAACCGATCGACATGGAAGGACAAGTTCGCGTTTGTTTGTCGGTGTACGATTAGAAAGTATCACTAATAGTGAAAAGTGCTAGTGTTTAGAATATTATCTGATGAAAATTTATCGAACCATTCAAATTTCAATACAAACAGAACAAAAATACATATACAGAGTGTCCTGTGTAAGAGCACGAATATTTACGGAGGTGAAAGAAAGTCGAGTGAAGCAAAAAATCGAATGGAAGGGGGAGGGGGTCGATTTTCGCACCCTTAGGAGTTACGGGATCAACTGTTATTCGAGGTCAGGTGATGTTACCGCCACGCAAGGTCAATTAGTCTATCGTCAAATAAGCAAAGTGTTCGTATTGAACCAGAAAATGAGATAAATTCGACCAGAACAACGACTTTCAGGGAATGTTTACTAAGAGTATCATTACGAGAACTGACTCTACAAGACTACGACCTCTAATCGACCATGCTTAATCAGCGTTAATTTTTTTCGAATTAAAATGTGTTAAGATTAATCTCGAAGAACGCTGAAATTAAAGAATATAACATTGAGGAGCTCAGAAATGTTGGCAATGCTGTAACAATCATCAATGCTTAACACAATAACCCACGAGCGTTGTTAGCCTCATTCGACAATGCAAGAGGTTTAAGCCCAAAGTTATATCTATGTTAGGGTGCACAAGTTATTTTGAGGCAAAATCCTTTTACTTCAGCTGGTCTGTTCAGTGAAAGCATCAGTGAGGTAGTTGAAATTGTTTATAAACATTTATGAGAGTTAAATTTAAAATTTCAATAAACAATGGCAACCATCGTTCACATTAAAATAGCCACAGTAAACAAAATCAACCGATGGCAATGCTGCAAGACTACGAGTCTACACAAAGTAGTACGTCGTATCAAAGTAAAATGGTCATAAAATCTACAACGTGTCTCTTAAACTGTCCAAGCCATTTTCAACATCAGCTAATGTCGATATTTTCATTTTGGATACTGAACACGTTGGTCAGAAAAATCTGCAACGTTAGAAAAAAGCCATCTAAAACATCAGCCTTAAATACCCTGCGCTCAGTAATCCAAGTATTCTCGTTTAAAGCTAAATAATTAATTAACGCGATAATTAAAAGATTATTTGCGATTTAATTTATGTATAAATACCTAGTTCGAGACAGAGGTAAATATTATAAAATTAAAACGAAGAGCATTAAAAGCCTATAATCGCATTACTATTTCAGCAAATAATTGCTAAAGTTTTAATTTCGCCTGGACGAAGCTCCCGTCGCGGATGTCTCTCTCGTTCAGAGCACGTGATTCAACAATATAACCACAAAGTTGACATTGTCATACCGTCATCCAGAAGTGGTGATCCGGCGACAATCTCAGCTTCAGCATCTCGTCAGCTTTTTGGGTGCTTCCGACTTTTAATTAAAGTTGTGCCTTGGGCCTTAGAGCAAGCCCTTTGTGACGTATGTCCGTCCCTGTTAAGTGGAGCGCCGCAACAAAACACCACCTAAGCAAATCATCAATACATCGCCGCATTTAACATCTACATTTGCAACAAAACACTGGACGAAGCTCCCGTCGTGGATGTCTCGCTCGTCCAGTGGTCTCTTGATAGGTCTAGCAGCCGCACATTGGGGCCAAATGAATGAAAAGTGGCGATTAATTCAAAATATGAACTTTAAAATTCATGATCGTGTTTGGTACCGGGTTAAAGTGGATAAAATTCTGCATCACTAATTGCAAAAATGTTACTTTTATGTTGTTTGCTTTAGTTGAAGTGAGCACTTAAAGTTGAATAATTGTTATTTTTTTTGTGCATATTGAAAAAAAGTGAAAATTTTGATATTTCAATTGATAATTTTTTCTATTAATACTTCTAAAAGTTAAATTTTTATAATGGAACTGTCAACTTCAGGTAGTTTACTATATAGTACATGTTTTTTTGTTTAAATAAATGTTTTAAAAATATTAAATGTTAATAAAATAAAATTAGCCCAAAAATGGGCTATTTTTGATTTATATATGGAGTTTCAACAACTTTCTTCGTGAGCTTGCGTAAAATCGTCTATATAGTGTTATAATATCAGATCTCAACTAATAAACCCCAAAATATTTTTTGGCGATTTGTTGAGATTTTTCTGTTATGCTTGTTTTTGTGAAATAACTCAAGATGCTAAAAATCCACAAATATGAAAAAAAAAACAACAAAACAAACCATCAAGTTGTTTTTACTTTGTTTTGTCATTATTTTCGTTATAGTAGTTGTTATTGTAGCTAAAAAATGTGTTGTTAATTAGAGATGGGGGCGTGAGTAACTTTAATTCACGCTTACTCGGTACTAATTATTGATTCGGTACTGACACGTTTATTTATTGTTTTAGCTGTCAATGTTTTGTGATGTGATGTTACATATTTAAAGTGTTGTGAAAGTGTAAATTATTCGGTACAGGGTTAAAGGAATTACTTTAATCCTCGACCGTCTTCAACTAGGTTTTGCAGGCCATTAAAAATTGAATTTATGAAAGAAACGGTCAACAGTATTAAAACAGAAAGAGAAAGAGTGGAGACAGAAAAAATGCTCTTATCGATACAGTGATATCAGTTGGAGAAAGAAAGATAAAAGTGAACCACAAACTAATTCTCGTTATGATTGACGGTAAAGTGTGTAACGCGATTACAGACACAAAGTCCACACAAAAGTGCTACATATGTGGCGTACCAGCAAGGAGTTCAACAATATTGAACAAATGATTTCTAGAGATTCCAACGTAGACTTCATGGAGTTCGGTTTGTCTGTCCTACATGGCTGGATAAGATTTTTTGAATGTCTTATTCACTTGGCATATAAACTTCCAATTCAAAAATGGCAGGCAAGAAGTGACGAAGAAAAAAAAATTATTGCTGAAACTAAAAGTCGTATTCAACGCGAATTTAAAAAGAGAACGGGATTGATCATTGATCGACCAAAACCTGGTTTTGGTAACTCTAATGACGGGAATACTGCAAGACGTTTTTTTAAGAATGCAGAAGTATCTGCTGAAATTACTAATATTGATTTAGAGTTGATCAAAAATATGCACACAATATTAATTGTAGTTTTTAGTGGTATTGAGGTCAACATTGAAAAATTTACAAACTTCGCTAATAACACTGCCAGGCTATTTGTGAAAAAATATCCATGGTACTATATGCCTCCTACTCTTCACAAATATTTTATTCATGGGCCTGAAATTATATCATTATCGCCATTGCCAATTGGTCAGCTAACCGAAGAGTCTCAGGAAGCCAGAAATAAAGATTTTAAAAGTTATAGGGAGAATTTTGCCCGTAAATGCAGTCGAGAAAAAACAATGGAAGATATCTTTAATAGATTTCTCTTAAGTTCAGATCCGTTTATAACAAGCATGAACAATAGTTCTAAAAAGAAAAAAGAGCTAATGCCAAAATCTGCATTGGAGTTGCTTGTACTTCCCAGCAATCAAAATAGCAATGATGAAGATGGAGATGAAGATGGAGATGAAGATGGAGATGAAGATGAAGATGGAGATGAAGATGAAGATGGAGATGAAGTTGAAGATGAAGATGAAGATGGAGATGAAGATTAAGATTATTGTAACGAATTAATTTATGATTATGAAATTGAATGTGAAGTAAATACTAACATTGAAGGTAATAATGATTATAATAAAAAATTGTTGTTTTAAAAAAAAAAAAAAATAGAATAACCGAATTGAATTAAATTTTTTTTAAATAGTGTTTTATGGTTATTTATCAATAAAAAAACAATTATATTTTCAAATGTTTCATTTTTGAGCAAAATTTTCAAATTTCGAGAAAAAAGGTATGATTTTAATTTAAACATTTTCTAATAAAAATACATATAAAATATTTATTCCTTATTATTTTTAAAAATATTACTTGTTTTTCTTAAAGTACATTTAGTATGCTTTAATTTGCAATTTAATTGAATAATTTATAGCGCACCGTTCCAAAGTTACAGCAAAAAATGTGAAAAAAGAGGATTTTTTACAGAACACAAAATGGCCCATAAAGGGTTAAAAAATGTGTTTTTCACTCTGTTTTTTTTTAAATGTTGGTTTTTTATGTATTTATAAATATCCATTAATAAAAAATATTTATTTTTTAAATTACGACTTCTATGAATTAATCGCCACTTTTCATGCATTTGGCCCCACTGTGAGCCGGTAGCAGACCTGCTAACAAATCGTCAGCTAAAAGCTGTAAAAGTTAATAGCTATTTTTTTTATCTAATTTAATTAATTTACTTAAAAATTAAACAAAAAATAGAAAACAATTGCATAAGAAAAAAAAATAAACTCGTGAAAAAAAATAAGTTGCTTAAGGTTAACCATAAAAATAGTAAAAAAGAAAACAGTACAAAACGTAATCATTTATAGTGAAGCGTAGAAAGCAGAAGAAAAACCAAAAACAGTTGCAATAAGCCTGCATAATTTATCAATTTTTGTTTCATCATATAACATCATAAATAAACAAGAAATATTTAATTTACTATTTAACAAAAAAAAAAAAAAATAAATAAAAAAGGAGCAAGAAGGCGACATAAACATCGTGTCAACAGGCCTGCTGACAGCGAGGGAGATGCATGTAAGTCAGGTAAATTATTTCATAAATTTTATTAGCTTAATTTAAAACAAAAAAAAAGTCATTTAAATTACAACGAAATCTTAAAATTTCTATACCTAGTGCCTAAAACTTTTTTTTTTATTTACTTATTGGTTTTTTTGCAATCTCAGAACCATACTGAAAAAAAAAATTAAAATCAATGATCATAGACTTATTGTTGTTGTAAACTCTGCTTAAGCTAACATTTCTTTTATATTCACCACGAAAGTGAGCACTCTCTATATAGTCTCCCCAGACTTACAAAAGAGAAAGTGCGTATATATATGTAAGCATGTAACGAGATTTGACAATTAAAGTTAAGTTTTTTTTGTGTTTGTTTTGTTTACGCATTAATAAAATCTGAAGAGGTAAAATGCTTGAGCAAAACAAACGAACTGATATAGAACAAATTGTGCTAAACTTCAATTGGTTGGTGTTGCCAACTACTTAGGGCTTATTCTGCTGCTTCATTGTATGTAATTTGTTTGAATTTAATTAAAATTGGTTATTTTTGTATTATATTAAAAGAACTATTGTTCGGCGAGTTACGTAAATTCAGTTTGATTGAATAAAAAAAATAATTAACTATACATTTTAGCCTAAAGAAAAAACATTTTTTTTTAAAAAGAGAAAGAAAGAGATGATTATCTAGAGAGTCTCATAAATTGTTTATGTTGTAATTATAAATATTACAAAATTTTTCTAACTTATCATGTTTTAATAAAACCAGAATTGCTTATAATTCAACCATGAACTAATTCAATTCATTCACACAGTTTAAGGCCAGGTGCATAAGGCAACAATGAGGGCGAAAAAAATAGTATCTTTTTTTTTTGCAGGATGGGTGGGTTAAGACAAGGGGTCCAATACTATCTAGGATACCCTATTTCATTTTTTAGTCGCAGTCGGTTCGTTACACATTGCGAAAGTGCTGATTTAATATATTACATGCAATAACAATAGAGTTCAGCTACTACAGCTTTTTCGCACTTTCTCCGCATTAGATTATCTTAAGAACCAGCCCAAACGACATTAAAACATCTCAATAAGGCCATTCATAGTTCGAATACGCTGGTCCGCCATTTGTACGATCCGCTATTTGTACGCCAATCCACGAAAGCGCATTTTGCCCCGTTGTTGTTTTGCATACAAACGCAAATACGCAGGCATGCCTAAATAAAAGCAGCCCTTGGACGTGTTTTTCGTACCTCGTACTTTTATGCTCTGTCTACAGCCGCATAATCGCATACATCACAGGGTTGCACAATTTTTTTATACGACAGTCACATGGCGAGGTGCTCACAGTTTGAACAATAACAAATGCTATAAATACGATTTGTTAAAAGTATAGAAGAAATTCCTTTGTGCACTTTGGTCAAGTTTCCCAATTATTCTTGGCCAAAATACAACAAATCTAATGTATTACCTATTCCTCCTGTTTAAGTATCATTTAAAAAAGGATCATACAATTTTACTAGCAAGCAAATTCCATTACAACTTGTTTATGCGATTAGTATTCATAGATCACAACGATTAACACTCGAACAAGCAGTTGGCGATATTGGAGAAAAAGAATTTGCACTAGGAATGTCATATGAAGCATTCTCAAGGGTTCGTAGTATAAGTGGAGTTTTTATCGAACCAGCTATTTCTTGCGATCGGCTCAAAGAGATAAATGACAAGAAGGGTTTGGTTGAGAAACGCCAAGAATTAAATAAATAAATGAATGCAATAAATTTAAATAAATTAAAATTTTTTTTGTATAAATGTTTATGAGATCGGGTAAATTTATTCATTACGCAAATCTGTTTATTTGTTACGCAAATGACAAAACAAGAGTTCGTTTGAATTTTTTGAACAGAGCAGACTGTTTTTTCTTCTCAAATTTTTTTAATAAAAAAAAATAATTGTGAAAAAATTTTAAAATCACATTAATCAAATCTATCAAAAAATATCTAATTATTTATTGCTGTACATCGCTATTAGTTGCTGTTAAAAAAAAAGAATCCGAATTTAAAGCCGTACGAGCTTCACCGCATGGACTTTAAGTCCAAACAAAGCGGACTTTCTTCCCGCAAAACAAAAAAGCCTCCGGACAAGACTCCGACCAGACCAGCTGTTTCAGCTTCTGATGCTGACCGTGTGACTGCTGCTAATGCTGTTAACTGCTCACCTCCTGATACAACAGCTCTTTCTGATGTTGCTAACTGTTCTCATCCTCCTGCTTCTTTTGTGTATGTTGCTGATGCTCTCCGTCCGTCTTTTGCTTGTGCAGCTAACGGTACACCTTCGGTCACTAGCGTCCATCTGACTCCCGCTACTACTGCTGCTTGTCCTGTTAATATCATGTTGCAATCCACGCCTTCTGAGCTAAACCCCACTCCTGAGCAATCTATGGATTTTACTGATTCGCTGACTCCGGGAACTTTAAATGCTGCAGAAGAGGACTCTTCTCTTAGAAGCCAAAAACGCATAAAAAGGACGAATTCTGGTATTGCCAAATCATCGAAGATCCCAAATACAGCTTCACAAAACAGGTTTGAGTTGTTGGCCGATTTAACTTTTGATAATATTTCTAACAATAATAATATAGTAAATGCTCCTATTGTTAATACACCTAATGTTAATGTTTCTAATGTTAATGCTTCTAATGTTAATGTTAATCATAAAACGGGTAGATTTCCAGGGCCACTTCCGAAGACTACAAAATTTTGTCCACCAATTTTCTTATTTAATTTAGATGTTAATAAATTGATTAGCCAATTAAATACTAAGATCCCTAAAATAGAATTTAAAGTAGTTAATGTAAACAAATTTAAATCCAAAATATTTTTTAAAGAGCTCTCAGTACATAATGAGATGATGGAGCTATTAAAAAGTAAGGGAATTCAATCTTATTCTTTTACACCGCCAGAGCTTAGGCAGCCTTCATTGATATTAAGGGGGCTTTTCTATAAAACCGATCTTAATGATATTAAAAATGACATAGATAGTCAGGTACCAAACGTTGTTGCGAATATCTCTAAATTTTATACGCGTAATTCAAAACTTAACAATATTGAAACCAGCCTCTTCTTGGTCACGTTAGTTCCAGGTGGCGAAATTAAAAACATAAATCGTATTAAATTCATTTTAAATCAAGTGGTCACCTGGGAAGCGCCCAGATCCAAAAACAAAATTATGCAATGTAAACGATGTCAATCCTGGGGCCACTCGGCAAAAAATTGTAACAAAAAATTTGCATGTGTTAAGTGCAATGAAGATCACGAACCAGGAATGTGTGCTAGACTACTTCAAGACCAGGCCGAGCCATTTTGTGTTAATTGTAAACAGTTTGGACATCCCTCCAACTATAGAGGTTGCTCAACTTACAAATCATATCTTAAGAAGAAAAAAGAGTTACTATTTGAAAACAAAAAAAGAATGTTTACAGCTGAAAAAAATGTTGCCTCAGCGACACGTTCCTTTTCTCATTTAACACCTGGTAAATCTTACGCTAGTAATTTTTATTCTGATACACCTAATTCTAAAGTCTCCTTGACTAAAAGACCTCCTCCTCTCATTGAAGAATTCCTTAATTTAGCCTGCTATTTCCAGGTTCCCACCTTAACTTCTCTAGAAGAAAAAATTAAAAAATTCATTTTTACTTATAAATCACTGCCAATAGAAGATGCAAAATCCGAGTATACTTTGCTTCTCAAAGAAGTCCTCATGTGTTATGGTCCATAATTCACTTTCCTTTCTCACTTATAATGTCAGATCTTTGATAAATAAAAGTCGGAAAGTTGATTTACTTTCAACTCTGAATCGAAATCGAATCGATATAGCGTTCATACAAGAAACACATATCTCATTCAAGAACAAAATCAACATGGACAATTATAATTTTATTCACCACTGCTCACCTCCTGGTATTGGTATTTTAATAAAATCTCACATGAAATATACTCCTATTACTATTCCAGATTTAAACTTTCCAAATGTTTTTATAATGATTTATATAACTGTAGACTCGGTTCCAAAAAAAATTTTACTAGGAAGCATATATTTTCCTTCCTTTGCACCAACTTTAAGAATGTTTCACGCTCTCTCTTTAATCAAAAATTTCTCCCGTGATTTTGATGGCACTGTTTTTGGAGGCGATTTCAATGCGAAAAACATGGCGTGGGGAGACTTATTTGATAATATAAATGGAAAGACTCTAAATAATTGGGTTCAGAATTCAGCTCTTGACTTTCATAGACTCTGTGACGAAAGCCCCTCATACCCAAACGGATCATCCTTTCTTGATCATTTTATTGTAAGCTCAAATCTGATTGACCTCATAAATATAAATTTTTCAGTTTCAAGTCTGCCTTCCTTCTCAGACCATTTTCCTTTATACCTCAAAATTAAAGTTCCTAATCTTGACTTTATAATAAATACTCCTAGAACTCTCACCTCTTATAAAAACACTAACTGGGACAGCTTTCGTGAAGATTTAAATTTAACTATAGAAAACATTACTCCCCCTTTTATCAGAAATCTGTCAAACTCTGAAATTGATCAGTCAATAGACATCCTTACAACCTCAATTCTCTCTGTAACCAAAGATCACACAGAACAAATAGTACTTAAAGATAACCATTTTCTTCTTCTTCCAAATAATATTAAAAACCTCTACAAACTAAAGCATCAATGGCAAAAAAACTTGAAAAAAATTTACCATCGAAACTTCAATCGTAAAAGTAATGAATACAATCTTATCTCAACTCAAATAAAATTATTAAACATCATGATCAAAAATCAGGTTAATGCACATCAAGCTACATTACTCAATCAAAAACTTTCAAAAATCCAACCTGGCCCATTTGCATATAAAGAACTCTTCAAATTTTTAAAAAAAGACAATAATAAATTCTGTAGCAAAATCCTCTTAGATAATATCATCATCCGAGACAGTTATCAAATTGCAGATGCTTTTAAAAATCGGTACACAGACATCTACAGAGAGAATATCCCCGACACAGCTAATTTTGAACTTATAGATTCCTCTATTGATAGAGTTCTTTCAAATTGTCACAATCCTATTTTTATTTTTAACAGCAACTTTACATCGATTCAAAATTACCCGAATACTCATTTTACTAACCCTGAAAACCTTGAAAATATAGTTAAATTATCAAATTCAAAAAAATCAGCTGGTCCGGACTTAATTTCAAATTACATAATCAAAAAACTTCCTAGTTCAGTATTCACGGTTCTTTCAATTATCTTTAACAATTGTATTAATAATGGTTATTTTCCTCTAAAATGGAAATCTGCTTATATTATTCCTATAAAGAAAAAACCACGATCCTTCGAATTAAATAACTTTAGACCAATATCCTTGTTATCGAATTTTGGAAAACTACTTGAAAAAGTTATTAAGCTAAAAATGGACGAAAACATAAATTTTGATTATATTCCTAACCAACAATTTGGTTTTAAGAAAGGTCATTCGACTGTTAATGCTCTTCTCAAACTTCATGACGATATCGTATGTAACTTAAGAGAACAATCCTGCACCGTCATAGTATCTCTTGACATTGAAAAAGCCTTCGATAGAGCTTTTCATAAAGGTATTTTATACAAATTAATAAACATTGGTTTCGATCCTTTTATTATAAAAATTTTATTTAGCTTTCTTTCCGATAGGACTTTTAAAATTCATCTTAATGGAGTTAATTCAGAAATAGGTCTAATTAAAAGTGGAGTCCCTCAAGGGGCCATACTTGCTCCATTCCTGTATAATATCCTTATACATGACTTTCCACATGAGATAAATGACAGCAAAAGCATCCTTTATGCCGATGACTCCTTAATATACGCCCATAACAAATCCCCAATTGATGCACTGCATTCAGTCAATCATCACTTAAATATTATTAACATTTACTATCTTAGTTGGGGAATTAACATTAACACCTCTAAATCTCAAGCCATTTGCATCAGAAACGCCTCTGGTAAATGTAGCAAAAAAGTTGTCCCTCAAAGCAAATCTCTTACTCTTACTCTTAGCGGGGCAAATATTCCTTTTAATAATAGTATAAAATATTTGGGCATCACTTTTAATAAACTCTTTAAATTCAATGAGCATGCCAGACTTGTCATTAAAAAAGCTAACAAAATAAAAGCCATATTTTCAAGATTGTTTCACAGTAAATCTTTAAGTGAAAAAACAAAACTTCTTATTTACAAAGTGAGTATTCGCTCTTCCCTCTTATATGCATTCCCAATCTGGTTTACGATCTCGCCAACGGTTGCCAGGGAATTAGAAATAGTAGAAAGAAAGGTCCTTAGACTTTGTATCGACAGAAATTTTGAAACAAGAACAAAGAGATTCTCTAATAATTACATTTATAGAAAAGCCCTCATAACTCCTCTTTGCCAATATGCTTTGCAGCTTCAAAAAAAATTTATAAACAGTTTAGAATATCACGAAAACATTCTCATGAATGATATCTATAGACGGGAATTAGATTTTAATTGGTCCGACTCGAGCTATTTGTCCCCTGTGGGTATCACCCATCTGGATAATTCATCGGTGGCCCTATCTCTGCCCAATTTTTATAACAATACTTCTCCTAATACGCATAGAGGCTAACATTATATTATACTTTAATTATATTGATTTATATTGATAGTACATAATAATTTAATATTTTAATTTACTTTAAAGATTTTTCATATAAGTGTGTCAATCATATAGTTAAATTTCCCCTTAACGATATTTTAGTAAAAATACGTCTTTTTGTATTTTATTGTTGGTTGGTTATTTATTTTTAAGAAAACAAATGTATATAGTTAGCTTTAAGTTACGGAAACTATTTTCTCCAAAAGCCAATTTTGAGTATTGAGCAAAACTCATAAATTCTAATTCAAACAAACGCTAACAGCAATCCTGTTGTAATCAACTATTATATCGAAGCAAGAAGCTTGTATCCCTTGTTTAGTCATATAAATTTTAGATAAAACATTATAGTCTAAAAACTTTAACATGTATAGCATAAAACATTGTACCGTATTACACTTTTGTCATTATTAAAAAAAAAAGTCTCAATAAATTGAAATTGAAATTGAAATTGAAATGACAAAACAAAATGTGTCCAATTTTGAGACAACACAACATTATATCTTTACTTTTATTGCTTTGGGAAGAGTTTATTAGAGCAAGCGACCCAACCTTCATGAATATTCAACGTACCAATTTATGTAGCCAGCTTACGCATTTGCTAAGCAACTGCTACTCCTAGTTTAATACCATTAAGATCTTCATTTAATCTGAAACAAAGGCCATCGAGAAGTCCAATACGACGAGACAGATAAAGTTGCACAACGTCAGCATAAGCATGCTTACACACGGAAAATATGTCGTTAATAAACCCGAAAAATAGTAAAGGACCAAATATTGAACCTTGTGGAACTCCATTAATTACAAGATTATACTGATAGACAATACTTTACCCACTTTGACTTTTTGTAGTCTGTGACATAAATAGCTAGACATAAGATTACTTTTCATTCAGTGCTTTTCAAACTTGACCGCAGGCAATACTAGTAGAACTAACTATGCCATCAATGAGCCAATAAATAGAGTCCTTGTAGCTAAAAAACAGTGTGTATTATAATTTGCTTGATTTTGCTTTTAAAAATACAATTAATTTACCTTAAATAATATTTGTGCTTCTTATATTTTTATTAAGTTGTAAGGACGTCTGTAAGGAAAATTGGCCATAGACGTAAAGATATAAATAAGTTGATTTAACTATTTGATTTTAATTGGCAGCATAGCTTTTAAATTTTTCTCCGGTACTTCATCCGTATTCAACTCCTGAGCTAAGTTTCGAATGATGAAGAATAAAGAATACAAATAAACAGATTTATATGTACGCACGAGTTAATATTACGTGACTGTGAGCTGGTATATCTTAAAAGAATTGTTGTGTCACATACTTTGTTGTTATTGTATAGTACTTCGATGATATGGATGTGTTCTTCAATTTAGTTGTTGTTGTTGTATTGGTGTTTATCAGTTTTCACTCAGGCTTAATTGAATTTAAATTGCCTTGAGCGGAGAAGAGTTTGTTGAATGTTGTCTTCTTTATTCTTCAGCGTTCTGTATGAAAGGAATTGAAGTGCGAAAATCTGCACAAACACTTACGCAAAATTAAACACTCACACATCAACATACACACACACACACACATCGACAAAATCTCACTTTCAGATACCACACATACGCACTGCAGTTTTGTATTGGCGCAATAAAATGTTGTTGCTATTTTATTGATTTCCTGCTTCTGCTGCTGCTGCTGCTGCTTTGGTTAATGCTTTCTTTATATGTGTTGTGATGGCTGCGGCTTTATTTAAATATTTCCTACCAGCAACAGTGCCAATAAAAACCCTGCCATCTGCAATAACAATAACAAAAATAGCAAAAGCAAACCATCAACTGTGTCGTTATAATGTCTAAATTGAATATTTTTTTCAGCGGAAGGTTGAAAGGATTATGAATGATGGTTTGTATATTTGTTCAGTGCTTAAATAGAGCAAGATATCGAATTGCAATCATTGAATAACTTAAAAAAAATACTCATAATATTCTCAATTGCTTTTATTCACCCACACAATCACAGAGCAGCCTTTGAATATAACAGTTCAGGATGGATCATTGCGCAGAGTTCAAGGATCATATTATTGATTTTGACTTAAGGACTTTTAACGTTTGAGAGCTGATTATTTTAGGTAAATGTACTTTAAGAGCGCTTGATAAGAAAATATGTTGGTCAAAGTGCACTAGTTGCTTTGTAAATTAGAGCGGAATTTCAAACTTTAATGACAAAGTCAGAATAAATAAAGTTTGATTTAAAGTTGAGCTTTTATGACAAGGGCATATCCGGTGAACATAAGATGCTCCAAAAGGATTTTGAAGTGTATTGTGTGGATGCGGTCAACTTGGGTTAGGTCATAGGCACCAATTGCCTGAATAAGATAAGCTTTAATAGATTTTATACTTGGATGAAGCTCTTTTCTTGAACTCAACATTTACTACACTGAGAAAAGAGACTAGTTTCAAGAACTAAATGCATTGGCTTGTCGTCTGTTTCACAGTATTTATTCACAATAAACACGTTTTGGTAAATCCAAAACTCCATCTATCCACCCTCCAACTAACTATCACCCATCTTCTGAATCAACACAATGCTTACGAATTTATAGGGCATCCCCTGAGCGTTAGTTCAGTCTAAATAAAAAAAAATTTTACAAAACGATTGGTAGTCCAACACTTCCACAGACCAAATGGGACAGAAATCCTCTATGTGTTTAACGTCCTTTATTGCGACGTTTTTGCCGATTTTTTCAATTTTGTTTGAATTAAGTAGAAATTTGCTTTTGCAGTTTATAATAACTTAGCAAAATTTTGCTTGAATTTAATCAATATTTTGCTAAGATATTTTATTGTCTCATCTCCCAAGCGATTCGCTGGCGGCTCTGAGGCGATTGGAAATGTGTGCAGGGTTACCACCACATACACTACACACATAAATAAAACAAACAACCGTGCAAACATTTTGAATCGCCTCAGAGTCGCCAGCGATTCACTTGGAAACTGAGACAATTGCCGGAGAGCTCATTTGAGAGTCACCGGGTATCGCCGACTGTAAGCAGCTCAGGCCATAAAGCGATTCGGCTGGAAGATTCGCGAACGAATCGCCTAAAGGGTTCGAAAGCGATTCGCTGGGAAGAGTCGCTAACGAATCGCCTAGAGGAGTCTTATGCGATTCTTCGGGAAGATTCGCGAACGAATCACCAAGAGGGGTGATTAAGCAATTCGCTAGGAAGAGTCTCAAATGAATATCCAAAATAGGTTCTTAGCGATTCGCGAGAAGAGTCGCACACGAATTGGCAAAAAAAGTCTTACTGCATGTTTATGTAAAACGAAATTAACGCTGAGAGTGGTGCGAGACACGGTAAGCAATTAATTTTTCCATATCAAGAGATATTGTTGCATGCTTCTTTCTCGCCGTTCCGCCTTCGTTTCGTTTTACATAAACATCCGACAAGACTGGCAAGCGAATCGTTTTTAAGGTGTCTCAGCGATTTGTTGCGAAGCGTCTTTATTGAACGTTGCAAGATGTTTTATAGTAGACATTCTTTGTCAAATCGGTCAACAAAAAGATCTACCACCGCAAATTGTGCTGATATGAATATTTTCAGAATCTTTACCGCAATTAAATACAAAAAATATTTTTTTTAATTTTTTCGATGATTATTTTTAGTGTAGAAATGTATAGAATAGCCTGCTTTATATTCCAACAATCGATTTTTAAAATTTTTAAAAAAGCCATCTTCCAATGATTGCCGAAACAAGCGAAGGAAGATTATTTAGATTTTTCGTGAATCGCGCATTCATCGCTTGAGCGATCGCCGGAATGAGCGAAGGAAGATTTTGAAGATTTTTCATGAATCGCGCATTCATTGCTTGGGCGATCTAAAAGCGATCCATCTTCCAAAGAACCCTTAGACGAATCGCAAGTGTTTCGCCAAATTAAGTTCTCTTCCAATTGTTTTCCAAATGTTTGCAGGAAAATCACACACACATTAGAAAATACACTTTATTTTAAATTATAAAATAATTGAAAAAAAAATTATTTTAATCAATGTCAAATTTTTATCATCAAAAAAGCTTTTAAAAGTTTCATTCTGATAATTTTCTTAAGTTCAATTTGTTGTTTTTAAAAATTTCCAAATAAAAAAAAATATATAAAAATATAGGCTTAAAAAATAAACGTACATAAAATAAAATTTACAACTATAACAAGGACCTACACGTGTGCTTCAAAGAAATTTGCTTAAATTTAGTAAAACTTTGCTATTTGAGTTTGTAATAACTAAGCAAATATTTGTTTAAGTTTAGTAAAAATTTGCTATTTGAGCTTATAATAATTTAGCAAATATTTGTTTGAATTTAGTGTAAATTGGTTGTCAGTTTATAATCAGCTCAATCATGAATAATTTTTCAAGCGGAATCGAAAAAGAGAGTTTTAATTGTAAGATAAAGCTAATGAACATTCTGGTAATTTTTAATGAAAATTTGTAGATAAACCGTTGATGAATACATTTGTATTTAAAATGTTCAAAATGTTCTTGAGCTTTATCTTAAAAATAAAGACTCCTTTTTCCGATTCTTTTTCTGAATAACTCAGGAAATATTTGTTTGAATTTAATATAATTTTGCTTTTTCCTTAATACATGAGGAGTGATTCAATCTAGCAATTTTTTTCTAAAATCACACCGTGACTGAGCAAAGTTTTGCTGATTTGCTCGTAAGCAAAACATTTGCTTGATTCAAGCAAAACAATTATCTCCGTGTAGAGATACCGTGCTTTAAGGGATAATTTTTAATAGAAATCTGTAAAAAACCAGGTACTCTCTGCGATTTAAATGAAAAAAGGGTTCATAATGTTGCTCTGAAAATTTGTTCTATTGCTTAAACTTATCCATATGCAGAGAGTATAACTGCAGAAAACAAATAAGGACTACTAGAAATTTAAAGACCTAAAATCGTGAAAAGAATTTTAACTTAAAAACTAATTTTATTTCTAATATTATTATACAATAGAGCCTATTTTTAAACAATTTTAAAAATAAAATTCTTATCATAAAATTTTTCAAAAACTTAATTCTCTCGAAAAACAGTGCAATTCTGCTAGTATTTGTATTAAATACATTAAATGAAAACATAAATTTGAAATTTTGATCAAAAGCTAATTTGGCATTTATTAAACGTTTGAAGAACGTTTGGTTTGAAGAACGTAAAAAATGCGAAAGATTCCTCTGCGAGTTTGAATAAGTTTATTTAATAATAACGTCAAAATACTGCAAAAACACAATTCCACATACGCCTAACAACAGCATGTTGCTGGCAAAATCTAGCAACATTTGTATAATGTCTCTGCGCAGCTACTGCTCACTGTTGTAGTTCTCCATCAACATCCAGCATCCGAATCAAAATTAAACACATCTCGAAGCTCAAGTCGCAGCTGGGTGGTTGGCCTCAAGCGTCAACAACCACGCGTTGCATCTCTGGAGAGCATGAGTCAGAGAACATGAATGGACCCAAATGTTGAGCCACATGCAACCGGCAATAAGTGAATAAATTTGGCTGCTTGTGGCGCGGCAGTACACAGTAGGCTCCAACGTTCGGCGAGTCAACACCAAATTAAATAGTTGCAACGCAGCAGCCAACAAAGCCAGACGTTTAGCTGTGCTACGAGCGTGACGGTATGAACTGAAAAACAGTGTGTTTTGTGTATTTAAAAAAAAAAACAACAAACAAACCAACAAAATTTATTAAATGAAAAAGAAATCCAGTGAAATCAATGATTAAAGAAATCCAATTCATAGGAAACCAAAGTGAGTTAGACACAACAACAAACAAACAAACAAAAAAAAAAACAAGCACACAAACAAACAATAAATCAAAACAGCCAAATTAAGGCATAGGCGACAGCGCAACAAAGTCACATATCAAATAAAGGATAAGCTGCAGTCAGTCAGTGGCACGAAGGATTCGTTTGCTGAACGCGTTGTACGTTTCGATTTTTACAATATTTGTAGATTTTGTTGTTGTTATTGCTGACGTTTGTATTTGGTGTAAGTGTGTATGTGTGTGTTTGTGTGTGGGTGCGACGCCATATTTGCCGCCATTGTTGCTCTGCACGTCTAACGGAAGCGGTAAACATTGCAATTGCCATTAGTTGTATTGTGTTTTGTGTAAGTTTGCGTCTACAACTACAACTGCTCGTGAGTTTTTGTGTTTGCGCTTGTGTGCGTTAGTGTATATGTAAATTCTCGCCGTACGTGCCTCTTCAACTTCAACTTCATCTTCAATAAAAAGCATTCATTCACGTAGCTACCACCTACTATCTTTTTGTTATGTTTTAACTATTTTGCTTTTACAACTACTCCACTCTAGCTGCCTGTTCATTTCCGGTTGCCATATTTTTAGATTGCTTCCCGTACTTTCCTTTATAATAAGTTTTTACCTTTTTTTTATCTTTTTTGTTATCTTTTTCTCTCCATTTAATTTATTTTCTCTGGCTTACTTTGACAAATGCTTTCTTTATCCACTTGAGTTATTAGCATTCTCTGTGTGAGCTTCTTGTTCGCAATATGCCATAATTTATCCTCTGTGTTTCTTTTCGTGCATTCAATGTTAACAATGAATGGCACACCGTTCATTCATTGCTGTTCTCAGCTATATTTCTCTCTATTTTCTACATTCTATACTTGGAAACTTTTTAATCTGTCTGCATTTTTATTTATGAACATCTCTAAAGCGCGGTCTTGCATTGCAAGCAGCGTTTCCTAAACTGAAAATGCTTGTAGAGTTTTACAATTACGATTAACTCGTAAAAAAATACAGTATAGCATGTATACAGTGAAACTACTTAAAATCAACTCACAAGAAATACAATACAAAATTTGCATAAAAAATATTCTGCTTATATAATATTTACAAAGTCATTTTAATGGTTTGTGAAAGTTGAAAATATTAGATGTATGCTCCGGATTCGCTATTTTCGACGTGAAAAATTTTCATCTATTGTAGGGATATCTATTGTGGGGATGTGTCAATATACAAAAAACACAAAATATAGAAAAAATGTCTGTTAAAGTTCATATCAAAAAAACTATGATCATATGGGGTCAAATGTATGAACTGACCCCAGGGGCGTACCGAGGCCATTTTAATTGGGGGAGTTTCAATGTATTTCGGCCGACTGGATACCCTTAAGTCTCGACTTTTTTTTAAATACAAAAGTTGAATTATACAAAGTTACTCATCCGTTTGATCAATATCAATAAATCTTAAGGGATCTTTTTCATTTGAACGGCTTAAAAAAACACTTTGTAATTATTTTTACTAAAATTTTTTTTAATGATGAAAAAAAGAGTGTACATCAAAATACATATAATTAGGTATTTTTTGATTTTTTTTTTGGTTTGGCCTTTTATCTGCTCTCTTAAGCTTTTCGCAATTTGGACATCATTTTTCGACTCCAAAAAGGTGGCAACGATTTCTCAGCTTACACAAAAGGTAACTGAAAACTTTTTGTTCATCTGAAAGATAATACTGGAAACTATAAGATTACGTCTAATCAGCCAACTAAACTTCATACCTTTTTTTGGCGTCATTTTCAAAACAAAAATTAAAATATTATCCTATTTTTTAAATTTCTAACGCTCTAAGAATTCGAGTTTTAGGTTTTAATAGATGATTGTAGGTAATAATCTCAGAGATTTTACAATAATAAATATAATGCAAACCAGTTTCAGCTCAAACGGCCTTTTTCGTCAATCTTTGGTACCGTTTTAAGAAATCCTAAAATTTTTAACTCACATTTAGTAACACTTTTCAGTTTTTCGATCTTTTGCAAGTGAAAAAGATCCCTTAAAGGCAGTGTTGCTATCGTTCCTTCCATCAAAGAAATTAAAATAAACGCCCAGCTAGCACAAAAAGGTTGTAAAAGGGTCGCAAAAGAGTCACCAATACAGATATAAATCGTAATTGCAACGTAATTACAACTGAAAAAGCAGATATTTTCCGCTTATTATATAACAACTTATGTTACAATTAGGCGAAAAATGTGTTAAAATAATGTGTTTTTGGCACAAACTTAAGTTGCATGTCACAAGATGAAACATACCTGAAACATCCAAAAAAAGTTTTTATTGTGTTGTTCTTACGTTACAATTCTAGTAAAATAACGTGAATGTAACAAATATTTTGTTTTATTTAAGTTATATTTTGTCATAATGACAAATTTTTTAACAAGGAAGGAGAATATTCCTGATTGAAAAAAGTTCTTAAAAAGTTTTAAAGTAGTTTGCATACTAAAGTATTTTGCAGTGATAATTTTTTGGAGTTTAGTTTAAAAGTCAAAGACAAGTTGGAATGAAATAAAAAGATGTGAAATTAAATTGAAAGCATGAAGAGTTATACACTAAAATTTTACAACCAAGGCCATTTTGTCGATGAATGTTTTTGTTTTACTTCTAGAAAACTCACGCGCCACCCAACATATAAAAATTTTTAAAATAATTTGGAAATAAGAAATATTTCGAGTTTTTAATTTCGGCGTAATAATGTTTAACTAGTATCGCCTGTGGCTGAAATTCGGCCATCTATTTCTGTAAGGTAACGAAACTCAAGTTGTTTTTCACATAATGAATTGTTATTAGTATGCATGGAAATTTTTAATGCTTACCTTGATGCTATGAGGAAAATAGTGGTAAAGGACAAAAAAAGAAGCATATATGCGTCAATAACAAAAACTTGTTCAACATATAATAATCATTTAAAGTAAATAAATAAATTAAAAGTAAAGTAGATAAGTAATTAAAAGTAATTAAACGGTATAAAAGTATTACAAATAAATCAAGATAAAAGGTAATTCCATATTAAATAAATAAATTAATGATTTAAAATTTCAGTATAAACTATATTTTTTGTAAACACCCTTTCATCGTTAGCCAAATGTCCTTATCCATCAATATCAGAAACATAAAAGCTCAGTCTGTCAAACGATCTAAATCGACTCGTGACAACATACAGTTGACCATTCGAAAGAACAGGTCGTCGTAACAAAATTCCTACTTTGTTGAAAGTTTGTCCCTGTGCTTTATTGTCATTGCGAATGCATTGATTACTGAAAATTGCGTCCTCTGAAAATCATATGGCATCATTGTTCAAGAAAAAGTTAAATTTATGCGAGGAATCAAAATTCGCTTGCTGTGAGCGATTCCTGTCAATACTTCCCAATCGATAGCATTATTATGTAATGCTTTTACGCGCATTCTAGTGCCGTTTACCAATGCTTCCTTCGTATTCAAATTCCTTATTAATAAAACAATGCCATTTACTTTAAGTTCTAATTTATGTGGTGGCAAGCCACTAACAGACAACGAGTTCAAAAATTCCACTGGATAATTGCTTGCCTCAGCTTCATTATCACAAGTAATTTTATCGTAACTGTGATAAATTTTTTTATCACCAACAATACGATTGAGCACATCGTTGTTTATAAGATTCCAATCTTCGTTAGAAGGTGCTAACACACCAGACTTCAACATTCGTTCCGAAAAACGGTTTTCATTGATGTCCCCATAAATCTCATTTAATATGTTAGATTCATTACATACTAAATTTTGCGGTATTTCGATAACATCTACGCCATACAGTGGGAATTGAGTGGCTTCGCCATTGCCTATCTTCTTTAGAAATTCAACGAATTGAATTTCTTCTGGAAGTGCTCTCATATTTTAAGACGAAGTGACATGATGAAAAGAGGGAAATTTGCTCCAACTCGTAACACAATTTTCAATTAATATTGCATGCGTTCCATGAGTTACAACAGGTAATATTTGACGAAAATCGCCACACATAAGTACGGTTTTTCCTCCAAAAGGCTTATTTTTATTTTCTGGATTGACACATATATCTTTCAACAAAGTATCTATGCATATCATTACTTGAAGCGGACACATGGAAACTTCATCAATTAAAAGAAACGACGCCGAATTTATGTAATTAGCATAGCTACTAATTGCTTTGATATTGGTTACAGTGTTTTCCATAATTTCAATTGGCAACTTAAAAGTATTATGAAGAGTCCTTCCTCCAATAAACAATGTTGAAGCAATTCCACTCAACGCAGTTGCGATTCATTTTATATTAAGAGAATTTAATTTATGAATGATAGCAATTTGAGTAAAAGTTTTACCGCAACCTGCATGGGCTGTCAAACAAAATACACTTGACCTTGTATCGTGATACTGCACTTCACGTATGATACGATCAATAACATCACGCTGTTCATTATTAGCACTTCTATAAATTTCACTAAAAAGAAAATCTCCCTCTAAAGGATCAAAAAGATCTGTGTCATCATGCTCTGGTAATGCTGTTGGTACAGGCAAACCGATCAAAGTACATGCTATATTATGTGTAATCAATATATCTTGAATTTCTAACTGCGCTCGATTGAATGATATGTTTTCGTTATGACCATATCTAATGCCGTGGTTATGCTAGCCGAAAATGATTGCCGAACATTTTTTGTTGTTATTGTTTCACGTATAAAATGAAAAAATGAACTTTTTCTCATATTCATTTTCTCGCTCTCGGACCGAACATTTTGATTGCCGATTGAAACGCCAAACATGCCGAACTTTCCAGTATTGGCTGTAGTCATTTTGTATAATAGCATCAAAAAAGTGATAAAACTATTAAAAAGTGAAGTTGATTGTGTTTTCAAGTAACCCTTAACATAAACAGCTAGCTAGCATGTCAGATATATGCAAACCATTTTGTTTAAGATATTATAATCAAAACACAGAGTAAGTAATATCAGTTCGTATATTTTAATTCGTTAATTTTATTTTCAATTCAACAAATATGTATAATAAGTACAAAAATGCAAATTAGGGTTGTGCTTTTTTGTGATTTGACATACTATTACATGCAATGCAACTGTGCCGCCAATCATAGCATAACCACCAAACAAACATTTCAGCGAAGAGAACAAATTAACAAAAATGAACACCAAACATGTTTGGCTAGCATAACCACGGCATAACGAAATCCTCACTAAGACTTTCTTTGAATTTATTCCAAAGTGCCGTTGTCCGACAAATTGCATAACTTCTTTTTGCCATTTTTATAATTTTAAAAGTTATTAAAATATATGTAACTTTACACAAAATTCTCTATGAAAAACACAAATACACGCTTATAAGACCAAGAATAAATTTGAAGTGGAAAGCTCAAGCTGGATTATAACATACAAAAATATTTCGCAGAATAATGCTGCTTCAAGCTTGCCTAAAACAAAAAACCTGTACTTCCCTGGTTTGAAGTACTGCTAATAAAGGATTTCATCAGAAACGCCAAGAAAAAGTATGGATTTTTCATTGGATTTTAATTTGTGATATGGCAGCACTATATTTTATGATTTTGACATTAACGATAGGTCTTGTCAAAGCTACTTACCCTACCTCATTATTCTGCCATGATCAATGGCTTGGCGTCAAGTATTATATGAATCAAGCAGCAGTTTAACTGTTTTTTTTTAACGCTGAGAGAAATTAAGAGAAAGCAACAACAACAACAACAATAATGCTACTGAGCTCTTTTTAAGTGTTTGCGTCACTCCCGCATTCTACTCTTGCTTTTGTAAGCTACAGCAGCGATGTTCAACAGAGCTTTGTCACTTTGTAGTTTCTTATTGTCCCATTGGTAAAAAAAACGTTTTACATTTGCTCAGTTTTACCTGTCTTAATGACAACATATATGAATAAAAATTATATTGTGCAAATCTTCTCGAAAATACCTGTCCATCGATATCAGTATTTTAAGTTTAGTTTTAAGTTCCTTGTGTCTATTATTGTTGCAACTGAATAATAACCTTAATGCAGCATTTGCTTACAACATTTTTATTCAAAACTGCTTGCAACTGAATTATAACTCCAATACAACGTTCATGTAACTAATTACATTATATAAGTTGCAATGGTTTTTTCTAAAGTTCTTGCGACTGAATAATAACCTCAATACATCGTTCTTATATCAAACAATATTTTATAAGCTACAATTATGTTATTTTTTTTAGACTTAACCAACGCTCAGGGGTTATGATTATAGGGATAAATGCGTAAGCATTGTGTTGATTCGGAAGATAGGTTATAGTTAATTGGAGGGCGGATAGATTTAAACTTGCATCAACTGAATAATAACCTTAATACAGCACAAGTTTGCAATGATTATTTTCAATGTGCTTGCAACTTAATAAAATCCTGAATTTAACGTTATTTTTCCTAACTAAATTGTTTGAGTTATAATAATGTTTCCTAAAATTGTAGCAACTGAATAATAACCTCAATACAGCATAAGATTGCTATGACTACTTCCAATGTTCTTGTAACTGAATAAAAACCTCATTTCAACCTTCTTGCAACAAAACAAATTTTCATAATTTCACAATGATTCATTGCCATTCAACGAAAAATTTGTTCAATTTGGTAGTCTCGTTGAACGATGAAATAAAACAAAAATGGATTACATGGTAATAGAAGCCTACACAAATAAATTGACAAGCAACACAGAATTGTTTGTGAACAATAAAATTTATATTTTGCTTATGGCATTTTAGTGCGTCACAACAAAATTGGAAACATTAAGTTGTAATGACTTCGCTATAACTTAATAAAAACATCTTTGAACATTTAGTTTTTATGACATTGATATAACTTAAAATAAACATAAAGTAACTTAGTCGCATCTAGGTTGCTAAATCGTTACTGTATTTGTTACAATAACAAAACAAAAACATTTTTTATAGGTACTACAAAAAGAAATGTTGTAATAGTGTTAATTTAACGTTAAAATTACTTATATTTTTCAAACTTATTTTTACAACAAGTGCATCGTAACATAAGTAACACCGTAGTTTAACATATTTGCAACAAAACGAATGATTTGTTACAAATTACTTATTTGAAACTTTGATGCAACCCATTTGTGACCAAATTTGCTTAAAAAACTTAAATACCACAGAATTTTAACATATTTTTGCTACAAATCGAAATCTGTGCTAGCTGGGCGTATTTCAACATTATCGAATCAGCATTTAAAAATTTATTTTCCTTTTTTTTTTTAAATTCATCGTTTATATGTGTTAAAAAATAAACAGAGCTTTCAATTTCTTTTACATTTTTTGTTATAATTTTTTAAATTAATTAAAAAAATAGTGTTTTAAATAAAAAATACAAATTAAATTTTTAAGTATAATATTTAAATATTAATTCTTCTTTTTTTTAAGGTAGCCCATTGCTGCGCAATATTATCTAAGTTAATGAGATCAACTATGTCCTTTTCCGATGAAAGTATTAATAAGTCATTAAGACGTGAGTCACTTTGCGTGGTTCTTAAATAATTTGTAGCTAATTTTAATTTGCTGAACATTCTCTCATTTCCTGCGACAGTAACAGGCGCTGTGCACAGCAAACGCGACATTTTGATAACTGCAGGAAGGGATTTTTTATTGCATTCTGAAACATTAGCTGTACGTGGTGGAGTTTCTACGCCTTCGCATAGATCATAGAATACTTCAAATTTCGCTTTCAATTGAAGTGAATCCAACAATTAATTTTTTGGTAACAATTTTATTTATTCTAGAATTCGCGTTTGGGTCAAGTTAGTAGAAGATAGAATTGGATTAAAGAGTTCATACAGAGGCTTTAATGTTTCTGCTGCTTAATTTATCTCGCATCATGAGGTTATCTTATCCAATACAAGTTTAAATTCTCTTCTATAAAAAAAAATTCATCGAAAAATAAGCCGCGTTGTCATTGTTATCATCCAAACGTTTCGGCGCAAGACGACGGCGATGGCGAATTGAGAATTCCTTTTTAACATCAACATTAAAAGATTTTAACAATGCAACAGCACTACTAATTAGGTTATCCGTACCTTCAGAGTCCGAATTTTTATTTTCTAATGATTTAAGGGTACAAGAAATAAATTTCATAGCATTTAAAATATTCAGTTCAACGGCTTCAAGATATTCAGTCAGGAGTTTCATATTTACTTGCACATTTTTCATAAAAACAAGACTTATAATAAAGTCCACAGAAATGAGTTGGCGAATATGCAGCATTTCGAATCTACTTGTGAATTTTCTTAGAGTTTTGGGAAATTTCGTTTAGAACGTCAACAATGATATAAAGCGATGCTTTTATAATAAATGAATTTTGAATGCAGATTTAAAAATGGTGTTCTTTTGGCCATTATCTCGAGTTTAAAACTTAAAATGGATTTTTTTCAATAGTTAAGCTGAATCCTTTAAATTCACTATTTATTTATTTATTATAATTGTATTTAAATTAAAATGCTACGTCTATGAAATAAAGATTTTAAATCGGAGTTCTTTAAATCATTAAATTCTTTATCACAAATGTTGGGTATTTCTGGATAAAAATTTCAATATCAGAAAGTTCAACAAAAATGTATTAATTATGTTTAAAAAGGGGAATATGTGTGGCATCTGAGTAAGCCTTTGTTCGTTTGGGCTTGTTTTATTCCACTTATTTTTTCAACTTTTTGACAAGGTATTTGTATCAAGAACTGTTATCATTAAGCTATATCCTAAAACTTATGCATTATTCATTATTTTATGATTTTCAAGTTTTTGCTCAGATATTATAACAGTTATCTGACTTTATCTATTAAATCTTAAATAAAAATCATTTATATTTTTTTTGGTCAAACAAAAATACCATTTTCGGTTTTTATTTTGGTTCAAGGACACGGTTGCACAATAGTCCATTTTTTCCATTTGTCCGCGGCTCTCTTTTACATTATACGCATAACTATTTCCGTACTTTTTTAACATAATTTATACTACTTTTCTGAACTTCTTCTGTATTTTGTCACAAAGGAACACTGGATTCGTTTACAACAATTCAATGCTGATACGACTTGAAATGAGTTGGCCGACTGAAGTTTGTTTAAGATACGACTTAAATTGAGTTGGCCGACTGAAGTGTGTTTAAGGTACGACTGAAAGTGAGTTAGCCGAGTGAAGTTTGTTTAAGGTACGACTAAAAGTGTATTGGCCGACTGAAGATAGTTTTGGGTATGAGTTAAAATGAAATAGCCGACTAAAGTTGGTTTTTGTTATGAAAATGGCAATAAAAGGTACGACTGGCTATGATGCGTTCATAATTATTGTTTATTAAAATCAATATTTTAAAAATTTTTAGTAAAAAATAACAATTAGGCCGACTCTAAAAAAGGAGGGTATTCTACCCCAGCAAGGTACGCCTTTGACTGGCCCTATTTATTATCTGTCACCCTTCTGGTGCACAGTGAGTGTTTTTCCGAATCTGGCGTAACAAAAATTCATATCTCTAATCTTTTGGTTTGAAATTTGTTATGCAACATTAAATTTTTTTTTTAAGAATACATTCAAGATAGGATAAGCCGCGGGACCTACACCCCTCTCCCCCATTCGTAATTTGATTTGACGTACAATAAAATGTTTTTACGTATGTAAATTATAGTGGGCCGATTTAATGAAATTATGTTTATTATTTGATTAAAAAAAGGTTCGAGGAGCAAATTTTTTCTCCATGAAATAAAACGTCTCCCCCTTATTTTGATTTTTTTGTAATTTTCCAACAGTTTTATACTAGAGCTCCCCTAATGGTTCGTTTTTTGGAAATCTGACAACAAAATAAAATTCCTTGGCTTATAATACCTGGCTTTGGAAAATTTTAACGAAATCGATTAGTCAAAAACAAATTTACTGCACTGTTTATCAATAAAGCTATATGAAAAGTATGAATTGAAATATGTATAAAAAAAGAAAAAAAAACTTCTTGCGGAATACTTTACTGTGTTTATAATCACAGTGCTGTAACTTCTTCTTCGATCAACCGATTTCGCTAAAATTTATAAAGTAAGGCTTCATAAGTCAAGAAGTTTTATTTTTGTTTAAGATTTCGAAAAAACCAATCATAAGGGTTCTCTTTAGAATACATCAAACAGTCCTCTTCTACGTATAGATCAGTAGCTTGGCTAGAAAAAAAATTTTTTACAGACGCGGTGGAAGTTGGCTCCTAAAACTTATTGCTTGTGCTGGTAAATATATCTGTCAATAAAATAAATAAGCTTTCATCGTAAAGGAATTTGAAGAAAATTCTTGCGGTCTTTCGAAAGTTATAACTTCGATTTTTTTTTTTAATATTTGGATATATGTTAAATTGAATAATGTTACACTAAAATCAATATTTCGCATTTTTTTTTTGCAAAAATTAAAAAAACACATACCTTGATTACAAATATCCATTGCAAAACAGCTGTAAAAATATCTTAAAAAAACTATTTTGTCATTGTATTCAAGCGAAAAAAACCTACTAACAAAAATTTTTGAATGTAGCAAGTAAGACGTGTCGTTTGTGCGACGAATAACACAAAAAGGAGTGAGACTACCGTTATAATTTTTCCTGCACTGTTTAGACGCTTCACTGACTATATGTTGCACAAATTATTTCTGAGGGATTTAGTTTTTTTTTTTTGGATTTTGTTACGCCAGATTTGAAAAAACTTACACTGTGTAGTGGCCCCCATACAAAAAACACCACAATGTTGAAAAAAAATCTCTATTATAGTTCATATCTAAAAATCATCATGCATAAATTTTTTTTATGCATGATGAATGTTTATTATTTTAATATACGAAAAAACTGTAAATCTTAATTCTAGCGAAAATTTAGAAGCAAAAGATTTAAATCAAAATAGGCATGTTTGTTCTTAATATATAAATCTGAATAAAAAATTTGCATCAATTTTATGCAAACGACGGATGCGTGTTAGTTCAATTTTTTCATTTGTTTTACTTGAAAAATGTCTTATACATATGTTAGCCCATTTCGCTACTCTTTCCTATATTTGTAGATACTTTAAATAAATCTTGTGTTTTTACCTTCATTTTATTACAAAGTCCTGAATTAATTTTTATATTATTTTTTATGTATTAATATCATGTATAAAAAGATCTACATATTCATGTATATATTATAAAAATAACTGCTTTTTAATAAATATGTGTAACGTATTTATTTAACACGTTAAAAAATTGCTTTTTTATATAAATGAAAAAACAAAAAACTTCCTCCCCCCAAGATTCATGCCTGCCCCCTCTGTCTTCTTGGTCTGGCTACAGGCCTGGTGCTCGTGTTCTTTTGTCCAGTTGATTGCAATCCCAAAATTTCTTAGTTTGGGCATAAAGGGGCATGTTAATTTTTTTGATTAACAATCCAAAGATAACATGGACTGGACACAAGGGAGCATAATGAATTTTTGATAAACAGTCCCAAAATGTCAAAAATTGCGCACAAGTGAGCGTATTAATTTTTTGATAAACAATCCAAATATATCTTAGATTGGGTACATGTGGGCATATAATTTTTTTGATAAGCAATACCAAAATTACTTTCATTGGGCACAAATGAGCGTGTTTTTTTTGATAAGCAATTACATTAGGGCTTGATATCAAGCGTATTATGGCTAAGCTTAGAATTTCGCACAAAATGAATTCGTTTGGTATTGCTTGCAGCCCAAATTTTCCTCCATGATATTTTAATTATAGCGAAAATAACTTAAAAAGTAATAAAAAAATACACGGAAAACAGCATTATCTTTAATCCGATTGAAAAAATTTTCAATTTTTTGATGCAGTTTGGAATTACTTTTTGGGTTATATTATTTTTGACCGTTTGTTTTCTTTTAACATTCACACTATCCGAAATTTTTAAGAAAAACATGATTTTTTTTTGGTTATTTCAAAATGGTTTAGCTCACTCGTGTTTATCGTGATAGTTAAAAAATTTTGGGACACGTCATAAAATAGATTAAGGTTCACTTTTAGTCGATGGCAATGGTAACTTTTTTGTTGAGGCATCTTAATGTATAGTCTTTTGAGAATATAGTATTATATTTTTGTAAAGATATTGACGTTATTTCCGCATCTACAGCCTTTTTAGTAGTTATCGAGCCACAGTGTTTCGTCTAGATTCATTCTCTTTATACTCATTTATCTTGATACTACTTTTTTCGGCAGATTGTAGAAAAAACAAAAACTATCAGCCGAATCATCTGAAATTTTAATATGCATATTAATATTCACAACTTCAGTGTATATTGCTAAAACTAAAGCAACATTTTATTTCGAAAATATCTTTTATTTTACATTTTCCAAAATTCCCTTAATTGTGGTTTTTGGTCTGGTGATTTTGTTTTTTCATATAAAGTACAAGAAACTCTCTTTCTCTCACTAAAATTTTCTGAGGAAATTTCTTACCAGGCAAAAAACACCAAGTGAGGTGATTGCGTACGTTTTACAATATAAGGCCATTAGACTTAAGGAGCATAATTGCATTTCTGAAGTGCAAGATTAAGTTTCTTCGTTATGCTATTGAGTTGCTTTTGTTATTAAGCTGAAATTTGATAACACATTGACTACAACAGCAGCAGCAGCAGCTGCTGCTTAGTTTGTTCTGTTGTTTTTATTGTTTTTTTTTTGCCTTAGAACCACACACTTGTTGGCTTATTTGTAGAGAACAAAAAAAAAACAGAGCTCTGCCCTTCACCCATTGCTAGCTACGTACTGTACATCATTTGATAAGTTGTTGACACAAAAGGATGACGCCGCCATTCTTTGCAAGTAACTCTTCTTTTCTTTCATTTTTTGTTTTTCTGCTCCTCTAGACAAAAGCTTGACTCTGAAAAACTATCATAAATTTCAAGCAAATTCAATTCATTGCGAGAAAATCAATTTTCATTTTTCTGCTAAGCAGCAATTTCAGCATCAGTTTTCAACCACGCTGCTGCTGACTCCATATTTTTTTTTGCTTTATTCGCATTTTCCATTAAAAATTGTTGCAGATTACAACAAAACAAAAAGGGTATACGGAAAATATTGCAACATAGTGAGCGAAGAAAAATACTAAAAGTTTTTCTTGGCTTTACACTGATTTTTTTAATGTTTTATTTACTTTTACATTTTATTGTCAACGTCACGTCACTACACATTTTCACATTTTTATTTTTACTCTCTTTTTTTTACTCAGTTGAAAATTGCATCGTTGTGAAAAGCGGCGGCAATTGCTTTACAGGTTTTTTTTTTAACAACTTCATGAACGGCTGGTCTTTTTTCAGCTGCCTTAACAAGTTGTCAGTTTTAAATTTTTTGCGGTAACTGTCCGGACGTTGAGGTTTGGTCAGGAGATGGCAAACATTTATTGATTTATGTTTAATGATAATTATTTTTAATATATTTTAATAAAAATTTGTTGATTTTTTTATTTGGAAAATTGTTTTGGATTTTTCCAAAAACTTTTTAAGTAAAAAAAAATTATACCATTTAATTATGACACTAATTTATGTAATACTGTTAATGGCAGAAACTTTTAATAATGATAATACAAGTTTTTATATTGTTTTTGAATAATTGAATATCTGGTTGTGGCAATAGCGATTTTTCAGTTAGACACTTTAGCTTTCTAGCGGAAGCAAAAAACTCTCACAATTCATTGGTGCATTCAGGCAAATTCGTTTAACTCCAAATAAGAATAGTGAAAAGGAAGAGGCAACTACTTAAAACAGACCAAGTCACTGGCAGAGTTTCAGGCTTGACATAAAAATAAGAATCTCTGCTTTTAAGTCATATGATTTCGATGAGTTTTTTCAAGCATGTGTTAAATCATACAAAACCTAAACAGTGAGTTGGTCACAGCTAAATCACTCAAGCCTACTGAAGATGAGGGGATAGCTTCCTTTGAAACAGTTTGTCTAGTCTGCTGTGTGATTGACTTTACACGGGGAAAAAAATGTTTTTTGACCCATCCTACTCGATATAGTTGTAGTTAATCAATAGTAACCTTCTAACACTAAACAGTTTTTGACTTTTACAACACTTACAACTGGTCTAGGGGCCCTCAAACGATACTACATGTCCATCCAACTTCCATCGGACATGTCCATCCGCCTTGATTTCTTGCACACGAACGATACTACATGTGCGATGACTTGACAGGCCGGATGGACATGTAGTATCGTTTGAGGGCCCCTTAAGACAGATGAAATAAGGAATTGCAATATTGTTTTAAGTTCTGTTGTGCGAAAACGTATTTATATATATTTCATCTGAAAAAATGCAGTGTCCGATGCAAAATAACTTTTGTTACGTTTGTGGCTTATTCGCACCAAGTAAAAATTTCAAAAATATTACTAAAACAGTGGTGAATTCGTTTCAAAAAATATTTAAGACTGCTTATGTTCCTTACTTGTGGTATACTCCGGAAGTCGTGTGCGATTATTGCTACAGAAATTTGTGCAAGTTTACTGATGGAAGGTCAACAATAAAGTACGCTGTACCAACAATTTGGCTACCACGCACGGAGCACTGCAATGAATTGTGCTACTTTTGTGTAACTTTTGCTCAAACAAAAGGGTACCAATACATTCACCGCAACAAAATTCGCTACGCTAATGTAGAATTGGTAATTCCAGCAGTTCTATACTCACCAGAAGACCGTGTAGCGGCTTCAGTGGAGATTTTTGATAATGTTCCCGAAATAAGCGATGCAGAATCAACAGTTGTACCAAAACTGCTATCAACTTTTCTTCCATCGAATGCGAGATGCGAGAGTCCACGAGTATCGGAATTAGTGGCAACACCCAGTGAAATTGGGACTGCAATGCCGCATTTTATAACGCAAGCCGACTTCAATGACCTCGTACGAGACGGAAATTTGTCGAGGAGAACAGCAGAACTCTTTGCATCACGCTTTAAGCAGTGGAATATAGTGGCGGCTGATTTTAAAATAACAGCCGCTCGTTAGCACTCGAGGTAGCACTATTCCATATGACCAATTTTTTAGATTGCACGAAGATCGGGAAAAAAACTTGGCTTATTGTTTTGACATTGATTCGCTGTTTGCAAAAATCGGTTACCCACATATTTCAGAGGAGTGGCGACTTTTCATCGATGCATCGGTCAACAGCCTTAAAGTCGTGCTGCTTCATATCGGCAACACACATCCATCTGTCCCGATCGCATATGCCACAAACCTCAAGGAAACATACGAACGCATGGAATTAATATTACAGTTGATAAAGTACAAAGAGCATAATTGGAAAATTTGCTGCGATCTGAAAGTGGTCGGTTTACTCATGGGTGTTAAGCGTGGATTTCCAACCCACCAGTGCTTTTTGTGTACATGGGAAGGTCGAAAAAGAGATGAGCATTACACTGAATTTAAGTGGAAGCCGCGAACATGCTACAAAGTAGGCGTAGAAAGTATAGAGAATCTACCATTGGTGCAGCCGTCTCAAATCATTTTGCCTCCATTACACATTAAGCTCGGTCTCGTATCAAATTTTGTTAAAAAACTGGATCGTGATGGCGAGGCCATTGCAACTTTGCGCAACATTTTTCCGAAATTGAGCGGCGCAAAGATTCATGCAGGTATTTTTTTTTAAGAAGTCATTCAGTAACTTTATGTTTTTTAATGATTTTTTTGATTTAAGGTGTTTTTAATGGTCCGCAGTTAAAACAAATAATTGTAAGTTCTGAATTTTCATCAAAATTAAATGCTATGGAACAACGTGCATGGAAAAGTACAGTTGCCGTTATTGAGCAGTTTCTTGGCAACAAACGAGCTGCCAATTATAAAAATATTGTCGCAGAAATGATTTCGGCATATGGCGAAATGGGCATTTTAATGTCGCTGAAGATCCATTTTCTTCACAATCATTTAGATTTTTCCCCTGATGATTTAGGAGCTTGTAGCGATGAGCATGGTGAAAGGTTCCATCAGGACATTGCGGCTATTGAAAAGTGCTTTAAAGGAAAAGACATTACGCATATGCTTGGCGAATACAGTTGGTCTATTTGTCGCGATACTGAAGCAAATTCTTACAACCGCAAAAATAAAAGGCCTAAATTTCATTAAAAACATTAAAATTTTTAATGTAACAATTCTTTATTTTTATAAAACAAAAGTAATAAAAAAATTGTTTTTTAACGAACTGAAACCTAAAAAAAAACGATAACAATTAAAAAAAAAATATATATATACTTCAAACTTAAAAAAAAATTCTGACGTGTACATGAAAATCGCCGATACACGTGTATTTTTATTTTTTATCCCCTTTCCGAAAAAATAAATTTGGTTCATAGGACAGAATGTGTGTAACACGGTGTTACATTTTCGGATTGGGAAAAAGTAAGCATTTTTCTTAAGTGAATGACTTGGGCGCTTTATTAGATATTAGCATACATTTTTTTGTTTTTAAATTTGTACATCTTTGAAGATTGAAAATAAATAAGAACAAATAATTTTCATAATTTGTATGACTTCTAGATAGCGCCAAAGTAAAAAGCTCAAAAATCCGGTGTCCGTTGATGACGGTCAGTTCATCCTTGGAATGGGACGTCTGAAACAAAAAAAAAAAAACAGAAAAGATTCTTAACCCTCATCCGACCCTCAAAAAAAGTCACAAATAAAACACTAGTGGGTGAAATTTCAATATTGTACGTTTATTTTGTTGAATTACAGTTTGTTATTTACAGTGCAAAAGTAGAAAGCAGTTTTATGCTCACCTCAAGTATATATTTGTTGAAGAAATCTGTCCTTTTTTCGCATATTTGCATTTCCGCTGAAAGGTCCACCGTGTCTAAAAAATTAAAAGTTATTAAAAGCTTATAATTTAATGATATTCTATTAGAGAAACCTTTAAATTTTACTAATTTAAGCTATTGTTACATAAATTCATTTACCATGATGATCAGATCGCTTGCACAGTCGCACAAATGTAGTTTCTTCTTTTCGTAAATGTTTAGTAAATGTTTCGTAAACATTTTTGTTTTTGTAAAAATGGAAGGCATTAGCTAAAGATAATATAAAAATGGTACAGGCAAGAAAAGGACAATATATTAAATTTGTTAGTTAATTACTTACAATAACTAAAATACGAAAATATACAAATCGTTATTCAATTGAATTATAATGGAAAAAATGTCACGTTCAAATTGGTCACGTGTCGAATCAGATTTTGATTAAAAAAAAATTGAGAAAATATTAAAATCACGTTATTGCAAAACGTAACGTTATTGCAAAATATTCTAAAATTAGTTGTAATAAAAACTTGTGCAATATTTCGCTGAATCGTGGCTTTCTATGTTTGGCCACGAAAACTACTTCAATTTTTGTCCCGTTCGAGTTGTTTCTTTTTTTGCTTGCATCGTGGGAACCAGTATTATGCCTGCTGTAAGCTTTGGCACTAATTATAGTGCTTCCTAAGAGCTTTAATGTAAAGTAAAAAAAAATTAAAATATGGTTTACTTTGGTTTTTTCTTAAATTTAAATGTGTACAACGGTCACGTTCGACATAATGGAAATTACCGTATGGGTAAAATTGCACCCGAAGGTCGCTTAAGTTACTATTTAAATATTTACCGTTATGTTTTATCAACCATAATATTGATATCATATTCCAAAACAAAGGGACATTTTATACAAATACCACACATTTCATTACTTTTGCATTAAAAATGAGCTGGGTCACGGTGTGCAGGAAGCAACTTTTATTCAACCTGAAATGTCGACGCAATCTGAGTATGTAGATGTTTGAAGAGCCATCTGTAGATGCAGAATTCATTGTTTTTAAAATCCTATGAGTTCGTTTAAGGGAGTTTGTAAATAGATAGTAACACAATTAACACCTATGTCCTCAAAGTTTCAAACAAAAACATAAATTCTTTCTAAAGTTATAAGAGGTCAAGAAATTGGTTTTCTTTTGTGGATAAAAAATTATGTGGATACTTTGGAAAAGTTTCGTTTTTCAATTTTTGAAAAATGGTGGGAAGCACTTCACCAAAAGAATCTTTTCGTTTTCATGTATAAGCATCAACATAGATCAGCTTAATGGATGCTATCATCGAATCCAAATTGATTATGCATTGCGAATATCGAGGTCAGAGTCGCAGTTTCAACAGGTGTAGAGCCACTGTTGCCCATGTTGACGCATTTCAAGTGATATCGCATTTGTGCAATGAATTGAAAAATGCCAAAATACCAATAAAACTGCACTAAATACACAAAAAAATACTAAATACGCATTAAAACGGAGTTTGTGGGGTGAAATGTTTCGTTTTGAAAACACGACTGACATCACACAACCACTCCATAGATATTTCGCAAACACTTCACATTATTTAAGAACATTAAATCAACACGACTTATATATTTACCTTGAATTTGGCATAAAACATTATAAATACACTAGATCAAAAAACTTTTGGAAACATTTTTTTACCACTGTGTTGGAAGAGCAACACAATGTACGTCTGAACGCTTCTCTGTATTATGAAAAAAATGTGGGGCATGACACTTGGTTATATGCAAGCGCGCTGTCAAAATTTCACTGGTGAAACGCTTCACCCACCGCACCCTAATTCAGCAAAATTACTGTATTTATTTATATAACACTAGCAAATACCCGCTGCTTCGCCTGCGATAAAAGTATTAAATACCATGTACAAATTTTAAATCTTAAAATGAAAGTATTTAGTTGTATTAAATTCAAAATATAAAAATTATTGTGTTCGTTTTGTTTAATTATGAAAAAATGGTATATATATTAAGAAACTACTTTATTTAATTTGAATAACTTATTTTAACGGTAATTGTTATGATGACATAAATTTACATGGCTTTCTTTTTTTTTTCATTTGAAAAAGTCCTGCATAACAGCGTTATAAAAAAATTTGGGTAAAAAAATTTAAAAATTTGCAATCAAAAATGTAATTTTTTACATTATTCTGAAAACAAATATATTCTTCTTAAATTGTTGTGGTTAATCGGCCTTCTTCAGTTATTAATTGTTGTTATTGGACTTCGGCCAAACAACAATTTTTCTTAAATTAAAAAAAAACCGATATGACATCAAACTTTTGGCGATATCTCAAAAACTATAGACTTTATCAATGCATAACAATGCATTTTTGTATGGACAGTCGTTGATTAATAAAATTAACGGTAATTTTCTTTTCTTTTCGGAAATATTTTTTACGGATATTAGGTATGTTTTAAAAAATCCTGTTAATACGACATAAAAATTCTTGCGATATCTTAAAACTATAGATTTTTTCAGTGTGAATGAAAAAATACGATTGAAATTTCATGCAAGCAAACATTTCCGCAATTTACAAATCGATTTTCATCCAATTTTCTTTGTTTGAAAGTTCAATTAAGTAAATTGGGAAAATGAAAAAAGGTTTACCGTTACCTCACCAATGCAATGTTTTATATTGTTTTAAAAAAACCTCTAAAATATCCAACTTGTACTAACCAATAGGACAGGAGTTGCTTTTATTGTACATATTTTTTTAATTTTTTTTAATTTTAATTTTCCTTATTCTTTCATATAACTTAATTTACCTGCAAAAATTGTTCTATTTTGGCACAAACAGTTTCTATCATTAAAAATCATGGACCACCTAACCCCCCCCCCCCTTATGATTTTTTGATGAAAACTAATTTGCTTAAAATGTTGTTATATTTTTTGAAATGTGTTAAAGCTTAAACATTAATTCATATGAAAACCTGTGTGAAGTTAGCATCTTTTTCGCAGCATTCGGCGAATATGAAATGTCCGATCTCTGTAATCACATATGTTGACAACAGAATGCTGCTAAATTGAATGAGCTTTAAAATTTATCGGCGAATTCAAAAAGCTTTCTACTGTTTGATCAGTTCTTAAGCTTTCTAAAATAAGTTTACACTATTGTCCACTAGAGTGCTGGGTAAAGACATTTATATAATGGGCACAAACTGATTCTGGTTTCTCCGTAATTTTGTTATATTCTGAATTCAAATCGAAAGGCTGCCACATATTCAAAAATAAAATGCTCAAATTGTTTTGTTAAAAATAATTGCAACTGTCAATTCATACAAGCTTAGGTAAAAAGTATATTTTCTCCGGGTTCTAAAGTTTCAAAATTCTAGTAGATATTCAAGTATACGTATAAAATATTTATTTTTTTGCAACGTTGATTATTGTCAGCTGCTGTATGCTTACGGTGACTATCCATAAATGAAAAGGCATTAATGTTCTGTATTGTAAGGAAAATTCTGTATTTCTTATCATAAAAGTTATTGATGTTAATTAAGGCAAGGAATGTCTTAAGTCAATTTTAAATATTTTTTTGTATATAATATCAATTTCATATAATAATTTTCTATTGCATAGATTAAAATGTTTACAAAAATTTAAGTGAAACTATTTAACAGTAATTCTGCTTAAGAGATGGTATACCATTTTCTGAAACAATTTCATCATGTTTTTATAAGTTGCATTAAAACCGGCAAAGAACAGGTCAGTTTTTTCCATAAACACTGAGTGAATTATCTGTAAGAAAAAATTTCACCGTCGATTTTCAAACTTTTTGGGATGGTAAGTTTTTCAAAAATCTTACTAAGCACATTTTCCTTAATGTCAAAAATAACTTATTTTATTAATTCTTTTCCTTTGAGTTTGCGATAAATGATTTTAGTGCTCGGTTATAGAAAACTTCTTTAAAATGTTAAAATATTTACGGTTCAGCAAGAATGAAAAAACTACTTTATAAACCATGGGCTTATTCAATGGCTAAAATAGCATTGAAAAAAAAAATTTAAAAAGAAAGGAAATTGCAAAAAATTTGGGAAAAATTATATTTTAAAGGCAGAAATTAAATTACATTTAAAAAGAGTAAAAAATTTAAGTAAATAACTAAACGTCACAAAATTTCATTTTCGCATTACATTTTTTTAAGGCCAGTAGTGCACACTGTCACTGCCAGCAGATTTCTCTCTTTTCTGGGGAGGCATAAAGCTATACCGCACAAGAGTAATTATTTTTTTAGGCTTTGTTGTAAAATTTCAAACTAAATCTAGAGTTTTGCGTTATATCTCGGCGGCTGTGGAATTTTTAACCATAATTTATTAGAGTATATGTACGGATGCAGTAAATGTGATAAGTTTAAGAGAAGTCGCACTGAAAACTGATAAAATGAAAAAGTGTGCGTGTCAGCTGCTGACACACCTTTTCAGTTTGCTACTTTAGATCGATTAAATAACGTAATTACTAAGGTGGCCCTTAAATTCAAGTGTCTTTTTTTAAATCGATCCCCCTGAAAATATTCGAATAGATGAGAAATGATAAAATATAAAATTTCAGATCAGTCCAAAGTGATTTAGAGGTCACTAAAGTTATGCGATTATTACTAAAGCGGGCAATTAAATTCATGTTATGTGATTACGTTAAATAACCTGGTCGTTATGAAAGTTTTTCCTAAAAGTGTACCGTTTTAAAAATTTCGAGTTTGAGTTTTTTAGAAAAACATTCCCAAAAATCCAAGAATGCAAAATTTTAAAAAAGAACATCACAGGTGGTGGTGGAATTATTTTGAGTAATTTTGTACAAAAATTTAACTAGACTTTTTTTTTCAATAATCCTCAAAGTGCCTGTTTTAGGCATATCAAACACAAAAAAATAATCATAAAAAATCGAAATAATATGTTTCTCACTGAAAATAACTTTAGTAATTTTAAAAAAATATTTCTGATTTATATTCAGAAAAATTATTAGGTTGCAGGGTTACTGAGATAACTGATATCTGGAAACCCTGGTCTTAGGTTAAAAAATAATAAAAACTTTAAAAAGAGATATTTTTTATTAAAGCAAGCAAACTTAACATAAATGATAATAAAATGTAAAATTTCGGATCCATCCAAATGGATTTAGAGGTATGTGAAGTGGCTTGTATAAGAGAACTGCACAAGCCTACTTGAAGTCTATTTCAAGTACTTGCTTAAAAAATACAAGTTCAAGCTAGCTTGAGCTTGATAATTTTGAATCAAGTATAGCTTGTAATTGAATATAAATAAGTCCACTACAGCTTGCGACTTGCAAGTATGCTAGCTTACAAGCGAACGTCACAAAGTTTCAAGTAGTAGTTTCAAAAAGCTTGAAATCCAATTAAAGCAAGTATCCCCAAAAAATTCAATGAGCTTGTGTAGGAAAAGCTTAAGCGTATTATGACTTTTAAGGGTTCTGTGGACTCCGTTGAACAAAAACTGAACGATTTTTTTTTCATAAAACTTTTTTAAGTCAAAGTTAACATAGTTAGGTAGTGGGCTTATACATTTTCGTCGATGCTTTTTTTGTTTCTTAAGATCTGTGAAACTAGCAGTTTTGACTTTTTTTGCATATTCACAAGAGAGGAAATCTTGCAACTCATTTTAAAAAAAAACTGAACGATTTTTTTTTTCATAAAACTTTTTGAGGTCAAAGTTAACATAGTTAGGTAGTGGCCTTATACATTTTCGTCGATGCTTTTTTTGTTTCTTAAGATCTGTGAAACTAGCAGTTTTGACTTGTTTTTAAGTATTAAATGTCTATCCATTTTTAGAAGTTGTGGTCCAGTTGTTTTAACCTAAGCCGTAGGGTGAAAATTGTTTTGCTTTTAGCTAAAAATGTTATTCAATCAGTGGTTCTATCTCATGTCTATTTTTTTTATATTAATGCAATTTTTTAGCATTTCTTTTAGATTTTATAAAATACTAATTAATAACATTTGAGTAGAGTATTTATATTGTTTGCAGGTTTTTAATATCATAAAATCATTGCAGGAATTCGGTTTGTAGTCGCTGCGCCTACAAAAATTGATATGAGATTTTGGTTAAGTTTTAATTCCATATTTTGTTAACATTCATATTCCTGCATTTGCCTTTTTTTAGATCTCTTTTTGTTCAGAAGTGATCAAAACAGCTACGTGGTCGCAGTAGTTGAAATGCTCTTCTAAAAAATTTGCTGAAAAACACAACCATTTTTGTAGGCACAGCGACGATATGTAGATTAGTCTTAACTCAATTTCGTTGCTAATGAAGAAAATAGTATAAAAAATAGAAAAGAGCTTTTAAAAATCTTTTTAGTTGTTAAGGTATGTTAGTAACAGAGATTTTTTCTGTTACGTTTCCTATTACAGAGATTTGTTGCGAAAATATGTTGTTAACAGAATTATGTTGCTAACAGACCTCTGTTAAAATTTTTTTCGCCCGATGCTGCATTTCGCCGGATGCTACCTTCACACAAGTGAAAATAGTATAAAAAATAGAAAAGAGCTTTTAAAAAGCTTTTTAGTTGTTAAGGTATGTTAGTAACAGAGATTTTTTCTGTTAAGTTTCCTATTACAGAGATTTGATGCGAAAATATGTTTTTAACAGAATTATGTTGCTAACAGACCTCTGTTAAGTTTTTTTTTCGCCGGATGCTGCATTTCGCCGGATGCTAACTTCACACAAGTCATATGAAAAACGTTTTTAAATATGGCTTAAAAAATAATTCTGTGAAAAATATTTCAAACTATTCCAAAGTTATATACATAAATCTATGTTTTAATCTATTTTCTTATCTTTATATTCATAATTAACGTTATAGTTATAGTAGAATTTGTCCTGACCCAATTTAATGAATTCTTGGAATTATGATCGTTTTGTGAATTTGTAAAAGTGTAAATTGACCTTCGAACAAAACACATGCTAAACGTTTCCGTTTGAAACATCAATGCATGACGATCAGAATTTTCTGATATATACAGCATTCTTATTGATGTATAGTATTGCCCGGCAGACGTTGTCCTGCCGCAGACCATCTTACTGCTATATAGAAATTTTCATGCTGTTCGGAAAAAAAATTTATATATTCGTCATTTTTAGTACAGTTGCCGAAAGTAGCCGTAAGAACTAACTTAATAAATTTTAGTCTTATACAACCAAAACCGTTCGAAGTATAACTTTTTAATTAATTCTGGGAGGTAATGGGGGTGTGGCAAATTTTTTCACTTAAACCATCTCATACTCGAAACAATAGAATGCCAGAATTTCAGCTCAATTGACCTTAATCCTAGTGCGCTTTGCTTTACTCCAAGCTTATCCCCCGAAAAGTGGACTTAACTAAAGTGGGTCATGCCCATTTTTAGTAAAGTTAGCGAAAGTAACCATACAACGTAGATTACCAAATTCTAGTCTCATGCGACCAAAATCATCTGAAATATAGCATTTTTTTGCAAAAAGTGGGCATGGAAAGTAGACAGGGCAAATCTAACATAGCATATTACGATAAAGTTGAAATAACAAATCGTTTGTTACCTATATCGTGTTAATTTGTTCAGTGGTTCTTGCGTAATTGGCAAACATCCGTGCAGTGTCACAACGCTTTTATATATTCGTATAGATAGACTAACACAATCTCAAGTGGGGAAAAGCTGGCTGGCAAGGCTGCAAAACATAATTAATGCTGATAACTAAATTCTGGCAACTCCCCTCAAGACATTAACAAAGAAAATTAATTAACACTGTATGAAAGCGAGAATCTCCCTGAAAGTAAGGCTGGATTCACTGATCACCTTCAGCATGTTTTGAAAGTTTTTTTCATATGAAGTTTTCGCTCAGAGAGAAAAATTTCTGCACGCTTTCAACTTTATTAACATTATTTTAAATCACACAAAACATGCTGAAGGTTATCAGTGAATTCAGCTTAACTACACAACATGGCTGTCGTGTTATATTAAGAGAAGCTCTCTCGACAAAGAGAGAAAACCTTTGTTTGCTGTTATATTGCGCTGCTGGTTGAATGTAGGCATCAAATAAAAAGCGTGATTTTGCAATAATTAAAGAATACATTTTTCGAAAACCTTGGTAAGCTATAACAATCTATATTATCATAGGAAACGAATAAAAAAAATTATCAAAATCGGTTCAGCGGTTACCGAGCTTATTCTGGATCAAATTCGTGAGTCTCCTTTTATATAATAGTATAGATTAAGTTTAGGGTTTAAAAAATATATGGAAATAAGACAATTAAAAACAAACAGACTATAATTTTTAAGAATTTGGAAAAAATATTTAAATACTGTGCTTAAAAATAAATATTTAAATATATTATTAAAACCAAAACTTTGTCATTTTCTTGGAGGAATTGTTCCAAATGTCGAAAAGTTTTTAACCATTTTTTGCTTATCATTTCTCTATAACACTGTGCGACAATTTAGAACTTTTTTGTTGTATCGGAGATACCACTGCTTGTTTTTAGAACACGACCTCATACTCCGTTGTGTCTTAGAGGATCTGAATTTTTTAAATGGTCAATTCATTCTGCAGTTAGGGCCAATTCTTATTTTTATTATAATTTTAAATGAGAAATAAAAACATAGGGAAGCTTGTAAGGGATTCATTTGTCCAATAAAAATGTTCGGATAATAAGATAGAGGTATTTCCAATTCATCCTGATCCACCACTCTATTCATATATATTTTATATGTTTTTATATTTTTTGCTTGATTAGGATTTTTTAGAAGCGATGGTCCTGCAAGTGGCTCCATAGTGTTCCTTAGCAAAATTTAATATGAACGTACGACTTAGATTTGGGCACTTGATTGGCCTTAAACGCATGCGTAAGCATAACGTCTTCTATTATGCACATGAAGGAGAGGCCATGACTAAACAAAGCTATTTAAAATAAACATATTAAAACAAACAAGTAAAAAAAAAAACAAATTAAAATGTTTGTAAAAAAAAAAAAAAAAAAAAAAAATTGTGAAAATTGCTGGATCAGGAGGAATTGGGATTGCTTCCATATATTTTTATTGGCAAAAGAATCCTTTACAAACTTTTTTAATTTTTTCTTTTTCATTTTTTTTCTCATCTTGCAGGCACCATATAGAGAATAAATTGACCATTTAAAAAAAATTGAGACCTTCTACGGCAAAACGAAGTATGAGGTCGTGTTCTGGGAGCGCTTCTCTACTAGAAACAAGCAGTGGTATCTCCGATACATTTTGGCTGTCGCACTGAGTTATTATCAGAGTTATTTTGAAGTTCTGGTACTAAACTAACATAGAATTGAATGGTCTTTGTTCCATTATCCAATTTTTATTTATCTGTATGATCAATTGTTTTGGAATAACTTTGAAAAAACTGAAACTTCAAGGTATTGGCAGCAACCATACAAAAAATATTATGTGAAAAAATCAGAGTTCATTACCATGAGAATCTGAGATAAGTTAATGTTTAAATTCTTAGAATGGAACTATTTTCTAGAATTTTTTAAAATTTATTCTGTAATGAATTTGTTTTTTGAATTTATTATTTCCAGAGTGAATTCCTTTACAGAATCCTCCTAAATTAAGTTCTGGTTGAGAAAAAGAAACTGCTTCAGAATCGCTGCCAACATGTCAATAGTGCTCATGACAGGACACGCTTATAAAATGTCCTGCTGCTGCTTCTTCGTCGCCCAAACAGTTGTAATTATTTTTGCTTTTTTATTCCTTTTGTTGCTCAATATTTCGAAGTTTTTATATTCATTTGCTGCTTAACGGTGCAAATCCGATGCTGCACTAACACTGATAAAAAAACTCTTCATGAAGAAGAAGAAGAAATAAAAAGCAAAACATAATGAAGGCAGAGAATCCTGCAAAGCTGCATTAAATACACACAAACAAAACAAAGTAAAAACAAAACAAAATTTTAAAACTTTTCATTTGTTGCTGATGCTACTATCGTAGCTTTATATATGCTAGTGTTGTTGTTGTTGATGATGTTGTTGTTGTTGTTGTTGTTGTAGCCGTTGTTAGCAAATGCTTTTGTTACACTTTTAACAGCAACAACAAAATCAAGAGCAGTTCAAAGGAAATAGTAGGGGAAGCAGTAGCAGTCGAAGTATATAAAAGTTGATTGTTGTTGTTGTTGTTATTGTTTTTCCTCTTGTCTAGCAGATTGTGATACTTTTTTTTTGTTTTTAATCTGCAAGTTGCAAAAGGTTGTTGTTGTTGTTGTTGTTGTTGATATTGTCGGATAGGTACTCTTCTCAGTCAATCCAAGCAGCTTCCTTTAGCGTTTATTCTTTCCTTTTATTTATTTTTTTTTTATACAGTTTCAAAAACTCGTTAAAGTCTTGAGAATCATAGATAGGAAATGGAAAACTATTTATTGTTGTTGCTGTTGTTTTATTTTGTTGTGCACTTAGAGGAAATACTGAGCGGTTAATATTGGCATTTAATTTTTTTAATTTACATTTTGTTTCAAGCACCTAAGTATTTTATATTCCGAAACGGTTAAAGTTTCGTTAAGCCACTGATAATATTTTTGTCTGCTCTTTTTATTTTCAATCTTTTAGCTGTATTGTTTTTGCACAAAATTGTTTTAACATTGTAAAGAAACTCCGTCGCAAAAAAAAAGCGGAAAGAATTCGATATTCAGCTACTTATGAAATTTAACCAGTGGTTGTTGTTAAAACTTATTTCGTGTCGAAAATGCAAAACTAGACAATATTAAGTCACGTACCAGCAACAATATTATCCTTTGAAATAAATTTTTGATTTCCCGTCTAGACACTTAGTTTTGCAACCCCAAACTCAAAATCTCTCACACATATTATACCTAAATATATTGGGTAGGACCAATTGAAATATGTTTTTAGTTTTGCAAGAACAACAATAAGTCAATCATTTAAAACAGCAGTTCATACCTAGCAAACATTTTATGAGCCTTCAAAAAATATGACTCTAAAATGCGTCATTTATGTGAGTGTTTTATGAGTTTTAATAAAAATAAATCATAAGAGAGTCTTTTTTATGCGTGATTTATGAGTGATGTATGAGTGTTAATAAAAAGCAATCATAAAAGAATACTTTTTATGAGTGTTTTATGAGTGCTCATAGAAGGGACTCATAAAATAATCCTTTTTATGCATGTTTTATGAGTGTTCATAAAATGGAGTCATAAAAGAATACTTTTTATGCGTGTTTTATGAGTGCATATAAAAAGGACTCATACAAGAATCTTTTCTATGCATGTTTTATGAGTGTTCATAAAAAAGACTCATAAATTAATCCTTTTTATGCATGTTTTATAAGTGTTCATAAAACGGAGTCATAAAAGAATACTTTTTATGTGAGATTTATGAGTGCTCATAAAAAGGACTCATAAAAGAATCCTTTTTATGCATGTTTTGTGAGTTCTCATAAAAAGGACTCATAAAATAAACCTTTTTATGCATATTTTATGAGTGTTCATAAAATGGAGTCATAAAAGTCTCTTTTTTATGAGTGTTTTATGACAAATCATAAAAAAGACTCATAAAGCAGTCATTTGTATGCGAGTTTTATGATTTATTATATTTATTTAGAAATAAAATGTAGAAATAAATATAATAAGTATTCAAAATGTCATAAGTCATCATAGACTAGTAAACGAAAATTGAATCTGACTCCAATGCGTTACGAAAAACATTTCTATTTGCCCTTAAAATGTAATTCGCGAAGTTCCTGTGATTCCTGTGAATGCAATATCTGAATAATAAGGCGCTTGCTATGCTGGCGCCACAGTTCGTGGAATTCCTCTCTTGCAGCGATCAGCTTGCTGCGCTTTTGGTTCGCAGCAAGCATTCAATTGAAATATTCATTTGGAGTTTAAACGTCAAAGTGCGTGGAAGTAATTTAATTTCTTACTATTATTTAATTATAAATGTTCAATGTGAGTTCGTGACTTTAGTGGAGTAATGTAACAAAACTATTATAAATGGATTTGCTGTAACATCAGCTATACGTGGTAAGTGAACTAATAATAAGTTTTAAAATAAAACAAAACTTAACTTATTGTCTTTTTTTTCCTTATACTTTGGCTTTAAAATAGCCCCTAATGCAATATTACTGCTTAATATTCATCAAAACTATTTCCTTTTTTCATTTTTGTTTTTAGGTGCATTTTTCCGAAAATTTAATCACACCGAAAAAGAATTTTCATTAACATGTGCACGTTGGTTGCAAACTGCAAAAGAGAGAGTTAATTATAAGAACAAACATTGAAATATCCTTTTTTTATTACTTATACTTTACTTATAACTGCTTTCTTTCAATATAAGGACAAACAAATAAATGTGATTTGGTTAAGTTTTTATATTTTTTTTTCTGAATGAATTAAAAACTTTTATTAAAATAAATTTAACGTCCAATATAAATATATGTTATTTGAATATGTTTTAATGTTTATTAATAAAATTAATTAAAATAAATTGAAGATTTAAAAAAAAATTAATTTTATTGTGTTTCGGATAAAATGTCTTAGATAAAATGTCAAAAATATGATCCTTTTATGATCCGTTTTATGAGCTTTCATAAAACCTTTGCTTTAAGCTTCAGAAAATGTTGGCTAATCTTTTAATAACATCGAATCAAAGTCTACAATTTGTGTATAAAAATATCTATTTTCTGAGACTTTAAAGAGTCTTTGATATGGACCTAATGACTTTTAAAATAGTAAATAATATGAGTTCTAAAAGAGTTTAATTTATGATTCCTTATGGATTTCATTACATACGTCTTAAAAGGTATTAAATATGAGTCTTCAAAGAGTCTTTAACAGGACTCGTAAAATAATGATTTATAAGAGTTATAAAATAATCTTAATTATGAGTCTTCAAGGAGTCCTTTATATGGTCTTAAAAGAGCATTACATATGAGTCCAAAAAGAGTCTTAAGTATGACTCTTAAAAGTATAATTTTTATGAGTTCTAAAAGAGTGCTAATTATGAGTCCTCAAAGAGTATTAAATACGACTCTTGAAAGAGTCTTAAATATGAGTCTTAAAAGAGTCTTAAGTATTACTATTAAAAAAATAATTTATATGAGTTCTAAAAGAGTTTTAATTATGAGGGTTCAAAGAGTATTTTATATGAGTCTTAATATAGTTATAACTATGACTCTTAAAAGCGTCTTTTTTATGGCTCCAAAAAGAAACATAACACAGTCATTGTTATGAATCATATTTTGGAGCCCATAACATACGAAAAAGTACTAATAAAAGAGTCTTTTTTGAGCGCATTATGACTATAAAGGCTCATATATATGAATTTTAAAATAGTCTTTTAAGAGTCATAATGTTTGCTGGGTAAGAACTTCTTCATAAGTGTATGAGTGAGTAAAGTGTTCACATGAGTAAAAACAGTGAGAGCTTCCCTTGCAGATATCAGCTAAAATAAATAAATGGAATTGGCTTACTACTATTCTGTTTGAACTATGGAATTTCGTCGTTAAGGACCTACTCACAAATGTTGTAGGTATAACCCCGAAGATAACAGCTTATGTAGATGATATAAGCATAATTGTAGAGGTAAAATGTCTAGCAACAACGGGTTCGAAAATGAAAAGCACACTCAAAGCTGTACTTAGATGAGCCAACTTAGTCGATACTTATGGCATACGATACTTATGACAAATAGTTATGGCATAGTCTTAAGCTATTTTGAACAAAAAAGTAAAAAAACCAAAATTCTGTAGCGGAAGTTATATATTTGCCAACAACACTTTTTTGTCCATAATTTTTTTTCATAAGTTCAAATTCAAAAGGTTCTTAAGTCAAAAATATTTAAAACGTACTTCTTTATTTCAGTATAAAGGCCTGTTTCCAGCTCTAAAGTAAAGCAAATTTTTCATATAAGAAACTGAAAAGAAATCAAAAAGAAATTTTCTTTTTTCAAAATTAATTAGAAGTGAATCCAGCTCTGAAGAAAAATTTTTTTATTTGTACTACTTTTTTTCAATGAAAATCAGGCACGGAAACACTGTGACTGAAAAGAAATATATGCTCGAGGCATTGTTTCTTTAACCCTTTCATGCCCGAATTAAAATGGGTGGGGCTACACATTTTTTGAGGTCAGATATGTGCTAGTCTTAACTCAAATAAGAACTGACAAAAATTTTAAAGTCCTTGGGGCCCGGTTTCGTTAGTTACAGGATGTTGCTTATGTGCACCGTTGGGCAGTTATTCGACAAACTCAACACTTTTCTCATGATTTTTTTATCTATATAACTCTCTCACCTTTATTTATTTACATTGTGCACTTGGTTTTACAATTAAACAATTATTAAAATGTTTTGAAGCACTTTTTGTGTAAACTTTTTTTTGCGAAACGATCCTGATCTTGATTTGGACCATTCTATTCTACGGAGAACGGCTACTGAATGGACACGTGCAAAACATTCAATAGAACAAATAGGTTTAAGCTTGCACAACACATAAGGCTACATGAAGCAAAAAACCACGGGTCAAAAACATGAAAATATCGGGACTTAGAAGTCTATAAGTACAATGTTGCCTGTAGGCAACATCGGGCATGAAAGGGTTAAGTAAAGTTGTGAAAGTATCTTTGCAGATATATTATTTTTATTTTTCTTAGCTATAGTTTGGTGATTGTTTACGAAAATTATGATATAAATACATGTAAGGTAGAGGTAACGCAGAGTTTATGCAATCCATGCAAAAGAAAATATTTAGCAAACTCAAAAATTATTCAGATCCTATGCTCGAGTAGGAATAGGGTCGAATACAATAAAAGATACAGAAAATAATACCCCTACAAATCCATTTTTTCTTATATTTAATGCCATTCATACCATTCATGCAATCAAATCGTTTAAATTGCATGTTTAAATTGCCTTGATATAAATGCCTGAAAAAAATCTTTGTTTCGTAAACTAAAATTAATCCAGCGTAACGGAAATTAGATTCGGTTAATTAGATACCATAGCATTATATGGTAAAAGTTATGCGACTTTGGTCAGTAGCCTAGGCTGCTAATGCAACAACAAAAAAGATAATGTAAAGAAGTAATTACATCCTCAAAATAGTGTACTTTCATTTCCTAGTCTACTTAACATGCATATTCTCGGGGTAGAAACTAATACTTCTTCTCGTCTGAATTATTCTGATAATATTATAGAATGCTAACCCATTTCATTTCATAAATGCACCAAAATTGAGATTTCAAAAAGGAAAAACTCTGATTTAGGCTCCTGGAAAGAACCATGATCACTGTTTTTTGGAGATCGCGAGCTACCTATATGTAATAATCTATAACTTTTATGTTAGGTAAATACTGTAGACATCTGTGCATCCTTTAAGTTATTAAGGAAATCTTTTTCCTCCGGTTCGTTAAATGAGGTACATACTGTCGTTAAATAATAACATTGTATTGCAATTGCAATAATAATGAATTGTGGCAGTTGCGACGAACATAATGAAAAAAACACTTACCCACTTTTTTGGGAATACAGTAGCAAAACAGCGCAATAGAGCTAATTAGATATTGCTGATCGTTAGTATCACCATCAGAGAGAGAACAACTTGAGTGCATTCAAATGTCGTTTAGAGTGTCACGTCAATATACGAGATACGAATATGCGCTTTGCATTAAAGTTAACCCAGATAATCCGAATAGCCTGCATGTAAAAGGCTACGTGAATACATGTGCCAATCGCTGCAGATAAAAATGCTATAGCGTAAGGTTGCAGACAGAGTGAAAGCCGATTCAGGCAGGCAGGCAGATAGTCGCAGGCAAACTGTGTGAACAAGCAAGATAAAAGTCAGCTTGGCTTTATTTCACTCTCCTTTCTTCGCAGATTACTGCCTGTGCCTGTCTGCCTGCCTGTCCGCATGGGCGTTTACTCTGTTTGCAAACTAAGGTTGCCCGCAGAGTAAACGCCGAACCAGGCAGGCACAGGCAGTGCACTAGAAAAAAAGAGATAGAAATAACTTTTTCTCGCTTGTTCACATAGTTTTCCTGCGCCTGCCTGCATGCCTGCCTGCCTGCTTCATCGTTTACTCTGCGGGCAGCCTAAGAGCACTCGTGATAACGAACGAATGCACAATGAAGCAAGATATTAGTAACATTCGCAAGCAAATTCATACTTTTACGTTCATTCGCTCCATGAAAAAATATTAACTGCATCTCTCAAAATAAAGAGAAAACGCTAACGAGAATATATCGTATGTATTTATTGCATTTTCGTTTCGTGGCTGGCGGATTAACGGAAAGCGTCTGAACGTGTTGAAAAAAATTGCGTCACTCTAACGAATTGTAGCTCTCATGATATTTGCTGTGCGACATTTGATGTACCTTTTTGTCGCGGATATTTAATTTAATGTTGAATAGAAATGGGTACGCAAAAAAATTAACTCAATGGAAACAAACAGGAACAACAACAAAGAGGAACGCATTGCTAGAGAACGGCAGGGAGGTATAAAAGTATATATATTGAGTTGCAGACACTCGAGTTTCAAGCGAAGCATCCGAATGTCTTCATTGTCTGAATGCTGCCTTTGTATTCATTCGCAAACCGTTGTTTACGAACTTGAGCCATATGAATGCATTCATTTTTGTGTGCGATTGTAGCTGATGGCGATTTTTATTCGAATGGCAAACATTATGAATGTTCTCATTCGAGTCTCTGATCACCATTCAGATAAACCACAAAAATCAGCTAACGGCTCGACAGCCTTTTTTTGAAAAAATATTCTGCCAAAATAAAAATAAATTATTTATTTTTGTGAGATGTCAAATTTACTTTCATACTAATTTTTTCTACTTAAGAAATATATTCAAATATTTCTTAAGCAATAACTTGAGAGCTGGATAGAGGCCTAAAACAAGGAATTTTCAAAACTTTTTTATATTACGTTTTTAAAAAGGACCTTTCTTCAATCGCTTATACTGCTAATAACTGATGAAGATAGAAAAAATTGTCCCAAGGAAGACGTGCGCCTTTTTCTTAGCTTTCAAAGGATATTCACTAAAACTTAATCATATAATTTTTTGATTGCGAAAAATTGATATTTCAAGAACTGTGCTGATAAGCATAATATTTATGGTTTGAGCGCTAATCTTAATCAATAAATGCTTGCCACCAGAACCCGTTGATTTTTGTTATTAAAATTTTCATCATAAATTTGTATTAATATTGGACGGAAAACTTTGAAGTTTAAAAAAAATTCAATTATTTATTTTTTATTTATTATTCATTTGTTATTCATTATTCATTTTTTATTCATTATTCACTTTTTATTTATGGCTTAGGACTAAAATGAATAAAAAATTAATAAAGAATAACCAATGAATAATGAATAAAAAACGAATAATGAATAAAAAATCAATAATGAATAAAAATTAATAACGAATAAAAGATGAATAATGAATAAAAAAGAATAATTGAAAATTCTGAAATTCTTTGTGAATTGTATTCTTTGTGAATAGCATACAAATGAATAAAAAATTAATTGATTGTTCTTAATAATGAAAATGAATAATTGAAATGAATAATAAATCATTCTCAATCAATCAATCTTAATCAATTTTGCATTCATTAAATGCATTCTTATGTAGTTATTCAGTTGCACTGAAAATTCTGAATATGAATGCCGATATTACAGCTCTAATATTTACTAATAACAAAAAAAAAAAAAAAAAAAATAAATCTTAGCTGTGGTTTCAGCCACGGTTTTTTAGCTTACGAGCCACGTACTCTTTCAGTAGACTAGGGCCACCTTGCAATCATACAATTCCTTATATTCGGTAATTGTTCAACAAACCAGGCTGAAAGATTTCGGTTGTAAATTTTTTCAAACTCAACTAATACTAAATAGTATGTTAATGGCTTCGTAATGGGTTCGTAAATACTACGAATGCACTGAAAGAATTTACGATGTTGTTCTTACGAGAAATTGAGGAATGATAAGGAATGATATCCTTATTAGTTGAAGATAATTCTTCGGAGTTGATGGTAAGGGATATTTAATCCAATAACGCATATGAACTTGGACGTTAAGCGAATTTATGTTTTAAAGTAATTAAACACAAGAAGAAAATAAAGTAAAATAAATTTAAAAAACTAAATGCTTTCCCAAAAGTCGGATTAAAAGAAATCGTTTTTCTGTCATAAAGATGATCCAATTTGGATAATTTTGTAATTTTTCGTAAACTTAATAAAATTGCTAACAATCTTTCAGCATTTAAATTTGAGAAAATTAAAATAAGCATTGAAAAAATAAGGAGATTCTGAAAAAAGTAGGCTAATTTTAAATCATGCACTAATTTTTAAAAAAACCTCATGGCAAATTCTTTTTAAGAAAACGCTTTTACATTCGAATATCTTATGGTCAAAAGTTTTTTTAAAACTAAAATTTATATAGGAAACTCGATTGGAAACATTTATTTTATACTTCTTCAAATTCAAGTTTTTGAACAGGCGTCCACCCATTTTCAGAATTTTCTGGATTTTTTTTTACGTCACGTACTTATATTCATTGGCATAGTAAGCGGTGGTCAAGGGGGGCAGTTGGCCCCCACTTATTTAGCTAGATAAACAATTTAAAAAGAAAACTTCAAAAGTTATTCAAAACATCATTTTTTTACAACGATAATATTTTTGTATTATATATTTTGCTCTTCTTTCTCTCTTCTTCATAAGCATCCTTTCGAATAACCATTTTCTTTCTCTGTGTTTGCAAAAAAATATAACAAAATGTAGAGTTTCTACTACAACTCCAATTTGAAAAAAATTCGGATACACTGAAAAAACTATTAAATGAAGTTGAAAAACTTGTTGCTTTGGTTTTGACTGTGCCTGCATCAGCAGCTTCATCTGAGCGTTCTTTTAGTGCACTAAGACGACTTAAAACGTATCTTTGAGCAACGATGACACAGAAACGACACACTCATGTGGCACTTATACACATTCAGAAAGATAAAACCGAAGAATTTAATTTGATGGAGGTGGTGAAAGAGTTTGTTTCCCGCAAGGACAGAAAGAAACATTTTGGAATAATTTAAATTGATATAACTTTTTGTACCTTATTGCATTTAAACCATGTCAAGATATACCTAGTATTGCTTTATAAAAGCAACAATTATTTCTTATATTTTCATATTACCATATGAAAGATCCTTTAAAAAATTATTTCTAATATCGAAAATGGAAATACGGTTGCCACTTTGGTACAATTGTACATTTATTTTAACTTGGTATCTTCGGACAGTATTTTCCGAGTTGGTACAGTTTTTTAAAAGATTTACAATTTAACAACTTGTTACAAAAAGCGAAATTTGGTAGCACTAGAGAAATGTTCAGACATATGTTTAGTGGAACTTTCATTGCATTAATTTCTAAAAGTTGAAAGCTTACATGCTTTTCTTGTCATATATATTAAAAATCACATTTTTTGAGACATTTTTTGAGACTTGAAGATTTGTTGTGAGAATTTTCACTAAAGCAAAAAAATATCTCCAATCAGAAAATTTTTCTCTTATTACCAAAGATATTCTAAAACAAATTAAGGAGAAGTTCGATTTAGGTAAAGAAGATCTAAATGTTTTGAATATAATAACATCTTCATATGTTATGTCAGAAAAAAAAATTTCTTTATTGCCATAATTCAATGATTCATATTAAAATATCTGCTCATAGAATGCTACCCTGACGTTATTGTGACTCAGAGGAATCTTGTTCAGATTTCAAATAGAAGTTTATAAAATTGTAATGACGATGGAAAAAAATTTGGGTAATTTAAGAAAAAGTCTGGGTCGTGAAGAATGGATTGGGGGAAATTTGTTTTAATTATTTTATCAATTTTGTAAATAGTCCACATAGCTCAGCAGCTGCTGACCCAATTTTTTTTTATTTTAGCCTGATTAAAACTAAGCTTAGAAATAAATTGGAATATAAAACACTTAACAACATAGAGCTTTCTAAAAAATTGTGCGTCGAACGCAATGAATCTAATTATATTTGGCCAGCAAAAGATTTATTTTGATGTATTTATTATTTTTTAATAGCGTATAACATAACTTTATATTTTTGTTATGTAAACAAATATTCTCAAGTGAATTATTATAAGAAATGTTATCAAATTAATATATTAAAAAAAATTGGTACATTTTTCCTATTTGGTACATTTTTTTCGGAGAATTTGGTACAACAAAAAACAAGCAAGAGGCAACCGTGATTGGAAAAACTTTTAAAAATAATGAAATTTTAATATTTTTTATTTAGTTATATATTTTTTTTATGTTGAAACTAAAATAAAAATTTGTTTGTTCATATTCAAGTTTCTTTTAAGAAATTTTGGTCATTTTTTTTGCATCTCCATTTGTACTGCCAAACATTTACATACAGTTGCGGTCAAAATAATAGCAGTGCTTTTATATTCAGACATGTTTGGATAAATAATACTAGTCTACAAATTTTTGATCCGGTAAACCAAATGTCATGTCTAGATGAACTTTCAATATTCGTTCCAAATTTGTACACAGTTTTCTCCGATATTGTAACATTTTCAAAATACAGGGTGTGTTACGTTTTTGGCACGTTTTAAGTATTATTTATACAAAATCTTAACTACTAAGTATAAAATAAAAAAGAATATTTTCTATTTTAGAAGAAATATGAACTTATCCATCAATCTATCAACCATTTTCGTATTATGTGCTGTAGCGGAGCTAAAATTTTCAGATTACCCACCGAAATATCAACAAATTTTGTATCTTTTATTTTAGCAGAGCTGTTATTATCCAAAGTTAGAATTAAGAAAAAACCGGTTGATTAAGTGTATTTTTACATGAAAAACAGACATTTTAAATTTGGACGATTACAGCTCCGGTAAAACAAGAGATACAAAATTTGTTGATATTTCGTTTGATAATCATAAAATTTTAGTTCTGCTACAGCACATGACACGATAATGGTTGATGTATTGATGGAAAAATTGATAATTTTTCTAAAATAAAAAATATTATTTTTTATTTTATGGTGAGTAGTTTAGATTCTGAATCAATAATACTAAACACTTGCCAAAAACGTAAAACACCCTGTATCTGGAAAATTTTACAATATAGAAGGAAACTGAGGACAGGGTTTAAACCAACCATGAAAGTACATATAGGAACGATAATAGGTTTACCAGATCCGAAATTTGTAGAAAAGTATTGTTTATACAAACATGTGTGAATATAAGAGTACTGCTATTATTTTGACTACAGCTATATATAGTAACCGCCACTTGGCCCTATTGCACCTACATTTTCACTATCAAAACGTGAATATCTCAGGAATTATCATGATGTCGAAAAAGTGGGCGTACTTATGTATATTATAACCAAAGTAAAAATATGAACTTAACTACCAAATGTTTGTTTTATTCTAACAAAACCGTCTTATATAAAGAAGTTCCAGTGATTTGTGGGCGGTTAAAGTGGGCGTGGCATTATTTAAATACACAGTCGAGTCTGGATATAGTGAGCTATTTTGTGCAAGGCCTGTTCATTGTATCCAGACTGTTCGCATTTTCGAGACTGAATTTTTTTTTTCAAAAAACTCATTTTTTGGCTAAAATCTTGAAACCTTTTTTGTAACTTGTTTGCTTCTGATTCTCTGAAATGTCAGTTACCAAACCATTTTGTATTACGAGCTGAACACTATTTCGGGAGTTCGTTATATCCAGATTTGACTGTATATAGTTCACAATCAACATTTTTACAGCTCAGGAATAGATATAGTCTGACCACGCCCATTTTTAGTAACAATATAAACAAAATTTTTGTTTTTTACGATCAAAACCGTCCGATATATAGTATTTTTATGGTTTGTGGGCGATAGCGTAAAATAAGATTGTATGGGAGGTACCACGCACCCTTGTCCAATCAACGCCAAACTTCTGAGGAGCACTCTCAAGACGTTGCTTCAATTTCACTTAACATTTCATAAAGATTGGTTCAGCGGTTTTTGAGTTTATCCACTTTTATATATATATAGATTTTTTACTCAATTAATCGATTTGAAAACTTTTTAAATTGAATAAAATAATGAATAAGTAATTACTTTTAACGAGAAGATGGCATTCATTTCATTCATCGATGAAAATATTGATCTTGAAAAATGTGTGTAAAAAAAATAAAAACGGGGTTTTAATCAGCATCAAAGCCGATATAGATTGCACTAAAACAATTTTTTTGGCAAAAATTTAAAAAAATGGCGGCATTTTTCGAAATTATCCGATTTTTGGACCAAAAAATCCCTTGAAATATAAAAATACTTTAACGATCTTTCTATCCGTAGTTCAATCTATAGACTTATATGTGTGCAACATATTAAACTAAACATATTAAAATTTCAGAACTATCAGTGTAGTAGTTTTTTTTTATTACGCCCGTCATTTCCAAAAATGTAAGTTCTAGAATAAGAGCTTTAAAGTTTTTAAAACCGACTATATGGCCTTGACGCTCTGCGTTTAAAACCTTCGCCATTTAACATAGAAATTAATTTCTAATTTTATATCATTAAAACGCCCATTCCAAGCATAACGCAAAACGGGTCCGTCTTATGGCTTACGATTTGTTTTATTTTTGGGCTATAGGCTCCTATTAAAATTCTAAGAACACAAGTTCATTTATTTTTTTTTATCGCCATTCGTTAAAAAGTTATTGACCTTTCAATTCTGCTAATCGTCCAAAAACGCCAGAATTGGAAAATTTTTAATTAATTGTATCTACGTCAGTTTTAATCTAATGTTTATAAATGAAGTGCCGTTAGAAAGGTATTAAAAAGTAGTTTCTGGTACTAATATATAGTTTTAAAATTTTGGATGTTAGAGTTGCCAACATATTTAAAAAAAAATGTATTGGCTAATTTCTCAAAAATCGCGTAATTTTTTTCGATTTTTTATTTTTTAAATTTCAAGAAGAATGTTGCCTTTAAGTCAAACACAATTTAATGATGGAGCTTTTACATATTTTTTCGCAATTTAATTTTTGTGCACATACCGTATCATTTTGAGGCAATTTATCGCTTATAAATTTCATAGCGGTAAAGATATTTGCAAAATTTAATCTGCAAAATGGTTTGTCTTATAAAGACCAACATTTTATTAGCAAGTATCGATGACCTTAAACTTGACCTTGGTAGAGAAAACTGGTAAATAGCGAAAAAAAATTTTAATTGTTTTTACTTTTATTTGTAAAAGGGTGAAGAAAATTTTGTTTCAAGATTGCCATATTGAAGATTTTTAAATTCTTACTGATTTTGTTCCAAAAAGTTTAAAAATCGGTCTCAAAACAAAAAAGTTATGATGGTTTGATCAGCTGATGTATTAAAAAAAATCCTCTGAAGCTGAATATCGTTGAATTTTATTCTCCCTATTATTGATGGGAATAAAACTGTGTAACTTTGGTGTCCCGGTTATAGCTTGCGCATTTTTAAATTTTGACTTCAACTCAGCTTCAACATTTTCAAAAGACGCCTTTGAGCAAAACCGATAACATATTATTGACTCCTTTGTTATAGTCCATTCGTAAAGCTCTCTTGCGTTTGCTAATTAGTTTTCAAATGGTCTTTGAAGACTGGCTTTCATGGCATTGCGTTTGCTAATTAGTTTTCAAATGGTCTTTGAAGACTGGCTTTCATGGCATTTCGTTTTAAAGCTCAACCGATGCCATCACACGGCCCCTCATCATGCGATGTGGCAAAGAAATGCCATTCAGCGTCAAAATGTTCTTCTTCTTTCCACTGGCAAAGCTGGTAGAAATTGTTTCTATTCTTATACTGCGATGCAGCTTCATCGGAAAAAATACTAATTCTTTTGATGTCGTTAAATCAAGCTCGTAAGACCAGCAGCAATTCTTTTTGAAATTGAAACACCGTACTGAAGTTGTGGATCAAACTTTCGGCTATTATGACAACGCTAAGATTTCCAACATCATTGCTGTTTTCCTTGAAATAAATGGAAATAAATTTTTAAATTCTTCTTCAAATTTAAAAAATAAAAAATCGAAAAAAATTACGCGTTTTTTGAGAAATTATCAAATAAAGTTTTTTTTAAATATGTTGGCAACCCTAACATACAAAATTTTAAAGTTATATATTTTAACCAGAAACTACTTTCTAATACCATTCTAACTGTACCTCGTTTATAAAAATTGGATTAAAACTGACGTAGATACAATTAATTAAAAATTTTCCAATTCTGGCGTTTTCGGACGATTTGCAGAATTGAAAGGTCAATAACTTTTTAACGAATGGCGATAAAAAAAAAATGAATGAACTTGTGTTCTTAAAATTTTGATAGGAATCTATAGCTGAAAAAGAAGACAAATCGAAAGCCTGAGGTCAATTTTTGAAAAAAAGTGTTGCGTTATGCGTGGAATGGACGAAAAATAGATTCTTTAAGGTCTTTCGAACAAAAATTAATCATAACAAAATTTGATTTTTTGAAAATTCAGGTGTGTACTGTCCCCTAAATGCAAACTATATGTTATAATTTTTTTTAATACATGAATTAAATTGTGAACTTTAGATCAAGTATGTTTTTAAAGAATGCAACAACAACAACAATAACTCTGTATAAAGTCAATAACTTAGCTGACTAGACAGTCTGTTTCGGAAATCGCTACATTTTCCTCTTCAGTAGTCTTTGAGTGATTAAGCTGTGATCAACTCACTGTTTAAACTAGTATATGAGTGCGCAGATTTTGGAATTCATTCTTTTGAATTGTATGGCTGCTAATCATATGACATTTCAAAGCAGTAGGCTATTTATAGATCACCGCCATCAACTCTATCAAGGTTGCCATCTGTTCTAGTTGCTTCTTTATTTATTTCAATATTCATTGGTGTTCGATAGTTTGTCGAAATGCACCATAGAAATGAAACGAGTTTTTTGCTTCGCCAGAAGCTAGTGTTCTAACTGATAGGTGGCTTATTTTCTCAATCAAATTTTTTTTTAATAAAATGATACAATCTATGAAACTACGAAGAATCATCGCTTCTGTCGAGTGTTAACATTGACGCACTGCAACTTTTTTCTCAGTGTATTCCTGTTCAATCAACTCAATTTACTTGCATTTTCTAAAAGTTTTTAGCATTTGATTTATGAGCTTTCAATTTTAACTCTTTTAAAACATTTTGGCCAGAGAGCAAAACACGCGCCAAACAATTGCCAGACACAAAAGTTTTGCAACTTGGGGACATAAAAGTACAGACAAAAAAAAAAGCACACATACATACGCACACACATAAACTTGCAACTAGATGTCATATGGACCGGAAATGCCTCAAACACTTAATGCCTCGTACATGGCATTTAAAATGAGGGAGAGAACAAAAATGCAGACAAAACATGTGCGCTCGATGGGATAAAGAAGAGTCTTGCTTTGTTCAAGCAGCAGAACCTGCATGTTGTGTTTTGTCACCAGGATGCTGCATGTTTCATTATTAAAAATTTTTTCTGATGATTTTAATGGCTCGAATGGTGTTTTTGTGTTTTTTTTATATATGATATTATTGTTATCGGGCTGTCTGTCGTTTTAGTCCCTCTGAGCGTGGCACTGTCGGGCTCATCTTGATGAAAATTGCATATAATTTAAATAATTTAATATTAAGCTTTTCAGTGAAAAACTTTGGCAAATTTTCAAGTTCTTTAAAGAAATAAGTCACAATTTTCCCTAGCATTGTTTTGCAATTTTAACACGTGTAAGTAGTTGTTTGTAAAGTTACAATACATAGAGATTATAACTTTTCAACATAACAGGCTTTTATTGTACAACTTTTAACATTTTCAAGCGTGCGTTTAAGTTTTTCTATTTCAGCTTAAAGTTTTTTATTTGAATGAAGAAAATAAAAGCAGCAAAGCACTTAACTACGATATAACTTAAAGCTGCATTGCAGCTGATAGATTTATTTGGCTTGAAGCAGCTATTATTTACCTTGTTGTATTTTGTTGTTGCTGTGCCCGTAGCAAGCAATTGCATCTATCCAAACATGTTGTAGAATTTTTCTTTCCGCGTTCACTTTGGCAAAGTGTTTCTCACCCTCTCTATGCGCCCATGGTTTTGAATTGTCCGACATTTCTAAGTATCCGGTTATTTAAATATTTGAAAAATTAATTATCTGATCATTAATAGTGAAAACTTCCCGCTTATAATTCCCGTATAATCGTTTTTTTTTTAATTAAAAAAATCCATATAAAGATTTATTAAAGTGTTTTCTTAGGTAATTTTTTGTTTGCAATATAATAAATCAAAATTAATAATAAATAAAATGAGAAAATGTTTAAAGTATTTGAAACATTTAAGTTTAAACCAAATTTTTTTTTTTAATATATCGTCAAATCAACAGTCTGCGTGGAGTTTTAAAAATTTAAAACACTGTAAAATATAATAAAGCGATTTGTGTTGCCAATCTTTTTGTTTTTGCGTGTAAAAATAATTATATCAAAAATATATATTTTATATCCACAACTTAAAAATTTCTCAAACTTTGCTTTAAAACTATGCAGACGCTCCTGCAGGTGGCTTGCAAAAGTTTTTACCGGACATCTGCTAAACAAGGGTCGTACAGTGATCGAACAAGGGTCGAACTTTATATATAATATAACTATATATATTAGAGCACCCATGAAATATATGGAATGTGCAAAAGTGTTATTTTCTTCGCATTTTCGTAGAGAACTAGACTAAAAAATAAGAACTGCAAAAAAAACCGGGTGCGTCTAGAGGTAAAATGCCAGTCGCATTTGAAAAAAGTTCACTTTAAAAAAGTTCAAAATATTTTTGATCTGTAACTCTTTTAAAAAGTTTTAAATTAGTTCGTAATTGGGACCTTAAATTTAAGAATAACCTAGCCAATAACAGCAGTGTATAAACTTTTGACCAACTTATATTATTTGTGGTAAAATCAACGTTTAAAGACAAGATTTTTGAATTTTTTTGAGCACTTTTTTTGCAAAAACGGTTGCCATTATTTTTTTGCATTAACGGTTTTCGTACGGATAAAATTATGTGCTTTATTTCATAATAGAGATAATAAAGTAAAATTTATATGAAATATTTTTTTTATAAAAAATATTTATTTTTAGCGCCGAAAACGTGGTTCAAAGTAAGAATACATAAAACATTAATTAAAAAAATTTGCGACAAAGTCTTGAAATTATGTGAACATCTAAATAAATTCATTCTCAAGCCAAGTAAAGAATAACTGCATGCTCAGCTTATCCAAAGACCTTCAGTTTTTCTAGTCGTACAGTTTTTCTAAAACATTTTGAACCTAAATATGCTTCGTTGCTAACGTAAAATCCACTTGTCATTTTTTTTGACATTTTAACAATTTATATAGTGATAGCATGATACAGAGAACTACAGATGATCTAGAAGATGATGTAGAAGGTGCTCATTGGTAGCAACGTAGCCACAATTTATTCATAGGGTGTTAAGATTTTAAAATGTCGAAAGTTTCTTAAGAAAACGTGTTTTACTGAAATGAAATATACATTGTTAAAAAAAGCACATGTCCAAAATAAAGTAAATATATATTTTTTAGTACTGTTTGTGAAAAAAATTTGCATATTTTGTAGGGGTGTTTTTCCCCTTTTTACCTCTTAATGTGCTTAACAGAGTTTTGACTGTATGCTCATTTTAATTTTGCTATCTTCGTCTCTTTTTGACATTTTCTTGTTAATGTATTCATCAAGTGTCAGAGTTGACGAGCACCAATGACGAGATGCGTAGTAAATTTTTTCGTTGCGCCGGTAATACATTATCTGTAGTTCTTTGTATAATGTAGTAATAGTGTTTGGCGTTCGCAACTATATCAGATGAAATGTGAAAATGGAAAACAGCCACTTGGGAGGAAAATGAAGATTATCTTGCTGCAAAAATTAATTGTTAAAAAACTATTGATGATATTGTAGAACGTGGCGTAGCAATAATTTCACGTTTTAATGCCGTTTTAACTTACCAAGAAGAGCAGAAAGAGTTTATCCTGCATCCAATGGAGAAATATTATAAAAATTTGTCATCAAACAATTTTTCTAAGACAAAATTTTTACAAAATTTTGATAAAAATCACCCAAAATAAAATTCCAGTTGTTAAAATGAAAAATTAACTTTAAGATATTTGTTTAATGTTCTTTGTTCTTAAATCTGTTACCAATGATTTAACTTAAAACATAATAAATATTATTTCTGCTTGAGTTATAATATTAACTGTAATTGAATTACATAATTTTTTGTATTATTGTTTTTAATTATTGTTTTATTGTATATATTCTTACTTTGAACCGCTCTATCGGCACTAAAAATAAATATTTTCTATAAAAAAAAATTTCGATTTAAACTTTGCTTAATTATCACTATTATGAAATAAAGCACATAATTTTATCCGTACGAAAACCATAATGGTAACCGTTTTTGCAAAAAAGTTGCTCAAAAAATTTCAAAAATCTTGTCTTTAAACGTTGATTTTACCACAATTAATACAAGTTAGTCAAAAGTTTATTCACTGTTGTATTGGCTAGGTTATTCTTAAATTAAAAATCCCAATCACGAAATACTTTAAAACTTTTTAAAAGAGTTACAGATCAAAAAAACTTTTTCGATCAAAGATCTTTTTTAAAGTGTGTTTTTGAGGCTTTAAGTCAAATGCGACTGGCATTTTACCACTAGACGCACCCGGTTTTTTTTGCAGTTCTTATTTTTTAGTCTAGTTCTCTACGAAAATGCGCGCGGAGCGCAGAAAATAACACTTTTGCACATATGGGTGGTCTAATATACATATATGTATATAATTATAAAATATTATAATTATATATCGCTACCTTAATATAGAAAGGCCCTAACTCAACTTTTTCAAAATCGATTTTTTTTTGAGATTTTTGCAAAAAAATTGTTACAGAAAAGAAATTGCTACAAAAAAAATTGCTAAATCATTAAATTGGCAAGAGTCTTAAATAAAAAACCCCACTTAAAAAATATGCAGCTGCAAAATTTTAATTTTTATCAAGTTTTTTCCTTCTTCTGTAAAGTAAAAAAAAAATGAGTTAGGGCCTTTCTATATTAAGGTAGCGATATGCTCTTTTAGCTGACTTTACATAGTGCGGAACATTTTCACTAGTTATCAATTCCTTAGACATTATCTCATACTTCGTTTATTAATGTTAGTGATATGAAGTCTGTTTTTAAAATTTTGTTTTATTTTTATTAAAGAAAGGTGTGAAAAATGCTTATCGGTAGTGGTTTAACTGTGAGAAAGTATTATTAAGTTTTTAACATGTCTCATTTCTATTTCATGTCCTTTTAATTACAAGAAACATTGTAATAAAAATGTACAATATCTACGTCACTTTTTAAACAAGCTTTTGTTATTTAAAATTAAATCATAATTTGTTATTTTAAATTAAATCATAATTTAAAATAACAAATTAAATCACAACAGTCAGTAAAACTAGAAAGATAAAAAGGAAATGTTTGATTCAGAAAAAATCTTTGTGGCAGATATAACTTAAGGGATATGAACAGTGTAAAACTTTCCAAAAATAATTTTTTGCTTTTTTATCATAAATAATTAGTTAATACCCCGAAGAATATGTTTCTCAAGTTTCAAGTGAAAATTCGAACGTGAAGAAGGTAGCGGGGGGCTAGTTGTAACAAAGGTAAGTTGTAACACTCAATTTTTGCCTAGAATACTAAAGTTTTTTGTTGTGTAACATGTTACAACCTGCCATACAGATGTGATTTGGATATTCAGTGTATGTTTATTTAATGAATATGTTTTAATTTTTCTTTTGCGGAATTAGAGATTATAAACAAAAGTCTAGTCTGGCAACTCAGAGCAAGAAGGTAACTGTTGAAAAAACAGTCAAAGTGTTTAATTTGTGCCATATATCTAATATATAAAATTCTTCTGTCACGGGGTACGTAATCGAACTCCTCCGAAACGGCTCGACCGATTTTCATGAAATTTTGTATGTATATTTTGTAGGTATGAGAATAGGTCGTAAAGTATATTTCAACCTCCTACTAACAGTGGGCGTGGCACCTCCCATACAACCCAAATTTGCGATATCGAATATCTTTGGAGTTATAAGCCGCTTAGCCTCGGAATTCGGTATTCGACAATTTACACGTGCCGCTTCGCAGATAAAATTTTGTGAGAGTTGGACAAGGGGGCGTGGCACCTCCCATACAACCCAAATTTGCGATATCGAATAGCTTTGGAGTTATAGGCCGCACATCCTTGGAATTCGAAATTCGACCACAATTTACACGTGGCGTTTTACTGATAAAATTTTATGGGAGTTGGACAAAGGGGCGTGGCACCTCTTATACAACCCAAATTTGCGATATCGAATAGCTTTTGAGTCAATCAAACAAAGCAAACAAAGCCTCGGAATTCAGCATTCGAACTCAATTTACACATGCAGTTTTACTGATAACTTTGTATGGCGTTGGACAAGGGGGCGTGTCACCTTCCATGCAACCAAAATTTGAGAAATTCTACAGCTTTTGAGTTATAGGTCGCACAGCCATGGAATTGAGTATTCGACCACAATTTACACATACAATTTCACTGATAACATTTTATTCGCGTTTGGCAACGGGGCCGCGGCAGCAACGCGCCGGGTTTAAGCTATCTATATATATAAAATGGAATGTGTGTTTCTTTATTTGTTTGTTTGTACCTTATAGGAGACCAAACCTCTGGACCGATCTTCCTGAAAATTTTACAGCATTTAACTGGGACTCTGGCATGATTAATAGGGTACTTTTTCGACCACGCCCACTTTTACGCCCACTTTTTTAAAATTATGTAATGGCTCCCATATAGTTTTTAACAGATTTACTTCAAATTGTATACACATTATACTCCAGGCGAGGTAGAAATAAACACTTCTTACGCCACGCCCCCTTTTACGCCCCTTTTCACGCCAAATTTAAGTTTTAAACTTTTTGTTCTCTGTACAAATTTGTTCCTTAAACGGATTATTTTTTATTTGGTAGTATATTGCTCTTAATACTGTTAACGTCGCCATATTACTATGAACCACGCCCACTTCACCGCCCCCTTTTTTAATTCAGATACTTACTTATACCACTAACAATGTTTGCTATACAAAATACTTTTTTTGTAATATGTATTTACCTAAAGTTTTATATAGTTTTTATCTACAGGTAAGGTAGCCATAGATTTTTTATTACCAAATCCCCCTTTTTCGCCCCATTTTACTTTAATTATAATAAATCTGCTTTCAATCTATATATATAAAAATGAATGTCTGTCTGTTTGTTTGTTTGTTTGTGCTTTATAGGAGGCCAAACCCTTTGACAGATCTTCCTGAAACTTTCACAGCATTTTACTATGAATCTGGAAAGAATAAAAGGCTATATGAAGTTTTTATATGACAAAAGGGCGTTGCACTGCCCATATAACCTAAAAATTTAAATCGCCATATTTTAGGCATTTTTTTACCTACGTTGATGCTATTTGGTACATATGGTATTGGCATAGTTAGGAATACGTACCAGGAGAAAAGTGGGTGGGACCACGCCCCTTTTTAGGAAAATTAAAAATCGCAATATAGTCTTAACTACTGTACCGATCATCATTAAATTTTCACAATAGGATATTCTTACGAAATAATAAATTCTTGACTATATAAAGTTGTGAGTGGACGAAGGGGCGTGGCCTCGCCCATATAACCCAAATTTTAAAATCGTCATATCTTGGGCATTTTTTGACCAACGGCGGCAGTATTTGCTATATATGGTATTAGCATGAATAGAAATACGTACCAAAAGAAAAGTGGGCGGAGCACGCCCCTTTGTTTGCGATATATTGGAGGCTGGACCTGATAACCGATCTTAAATTTTCACAGCGTTCAGCTTTGACTCAGGAATACTTATTACATGATAATATTTTTCGACCATGCACACTTCTGCACCTACTTTTTTACTACGTTTATTAACGGCTATACCACAAATCATGTCATTAAAATCATTAAAATACATATTAATTAAAATAGTGGGGTAGCTCAATTCTCTTTCTTCTACCACTGTCTTCAAAACAGCTGATTTTATAATACGTGTTAATTAAAATAGAGAGTGGGGTAACCCCATTCTCATTCTCCCACAACAGACTGCGAAACAGCTGATTGTGTAATTGCTGCTTTTTGATTGGTCTAAAAATAAAAAGGGGGAGCATGAAGCAAATTACATGCGATTCAGCGCTGAATTCTAATTGGTTTACAACAAAAAAAGAGGCGAAGCATTGCAATAATTAAATTAAATAAATAAATTTTTGTAAATATATAAATACTTTTAATTTTATTTTAAACGAGGGGGTAGCGAAGCACACCGGGTTCAGCTAGTTTTAATATAGATACATAAAAAAAAAATGAATGGCCATCTGTTGTCTACAAAAAACGCTTAATGGTGTTTTAAGGTGAAGATAAAATTAAAATATCTTCATACCTAATAAAGTGTGCAAATATATATTTTGGACCTGAAGCGATTTCTTTAAGCTGAGCCACATCTTTTATTAGGTTCAACGTTGACAAATTTTTCAGAAAATATAAAGACTTGCTTCAAAAATACCAATTTCCACCATCACGAATTTATAATGTTGATAATGTTAATTTTTTCGGGGAAGAAATATTTGTCAGGTCTCGACCATATGGTGCTTAAGTGACCGTAACTCCTCAGGATTTTTTAACACAGAAAGAATTCTTGTTTTTGATAGATCATTTTATAAAATGCGTTATTAAACCAACGCAATAAGACCCTGTACTGCTGTTGCTCGACAATCACTGCATTCATGTCTCTCATGAAAGAAAGCAATATTATTATGTTTTTTTTTCCACCTCATTACTCACATCGCTTGCAACCTCTAGATGTAGGAGTTTACGGTCCATTCAAAAATTATTTAAACCGTAAACAAACGTACTGGGTTCCAGAAAAACCATGATAACTCATGATATTCCACGTAATGTCAAGAATGCTTTACCATTCGCATTAAGTCCTGTACATAAAATGAGTGGATTTCAAGCAATAGGAATTTGGCCATTAAATGTAGACATATTTAAAGACTCGGACTTTGTTCCGCTTGAGCTTGAATTTATCGTATGCCACGAATTATCGCTTGAGCTTGAACATTCTGAACATTCGCAATCTGCTGCGGATATTATTTGCCAAAAAATATTATTGGCACGGAAACAATCAATGTGAACGAATACTTTATCAAAAATAGTAAAAGTGCATCAGTCAGCACATAAATTTTTTTCCCCATAAAAAATAAGGCCTTTCCCTAAAGTTACAAAAAAACGTACAAACCAGAAGCAGCGCAAAAAAAACCTTCGTTTTAACAGAATAACCAGAAATGAAAGCTCAGCAAAAAGAAAATGAAGAGAGAAGGATAAAAAGATAATCAAGCACAAATTTAAAAAACAAAGTAAAAACAAAGCAAAACGGACTGAAGAAGAAAAGAAAAGGTGAAAAGTTAAATATAGTTTGCTAACCAAATTATTCTATATATATAAAACAGGATGTGTGTATGAATGTAGCGTATAGACTCCAAAACGACTGCGCCGATTTTGATGAAATTTTCAGGGAATCTTCAGAATATTCAGGCGGGTGACACTGTGAAGTTAAAAATAATATTATATTATCAATCGATGATAAACAATAAAGATTGTGTACTCTTGAATTTAAGATACCTGCGTTATACACTTCCATGGTAAAACCTTTAAAAAAAAAAATCTTTAAATTACTCTCTGCATTCCACTTTCAATATAAAAAAATGGGATTAAAAAGAAAAAGGCTCCAAAGATAGTTCTTTAAAACATGTTCTAAGTAATATTCCGAATTATTTTAACGCCGTTTTTGCTAAGAAGAAGGGGAAATTTTAATTTTTTGAAGAAAGTGCCCCAAACCATGATTGACGAAAGATTTTGAAATCTTTCAATGGTTTTTTTTTTCTTAAGAAATTTCTGCCATACAAGCTGCGTACACTCTATCATTTTGCGAGTTGTGGCTTGCTTGCAAAAACAAGAGTTTTTAGTCAGAAAATATGATACTGCAACCTGCGTGCCGGCAAAGGATCTGTGCACTTATTTCCTTTCGCAATATTATTATTATTATTATTGACAAATATTTTAAAACGGTTCATGCAATAAGTATACAATTAATGACGGAGTCGTAAAAAAACAACATATGTTTTCCAGTGTTGCTTCTTTTTGTGTAATTGGTATTAATATAGGTGCGACATTTACTTTGATTCACGCTGTATTCTTTATATTCGTCGAATACAAATAGTATTACAATTCGGTAATACGGATATCCGTGTGCGGATTTGAAAACCGTATCTCTATGCTCTCTTCCTCTCTCTCTCTCTGCTGCGCCCCACTCTGTCATCATTCATTTTTGCGCATTTTTTGCAAAAAAGCTTTGTTATCTCTACTTCGTTTGCAGCTTTTGTGCAACCTTAATCATTACTTCTTTGTTTTCATACCTAGGCTCACACAAATGTACAATAACATAAGCGCAGACACACTCACATACAAAAGCACATCAGCTGAATACAGCCAAAGTAGAGTCCAACAAACACACTTACACATACATTTACAAAAGCTTAGCTTTTACTAAAGTTTGTTATTTTTACTTTTGGTGCATAGCTTGATGAAATGTCGGGCAAGATTTTGTCTTTACTTCGCAACCCGCATTTTTTTTTTATTTTCTGCTATGCACCTTTACAACTATATTTCAGGCCAGACCTACTTGTTATTGTTTTCATAGTCAGTGTTGTTAACGTTGTTGTTGTTGTTGTCGTCGTTCGCGTCTACACATGCTGCTTCATCTTCTTTCTCATTTTATTTTTCTATTTTCACCAACACTTGCTTGCCACCGCTGCTCTTCGTTCTTTTGTCTTTTAATTTCTTTGAGTGCAGTTTTATGCACACAAATTAAAAAATAAAAATATATGCACAGTGGGCACAAACAAAAATGGAAAAAAAAGGGAAAAAAAAACAAAACAAACAATGTTGTAAAATATAAGCGTAGCAAATGAAACTTTTGCTCACAAAACTCTTTCAAACGCATTGAAATGTAAAAATGTCAGCGTGTAAAAGTTTCTGAGTAGTTGTATTCGTATATCTTGGTTACACTTTTGCTTGATAAGCGCATTTAATGCAGCAAAGTAAGGATGCACCTCCATCATGTTTAATTCATTTAATTAAAGTTTTGGCATGCCTTTTAATTTTTTTATAGCCAGTTTTCTGTAATTTAGCTATAAATATTTCTTAATTAATGTGCCTCTTCTTGTTTGGGCTCAACAAAAATAATGAGTTATCCTGAAGACTCCCACCGGAGTTTTGGCCTATTAGTTTTGTAAAAAGTCCTGGTAACTTAGTAGGGTACCGAAAAATGTGGCTGTGACATCTTTTTTGCTAAATGTTATTATTCTGAAAATGCTGACCTATTCTAAAATTTTGTACTGCCCTATCTATAAACGTGCATTATTTGACTATGCTCGTATTTTTTTTTCTATTTTTATTTCTATTTTTCTAAAAAAGTCGTTTTGACAAATGTGCCCCTACTACGGTGCACCCATGACCTTTGAAGGGGAGCATTTGACAAGTATGTTTATTCCAGAGCTGTAAAGGAATGCAATCATTTGTGATTTTAAATTATGTGATTTATATTCAAAATGAATGCAATCATTTTTCAAATCATTGATTGTAATTTGAAATTTGTATATGCAAATCATTGAATGTGATTTGAAATTTCAAGTCCCAATCAATGATTTGAAAAAGTGATTGCATTCATTTTCTTCAAATCATTTGCTTTAATCCGGCTTCAGTTGATTATTTGGGGTAATAAGAGAAAAAAATTTAATGGCGGGGGTCCATGTTTTTCTGTAACATATCTTACGATATTTTTACGATATTTATTTAACAAAAGTTGCTGACATATAAGATAAAATCTTTTGCATGCTGCTATGAATATTAGAGATAACAACATAAAGATACATAAAAAATAACATCAAATTAAATTAAAACCTAATTATTAATTACGAGTTATTTTGATTTTGAATCAATTATATAAAAATAGTAAGAACAAAACAAAAACAAAAATAATAATGTAGACTTAAAAATAGGATATAGAAGTATAATTAAAGATAGATAAAGTACAGGCGAGAAAGGAAGAAACAGAAAAAGTTAAGAGAAGTATTCAAAAATTAAATGCTTAAATTTCTTATGATTGCAAACACTTTTAATATTGAATGGCAATGAATTCCACGATCTTATACCACTGACGAAAAACAATCTACTGGAGTTTTCGAAGTTATATTTAGGGATCATAAGGTTCATGTTTCTGGTTGACCTACAGAACTCTATCTTTTCAAAAAGGTACAAAGGTTTTTGTGTGTAAATGATTCGGTGTAGAAAAATAGTGTGTCTAGCTTTATAGGTCACGACCAAGCAATTTTTTACTGGGGGCAGATATATGATCAAAACTTCATATGGCTTAAGAAAGTCAAGAATCCATATACATACCAGGCTACATTATGGAAGGCAACTAAAAGCTTTTGCAACGACCGAGCATCGAGTTTACAGTATACGACTTCCGAGTAAGTTATTACTGGCATCAACAGCTGCAAAACCAGTTTTTTCTTGAGAACATAGTAAACTTTTTTATGCAAGAATTGATTTGATCACCACAGGATAGAGAAGAGTTTATTTGGTGACCAAGATTGGTGACCTTACAAACTAGTTAAGCTTCACGTTGTTAAGCAAAATTGGAGGCAGGTCTTCATTGCTAAACTTTTTTTTTTTTAAATTGGCAATACATAAGATTTCAAGGGGTTCAGCATGAGCATGTTATCAACAGACTAATTTGATATCACGGCTAAGTACTCATTGACTCTAGCACATAAATCTTTAACTAGAACTATTGGCCTCGACAATTAAAGTTGGAGGTAGGTCATCAGCGTATGCATGCATTGTGACGTGGTGACATTTGCTAAATATGTCATTTATGAATATGGTGAATAACAACGGACCAAGTACTGAGCCTTGAGGTACTCCACTAGGTGTGCCCTTTAAAAGAGATAAATTATGTCCCACCCTAACTCTCTGAGACCTACCTATCAAATAGCTTTTTAAGAGGCGGACTGCGGATTTAGAGAACCTTAAATATTGGGAAAGTTTTCTGCAGAGAGGATAGAGTGGCTGACGGTGTCGAAAGCTTTAGAAAAATCTAGTAAGCACAGCAGTGTAGATCGCCCGAAACATAGGGTACTCTTATGTCATCAAGTACTTTGACCACAGCAGTAGAGCAGCTGTGCCCAGGACGAAAACCAGACTGTAGGTGCGACATAAGATAGTAAGGGCTCAAGTGGCGAGATATCTGCTCGGCCATGAGCGCCTCACACACTTTGGATATCGAGAACAGAAGACTTATTGGGCGGAAATCACATGGGCTTCAAGGGTTTGGTGTTTTTGCAACAGGAATAATAGTCGCCACCTTCCAAGCTTGGGGATAATATGATGTAGTAAAGCAATAGTTTATTATGTGGGCAAGCGGGCTACACTGAACCAAAAAGGTACATTATATTAATGAAAAGGTGCATTAATTTCAATGAATTATTAATTGATTTTGGTCCAATGAACTGTGGTCATTGATTTCAATAAATTTTCTTCATACTTTAATGAATAGTTCATTAAACTTAGTGATTTTCAATGAATGGTTCCTTGAATATCAATGTACACTTCATTGAATTCAATGAACACGTTCATTAAAAAAATGCCAAAATTATTGATTTTTCATTGAATTTAATGAAAATTTCATTGAATTCAATGTAAAGTTCATTGAATTCAATGTAAAATTCATTGAATTCAATGTAAAGTTCATTGAATTCAATGTAAGGTTCATTGAATTCAATGTACAGTTCATTGAATTCAATGTATAGTTCATTGAATTCATTGTAAAGTTCATTGAATTCAATATAAGGTTCATTGAATTCAATGTACAGTTCATTGAATTCATGTATAGTTCATTGAATTCAATATATAGTTCATTGAATTCAATGTATAGTTCATTGAATTCAATGTATAGTTCATGGAATTCAATGTATTATAGTTCATTGAATTCAATGTATTATAGTTCATTGAATTCAATGTATTATAGTTCATTGAATTCAATGTAAAGTTCATTGAATTAAATGTATAGTTCATTGAATTTAATGTTTATTTCATTGAATTTAATGTATTAAGTTCATTGAATTTAATGTATTTAGTTTATTGGATTCAATGTACAGTTCATTAAATTTTATGTATTCAGTTCATTGAATTCCATGTATATTTCATTAAATTTAATGTATTTAGTTCATTGGAATGAATGATCTATACATTAAATTCAACGAATTATTTTTTAATCCCTCTCTAAACATTTTTAAAATAAGGAAATAATTACAATTTCAACAATATTTTTTTATTTTAAAGAGTCAATTAATATAAAAATTTTCAAAGATTTTGAATAGTTTTTAAATTTATAAAAATATACGGCAATAAACTCCCACACGAGAGTGCATGCCGCAGGATATTTTAATTGAAATAATTGAAAAATTTTAAAGCACACATCTACGACTCTAATAAAACTAACAAATTGAAATTTTACACCATCCATGAACACATAAAATTGTTGGAATGAGGAGAAGTTCTTTTCTCCAACAGCAAGGATTAATGATTGAATATTTTCGCTTTTAGTTTTTAAAAATTCAATATGCTCCTCGACTTCCTGGATGCTGCTTCCAACAAAAACGAATGCCTCTTGGGAACTGGTAATTGTATGCTTTAGGAAAGTTTTTCTTCCAAAGTTGTCCTTACTGCATGCTTTTTGAGTGGGCACCAAATACCCATGAAGGCTCCAAAGAAGTTTCATAGCAGTACTGTTTAGAAAGATATGAATTGAAAAAAAATAACTATTTATTTATTTAGCCTCGAGAAAAATTAAGCTTACCACTGTAATTAGTGAAATCTTCAATTTCTGCCAACTTTGCCCGCACAGCTTTATCTTTTATGTGGTTTTCATCCTTAAAAAATAAAAACATTTTTTGAAAATGATGGCAGCAGTCACTTAAAATGCCAGGTATATTTCCTATTACTTACTAATACTAATAGTAATTCAACAGATTTAAATTTTCTTTTACATTCAAAGCACAACATTTTCTTCACTTTTAATTTAATTTATTATCACCTTATATCTAAAATTTACACACACAATTGCCACACGTCTTCACAACTTCGCGTTTCACTTCAAACAAAATTGGGAAGGGAATAAATTAGTATGCATTGAATTTAATGAACTATGCATTGAATTTAATGAACTACACATTGAATTCAATGAACCATACATTGAATTTATGAATTATACATTGAATTTAATGAACTATACATTGAATTTAATGAACTATACATTGAAATCAATGAACAATACATTGAATTCAATGAACTACACATTAAATTCAATGAACTATACATTAAATTCAATGAACTATACATTGAATTCAATGACCTATACATTGAATTGAATGAACTAAACATTGCATTTAATGACCTAAACATTGAATTCAATGAACTGTTCATTCAAAATCAATGTATGGTTCGTTAAAATTTGATTTACAGCTAGAATCATTGTACTTTTCATTGACATCAATAAAAAGTTCATTAAAATAATGAAAACAAATCATTGATATTTATTTAGACATTTTTAATGAATATAACTTCATTGTTTTCAATGAACAGTACGTTAAGAACTAAGAGCAATTCATTAAAATTCAATGATTATTTCATTAAAATCAATGAATTAATTTTAACGTATGCTGTTCATTAAATTTGTTTTTTCCGTGTAAGGACATTTGGTAAAATAAGATTAACAAATCTTATTGAAATTCCATCCTCCCCTGCAGCATTTGATTTTATTTTGCTAGTGCATCGAGCTACATCCAATTCACCTACTGCCTTAAATTGAAATTCGTTTGGAGATTCCAAATGATAACTATCACTATCATCATCAACGATGGTATGCGAACCATTCGATGTAGAGGTAGCAACAAAATAATCATTCAAATGGTTAGGATCTATACTACAGGTTTCGCTGTCTTTGTTGCAAACTCTAATACTTTTTAAGTTTCTCCATAGCTGATTTGAAGGTAGATCAGGGTTCAGTCTGGACTTGAAAAAATTTGACTTGGAAAGTCTAACAGCAGATGAAGCTTCGTTCCTGGCTCTTCTGTGCTCATCCGAATTGAGTACAGTTGGGCTACGCTTCCATTTACGATATGTCTTTGGCCGATATTTTAATGCTACTGTAACCGTCTGCGTAAACCAGGGGCAAATTTTATTTATTACGCGGCGCCTACGTAAGGGAACATGAGTGTCAAAAAGAGTATTAATTTTCTCAATAAAAAAGTTAAGCTAGTCATCGACTGAACTTAAAAACCAGCAATCTGACCAGTTTATTAATGACAAATCATTGTATAAAGAGCTGCAGTCAATGGACTTAAAATCACAGTATGAAAAGTAACTGACCGGTACAACAGGTGCACGGCAGATATTAAGCGCACAGAAGAGGAGGTCGTAATCAGATACAAACGAGATTTGATCAAAAAGCGAAATAGACGAAGCATCAGATACCATATAGATGTGTCCAGTAGGCTCGGCAGAGAATCGTTTGAAAACCTAGTGGGCATAACAGAGTTATCAACAGTAAGTGCAACTTCAGAAATGTGGTCGAGAAAGCTGTTGGAAAGATTGTCCTGTTGAAGTAGATTAATGTTAAAGTCTCCAGATATAATTAAGTATTCATAATTAATAGCACAATTTGATAATGAGGTAAAAAACGGAACCAAATTGCAGTTGCGGTTAGGATTATAAACGCATGAAATAAATGCCTTAGTACCATTGCCTAAAATTTCAGTGTTTAAGAATTCTATATAAGATTCGCTTGAGCTACCTAAAAAATTAGCATTTAGATATTCCTTACAATAGATAGCAACCCCAACACCTCTCTTGTCACGTCTGTCTTTTCGAAAAAGTTTAAAATTTTTCAGGTTTAGATAGGAGTCATTTATGTCCTCATGAAACCAAGTTTCCGAGACACAAATGACATCAACAGAAGATTCCACAAAAACATGTCGCACGTAATCTAGTTTAAAGTCATTTAAACTTCTAGCATTGAAATGTATGATTCTTAAACCTACCTGCTGCCTACACATAACTTCAATCACAGTCTTATGATTGTCATTTACGCCAAAAACAGCATTATTTACAACTGTCATATTAAAAGAATAAAGATAATAAAATTAATAATAAACTAAAAGCATTTAAACAATTGAAGAAATGAAAGTAAAGGAGATAAGACGGATAAAAGAGAGAAGAGGGTTGAAAATATAAGGTAAAGTGTAAAAATAAAAAGTTAATATAGTTCAAAATTAAAAATAGAAAATAAAATATTAAAATCTTAACGGGCATAGTAAGCGATTAATATTTTAAATATATATACTTAGCTGCCAGGTGCCATAGAATCCAACCTGGCGTTGGGAGAAGAACTAGGTAGCTCATCCACACTACTGATAATAAAGCTGTCTGCATTTTTTTCCGGTCTAATATACACCGATCCACGAAAAGTATACGCATTATAGATGCTTTTATTGCGTTTGCAAGCAATCGCAGCTTGCAGAAGTTTGCGACATTCAGCATTCAAGCTCTCGTGTATGTAGATGTTATTGTTCGAATCAAAACCTACTTCTCTCAGATTGACAGCTGATTTAGTTCTCCTGCGAAAATCTCCAAATGCCTTGAGCACTCGATTTCTATCAAATCGAGCAGAGAATTTAATGATCACAATCGAGTTCGGGTTGCGCTGGTTTGATTTCACTCTAAAGATGTCTCTTATAATGGGAGGCTGAAAATCTATGTAGTGGCAAACACGATTGAATGTACTCTTCAAATTCTCATCAATAGAAGCAGGCAGACCAAATATGACAGCATCCGATGAGTAATCAGGAATCTTGTTGTTGTTTGTGATGCTGTTATTGATGCTGATAAGCTTTTCTCTGACCGCTCAAGATCATCACATCGATTATTTAATGCACTCAATTGCTTTTCCATCAGAAGGATTTTGTAGTTCAATTCGCTGCACGCTGAATTAAGAGCGCACACTTCAGTATCCACTTTCTCCATAATCTTGATTTCGACGCTAGCGATGTCTTCAGACAGTTGCTTGACTGATTTGCTAGCACTTAGCCGTTCCTCCATTTCAAGTAGTAGAGCTCGAAAATATTTAGAAGAATACTCTCCACTCACCATTTTTGGAGTGCCATCATCCGTGTTGTTAATGCGATGAGAAAGCTGCTGTTGTTGTCGTGTCAAACGAGGTGAGGGTGGCATTATTGCAGGTGTCAAAGAGCACTATATCACGGGAGCAAGAAGAAATAGCAAGCAAAAAAACAGGAGGAGCCAAGTAAAAAAAGAAGATCGTGAAATCCAAAGATCAGGAAAACAAAGCTTGGCTACAGTAGTTGATTGTTTGTAAGGCAGGTCGGTGTGTTTTTATTGTTGTTGTTTAAAGTTATTAATATAAAGAACCGGTGCGTTTATTGTTTATGTTTCGGTTATATTTTGCTGATATTGGTTTTATAAAGCAAGTGTTGAGTGAAAGTGTCTAATTTATTTTGTTTTGCGCGCCTTTTTAATCATTTCTTATTATCAAAAGAATCGATATCTCTGTGGAAAAAGTATTGGAAATTCATAGACTAATATTATTTGTTTATCATTTTATCTTTGTTACTTGCAAACAAATTAATTTTTTATAAGCTTTCCTTAATTTTATTTTGCTATTTATTTTTTGGTTCGCTCTCGCTCCCTTTCACACGTTAAGCTTACTCTTTTAATATATGAATTCCTTATACACGGTTAAAAATCTTTGATAATATTTTAGTACAGCTAAATATCCTGCATATTTTTTAACCTTGCGGTTTAAAATTTGAGCTTTCACAAATACTAACTCATAGTTAAAATTTTTCTTTTCTAACATTTACACCAAAGAAATATTGCAATGCTGAAACTCAATTCGGTTCATATGCTTGTTTATTTCTTTTGTTTTGTATAGCGCAATAGCCCAGTGGTTAACGTTGTGAGCTTACAAACACTTACATAACAATTTGCGTTTTTTATTTTATATCAAATAATTTTTGAGTTACTGGATCTTTCACAGGATCTTGGAGCTGCTGAGCTTTAACTCAGCCTGTGTATAAAACCATGTCAGATATGGTAGATGTGCTGCCAGTATTAAGGCGTCACTGATTTGAAATCAGATTGTGATGTTAATGCTAAGTAATCAATTAGTAGTTGCTTCAGTAATCAGTTTTCGGTTATGTAACCGCTTAGTTACCGGTTTTCTGCTAAGAAATCACTTGGTAATCGCTTCGGTAATCAGGTTCGGCTATGTAATAGCTTAATAATCGATATTCAGCTAAGTAGTCGCTTGGTAGTCGCTCCAGTAATTGGTATTCGGTTAGGTAATCAGTCGTCGGTAATCGATGTGGTAACCTGTTTATATGGAAAAAAAATTCTAAAAAAGAATGCGAATATATTTTAAATTTAAAATCACAATCAATGATTTGAAAGAATGAATGCAATCACTTTTTCAAATCATTGATTGGGAATACAATGATATTAAATCACAAAGAAATGCTTTCTTTTACTGCTCTGGTTTATTCTTATTAAGAAATTGAAATACCTGCATATAAAATGTTTATACAGAAACTACATAATATTATTCAAATAAAAATTTAATACATACATTTGGTTATTTGTATATTGTTAGTAATGAAAAAATATAATAAGAGTAGAAAAACTTAAAGTAACGAGATCATATTCATCACATAGATTGATTAAACTTAAGAACACCAATCATATCAACTTAATTTCTTTACTAATTTCCAAATATTATTTTAAAATTGTATTTTGTGCGGCATCGTAATGCGGAAGATGGAGTCCCAGGAGATGGCAGCTTTAATTCAATTTTGCTGCGTAAAATAAGAGCGATATCCTTCACAATCTTTTCAAAAGTGCCCCTTTTAAAAACGTCAATTTTGCCCATGAGCTTTCGGTAATTTTTATTTTTTTTTTCTTTTTATTTATTTACTAGCAAATACCGCTGCTTCGCCTGCGATAAAAATATTAAATACCATGCACAAATTTGAAATCTTGAAATAACAGTATTATTTTTTATTTGCAAATGCCAAATATAAAAATATTTATGCTTGCTTAATAATAAAAAAATGGTAAAAATATTAAAAAATTAGGTACTTTATTTAATTAGAATTACCTTCTTACAGTAATTGTTATGGTGTCAAAAAGTTGCTTGGCATTTTCTGTATTTTGATCTTTTAAGAAGTCCTGCATAACAGGATTATAAAAAATATTAATGAAACATTTTTTAAATTTTTAATTCAAAAATTTAATTTTTTAACTTAGATTCTAAACATGAATTTATTCTTCTTAAGTTTTGAAAAATTTCCATTATTATGACATGTAACTTTTGGCTATATCCCTAAAACTATAGATTTTCTCAGTGCAACGCATTTGTTATGAAAAGTCGTTAATTAATAAAAATAACGGTAAACGAAAGATTTTTCGAAAATATTTTGTACGTATATCTAGTATATTGAAATTTTCCGTTATAATGACATCAAAAGTATTGCGATATCTTGAAAACTACAGATTTTCTCATATATAACACATTTTCTTGAGAATTAGGATGAGAAAAAACCGATTGAAATTTCAATTTTTTAATTTGCAAGCTAACATCTGTACCATTTTCAAATCGATGTTCATCAAATTGCCTTTGTCAGAAAGCTCAATTATGTGAATTTGGAGAAATGAGAAAAGATCAATGTTTTATATTGTTTTCACAAAACCTTTAAAATATAAAATTTTTGCTCAAAAAATAGTCCAAAAGTTATTTTTATTGCCATTTTTTTTCAATTTCCATTTTCCCCACTCTTTCATACATATCATTTTCCACACATATCATTTATCTGAAAAAATTGATTAATTTTTACACAAATCTCAATAAACAGTTTCTGTTATAAAAAAGAAGCCTTTTATTATAATAGTAAATATAGATAATTTATTAATTTATTTATTTATTTATTGAGACTTCAAAATTTTGTTAAAGTTACATTGCATCGTGTTTAACAAGTTAAATTATAGACTATAATGTATTATCTAAGTGAGTTGGCAATAATATATAGAAGCAACGTGCTTAGGATAGAATGTTGATAACAACCGAAATCTTATAAGGAGTTTTATAATTGAGACAATTAGAGTGACCAAGTTTTGCTCATAACTTGCATGTTGATTTTGAGGAATTATTCTCATAATCAACTGTATACAACTTAAAACTAATATAAAAATACAAAAGATTAAAATACTATACATTTATAATGTTTGTATTTAAACATGAAGAGTTAAAGCACATGTGAATTAATGATAAGTTTACAGTAAAGTAATCAGTGAGAATTATTAAAGATAATAAAAATTAGCCTCTATGCATGTTAGGTAGTTTAATTCTATAAAATTCTGGTAAAGCGGTTGGGGAGTTGGAATTAGATAATGTCTCATTCAAGATACCAATCGGAGAAAGGTAGCAAGAATTAGACCAATTAAATTCCTTTTCTCGATTATAAATTTCATTAATAAGGTAATTTTCATGAAATTCGAGTCTGTCAACAAATCTTTTTTGAAGATCAAAAGCATAGCTACAAAGAGGAGTTACAAGAGCTTTATTATATATGTAATTATTAGAAAATCTTTTAGTAGGCGATTCAAAGTTCTTGTTAACGCAGGATCTTAGGATTTTTCTTTCGATGATTTGTAATTCCTTAGATACTGATGGAGATATTGTAAACCAGATAGGGAAACCATATAAAATTGCAGAGCGAATACTAACCTTATAAATAAGTAATTTTGTTTTTTGACTTAGTGATTTGCAGTAAAATAATCTGGAAAACATTGCTTTAATTTTATTAATTTTTTTTATAGTTAATCTAGCATGTTCATTAAACTTGAAAAGTTTGTTAAATGTGATTCCAAGGTATTTTATACTGTCTTGAAAAGGAATATCAGCACCATTTAAACTCAATTTGAGACTTTTGCTTTCTGGAACTACTTTTCTGTTGCATTTACCTGAAGCATTTCTCATACATATAGCTTGTGATTTCGCGGCATTTATAGTAATGCCCCAAGATTTATAATAGTCATTTATTACTCTAAGATGAGTTCTTACTAGCCGGAGAGCATCAGCAGGAGAATTATCATGAGCGTAAATAAGAGAATCATCCGCATAAAGGATGCTTTTGGATCTATTTATTTCGTGAGGGAAATCATGAATTAATATATTATAAAGATGGGGAGCCAAAACAGAACCTTGTGGTACTCCACTTTTAATAGAACCAAAATTTGAATTTAGATTATTTATTTGAATATAAAAAATTCTATCACTAAGAAAACTCGAAAACAATTTTATAATGAAGGGATCAAATCCAATATGAATCAATTTGTAAATAAGTCCTTTGTGAAAAGCTCTATCGAATGCTTTCTCTATATCAAGTGATACTGCAACTGTACATGATTTTTCCCTCAAATTACTTATTACGTCATCATGTAATTTTAGTAAAGCGTGAAGAGTTGAGTGACCAGGTTTGAAACCAAACTGATGATCAGGAATAAAGCTAAAGTTCATATTAGAATCCATCTTTGATTTAATAACTCTTTCGAGCAGTTTACCTAAATTAGACAGTAAAGAAATCGGTCTGAAATTGTTTAATGCAAAAGAATCGTGTTTTTTTCTAATAGGAATGATTTTAGCAATTTTCCATTTTAGCGGAAAATAGCCATTATGTATACAATTGTTAAAAATAATGGATAGAAAACTAAATGCTGAATTTGAAAATTTTTTAATAATAAAATTTGAAATCAAATCTGGCCCCGCTGATTTTTTTGCATTTAAATTCTTTGCTAAATTTTGTAAGTTATCAGGATTTGTAAAATGAGTGTCTGAAATATTTTGAATAGAATTAAAATTATTATCAAAAATATAAACTGGATTGGAACAACCTGACAAAACCTCATCAATTGATGTATCAATTATATTAAAATTTGCTTCAATAGGAATATTTTCCTGATAAATGTCCGTAAAATGATTTTTGAAAGCCTCTCCTATTTCATAACTGTCATAAATAAAACCATCATTCCTCTCGATCTTATTACAAAATTTTGAGTTATTCCTGTTAATGAATCTGTGTAATTCTTTATATGCAAAAGGACCAGGTTTTATATTTGATAATTTCTCATTGAGCACAAAAGCTTGATGAGATTTTATTTGATTTCTAATCATTATGTTAAGTAATTTAATCTGTGCTGATAATAGTTGATATTCGGAGTTTTTTCTGTTATAATTTCGATGATAAATATTTTTTAAATGTTTTTGCCATTGATATTTTAATTTATAAAGAATTTTTATGTTTTCTGGAACTATAATTTTTCTATTTTTAAGCTCAATAGTTTCTGAATGTGAGTTTATCGTGGAGACAACTGCTGTTGTGAATAAATCAATTGAGTGATCTATGTCAGAATTTGAGAGATTATAATTTGAAGGAGGAGTTATTTCTCCAAGAGCTCCATCTAGATCAGAACGAAAATCAGACCATGATGTGTTTTTATAAGAAATAAAAAACTGTGGAGTATTAACAATAAAATCAAAATCAGGTAATCTGATTTTAATTTTTAAAGGATAATGATCCGAAAAAGAAGGCAGACTTGAAATTGAAAAATTACCATTTATAATGTCGATTATATTAGTGCTTATTAAAAAATGATCAAGAAAAGAAGAACCATTTGGATACGAAGGATTTATGTCTGAGAGCCTATGAAAGTCAAGAGAGTAAGACAGAAGCCAGTTATTTAATGATTTACCATTTAAATTTTCAAGAGAGTCACCCCAATTAGGACTTTTTGCATTTAAATCACCACCTAGTATAGTACTGTCAAAATTTTGAGAAAAATTCCGAATTTTGGTAAGAGAATCGGCCATTAGCGAAGGAGAAGCGTTACTCGGAAAATATAAACTTCCTAAAAGAATTTTTTTACTGTCTGCATTCATATTTAAACTAATGATAATAAAACAATTCGGAAATAAGAGATTAGGAATGGACGTCGTTGTATATTTAAGATTTTTTTTAAGAGCTATACCAACTCCTAAAGATGAATTGTCACGAATGAAGTTATAATTATCCAAAAAGATTTTATATTTTAAAGAAATATGAGTTTCTTGTAAAAATGCAATATCAATATTATTTCGATTTAGGATTGTTGATAAATCAACTTGTCTGCTCTTATCAATTAAAGATCTAACGTTAAATGTAAGTAAATTAAGCAAATTATGGCCCATAATTAATCAGAACTTCTTTGAGTAAACACATGTACTCATTTTTGGCTTGGTCTCTAGGAAGAGATTTATAACATAAAAGAAAATTTTTAATTTTATTTTCTATGGAAGATAACGAGGGATCTTTAAAATAACTAGATAAATTTAGAAACTCATCTATGAGTGATGATCTTTTATTGTTTAAAGTGGGATTTGGAATATGATTTGCGTTTGGAAAGTTGCTAGCGTAAGACTTCCCTGGGATCACAGAACTAGATCTATGAATTGCTGAGAAAACGTTATTTTCAATAGTAGATTTCTTTTCTTTTGCTTCTCTTAGTATTGATTTTTTCCTTTGAAGATATTCTTTAAACGCTGGACAGCCACGATAATTCGCTGGATGTACTTCTTGCTTGCAATTTATACAAAAAGGATGTGAAGAATTTTTATCTTTACGTTCGCAGTTACCTGGATCATGATTTTTGTTACATTTAACGCAGGCGTATTTTTTATTGCAATTTTTTGCGATGTGTCCCCAGTTTTGGCAGCGTTTACACTGAATTTCTTTAAAATTTGATTTGGGTGTTTCCCAAGAAACAACCTGATTTAATATATATTTTATTTTTCTCAAGTTTCCAATCTCCCCACCAGGAAACAAGGTTATAGAAAAAAGACCAGTATCTACGTTATTAATTATTGAATTTCGTGTTTGGAGTTTAGAAACTTTATCTATTACACCAGGGGCTTGCAACTCAATTTATAAGATAAGTTGTCTTTTAAGTGTTTTGTTGTTGTATATACAACTTCGGTCAAAATAACAGCAGTGCGTAACACTAATTAATAAAAATTCAAGTCAGACAAAAAAACAATAATGTTATTTTTCTCTCTGCTGTTATAAACGGTTACTTGATAAATGCTCAAAAAAATTTAGTCACAAAATTTCGAAGGATCATAAACAGATCAGGTGGTGAAGAAATGATTCACCAAAGATCGCTGGTCTTTAGCTGCAAATCTTGGTAAGTCGAACTAGTGTTTGCATATAATTTTCGAGCAATTCGTGCTCAAAGTTATATGTCAAAGAAGACAAGAAAGAAAAATAAACACACCAGTAATTAGTAAACTTATATTAGATATACAATGTTTATATCTTACGTTCGTTTGCTAGACAAATCTTCAATTCGTGAATATTAATATTAAATACGTAAAGATGACTGCTGCAATTAGTTCATAACAGGATCTTATAGAAAAACTTAATTTACTCTACTAGCAATAAATTTGTGATTGCATGTTTCCAATTAGTGGAAATCAATGATTTTACATTAAATTAAACGCGGTTTTACAAATGAAGTTTAATAGAGGGTCCGCCAAATAACTTTTTTTTTGAAAATTTTATAAAAAAAAACTTCTAAAAATTTTCTTAAATTTCTTTTTTTATTTGAAAGTACAATCCTTCCGGTTAATAATGAAAAATAATTTCATTCAAATGGCTGCCTCGGCTGGCCATGCAGTAGCCTACACGATCGGTCCAATTTTTAAGCATATTATCGATTGTGTGCAGCTGTATTTCACCAATGGCTTCACGAATATTGTCCTTTAAAGCGTCAATTGTCTCTGGCTTGTCGACGTAACACTTACCTTTGAGGGCACCCCACAAATAATAGTCCAACGGTGTCAAATCGCAGTTCCGAGGTGGCCAAACGACATCAGCTCTGCGGCTGATAATGCGATCTTCAAAAACAGGGCGCAAAACATCGAGTGTAGCTTCGGCTGTGTGGCACGTAGCGCCGCACAGTGATTCGAGTCCATACAAGCGATGGACAAAAATAGAAGGAGTGGTCGGAATCGAATGAAATTTTGCTTGTATCTGAACAATGGTATACTGAATCGAAAACGTAAAAAAATTTAAATAAACAATTGTTTTTTTAAATTTAAATAGTTTTTAAAAAAATGGGTTTTTATCATTTATTTTTTCTTCATTATTCTGCAAAGTAGTACTGCCATAAAATGATACATTTTTATGACTATCAGGGAGAAAAACTAGAGATAAAATGTATTATTTATAATATATAAATAAGTGAATTTAAAATTTATTGCGTAGTGAAAAGTTGTTAAGGAAAGTGTTCAGAATATTATGCATAATGAAAGTTATTAGTAATAAAATTAATATAAAGACATAAACAGGATATGAAACGATACTTCTTTAGTTTTATCGAAGAAATAACAACCAAAGATTACATTTTTTCAATAAGGTTTTAATCAAAAATATAACTTTCATCGGACGAGCTTTCTTCTGCATCATTTAACATTTCTGCAAAGTTATCTAATTCGCCTGTCCCTTCCATATTAATTTCAACTAAATATTTTGCTATACAATTATCATTTCGCTTTTGCACTTTTGATATCAAATTCCTTTTTGATACAATCCCTGGATCAGATGACAAAATTAAAAACCGCATAAGGTCTTCATTTGTATTTTCACGACTTGTTTTTCTAGTGTGGGAAAGTCTAGCATTTCTAATAATTTTATGAGTTGATTCCAAAGCTTCCTCAGAAAGGGAACCTGCAAAAGATTTTTTCCAAATTTGAAGAAAATTTAAAATAATTTGTAAATACATATATCATATTTAAATAACCTATTGGCAAATCGAAGTACTTGATGACTTCTGTTCCGTGTATTAACACCTTATGCAATGAGCTGGGCATGTAGTACCAACTATAGTTTTTAAGATATAAATCTCTTGTTCTCAGCAAGAGCAAATCAAATTCTTTAATATTTATGGTTTTTCCACACGACAAAACTTTCAATATTAAGGACATATTGTAAAGCAAGTCCGGAAGACGATATGCAATATGGATTAAGCATTCCAAAAATCGAATCCAACAATGTAGAATAGATAAGCCGAATTTGTAGTGATCTTCGTTGCTCAACCGACTGGTTGTGACAAGGTTCATTTCTTTGGGAGAGGCTTTACAAATGAAACATCTACTTGCACTTGTATTTTCTGTTAATACGTTAGCTACTGACCCATCAATCATGGTGCAGTGCATAATATAAGAAACTTCTGCAACCTCGCCATTCTTTAAAAATGTATCACATTCAAGATTATTTATCTTAAAATTCATGTTATTATTCTCCATCGAAACTATCTGTTTGGATTCTTTTGTAAAAACAAATTTAATGGGTCTGCATGAAAGTGTTGATGAAGGTGTTGAATTTTCCCATAGAGCTTCATTTGTTGAACTATCAATCAGCCTAAAAATGATAAACGAAATAATAAAAATATATTCGCATTTGATGATCAATTAAAAATTACTTAAGTGGCACAAAGGCAACCACAAACAAAAATTCATCCGTATGTTCCTCAATAGCAAACTTCTGTTTATAAAGAGTGTGGCCTGAGCTGCCATCCATTCCCCATTTGGATATAAGAGCAAGCTTTCCCGAAGGTCTTCCATTTCTGCATTGCTCCAAAATTCCATTTGTTGTCATGCGCATGAGTGGCTGCAGATCAACTTCGGCTGAAATCTCTGTCACTTTTATTTTTGTTGTCAAAGTGCGTCCCAACTTTCGTATAGAATACAAACTTGGGAAACAATTTTCATGCAAGCGATTAACAACGTTTGCCAAAATTTTATATTTTTCATCAGATAAACCCAAATCAAAGCAAAGCGAGAGGGCTTCACTAGGTTCCAGTTTTTTTGTTGTTTCAGTTTGCTTCTCTTCACTTCTTTTTTTGGTTTTTTTAGCAGCATAAGCAAGTTCTTCCGGACAATAATCATTTAAAAGATTTTCAATCCTTCTTAATTTTGTTTTTTCTGAAGCAGTTTCGAAATTTATTTCAGGTCTGCCACGTTTTCCAGCACTAGTACTCGGTTCCTATTTAAAAAGGAAAAATTAATGTGTGATTTATAATATTATTTTTGATATCGAGGCTATTACTTACATTATCGGAATTAGTTTCCTTGAATATAGTCCACTTCAACCAAGCAGAGTGGTTTTCAAGTAACCTCTCTTTTTTATATTGGCTTTGACGCCACTTTTTTGTCATCTCGGCGTTAAATCGAGATATGTTAATGCGAAGTTTTCCGTCACTAAAACTAGATTCCCCGAGCTTGGAAACACAAAATGAATATATATTTAATGATCTTTTTGTTACATCACTAGTAATCCACAAATCAATAACATCTTCATATAATATTTGTTTTGGCATCTATATATATAAAAAAATGTTGTCAAATCTGTTTGTGACGAGTGTTTGAGAGTTCGGCTGGGTAAAAAAAAAATCTGCCGATACCATTTTGTAGGGTACGTTTTATAGATGGTTTTAAAAAAAAAATTGTTTGAAAATGTTTTGATTTGGTCGAGTTATATGTGTTTGAGTGAAGGGTTTTGGACCTATTGGAAATTTTTTTTTTTGCAAATTTGATTTTAATTGATATGAAAAGTAAATGTATGAATTTTATGCAGTTCAAATTGTGTACATACGCGCTATTTTTGTTGGAAATAGCAATCAAAATAGCACGCAACCAATAACAAAGGGAAAAAATGGTCATACGACAAGTGAACGAAATTTAATTGAATCTATATAAATAAAAATCAAATGTCGTTCGTTGGTATTTGCATCAGTTGAGAACGGCTGAACCGATTTGGATAATTTTTTTTTAAAATGTTCGTAATAGTCCAACTTAGGTTTTTACGGAAAGAAAAATTGACCACGCCCACTTTGCGCCCACTTTTTTGATTTATCTAAAATCGGAAAACGGCTGGACCGATTTGGATAATTTTTTTTTAATGTTCATAGTAATCCAATTTAAGTTTTGTCGGAAAGAAAAATTGACCACGCCCACTTTTGCGCCCACTTTTTTCAATTTATCTAAAATCGGAAAACGGCTGGACCGATTTGGATAATTTTTTTTTCAAATGTTCGTAGTAATCCAATTTAAGTGTTTACTGAAAGAAAAATTGACCACGCCCACTTTTGCGCCCACTGTTTTGATATCTATATATATAAAATTAAGTGGCAAAACTTCCTGTTCGCATACTCCTCCTAGACGGCTTGCCCGATTTCAATGAAATTTTCAGGGGTGATTGGGGTCTGTGTGGAGGGTGCACATAAGAAATTGCATGTGTGTATCTTTGCAGGTTTTGTACCACACCCCCTTTTGTCGCCCACAAATCAATAAAAATGCTGTATTTAAGACGGTTTTGGTCGTATGAAATTAAAATTTGGTAAATAAGTTCGTATGATAACTATAATTAACTTTGAAAAAATGGGCGTGCTCACAATTCATCTACGCCTACTTTAAAGAAAATATCAAAATACTTCGAAACCATTGGTCCCATTGAGCTCAAATTTTGTAAGTACGATTTGCTTTGAGTACGAGATGGTTTAAGGGGCAATGCCACACCCCCTTTTACCTCCCACATATAAATAAAAAATTGTTGTTATCGAATAGCTTTAGTTAGAGTTATGGGTCGCACAGCTTAGAAATTCGGTATTCGACCACAATTAAGACGTGCCGTTTCTGTGATGAAATTTTATGGGAGTGGACAAGGGGGAGGGGCACCTCCCATACAACCCAAATTTGTGATATCGAATAGCTTTGAAGTTATAGGAATTCATCTTTGGAATTCAGTTTTTGACCTCAATTTACACATGCAGTTTCAATGGTTTTATTTTATGGGCGTTGGACAGGGAGGCGTGACATCTCCCTTACAACCCAAATTTGCGATATCGTATTGCTTTGAAGTTATAGGTTGACAGCGTAAGAATTCGGTATTCGACCTAAATTTATACATGCATTTTCAATACTTACATTTTGTCGTCGTAGGGCAAAGGGGAGTGGCACTTCCCATACAACCCAACTTTGTGCTATCAAATAGTTTTAGAGTTATAAGTCGTACAACGCCGAAATTCAGTATTCGACCTCAATATACACATGCAGTTTCATTGATTCAATCTATGTTCATTGGTAAGAGGGGCGTGGCACCTCCTATTTAACGTAAATTTGCGAAATTCAGTTTTTGACCTCAATTTACACATGCAGTTTCAATGGTTTTATTTTAATGGGCGTTGGACAGGGAGGCGTGACATCTCCCTTACAACCCAAATTTGCGATATCGTATTGCTTTGAAGTTATAGGTTGACAGCGTAAGAATTCGGTATTCGACCTAAATTTATACATGCATTTTCAATACTTACATTTTGTCGTCGTAGGGCAAAGTGGAGTGGCACTTCCCATACAACCCAACTTTGTGCTATCAAATAGTTTTAGAGTTATAAGTCGTACAACGCCGGAATTCAGTATTCGACCTCAATATACACATGCAGTTTCATTGATTCAATATATGTTCATTGGTAAGAGGGGCGTGGCACCTCCCATTTAACGTAAATTTGCGATATTGAATATCAGCGTCAGAATTCAGTATTCGGCCCCAATTTATACATGCAGTTTCATTAATTACATTTTATGGGCGTACGACAAGGGGGCGTGAAACCTCCTATTTAACCCAAATTAGAGATATCAAATAGCATTGGGGTTATAGGTCTCACAGCTTTGGAATTCAGTATTGGACCTCAATGTACACATGCAGTTTCATTGATTATATTTTATGAGCGTTGATCAAGGGGGAGTGGCACCTCCCATACAACGAAAATTTGTGATATCGAATAGCTTTGTAGTTCAAGGTCGCACAGCGTCGGAACTCAGTATTCGACCAAAATTTACGCTTGCAGATTTACTGATAAAATTTTTTAGAGTTTGTCGGGGGGCGTGACACCTCCAATTTAACCCAAATTTGCGATATCGAATAGATTTGGAGTTATAGGTAACTCAGCCTCAAAATTCAGTATTCGACCTCAATGTACTCATGCAGTTTCATTGCTAAAATTTTATGGGCGTAGGGAAAAGGAGAGTGGCACCTCCCATACAATCAAAATTTGTGCTATCGAATAGTTTTGGAGTTATATGTCGCACAGTTTTGGAATTCGGTATTCGACCTCCATGTAGACATCCAGTTTAATTGATTACATTCTATTAGCGGTGATGAAGAGAGAGTGGCACTTCCTATACAACCCAAATTTGTTATATCGAATAGCTTTTTGGATATAGGTCGCACAGTCTCAGAACTCAGTATTTGACCTCAATTTAGACATGCTGTTTAACTGATAACATTTTATGGGCGTTTGAATAGGGAGAGTGGCAGCAACGCGCCGGGTTTCAGCTAGTATTTTATAATGTTTGCACTAAATCAATCGCACTTTTAACTTTTTTGCCACTTGCTTTATGTCAAATGTAAACAAAATTAACCCAATAGTGGCTACTTCATAAATTTAAACAAAATAAAGCTTAAAGTTAATAAAAATAATTGTGGATAAAAATAATTCTAAGGTATTTAGGAATTTCTAATTAAATTAATCAAAATTTTTATAAAAAATTCTTAATAATTATGATATTTTAAGCCAATTGTTATTTTTATATTACATTACTTATGCTTTTCACATGCAATGCAATATAGGGTTAATTTTTTAACGGTTTTGATTTTATGTTTACAAAGAAAAAGAGTTAAAGCAAGAAACAAAAAAAGTTGATGTTTGAAAAAAGAGTAATATTTTTAAAAGGCGGACGAAAGCGGAGTAAATTTTTTTAGTTCTTGTTAGTAGAAAGTTAAGAAAGTTAAGCTATTTTGCAATTTTAAGTATTAAAAAGCGTGACTTTGAAGTGAAGTAAAATTAAAATTTTTAATTTTATTTTTACAATTTAAAAAACTTAAATTCGACCTTTTTATTATCTTTACAAAAATGTTATTATTTTTTTTTTTTTTTAAATTGCAGTTTTCATAATTTTTTTTGTCTTACCCGATTTTCAAGATGCGATAATACATAAAATTCATGAAAAACAATCAACTCTTAGAACCTATAGCGGGCGTAAATTAAACTCTAAACAAATAATTTTTATTTATATTTTTAGTTGATGTTTTACCTTCCAATTGATATCAAAACATTCTTATTCTCTGCCATAAATTTTTTTGATTTTTGTATATGGGACGAATGACTGTGCGCCGTCCTGTTGAAACCAAATGTTGCCAATATCCTCCTCTTCAATTTTTGTGAACAACATGGCCCGATAACGATCGCCATTGACTGTAACGGCCACTCCTTGCTCATTTTCGAAGAAAAATGGCCCAATTATGCCTCTGGACCAAAATCCGCGCCAAACAGTGACTCGTTTTGGATGCAGCGGCTTTTCAATGTATGCGTGCGGGTTTTTTGTGCCCCAAATGCGACAATTTTGCTTGTTTACATACCCGCCAAGAACAAAATGAGCTTCATCTGAAAAGATGATTTTTTTGGCAAAATCGGCATCGTGATTTTCAAAGTAATGTCGCAACATTTCCCAGCTTTGTTCAAGCGTATACACAACCATATTCGTTCAGCGGAAAGATAAAACTAATTATCTGTCAAATCATACATGAGCTAAGTGTTACCATTCACGAAATAAGCACTAGTTGAAAAAAAAAGTTAGATGGCGGACCCTGTACTTTCGGAAAGCAATTTGTGATTAAATTAAAAAGCAAAAGCCACTCGTTGGAGAAGCTGATCGAGCTGATCAATACTGGAACGAATCGATAAAGTAGTAAGTAAATCTATTACTTTCTTTAACCTTTAGGGTTGCGGCCTAAACACTAATGACAACAATTTTATATGGATGTGTTAAGCAATTCTATTGAAAATGTTTATTGATATTGAAAATTGAAGCTCAATATGTAACTTTACCAAAAGTCAAAATACATTTTATTTTTTTTAGTAAGAACATGCCTTAGACATATAGTATAAGTAAACAACATGTCTATGCAAGAAAAGTCAAATTTTTTTCATTAGGACTCACATCAGTTAATACAATCTGCTTAAAAATATCTTACTAGTATAGACGAGAACTTTGTGTTACGAGAATATAATATTAGCATATTAGCAAATTTTCTGTTTCTAATAAACACATATTAAAGTTACAATATTGTTATAAGTCTCAACAACAATCTGGTACAAAAATGGTTTGAAATGCTGCCTAGATGTAATGAGCTCGGCCCATGTCTTCTAATAAATATTTACTGAGTTTAACATAAAACACGTTGTAAGCTGTATATATTTGGTAAATATGTCTCGTTCTCTCTGACTTCCGCTTTCTATGTGTACGTTTCCGGAAATATGCAAAAATATCACATACATGCTATTAATACAAAATATCAACAAGATTCCAACGTCACGTCCGTGCCAGACAATAACATCAAATGAATTTTCGGTAACAACTTCCGTTTTCGTTATTGTTTAGACAGACACAACCGGATGTTGCTTTGTTTATGTATATGAGCATGACACTATTTTGTTAGAAGCGCAAAGATGTTTATTTTAAAAATGCTACAATAAAACAGGAAGAATGCCCAACGACGACAAGAAGAAAATTGACTAAAAAAAATGTCAACTAAATACAAATAATTCATGCATAATTCATTGGAGGGAAAAACTTTAAAAGATACGCCGACAAACTCTTATACGAAAGAACGAGCCAGAAAGAAGACAACAGATGCAAGGAATGAAACAAGTAACACAAGTAGATGTTTAGCAAAAGAATTAATAAACATGTAAAGCACTTAAGAAATGCTAATAAGCAGTAAAATTAAAAAATGAGAATAATAAATTCTGAATGATGCCGAAGAAGAAACATAAAAAGGACAAACAGTTTTGCATAAACTCCAGTTTGTGAGAGTTTTAAAAGCTAAAAGCAAGAGCGATCAGTAAGTTCTCAAACTTTCAAATAGGAATAAGAAACAGATAAAAATAAATAAAGTCAAAATAAGTGAAAAGCAAAAAATAATAAAAAACAAAGATAAAAGAATGACGAGTTGATGCGGCTTAGTATGGATATCGGTTAACACAGCTTATGTTGTGGTATACAAGTTGGCTTCAGTGGTATTTAATGGCTTAAAGCATGTCCTTTTTGCTTTTTTTTCAAAGCTTATTGTATTTTAATTGGCGTACATTGAAACACAGTTTATCGTAAAGAATCAAAAAATTTCTTAAAGAACATGTTCATCAACTTTATTTTGAGAAAATTATTGTTAAAACCCTTAATTTTTGACATTGACACTTATATGTAACTACATCATTTAATGAAATGAGCTAAAAAATTTATCATAATAAGACATCGATATTTTATGTTTCTTGTTTTTTATATAATTGAATATTTTTCTAAACAGGCAGGCCCATAGAGAGCCAAATTCTCTCCCCTGTTTCGAGCTATAAGCGGAAGTAAAGCAAAAAATGGCACTCATAGGTGTCATCAGTTTAAATACAGTAAATTAAAAAGTATTTCAGATAGAAATCTCTTTGAAACGGTTTTTTAAAGATTTTTAAATATTGGGGGTTGGAATTAGTTTTAAAGGTTTTCTAAGAGATGGCGTAACTATCAATAGATCGCATCGGGCACACCTGTGACTATATTCATTTCAAAGCACATTGTCTAAGCTTCATTTTTCAGTATGTGTCATTCCACTGAAGTGTAAACAACATATATTTTTTTCTCTGTGAACATGTCGACTTTCGTTCCAACAAAACGCAATTTGCGGGAAGGTTTACTTTTGTGCTTCCATTTGTAGAAAAAAGCGGTTGAAGCACAACGCACGCTTACTGAGGCTTACGGGGACTATGTTCCATCGATTTCTACTTGTGAGTACTGGTTCCGTCGGTTTAAAAGTAGTGATTTTGATACGGAAGACAAAGAGCGTCCGGGCCAGCCGAAAAAGTTTGAAGATGAGGAATTGGAGGCTTTGCTTGATGAAGACCCGTGTCAAACCCTTCAAGAATTGTCAGAATCATTGGGAGTCGACTTATCAACGGTCGGCAAACGCTTGAAGGCCATGGGAATGATTCAAAAGCAAGGAAATTGGGTGCCGTATCAGTTGAAGCCGAGAGACGTTGAACGGCGATTTTGCATGTGCGAACAACTGCTTCAACGGCATAAAAGGAAGAGTTTTTTGCATCGTATTGTCACTGGCGATGAAAAGTGGATCCATTACGATAATCTTAAGCGAAAAAAATCGTGGGGACCACCCGGCCATGCATCAACATCGAGGCCCAAGCCGAATATTCATGGCGCCAAGCTTATGCTGTGTATTTGGTGGGATCAGAAGGGTGTCGTGTACTATGAGCTGCTAAAACCTAACGAAACCATCACTGGGGAACGCTACCAACAACAATTGATGCAATTGAGCCGAGCATTAAAGGTTAAACGTCCGGAATATGCCAAAAGACACGACAAAGTGGTTTTTCAACATGACAACGCACGGCCACATGTTGCAAGAACCGTCAAGGAAACGTTGGAGGCGCTGAATTGGGATGTGCTACCCCACCCGCCTTATAGCCCAGACATAGCCCCTTCCGACTACCACCTATTCAGATCGATGACGCATGGCTTGGCTGAGCAGCGCTTCACTTCTTACGAGGATACCAAAAAATGGGTCGATTCGTGGATTGCCTCAAAAGACGAATCGTTCTTCGGGCGCGGAATCCATATGCTGCCAGAAAGATGGGAAAATGTTGTAGCTAACGATGGACAATACTTTGAATAATATACATTGTACCGTTGTTTCTAAATAAATGCTCAAAAACCGAAAAAAAAACCTTTAAAATTAATTCCAACCCCCAATAGTTAAATAATATTGATATGTTTTCTTTAAATAAAACAAAGCTCTAATAATATAAATATATTCCACATTTATTGGATATACTTCAGCAGCTTGAACCTCACTGCTCGTAACATTCTTTTGCTAGATCATCGAAACCAGTTACAGCAATATTAGTTCAGGGTTTTATAGTGAATCAAAAGTACTAAATATTTAATGTATATTAACTTCTTCCTATCTAAAATTTAAGCTTTAAATTCATAATTAAAATTTTTCATTATTTATATAGAAAAATGATAAAAGTAAAAAGTTACAAAAGTAAATCTATAATTCATAATTCAAATTTTTCATTATTTATATAGAAAAATCATAAAAGTAAAAAGTTACAAAAGTAAAGCTATAATCTATAATTAAAATTTTTTATTGTTTATGTATATACAACATGAATGCGACTTAGAAATTAAAAATAAAGAGTTAACATAATTTTCTTTAAAATAAACTACATTCGTTGTACATATTTTGAACACAGTCTGCTTGCTACAGGTGCTTGATCATTCTGATTTTCAGATTTTAATATTTTTGATTTTATATCAAATTGTTCCATATTATAGTTTTCTTGAACTCTGTTATTATAATTGATTTCCTTATTTGTATTATAGTACTTCCGAAAATTTGAAAACCTAACTCTCTTTGCATATGCCTTCCTAAGTTGATTAACATGAGCCTGAATATTTCTTCCATTTTTTCTATCAAATATCTTATGTAACTCAATTTCTTTATTATTCTCACTGGTGCCTAATTTAAGTAATTTTTAAATTCATATTTGTATAAAACAACTTAGTTTTCTTCATATTAATTTCTATGTCTAAGTTAACTATTGAAATATTTAGGAGACTCTTTTCCAAAACCTTCATCTCGTCTATTTTCTCTCCTTTTTATTTGATTTTTGCTTTCACAGTGCGGCTTAACAAGGTCGATTGTAGTTCTTGGTTTGTATGCGAAAAGCATATTAGATGGTGACGTGCAATTGGTTGTTGTTGGTGTATTTCTGTAATTAAAAGGTACAGAATTTAATATTTTTTAAAAATCAGTTTTTGTTCTTGGACGTTCTACGCAACTCTTTTTTAATGCATTCTTAATAGTTTGAACACCTCTTTCGGCTAATCCATTTGACTCAGGATGGTACGGTGGACTTTTGAAAACAGTTATACCATTTGCCTCACAAAAACTTATGAACAACCCTGAACCAAATGGAGGACCATTGTTCGAAACAATTTCCTTTGGTAGACCACAAATAGCAAATCTATAAGACAACTCCTCTATTACAGATTGAGCCGTTGTATTCTTCATGATTGCGACATCAATCCACTTCGAGTAATCTATATATATAAAAATGGATGTATGTATGTGGGTATGTGGGTATGTGGGTATGTGGGTATGTGACTATATCACGTATAGACTCCGAAACCGCTGAACCGATCTTTATGAAATTTTCAGGGAAACTGAACCCACATCTTGAGAGTGTTCCTGTGAGGTTTGGTAACGATTAGACAAGGGAGCGTGGTACCTCCCATACAAGCCAAATTTGCGCTATCGATCACAAATAAGAAAACGGATAAATATCAGACGGTTTCGATCGTAAAAAACTAAAATTTGGCAATTTTGTTCAGATGGTTACTGTCAGTAACTGTACAAAAAATGGGCGTGGTCACAATATATATACACCCACTTTTTCGAAATCATGGCAATTGCGAAGTTATACACATTTTTATAGTGAAACTTGCTGTGTAGGTGCTCTAGGAGGCGGTCACTATATATAAATGTTTTCACGCCCACTTTTGTCGCCCACAAATCAATATCTATATATATATATAAAGCAAAACGATGTGTGTCTGCCTGTTTTAGGTACGAGATGGTTGAGGAAAAAATTTTGCCACACCCCCTTTTACCGCCCCTTAATCAATAAAAATGTTATATTTCAGTCGGTTTGGGTCGCATAAGGCTAAAATTTTGTAATTTAGTATGTACAGTTAGTGTCGACAACTGCACTAAAAATGGGTTTCCACGCCCCCTTTTACCGCCCACAAATAAATGAAAATGGTTTATTTCAGACGGTTTTGGTCATATAAGACTTAAATTTGGTACTTTGGTTTGTGTAGTTATTGACAGTAACTGTACGAAGAATTGGTTTCCACGCCCCCTTTTCGCGCCCACAAATCAGTGAATCAGCTTAAGAATGCTATTTTTAAAGCAGTTTTGGCCGTATGAGACTAACATGTGATACCTAAGTTTGTATGGTTACTTTCGGAAATTGTACTAAAAAATAGCGTCATCGCTATATAGCCACACCCACTTTTTGAGAAATCATTAGAATTGACTACTGGGCCGATGGAGCTAAAATGTTGGCTTAGTTTGTACGATTACTGTCAGCAACTGTACTAAAAATTGGTTTCCACGCCCCCCTTTTACCTCCCACAAACCAATGAAAACGTTTTATTTCAACGGTTTGGGTCGTATTAGACAAAAATTTTGCAATTCAGTTCATATGGTTACTCTTCACAAGTGCACTAAAAATAGGCCTGTCCCACTTTAGTTAAACTCACTCTTCGGGGCGTTAGCGTCGAGTGAGGTAGAGTGCGCCAGGCTTAACCTAAGTTGAGCTGAAATTTGGGCAGTCGATTTGTTTCGATTACAAGATGGCTCAAGGGAAATATTTTGCCGCACCACTTTTTACCGCTTGCAAAACAAAAAAAAAATGCTATATTTCGCACGGTTTTGATTGTATTAGACTAAAATTTGCTTATTTAGTGCATATAGCTACTTTCGGCAGGTATACTGAAAATGGTGAATATATTTGGCATTTCTTGACATTTGGCAGTCTGTGGCAGAACAACGTCTGCCGAGGAAAGTGAGTGTTCCTGCGAGGTTTAGTAACGTTTGGACGAGGGGGCGTGGTACCTCCCATACAGGCCAAACTTTCGCTATCGACACAAACCAAAAAAAGGACTTAATAAACTAAGATTTAATAATTTTGTTCAGATGGTTACTGTTAGTAACTGTACAAAAAATGGGTGTGGTCGCATATATATACGCCCACTTTTTCGCAATCATAGCAATTCTGGAGTTCTACACATTTTTATAATGAAACTTGCTGTGTAGGTGCTCCAAGAAGTAGTCACGATACATAAATGTTTTTACGCCCATTTTTACCGCCCAACAATCAATATCTGTATATATAAAAATGAATCGTGATGTGTTCGGATGCTTAAAACTTGAAAACGACTGGACCAAATTGAATACTTCTTTAGGGTTTAGGGTTTAAGTTTAGGAAAAAAATAATGCCACACCCCCTTTTATCGCCCACAAATTAATAAAAATGCTATATTAAAGGCGGTTTTGTTCGTATTGAATTAAAATTTAGTAAATAAGTTCGTATGATAACTGTCATTAACTGTTATAAGAACGGGCGTGGTCACACTTCATTTACGCCTACTTTTAAGAAAATATCAAAATACTTCGAAACTATTGGTCCGATTGAGCTCAAATTTTGTAAGTGGCTTTGCTTTGAGTACGAGATGGTTTAAGAAGAAATGCCACACCCCCTTTTACCTCCCACAAATATATACAAAATATGTGTTATCGAATAGCTTTAGAGTTATGGGTCGCACAGCTTAGAAATTCAGTATTCGACCACAATTTAGACATACCGTTTCAGTGGTGAAATTTTATGGGAGTTGGACAAGGAGGAGGGGCACCTCCCATACAACCCAAATTTGATATATTGAAAAGCTTTGAAGTTATAGGCCGCACAGTTTTGAAATTAGGTTTTTGACCTCAATTTACATATGCAGTTACAATGATTTTATTTTATGGCGTGACATCTCTCTTACAACCCAAATTCGCGATATCGAATTGCTTTGAAGTTATAGGTTGACAGCTTAAGAATTCGGTATTCGACCTAAATTTATACATGCACTTTCATTACTTACATTTTATGGGCGTAGGGCAAAGGGGAGTGGCACTTCCCATACAACCCAACTTTGTGATATCAAATAGCTTTGGAGTTATAGGTCGCACAACGCCGGAATTCAGTATTCGACCTCAATGTACACAAGCAGTTTCATTGATTTAATTTTATGTTCATTGGTAAAAGGGGCTTGGCACCTCTTATATAACGTAAATTTTCGATATCGAATATCATTGAAGTTATAGGTCGCACAGCGTCAGAATTCAGTATTCGACCTCAATTTATACATGCACTTTCATTAATTACATTTTATGGGCGTACGACAAGGAGGCGTGAAACCTCATCTTTAACCCAAATTAGAGATATCAAATAGCTTTGGGGTTATAGGTCGCACAGTTTTTGAATTCAGTATTGGACCTCAATGTACACATGCAGTTTCACTGATTACATTTTATGAGCGTTGATCAAGGGGGAGTGGCACCTTTGACACGTTTGAGACCTTGACCATACAACGAAAACTTGTGATATCGAATAGCTTTGGAGTTTAAAGTCGCACAGCGTCGGAATTCAGTATTCGACCAAAATTTACGCATGCAGATTTATTGATAAAATTTCTTAGAGTTTGTCGGGGGGCGTGACACCTCCAACTTAGCACAAATTTGCGATATCGAATAGCTTTAAAGTTATAGGTAACTCAGCCTCGGAATTCACTTTTCGACCTCAATTTACACACGCAGTTCATTGGTAAAATTTTATGGGCGTAGGAAAAAAGGGAGTGGTACCTCCTTTACAACCCAAATTTGTGCTATCAAAAAGTTTTGGTGTTATATGTCGCACAGTTTTCGAATTCGGTATTTGACCTCCATGTTCACATGCAGTTTAATTGATTACATTCTATGAGCGGTGATCAAGAGGGCGTGACACTTCCTATACAACCCAAATTTGTTATATCGAATAGCTTTGTGGGTATAGGTCGCACAGTCTCGGAATTCAGTATTCGACCTCAATTTAGACATGCTGTTTAACTGATAACATTTTCTGGGCGTTTGACAAGGGAGAGTGGCAGCAACGCGCCGCGTTTTAGCTAGTGATCAACTAAAATCAAAAAAATCTAAGCCTTCCAATTTGAAAAAATCAATATGTACTCGCTCAAAAGGATAAAATGTCTTCGGCCATTCCTGTTTACCCCCAAGTGACGATTTTTGCGTTAACTCACATATTGAGCAAATTTTAGTGAACTCTTCAATGTCTTGATTTATTTGTGGCCACCAAATATGACTACGAGCTAAAATTTTCGAACGTACAATACCAGGATGTCCAGCATGTAAAAGCTCAAGTAGCTTCCTCCTAATAGTACATGGCACAACCACTCTTGAGCCATAAAACACTGAAACATTTTCACAAGACAGCGAATTTCGCTGTTTAAAATATGACCCCAGATCATTAGAAAATTTTTTGTTTGGCCAGTCATCCATAATGTACTTGTATACTTCTTTCAAAACTTTGTCATTTTGGCTCTCCACAATAATTTCTGAAAACTTGACCGGAATATCGTGCAAATACCCTTGTACATTTAAATTATAAATCCTTTCGTATACTTCCCCTGTAGGCTATTTACACGGCAATCGTGATAAAGCGTCCGCATGTCCAAGCTCCGTGCCTTTCTTATACTTTATTTCATATGAATACTGCCCAAATAAGATAGCCCATCTTTGTAAACGCGCAGCAGCGACGGCGGGAGTCTGTTTGTTTTGTCCGAAATGGCTTATGATCGCTATAAAAAATAAATTTGTTGTTGTACAAATAACGGTGAAATTTTCTAACTGCAATATCGTTTTTCCGTCTCACTTAAGGTTGACGCCGCGAAAAGTATTGGTCGTTCCTCATCCTCAATAATATGTCAGAGGACCGCCCCTACCCTGTAAGGACTAGCGTCGCATGAAACTACTATTGGTTTGCTGGCATCGAAATGCACCAGAAGTTGATTATTCAAGAGCAAATCTTTACTTTTCTGAAATGCTAATTCACAACTGTCTGACCACCTGAAAATCGAGTTTTTACGCAACAGATCATAAAGTAGTTTTAGCTCAGATGACAAACACGGTATGAATTTACCATAAAAATTCAGTAGCCCTAAGCAAGATTTTAAACTTGTAACGTCATAAGGTGCCTATATGCTCACTGTTAATATCTAAAGCGTGCATGTTTTATTGCATTCGTTTTTTCCTTTATGGGCTTCATCCCTTCCTTCCAAATTTCATGGCCAAGATATTCAACCTTGTCCAGAAATAACTTGCATTTTTCCTCATTTACTTTAACCTTGTATGAATCAAGTCTACTTAATACCTGGTCAAGTTTATTTTCACAATCTTGTACACTTTCTCCTCCTATCAATATATCGTCTAAGTATCCTGATACCTTTGGAATTCCTTCTAAAATTTGATCTATTATTGATTGAAAAATAGATGGAGCTGAGCTCAAACCAAATGGAAGCCTAGTGTATCGATACAGACCCTTCCTTTCCTTATTTGGCGCTACAACCGTTTGTCGGTCTTGGCCTCATCTAAGAATTTGCGCCAGCCATTTCTGTCTTTCGCTTGCTGGCGCCAGTTGGAAATTCCAAGCTTCGTCAGGTTGTCCTCTACTTGGTATTTCCAACGAAGATGCGGTCGTCCTCTTCTGCGTTGACCGCCGCTGGGTACCGAATCGAATATTTTCTTCACTGGAGCATCGTCTTTCATGCGCTAAACATGACCAGTTCATACAGTTCATCATTCCACCGTATTCGGTACTCGCCATTGACGCAGATTGGTCCGTAGATCTTAAGAAGAATCTTTCTCTCGAATGCTTCTAAAGTCTTTTCATCTAAACTGCTCAGCGTCCAGGTTTGTGATGCATAAAGTAGGACGGGCATGATGAGCGATTTATAGAGCGTGATTTTTGTTCGTCGAGAGAGGGCTCTGCTTCTCAATTGCCTACTGAGCCCAAAGTAACACCTGTTGGCAAGAGTTATTTTTCGTTTGATCTCAATGCTGATGTCGTTGGTTGAGTTTATGCTGGATCCCAGATAAACGAAGTCCTTCACAGCCTCGAAGGAGGTATTGTACACTGAAATGTGGGTTCCAAGACGCTGGGACTGTTTGTTAGTTGACACCAAGTGCTTCGTCTTATCTGCATTCACTGCCAGACCCATTCGACTTGACTCTCTTTCTAATCTGGAAAATGCTGCACTGACTTCACGCGTATTATGGCCAATGATATCGATGTCATCAGCATACGCAAGCAGCATAACACTCTTGTAGAATATTGCGCCACTACGTCTCAGATCAGCAGCTCGGATGATCTTTTCCATCATTTGGTTGAAAAAGTCGCACGATAAGGAATTACCTTGTCTGAAACCTCGTTTGGTAACAAATGGTGAGGAGAGGTCCTTACCGATTTTAACTGCGCTGCTGGTGTTGCTCAGTGTCATCCTGCAAAGTCGTCAGACATGGTGGAGTACAGGTGCTTCCTTATTGGGCTGTCGAAGTCGGCATTGTAGTCGACAAAAAGATGATGGGTGTTGACTTGTTTTTCTTGAGTCTTCTCCAAGATTTGTCGTAACGTGAAAATCTGGTCGATGGTGGACTTTCCAGGTCTGAAGCCACACTGATAAGGTCTGATCAGTTCGTTTACAATGGGCTTCAATCTTTCACATAAAATGCTCGACAGGACCTTATATGCGATATTAAGAAGGCTTATCCCACGGTAATTGGCACAGATAGTGGGATCGCCTTTCTTGTGGATTGGGCAGAGCACACTGAGATTCCAATCGTTCGGAATGCATTCTTCCGACCATATTATGCATAGAAGCTCGTGAATGCATTTAAGTAGAGCTTTGCCTCCGTTCTTAAACAGCTCAGCAGGTAAGCCATCAGCTCCCGCGGCTTTGTTATTTTTAAGCCGAGCTATAGCTGTCAGTACTTCATCATAGTCAGGCAGCGGAACCTCAACGCTGTCATCCAAAATTGGGGTTTCCGGAATATCATCTCTATTGGCGAGATTGTTGTCAGCGTCGCCATTTAGAAGCTTAGAGAAGTGTTCCCTCCATAACGTCAGTGTACTCTGGACATCTGTCACTAGATTCCCGTTTTCATCCTTGCAGGAAGAAGCCCCGGTTTTAAGACCAACGGCAGGGCGTCTTATTTTTTCGAAAAATTTTCGGGGCTCATTCCTGTCACCATACATTTCAATCTTCTCCTGCTCGCGCTTTTCTGCCTCTCTTTTTTCCGCCTGAAAATACATCTCTCTTCCCTTCTCTTTTCTTTGTATCGCTCCTTAGCAGCGCGCGTTATAACCGACTGCAGGGTGGCTTTGTAGACGGCGTCTTTCTCTGCAGTGGCATTGCGACACTCCTGGTCGTACCACTGGTTTCGGCGAGGGCGGTGGTAGCCAATCACCTCTTCAGCAGGCGCACGCATGGAGTTGGAAATGTGTGTCCACTGCGCGCATATATCATCGATTGGAGGAGTGCTTTGAAGCAGGAGTGAGAGTCGAGTGGTGAAAGCATCGCACAAGGTTATAAAAAAGTGAAAAACACAGTTTCGATAAAACTTTTGCATAGTATTTATTGTTTATTTTTGAAAAAACAAAGATCGATCAAAAGGTTCATGAAATTATTTAAAAAAATAGAATAGTTTAATAACACTGTAGGTAAACTTTAAAATTTTGAAAAGACACAAAAAAAAAAAACGCCGCGACACATAAACTTAATTTTCGGTTGTAGAATTTAGTGGCATACTCAGTTTTTACAAATAAAATCAAATTCTCGAGATATTCAGATTTTTTTATTTGACCATCATTTAACCTTCATTTAAAAAACTTTTATATTTTTTTTAAAAATTAATTTTTATTGTCTTTTCAAAAATACCTCCAACGTGAAAATCGAATTAACCTTTTTTAATCTATGTTTTTTTAAGAGTTAAGCAATTTCGCTTTTTCTTACATTTGGCCCGAATTTGAATGTTGAGCGTAAACTTTTAAAAAATCTAAAATTTTTTTGCTAAAATTAGTGTTTTTAATTCATAAGTTTTATTTTATTTCATAATTCTGAAAGTTTAAGCAATATCGGAGGTGGTCAAAATTTTTGGTTTCCCAAAATAAGGAAAATATAGCTAAAAATATGTCTTAAAGTGACTAAATATCAATCGTAAATATCTCGAGATTTTGATCTGATTGGGAAAAACTGAGTATGCCACTATGTCTCGGTATTTTCGTTTGTCTTTTTGACGTTTCTACTGTGTAATTTTAGAATTTCTAAGTAACAATTATGTGATATTTTGTACAGTTTGTTTAAGAAAGTTTTTTTTTAATTTTTTAAGGTCAAATTTTAGTTTATTAAGTTAAAGTGTTTTAAGCTAAGTTAAGTTTTTAACATTTTTTACAGTTAGTTTAAGAAAGGTTTATATTTTTAGATTTTTTTATTTAATATTTATGTATATATTTTGAACAGCTAGTTAAAAAAGATTTTTTTTTGTATTATTAAAATCACATTTCAGTATTTCTTAGAAAGTATTACGTGTTTAACACATTGAGCCTTACCAATAACCAATTTAATATCTACTTTAAATTTAGTGTGAGCTTTTCTGACATTATTTCTATAGAATTTCTTGTCAAAAAGCTTGCACTAAATTTAGAGTCGGCATTAAAATTACTATTGGCCAGGCCCATTGTGTTATTTTGTACAGATAGTTGTAAAAATTTTTAACATCATATACATTTTTTCTTAGGTAGTATCATTGAATTTTTTGTTGGAATATTTTGAAATGTTTTTGCAGTGGAGGCAATCCCGGGATCCCGAAAACCACGGGATTTTAGGCCGTGGAGTCCCGGAACTGTCGGGACTAAGAAAAGTCCGGGATCCCGGGATGGGATGCCCTAATTTGGTGGCGTTATGTGTTACCGTTCTTGAGATCTTAAGAGATACTTCACGACTGATTTTGTATGTATAGAAGGGCTACATTTATATACATATTGACCACCACTTGGTCTCATAGCACATACACACCAAGTTTCATTATAAAAACATGCACAACTTACGAATTATAATTATTTCTAAAAAGTAGGCGTAGTTATAGTTCAACCACGCCCATTTTTGGTTGAGTTGCTGAGAGTAGCCATACAAACTGAATTACAAATTTTAGTCCAATACAACCAATGAATAAAAATTCAATGAATGTCGGCACAACAGAAATCAAATACTTAAACTTCAAATCAGGTCAAATCAGATGCGATGAACTTTCAACATGTCCTTCTTTAAGAATTTTAATAAAGTTTGGTGGTGCTTTATTTTTATGGTTTTGACACACTGTGTTATGGTTCAAGAAAAATAATATTTGCTATCAAAATTTTAAGACGGCTTTTTTTAAGCGCGAGTGTATATTATCTATCTAGCCTACGCACTACTTGTTTTCAGATTATAAAATTGAACAAAAAAATTAAGTGTCATACAGGCTTAAGCAATAACAGCTGAAAGCAGCATTCTAGTGTAGAAAATTTAAAAAAACAAAAAAACCACAAAACAACTTTGTACACTCCTATTCCTGCATATTATTATGTATGATTATTTTGAATTAGAATATGTGCTTGTATATTTTTGAAAGCTTAATTAACAATTGAAAGTTTTAAAATTATTTTTAATATGTTACCTTTTTTATTTCATAGAAAAGAGACGATATTAAAGTACTTCATTTGAAGTAGTCACAATGAATGGATGAAAAAAATTGTAAAAGGCTGAAGCAGCAATATTTTCACAGCAACGAGTAAAGGAGTTGAAAAATAGAAAAATCTATCAAAAACTAACTGCAACTGCAAGTAAAAGAGAAACTTTCAACAACCAACAACAATATTACCAGTTAACTTTTAAAAACAAAAACATCAAAGCAAGCAACATGTTGAGATTTTTAAAAATGATATGTATCTGGATTTGCTTTGTTTCGTGTTTATTCGAACGCACACAAATGCCAAGAGTGCTCGCAGGTTAGTAATCCTTTATATGTGTGTATATATTTTTTTTGACAGATTTTCTTACCTGACATAATACCTAGAGAGCAGCGTATGAAAGTACTTTTGATTCGAGTTTTGCCAGATACATTTTGCATGAAATGCGCTTAAATTTGCAGTTATATGCGTAAAAATAGTTTTGCAAACCTTTTTGATTGGCTTTATTAAATTGCATTTTTTTTATGGAAGACAAAGCATCTAAAGAATTCTAAGAAACCTAATCAATTAAGCAAAATATAATCCATCTATCCATCCAAACATTTCTTGTTTAATTAATTAAAAATATTCAGCAGCATGAAGCAGTTGTTGTGCAGCAAAAATAGCAACATACAATGAAAACGTAAAGTTAGCAGAAAGGAAAATTTTATTGAAAACAGCATTAATAACAACCAACATTGGTATCCTCATATCCTCATTTCATGCACTACTTGACATCCGGTTATGCATACCATGGAAGATACTTTGAAATCCTTTTCAAAAGCTCATTTATAGCAAATATGAATTCATTCATATCCATTAATCTCCATAAGTTGTAGCATAAATGTAAAAATATTTATGCATATGCTTGTATGTTATGTTATGTTATGTTATGCATTGCTTATAGTGCATTTGAATGCATAAATGTCCACTGATGCTTTGTTTTGCTTGATAAATGAATACAGTTGCAGAGTTTTGTATCTTTCTTCTCAGTGTTTTTCTGTAGACTCAGCAATACTTCTGCATTGCACCGGAAGTGATTTGTGCAGCATGATAAAAATGTTCAACAAGCGATAATAATGATAAATTATCACTTCCCATTCCAAGGTTTGTCCGTCTGTCTGTCTACCATTCTGTCTGTACTATTGTCTTTCTTGCTACTATATGAGAAATGGCTGTCACAATTTTTCGAAACTTATTCATTAATCATTTTTATGCTTTTCCATAGAATTTCAAATAAAATATTTCATTCCTACTACTTTTGAAATATTTACAATAGTTTATGATTCTACACAAAACTGTTACTTTATCATAAAAATGTCTAAGAGATTGACTTTATTTTTCAACAGCAAAGTAATTTCTGTATGTATATATATTAAGGCGCCTCAACTTGCATGGAGGAAAAAAAAGTTTTCCGGGTCACCTCCTGAAAACAAACTTTGGTTTATTTTATGATGATTCCCAAAATATTGCAACTCTAGCTTTAGCCGTTCGTGAGCTGGAATGGTTTGAAATAACCTCTAAAAATCGCGTTTTTGATTAATACTATTTATACCACACTACCTTCGGTCAAAAAAATTGTCACAAATAGTGTAAATCAATGAAATACATAGTTTTGTTTTTTTATTTTTTTTTTAAATCTGCCCACACACTTAGTTATTGAGTTATTTGCAGTGATTTTTTCAATTTTTTTTAATGCAGTTTTTATAAAAATATATATAACTTCCCCATTTATAGCCTGATTTACCATTCCGTGGTATCATTGGAAAGGTACTGAATGCTGCTTTTCATTTCTGTTGTATAATTAACCCTTATAAGCACTTTTATAAAAATGCATTTTATTTTATTTTTATTTTTTTGTGATGGCCTTTGCCTCAATTCCTGAATTTGTTCAAATATAAGAGAAATAAAATTAAATCATGTAGATAAAGAATGCATTTTTTAAATGGACTTTGGAATAAAGTATAGGAAAATACTTTATTGTACTTAGACAAAACAGCTAAGAGTAAATTTTACCACAGTTCTTATAAGTAGTCACTCATGACTTTTACATGACTTTTAGGTTTGACAATGAGTTATATTATATTATATAAATGTGAGTTTTTGAATTGTGATCGCTTAATTGTTCAAGTTATTCATAAAAAAAATGCTTTTCGTTTCTCGCGAGTTAAATAAAAATCAATTGCCAACAAAAAGTGATGTAATAAAACATTTATTATTTTTGCGCGAAAAAAATAATAATCGGTCTTACGGGCTATCTAATTATCATCAAAACATGCTAAATGATTTAAGCAAAATTTGGAAAAGAGCAGAAATTCCGGTTATATCGAAGACTGCGATCCGCAAAAAACTTCAAAATTTAACGCTTTTATATCGGGATATCACAAAAAATCCATCGCATTACAATGCAAGCGAGTGGGCCGAACTATTTTCAATTTCTGTTTGCAAATGTGCTCTAAAAATTAGAGTGTCTTGTAGTTGCCCAGGTGAAAAACAAATGCCATTGCATGTTCGGAATTTTTACCTTGATCAGTCGAGCTGAAGGTTGCTCACGCTAGATGACGTTGAAAACCACATCCCATGTGATTCTATTACGGACTTCGAAAGCGAAAGTGAAAACGAAAGTATTGCAACAGCCACTTTTGTACCACAACTAAGAGAAATGGATGTGGATGATCCATATTCATCATCGTCTGAGGAAGATCTTAAAGATCTTGGACCAAGCGTACAAAGTTTTTCCTTACCAACATTCAGTGCTGCGTTGGACCGTGCCAGTGTATCCAATCGCTTTGGGGCTCTGCTCGCAACAACATTGCTAAAAGACTTGGACATTCCAGGCATAATTATTGATCAGCACAAAATCCAAAGGGAGCGAACTAAAGCTAGGGCGAAATCACTAAGAGACATAAAAACCAATGAAATACTAAAATGCATTTCTTTTGATGGAAAAAAGGAACGCACTTTGAAACAAGTTACTGTGAATGGCAAACCACGCAACGCTAAAATGATGGAGGAGCATATAACTCTGGTAAGCGAACCCAGCTCAAACTACATTGGTTACTTAACTCCCGTAGACGGAAGCGGTGCTGGTATCGCAAACGATATTGTCAATTACTTGAAAGCTGAAAAGTTTTCACTAGAGCACGTGGTCGCTGTAAATTGCGACGGAACCAGCACCAACACAGGCAAATTTAATGGAGCGATTTGTAACCTAGAACGACAATTGCAGCGCCCTTTGCAGTGGCTAATATGCCTCTTTCATTTTAACGAGTTGCCATTCACTGCGTTACTCAAAGAAATGTTAGGAAAAGCTAATGGGCCGCAAAACTGGCCAGGAATAATTGGGCATACATTACAGGGCTGCGAAGATGTGCCGGTAAATTGTATTCAATTATTTTGTTGTTTTTTTTTAACTGTTAATTTCAATAAAATATTAACTTTAGATTGCTCATAACTTTGATCCAATTGCGATGGGCTGTATGCCCACAAATATTGATGACTGGGTTTTGCGAGCTGATCAAAAATATCTTTATGATATGGTACGAGCAGTTGATGCTGGGGCGTGCGATGAACATTTGGCCAGCATTAAACCTGGCCCGCTCAATCTTTCACGCTGGTTGACAACAGCATCAAGAATTTTGCGGCTATATGTTACGAAGCCTGTGGCTTGCGAAAAGTTAAAGCAGCTAGCATTTTTTGTTATGAGGGTCTACGCACCATTTTGGTTTTTAATAAAAAGCCAACCAAAAGCCATTCATGGCAGCCGCCACTTGTTTAAATACATTGAGTGGACGCGCGAATTACCGGCAGATATGCAATCTATTGTACAACGCTCTGTTCAAATTAATGGATTTTGTGCTCACCCAGAAAATATTTTACTGGCAATGGTTACAGATGAGAGCAAGGCGACACGAAAGGAAGCCTACGATATTATTTTACAACCGCGTGCTCATGACACACAAGGGATTCGCCAATTTAATGTCCCCAAGATACAATTCAATTGTGATTCCTATAAGAATATGATAGATTGGAATGAATTAAGAGCTAATACAGAACTGCCATGCATCCAGTTCTATACTCAACAATACTTATTAGAACTACACGAGTCCAATGAAATTGTAAAAATTCCTGGTAATGAAAAGTTTTTAAAATAATTGTTATGCTTTTCTTAACAAACAATTTTCAGAGTTTCCATGTCATTCACAAAATACGGAACGTTTTGTACATGTGGTAAGCCAATCCTGCGTTTCGGTAATTGATAAGAACAGACCTGCACATATTGCAAACAAGATTCAATCGCGCAAGCGTTACTGTAAAATTGAATCACGAAAAGATTTGGAATAAAAAAAAAATTATTTCTTTGATAAAACTCTAAATTGTTTTTTTTTTTTATCTTTTAATTAGCGACTTAATAAATAACCACAAATTTTTTATCATGTTGATAAAAAATGCATTTTTATAAAAGTGCTTATAAGGGTTAATTAACGACAGAAATGAAAAGCAGCATTCAGTACCTTTCCAATGATACCACGGAATGGTAAATCAGGCTATAAATGGGGAAGTTATATATATTTTTATAAAAACTGCATTAAAAAAAATTGAAAAAATCACTGCAAATAACTCAATAACTAAGTGTGTGGGCAGATTTAAAAAAAAATAAAAAAACAAAACTATGTTTTGTTTTGCCCAAGTCAGAGGGTATTGCTTCAATTACTCAGTCACTTCGCGCTCAGTTCCAGGAATTAGAAGAGCGGCTGAGCAAAAATCTGAAATCTGAGTTTCGACAATTGGAAGAGCGCCTTATACTTAATTATGATAACTCGATCAAGCTACTGTCTGCTGAAATTGTGAGTATAGAATCAAAGTTAGTTGCTAAAATCGATTCTGAAGTCTCTGTACTAAAAACTAATGCTATTGATTTTGAGAGTAAAATAATCTTGCTCGATAATCAGCTTCGTACAGTAAGTTCTCGGTGTGAAGAGCTAGAGAAGAAGTTAAGCACCGTGCTCTTAAGCAACAACAACTCAAGCAACATTGTTGCTGATAATTTAGCAGATGCTGTGTTGTTTGGTGTACTGTTTTCAAGTGACGAAAATCTTAAGGGAATTTTTAATAGAATTTGTAATTTTATTGAGTATCATCCACCGCAGCTAAGAGACATTTTTCGAGTTAAGCCGAATCTGCAGAATCCTAACTCTTCAATTATTATAAAATTTTTCTCGCCTCACGATCGCAATCGTACTCTTAAAGCTTTTGGATCATATCGGAGGCGAACCAAATCAGCAGTTAATCTGCGGTCTGCAGGGTTCGAATTGGATAATAATGTGTATATACATGAAAGCCTATCTAAGGAAAATCGTAAAATTTTACAAGTGGCTATATCATTCAAACGCCAGAAACTGATTTTCAATGCATTTACTTTTCGTGGCTCTATACATATTAGGTTGGAAAAGCATTCTGAAGGCATTTGCATTAGCAGTGTGGAGGATCTTCATAATGCAGTCCACGGTGCAACAGCGTAATCGATTGGCAGCCAATTTACTATCTTTCTTTATTTTATTTTTATTTATATATTTATTATTTTCATTCTTCTATTTTCTTTTTATATTTGTTGTAAAGATGTTTGATAATTTTATTCTTGTTTTCATTATGTTGACTATAATTAAAGCTTTTCGTTATTCGTCTGATGGTTGTGTCTGCTTCTCGCATGTTATCTAGTCCATCTAATGGCGTTGATGTTAATCATAAAATGCTAATCAACATTTTATGTAAACAGCATAACGGCCTCTCTGTTGTTCATTTTAATGCCAGAAGCTTAAACTCTTTAAAGCTTGATTACGTTAAAAATGTTTTTGAAAATTCTACTGTCGACGTTTTATGTGTTTCAGAAACCTGGTTTAATCCTGACATTCCTGATAGTTTTTTAAATATTCCAACCTATAAGCTTTTTAGAAATGACAGGATTGATAATAAGGGAGGTGGAGTTGCTCTGTATTGTAAATCATGTCTTTGTTCAAAACTTGTAAACAAATCTTGTGGGTCTGATGTTGAATTTTTAAATGTTGAGATTTGTAATAATAATAATAATGTAAAACTATTGATTTCTTGCGTTTATAGTCCTAATAGATGTTACAGTCTTGATCCTTATTTCTCTGATCTAAATTGTCGTTTAACTGATTTTGAATCTTTTATAATTTGTGGTGACTTTTATGTGAATTTGCTGACTAAAGACTATGTATCTGATAGCTTTAAAGACAAAGTCAATGCAGCTGGTATGACAATTATTAATCATACGACTCCGACTCGTTTTGCTCCTGGTGTCCGTCCTAGTTTAATAGATATCTTTATTTCATCAGATATTTCTTTAGTTTTACTTTTTGACCAAATCTCTTTTATATCTGACCATGATCTCCTTTTTTGTTCTATCGACTTTAATGCATATCGTAGCTCAGTTCCAATGTCAATCTCGTATCGTGATTATAAGTCTATTAATAACCCTTTGCTGTATAACTATTTGTCTCGTATTTGTTGGAATGACTGTTGGTTTTCTGAATCTGTTGATAATAAATTAAATGTTCTTGTCGCTCAGGGTAACACAGCTATTGAATATTTTGTTCCTCTTCGTACATTTTTTGTGAAAAACAAGTCTTGTCCCTGGTATACGACAGAAGTTGAATCAGCTATTAAAAATAGAAATAAATTATACACTAAATGGAAGAAAAACCGTATTGATGTTAACTGGGAGCAATTTAAGCTTGCACATAATCGGGCTGTCTCTGTAATTAGACAGTCGAAAAAAAGATTTTTTCATCGTAAATTGAATTGCTTTCTTCCTGCCAAGGAACTGTGGAAAAACATTCGAAGTCTTGGTGTTTGTAATTATACGGAACAAAATTGTAGCATTGACCCTAATATTTTAAATGATTTCTTTCTTTCAAATACTTCAGCCTATAATGATAACTTTCAGTGTAGTGCTCGTCAGTTTTGTGACGCCAACAAATTCTCTTTTTCCAATGTGAATGAGAATGATGTTATAAAATCTATCATGAAAATTAAATCAAATGCTATTGGGCATGACGGTATTTCATTAAGATTTATCAAAATCATGTTACCCTATATAATTGGTCCCCTAACACATATCGTTAATCACTGCTTTACAACCTCATGTTTCCCACAATCATGGAAACTAGCTACTGTTATCCCCGTTTCTAAAATAAATTCTGCTACTACCTTGAGTGATTATAGACCAATTAGTATTTTGACCTCTTTTTCTAAAATTTGTGAGTCCCTTATGGCTAATCAGATAAATCAATATTTTTCAGCAAACAAACTTTTATCTCCATACCAATCGGGTTTTCGAACTGGACATAGCTGTGCGACTGCAATGCTGAAAGTTATCGACGATATTCGAATGTCATATGATGAAGGACATCTTTCACTTCTTTGCCTTTTAGACTTTTCGAAAGCATTCGACTGTGTTAATCACTTTATTTTAGTTAAAAAGCTCAAGCTACTCTTTGGTTTTAATGATAATGCTTTAACCTTAGTAGGAAATTATCTTGAAGGTAGAATGCAGAGAGTAAAAATTGGTGATCTTTTTTCTGATTATAAGAACACAAAATCAGGTGTACCTCAAGGATCAATACTTGGGCCCCTGTTATTCAGTGTTTTTATTAATGATATTTTTACGGTGTGTAAAAACGTAATGATGCATGGTTATGCCGACGATATTCAACTATATTCTTCTAACCGCGTTGGACTAGTTGAAAATTTATGTTATAGATTAAATGAAGATCTCAACGCAATTTCCAACTGGTCGTCTAATAACGCTCTTTGCCTAAATGAAAGGAAATCGTATATTCTTCCAATTTCTAAAGATAAAATTGACCTCACTAATATTCCACCGATATTTTTAAACAATAATAGGCTAGAAATGGTTGCTAAGGTTAAAAATTTAGGTTTTTACGTCAATTCGAAGCTCTCCTGTTCTGACCATATAAATAATGTTGTCAAGCGCATATATTTCACTCTGCGCTGCCTACGGCTTTCCTCACAATTTGTTCCCATTGAGACTAAGAAGAGACTTGCTGTTCTTTTAATAGTCCCCTTAATAACATATTCCGAATTGGTTTATAGTAATCTTGATTCACAATCTTCGCACAAAATCCAAGTTGCCTTTAATAATGTGACAAGATATGTGTTTGGCTTAAAGCGCTTTGACCATGTATCCCAAATAAGTAAAGAAATTTTGGGATGTAGCATTATTAACTATTTAAACGCAAGAAATTGTTTGTTTTTGCATAAATTAATACATAATAGGACTCCATCTTACCTCTATACTAAACTACGCTTCAGTATTTCAAACCGAACTGGCAACCTCATTATACCGAGATTTAATAATTTAAATTCAAAACGGCTATTTTTCGTCAACGCCATTAAACTTTGGAATTCATTACCGGTTAGCATAAAAGCTACTGTTAGTGCGAATAACTTTAGGCTTTCTTTAATGTCATACTATTCAAACATCTAACTATTACTACTATTTATTAATTATCTTACAACACTTATCACTTTATTGTTTTATTTCATGTTAACTACTGTTTTTCTTTATTCCTTATGTAATTGCTTAAATTCAAATTTAATCCAACCAAAATTTAATTCATTCATAAAACTTATTATACATTGCTAGTATTTGCTAGCTTTTTTTTATATAGTTTTTGTTTTATATTTTTATCTTATATATATATGTGATTTGTTGATTATGTATATTATTCGTTGTACTATAAAAGATGTTACTTTATCTTATTGTACTAACAAGTGTCAAATAAATAAATACAAATACAAAATACAAAATATGTATTTCATCGATTTACACTATTTGTGACAATTTTTTTAACCGAAGGTAGTGTGGTATAAATAGTATTAATCAAAAACGCGATTTTTAGAGGTTATTTCAAACCATTCCAGCTCACGAACGGCTAAAGCTAGAGTTACAATATTTTGGGAATCATCATAAAATAAACCAAAGTTTGTTTTCAGGAGGTGACCCGGACCACTTTTTTTTTTGAGGTGCCTTAATATATATATATAAAATAATGAAGCTTACTGCATTTTTATGTATAACGAAACAAAGACTGAATGTCGCACAGTGGTTAGTGGGTGGAAAGGGTCCATTTTTAAAGTTTACATTTCTCAAAATAAAAACATACTAATCTTTAGAAAATGTTTAAATAATAACTTTCAATTCACAGATTTTGTTTATTTTTTTCATAATATTAACGAAAGTCAGGCCATTTTTATGTTGCAAAAAACGTTATTTTTTTATCTTAAATTGAACAAAGACTTTCCTAAATAGTTTGACTTTAACAATTTGATTTTTATACGTTCACATAATTTGTATCTTTTTTATTCATTTAAAAAAAAAACAAAAAAAAATCCTTTCATAATTTTTTATATTTCAAATGATAAATTTTCAATTTAAGTAAATTTTAAAGCAAACTCTAACTTTAAAGATAAATATCTTTGTTCAGCCCAGTCCATCCAAGAACTAAATGGCAGAATCGTAAATCGTAAATGACAAAATGTGTATTTTACATTTATATAAAACTAGCAAATACCCTTGCGATAAAAATATTTAATATGTAAAATGTACAAATTTTAAATCATAAACTTACTATATTACATATATTCCACTGTTGCCAAATAATTATTGAAAAAGGACCATTTTCCCTCAGTAATCTATTTTCGTTTCAAATAAAAAACAACATTTTCAGTATGTTTTATTTAAAATTAATAAAAAGTTTTTGAAAGATTTGCAATTTTCTAAAATCATGTTTTAAAATAAGCAGTTTTTGGTTATAAATTGTTTCATCATTGTTAGTTTAAAGACCTTCCTCATGAATTTCCTGACACCACATCGAGCAGTACTTACACAGCAATGAGACTAGGACTGCTCTTTTAGGCGTTTCTGTAAGCATTTATGACGAAAATTTATAGTGCATACAATTTTATATATGGGCATTTCCACAGAAAAGTCTACCGTCATCAAAAAATTGAATCTTATTAAAAACTTATTACTTCATGATATTGTCTAAGAGAAAATTTTAATTCTATTAAATTAAGCAATTTATGCATAAAATCATTGACCATGATGATCAAATCCTCTGCCCTGTTTCACAAATGTAGTTTCTCCTTTTCGTAAATGTTTAGTAAACTTTTTTGTCTTAGTAAAAAGGGAAGACATTGGCTAAAGATAATGAAAAAATTGTTGAGGCAAGGGATGGACTATATATTATAGTTTATTTTTTAATTACTAAATGACATAATTACTTAACTCCCTAATTACTTAAATACTCAATTGAGCTACATTGAAAATTTCAGTAACGCAACGCCAGTAACGTAACGTCAGATCAAAAAACCTAATAAAAGGTTCTTCATTTCTATTTTTCAAAACTTCTTTAAAGCATTTTATCTTCTAAATAAAATTATTCAAAAACAAATTTGCTGTGGTTGTTGCCTTCGTCAAACTTACTTGATCTAAAAAGTTCACAATTAAATTCATGTAAAAATTTGTTTTGTTTTATAAAAAGTTTTCATTTGATATGTGTAGTGGTAAATTTGTTGTTCTTGTTCATTTTTTATATTGGTTAAAACTTAATGTAGTTCAAAGTTATGTTTAATAAAAGAAAATTAAAAATTTCATATTTTGCCTTTATTGATTGCCTTTTTTTTTTTTACTGAAATTAATAAATAACGAAAGCAAGGCCTAAATTTTATTATTTTTGTTACTTGATCAAAATTTTGTTAGTATTCGGCTTCGGCTTCGACCGATTATGTCTACTAGTATCGCCTGTGGCCAAAATTCGAACTTCTGAAATTTCAATAGTTTTTTCTAGTTCTAAGGCATGACCTTGCTTTAAGAAAACGTGCTGTACTAAGAAAATCTTAAGTTTCAAATTATTGCAATAATTTTAATATAAAAATAGTCTTAATTTTTTTAAAAATATCTGTAAAAACATTAACCAAAAAAACTTTCGTACACCTTTTATTTTTCAGAACCAGGGCTCTTCATATAAAAACACGTTGTACTGAGGAAAGCTATAGTTTTCAATTTATTGCCATAACTTTGATGTTAAAATAAAGGAAATAAAGGAATTTCAGAATTTATAATTTATAAGAAATTTCACCATCACAATATATATGCACACATGTTACATACAAAATGCTTTTTGTAGGGTATTCGTAAGAGATAGCGAAAAATGTGTTTTGTAAAGGGTGTTTTTTATAGAGTGATACAACTTTGAGTTGGCATCACTGCTTTATTTGACCACCCATTTTACAGCTGTTAGTTGCCTTTTGTTTAGTTAGTTTGCTTTGACATTTCATTATGGATCGACTTACACTAGAGCAACGCGTGCAAATTGTGGACATTTTTAATCAAAATAATGGTTCTGTTCGTCAAAGTTATCGTGCTCTACGTCCATTTTATGGCGTACATAATCGTCCTTCGGAGCTGCTAATTCCAAGAACAATAGATCGTTTTCCGACCACATTTACTGTTACTGATAATGTGCATCCCGTTAGACGCCGAACAGTGCGCACTGAAGACTCTGTAGCCGCTGTACAGGAAAGCATTGAAGATGATCCTAATCAATTAATTCGTCGCCGTTCTCAGCAACTGGAGTTGTGTCCTTCCACTTTATGGAAGATTTTACGAAAAGATCTTAGCTTGAAACCTTTCAAGATTCAACTTGTGCAGGAATTAAAGCCAAACGACTATCGTATGCGCCACTAATTCGGCGAATGGGCTGAAGCACAAATTGATATTGATTTTGAATTTCCATGGAAAATTTTATTTTCTAATGAAGTCAATTTTTAGGTGAATGGGTATATAAATAAACAGAATTGTCGTATTTGGAGTGAGGAGAATCCACAAGCTTTTGTGGAAACACCATTACATCCACAGAAAATTACTGTTTGGTGCGCTTTATGTGCTGGCGGAGTCATTGGCCCATATGTTTTAAAAAACGATGATGGTCAGAATATTACTGTCAATGGTGAACGGTATAGGAACATGATTCGAAGTTTTTTCGTACCTCAATTAGCTGGAATTAATCTTGCTGATATGTGGTTCCAACAGGATGCAGCCACATGCCACACAGTGGGCGCTACAATTGATTTACTCAAGGAAACTTTTGACGAAAAAATAATTTCACGAAATGGCCCCCAAGATCGTGTGATTTAGCCCTTTTGGATTATTTTCTTTAGGGTTATGTAAACTCACTTGTCTAGGATGACAAACCACAAACAATTGAACACCTGGAAATCAACATTCGAAGAGTTATCGGCGAGCTACGGCCGCAAATGCTGCCGTGTTCCAGATTGCGCCTTGTACGCACCAGCCGTGGCGGCTACATGGTCAAAATTATTATTAAACATTAATGTCATAATATTTTCTATTCAGAAAAGTCCGTTTTATTGATAATAAAAATATAATTCTATGTTTTATTATAATTCAAACTTGTATCACTCTATTAAAAACACCCGTTACATAGTATTAATAATTAGTACATTAACAATAATACATAGTACACTCAGGGAAATATTGAATTTTGTACACGGCTGCCATGAAAAAGATGAGGCTGTAGTAGCCATATTAGAGTTATAATATATGAAATGAAGTCAGCTTAGCTGAAAGTTTATTGCAAGTACTTTATGTAAGCTCTCATAGCCCTAATTGAATCTGCAATAATCATAAAAAAAAAACAAAAATTATGTTGAGCGTCTTTTGAAAACAAGAGCTGTGGTTACAGTTGTGATACATTTTGTATTGTGGCTACTGCAACCAACTTTTAATTATTACGTGTAGAAAAACTCTAATATGGCTATTGTAGCCTCAATACGGTTTTCACGCTTTTACTGAAGATACTAAAACCACAAAAGACAAATTTCTCCATTTTAGTTTTGGCTTTGCAGCGTGCTTGTTGGCAAATATTAAAAAAATTGCTTTTAAAGTTAATCGGTATTTACTTTGATAATCGCTTTACTTTGATAATAAATATTATGCCTATTGTTTTGAAAAAGGCATGGACTATTTTACAATTCCATTGTCTAGGACTATTTGTAAGCATGTTTCAGATGCATGCTAATGGTTTGTCGTTTATAATATGCGATTTTTAAAGTTCCATAAAAAAATTTTTAAAAAAATAGTTTGTAAAGTGCTATGAACAATTAAAATTTTATTTTTATTTGATCAAAAAAGTAATATTTTTCAAATGATTTGAAATAAAAATTAAAAAAATATTTAAAAATAACACTTTTATTTTGCAAACGGCGTTAAGAAATTGGTGATAACCTTAAAAGCGCAGAGGTAAGTAGCTTAAATGGAAAAAGTTCTGACAACCTCAACATAAGGATTTATGGCTATCAAAACCGAATTCCTCTCACCATCGCAAAAGGCGCTATTATGACCCCTCCACAATTCGGCTGTCAAAACTGAATTCTTCTCACCATCGCAAAAGGCGCTGTTATGACCCCTCCACAACTCGGCTGTCAAAACCGAATTCCTCTCACCATCGTAAAAGGCGCTGTTATGACCCCTCCACAATTCGGCTGCCAAAACCGAATTCCTCTCACCATCGCAAAAGGCGCTGTTATGACCTCTCCACAATTCGGCTATCAAAACCGAATTCCTCTCACCATTAAAAGTTCTTACAACTTTCTGTGAGGTTGTCAAAACCGGTAGAGCATCTCTTAAACAGGAATCTAACAGCCCTTGTGGAAGTTGTCAGAGCCTCGCATATTAAATTTTTTGAGAACCGTAATATTACGGCTAGAAGAAGCGAAGTTTTGATAGCATCGCCAGTTCTGTGAGTGTATTAATTCGACATTAGTCGAAAGTTTCCTCTTACACACGTTCTGTCATTTTTTTATAGTTAAGGGTTTACTTAAGAAATCTTATATATTAATAGGCAAACATCAAATGTTGTCGTACACTTTTTCGATATTAATTTTAGAATAAGGGTAATGAAACTTATATCATTCGTAAGGTACTGCGCCCTTTATATGCAGAATCATTTCAGATTTTAAATTTATGACCTCTGATCCGAAATATTAACGTTGAAAGTTTGTATTATTTTTAGTAAGGAATCTCAGGGCTAGGAAGAGGTAGAATGGTGAATGAGAGATCTGGCTGCACAGTATGATTACATTTTAGATTGGTGATCTTCGACCTGAAATATGAGCGTAAAAAGAGCATTTATTAGATAAAAGCTAAACTGTAACAAATGGAAGAATATAATGTGAGAAGAAATTTTAAACATTGATAAGTTGTGCAGAAAATACTTCCGACATTTTGCGCCATCTCTTACGGATACCCTACAATAAGCATTATTTTATGTTAAAAGTATGAATATATGTTGTGATGGTGAAATTTCTTACAAATAGCAAATAATGAAAATTGTCCGTTATTTTGACATGAAAATTATTGTGATAGCTCGAAAACTATAGATGCTTTCAGTACAACGTATTTTTGTATGAAACGACGTTGGTTCAGAAATATAACGATATACGAAAGCTTTTTTGGCAATATTTTTCTCGGGTAATATGTAAAAAAAATTCCGGTATAGTGACATCAAAACTATTGAGATATCTTAAAAAAAAAGTAGATTTTCTCAGTACAACATATTTCCTTGAAGAAGGGTCATTGCCTCAGATTGTGAAAAAAACGATTAAAATTTCAAGTTTTGATTTTGCAACCAAATATCTTGGCCATTTTTCAATCGATTTTCATCAAATCGTTATATGAAAGATCAATTAATTGACTTTGGAAAAAATTTACCGTTATCTCACCAATTCAATGTTTTGTATAGTTTTAAAAATACCTCTAAAATATTCAGTTTGTGCTCAACAACGTTTTTTTGTTGTAATTTTTTTTTTTCTTATAAAATTTTCTTTTTTCACACTCTTTCATATGACATATACTTTATTAGCAAAAATTGCTTCATTTTGATACATAATGCAAAAACCAGTTTCTATCATCGAAAATCATGAGTTAAATTAAATTTTTCAAAATGTATTTTTATATTTTCTACAAAACAACACAGCTTAAATAATAATTTCTGTGTAAGAAATTTTCAAATATTTTAAACCACTCCAAAGTTGTATTCACAAATCTATGTTTTAAGCCATTTCGTTACACTCTAAAAATTTTTGGTTGAAATTTACTACAATATTTGTAGGCAACAGGTTAGCTACCATTACATTAGTAAACTTACTCACCCTTGCTTAATTCAAATTGTTCTTTTTTATTGATATGTAGTGAAATTCAACGAAATATTCATAGTGTTTAGTTTTGATAAAAATATATAGTAATATTAAAGCAATAATATTGATATTGTGGCAAAATTAAACATCAATTATTTAATGTTACTATAATATTATATGTAGTACAATTTTAAAATTACTACCCTTGTGTTATGTTAAATTCAACAAATTTTTCTTAGTTTTAATACAAATAATGTAGTATTTACAAATTTCTGCTGTAATTCAAGCGAATACATTTTTTTAACATTCTTTATAACATTATGCACATATTAAAACATATTTTAATATATCTTATAACTTAATAGTTTTGGTGGTAACGCCGAGATATATCATATTTTAATTTTTTTTTTAATTATAGCTCTCAAATAAATTGGTACTTGAAATACCAAAACGCAGAACAGACACTTGCATACGGAATTTCTTCTCCATGACTATCCTGAAGAGGTAGACAAATGAAACCCAGGCATTATTTGTTTATTTTAACGGTCTTTATTTATTGTTGTTTTCATTTAGCTGTTAACAACTAAACAATTAATAAACTTTTACCGAAAAACCTATTCTTACTAAACTTTTGTTAATTAAATCCAGATAATTTTTAAAGAGTGATCTTCACTCACTGACAAGCCGACTCGAATGAGCATGTGTTGAAAATATCTTCTCAATTTAAAATCAATTTATGTAGTAATATAAAACTTTGCAATTGATATTGCAGCAAAGTTCAACATTTGTTGTTTAATTTTGCAATTTCAACAAAAAATTAGTTTGCAATTATTATTGAAAGTGTATATATAAAAATAGGAGTAGGAGAAACAGTTCTTCCGTGTTTCTGAATCGATTTTGATAATTTTTTTAAATAAATTAGAGTAGGGAGAAGAAGTTCACCGAATAGTTATGTGGCCTTTGACCTGAAATATGAGCATTAAAAGAATATTTCTGAAGTAAAACCTAAACTATAAGAAATGGAAGAACATGGCGTTGGAGGAAATTTTAGATATTAATACAATGTAGGAAAAACATTTTTCGCTATCTCTTACGGATACCCTACAATAAGCATTTTTTTAAAGTACATTTTTTTTTATTTTACAAAAAGTAAATTCTGAAAAATTTTGATTTAAAAGCTTTGACGATATCTCGAAAACTGTTGCTTTCTCTCGAAACTTAAGATTTTCTTAGTACAACACATTTTCTTAAGGCAAATTCAATGCCTCAGAATGAGAAAAGCAATTGAAATTTCAGAAAGTTGGTCGAATTTCGACCACATGCGATACTAGTATAAATAAATTACCAAAATTGACCAAGAATTAATATGAAAAGTAATCTAAAATTATTTTTTACTTCGTATTGGTTTTGAAGTTGTTTTTTTTTTTTTGTTAAAAAGTTTTTATTGGCCATATAAACCGGTGATCAAATACGGTAATCAAACGTATTAAATGAACATCGTGTCCCGTGCATCGTTGCAAGACTTTAAGCTACATATCATATAATTAACTGCTTTGTCATGGCAATGAAGAAGACGGAAAATTAATTTCATAGAAAGCAGGCATATAAACCGGTGAACTTCTTCTCCCTACTCTAATTTTTTTAAAAAAATTATCAAAATCGGTTCAGAAACACGGAAGAAGTGTTTCGCCTACGCCTATTTTTATATATAACGAAATGGCTTAAAACATAGATTTGTGTAGAAACTAGACAAATTAGCCAAAGACCCTTATTTTGGCAAATGATGTGTAGAATTACATACTAAATAATTAAAAAAAAAAATATTAAAATAGGTCGATTAGTTTGTTTGCAATGGTGCGGCCCGTTTTGAAAAAGTATTTTTCGAGAAAAACGCATTTATTTGATTTGATTTTTTTTTATATTTTCTTGAATAGTTTTACAATCACCAATTAAAAAAAAAATCAATTTTCAAAAAATTGTTTGCCTAAAACCTGCTTCCTTTAATTTTTGAACAAAGTTAATAAAAAAGTTAGTTTATAAAGAAAAAATTAATTTTTCAAATTTTATCGTTGCAGCATATATGACATAAACTGTTCAGTTTTATAAAGAATTTTATTTCTTATATTGTAATAAAAAATAAAATTAAGGAAAATGTTAAAACAAGCTAGCTGTTAACAACGCAATCAAATGTGTGCAGTGCAGTCAAGCAGCTTAATAAGAGTACAAAAGATAAAACAGAGATGCCTTAAAAAAATAACGCAATTCTCAACTGTCAATAACAACATGTTAATGCAGAGCTTTGCACTGAAGCTGAAATTTTTGATGGCTACAAAAAATAAAATGCTGACATAAAAACACCATGCACAGACAATGGAGCTCATACACACACATTATACAGACATGCAGATAGCAGCCATATTTAAAAAACACATGCATACATAGCACTCTCATTCAATTCAAAGACCAACAATGAAATTTTGAAAGTCATCGATTTGTTGATGCGTTATAAAAATAATTAATAGTAAAACACTGTTGAGGGCAGCATAACCAGCATTTTGCTGGTGCTACTATCTATATCTTGCAATGAACAGCAATTTTCGACTGTCATCTATCAGCACCGACTTGTGGTGATCAACCATTTTGTGATTAATTAAATTTCTTGCCTTACCTGCCACTGCTGCTGCTGCTGCTGCTGATGATGCTTCTGACGCCAGCAGCTGTTGTCTCGGTTGCCAGCTACAATTTAAGCTTATCTTTGATTTTCAATAACATAAATTATGATTATTTGGCAATGTTATCAGTTATCACAAACGTATTAAATGGACATCGTGTCCCGTGCAGCGTTGCAAGAGTTTCAGCTACATATCATATAATTAACTGCTTTGTCATGGCAATGAAGAAGACGGAAAATTAATTTCATAGAAAGCAGGCAAAGCTTAAAGGAGCATCAGAAGTACCTGAGCAGCAGAATTTGTTGATTGATGCAATTGCTTCAAAGAAGTTGTGGTCACTACAACAAAGTCGGTTTAATTCTCTATAAAGCATATATTGTATGAAACCTCATGGCGTATGAACAACATTAATTAATAGAAACCGCATCAAAACCGAAACGGCCACATAATGCATTTACAAAACATTTTGAGGACATGAGCCTAATAATTATTTTTACAGTATAAGCCACAAAAAATACCAACATATTTTTAAACAAGCTTTAATGCGCGTTCTTGCAAATACAACTGATTTGTCCTATAAAATGTTAACATTTTTATTAGTGAAGCTTAAGTATCTTAAACAAGAGGTGTCGGTGCATATATATTTTTATTTTGTTCGCATTAAACAAAGCTTCGTTCTTTAAAAGAGCTTCTTTAAGGCAAAGATTTGCTGAAATCTTACAAAATGCAACCAAAAATAAAAAACTACAGCATTTTAAGTGTCCAATAAAATGAACAAATTTTTCTATAAACCTATTTTCAACTATAAAGTATGTATACCACATACTATTTACTACCTCACTTTTGAATTAATTTTTAATTAACTCAGTTGCAGGTAAATTAAACAAGAATCTATGCAAATACAAGCTATATGGTTTAATAGAAAAGTTTTCCCATGCTTTTTCACCAACTCAATGAACAACTCACAAACAACTTTTGTACTAATAAACTTTTAAATATTTACAAAATTTACAAATAAATTCAAACAAGATGTGTGTGTGTGTAGGTATTTGTCTGTTTTTGTGTGTATATGTATGTGTGCATGGAAAAGATTTTACTTTTATGTCAAAATATATAAACATAAAAACAATCTTTATGGTTTCCTCACTCAACTAAATTGTTCATAAAATTTATTTTAATGACAAAAAAAGCACAGTTAAGGAAATGAACAAAGCATCATAAAAAGGCATAAGTTAAGGAAAGCTTTCGGCTTTAAAAAAATGTTTCATAAAAGTAACAATTGAATGTTTTGCGTTTTAATTATTTTTATGAATTGCAGGCAAAATGAAAAGAAACACTAACAATATCTCATCTTTTCAGTGAATGTACCAGTAGTTTCATTAAAAAAAAAATATTATATAAGCAGTAACCAAGATCTGTCTAACGAATTAAAGTTTGAAAAAGTTTTAAATAGAGCTATACTAGTACAATTTCATGTAAATCTGTTTTTAATAAGTCATTTTATTAGAAGCATCTTTTTGCGTTTTCTAAAAACTTAAAATAATATAGCATGTACGAATACAATTGTACAAAGGCCTACATAGTTAAAGATTTTGTAAAAATGTTCCTAAAAAGGCCTTGTTTTTAAGTTATTTAATATTTATTGAAAAAATATACCAGAAACATAGAAAAAAGCTCATTCTCTATTTCAGCCCATGAAAGGACTTTGACAGAGCTTTTTATAATAAATTTTGTAGAGCAGTGCTATTAAATGTTTGTATTCAAATGACCGAGAACCTTATCAACGTGGTTTAAAGCGACTCTGAACGGATCTTGTTCTCAAGATGTTTTATATGACAGTTTTAACTAATTCAGTTTTAACATTGTCTGCAGAAATTGCGAAAAGAATTGAAAGAAAATTCTGTGCAGAAAATAGGAATTAAAGAAGGGCTCTCTTGGCTTACAAACTTAATCAGTACACAACAACCGCGACTACTGGTTAAAAACCACAAAAAGCATGTTTTGAAATTATGTTGTCTGAAAAATACTGAAAAAACAACTATAATCTACAGTCACACATATTCGTATAAACGCACTCTTAATTTTAAATTTGCTACCTTCTCTCTCTTTTATTAATGCATTATTCAAAACAAATTCAAACTCATATTGTTCACTAAACTAACGGAAATTTGTACTGAGTGCAAAAAGCTGTTTTCGTTGTTGTTGTTTTATATAAATCAGTTCAGTTTAAATATTTTACTAAAAACAAGTACACATTCCTTTAAACGCACCTGAATAAGGAGGTCGAAAATATATTAGTGGTTTAAAGAAATAAGTATTTGCTTGTATTTAATTAACAATTGGTAAGTTTTGTTTAATTTAAATGTAAAAATATTTTCTTAATGATATTTTTTTAAGATTTTATCAAAATGCCAAAGGGAAAATACCTCAATGACACAGAAAAAGTCTAAATCAACCTGTAACATAAAGAGGGTTATTCAAATCGGGAAATTGGGTGGAGACTAGGAAGATCAGAAGCTGTCGTCCGCTCTTTTTTAAAAAACGGTGTTAATTATGGAGTAAAAAAATCCACGAAAGGCAATCGAAAACTGAGTATTCGCCAAGTTAATCAAATTAGGAAGGAAGCCACCACAAGTTTTTTGAACTCAACTCAAATAAAAGAAAAATTAGATCTTCCAGTGACAACGAGGCACATTGCACACATTTTACGTAACTCAGATAACGTTAAATGGAAAAAACCGGTGAGCAAGCCTGTGTTGAAGCCGCATCACAAAAAGGCGCGCTTAGACTTCGCCCAAAAACACATGCAATGGTCAACTGAGTGGGACAATGTTGTGTTTTCCGACGAAAAAAAATTTAACTTAGATGGCCCAGTTCTTACAGCTGTTATTGGCATGATTTGCGAAACAATGACGTACGTATGTCAAAAAGAAACTTTGGTGGTGGCAGCGTTATGGTGTGGGCGGCATTTTCATCTAGAGGTAAAGCAAATATCTGCTTTGTGCCGCCCAAAATGAATTCTAAAAAATACACGGAATTGTTGGATGATGCTCTCATTTCATTTTTTGATGATAAAATGGATGAAGACAGTATTTTTCAACAGGATAATGCTGCCATTCACGTTTCTAAAGAGGCATTAAAGTGGTTTGAAGAGCACAACATCCCACTTATGAAATGGCCTGCATGCAGTCCCGATTTGAATCCGGTGGAGAATCTTTGGGGATGCATATCACGCAAAATCTATGGACAAAAAGCCCAAGGACACCTTTACAAAACCGTGCTAGAGCTCAAGTTGGCCATTAAAGAAGCTTGGGAAGATTTAGATCGTCAGTTGCTGGAAAATTTAGTGAAGTCGATGCCGAATCGTATATTTGAAGTTATAAATAAAAATGGTGGACCAATTAATTATTGAAAATTAAATAAATACCCATTCCTATTGAAAATTAAGTTGATGCGTTTAAACGAATATGTACTTGTTTTAAGTAAAATATTTAAACTGAAATGATTTATATAAAACAACAACAACGAAAACAGGTTTTTGCACTCAGTACAAATTTCCGTTAGTTTAGTAAACAATATGAGTTGGAATTTGTTTTGAGTAATGCATTAATAAAAGAGAGAGAAGGTAGCAAATTTAAAATTAAGAGTGCGTTTATACGAATATGTGTCACTGTATATATATAAAATAGGATGTGTGTATGTATGTAACGTATGGACTCCAAAACGGCTGGGCCGATTTTGATGAAGTTTTCAGGTAATGTTCATCTGGTGATGTTCATAATGGTACGGTGGGTAACATAGGCTATATTTGGACCCGATAGGTGGCGCTGGGTGGACTTATATCGAAAATTTGAATTTATGGACCAATTTAACTGAAATTCAGAATTTATGTTTGTTTGATCATAAGAAAATAATTTGTGTATAAATGGACACGGTAGGTGGTGCTGGGGTGGACTTATTTCGAAAATTCGATGGCGTGAAAAATATATAAATGCTTTTAATTTTATTTTATAACGAAGGGAGTAGCGAAGCACACCGGGTTCAGCTAGTAACTAATAAAAATAAAACATTTTTTTACCGTTTTTGTCTTATAGCTTTCTTCTAATATAAATTTGGATATTCAAAATCAGAGACAAAAGGTTAAGGATAAAAGTTTATCGAACAATTAGTTAATTTTTATTAACCCATCAACCGTGGTTGGGTATTTTCTTACCCATGAAAATGCTTCTGCAGAATTGCTCATATCTCAGGATTGGTAAAAGATAAGTGTTTAAATGGAGTGTGTCAAGAAATTTTTACGTTAACTACTGTGACATTCTACAGAAAAGTCAACCGTGACAAAAAAAATTAAAACTTAATTTTTTATGATATTATCTCAGAACTCCACCACTCAAGAGTGCTTTTCGTATAAAGAACGCAGGGAATGCAACTAAAAGCACTCAAATAATCTTTAAGTTCTCTAGTACATATGAGAGGGATGCCGTTCTTCGATCGGCAGCTGCTTATCGAAGACAGAACCAAAAAGAACTCACATTATCGGATATTGGACTCAACTCTGATGTCAGCATTTTTTGAAATGAGAGCTTATTAACCCGTGTTCGCCAACTTTTACAAAAAGCAATTAAACTCAAGCGGGGTAATCAACTGTTCTCGGCGTATGCTAGGAGAGGTAAAATTTTTGTAAAAAAAACTGAAAATGGAGAGTGGTTTTTGATTGACAACCCAAACCAACTAGCTGCTATTGCTGCGGGTGAACTTTATGGGCATACGGAAATTTAACAAAATGTATAACAAAAAGTATTTAAAACCATATGTGTCGTTTAGTTGCAAACCGGTGTCTACTCCAAAAATTAAAAAAGTGTAAATACTGATTGCATAATGTTTGGCGGTTAAAAACACATTTAAATCACGTTATTTAATTTGTTTTAACAGTTCCATTCCTTCAAAAGAGATATCCAAAAACCATACTTAGAAGCAAAACGATCCTATTCCAACGACTTGTAAGTAGCAAAACAGTTCTATTCCATATTTGGTAGCAAAACGCTTCTATTCCTGTGCTTACTTGTTTGCATACAATTAAGTAGCAATTGAGTAGTCTATGCCAAATAATTGCGCCAATTTTTATGTCATTCTATTTAGAGAATGATTTTAGCACTAATATTGTTATTGTGTTGAGGTGTTGAGACGTACTTATTTTTAAAGGTAAGCTTAATAAATAAATGCAAATTGTTTTTTCAACTGTCTCACTAAATTAAATAATTTAAGCCAAATATTTTATAGAAAAATGGAATCTATTGAATATCCTGTGGTAAATATTAAAAAACCACGTAAAACTGAAGTCAATAAATCTAATTGGAAACGCGAAATAGAAAAACAGAAACGGTGATTTTAGATTTTTTTTGTATAATGTTAATATGGCTTCAATATGATAACGTTACAGATATCGTGTTACAAAGTTGCCTCGAATAATTAAATGCACTCACAGAGGGAAGTCTTTCAAATGTAATGCAATTAAGTCAAAAGATGCACTATACTTTGCCAAATTGTTTTACGCTAACACATCCAAACAGCTTCAAGATGGTTTTATTCTAAAGTATTGTACGATGCAGCCTCCGGAAAGAACTAATCGAGCATTGAAAAACGGCCCACGCAAATCGGTAACTATATCATATACGGTGAGACAAGCAAACGGTAGTCTTATATCTCTTTGCCAAAAATTGTTTCTAAATGTACTTAATGTTGGCAAAGCTCGTGTGCAGCGTATTTGCAAAAATCATTTAAAAACTGGAGAGTTACCAAGAGAGCATCGTGGAGGCGACAGAACAGGAACGAAGTATAAAGATCGTAAGCAAAAGATTATAAATTTTATTAAACAGTTTAAAACGTTGGAGTTGCATTATTGTCATGCTAACATTTCCCAAAGACAATATTTAAGTGGCGACCTCTCGATTTCAAAGATGTGGAAAATGTTTACGATGAATAATCCAGGCTTGCCAGTTAAGCATTCCTATTTTCGAATGATTTTTCGAATAAATTTTAATATAAGTTTTAAATCACCTTCAACTGATATGTGTTCAACATGCCTTCAACTTAAAGAAAATTTAAAACTAGAAAAGGATGCAGTTAAAAAGCAAGGGTGTGAGGACTCAAATTGTTGCACAATTTGGGCCTCACAAATTATATAAATGAATTGTTAACTGAATTTAAAATATGGAAAATGTAAACTACACATTTAAAGATTTATTATATATTATGAATAAGATGTATAGAAATTATTATATTATATTATATCTTATTAGGTAAAATATATAATATTAATGTTATAAATATTCTATTGGGAAAATAATAATGTATTGAATAACAAATAAGTAAACAAATAATAAATGCACACATACAAACATGCAGAGCCATGCACACAGTCACATATACACAGGCAGGGAAAACAAAACAAGTGAACACGGAACAGAAAGGCAACGGGAGAATATAAAGCAGTCGCGTTTGCTTAGCACAGGCAGTCTTGTCGCAGGCGCAGTAGCATGCACATGCTTTGAGACTGAGTAGTTAGTTCAATCGTAGTTATCTTAAGCGAAGGTGTCCTCACCCTTCGAACGTTGTTTACTCTAAGTCAGGCGTAGTTATCTTAAGCGAAGGTGTACTCACCCTTCGAACGTTGCTTACTCTAAGTTCAAAACGTAGTTATCTTAAGCGAAGGTGTACTCACCCTTCGAACATAGTGTTTACTCTAAGTCAGGCGTAGTTATCTTAAGCGAAGGTGTACTCACCCTTCGAACGTTGCTTACTCTAAGTTCAAAACGTAGTTATCTTAAGCGAAGGTGTACTCACCCTTCGAACGTTGCTTACTTTAAGTTCAAAACGTAGTTATCTTAAGCGAAGGTGTACTCACCCTTCGAACATAGTGTTTAATCTAAGTCAGGCGTAGTTATCTTAAGCGAAGGTGTACTCACCCTTCGAACGTTGCTTACTCTAAGTTCAAAACGTAGTTATCGTAAGCGAAGGTGTACTCACCCTTCGAACATAGTGTTTACTCTAAGTCAGGCGTAGTTATCTTAAGCGAAGGTGTACTCACCCTTCGAACGTTGCTTACTTTAAGTTCAAAACGTAGTTATCTTAAGCGAAGGTGTACTCACCCTTCCAACGTTGCTTACTTTAAGTTCAAAACGTAGTTATCTTAAGCGAAGGTGTACTCACCCTTCGAACGTTGCTTACTTTAAGTTCAAAACGTAGTTATCTTAAGCGAAGGTGTACTCACCCTTCGAACATAGTGTTTAATCTAAGTCAGGCGTAGTTATCTTAAGCGAAGGTGTACTCACCCTTCGAACGTTGCTTACTTTAAGTTCAAAACGTAGTTATCTTAAGCGAAGATGTACTCACCCTTCGAACATAGTTTTACTCTAAGCTCAGGCGTAGTTATCCTAAGCGAAGGTGTACTCACCCTTCGAACATAGTTTTACTCTAAGCTCAGGCGTAGTTATCATAAGCGAAGGTGTACTCACCCTTCGAACATAGTTTTACTCTAAGCTCAGGCGTAGTTATCGTAAGCGAAGGTGTACTCACCCTTCGAACATAGTTTTTACTCTAAGCTCAGGCGTAGTTATCGTAAGCGAAGGTGTACTCACCCTTCGAACGTTGTTTACTCTAAGACAGGCGTAGTTATCGTCAGCGAAGGTACCTCCACCCTTCGAACATAGTTTTAATCGGAGTTCTATCGTAGTCACTCACAGCGAAAGGAATTATAGCAAGTAACGGCATAAATATGAATAAGCAAAGATTAATTATATCACTTTAATTTATATAATGCTTAAAAATTAATAATAACTAAGTAACGTACTCATTAAGCAATAAATAAACAAATGAAAATAATAAAGAATTACTCTACAGTTTAAAACTAAAACGCTGGCTTTCTTATTTAAAACAACGGAATCATTGGTAAATAAATTATTTTGTAAGAACCCCTGGTTTACTCACTGAGCCTACCTCAGCAAAAATCAGTAACGAGCAAAAGGGTTCGTTACAAGGGTTAATGACTAAGCTACGAGTTCACAAATTGCGAAGTAAAGCTTTTTTCAAGTTGTTGAATGAGGAAAAAGATCGACTGTTTACGATATCATTTGATTGTCAAAAGAACATGGTGCTACCTAAAGTCCCCGATCAGGCCGCTTACTACAGCCGACAGCTGTATGTATACCTTTTTGGAATGGTTATTGGTACTGGGCATTCCAACCTGACAAAACATAATGTTTTTTATATTATTGGACTGAAAATGTACATCAAAAAGGATCGAACGAAATTTTATCGTGCGTATATAATCGACTGTGTAATACTAATTTTGAAAATATAAACACTGTACGCCTTGTTTCTGATGGTTGCGCTGGTCAGAACAAAAACTCGACTATGATTGGAATGCTTTTTTACTGGCTTGTAGCAAAAGCACCGAAAAACATTAAACAAATTCAAATACTGTTTCCAGTTGTAGGTCATTCTTACATTCCACCTGACCGTGTTTTCGCACAGATTGAGAAACGAGTCAGAGCAAAACAAACAATTATAGGAGTTGAAGAGTACTTAGATATTTATCGTGAAAGCGGTACTATTTTAGGCGTTGGCAAAGATTTCAAAATTCTTGATTTTAAAAATGAGATTGGCGATTTTATTAAGATACCTGGAAACTGGCATTTTAAATTTATGGAATCGAAACGTATTATAATAACAAGAAGCAAGACCAGTGACTGTGTGATAAGAGGGGAACCATTTTATCATTCCGACATTGGAAACGCAAAATCAATACAAAGACGCGGTAAATTTATTCAAAATTTATCAGGAGTGGCCGTTAAAAAAGAAAAGTTGGTCGATGTCGATAAACTTTTAAAAAAACACTTTGGCAATGACTGGAAAGAAGATCCAGCCCTAGATTTTTATAAAAACACATTGAACGGAGAATGGTCTGATGAAATCAACGATAACATAATCTGCGAGGAATATTCAGAAATTTCTGACCTTCGAATTTAATTTTTTATTAAATATTTTTTTTATTATTCTATTTGTTTCCCATACAATTCCATTTCATAACACGAACCACTAGTTGCTGTGAATGTAGTCAATTTATATAATATAATTAATTAAATATTTTCATGAATTATTTACATAAAAATAAAGCTTGGTGCAATTACTTAATAATATGTTTTTTAATTAACCTTTATTATTTATTCGTAGCAAATCAAATCTATTCAAGACAGGTCTTAACCGCAGGCGCATAACCAGCCTATTCCGCATTAGTTATTTGCAAAATCGTTCTATTCCAGTTGTTTAGTGTCAAAACAGTTCTATTCCATTTTAATTAACTTAATTTAATTAAAACTACTCTGGTTATTTTATTGTGCTTTATAATATAAGCTAATGAAGCATAATACTTCAACAATATAAAAAAAACTGTTTAAAATTATGCGAAATTTAGAGTGTATCAGTTTTTCTCTATTTTCTCAAAAGTAACTAGGATGGAAAAGGCCTCGGTTTGCAACTAAACGACACATATATCAATAAGCATCTTAAGAATATTATAAGCATTTCGTATATCTTTAACCTTATTTATATATTTTCTACTCACTTCTTTTCTTTTATTCTTTACTTTTCCTTTTTCTTCTTTAAATGTGAGGATTCGTGGTTTCTTTATTTGAGTTTTTACATCAATGATTATAAGTATAATGATTCAATAGTAGTTTTCGTTTATTTAGTTATTCTGCTTACAGTTGCCTTTGCTTGTTTCCTTTCTAAGGGTGGGTGTTAATAATTTTAGTGGTATTGGTGAAAATGATCATAGCAAATCTCTGCTAAACATTCTTACTGGGCGATTCTCTGGTCTTAAAATAGTGCATTTTATTGCTCGGAGCCTTTATTCTGATAAACTAGATTACTTAAAATTTGTTTTCGAGGACTCGGCGGTGAATATAATTTGTGTTTCGGAAACATGGTTTTCTCCGGAAGTAAATGATTCAGCTTATGCTATTAATAACTACAATTTATTTAGAAATGATAGACAAGGTAAAAGAGGAGGGGGTGTAGCCATTTACTGCCGTAGTATTTTGAAAGCTAAAATTGTGAGCAAGTCTACTGATTGTGTCGTGGAATACATAAATCTAAATGTTTTTGACAGTCACACTTATGTTCTTTTGTCTTGTGTTTATAACCCCAACAAAATTAATGGTTTGGAATCCTACTTCTGTGAGTTGTCACATCTGTCCATTGATTTCAATTACTTTGTCGTCTGTGGAGATTTCAATGTAAACCCTTCATGTCATGATAGTAATACTAAGTCTATGTATGATAATGTCTCGTCCATCGGTCTATCAATTGTTAATAAAACTATGCCTACGAGATTTGCTAATAATGATGTGCGCAGTCTTCTTGTTTGCTTTATTGTTTCTTATGTTTATTTAGTCTTACTTTTCGACCAGTTATACTTCCTGTCTGATCATGATTTAATTTTTTGCACTCTTGATATTAAACTTTTGCAACCAGCTGTTTCCAAAACTATATCTTACGCTGACTTTAAATCTATTGATCTTTCAACCTTGAATTATGATGCTTGTTACTCTTTTTGGAGTGATATTTGGTTTTATATTAGTGTGGATGAAAAATTTATCTATTTTTCTTCCTTGCTCAACCGCCTCTATTCAAGGCATGTTTCTACACAAACAGTCGTTATAAAAAATATCTCATGTCCATGGTACAATATGAGTGTCCAAAATGCAATAAAGAAACGCAATAAGTTGCACAGGGTATGGAAAAAGAGTCCTTCCTCGGAAAAATGGGAACAGTATAGAGTTGCACGTAATGCTTCAGTTGTATTAATTAGGCAATCTAAAAAAAAGTTAGGCAATCTAAAAAACTTGGAATGGGTTCTAAACCTTTTTCGGATTGTTTTATTGACCCTGATACTCTCAATGATTTTTTCCTATGCAATAGTTCTATTGTTAGCAGTGCTGATCTCGAAGTATTTTCAAATGTTCTAGTTGAACCTAGTTTTCAATTTTCTAATGTTACTGAATATGAAGTTTACAAACACCTTATAAAAGTAAAATCGAATGCGATTGGTGAAAATGGGATTTCGATTAAATTTATCAGGCGAATTTTACCCTATGTTATTGGGCCGCTAACACACATAATTAATCATTGTTTTACAACGTCATCTTTTCCGAAGCTCTGAAAAACTGCAAAAGTAATGCCTGTTGCGAAAAAACCCTCTGCGTGTGAACCAAATGATTTTAGGCCTATCAGCATATTATCATGTCTATCAAAGGTATGTGAAGCTATAATGGCTGAACAGATTTTTAATTTCCTAAACTTGAATAACCTCTTAGCTTCATTGCAGTCCGGCTTTCGATTAGGACACAGTTGCTCAACAGTCACGTTAAAAGTCCTAGATGACATTAGGAAGCCATACGACGAAGAACACACTACTCTCCTCTGTATGCTAGATTTCTAGAAAGCGTTTGATTCCGTAAATATTACTATGCCAAAAACTAAAGTGCTGGTATGGTTTTTGCAATGACGCTGTAGCTAATACAATACTATTTGTCCAACAGAAAGCAAAGAGTATGTGCTGGCGAAAGGTGCTCTCTATTTAAGCCTGTCATCAGTGGAGTACCCCAAGGGTCAGTTCTTGGCCCTCTACTTTTTTCAATTTTCATAAATGATATTTTCTTATCTTGTAAAAATGCATCTATGCATGCCTATGCAGATGATGTCCAGCTTTATCTTTCGCGCAGAACTGGTCTCTTGGAAGATTTATGTTGTAGAATAAATGAGGATGCTTATGATATCAACTGCTGGGCCATAAAAAATTGTCTTAGACTTGTACGTCCTCCCGTGAGGATACACGTAGGTCCTAATCGTGGCCCAATAAAACTTTAGCCGTATAGGCCAACAAACACATGATTCTGTTGGGTTAGGCCCTTTTGTTCGTTTTTAGCGCAAGGTTGCAACAAGCACTTGAACTTGTTACAACTGGCTACGCAATTTTGTTGCGTTCTCCTACACTAGGCACTTGAGACTACTGTAGCCGCGGTTGTCTTTCCTGTTGGCGTGTTGCAACAAGCACTTAAACCTTTTATAGCGGCTGAATCCTCTAAGGAAGTGAGAAAAGTTGGTTAATTCATACTTACTTATACTTTTATGCTCCAAGTTAAATCCCCGGACTGGTCTTGCTTAGGCTTAATTAGTAGACGGTAACTTCTTGAATCAAAACTGACAACTCCAACTGCCAACTGTCAACTCTCAACTCTCTTTCTTTTAGCGGGGACAAGATATTTATATCATATCTGGCCGCGCTTCTTCTTCTTCGTATGTTTTACATACTTATTACATTCTTAATTCTACTTATTGATAAACCTGCGGTTGCGTAATTTTGCCTTCCGACTCTTGCACAATAATTTGACTTAAATTAACTTCATTATTAAGTTTCTATGATGCAATCATTTTACAGTACGTTGACATTGGTTCTTACTTTAAATATATATTCCTACATACTTATTTTATAATGCCAACTTGGACTAAACAAACATACAAACATATATAACATGTGTAATTGGCTCATATTGCCCAACGATAAATTATTATTTAAATTATTCTTGTTTTTCGTTATTCGCATAGCCAAAATGTGTGTATGCTAATTACAACAATAAAATATTAAAATTTATTTACCTCTGGGTTTTGCTTTGTCAGCATTTGACGCTGGCCGCACAGAAGTAAATTGTTGGCTTTGTTTTATTGTCTTTAAATAAAATGAAAACTGATCGCCCAGTTGTTGTTGCAGTAGATCAGTGTTCATTTTATTGTCTTATTTATGTTTTAGTTGACTTTATTTGTTTACTTTACTGGCCTTGGCATTGAATTCATATAAAGTGCCGCAATGCAATGAATGTTGATCGCTCGCTTTGTTGTTGCGGTGGATCAACTTTCATTGCCAGCACTTGGCTACCAGTAAACAGACAATATTTTGGGGAATGCCTCGTTGTGAGTCACAACAGACTTAACCCTCTCAAATCTTATGTGCTGCCTATTAGTAGATATAAAATAATAGTTGATGACCTACCGGACTTACTTATAGGAGACCACAAACTGAAACTTGTAAGTAGCATTAAAAGTCTTGGTTATCATATAAACTTGTCCTTAACATGTACGGATCATATTAATAATGTAGTGCGCAACATTTATTTTACCATACGCAATCTCAAAATGTCAGCTCAATTTACTCCTGTAGACGTTCAACTTAAACTTGTCTTGCAATTAATAATGCCCATTATACCATATTTTGAGGTTATTTACAGTAAACTTGACTCGCGTTCAGAACATAAGTTGCAAGTTGCGTTTAATCATGCCACGCGATATGTCTACAATATTCATAGATTTGACCATATAACTCATTTCAAAAAAAAGTATCCTTGGCTGTGACATTATTAATTATCTTAACGCAAGAAATTGTATTATCCTACAAGGACTTATTTACTCCAAAACTCCTGGGTAGCTCTTTGAAAAACTCAATTTTTATCAGTCAGTAAGAATGAAAATTTTTTTAATACCAACATGGTATTATTTAAACTCTACGAGGTTATTTTTCATAAGTGCCATTAGATTATGGAATAGTTTACCAAACACTATTAAATCTTTGGAAAGAAAAGGTGACTTTAAGCAGGCCATATTTAACTACTTCACTTAAAAGTTGTGTGTGGGAACTGATAGAAATCATTTTTCTCTTCTGTATCTATGTTCTATGTCTCTATGCTCTTTTTCTCCCTTTTCCAGCTGTTTATTCTATAAATTCTTGAAAATCTAGTTACTAAATTAAAAAAATAATAACTTTTTTTTTATAAATTTTTTAATTTTGCCGCTGGGTATTCCCTTATGGAGTGTCGGGTATGACGATCCCGTGGATCCTGAGTCATTGCTCTTCTCTTTAATTCTATTTATGTACTTTTATATCGGTCCAAATCATTCTTAGTTTGCAAAAATCCTGTGAAAAATGTAATTGCTATGATTTAATTATAAAAATAAATCTAAATCTTTGTTGTTGTTGTTGTTGTTGTTTCTTTGGAAAAATTCGTTAGAACAATTAATTGTTCTAACTTTGACCTTAAGCTCAATAAACGATTTTAAACTATCAAACAACTAGAATTTGTATTTAAAATCAAGTTTGATTTAAACTATCAAACATTTAGAATTTGTATTTAAATCATATAAAGTCAACATAAAAATAAATCTTAATAATAATAATAATAAATCCATTATTAAAACTAAATTACAATATTAATATACAATATAATATTATTATTAAGCTTTTATCTTTGTATTTCAAAAGAACATGTTCTTAAAATACTAATATTGAATATCAAATAAATAAAATAAATAATATATTATCTAAGAGAAACATTTTAATTTTATTAATTTAAGCAAGTTATATATAAACTCATTTACCAATATGATCAAATCGTCTGCACTGTTTCACAAATATAGTTTTTCCTTTTCGTAAATTTTTAGTAAATATTTCGTAAACTTTTTTGTTTTAGCAAAAATGGAAATGCCTAAAGATAATGCAAAAATGGTTGTGGCAAGGAAAGAAATATATACTTAATTTGTTTTTTAATTAAAAAATTACATAATTACTCAACTACCTTATTACTTAATTACCCAATTAAACTACAACATTGCCAGTCTTTCAGGCACGTGACGTGATTTGTCTCCACGTGAAGATATGTAAATATAATATTAAAAAATAAACTTTGGACTTTATTTAAAATCTTTTTACTCCAAAAGCATGTTTATGAGTACAAAAATTTTGCTTTCAAATACCTCTTTCCCATGTTAGTTACTTTCGCTAAAATTTGTAATTGAACACAACGATTTGCAAAGTTGGTTAACTAGATTCGTCCAACACGTGACAGTAGATGTGTTTTTTTTTTTTTGATTGAGTTTAATAAATTTTAAAGAAGTTTGAACGTACACATAAGAAACAGAATGCAATTTGTTTAATCATTCAAATGGATTTCACTTCCTATGTTGAAATTTAAAACTGGCTGTAAAATAAACTCAAAAAAATAGTTAAATTTGTCTGTACGTGACCGTGAAATGCTCCTACTAAATTTTCAAAGTCAAAAGTGATAAAGTTTTAATAGCAGAAAATTAATGTTATATTCATTCGCCAAAAATTTCATATTTTATAAAAATGTAAAAGTTCTATTAGCCAATTAACCCACTACACCTGCTATTGGCAGAAATTTCCTGGTAAAACTGTGCTGTCGTTGCAGCAGAATTTGTGCCCTTTAAGAACACATTAACGACGGTTGGGTATTTTTATACCCAACGGACAGATATTTTTTTTAGGCGATTAGAAATATTGCCCAAAGAAAAATCGCAAAAAAATTATTTAAAAATCACCTAAAATTTCTCCATACTTATTTCTTCTAAAAAGACAGGTTTTTATAGGCAAGAGTAAAAAATATTGGCTGTTTTGACAATTTTGTGACCAGGGGGTCAATTCCCGTTCTGTGTTACTGTGAAGTGATAAGTTTTTTTATTGAACTCACCACACTTGCGATTCCTGTTCAACGTTAAAATGACAACTACGTTTGAAATGAAAAAAAAATTAACGCCAAGAAAATTTTGTCTTTAACATTTTTTAAAATATTTCAAAATGGAAAAAGAAATTGTGAGACGAGGAAAACGAGCAAATGAGGCTCAAAAAGAGTATTTAATAAATTTTCTCGAAGAAAATGTGGACATTGCAAATGATAAGTAAGTATTTAATAGTTTTTTATAGCTACGACTCTAATATATTGTTATAGGTTTGTAAGTGTTGACGGCGCCAAGCATCGCGATAAAAAGTGGACGGAGCTTGCAAAGTCGCTGAATGGACTGGGCTTGGCCCAAAAAGATGGTTCCAAGTGGAGGAAATATTGGACCGACTTAAGGTTCATAAATTCATTGGCAACATATGAATTTTTAAAAAAAATTCCTTTTTAGACTCAGCACTAGATCTAAATTTAATACTGTAAGACAGCAACAGCAAGCTTCAGGCGTAAATGGGTTGCAAAAAATAAAAGAATTGACAGAGTTTGAGGATTTTTTTGGTGCACATATTCTCACATGGGTTCCGTCTATTAACCCAATAACACTCGGAAAGTTGTGTTTTTCAAAAAATTTTACTTTTTTTCCAGCAAACTCTGCTCTGCTTGGAAACTGCACATATCGGTAGGCAATTTTATTTAAAGCAATTGACACTTCAGCAACACAACGACTGACGGATGTTTGTGATAACGATGAAAAGTTATCTTGGCCCACGGCTCGTTGGAAGCACCCAGTTGCAAAAAATCTGAGAGCGCATAAAACTTTTATGTGGCTTGGAATAGCGTGCGCCCTAGTTGTGGTCCTTAGCAACGGGCTTATTTCTCCAACTAAATGCAAGCATAGCGTTTTTGGAAAGCGGTACAAATTAATGAAGTGCTCCTCGGTAATTTTATTAAAGGGATTTTCTTCATCACGAAGGCTCTTCCTTAATATTCTAGGATTTTCCCTATTTAAATGAAATAATATAATATCAAAAAGCAAATGTTTTTGTGAAATAGATATTATTACCTTTGATATTTCCTATATCTTTGCATATTAAGAAATATAATTGCTGCACTCATTTTTCCAACTATTTTTCAGGAACCTCAAAAATAGTAGAATTTTCAAATTTTTTTTAAAGGAAAACGTTTTCTTACTTTTATTTATTTATTAAAAAAAGCTGTGTTTAGTAGGCAATGTGTCAAAAAATATCATTCAGCACAAAGTTTCAGATTCTCACCAAATAGTTTTCATAACTTGAATCGGAATCGCATTTTGTATTTCAGTGAAGTGGAAAAATGAAAACTTAAAATAAAAACAAAAAATGAAACGATTTTTTCACTTCATTATAACGCAGAACCGGAATTGACCCCCAGGGCTCTATTGCACTATCGACTTTTCACTTTTCAAATTATCAAAAAGTTTTTTCTGCTAAATGTAAGTGAAAAGTTTTTTATATCAAAAATTTTTGTTTCACTCGTTTTCACTTTTCAACTTTTCGAATTTTCGAAAAGTGTAAGTGATAAGTGTTTCTTCAAAAAAATCAAAGAACTTTTCAAATATCTATCACTTATCAAACAAATTGAGAAATAATTTAAACTTGAAACATGTCGCGGAAAAATAACGAAGAAAAAAACTGGCTGTTCTAGAATTGGTTAAGGAAAAAAGGTAAATATAATAAAATAAAAAACGCGTCCATTAATATCTATTTAGAATATTTAGCAAATTTTGTTTGGTATTTTTCAAAAAAATGCTGCTTGTAAGGTGGAAAGAGAAGAGGCTTGGCGGAACATTTTAAAAAAAGCCCCATCATTAGGACTTTCAACTGCGGACAAGCAGTGGACTTATGCTAGCAACAATCTTTTCGGCTTATGGAAAAGCCGCGCATTGGTATTGTTACTACTATTGTACAGAACTTTCGGGGTTATTTCGGAGTGGTGGTAGTAGCCAATCTTTTAATGGGTATGCGCTATCTCCAAGTATGATGGCCCCAGGAAAACAACTACCTACACAGAAAATTTTTTTATCTTTGCATTTTTTTTTAGGCAAAACGAGACAACACACAAAAAACTGGCACAGGAGGAGGAAAAGCAGTTACTATGGATAAAGTGGATGAGGCGATCCTTGATATAATTGGAAAGGATTCTGATGTAGTTGAGGGTCTAGGGTTGTCAGAATCCAATGGAGTTGCGATGTCTACTACTTCTTTGAAAGCACAAGAAAATATTAAAAAAGAAGAATTTTTCAGGCGTCCCAAAGAACGACCAACCGCAAAAAAACATGATTGAATCAGAATTTTATTTAAATAAATAAAAAATTTAAGATTGGAAAGACAACTAGGACTGGAGCCATCCAAGTTCACTAAAGAACTTCGCCAAAATAATGAAGTACTAGTGGATTTAAATGACGAAGGTCCTAGTTCATTAATAAAAATTTTAAATTTTGATTCATAAGAATAAATGAAAAATATACTTGATGTAAAAATATATTTGTATTGCGAAGAAAGGGTGGAGGTCAATATTGGGTAGTGTAAGGGTGACGATGTTTTTTTTTTAATAATTTTTACATCATTTATATTTATATTTAAATTTGTATTGGAAAAAATGTATATAGTGTTGAATATTAGAATAAATGTGGGCACGTTCTCCGCTTGTATTGTCATCAGAGCTGTTGTCCCCATCCACATCCGAAAGCATTTCATCATATGACTGTATTTTGTCCATTGTTATTGCAACGTTATGCAAAATAAAACATGCTACTACAACTTTTGCAGCAACCCTTGGCTCTAAATGCATGTAATTAAGGCAGGAAAATTTCTCCTTAAGCATTTCTGAAGATTTGTTTTAAATAAGATTAGTAAGATGACTTATACAGATGTTAGACAACAACAGCTTTATTTACCAAAAGCGGTTTCAATAATTCGTCTGGTTTTTTTATGTGCACGATTAATTCGACACTCTGCTGGGCTTTCGGGGTTATTTCGGAGTGGTGGTATTAGCCAATCTTTTAATGGGTATGCGCTATCTCCTAGTATGATGGCCCCAGAAAATGGGCTGTATCCGCTTTGAATGTTATAAAAAGGGTGGAATTTCGCAAAACTCGGGCGTCGTTTTCACTGGCCAAAAACACTTCCTGCCCAGTAAGCGTTTAATGCGTAAAAGCTCTGATCAGACCCACAAACCATCGTGGCATTGAGAGAACGTTTCCCATGGCGATTAACATAATGCTCCTCATTAAGATTAGGTATATTTATTTGCATGACTGTTTCATCAATGCATTCAGCCACTACTTGTGGAAATCATCCATGTTTATAAAATCCACTTGCAAAGTTAATGCAGTTCTGTGGCCAACATATAGTTTCCGTCATCATACTGTTTATTATAGCAACAGTAACTATGTTTATCGTCCTGCATACTGTCGATTTGTGTATTTCATGCATTCCGTGCATTTTAGCGATGCCGTGGTATTGAGATATATTCCCAAACCAATGTACAGTCGTTAGCAGTTGATGAAGTGGTATAAGTGAATAATTTCTCATGCTTGAATGCTTTAATCTTCTTTCAATTTTTAATAAGACTTGCTCTATTTGCGTGCGAGTTAAACGAAAATTTTCGACCACGTTTCCTGAATCAAGAACATTGTCAAAATTTGTTCTAGTATTGAACTGATGAGTTCTTCTTGGGGCTTCTCCATCATCATCTTCTAAAATACTTTCAAACCGATACATTGGAATTTAAATATATAAGTTGGCTCATGTTGCAAAGAGGCTCTTGGTTTGGTTGTTAAAAAAATTAGCATAGCAATGAAAAAAAAAATTTATTGAGTACCTGCTTTTAAGAAATATTCTTTAAAAAGATATTTTTTTCCTAGCAAAAAATAAATGAATTTATCAAAATTCGATTTGAAAAGTTATCAGAAAAGTTTTTGATGCAACAAAACGTATTCGTTTTCAAACAATTGTGACAAATAAAAACTTTATAAAATAAAACTTATCACTTATTCGATTTCAGAGAAAAAAAAAAATGAGTAATTTTCACTTTTCATAACTCAAAAATATAATTATCAAATTTGTGTTTCATGCAACAATTTATTATCAAATATTATGATAAGTTGCAAAATGAAAAGTGCTAAGTCGTTGGTGCAATAGGGCACAGGTTTTTGATTTGTCTAAAAAAAAATTCAAAAACCATTAACCACTAGTCTTTCGTTTATACTGTTTTTGAGTAAAACCTTGATCTCTTAGTAAAACTAGTTTGTGCCATAACCAATGCCGTTAATAGGCATTTTATAGAAAGGAAGAGGAGGGGGTTGTTTTCTGAAAACATATATATAAATATTTTTTATTTTAATTTTCCAGAAAAATTTCTGAACTCCTTAGATCTTTTCCAAATTTGTTAGCCAATTTTAAAAGATTTAAAGAGATAATTTCATTTAAATAATAAAAAACATCCATAGATGTTACACTCCAATCTGAATGATTTTTTAATATGTGTTAGAAAACAATAACACTATGACACAAAATGAGGGTCATTGTCTAGGGTGTGAACCAAACCAATCTCAAACGATAGTTTTTTATATCAATAGCAAAAGCCAAAGTCTGTAATGGATGTCATACTATAAATTTATATCAATTATTTGCTCTATTTTACATATTGATATATACAACAACTGGTCACCTTGCCTTGGGAAAAAAAAGGAACTCGCAAGAATACCACGACATTCAAAATCCGTATAAGAGTTCGAATAAAATTCTACACAGTAGGTTACGACAAATGTTAGCGCTAGTTATCTTGTTCTACCATTAAGAAGTTTCCTATTAAATAGTTCGAAAATAAGTTTAAACGTTCTAAAAATCACGAGGTTCAAACCTACTCTCAAATGCTTAGGTCTCGTAATAAAATTGTAAAGTTTTCTCGGCCATTTTCGATTCTGCTTTTGCGAGTAATAATACAAGTTTAAAAGAAGTGATACAATTCGCTAATTTGCTTTAAAATAAATATTAATTTAAAACAGTGGTTCCTAATTGGCCCAGCTTAAAAAGGTTGAGGTAGATCCTGGAAACCTAGAAGACGTTTTGTTAGAGGTAATTAGAATTTATTAAAGTTAATATAAAAAGAATTGTAGTTGTCTGAATTCTTTTTCCCAAGTGATTAAATATATTAATTTTTGTTAAAGGTTCCTAAACCTCGTGCCTAATTTCCTTGTTGCACAATGAATTTGTATCCTTGCGCGAAAGGATTTCGGAAAAATTTCATCAGGCGCTGCATTTGTGGCATAGTCCAAATGCTTCAAAAATTCACACCACTTCGGACTAAGTCTAGCGTAGGACATTCTAGCTGAGCTCCTGTTCCCCCAGCAAATACACCCACATCGTCACATCATCTTCAAAGTTATATATAAAAAAAAACCCCCTATTATAAAACTTAGTTTTAAGTGGCCAAATTCTAGAGTGCGTAAGTGAGCAACTATATAGCTCATAAGCTTAAAAAAAAAAAAAGAAAAGGAAAAAAAAAAAGAAAAAAAAAGAAACAAAACTAAATTACACACACACTCACACACATAACTACGCCAAATCAGAAAAAGAAAAAGGAAACCTAATTTTTTGCAAAACAAATCAGTCCGCGTGTCATGGCATTAAAGATTGCTTGACTCTTGCTGAAAAACCAAGAATTTTGCATTTAAATAAAATATAAGTGACGTAAAAATATTAAGTAAAGATCTATTGCTACAGATAGACAGTCGCGTGGTTAAAACTAAAGAAATTTGCTTATAAATAATATACAAGTGATTTAAAATGCTAAGTGACAAGAAAAATTTATGTGAAGAAAAATGATAAATAATAAACCCTAAACTAATTAATAATTAGCTTGAAAAAAAAAAAAAAAAAAAATTCTGATTGATTGAACGATATAATAATAATGTTGAATTTCACAGCTAAGACGGCATCAACGAGCTGCAGGCCTGGAGATCTCGGATGATTTGTAAGTAATTGAACCTATCTTTATCCTATCTTGTAAATCAAAATGCAGAATTCAACGTAAAACAAACGTAACAATCCATTTATTTTCTTATTATTAATAATGCTTAGTTATAATTCTAGTTACTTTTGTAACTGGCCATTTCTTTATTGCCAATCTAAGACACTTAGAATAATATTCTTATAAAGACTCGCTTAATCATTCAATTTTAAATAAAGGCTAATAATAATGTTAGAATAAAATAAACAATCAAAGCCTTATCATATACATAAAATATAATACGAACAGTTTTGTCACAAAATTTTTTTCAATTTCCACCGCGTTCCCATATTAAGTGAACACCATGAAAGCAATTTTGAAGTGATTAATTTTCATTTTGTTCCCATAAATTTATTTTGTCACATCTTAGCCATTCACTCAAAACCAGTTTTCCCGATTCCATTCTGTTCCGCTCTAATAGTACTTAATTGAGTTAAATTTTAATTATGCCCCATATATGAATTGATGGTACGGCAAATAATGTTCCGTTTCGTTCCGCGCTAATGTAAACTGAGCCCTAATAAAAATGCACTCACGTGTGCAAAATTTGTTTTTGTACTTTCTGAAAGTAGACACACCTACATACATATACCTAAAATAAGTAAAATTGAAAAAATATATATACAGAAAGCATTCAATATGACAACAGAAACTTAAAGTTCAGTGCTCTTTATGTTGATAGCTAACTAAATTTTATGATGTTTTTGTACCGGCTGTTTGAATAGATACGAACATGATTGAAACGAGGATCGAATTGGAATTAGTTTTCAATCGTTAAATTTTTGTAACTATTTATTTTTCAAGTATCAAAATAAAATAAAATTGTTAATTGTTGAAAAATGCAAAAAGAAAAGCAAAGAAGTATATAACATTTGTAATATATTAATAACCATATCTTAAACTTAATAAATAAAACTTAATAAAACCATGTTTACGTGAATACGAATATGATGGTGTAATTTTTTTTTATAGGACCTAACACAGGGCATCTTTATTATAAATGGGGTTTTCAAGTCAAAGATCAAATCGAAAACCATGGTTGGGAGGGTATAGAAGGGATCATTTCACCAGATCCCAAACCAGTAGGATTAGTTGAAGGCGAAGAGATTTGAAAGTTAGTAGTTTCAGTTTTCATTTCCAGTTTGCAATATTACCGTTCCTTTTTGAGTTCCCTTCTTTTTCTGATGCACGTAAGTTTTTTTTGTGAAGGTTTTCTATAGTAGGTTAGCAAGCCCCCACCCCCAACGCCGACGAGAATAGCCTTGCCAGTACGTGCACCCGCGACTCCTACTATAGGTTGAACAGAAAACCTTAGATTTTTTTTGACAGCTATATTTTATTTGTTTGGTTGAAAACTTTGCATCCGGTTAGACTGGGTATCAATATGGCGGGCACCGGACGCAGCTCACATACAAGAGTGAGATTATGCCTGTCTTTATAAAACATATAAATCAACCATGGTAAATACAAGTAAAGCGAATGCTGACGCAGGAAGATCATTACAAGTCCCGTTTTGCTCCACTACGTCACAAATATTTTTACAGTGGTTTTAAATTTGACTTTTTTGGTCAAAAATGGAATTAAACAAAATGAAAAATTATATGCTAAACTTAATTCAGAGTGGTTCTTGTCTTCGGAATCCTAAATTAAAATTTTCTGGGAAATAATTTTTCGGAACACTTTAACTCCCTAGCTCCTTCCAGTTTAGGTCAATTTGACCCTTTTTTTGAAAAAGACCCTATAAGTCAACTTTGGAGGGACGTCAAAGGTTGAAACCTTTTAAGAAAATATTCTCCAGAAAATTTCACTAAGGGTCACCCAAGACAAGTAACCTCTACGAGTTTCACATAAAAAAGGGACCGAAAAGATAATACATTTATTTTTAAGCAACTATTGCATCGTGCGATAGTAATATTTTTATTTTATTTATTTATTTATTTATTCGATTGCTAAACCTTAACAGGTTTTATAGCAAATTTAAAATTATAAAATAAGATATTTAATACAATTCAAAAATATAAAGTATGGTTTTGATTGAAATCATTTATTATTAACAAACTAAAAAGTTTTAATAAAGTACATAATTTTATTAAAGTATAATAATAAAAAAAATAAAAAAAAGTTAAGTCAAATCGATAATATTAGACAGCGTAGCAGAGTTGCGTTTTCGAGACAAACAAGGTCAAGTTAGCAACAATTTTTTTATTCGGACATCGGCGAAGTCGTGTGACAAACAAGTTCTCATACCCAATAAAACACCACTCCAATAAGTATATATATATAATATATATCGTTCTGTCTTCCTGAAACCGGTGGGATCCTGGCAAACTAGGTCAACTTCACCAAACCAATTTTCATAAAACAAAGAAAACCAGTTGCGAACGCAGGCATCAAGACAAACTATATCTTATCGGCCACTCATATTAATATAGCGTGAACTAATAATAGCTTCATTAAGTAATACATTTGTCATATTATAACGGTCCGACGTAACGGTATAAAGCTATAATTATATTCGTAATACTTTATAAGTTATAGTAACAAATTACTTAAGTTGCATTAAAGTGGCTTAGCTTAGAAATTCAATTAAGTGGGAATTGAGTAATTTAATTAAAATTGTGAAAGTGAAAGTGTCGTGGTCTTTTTTTCGAACACTTTTGTTTTCAATGGAAATTTTGTTATATATGCGGTTATTTTACACCATCCCGAATCAGTCAAGGTCATTTCAGTTAGGAACTGATTTTAGCGTATGAAAAATACTATTATCAAAAATTTATATCTGATTTCCCATAGGTGCCACAAACAGTTTGCAAGAGATGCTGCAATTACTTGTTGGAATGCTTACATCACAAATGCAGATCGATGCCGTTCGGTGTTCCTATGGTTTGGAATGACCCAATTGAGCACGATCGCACGAACTGTTATGCATGCGTAAATTCTGTGTGTAGATTGCAGAAAAAAATATGTCGAAATTCAAATATCAAAGTGTTCACTGCGCTCAAGTTTCATTGCCGCATTCTGATGACATTCCTCTAAGATGTTCCAGCCCAGAAAAATTTTTGAATAACGAAGCCATGTCCATTGTTAGTGAAATGGAAGTATATTCTGATTACGATCCTGTTCCGTCAGATGTTAGTGCACCAGTTCTGATAACACAGTCAAAATTGGATTTAAACTCCAATTAACACAATGGAAATCAGAGGAACTTGCATAATTTTTAATTGCGCACAAATTGTTGGCATCAATTACTAAAGTTAGCATGAAAATAAATGCATTATCTTTTCGGTTCGTATTTTATGTGTAACTTTCAACTCGTAAAGGTTGCTTGTCTTGCGTGAACCCTAGTGAAATTTTCTGGAGAATATTTTTTTGGAAGGTTTTAACCTTTGATCTCCCTCTAAAGTTGACTTTTTTTTATTCACCCGGAGGTATGAAATCTTCCAAGGATACGGATATCCATCCTATACGCATGCACGATTTACATTCTAGATCCTGCCCGGATCATGGGCAGACAGAATGCATCTACGTACTAAGACATACCCCCTATTGGCAATTAAGATTTTTCGCTAAGCACATTAATTGGCTTTTCAGCGGAATTTAACAATTGAATATAAATAAAACGCGTTTTTAAGTATATTTGATTCTATATACATAAGCAACATCGAATCGAATAATAGTGATTATTAATTTAAGGTACTTGAAACAACAATCCTGAGTTTAAAAGCAATCCAAAACATTATACTCATTTTAACTGGTTTGCGGCTATTGTCCAACCCAAGGGCCTACGTGGAAATGAGATAAATCTCATATCCGTCAAATCAAAATCCCAATTAGTAGGATATGCATTTGGGCCAACGCAAGCATAAACTTGTGTGGAAAAGAGATATACTCTGCCACACCAATCCAGATGATAGTGTGAGTTCAGTCTAATTTCAAATCAGGAAGCCACGTGAGCACGTAAGTCACAATTCGATTTAAAATTAAAATCGAAAGAAGTCTACCGAATCAAAAAAATTAATCATGTTGAAGTTATTATTGAAATCACTGCACATACATCGTAAAGGTTCACGAAGAGAGTAATTAGAATTGCACTGACTCAACTTGAAAAACAGAAAAGGTCTAGTTCCTCTCCTTGGGATGTTAAAACTTAGAGCTGAGATTCAGGGCTATTTCGGGGACGCGGCAAATGTACAATATTTACCAGTCTTGGATTGCTTTTAAATTCAAATTCGCGTGCAATTGTGTTTGGTGGCCAAAAGTTTACACTAACTATAGAATTAAATAAATTTTCAGGAAGTGTTAATCTAAAAGAAGTAATCGATCTTACATTTGAATATTTGAATTTACGAACCGAAAGATTCAAGGAACACTTCAACTTTGATTTAATGAAAAAATTTATATCATTCTCTGTTGTATCCGCAGCTAAGCGAGAAACGAAGGTTGATTCAGTTGATGGAATTGCAATTAATGGCTTAGGTGGATCAGAAACCTGAGAAGTAAGAGGAAAAACCTGGGAATCGACAAGAGTTGGTGAAAGAGAAACAGTTTGGGCATAAGACATGACTGGCAATGAAAGTGGAGGTGCCAGCATTGGCATAGGAGTAGAAATCGATATGTTTTCTGTATTTGAAGCAGGAGTTAAAATAGGTAGAGGGGCTGTTATACCACAAATGTCCATTTCATCAGCAATGCCATGTTCAGAAAAATGTGGAGTTGGAGTTGAATCCGTTTTTGCTTACTACGCATTAGGAATGATAATTCCAAAATTCGATTTGGTACTTAGCGGATTTCAAAAAGTACTAAAAGTACTGAAATAAGAAAAAAAAATAAAAATTTCAAGTTTTATATTTTTATTAGATAAAAAAATAAAACAAACGCAACAAAGTTTGAAGCTTCCGAATTAAGATTAACAAATTAGGAAATATATATAAGAAGTATACATTAATTTTTTAATTATTAACATACTCTATTTTATGCAAGAAGATTTTAATTTGTAACGAAATTACTTGATTAATAAATAAAATGTAAGTTTATATCAGATATGCATTTGTTTAATCTAATAATTCTTCAATGAGGCTGTTCAGACTGGCCTCAAATGAGGCAACTCACAGGCCTCATTTTGGCATAAGCTAGCTATCAGGTGTTCACACACAAATAATTGCCTCAGTTTAAGGCTGCCTTATTTTGACGTTTATTGTTCTTTTCTGTTGTTTTCTTTTGAATTATTAAACAAAAAAATTTTCACAATTTAAACAATATTAATTTGCGAACAACTATGGATAAACAAAATTAATTCGCGCCGGTACTGCGCCTGAATAGCCCCAAAAAGAGGAAACAAATCAACAGAACAAACTTCACTCAAACGTACGTCAAAATGAGTCGCAAAATTTTTAAAATGTTAAAGAGTCTGTTCAGACCATGATTCAATTATTATAAGGTTATTCGTATTTTTTGACGTATGCTTATTTTTTATAAACAAACATATTTTGACAATCTGCTAACAATGTTTTGTGCTGTTGGAAAAAAAGGTATGTTTCAGTGTTTCGTTGTGTAGTTTTATAGTGTAGTAGTTTTTCAATGATTTCCTGCCAAGTTAATAAGAAAAAGAAACTATGTAGGTGTTGCGTCGTAAGTGTATGCTATGTTGTAAGTATATTCTAGAAATTTAGAAAGCTCCTTTGCAAATTTAAAAAAAAAGTTATTTTTGCTATTGCTCAAAACCTTATTAGTGAATTTTATTAATTAAAGTGTAATTTAGAAGAAAGTTAGTTAAGGCAAAAAACAAATTATAAAGAAATACTAGTGGTATTCAATGAACGCCGTATTGACGATGTAAACAATGTATGTTCGCTAAGCTTACAGCAGCGTAATTTGCAATAATAAAATTGTAAGAGATTAAACATACGCAGCTTGCGGCACAAAAACGTGGTACATAATATGACCAACATTTTCAAAGCAAAAATAAGTACACGCACAGACTTTAAAAAGAGACACAAAAGAAGAACATAGAATAAATATAGTACAAAATAGAAGTACATCCACAAAAAAATAATGAAGATATTAAAATATGCATGAATAAATCTATTAAACAAAAAGTTTAATTTATAAGAGATTCAAAATTACATCCAGCTTACAATTCATTGCTTATTAACGTAGTAGTCCAGTGTGATGAATTCAAAAAATCCATTTTTTTAATTTTTCGCAATAGAATATAAAAATTAAATCTTAAAAATATACTCTAAAAGTCTTAGACCTAAGTCTAATATTAAAGTCCTGTAAAAACTTTAAACACGTTTTTCTCGAAATTACGTTTTTGAAACTTCGGGGAAGTACTAACTAAAAACTATTCGACCGATTTGGCTAAAAATTTAACCTGTTATTTAAGGCATACATAGCTAGTTCCGGAACTTTAAAACAATCAAGTTTTTAATAAGTTAATTTTTTTAAACAAATTAAAAAAGTTAGATTTACCAATTTTTTTCACAAGTCCGCTATTTTTTATTTGTTTTCTTAAATATACACATTATAGGGAAGTGCACTACAATAAAGTCTGCAGAACGATATAACTTTGATGTTTTTATTTCAGATGAACACTTAAGGCTGGGTGCTTCCCCCAAAAAACACACCTTCTTTCGAGTACTCTTCTTTGATATAGATAACTAAAAGCAAATTAATGTACGATCAAGTCAAAGAAAACTATTTTGCACACTTTATGACATAAATAAAAACATGTTAAAATTTCAAAACGATCGCATTTTATTTTCTTATTTAAAAAAATTTATGAAAAATGTCAACATTTTGGTCGTCAAACTGGGCTACTAGATTTATGAAAAAAATTGTCAAAATGATGTCAAGAAGAAGTACAACAAGTAAAAAGAAGTACCTTCAGCGTACTTCGATACAAGAAGTACATCGAGAAAAGAAGAAGTAAAACACTCCCAAAAGGAGTACGGTTGGTCACATTATGTATACAGTACGTATAATGCGTAAACTTCCAACGTTATTTCATTTTTTTTTTGACGAATTTTTGTTTCGTTTTTCTTTCTTAAAATAAAAAATTATAAATGCACTTACCATAAATGGATCTAAAATTTTTGTAAAGTTCCTAATAATTTTGTGATGGCAATTTCTTTTTAATACAATTACGCAATTAACTAGGTTAATTAACTTATTTAGGTCGCGCCACTAAATGCTCTTGCTTAAGTTTCATAGTTAGGTTTAATGTGTTTATTAAAATAAACAAACAAAATTATGTATATTTTAGTATTAATATTACTTATATATTTATTAACATAATTTTCATTGAAGTTAGTTAATAAAAATAATTTAAAAATTTATTAATTCACTAAGAAATCGGAGCAATAAAAGTACTAAAACTAAATTAATAGTAGTGAATATAGTACCAATTAGTATGATATTTGGGCCACCGTGTGCATTTTTAGCTCTAATGACATTGCTCTCATGATTTTTTCTGCTCTCATTTTCAAATAAGCATACCAATTTGAGAAAACGTCAAAAATACGAATAACCTTATAATAATTGAATCATGGTTCAGACTTGCCTCAAATGAGGCGACTTACTTGCCTCATTTTGACATAAGTTAGCTATCAGGTGTTCACACACAAACTATTGCCTCACTTTGAGGCTGCATCATTTTGGCGTTTATTGTTTTTTTTTTCGTTTGTTTTCTGTTGAATTATTAAATGCTCAAGTTTTTACAATTGAAAAAGTATTAAATTGCGAAGAACAATGAATAAACAAAATTAATTCGCTCCAGAACAAACTAAAAAGAGTAAAAATTTCAACACAACAAACTTCACTCTGACGTACGTCAAAATGAGTCGCAAAATTATTAAAATTTTTAAAATTCTTGCCTCACGTTACATGTCACCTTCCCGCTTTTCCCTTTGCCTGTAAACGTCAAAATGAGGCAAGTGAACCGCCTCATTTGAGGCAAGTCTGAACAGCCTCAATTTCAATGTTTTTTTTTTTGATAATAAAAATCCTTTAAAATGCTCCAATCTTTTAAATCCACCCTGGCTAACAAATGATCTAAAAGCACTAAAAAATTTAAAAAATCATTTATTTAAAAAATATCAAATATCTGGTTCTAGTTTAGACTTTGCTTCCTATTCTTCTTGTCGTTATAGATATCAACTATTAAATAAACAATGCTATTCTGCTTATATAGTTAACGTAAAATCTCAATTTAAAGATAATCCAAAACTTTTCTTTAGTTTTGTTAACTCAAAACGTAAAGCCTCCAGCTTTCCACCACCTATGAAATTCAATCAGAAAGAATCATCTTGTGACAATGTAATTTCTAACATGTTTGCAAACTTCTTTAACTAACTCCGATATACTATTTAATACTAGCATGGTGTATCCTTTTCTCCCGCCAGTTAACTCTTTTGAAACTCCTGTAATAGACCCAAAAATTGGTATGTGTTATCTTTGACAAGTAAAATCTTCTCTTACGACCGGCCCTGATGAAATTCCAAGCTGTATTTTAAAGCAATGTGCTACAAACCTGTGTACTCATCTAGAAAACATTTTTAATATTTCCTTGCATAGTGGTTATTTTCCTATTATATGGAAGGATTCTTATATTATACCCCTTCATAAATCTAGCTCCAAGATAGATGTTTCTAACTATCGAGGAATTGCAAAATTAAGTGCAATCCCTAAGTTATTTGAGAAAATCATAACTGATCAATTAACCCACTCCGTGTCTTCCACCATTTCTGTCTCTCAACATGGTTTTCTGAAGGGTAGGTCCACTACAACAAACCTCTTAGAGTTTACTACTCGTGTTACAAATATTTTTATTTTGGGACTGCAGACTGATGTTATTTATACGGACTTGAGCAAGGCCTTCGACAGTGTTAATCATAATCTTCTTTTGAAAAAACTCCTTCTTATTGGGTTTCCTGTCATATTATTAAATTGGATAAATTCGTATTTATCTAGACGTACTCAAAAGGTTTTATATAAGAATTCTCTTTCAAAAAGTATTTCGGTCACTTCTGGCGTTCCTCAGAGCAGTCATCTTGGACCGGTTTTGTTTTTACCATTCATTAATGATCTTCCTTCGGTAATAAAACACTGTAACGTCTTTATGTACGCTGATGACGCGAAACTTTTTCTTTGTTACAAGCCACCCGAAGAACGACATCTTCTACAATCTGATCTAAATAGACTTGTGGACTGGTGTAGCTTAAATATATTAAATCTTTATTTTATTTTATTTATTTATTTATAATGGTGTACATTAAGACTTGGTCTTTTTTAGTAGTACATAAGATGTGGACAATGATATTTAAAAAGTAGTTTAAAACTAATCTATATACATAAAAATGGATGTATGTATGTGGGTATGTGGGTATGTGGGTACGTGGGTATGTGGGTGGGTATGTGGGTGGGTATGTGGCTATATCACGTATAGACTCCAAAACCGCTAAACCGATCTTTATGAAATTTTCAGGGAAAATAAAGCCACATCTTGAGAGTGTTCCTGTGAGGTTTCGTAACGATTGGAGAAGGGGGCGTGGTACCTCCCATACAAGCCAAATTTGCTCCATCGATCACAAACAAAAAAAAAGAAAAATATCTCACGGTTTCAATCGTAAAAAACTAAGCTTTGGGGATTTTATTCAGATGGTTACTGTCGGTAACTGTCCAAAAAATGGGCGTGGTCGTTATATAAATACGTCCACTTTTTCGAAATCATGGCAATTACGGAGTTCTGCACATTTTTACAGTGAAACTTGCTCTTTAGGTGCTCCAAGAGACGAACACAATTTATAAATGTTTTCACCCCCACTTTTAACGCCCACAAATCAATATCTATATACATATATATAAAGCAAAACGATGTGTGTCTGGCTGTGTGATGTCTATAGACTCCAAAACTACTGAACCGATTGACCTGAAATTTTAGCAGTCGATTTGTTTCAAGTACGAGATGGTTGAGGAAAAAAATTTGCCACACCCCCCCTTTTACCGCCCCCAAATCAATAAAAATGTTATATTTCAGTCGGTTTGGGTCGTATATGGCTAAAATTTTGTAATTTAGTATGTACGGTTACTGTCGACAACTGTCCTAAAAATGGGTTTCCACGCCCCCTTTTACCGCCCACAAATAAATGAAAATGGTTTATTTCAGACGGTTTTGGTCGTATAAGACTTAAATTTGTTACTTTGGTTTGTGAAGTTACTGACAGTAACTGTACGAAAAATTGGTTTCCACGCCCCCTTTTGCGCCCACAAATCAGTGAAAATGCTATATTTCATGCAGTTTTGGCCGTATGAGACTAACATATGATACTTAAGTTTGTATGGTTACTTTCGGCAATTGTACTAAAAAAGGGCGTCAGCGCTATATAGCCACACCCACTTTTTAAGAAACCATCAAAATTGACTACTGGGTCGATTGAGCTAAAATGTTGGCTTAGTTTGTACGGTTACTGTTAGCAACTGTACTAAAAATTGGTCTCCACGCCCCCCTTTTACCGCCCACAAACCAATGAAAACGTTTTATTTCAACGGTTTGGGTCGTATTAGACAAAAATTTCGTAATTCAGTACATATGGTTACTCTCGGCAAGTGCACTAAAAATAGGCCTGCCCTACTTTAGTTAAACTCACTTTTCGCGGAGTTAGCGTCCAGTGAAGTAAAGTGCGCGAGGCTTAACCTAAATTGAGCTGAAATTTGGGCAGTCGATTTGTTTCGATTACGAGATGGCTCAAGGGATACATTTTACCGCACCCCTTTTTAACGCTTGCAAAACAACAAAAATGCTATATTTCGCACGGTTTTGATCGTATTAGACTAAAATGTGGTTATTTAGTGCACATGGCTACTTTCGGCAGCTGTACTGAAAATGGTGAATATATTTGACATTTCTTGACATTTTTGTGTATAGCAGTAAGGCGGTCTGTGGCAGAACAACGTTTGCCGAGGAGATAGATTGTTCCTGTGAGGTTTGGTAACGTTTGGACGAGGGGGCGTGGTTCCTCCCATACAAGCCAAATTTGCGCTATCGACCACAAACCAAATAAGGGATATATATCAGACGGTTTCAATCGTAAAAACTAAGATATTATCATTTTGTTCAGATGGTAACTGTCAGTAACTGTACAAAAATAACTTTTTCGTCGCAATATAATATATACGCTCACTTTTTCGAAATCATGGCAATTCCGGAGTTCTACACATTTTTATACTGAAACTTGCTGTGTAGGTGCTCCAAGAGGAAGTCACGATACATAAATGTTTTCACGCCCACTTTTAGCGCCCACAAATCAATATCTGTACATATAAAAATGAATCGTGATTTGTTCGGATGCTTAAAACTTGAAAACGACTAGACCAAATAGGATACTTCCTTCTACTGGTTTGTTCGTAACTGCTACGCAAAGGTTTAGGAAAAAAGTAATGCCACACCCCTTTTATCGCCCAGAAATCAATAAAAATGCTCTATTTAAGAAGGTTTTGGTCGTATTAAATTAAAATTTGGTAAATAAGTTCTTATGATGACTGTCACTAACTTTAATAAAAACGGGCGTTGTCACACTTCATCTACGCCTACTTTTGGAAATATCACAATACTCCGAAACTATTGGTCCGATTGAGCTCAAATTTTGTAAGTGGCTTTGCTTTGAGTACGAGATGGTTTAAGAAGAAATGCCACACCTTCTTTTACCTCCCATTAATATAAAAACAATTTGTGTTATCGAATAGCGTTATGGGTTGCACAGCTTAGAAATTCGGTATTCGACCACAATTTAGACGTACCGTTTCAGTGATGAAATTTTATGGGAGTTGGACAAGGGGGAGGGGCACCTCTCATACAACCCAAATTGGTGATATCGAATAGCTTTGAATTTATAGCAATTCAGCTTTGGAATTCAGTTTTTGACCTCAATTTACACATGCAGTTTCAATGATTTTTTTTATGGGCGTTGGACAGGGAGGCCTGACATCTCCCTTACATCCCAAATTTGCAATATCGAATTGCTTTGAAGTTATAGGTTGACAGCGTAAGAAATCGGTATTCGACCTAAATTTATACATGCACTTTCATTTCTTACATTTTATGGGCGTAGGGAAAAGGGGAGTGACACTTCCCATACAACCCAACTTTGTGCTATCAAATAGCTTTGGAGTTATAGGTCGCACAGCATCGGAATTCAGTATTTGACCAAAATTTACGCATGCAGATTTACTGATAAAATTTTTTAGAGTTTGTCGGGGGGCGTGGCACCTCCAACTTAACCCAAATTTGCGATATCGAATAGCTTTGGAGTTATAGGTAACTCAGCCTCGGAATTCAGTATTCGACCTCAATTTACACATGCAGTTTCATTGGTTAAATTTTATGGGCGTAAGGAAAAGGGCAGTGGCACCTCCCATACAACCTAAATTTGTGCTATCGAATAGTTTTGGAGATATATGTCGCACAGTTTTGGAATTCGATATTCAACCTCCATGTACACATGCAGTTTAATTGATTACATTCTATGAGCGGTGATCAAGAGGGCGTGGCACTTACTATACAACCCTAATTTGTTATATCGAATGGCTTTGTGGATATAGGTCGCACAGTCTCGGAATTCACTGTTCTACCTCAATTTGGACATGCTGTTTAACTGATAACATTTTATGGGCGTTTGAATAGGGAGAGTGGCAGCAACGCGCCGGGTTTCAGCTAGTATTAGATAAATACTGTTTAAAAACACAATAAATCTATTATGATTTGAAAACGATATTAAACGATTTGCAAGGATTTAAACAAGTTAAATTAAATAAAATAGTTAATCGATTGTATGTAATGATCTTAGTGGCTATATATTACTATAGAACACAACTAAAAGGAGGTATGTTATAGAAAGAGAGAGAGAGAGAAAGAAAGCTAGGATTTGAGCACAGATAAGATGAGAAAAGTAGTATAGAAAAAGAAACATTGTTTTATTGGTTTAAAGTATTGAAATAATTATAAATGGAATGTTTAAAACTGGTACGTGAAGTGAGTTGTTTTAGAGAATTAGGTAATGCATTCCAAAGTCTAATGGCGCTGATGAAGAAGTATCTGCTACTATTGAGGAAGTTATACCTAGGAACAATTAGATTATGAGACCGGTGACTCTGGAAAAATTGAAGTTTTTCAAAAAGATAATGAGGGCAATGAGTGTTCATAAGATTGTACAGGAATAAAATGTTACGGATGTTCATATACTCAAGTAAACCACATCCCAGAATGCCTTTACTCCTTTGAGAGATATGATCAAATCGACTGACCCCATATACATACCTAGCCGCACTATTGAATGCAACTAGAAGTTTATGCTGGGATTGTGAATCTAGCTGACTATAGACAATTTAAAAAAATGTAACCAAATAACATAAATTACACTATAAATAACACTATCTTAGAAATACCTCAGTAAAATTATTATATGTGCAACACTTCAAATGCAATTCTAAGCAAACATAACTTCATTTGTTTTTATATAATTTTTTTATTGAAATAGTATTAAGGAAGTATATGTAAAACAAGATATGTCTTATTGGGGGTTGGAATTAATTTTAAAGGTTTTTTTTCGGTTTTTGAGCATTTATTTAGAAACAACGGTACAATGTATATTATTCAAAGTATTGTCCATCGTTAGCTACAACATTTTCCCATCTTTCTGGCAGCATATGGATTCCGCGCCGGAAGAACGATTCGTCTTTTGAGGCAATCCACGAATCGACCCATTTTTTGGTATCCTCGTAAGAAGTGAAGCGCTGCTCAGCCAAGCCATGCGTCATCGATCTGAATAGGTGGTAGTCGGAAGGGGCTATGTCTGGGCTATAAGGCGGGTGGGGTAGCACATCCCAATTCAGCGCCTCCAACGTTTCCTTGACGGTTCTTGCAACATGTGGCCGTGCGTTGTCATGTTGAAAAACCACTTTGTCGTGTCTTTTGGCATATTCCGGCCGTTTAACCTTTAATGCTCGGCTCAATTGCATCAATTGTTGTTGGTAGCGTTCCCCAGTGATGGTTTCGTTAGGTTTTAGCAGCTCATAGTACTCGACACCCTTCTGATCCCACCAAATACACAGCATAAGCTTGGCACCATGAATATTCGGCTTGGCCCTCGATGTTGATGCATGGCCGGGTGGTCCCCACGATTTTTTTCGCTTAGGATTATCGTAATGGATCCACTTTTCATCGCCAGTGACAATACGATGCAAAAAACTCTTCTTTTTATGCCGTTGAAGCAGTTGTTCGCACATGCAAAATCGCCGTTCAACGTCTCTCGGCTTCAACTGGTACGGCACCCAATTTCCTTGCTTTTGAATCATTCCCATGGCCTTCAAGCGTTTGCCGACCGTTGATAAGTCGACTCCCAATGATTCTGACAATTCTTGAAGGGTTTGACACGGGTCTTCATCGAGCAAAGCCTCCAATTCCTCATCTTCAAACTTTTTCGGCTGGCCCGGACGCTCTTTGTCTTCCGTATCAAAATCACCACTTTTAAACCGACGGAACCAGTACTCACAAGTAGAAATCGATGGAGCATAGCCCCCGTAAGCCTCAGTAAGCGTGCGTTGTGCTTCAACCGCTTTTTTCTTCAAATGGAAGCACAAAAGTAAACCTTCCCGCAAATTGCGTTTTGTTGGAACGAAAGTCGACATGTTCACAGAGAAAAAAATATATGTTGTTTACACTTCAGTGGAATGACACATACTGAAAAATGAAGCTTAGACAATGTGCTTTGAAATGAATATAGTCACAGGTGTGCCCGATGCGATCTATTGATAGTTACGCCATCTCTTAGAAAACCTTTAAAACTAATTCCAACCCCCAATATATAAAAAATTTGTTGTTATTAAAAAAATTATAATATATTAAAAAGTTCATAGAAAATATTTATATGTGCAAAACCTATTTTTATTGATTTTATGGAATAAAATATAAATATATATAGATTTTATATAAGAATATGTCTTCCTTTCTTATATATGACTTGGTTAAGTGTGAAAGACATGAAGCACATCAACGATCTGAGGATGGAGCCATCAATTTTCTGCCATTCATCTTAAATAACTGTTTTCAAATGCTTCATCGACTCGAACTGGCGCCCGTTTTTATAAACTTGGGCCGAAAGAATGCCCCACAGGCTTTCTATAGAATTCAAGTCGTGACTAACAGCAGGTCGCTACAGTACGGGTATATTTCAGATTTATTGAAAGTAGCTCGGGAAGGATTTGTTGGTGCGTTTTCATGCTGAAAAGTTCAGTTATCCTGATATTTATAGCAAGTGAACTCAATAAACACATCATCTTATAACTCAATTTACATTTGTGCATTCGATTTGCATGAAATTAATAACAGGGGAGACTTCAAAGTATCTGAAACCAGCTGAAATCATCAATAATCCCCGCCCATGGTTACGCGCAAACCTAATTTGTCGTGGCTATCGCAAATTGTGCCGGTATATCTGGCAACCGTTGGCCCCATCAAGGTTGAACCTTTTCTCATCACTTAATATGACATTCCCAAATTCTTTCTCACAATATTTGTATTTTTCGGCATATGCTAGACTGGCCGCAATGTGTCATGGTAGAAGCCTGGGTTGAGAGAAGGGCGATTCACAAATGACGTTGGCATTTTCATCCGAAATTTGTTGGATTCTGCTTCTTGTGACCCATAGATCCAAATGCGAAGCAATTTCACCACAACTCATCCCTTTCTGCACAGCAAGACGTCGGATTCGTCTTTTGGTCAATCACGAATTTTTTTTCACTATTCTTGATTATAGCATAGTTGCCAGGGTATTTTAAAAAATTTGTTATAGTGTTTCGTTGACGATTTCTCCTAGCAGCTGTAGCACTTGCTTTACCGGATTTATTTAAGCCTTTTATATTTCAACGATTTTCTTCAGATAAAGTGGTTCCACTTGGCATTTTTATTTGAAAAATAATATTACTCTAAAATGTGCTCATATTTTGTTCCAAAAATGTATTACCGCTATGTTTATGGGCTTTCTTACTAAGGTTATCAAAAAAATGTCGTAATTTCTACGTTATAGCAGATAAAACACAAAAACAGCAATTGTGAACATATAAATATTTTCTATTGCACAAGCGAGATTTCACACTATTTTCGGTACTACGAATACGAGGAAGAGAAGATTTCTTTGTTCAACAAATAAACTACATCCTTTAAGAAAAATTATGGCAAACTCAAAAAAATTGTGTTGTTATAAACTAGGGAGAAAAAATAAAAAATATTTTTGCACATATAAGTACTTTACTAAGGTAGTTTACAGTTTTCTCCATCTTGGTGTTATTATGGATTCAAAACTTCGTTTCAATCTCCACGTTAATATGGTGATAAATAAAGCAAGATGAGTCCTTGGTTTCATTAAAAGCTGGGCTAAATAATTCAGTTATCTCTTTACTATTAAATTATTATATACCTCTCGTAAGGCCAATTCTTGAATATGCATTAGTTATATGGAACCCACAATATAATGTCTACATCGACGCCATAGAACCCGTTCAAAAACAGTTTTTACTTTTTGCTTTATGTCATAGTCGTTGAAATCCCAATATTATGCTTCCATCGTATGAAATACGCCCTAAGATTATTTTACTACCTTCCCTAATAAGCAGTAGAATGATGCTTAATGTCATGTTTCTGTATAAATTACTTCGTGGCGAAATTAATTCGGAATATCTCATCTCAGCTCTAAATTTTAACATCCCAAGGAGAAGAACTGGACATTTTCTGTTTTTCAAGCTGAGTCAGTGCAATTCTAGTTACGCCCTTCATGAACCTTAACGATGTATGTGCAGTGATTTCAACAATAACTTCAACATGATTAATTTTTCTGATTAGTCTTAAAATGGAAAATTATATTACACTTAAATAATTAAATCAATTAAACTTCATCCTAGTTATGTACAATATCTATATAGACAGTGTCGGACATAACTAAAGCACGAACTCATGTTGTTAGCATTTCATTCCATTAGAGTTAAAACTTTTAGTATTTCCATGTTTTTTTATATTATGACTTATGTAAAAATATCCGATTAGTGCATAAAAAACGACGAAAAGCAATTATTTATTGCAAATAAAATTTTTTTTACAAGAATGCTACAATACATGGAATTTTGGGGCGACAAAACTAAAGCACATGTTCTCAGTCACTCACTGTTTGAGTGCATTTATAACAATAAGTAACAATAATAAGTAGTAAAAGTACCGTTTAAATTATGGCTAGAAATAAGTATTCTGCTACATTTAGAGAAAAAATTTTAAACGAATTCAAAAAAGGCGAATCAGTGACAAGTATTGCAAAAAAATTTTGTGTTCACCATAGTGTAATATCCCGAACTATAAGTCGTTTTCGTTCGACTGGTTCTATAGTCACATCACATGAAGGTGGTAGACCACGAAAGACAACCAAACGTAAGGACCAGGCAATTATTCGGACAGTAAAAAAAGATCCATTCATATCAGCGAGATCTATTCAAAGTGAATTGCATCTGAATATTTCACTTAGATCCATCCAACGACGAGCTGTGGACGGCGGCTTGCAAACAAACAGGAGCGTGAAAAAGCCATTTATTTCCAAAAAAAATCGTCGAGCAAGAATTGCGTTTGCAAGAGCCCATGTAAACTGGACTGTTGCGAAATGGCGAACCATGCTATTTTCAGATGAGTCAAAGTTTAATATCAAAGGTTCTGACGGAATGAAGCTAGTACACAGGCGAAAAGGGCAGCGCCTAAATCCACGTTACTCTACAGGTTCTGTGAAACATGGCGGAGGCAACGTCATGGTCTGGAGATGTTTTTCCGGTCATGGCATCGGCCCAATTCATAAGATCAACGGCATAATGGATCGTTTCATATATAAGGATATTCTCCAAAATGTTATGTTAACCCATGCAGAAGAAGAAATGCCGCTGAAGTGGATGTTTCAGCATGATAACGATCCTAAACACACTGCCAAATGTGTTAAGGAGTGGTTTGCTGCAAACAAAATCGATGTGTTGGATTGGCCCGCTCAATCTCCTCTATGGGAAATTGAGAATCTATGGGAAATTGTAGATAGGAAAATTGAACGAGAAAACTGCAAGGGAAAGGATTCTCTCTTCACACAAGCGGAATTGGCATGGAAAAGTATTTCAAAAGACGTTTTAAATACCTTAATAGAGTCGATGCCTCGCAGATGTCAAGCTGTGTTAAAAAACAATGGATACGCCACCAAATATTAGCAAAAACTAAGTTTTTCATGTGTTTCCTTGTAATGTGCTTTAGTTTTGTCGCAGTAGTTTTAGTAATAATCCTATATTTGTTTTAATATTTTTGCTTTTAATGAAACTTTATGTTCATTTTTGTTTGGTTTATTACCTTAAATGTATATTTGTTTAAGTTCAATAGAAAACAATTAGCCCAAAGCTTATTTTAAAATTTTATTTCATGAAATGCTTAAAAGGTAAGTTTTGTGCTTTAGTTTTGTCTGACACTGAACCTACATATTATACCTAACGCAGTTTTATAACAATGTAATATCGGTAATGGAGATTGCTCTGTTTCTCTTTTTTTCTCGATATTGTGTTTTATAATGTTTTATATATTTTATTAATTATTCAATATTTTAATTTTAAATCGAATTGTGATTTACGTGCTCACGTGGCTTCCTGATTTGAAATAAGACTAAACTCACACTAACACCTGGATTGGTGTGCCAGAGTATATCTCTTTTCCACATAAGTTTATGCCTGCGTTGGCTCAAATTCGTATCCTACTAATTTGGGTTTTGATTTGGCGGATTTGAGATTTATCTCATTTCCACGTAGGTCCTTGGGTTGGACGATGGCCGCAAACTAGTTAAAATGAGTTAAGTGTTTTGGATTGTTTTTGAAATCAGGATTGTTTTGCGGGTACCTTAAATTGATAATCACTATAATTTAATTCGATGTTACTTATTTATATAGAATTAAATATACTTAAATAAGCGTTTGATATATATTAAATTTTTAAATTCCACTGAAAAGGCAATTAATGTGCTTAGTGGAAAAATCCTAATTATGGGGTATGTTTAGTATGTTTAGTACGTATGTTTAGTACGCAGATGAATTAGTTCTGTCCCGGCTGATCCGGGCAGGATCTAGAATGTAAATCGTGCATGCGTGTAGGTCGGGTATACGTATCTTTGGAAGATTCATACCTCCGGGCGAATCAAAAAAAAAAAAAATACATCTTGAGAAATTTTAATATTATAGCAGTACGCTCTATTTGAATTTGCAAAGGTCTTTTGTTTGTATTAATCTTGAAAGGCTAATAATGCTTACTTGAAACCTATTTCGACATTTTGTTTTCATTAAATTTTGATATGAAAAAATAAGTTTAACGTTAGCTGACGAAAAAAGGTATGCAAAGTAATCATTCGATAATTCATTAGTTAATTAGTTTATTAATAAGTTAATAATTTTCATTTTTAATTGCACCAACTTCAGCCCAAAACTCTGCCATCTTAAAATTTTTAAATGAATTTTTATTAGTACTGTTTTTAGATAATATTTGTAAAAAGTACTGAAATGATCGCGGGGGTAATGCGGTACTTTTGAAAAGCAAAAAGTACTGTTTTTAGTACTTTAGTACTGAATTTATCATCTCTGCTACGCAATAACATGCGTTTTTTTCTTCCACTTGGCTGAAGGAATTGACTCTTCAATATATTTAAAATCGTCAAAAAAAGACTGGTATTTATAAAATTTTGCAGAAAGCGAAGAAAGTTTCTTACTTATTTCAGAGAAGCCTTGCCTCGTCAGCTTAAAAAGCTTGTAGAACTCAATGTCAGCCAATCTACATTTCTCGCAAGACCAACGCAACCCCTTACCTTCCTCAATACAATCCGCAACTCGACCTGTCACACCTGCACATTTGGTGCGAAGAGCATTATCACATAACTAATATGATATAAACCGCTCAGTTTTACCCCTTACAGAGCAGCCAGGCTTTGCCCAGATCATATTGAAATAATGCAAGATAAAAGGACGAAAATAAGGCAAAAAAAAACACTGCACTTATTGGCAAAAAAAATTTTAATATTTCTTTCAATAAGAAAAAAAATTAGCGTTGTAACCACCCTGTACTCAAAAGCCCCTAAAAGTATGCAGCGATTTCCAAAATAATGCAGCAAAAATTTAGAATACAATTGATGAAAAAATGCTGAATAAGACAAATAATCAAACGAAGAACAAAAACTACAGAAACAAGCGAATATAAATTTAAAATCAAAATTCAAAAACTTTGCTTCCACAGCTTGTGAAAAATTTGTCAGAAAAAAATTTTTCCCCTTCTTTGATAGAATAAATGGAAAAGTAAACAAAATTATAAAAACCTAACTGAAAGATGTCCTCAAATGATCCAATAAGCACAAGTTTACACAGAAGTTAGAATATAATATTCAAAAACACTGGAATCACTTAAAAATTTTCGCAACCAAATTTCACTATGCGACAATTTAAGGGTCATGGAATCTAACGAAAAAGCGACCAACACAGATCGATGGTACTGATCTAGACCAACAAAACCCTAAAAGAGTTTTGCAAAGTTAGCTCGCCTTTAAAAGATATAGGCATTGAAAGTTTGCCTCTTGTAGAATATTTTTTAAAAATGAATTGCTCATAACGACGTTAAAATTTTTTTAAATTTCTCATTCTAAGAGGTCTCCAAAGTTTCATAGGGTGGTCAAGATTTCCCACAAAAATTTTAGGAAAAAAAGGGATGTCTCTCTCTCGCAAGGACAAAGTTGTGTTTTGAGAAAAACAGTAAAAATAACCGATCTATAAATGCTTTGATTTTTGTAATAACAACTACATATCTCTTAAAACAAAAGTAAATATAGAGTTTAACTAATAATATCTCGCCAAACAAGATGCCATTCTTGATTTTTACCCAAAGAGTCCTGTGTGAAGAATATTCGAATCTTAAGGTACACTCAAAATAGCACAGAGCTTTTGATTGTTATCTGAATGTGTTAATTTTGGTGGTATTTATTAAAGTTTTTCGTTTTCCTTATATTTGGAGTGTATAAAATTTTCACAATATTTGCAATTTTTCAACTTTTTGAAAAAAATTAATATAAATTTAGATCTCAGGCATTAGAAGTGGTACAGAAAATAATTTTCGCTATTTGGATTCTTAAAATATCTCATTTAAGGTTATTATTTTCTTAAAATGTATCTTAAAAACAATTGTTTTTCAATCAATTGAGACTCAGCGAATGGCAGGCTCAGAAACTCAAAATTTTAGATTAACGTTTTGATAAATGATGAGGTGAGGTGTATTGATGAAATAATAAATTTCATGCAAGAAAGAGAAATTTTTATAAAAAATCGAAATACGAAAAAGAATCATGGTCTTAACCTGGTGTTTTAAAAAAATACTTTCACACAGTGTTTCGTTCAGAAATATTTTAAGAATCCAAATTAAAATGCCCGAAATATATACAACCTTATCTTAATTTTTTTGAAAAAGTTATAAAACTGCAATTAAAATAATTTCTCGAAAACAAGAAAATGTAATTGCGAAAAATACGCAAATTTTTAATTCCCAAAATTGAAGAAAAACGTAACATTTAGACAATCAGATAACAATCAAAAGTTCTGTGCTATTTCGAGTGTACCTTTGGATTGGAATATCTCTCACACAGGACAATGAGGGTAGAAATTGAGAGTTGCATCTTGTTTGGCAAGATATTGTTAGTTTAAGTCTGAATTTACTTGTGCTTTAAGACATATGTAGTTTTTCTTACAAAAATTAAAGCATTTTCAGGTCGTTATTTTTTACTATTTTTCTCAAAAAAGAACTTTGTCCTTGTGGAAGAGGGAGACATCCTTTTTGTAAAGATCTTAACCACCATGCAACTTTTGAGACCTCTTAAAATGTGAAATTCGAAAAAAAATTGTAATTCGATACGCCCTAATAAGCTCTTTTTTTTAGAAATACTCTGCAAGAGGCAAATTTTCAATGCCTACATCTTTTTAAAGCGAGCTAGCTTTGGAAATTCCTTTTAGGGTTATCTTTCTATACACAAGTAATATCATCCTGTGTTTTCGGCTTTTCCGTTAGAAAAATGTGTTGCGTATAATTTTCTTAGAACTATATTTGAGCTCAATGTCAAATAATTTTATGAAGCAACAACAAAACCTTCAAGCAGACTTCAAGCTCTTTCGTTGGTCGCTACATAAACTCTTCAATAATCTTCTGTGGCTTCTGCTGTCCACCGACTTTGATAAGTTTATAACTATGCACAACTTCTGTTTCATCAAAATATAATATTTATTTGTGCTTCTTGCCTTTCAAAGCAATGTTTCGTCTACTATTGATTCTGCAAACAACCTGTTCAGTGAGAGTTGATGAGAACTCCTCATAGGGTCTTTTCAAAAAAAAAGGGTCAAATTTACCCACACTGGAAGGAGCTTGGGGGTTTAAGGGTTCCGAAGACAAGAACCACCCTATGTAAGATTTAAAATTTAATTTGTTTATATTTTTAAATTTCATTTTGACCAAAAAAATTTAAATTTAAAACCACTGTAAAAAAAGGGTCAAATTGACCCATACTGGAATGAGCTAGAGGTTAAAGACTTTCGGAGACACGAACTAGCCTGTGTTAAGTTTAACATATAATTTTTATATTGTTTTAATTTAATTTTGATCAAAAAAATTTAATTTTAAAACGACTGTAGAAAAAAATGTGTGACGTAGTAGAGCAAAAAGCGACTTGGGCTTTTGTTATTGATGTCAAATACTATCGTTTGAGATTTATTTGGTTCACCCCCAAAAATATGTGTTTTATTTTTTTTTTGCAATATTTACAATATTCCATTAAGACGTATACAAATTTGGTAACAAACTAAAGGTATCCAGTAGACAAATAAATTTGTATAGATAATTTATGTTATTTTGTTGCTATAATCTATAACAGTGTTTAGTAGACATCATGATGCCTGTAGCCGCAATTTTATCACATTCACTTATACCTGAATTATGAAAATTAAAAAGTTTTTTTTAAATTTGTTCCTTAGTACAATAAATTTTCGGAAAATATCGCACAATGGAATGATACAGAATGATAGGCGGTATCGCCTATTCCTACATGATGATATGTTAACAAAAGTACGCTGACCTCGAGAATAATCTCTTTTAACCTATTTTGTGTAAATATCAGATTTAACATATGAGTTAAACTGAATTTTTCTTAATATTACGGTTATAACAAATGCTTACAATGAAAATTTTTTAAAAATAGTGCCTAAATTCCGTTTACAAGTTAAAAAGAATCACGTATTTTAAAATTGTTTCTTGAAATAGGCTGTTGAAACTGACAAACTTTTTAGACAGTCGTGAATTTTGAAAACTCAATAAGGTGCAGTGTTCACATATTCTGTTACTTCAATATATATTTTTTCAAGCTCTGTCTATGAATAAGTGCAAAATATTTGATGATTTCTTTAAATTAAGGTGTTTTTATACCATATAAAAAGTGTATTTATGATGTAAAAAATAAACAATCTTCCAAATCAGATGAAATTTTAAATATAGGTAGGTAATTGTTTTCATATTTTTTACAAAATTGTCAAGCTTCAAAACATATTTATGAAAAAAACTTATCCTAATATCTCTTTCCAATATTGCAACTTTGTTGTTCTGTTCGAACAGTAGAAGTGACTATACTTCAGTGGTAGAAACGCCAAAAATCAAAGCAGCTTTTCAGTCCTCAACTTCGATTTCTGTTATTTGTACTCTAAGCAACATTCAAAGCAATTTTCCACTAAAAGTCAAAATGAGACAAATATATCCAAATATATACAAATATATTGAAGATTAAATTGAACTGTCTACGAGTTAAATTAATTACATGTTACTCATACGCAACGATGTACGCAAAATTGTTAACATTAACAATTAGGTTGAAACACAACTTGACAACACTATAAATCAAAATAAAATCCAGTTAATGCATTTTAATCACATAATTACAACATTAACACTAAAACAGACACACAAACACACACACTCACATACATAAAATTCACACTAAATGGTACGAGGTAGCATTTAATTAAGTGTAGATTTATGATGCATTTAAAGCAAGCAGAGCGTTGCATGCATTGCAGATTTTTTACACAAAACCACAGGCTGCAAATATTTCCATTATTAATTAATGTGGTACGAGCATCGTTACCGTACATACCAGTGTGTGAGTTTGTTTGTGCTTGTGTTTGTTAGTTTGAGTATGAATGAAATTCTTTTTGGTGGCTTTAAAGTGAAACTAACAGAGCATACAATATTGCGGTTAAAAATTGCTTTACAAGGACATTGAGTAGACATTTTTGACTTAATCGCAGCTGGATTACAATAAACATACGTGCATACAGTGGTGGTCATATAATAAAGTATTTATTAAAAGGTTTTATATTTCTACATCAATTTTTTGTTTTCTACTCTAAGCCTTTCAACGAAAATAAAACGATTTTTCTTTTATAAAAAAGCAAACAAAAATTTTTAATTTGGTAAAATGTTTGAACAGATATTTAAAGGGCTTTAGGGGGAAATCCAAATAAAAATTAAGAAGACTTATTTCAAAATCTAAAGCACATGTGGCAGTTTATTTCACTAGAATTTTATAGCTAGTTTTCCAAAGAGATGTATTGCTGAGGTCAAATTACAGGGTTACCCGGCTTTTAAATTAAATTAATTCTATTTTAATTAATTTAAGTTGCTGTTAAACTCAATTTGAAATTATTGTGCCCATAAAATATTAATTTTTTATATGAAAAACGAAAAAAAATTAAATGTCTTTAATTAGTTGTTCCAGAGCAAAACCACTCAGTTTGAGATTATCTAAATTGATTTTGATGAAAAACTAATGATAACTTTTTTGAATTACTATTTATTTTTATATAATTTTCTTAGAACTATATTTGAACTCAATATCAAATAATTTTGTGAAGCAACAGGTTGCAACAACAACAAGCTCTTTACACAACAAACCATCAAGCAAAATAGACAGCTGATGCGTTGGTCGCTACATAAACTCTTCAGTAGTCTTCTGTGGCTTCTGCAGTCCACCGACTTTGATAAGCCTATAACTATGCACAACTTCTGTTTCATCAAAATATAATATTTATTTGTGCTTGTTGCCTTTCAAAGCAATGTTTCGTCTACTATTGATTCTGCAAAGATTTGTCGTTGTGCTTTTTGTTTACGTCATTCTCATGACTTAATCTTCAACAATTTCCTGCCATAAAACCATAGACGACGTAAAGAAGGTTTATTAAAGAAGATGTTATTGTATATGTAAGCATAATAAGTTATAACATATAATGTATTTTTATTTCTTATTAACAACAAACTTGCTTTTTTAGAAAGGGCTCGCACCAGTATTTACATAAAGAATTAATTATGGCATTTTTTAATCACCATTTATTTAGAAATTCTAAAAAATATTCAATGCCAAATAAGTTCGTGAAGCAACACATTGCAGTAACAACAAGTTTTGATTAGATTTGGAGTGAATAAAATGAGTACATTTTCGTTTATTTTAATTTTAAGGTACTGAGAGCTGATATCAATTTAAGTTTTTTTTTTAAATGACAACAAACATGATGAATGGCAACAAAAGTTGGAAAATTTTAACGAAAGTTGTAATATTATAAGTATTATAAATACTTGTGTAAAGCAAAATTGAATTAAACTAGTATCGCCTGTGGTCGAAATTCTACCAACTTTCTGAAATTTCAATCGCTTTTCTCATTCTGAGGTATTGACCTTGCCTTAAGAAAATGTGTTGTACTAAGAAAATCTTAAGTTTCGAGAGAAAGCAACAGTTTTCAATATATCGTCATAACTTTAATATCAAAATTTTTCAGAATTTACTATTTGCAAATTGTGTTGTAGGATATCCGTAAGAGATAGTGAAAAAATGTTTTTCCTACATTGTAATAATATCTAAAATTTCCACCTACGCCATGTTCTTCCATTTCTTATAGTTAAGGTTTTACTTCAGAAATATTTTTTCAATGCTCATATTTCAGGTCAAAGGTCACATAACTATTCGGTGAACTTCTTCTCCCTACTCTAATATATTTAAAAAATTATCAAAATCGGTTCAGAAAAATGGAAGAACTGTTTCTCCTACGCCTATTTTTATATATGACGAAATGGCTTAAAACATAGATTTGTTGTAAATAACTTTGGAGTGGTTTGAAATATTTGAACATTTTTTTGACAGAAATTATTTTTAAGCTGTAGAGCTTTGTAGAAAATATAAAATACATAAATAACATTTTGAAAAATTTAATTTTCATCAAAAAAATCATAAGGGGAAGCTCATGATTTTCGATGATAGAAACTGTTTTTGCATTATGTGTCAAAATGAAGCACTTTTTGCTAATAAATGATATTGCATATGAAAAAGTGTGAGAAAAGAAAATTGTATGAGAAAAAAAGAAATACAACTACAAAAACGTTTGGTCTATTTTTTGAGCAAAAACTGAATATTTTAGAGGTATATTTAAAACCGTATATAAAACATTGAATTGGTGAAATACAATTTATTGATCTTTCAGCTAAAATAAATATGATGAAAAATCGATTGAAAAATTTGCCAAGATATTTGTTTGCAAAATCAAAACTTGAAATTTCAATCGTTTTTTCACATTCTGAGGCGATGACCCTGCTTCAGGGACATACGTTGTACTGAGAAAATCTTAATTTTTTAAATATCTCAACAATTTTGATGTCATTATAACGGGAATTTTTTTAACATATTATCACACAATAAAGCTATTACAATAATTTTCTTGTCAAAATAATAGAAACTTTTCATAATTTACTATGTGTTATGTGTACAGGACGAAACTATTTTAAAAAGCAACACTGCTGACATGACAAAAATGCAACACTTTTTTACTAAGAAAACAAAGAAAAGAGTAAACCACAAAGTAGTCAGACCTTTCTTGTCGTTGTTGAGTGGCAGTTTATAAATTTGGTAGGCCATTAAGCCATTAAAATATAAGAATTATTAGTTCAAACTCTTGTATTAAAATAAACATGTATTTAAATGTAATAAAACTAAATCGAGTGTTTTATTTGAAATCGGAATTCTACATGTATCGTCATAAATCATATTATGGTTTGTACAAAAATAGTTAAAAAAGATTTTTCAACGAAACAATTATGAATATTAAAATAACTTTGATAAAAAACTCTTTCACACTTCGCAGATTTTTTCGTTAATATTGATGCAGAAAAAAACACTTCTATTTTTTGTACCACAACGCGTCTTTTTTTGTTTGCTCTATTCTTTAGACTAAATATAGTGCTACTAGAGTGCTATTCAAAAATCAAAACAGCTCAAAAAAGTTTAAATTTTTCTTTGTTTTTTTTATTTAATTTTCAACAACAGAAAAAGACGTACGAACGTTACGTACGCGACCATGAAAATACCCATACACTCATTAGAGTGGATCAAATTATTGGGTCAAACTAATTTAGAAAAAAAATTATATCCGGCAAACTTTAAGTGAATTTTTGAAAGAAAACATAATTTTTAATAAAAAAAAGTCCGCTCATTTGAACATAAAAATTTAGATATGACTTTGTCTTAAAACTATCAGGCTTTATTAGAAAACAATATTGCATCGTTGAAAAACAATTTTCCATTGGTTTTTGGATTGTTTCAAAGAAAATCAGGTTAGTTGTTTTGTTAATTTTGAGAAAAAATGTCATTATTTTAAAAAATTTGGACGAATTAGTCAAATTACAGAATCTTAATATTTCATATAAAATAAATTTCATATAAAATATAATTTTGTAAATATAATGTAAAACTTGCTCTTATATTCATTTTTTGTATAATTGACATTCATTTAAAAAAAACGTAAGCAATATATATAAATAATTTTCTGCTAAAAAAAAAGGAGTTACTAGCTATGTTTTTTCTAAGCGAGTTGTAAGAAACGACCACTTATTGTATGAAAATTTGCTTCATAATCGCTTAAATAAGCGACTTTTCATACAATAAGCGGTCGTTTTTTACAACTCGCCTAGAAAAAACACGCTTATTTAAGCAATTATGAGGCAACTTTTTATACAATAAGTTGTCGTTTTTTACAAATCCCTTAAAAAAAACAGCTACTTTTATTTTCTCAAACATTAAAAAACACGAAGTTTTAAAACTTTGCCTCAAATGTGGAAATTTATTCCTTACAAAAAAGATTTTCAAAATAGCCAAAAGTGATATACGTTGTTTTTTTAATGATACTATAGCGTTTTCGTAGGAAGCTACTTTGTTTTGAGTAAAATTCATATACATATCTTCATGTTGAAATACAACCTTTCTTAGAATTTTCTATAGCTTACACTTTTGTTATACGATTTTTTGTAAAATAAATTGGCCCAGCTAAATACACACACACATTTCTTGCCCAGCTTTTTCTTCACTTAAACAACTGATTTCTCAAGGACCTTGAAGAACTCTCGGAATTATCGTTATACCGAATCCTAAGCTTTGTGAACAGCTCAAGCTGGTTTAAATAGAGAATGGAAATGAACCCTGCCTTTTTGGCTTAATTGTGACTCAATTGAGGCAGCACTTTAACCTAACCTAACCTTACCTATATTTGCTAACATTTTATAAAAAAAAAAAATCAAAATAAAAGAAATTTAATACATAATTATATGACCACCACTGTAAATATATTATGAATTTGCAAAAATTTTGAATGACGCACAAAAGCGTTAATTTTGAGCTGCAGATTTACGCTGTTGGTTAAAGCTTCATGGTTGGTGGCATAAAAACAAGCGCACACATCAACAACATGTCACAGCGGGTAGCAAAGCAATTCAAATTTTATGCAAAGCGTAGAATTAGCATTATTTGACATTTTATTAAAAAAAAATATTTAAATGTGTTCTGTATTAGTTTTGCACAAAAACTTTTCATGTAAGTATTTTATTTTTTTTTCAGAAAAAAAATCTCTGCAAATCAAAGCATTTTCTGGTGCATAAATATTTAGAAAATTCTTTATCGCAAAAACAGAAAAACAAAAATAGAATTGTTTTGGTTTGACTTTCTTTGCTTTGAAAAATTTATTCAGCCATCTGCTTATTTAAGCTTAATACCAAGTTAATAATGCAGCTTTAAATTATTAGCCAAATTGAATTTTTAAGTTCAAAATAAAGTAGAAGTGGGAGGCTTCGACACCTTAACAAAAAATATTTTGTTTTCTAAATGCAATGATTCAGGTTGTTTTCAAAGAACGCAAAATAAGCTATGTTTTAAAACTACCAAAAACTCAATATTTTTGTTACTTTTGAAACTGTGAGCAAACAACATAATTTCAAAAATAACAGGTTATAACTAAAAATCTGCACTGATTTGAATTGCTTGCTTGAATTTTAACACGCTTTGTTTTGTCATGAAGGCATTGCGTAAATAAATGAGTTATATTTTCATCATATGACCCATGGCAGCGCACTTGTTGCGTTAGTCCTTAAAATGCCTTCACAGAAGTAACATCGCTGTGAGCAAACATAAAACATATACACACTGTCTTAACGGTACAGTTCAACCTATTTATTAAACAAAAAAATATCAATGAAATGTTTTAATGGAAAGCGGAGTTATTTGCATCGGAAGACCAGTATATGATTTTCATGTCGGTTTTTTCTCATTCTTAGCTAACGATATTTTATCGTTGTACTGAAAATTTCTACAATTTTGAATATATGTGAATGTTTTTGATGTCAAAATAACAGAAATTTTTTAAAATTAAATACACAAAAAACTCCGATACTGAAAAGTTTTATAATAACAAAATTACTGTTAGTTGAAAAATTTCAGAGGGGGCGCACAGTACTTTGTCTCATAGGAATAAATCAAGATTTTTGTTGCGGCAGATGCTAACAAAATTGATACCGTTTTTTTTGGAAATACTTTCACTAAGAAGAATCCAAATTTTTTTGCCAATTGAACAATGTTTGTAGACTCTACAGCTCCTTAAAGTCAACCATTTTTATGCATTTTGATTGTTGTGGAATATTTGATTTTGGACATCCTGCAAAGAAAAAATTGCTGTAAATGTAATTTTTGCCCGGTTCTTTTGTTTTTTAATTTTATTTCAAGATTAATATTGTAAAAATAAATCAATTTTAATATATTTTAAATTAAGCTAAAACTAAAAATATGAAAATTGTCCAAAAATAAATTTTTTTTTAAAATTTTTTTTTCAAAAATTTGCAATTTTTGAGAGAAAAAAAAACATCAAAAAACATCTCTTTAATTTTTTAATATATTTTAATATACATATTTATCTTTCAAATTCCAAAATTTGATATCCGCTTGCGTCCGCTCTTCGGAGTTATCACGTTTTGAAGAATAGTCTAAAAATCATATTTTGTTTTAATTAATGGAAATTAGTAATTTGCACATCTTACAAAGAAAAAATTGCCAAAATTGCAATTTTGGCCCAATTCTTTTTATTTTTAATTTTTCTTCAAGATAAATACTGTATAAATAATAAAACCTTAATTTGTTCAAAATTTAGCTGAAAATAATAAAATTAAAAAAAATACGCCAAAAAATAAATTTTTTTGTAAATATTTTCCAAAAATTTTCAATTTTTGAGAGCAAATTAAAAAAAAACAACGAAAAATATCTCTTTTATTTTCAAATATATTGTTATTTATGTATTTTTCTTTCAAAATTCCAAAACATGTTAACCTTTTTTATCCGACTTTTAGAGTTATCGTATTTTGAAAAATGGTCAAAAAATCATATTTTCCTCTAATAAACGTAGCATGTAGTGAGGAGTTTACTCCTTTGAAATGTAAACAAACATATTTATGGGTGACTAATTTCGAAAATGACCTAAGTCCATTTTTTTTAATAATCGTTTTCATTATGTAAAAAAATAGTATGTTTATTTCTATTAAATCATTAAATGTTTACTTTTAAAAAATTAAGACTTAGATCATTTTTAAAGTAATCTGTATGAATTATACTCTAATCTCAAAAGTTACGTATCAGTTGCAGAAAAGTGTTTTTTTTAAGAGGTTCTTTGAATAGTGATTTTAACTTATTATGTTTGTAAAAGTAATTGGAGTATGAAAATCTATTGTAAAAGTTGTAAAAGTAAAAGTAAAAGTAAAAGTAAAAGTAAAAGTAAAAGTAAAAGTAAAAGTAAAAGTAAAAGTAAAAGTAAAAGTAAAAGTAAAAGTAAAAGTAAAAGTAAAAGTAAAAGTAAAAGTAAAAGTAAAAGTAAAAGTAAAAGTAAAAGTAAAAGTAAAAGTAAAAGTAAAAGTAAAAGTAATTGGAGTATGAATTCTTTTGTAATTGTTTGTTAAAATGCTGCTATTAAATACAGGTTAAAAATAAATAATGACTATTTATGTTAAAATGTAGGGCATTCTCATGCTTACTAATGCCAACATATTTGTTTTTACCGTATTTTTCTCAGCGAAAACATTAAAAAGATTTTTAATTTAAAATGCCAATAATTATTACTAATAACGATTTATTTAATTGTTGGATTTCTGCCGGTCCACGCGATAAATATTTGTTTTTGAAGTCATTTGTTAAAGATAAAATTTGTAAAATCCCATACAGTGAAGAAATAATTGATGAAAATTTTAAGTTTTTTATATTGCAATTGGAAACGAAGTGGAAGCAGTGCGGATATAGTAAAAGCAAGCTTATTAAAAAGTATTCCAATTGGTTAAGTGCCGAAGCAATTGTTATTTCTGATCCAAATAATGTACGCAAGTAAAAATAAAATTTAGTATTAGCGCAGTTAAAAATAAAGTTTACATTTCAGCAACCAAGCACAAGTCGCGGAAGGCCTAAAAAGGAGTTCCATTTGTTATCAGAACAAATGAAAAAAAGGAAAGTGGCTCACTTATTATCTGATTATTCTGAAGACAAATTACAATATGCATCAGAACTTGCTTCGAGAAAAAATAATCATGGTTCGAATATTAACAGTCAAAATTGTCTATCAGTACAAATGGCTTTGTCACTGTACTTAGATTTGGATCTCTAGGAAGAAAAATATAATATTCTGCGCAACACTGTCAACGTCTATCATAAAAATTTATTTCTGAGTTTGTATGCGATACAAAATTTTAAGAAATGATTAGTACCATCTATTGAAGCTTCGGAAAGTACTGCAGAAGTTCGCTTACAACCACTTTTGCGGTTTACAGCTAAAAGTGTATTAGAGCTCTGTAAAGATGCAACAGATAAAATAACTCTTATTTGCAAATGGGGTATGGATGGCAGTTCAGGTCACAGTCGATACAAACAAAAATTTTCTTCAGAGGAACTAAGCGATGAATTTTTATTTTTTATTGCATTCGTCCCAATCAAGTGAGTAAAAAATTCGACATTTATATATTTCTGTATAACAAACGACCATTTTTATATTAAGGTTAATTGATTCCGCATACAAAGAGGAAATTTGGGTTAACAGTAAGCCCTCCTCTACTTTATTCTGTCGACCCATCAAAATATTATTGACAAAAGAAAACCGGACTTTAGTTGTGAAAGAAAATGAAGATATCAATAGACAAATAAGCTATTTAGAGTGTGATATTTTTGAACTAACTGAAAAATCAGTTGAGGTGACATATGAAATGCGCTGCACAATGATCGATAGACCAGTTGCAAATACGCTAACGGAAACAAATTCTGCAAGCAGATGCTTCATTTGCAATGCTAGTCCGGTTGAAATGAATAAAACGGATTTATATAAGCCTCCAAATATAAAAATTAATGATTTATATAAATATGGACTGTCAACGCTTCACTGCTGGATTCGGTTTTTCGAATGTTTAATACACATAGCATATCGTTTGCCATTTAAAATATGGCAAGTAAGAGAAGAGAACAAAGCTATTTTTTCTGAAAACAAAATCCGCATCCAAAGAAATTTTCGAGAAAAAATGGGCTTGTTAATAGACGTTGTTAAACAGGGTTCTGGAACCACTAATGACGGAAACACCGCACGGAAGTTTTTTGTTAATTACGAAGTATCAGCGGAAATAACTGGCATTAACAAAGATCTTATTTATAACTTCTCATAAATATTGAGGATTTTGTCGTGTGGAAAAAACATTAAAATTGATGAGTTTAGTAAGCTCCTTCTTGATACCAGGAATTTGTACCTAGATCTTTACCCTTGGTATTATATGCCAAGTTCTGTATCAAATAATATCTCTATATCTCATCAAATAGATCTCTATCAAATAATAGTTTGAATTGCCTAAAAACACTTGATTATGATAGTGATCATAATGCCGTGCAGATATTAGCATCGGCTAATGACAATTTAAGTCCATTCATACTATTTAAAGAAGTGGCTACTCCACAACATAATTTCAAAGCAACTAATTGGGAAAAATTAAGAAAAAAAATTGTTCGTTCTATGAACAATGGTGATCCCATCCCTAATGATAGAAATTTATACAATGCAGAAATTGACTTAGGCCTACGAAATTTAAACAACTTAATAAAAGATGCAATAGAAACTACTGTCCCAAAGTTTAAAGCTTCGTATATACTAGAGCGCATTATTAATCCTACATTAAAAAAACTACATTCAGAAAAAAGCAAAATACTCACCCTTGTCAAGAGGCACAGCAGGTTTACACATGTTCTTTGCCCATCTCAGCTTAATATCTTAAAAGTAAGACTGAAACTAATACGGAAGTTGATCGATGATAATTTTTCACTATCGATAAATAAATTTTACAAAGATAAGCTAACAGGATTTGATACTAAGAATTCGTCGAAGATATTTGCTACCGTGAAAAAAAATTTCAGAGATCAATTGAATCTTGAACTCATAAAAATTCCACTTGCAGATGAAAATTTATTGTTGAACGCTAATGTGGATACACAATCAATAGAAATGAATCATGATTGTTTCATAATAAGAGAACAAAGCCAAATCCTAAATGTTATCGGTTCTTTCTTTGAGACAGTCCACTCTCATAAAGAGAGTATCTCGGACAACAATATTCATAGGAAGGTCGATGATTGCTTCACCAGATTTGTAAATTTCAAATCAGGTTACGAAAGCAATAATTTGACATTAACAAGTTTCGGCCCTGATAAAGAAGCAAATAATCTAAATGAGTCTCAGGCTGCTAACTATTTCATTACCAAAGATAATATTTTGCGTATATTCTCTAACTTAAGAAATAAATTATCTTCGGGAGTAGACTCAATACCTAATATTGTGTTGAAGAATATTCCTAAAGTATTAATTTTTGAATACTGCACTTTATTTAATAATATGCTGAATAACTCCTACTTTCCTATAGATTGGAAATTAGCAAAAGTTGTAGTGCTGAAAAAAATAGGTAATCAAGTAATCTCAATAATCTTCGAGCAATAAGCCTGCTCCCTAATATAAGTAAAGTCTTTGAGATCTGCGTTAATATAAATATTAATAATTTTTGCATTGAAAAAAATTTAAACTGTGATAAACAGTTTGGATTCAAATATAAACACTCCACAATTCATGCAATTAATGTATTAACCTCGTATATTAACTGGAATTTAAACAAGAATCAATGTACTGGTGCGTGTCTTATAGATTTTGAAAAGGCCTTTGATAGTGTTTGGATAGCGGGTTTATTTTAGTAATTGATTAAGTATAAATTTCCGTTTCACTTTGTTTTGCTAGTTTATAACATGATTCATAACAAATTCTTTATTGTTTGTCATCAAGACAAAATGAGTTCAAAAAAATTTAAAATGGTTAATGGGCTTCAACAAGGAACGGTAAACTCACCAATCCTTTTTAATCTTTTTATTCGTGATTTACTAAATGAAATTGAAAACATTATTGGCTTCGCGGATGACATTCTAATTTACCATGCAGACGATAAAGTTGAAAAGATTAATGCAAATTTACAATTGGCATTTAATAAAATTGAAGAAGTTTCTGTTGACTGGAAACTTAAAATAAATATTGAAAAATGCGAAACTATTTTATTTCGTTTGCCTGTAGGAAAATGTAATAATAACATAAAAAAAAATTGGAAATCATTCACAATAAATTCAAGATTCCATAATGTGCAAATTCCGAATAAGCAAACAGTTAAATATTTAGGCATTCACTTAGATAAATTCTTATATTTTAATGAACACATAAAAGTTCAGCTCAATAAAGCAAGAAATGCGTTCTTTAAGTATAAATTTTTGTTTTTCTCAAAATATATAAAATCTAAGGTTAAAATACTCATGTATAAATCTTTAATTCGACCAATAATTACTTACGGGTGCCCTATCTGGTTCAATTTATCTCCTTCCTATATGGAAAAAATAAGAATTTTTGAAAGAAAATGTCTCAGAACTTGTACAAACCTCTACAGATCTAAATGCAGCAGGTATATTAAATATACTTCAAATAAAAGATTGTATAACACATCTTAAATAAATCGTATTGACAACTTTATAATAAAATTAATTCGTGACCATATTGCCAACTGTGTTTCAAATTCAGATAATAACCTAATTTTTGCACCATACTATATAAACTATGATTTTATAAACAACTCAATCCAAAAGGGCTACGTTCCACCAGAATCCTTTTTATATTTAGATTCCAAAGGTTTTATACAAAATGGAAATGCGAAACCAATTTTTTATCATCTTCACCGCCGTGCTAATGATAAAGCTATACACAGTAACTTCTTAATGAATGATATAAGATTTGAAATGAGTATTCCTGAAAAAGATGTTATTTTATACACAAACCTCAATTGGTGGCTTGAAAAAGAATTTTTTTATTCTTTGTTTTTTTTTTCTCTTTCTTTTTTTTATATTTTTGCAATTAGTCTTAAGCTATTCAAGTAATGTTTTTTATTCTTTTCATTACATTAATGTTATTTGATGAGTTCATATACTCAGACATAGCATAAGATAGATATCTATGAAAAGTAGAAAATAATTAATCACTTCTAATTGGACTAGAGCTCTCGAATATGGGACATTGTTTAAAAAAAAATGTATTTAATACTATTTGTTTATTTTTAGTAATAAATTGTATAACATTATTTTAATAAAGTAAATAAACAAAAAAAAAATAAAATAAAAACCAAGTTCTGTCCACAAAGTTTTAATGCATGGATGTGAAGTTTTAAAATTCTTCGATTTACCTTCAGAAGAAGCATTGGAGGCTTCCCACAAACACATTCGATATGCTCGTCTTAGCCATACGAGGAAAAGCTCACGGGAAAAAACAAATAGAGATCTGATGACATACCTGCTGATTTCATCAGATCCTTTGTTATCATCTCAAAGACAAATCAAATACAAGAACAAGTTGTATGAGGAAGATACGTATATGCTTTATTATATTGAAACGGAAAGAACCGAGGATACTTAGGTTTATATTACTTAAAAACCTATTTTTTGGCATACATTTTTTTATTTTGTTTTTAATTTTTATTCTTTTAATCAATTAAACAAAAAATATTTAATTTAATAATACAAAGTGAATTTACAATTACAAAAAATATTTTTTTTTGCAAAAACATATTTTTTTACATGAAAAGTAACATTTTCGTGAAAAAAGTGCATATCAAACTAAAAGCATATCTTTTTTTAAAAAAAAAATATTGCCATAAAATTTTCAGTTTTAACAAGTTAAGACCTTAAAATTTTCAAAAATATGTTTTTATTTTTTTTTTTAAAAAAGTTTTTATAATTTTAATATTTAATTGAAAATAGGGAAATTGCAGTTTTTAATTCTTAAACCTCATTTATGGCGTAAATACTTGATGTACACAAAATCTGATTCGATTTTTGAAATCAGCAGTCAAAAAATAATAAACATGCCAAATTTCGTAAAGATCGAACAACTCCTTGTATTTATTCCTCACTTTTGTATGGGCTCAAAGTACTGTGGGGCGTAGAAAAAACCAAGTATGTCACATTTTAAGTTGGGATGTAATTAATATGTATACCTAGTTTGAGCCGTTGAGCCATTTAGATTTGTATAAAAGACAAACAAACAAACAAACAGGCCTTTGTAGTCTAGTGGAGGATGCGCTAGACTATCAACCCAAAAGTCCCTGGTTCGAATCCGGGCTCGGGCATGGTTCTTTTCACTTTCTTTGTTCTTTCCTACATTGGAAAACTAAAAATCTACAACTAAATTGTAGAAAATGTGGATTTAAAGGAAAGAAGCAACTAAGGGCTGGAAATGCTTTCCGAGGTTAAGGCATAACACTAGCCTCGGTTAAAAGCATTGCAAATTGTCTTTCACGGTTATTTCGCCTAATCAATAATTCACGAATGGTTGTAATCAATTCCTCTAAATAATCTATCACTTTCTTTTCAGGTCAAAGACCAAACCTTTTTTGTATAAGGCGCATGCCTTGGTTCTTTGACTTAAAAAAAAAAAAAAAACAGAAAATGGGTTTTATTACTATGGATATATATGTGACCTTCTCTGAGAAAAGCGACCTGTGTGTCAAAAAAATGGGTTTGGACTTAAGAGTGGATTCTGGTACCTAAAAGGGTGTAGAACAAGATGAAATGAGTTGAATTTCTGATAAAAATATATTTACCCCACAAAAACGTACAAAACGAACATGGAAAAATCGATAAAAATGCATTATGAAACTTTAAATGCGTTTTTCTCAAAACTTAATTTTCACACACTAGGTCCCTTTTCCCGGAGAAGGTCACATATAAATGAAAAAGTGAGGGGAAAAGTGAAATTTTATTATTTTTTTATCGTATGTTTATGTTGGTACAATTTGGAAGATGTATTTTAGACAAGTCCGAGAAGTTCCTGGTAGATGAGAAGAAGATAACAGAATGCACACAATATCTTCTTTTAAAACCTTTCATATATCGTCAGTAAACGGCTCGTAAAAGATCTGACTGTCATTTTTTTGTTGCAAGAACTTTAAGTCGCACGAACTGATATTTACATCTTGAACTACTTTGATAAAATAAATGGCTGTTTGGATTTAAACGAACACGATTGACGAACACGAAGTTATTTTTTCCTCAGCAGATACGTTGTCCATGACAATAACACTGTGCGCTTTTTTGTATCTTTTTTCACTGTATTTGATAATTTAAACGTTTTTCACTTAATTTTGGTACAAGGAATCTCGTGGTGACATTTGTTTTAACACTTTACCAAACATCTTAGAACAAAATTTTTTTTTAAGTTATATCAAAAATTACTCAAGAATGAAATTTGCCTTACTGCCTTAGAAAGAAAAAAAAAAACAATCTAAAATTGAAAGTTATGACTTTTGATGTAAATATCTCCGTTGTTTTTTTAATATATTTCATTGATTCCTTCTTCCCTAAAAGCTCAATAAAATGACTTGAAAAAACTTGTTCAACAGTACTTTTCACTTAGCATCTATGTTTTTAATTTATTTTTTCAAAAAAATGTTCAAAATATTTAGTTTTTACTTAAAAAATAGACCAAAAGTTGTTTTTGTTGTAAACAAAAAAAAAACTCAAAATCGCATTTTTAACAAAAATTTATCATTAACATAAATTTCCTCTTTTTTGCATAAAAGATAATTAATAGTTTTTGTCATAAGAAACCAGGCAGAATTGAGTTTAAGGCAAAATTAAGGTTTTAAAAAATTTTATTTTTATTAAAGTTTTTTCTTAATGACCTTGTTATTTATTATGTTGATTTTATATGAATTAAAGCTCAATAAACGATTTAAAACTATCAAACAACTAGAATTTGTATTTAAAATCAAGTATGATTTAAACTATCAAACATTTAGAATTTGTATTTAAATCATATAAAATCAACAATATTTTATTTTTATATTTTTTAGAATATAAGCATGCTTTCAAATTAATTTAGAAGAAAAAAAATTATCTAAATATCTCTTACCAATTGTGATAGCAACATTTCGCACACGGACAAAACATTCTGAATATGCACCTTTCACAAAAAAAAATTGTGTCAAAAATAATATGGGCATTTTCGCCAAAAGGTCTACCACGAATGAAAAATTAAAAGTTACTTAATATTTTTTTAAATTTCCACATTAGAGAAAAAATGTTTAAATTTATATTGTTAGAGAACTGAGAGCTGATCCCAGTTTGAATTTAAAAAAATGGCAGCAAACATGATGAATGGCAACAAGAGTTAAAAATTTGTGACAAAAGTTGAAAAATTTTAACAAAAATTTTATAAGTATAATAAATACTCGTATAATACAACGTTAAATTGATTAAATTTGTTCAGTTTTCTATTGTTACTGTCCGGAATTACACTTTACATGTTTTTCTAGTTCAATTTAATAAATAAAACTATAAAATATTTATACTTCTTTGAAGGACAAAAATTTATCACATAACGTATATCACGTAACTATGGTTTGTATAAAAATAATTAAAAAAAGATTTCCAACGAAACAATTATGAATATGTAGAAATATTATTCCAGATTGTATTAAAAAACTTTCATAAAGAAACTCGTGCACACTTCGACGATTTTTTCGTTTATATTGATGCAGGTAAAAACCACTTCTACTTTATGTCACGTAACGTATCATTTTTGGTGACTTCTATCTGAGAGCCGAACTTTTGACAACTCTTAGCTTTTACACCTTGCATAGTGCGATTAGTAAACTACTGAAAAATCATAATAAGAAAACTGTAAATTTAATTTTTCTTTGTTTTTCTACTCATTAAAGTCGCACGACTGTCACGTGCATAGCTACGGAAATGCCCATATACAAAATGCGAAAAATCCTTTTATTAAATATTAAAAACAAATCCATTTTAACCACTTCTACCGTATAATCGGTTTCATATGCGCCTTTTACAAAAGGAATAATTTGTAAAAAGCGCTGCTACTCGAAAAAAAATAATGCCAAAAATTTATCAAAACTTACAATTTGGCATAAAAAAAAATTTGACTGAATTTTATTGTAAGCAACTCTTCTATAAGAAAATGGCTTAAAACATGGATTTATTTATGTAACTTTGGAATGGTTTGAAATATTTAAAAATTTTTTCACAGAAAAAATTTTTTAATCTGTAGAACTTTGTAAAAAATTTAAAAGCATTTTGAAAAAAAATTTTCATCAAAAAAATTATAGGGGGTTGAAATTTTTAATGATAGAAATTGTTTATTGAACTATGTGTTAAAATGAAGCCATTGTCGCATATAAATAATATGTCATATGAAAGAGTGGAGAAAATGGAAATTTTCGAACAAAAAAAATTGTACAAAAAAAAAAACTTTAGGCCTATTTTTGAGCAAAAAGTGTAATTTTAAGAGGTTTTTGAAAAATAAATATAGCATTAAATTGGTGACGTAACGGCAAATTCTTTCTAATTTCTCCAAAGTCATTTAATTGAACTTTAAGTTTAAAAAATTGATTAAAACTGATTAGAAAATGGCGGAGATATTTGCTTGCAAATTCAAAACTTGAAATTTCAATCATTTTTTTCTCATTCTATGACGATGACCTCACCTTAAAAAAATGCTTTGTACTGAGAAAATCTCTAGTTTTCAAGATATCGCAAAACTGTCATTATAACGGGAACTTTTTTGAGTTCCTCTATCCATAGAAATTATTTTCGAAAAAGCTTTAGCTTACCTTTATTTTTACAAATCAATGACTTTTTATACAAACAAACGTACTTAGAAAATCTATAGTTTTCGAGATATCGCAATAAATAAATTATATAGATGTCATAATAACGGGTTTTGCTAAAAATCTACTATATGTAAAAAATTTTACCATCACAGTTTATATTCACAGATGTTACATACAAAAATGCTTATTGTAGGGTATCCGTAAGTGATAGCGAAAAAATTACATCTCAGCAATGTCTAAAATTAATGTGCACTCATGGTATGTAGGAACCTGTCGGGGAAAAGCTGGGGTTACAACCCAACAATTTTTCGCTGGATGTATACCATGATGGTGAGACCCATCCTCACCTATGGTGCAGTAGCATGGGCTGAAAGACCCAAGCTTACCACAATGAGGAATATGCTAACGAAGGTGCAGAGACTGGCCTGCGTATGCATCATAGGTGCCATGAGGATCTGCCCTACAGCAGCACTAGAAACAATTCTGGACCTAATACTCTTACACCTTGGCATAGAGGGAGTAGCTAAGCCAACTCAGTTATGCATTACTAAAGAGGGGACAGGTTTAGGTAAAATTATCAGCAGTAGAGAGAAGAAGGATATTGCAATGCACAGTCCTTACGTCGATCTACCAAGAGATGATATAGTAAAAAGATACAACTTCAAAAAACACTTTGAAATTAAGCTTAGTACCAAGAAAGAGTGGGACAGCCAGATAATATCGCAAGTATAAAAACCACACAGTATTTCATGGTAAACGGTTGGATCCAAAACACTGAAAGGTATAGGCGCAGGGGTGTATGGGTCAAGAACCAAGCACTCTGAACCTATGGGGACAACACCTAGTATCTTCCAAGCGGAAATCCTAGCCATACAGCTGTGCACGCAATTCAACCTAGACCGGAAATACAAAGGTCAAGATATAATTCTGATGTAAGACAGCCAAGCAGCAATTAAAACGTTAGGTTCCTGTGAGATATCATCGAGAATAACATGGAAATGCCTAACAAAACTCAATGAACTAGTCAAAAATAATACTGCTACTATACTCTGGCTTCTAGGACACAAAAGAGTATGAGGTAAAGACGTAGCCGATGGCTTAGCGCGACATGGTGCAACTACAAAATTTATAGAACCAGAACCATTCTGCGGGTTGGGCACACATTCTATAAAAGAAGAACTAAGAAGAACTAAGAAGAACCAAAAGTAACTGCCATTTCTGTAAAGAAGCAGAGGAGACTCCAATACACCTACTTACAAACTGCGACGCCGTGGCTCGCAGACGTAAACTAACACTGGGGAACTATGAGCAAATTTCATCCCTTGAACCTAAGAACATTCTTAAATTTATCAAAGAGATAGGGCTGATGAAATTCTGTAGTCCTCCAACCCAGCGGAGCTTTGAGAAGGAGGTAAAATAGATATCAATTAGGTCGCAGTACGCATCTCCACCATTCATCATTAACATTCTACACCATGCTCTTCCCTTATAGTTTAGAAGTTATTACGAAAATTTCCTTAAAACGCTCATATTTCAGGTCAAAGGTCATCAATAGAAAAACCAACAAAATTGTGCACGCCTACCCATCCAGCTCTTTCATTCGATACCTCATTCATCATTCCACACCCCGCCAATCCTGACATCTCATAAATCCTTACTAAAATAAATAAAAAGATATAAGACCACTTTTATATAGCAGTAATATAAAATATTAACATTTATCGTTAAATTTGAATACAAAAAGTTTATTCTTAAAAAAAAATACAAAATTACATTTTAATCTATATATATAAAAATGGATGTATGTATGTGGGTATGTGGCTATATCACGTATAGACTCCGAAACCGCTGAACCGATCTTTATGAAATTTTCAGGAAAACTGAACCCACATCTTGAGAGTGTTTCTGTGAGGTTTGGTAATGATTGGACAAGGGGGCGTGGTACCTCCCATACAAGCCAAATTTGCGCTATCGATCACAAACAAGAAAACGGATATATATCAGACGGTTTCGATCGTAAAAAACTAAAATTTGGCAATTTTGTTCAGATGGTTACTGTCAGTAATTGTACAAAAAATGGGCGTGGTCACAATATATATACACCCACTTTTTCGAAATCATGGCAATTGCGAAGTTATACACATTTTTATAGTGAAACTTGCTGTGTAGGTGCTCTAGGAGGCGGTCACTATATATAAATGTTTTCACGCCCACTTTTACCGCCCACAAATCAATATCTATATATATAAAGCAAAACGATGTGTGTCTGCCTGTGTGATGTCTATAGATTCCAAAACTACTGAACCGATTGACCTGAAATTTTGGCAGTCGATTTGTTTCAGGTACGAGATGGTTGAGGAAAAAATTTTGCCACACCCCCTTTTACCGCCCCTTAATCAATAAAAATGTTATATTTCAGTCGGTTTGGGTCGCATAAGGCTAAAATTTTGTTATTTAGTATGTACAGTTAGTGTCGACAACTGCACTAAAAATGGGTTTCCACGCCCCCTTTTACCGCCCACAAATAAATGAAAATGGTTTATTTCAGACGGTTTTGGTCATATAAGACTTAAATTTGGTACTTTGGTTTGTGTAGTTATTGACAGTAACTGTACGAAGAATTGGTTTCCACGCCCCCTTTTCGCGCCCACAAATCAGTGAATCAGCTTAAGAATGCTATTTTTAAAGCAGTTTTGGCCGTATGAGACTAACATGTGATACCTAAGTTTGTATGGTTACTTTCGGAAATTGTACTAAAAAATAGCGTCATCGCTATATAGCCACACCCACTTTTTGAGAAATCATTAGAATTGACTACTGGGCCGATGGAGCTAAAATGTTGGCTTAGTTTGTACGATTACTGTCAGCAACTGTACTAAAAATTGGTTTCCACGCCCCCCTTTTACCGCCCACAAACCAATGAAAACGTTTTATTTCAACGGTTTGGGTCGTATTAGACAAAAATTTTGCAATTCAGTTCATATGGTTACTCTTCACAAGTGCACTAAAAATAGGCCTGTCCCACTTTAGTTAAACTCACTCTTCGGGGCGTTAGCGTCGAGTGAGGTAGAGTGCGCCAGGCTTAACCTAAGTTGAGCTGAAATTTGGGCAGTCGATTTGTTTCGATTACAAGATGGCTCAAGGGAAATATTTTGCCGCACCACTTTTTACCGCTTGCAAAACAAAAAAAAAATGCTATATTTCGCACGGTTTTGATTGTATTAGACTAAAATTTGCTTATTTAGTGCATATAGCTACTTTCGGCAGGTATACTGAAAATGGTGAATATATTTGGCATTTCTTGACATTTGGCAGTCTGTGGCAGAACAACGTCTGCCGAGGAAAGTGAGTGTTCCTGCGAGGTTTAGTAACGTTTGGACGAGGGGGCGTGGTACCTCCCATACAGGCCAAACTTTCGCTATCGACACAAACCAAAAAAAGGACGTAATAAACTAAGATTTAATAATTTTGTTCAGATGGTTACTGTTAGTAACTGTACAAAAAATGGGTGTGGTCGCATATATATACGCCCACTTTTTCGCAATCATAGCAATTCTGGAGTTCTACACATTTTTATAATGAAACTTGCTGTGTAGGTGCTCCAAGAAGTAGTCACGATACATAAATGTTTTTACGCCCATTTTTACCGCCCACAAATCAATATCTGTATATATAAAAATGAATCGTGATGTGTTCGGATGCTTAAAACTTGAAAACGACTGGACCAAATTGAATACTTCTTTAGGGTTTAGGGTTTAAGTTTAGGAAAAAAATAATGCCACACCCACTTTTATCGCCCACAAATTAATAAAAATGCTATATTAAAGACGGTTTTGTTCGTATTGAATTAAAATTTAGTAAATAAGTTCGTATGATAACTGTCATTAACTGTTATAAGAACGGGCGTGGTCACACTTCATTTACGCCTACTTTTAAGAAAATATCAAAATACTTCGAAACTATTGGTCCGATTGAGCTCAAATTTTGTAAGTGGCTTTGCTTTGAGTACGAGATGGTTTAAGAAGAGATGCCACACCCCCTTTTATCTCCCACAAATATATACAAAATATGTGTTATCGAATAGCTTTAGAGTTATGGGTCGCACAGCTTAGAAATTCAGTATTCGACCACAATTTAGACATACCGTTTCAGTGGTGAAATTTTATGGGAGTTGGACAAGGAGGAGGGGCACCTCCCATACAACCCAAATTTGATATATTGAAAAGCTTTGAAGTTATAGGCCGCACAGTTTTGAAATTAGGTTTTTGACCTCAATTTACATATGCAGTTACAATGATTTTATTTTATGTCGTGACATCTCTCTTACAACCCAAATTCGCGATATCGAATTGCTTTGAAGTTATAGGTTGACAGCTTAAGAATTCGGTATTCGACCTAAATTTATACATGCACTTTCATTACTTACATTTTATGGGCGTAGGGCAAAGGGGAGTGGCACTTCCCATACAACCCAACTTTGTGATATCAAATAGCTTTGGAGTTATAGGTCGCACAACGCCGGAATTCAGTATTCGACCTCAATGTACACAAGCAGTTTCATTGATTTAATTTTATGTTCATTGGTAAAAGGGGCTTGGCACCTCTTATATAACGTAAATTTTCGATATCGAATATCATTGAAGTTATAGGTCGCACAGCGTCAGAATTCAGTATTCGACCTCAATTTATACATGCACTTTCATTAATTACATTTTATGGGCGTACGACAAGGAGGCGTGAAACCTCATCTTTAACCCAAATTAGAGATATCAAATAGCTTTGGGGTTATAGGTCGCACAGTTTTTGAATTCAGTATTGGACCTCAATGTACACATGCAGTTTCACTGATTACATTTTATGAGCGTTGATCAAGGGGGAGTGGCACCTTTGACACGTTTGAGACCTTGACCATACAACGAAAACTTGTGATATCGAATAGCTTTGGAGTTTAAAGTCGCACAGCGTCGGAATTCAGTATTCGACCAAAATTTACGCATGCAGGTTTATTGATAAAATTTCTTAGAGTTTGTCGGGGGGCGTGACACCTCCAACTTAGCCCAAATTTGCGATATCGAATAGCTTTAAAGTTATAGGTAACTCAGCCTCGGAATTCACTTTTCGACCTCAATTTACACACGCAGTTCATTGGTAAAATTTTATGGGCGTAGGAAAAAAGGGAGTGGTACCTCCTTTACAACCAAAATTTGTGTTATCAAAAAGTTTTGGTGTTATATGTCGCACAGTTTTCGAATTCGGTATTTGACCTCCATGTTCACATGCAGTTTAATTGATTACATTCTATGAGCGGTGATCAAGAGGGCGTGACACTTCCTATACAACCCAAATTTGTTATATCGAATAGCTTTGTGGGTATAGGTCGCACAGTCTCGGAATTCAGTATTCGACCTCAATTTAGACATGCTGTTTAACTGATAACATTTTCTGGGCGTTTGACAAGGGAGAGTGGCAGCAACGCGCCGGGTTTTAGCTAGTAATCAATATTTATACAATTGTGAACATGTTTAAAATTAGTTTTTAGTTAACAAACTTTAAATTACAAAAAAAAGTAAGTACATATTTAAATTATATAAGGATTCACAAACAAAAGTATGGTAAAGAAACTAAAGTTTTAAAAACCTTTAGTAAAATGAATATTTTTAAAAATAATTAACGCCATACAAAATTAAAAACGCATATTTTTAAACAGAAAAGTACAACGAAACGTTTTCAAAACAACTACGAATCTTTTACTATGATATAGTAGGGTAAAATTAATATTTTCAAAGACATTTTACGCCATACAAAATTAAAAACGCACATTTTTAATTAGAAAAGTAAAACAAAACGTTTTCAAAATAACTACGAACGTTTTAACATGACATAGTAAAATGATTTTATAAATCTATCTATAGTAATAAAACTCATTTTCTGTTTGTTTGTTTGTTTGGCCTTTATACAAATCTAAACGGCTCAACGAATTTCGCTCAAACTAGGTATACATATTAAATGCATCCTAACTTAAAATGTTGCAAGCTTAGTTTTGTCACGCCCCCTCCGAAATTTTTTAACTAATGGTTACTTTTTAATACTTTCAAGTTTCGGAGTTTTTTGTGTATTGAATTTTAAAAAAATTCTGTTATTTTGACCTCAAAAACACTAACATATATTCAAAATTGGAAAAGTTTTCAGTACAACGACTTTTTCATAAAACATCGTTACCTAAGAATGAGAAAAAAACGACATGAAAATCAAAGTTTGGTCTTTCGATTCAAATATCTCCGCTGTCTATTCATATATTCCATTCAATTTTTTTTGTTTGTTTAAAAGTTCAATAAAATCACTTTACAAAAATAGGTTGAACTGTACCGTTAAGTCAGTGTATATATGTTTTATGATTATGTCAAAAATGGTCCAAAATATTGACTTTTTACTCAGAAAATGACTAAAAAATTGTTGTTGTTATAAAAATTAAATCAATTAAAAATTGAAAATCTGGCTACCTTTCAAATGACATAGCATTTATTTGCAAAAACTCTTCTAGCTAAGCACAAAAATTATTTTTTTGTTTTTGTCATCAAAACAGCAGCACCCCTTTGATTTTTTTCGCGAAATTTATTTTTTTCAAAATGTTGTTTTTATATATTTTACAAAAAATTCACGTCGCAAAAATAATTTATGTGAAAAAATTACCCCAATTTCTCTTTCCAATCTATCTGGCTAAAAATCTATTCCAGAATTTAAAAAACATTTAATCGAGAAGTGTATATTAAAATGTTTGTATAAATGACTGACTCTCGAGTAACACCGGGTATATCAGCTAGTATATAAATACAATTTGAGTGGGGTGTTAGTTTCACAATTTTTTTTTTAAAACACTTGTTAAGAACGAATTGTTTGTTACATATATTTTTCTTTGATTTATGTATATGATATTTGTTCAGAAAATAAAATATTCAAATTTACTTGATCTAAGAAGCTCACAATTATTAAATTCTTGTCAAAATAGTTTTCATTCTCGATTTCATCACTCAAACTAAGTATTAAGTATTGAGTAAGTATTGAAGTATTTATAATAAAATTAGCAATATCTGGAAAATGATATTTTTTATAGACGCTAGGATACAGTATCATCATCTTACACATCTTAACGAAATGGGACATAGCTGATGATAAAATAATTTAAATAAAACTTTAATTTTGAAAATCAATAAAATATGATAATATTTTAAATAATAAAAATAATGAAAATAGAAATTTTTGGAAATGTTTCGAATTAATGGGAAATAATGAAAACTTTCGTTCTTAAAATGAAAAAAATCGTTTAAATATTGCACTTTAAAATGCTTATTGTTAAAAATTAAACGAACATTTTGAATCTAAATTTAATGAAAATAAACGTTTTACTATTGCATTTAAAAATGTCCATTGTATAAAATCAAAAGAAACTTTTGAGAATGTAGTTTTAAAATTTTCTTGAAATTAAAATAAAAGTTAGAAGTGCAAAATCTGGGTTAAAAGTTTTTAAAACTGTCACGTTTCTGCCACTTTTAAAAATGTTGTTTTCTCTGTGTAATCAATGCAATGTGAGCATAAATTTGATAAAATCCACAAGAACTAAAAAAAAAATCAACAATAAAGTGAAATTTTTATGCGATGAAGTAATGCCCGCATGCAAAATTTTAAACAAATTGAAGAAGTTGAAATATAAATTTTTTATTTTTTTCATATTGAGTATATTGGCTAGTACTTACTTAATATTGCAAAAATTCCAAAAGGCCTTAGTTAGCTGAGAGTCCCAAAATACATATTTTATAAACCCAAAAATGTTTAAAATTTAAAATTTTTTTGGAAAGAATTTATACCTAATTTTCGAGCTGTTTATACATTTTTTTACTCCCAATTTAACAGCAAAAATGTTTTGCTTTAATGTCAGTTACTCACAAATACTCAATTATTAATATTATCGATTTGTACTTTTTCATGATTTAAAATGATTGCTTGTCACGATTTAGCGTGACAATTAGAGAGCATACGCTAAAAAAAACACAAATCACAGAACTAATCCAAGCCAATATTTTATTGCAAAGATTTTGCGGTAATGACCTTGATTGCAGACATTCACACAAACATACACTCCCGGAACAAACTCACTCCATTCTTTAGCGGTAGACATAAATCTATATATATAAAAAGTTTCAAATCCTGCACAATAAATACCCAGATGTCACGAACAATCAGACTAAGCCGCTGCCCTCTTTCGCTTTCTGTGAACGAAATCTGTCAAAGGAACTGACAAAATATAGTGACGAGCGAACAGAGACTATGACATGACATTCTAATTTCCCAAGACGACAATGTTGCAAACATTTTTATGGTCTTCTTCAATTCAATTCAATGCGTTGCCATTTACTGTCAGTCTAGTAATGCGCCTCCTTCACCCACACATCATTATTATCATGTGTGCGTGCATCAACTAGCTTTGTTATATGTTTTTTTCCATTTTATTTTGCTCAAAAAACATTTGAAGAGATTCCTATTAGAATGATTTATTTTGCTGTTATTTGCTTTACTATCTATTTCGTTGCGTCTGTCCTTATTTGTTTACAAGTTTGTACGAGTGTTTGCTTTTTTAGGTGTGTGTGTGTGTGTGGGGGTTTACTAGTGAATTTTTTTGTTACTCTTTACGACATCCAAACCAAGTTGTTGTGGTTACATAAAAACACAAGTAGAACTAGCAGGCGGAAGTATTTTCTTGAGCTCGATTAAAAGCCAACAAAAACGAAAAATATATTAAAAGCAATCAAACAAGCCAAACAAAACAAAAAATTTAATAACAACAAATGACTTTACGTGACTCAAGAGTGTTTTGTTTGGGATGGTCTTAAGTTGGTTGTAAGAAAAAAAAAAAAAATAACAATACAAAATAACACACATATCTGTGTGTCCAGTCTGTGTTGAGTATGAAAGTGTGTGCTTAACCCTATTAGGTTACACTGGGTAAAATCCAATCCAGCCCGTTATATTAATAAAATAATTTTAATTTTTGTTTTTATTAAATAAAAGCAATTTTTTTTTGCTCAAGTAAAATAAAACGTTTGATTAATAAACAACTTGTAAAATAAGGCTTAACTAGTATTTCAGCATTTTTATTTTTTTTTTGCTTCTATTTGTAAGATTTTTAAGTTTTTTAAGAGTGACCGCAAAGGGTTAAGGAATTACAACCCTCTTGGAATACCTTGTATAAAATTACATTCCTTTTATAACATCACAAGCGCTCCCATCTATCCTGTATTTCGCAGGACAGTTCTGTGTTTTCGAGCAAAATCTTGCGTCCTGTGTAACGGGCTCAAAATCCTGCGTTTATTACTTTGTCCTGTTTTTTTATTTTCTCAGATATTTGCTATTTAGACCACTTTGTTTATTATTCAACCTTTTTTAGTAATAAGTCAAAAGTTTCTCTTAATACACTTTTCCTTTTTATGCCACTAATTTTTTAAATTTGTCGAAATGTCAAGGCGAAAGTGTGTGTTAAGAAATCAAATTAAGAAATATTAATTGCTGGAAAAAAACAAATAATGAAAGTGAGGTGTTCTGCTCAAAGTGCAAAGGAGTACCTTGCAAATCTAACTACTGTGCCATTTTAATAAGACGTAAAGTTTTGATCACTAACTTACTGCTTTATTGAGTTTTTCACCCTTTTATAAATGGAAATCAATATTCATATAAAAATATAACAAAAAAATATTAAATTAAATATATGTGCGCATTGCAGTGTGCACTAAAAACAATTTTGGCCATGAGTCAGCATATTTGACAAGCATATGAAAATACTAAAAAAAGGATCATATGTCCATGTGCTATTTGGAAGAAAGTCGTTTTGACTTAAAATTTAAACTGGTTTTGTTTTTATTTTATTTTGTTGAGTTTACTCGCATTCAAGGCCAAGGTTGTTTTTTGAGTGAAACGTACTGACTCAACACCTTGAAAAGCGCGATTATCTGACCATGAAAATGAACTCTGCATAGCCAAGAAAACGTGCGAGTTCAGTGGCCCTGAATCCGTACACTAATATTAATTGATATTTGAAGCTTATGCTGCAACTCCAAAATTAAATAATAAATTTGTTAATTTTATCAATGAGAATGCTTTTTTTAATTCTCACAACATACACACACGGCCAAAAAAAAAAAGCCGACCTAATAATTTCATAACATATATTATTTTTCTTAAACTATAACACATTGTGCCGAAATCGACCAAAATAAAAAACAACCAAACTTTATAGAATTTCTTAAAGAGGGACATGTTGAGAGTCCATCGCACCTAATTGTACCTCTTAATTTTGTCACAGTTTTTTTCAATTTATTTTTAAAGTTGATGGGTTCGAAATTTGTTGTGCCGATGTTTATTGAAATTTTACAGCAATTTGCCTTGTTGGAAATGAAAAATAAAATACCTTTCCATTTCCGAATCCTTAGAATTTTGCGTATAACAATGCTATGTAAAAAAATCCGATAAAATACAAAATGAAGCGTGCAGCAAAGCAAATTCTTGAACTTTTCTTTAACTTAAAAAAAAAAATTGTGTTTTTATAAATGTTAATTAAATAATATTCCATTACTGACATTTATTTTTTTACAACTCGCTACCTTAAAATACGAATGTATTTCATTTTTAAGATTATTATATATTCATTATACACTTCGCAAGCTCCTTTTAATGGCACTATCAGTTTTTTCCCAAGCCTTATAACTTCCCAGATATTCAGCATGTATTTTGTCGTACGTTACAAAATGTTATCGTCCTGAGCAAGTATTTTGTCGTATGTGCACTAGGGATGTGCAAGTCGAAGTCGAAATAAGTCGAAAGTCGACTTTTGCTTCATAATTTTCGACTTTTTGCAATCGACTTGCTGATATTGAAAAAATTCGAAAGTCGACTTTTACTAACGACTTTTACTTTCGACTTTTTTCATTTAATGCGAAACAAAAACCTTAAAGCTAATCTGAGAACTGTTTTCTCTGAACTAATAAACGAAATAGCTGTTTAACAACAAATAAAAAAAGAGACTGTAAGTGGAAATGTGACAAAGCAATTGCGTATCATCTGATTACGTTTCACGAGTAACAAAATGTTTTAATAAAATTGTCACTATTTGAAAATCAGGTGACAATTTTTATCAAAATTTATTATTTTTGAGCTTCAAATTTTGTTTTGAAACATTAACAAAAAAAAAAAAAAAAATTTATCCTTAATTTTGCGGGCTCAAGGTCCAAATTATTAAAAATGAAAAAAACAACATTACAACAAACACATAGAAATATCAAGAATACTAGGTAACAATTGTTACTTTGCAAAAATAGGGCTGTTAATACAAATTTATATTCAAACTGCATTAATTTTTTATTATAGAAAACAGAGTATTGTTCTGCTTTTAACGGCAAGAATTTAAAACGAGTGTTTGGCATTGAAATCACAAAAAAATTTAAAATATTGGATTGGTAAAACCATATGCTTCTTTAATACTTCTAGATCCAAGGTTCAAAAAGCACGCATTTCAAAATATCTGTGAGTGTTCTCAAGCAATCTTTCACCTTGGTAAGCAGCAGTACATAAATAATTACAGCAAAATTATCCCCCTCCATTTTGGTGATATTATGAATGCCGAGATGAGACAAGCAAGAATTTCGAATGAAGAAGTTGTGATGGCGGCATCGACATCTAATAATCAAGAATCCGATTACAGTGACATATTATTTTTTTTTTGGATGAGGTGGTTAAAACAAAAATGGACTCTATAACAGATGAAATTGAAAGGCTGCCAACTCAGCTGCACCTTTATCTGGCTCGCCCAGCTGTTGATCGAAAACTTAATAAAAATTTGCTTGTTGTCTGAAAATGTATGAAAACTGACTTTCCTTTTGTTTGGGCAAAAAAATATTTATCAATTGTTGCAACTTCGGTGCCATCCGAAAAGTTATTTTCTCATGCTGGTCTCATAGCGAACCAATTGCGAAACAGGCTTTCGCCAGAACATCTTAACATGTTGGTTTTTCTACGTTCAGTTTGTGTACGTTCCATTCACTTGTGCACTATATTGTGCAATATATCGAGCCCTAACCGCGGAATTAACGTAAGTGCCACTTTTTCAAAATTAATTTTTATCTCTACGTTAAACTGTTCTAAAGTTATATCTAACACAAAAATAAAATTCACATGTACCGCTTATGCAAAAAAAAAAAAACAAACAAGGAAAATGCTTCTCTTGTAAATTTGGTTTATAACGCTTAAGTCAATTCGGTGGTTAGGACTATATTCAGCCCAATTATGAATAATTTTTCCTGGGAAATTGGAAAAGGGAGTTTTCATTTTTAAGATAGCAGATAGAGATATTACATTTTTTTTACTTTCATAAATATTGACGGTTGATGAAGAAATTTGCATAAAAATTTCCAAAATGTTCTTAAACTTTATCTTGAAAATTAACTCTCCCTTTTCCGATTACCCGGGAAAAATTGTTCATAATAAGTTTGATTATCTATATAAAAACTAAAATAGCAATATTTGGTTTTTTTGTATTATATTTATTTAATGAAGTACCATTTTTTTGTTTATTTTTTAACAATAAAACACATTTTTCATATTGCTTCTTAACTGCCCCACAAAAGTGGTACAAAAATATTTTAAAAAAAGTCGAAAAAAGTTGAGAAGTCGACTTCTAAATGTTAAAAAAGTGTACTTCTAAGTGTACAACGGTTGAAAAAGTCGAAGTCGACTTTTGCTGGCAGTTGCACATCCCTAATGTGCACCAAAAATGGATATACGACATTTTTTATGCAGAACGATAATTTTTCTTATTGAAAATACAATTTCGATTGCACTTATTCATACTAAGTATATAGAACAAAGCGAAAACAGATAATATAAGTAAACACAAACGGTAGGTGTGCGCACTTCTAGAAGGCACTATGCATATTTGTTTTATAGTTTTAATGTTTGCAGAAATTTTAATTTCAAATGCAGTTTCTTTTTATTTGTTTCAACTACAACGTAATTGACATTATATTATTTATATATTATAATTAATCATAAAATATAAAATCTTAGTGAACTGAGTGAAAAAAGAGCAATAGCTACCAGGGCTTTCAGCTTGATTAATTAATAATAATTATATTATCATTTATTATTATTATGGAATTTTTGTTTTTAATCTTATTTTCTATTGAAGAAAGAGTTTTTTGTAATAATTTTTCCTTGTTAATTATGCATGTTTTTTTTAAGCTGTTCATTAGTTTTAATAAAACCTTTCCTTAAGATTGTTTTACAAAATCTTGCAATTTTTCTTTATGAAGTGATATATTTTTAGTATGCTTTTTGTCGTTAGTTCAAAGAATATCACAAAAAAAAAGAACTTGTGAAAAAAATAACATATGACAAATGCATTCTGAAGCAAAAAGGCTAATAACGCCTTTCATATTATTATAACAGTAAATTTGACATAAGCTAATAAAATTAAAATATTCAGATTATAATCAATTAAAATCTGAAGAGAATCCATAGGGCTATTTTGAAGATATTTGATGTTATACCTTTAAAATCGTTAAATATTTACGTGTTAATATTTTTTCCTCAGTAATATTTTCTTTTTGAACTTGTGAATTCAAACAGTGTTGTACAGTGTTGTACAGTGTTGTGTCCAGTGTAAGCTGGCTGAACAAAATTGAATTTTTCTCTTAAACAAAATAGCAATATGGTTTTACAGGATATACGCTCAATGTCAGGAAATTAAGAGTTGTTTTTATTTTATGTCTGCAAGTTTACAATTTAAGAAGTTTGAAGTTAAAGTTAAGGTTTTTTTAAACTTATTATCACAGCAAAGTTGTTTTGTCTCTTTTATTTATTTGTCATAACTTTGGAAAAAATGTTTGCATTGAATTTTTAAGTTAAAAATAAGTGGTAATTCAATTTATATATATATTTATTTATTTATTTATATATTTATTTGGCCACGAAAGGCAATATACTTATTCTAACAGGTTGTTTTTTTATTTAGTTTTTTCCTCACCCCTTTCCTTGTTTTGATGTACAAAGACAAGCTAATCGAAGTAGGCGTAATCCGCCCACCTGAATGACATGAATTCAAGAACACGTCAAAAAGAAAAGGAGAGAAGAAAATAAAAAACAGAAGGAACTTACATACTAACATACTTTATACAAAGTAGTAGAAAACATGACTATTAAACTACTGTAATTAAAAGAGAACAGTTAAAGAGGCATGGATGGTGATTGGTGATCATGATAAGGATAGATGCTTAGGGTGGAAAGAGGTGATTGGATAGGGTACGCTTGAATATCGGTCATTCCATGTCAAATCGGACGCTTATGTCCAAAAACTATTGTAATTCTGACGATTCCGATTTTTTCCAAATTTTTTACGTCAATAGAACTTTAAAAACAAAAAAATATTTGTATACTTTTTTATATTTTTTTTTGCAGTTATACACAGTGAAAAAATAAAAAGAAAATCAGAAATTGTTATTCAAACATGTAGTCAAACAACTATATCTTCTAAACCGTTAGTGCTACAAAAAATTGTTTGAAACATATTTTAAAGATCTTGAATTGTTCTTTATTGTGGTGTCCTTTTTTACAAACACTTTCGTAAAAAATTTTATATTTTTTGACCACTAAAAATTTCATTCACATTTTTCATAGTCTGCACCACTATTTTTTTTGGTATTTTGAAAATATTATTGTATTGAAACATTCATTCTTAATGCATTCTTAAAATTTGATGTTGGAGAAGCAATGTTTACTATCTTATATGAAATTTTCAAAAACTGACAACACAATTTTTAAGTACAAAACACTTTAATTTTTAATTAAAAATTTAATTTTTAGTATTTTTTGCTAAGCTAGGTACATATCGTTGCTGCGCCAACAAAAGCAGTTATATGTACTTCAGTAACCTTTCAGGAGAGCAAAAAAACAAATTTTTTTCAGAGCATTTCTAGTACTGAGAGCAATAACTGTTTTTGATCACTTCTAAATAAAAAGAAAAATTTAAAAAACTGCAAATGCAGAAATGTGGTAATAGATAGTGTTAACATAATATGTTATAAAAATATTTACAAAAATCACATACTGTTTTTGTTGGCGCAGCGACTATATGTAAAGTCACATTGAAAACTTTTATCAACTCGTTAAAATATACTACTATTCCTCTGCAGACACTCTATTTTTGAAATTTGCTAAAATATTTCTTGGTTGTAATTCCGTGATGCATCCCTATGTTAATATTAAATTATGTAAAATTGTTTTAACATTTCATTTATAATATTTTTTTTGTTCTTGTAAACTTAAACAATAGTTGAAAAAGATGATGTGGATGTAATGCGCATATCAATTTTTCAAGGAATGGTGGGTTAAAGTCCCGAGTATAATTTTTGCTTTTTCGAATCGGTTTTTGAGAGATTGTTTTTCAGAGTTGTACTGCTTTGATGAAAAATATTCCGATTCAATACTTGTCATGTTGTATGAAACCCAATTATAAAATACTACAGGAGTATTTGTCGGATTATTCATGTTTGCAGACTAGCCTTTGCCGCAAGTCTTTTTATTGTACCTGCCAAACCATCACATGGCCCTTTGCCGTGCATAGATTTATAAAATTTTTTTTGTTCTAATATTGAGTGACTGCTCCATCTGAGAAGTAAAATATTTTGTTTACTTCTCGCAATTTTTTCAGCAGGAAATTAATTAAGCCACGCAAGAATAAATGAACTGCTACTGTGTCGTGCCTTAAGCATTGCGAAATTGCATCGTAACTTATGCGCACTACATCCACATCAACTTTTTCCACTATTGTTCAAGTTTGCAAGAACAAAAAAAAATTGTATTAATGTAGGTAGGTAGGTACATATACCTAATGTAGGTACATATACCTACATTAATCATGGAATTATAACAAAAAAATTTTTTGTAAATTTAAAAAATAGAGTGTCTGCCGAGGAATAGTATATTTTACCGAGTTGATAAAATTTTTCAATGTGACTGATTTTACATATCGTCGCTGCGCCAGAGAAAACAGTTACAGTGTTGGGCAAAATAATAGCAACAAAATAAGTGCACTACAACAAAATCGTGTATCTTTTTTAATATCGGGAACACACAAAAATGATTATAAGAATCAAAGCATATATTCATACATCATATATAAATCAAATCAAATTCAAATTTGATTCTGTTTTTTTATTAAATTTAAAATTAATGAGGCTAAATTCAATTTGTATGAGTGCAAAACAAAAGCAACAAACTTGAAAAATGTAAAAAAGAACAGAAGTTCCAAGAATTACCGGTAAAAGTTCCGTTATTGTAAAGCACGTGTTGTTTGCAAGTCATAAACATTTAAGTTTAGTTATGTTTTTGAGCTAGTTGTGACATTGACTGTTCTATTTATAATGGCACTTTTTAATTACTGTGAAGCTCTTAAATTGCAAATTATTTATAAATATAAAAACGGAAATTCACAAATATCTAACGTGAAACAGTTTGATATTAATCGGTCAATAGTTTGCAGATTGTTAAAGAAATATGCCATCACAAAAGACGTAACAACGGTACATTAAAGAGGGTGGCCGCGGAAGACATCGCTGCGTGATGACAGGAACATTTGTGGCGTGTTCAAACGACATGCATTTGCCACATCCAAAGAGGTTGTTCGGATTTGATTTAGATATCCATCACAGCACCGTTTGAAGACGAGCCGTTCAGAACGATTTAAGAAGTTAAAGACCGGCAGAGAAACCTTTGCTTACAGCTAAGAATAAAAAACAAGGTGAGGTGTTGCAGTTTAAATAATTCTGTCTGAAATAGTGACAACAAGTTGCAATTTATTGTTTTTTAGACTCAGTCTTGCAAAAGAGCACCTAAATTGGACCGTTCAAAAATCGAAAACCGTTTTTTAGCGATGAATCAAAGTTCAACTTGATTTATTCAGATGGGATGTGCACGGTACGGCGCCACCCAGGTACAGGACTTGAAGACCGAAACTGCAAAATAAATTTTAAGCATGGAGGCGGTGGTATTAATGTCTGGACTTGTTTTTCCTATAATGAAGTTGAACCATTTCAAAAAATTGATGGAATTATGGATCGATTTGTATATAATGCCATTTTAGAAAGCAAGATGCAACCACATTCAGAGTGGAATATGTCAGTGAACGTTTCAGCCCGACAACGACCCGAAGCAAACTTCAAAGCTCATCAAAGATTACATTAGAGGTCAAATGGGATTCAAGTCCTTGATTGGCCGGCACAGTCACAATGGCTTGAATCAAATTGAAAATTATTTTGGGATTTTGAAGGTAAAAGTTTCTGGTCAAAGGTTTTCCAATACGACTGCACTGTATGAAGCCCTGAAACTTAATTGGAAACATATACCTTATACCAACATATATAGTTTAATAGAGTCGATGTCGCTCAGATGTGCAGCGGTTATCAAAAATAATGAATCTTACACCAAATATTAATTATGTTGCTTATGTTTTGCTCTCAGACAAATTGAATGAAGTCACATTAATTTTAAATTTAATAAAGAAAACAACACCAAATTTGAATAGGATTTGTTTTTAATATGTTGTGTGAATATATGCTTTGGTTCCTATGATCATTTTTGTGTGTACCTAATATTTAAAAAGATACACGATTTTGTAACAGCGTATTGATTTTGTTGCTATTGTTTTGCGCAACACTGTATGTGATTTTTGTTAATTTTATTATTGCCTATTTTATTCACACTATCTTTTGCACACATTTCTGCACTTACAGTTTTTTATATTTTTTTTTTTTTTATTTAGAAGTGATCAAAAACAGTTATTGCTCGCAGTACTAGAAATGCTCTGAAAAATTTGTGTGTTTGCTCTCCTGAAAGGTTACTGAAATACATATAACTGTTCTTGTTGGCGCAGCGACGATATGTATCTAGCTTAGCAAAAAATACTAAAAATTCCATTTTACATTTAAAATTAAAGTATTTTGTGCTTAAAAATTGTGTAGTCAGTTTTTGAAAATTTCGTTGACAGCCTTTTTTTGAAAAAATGTTCTGACAAAAAAAAAAAATTATTTTATTTTTGTCAGATGTCAAATTTACTTGTATACTATTTTTTGTACTTTAGAAATATATTCAAATATTTCTTAAGTAATTACTTGAGAGCTGGATAGGGGCCTTATCCAGCTCTCAAGTAATTACTTAAGAAATATTTGAATATATTTCTAAAGTACAAAAAATAGTATACAAGTAAATTTGACATCTGAACATTTTTTCAAAAAAAGGCTGTCAAGCCTTTTGTTGATTATTTGTGGTTTATTTGAATGGTATTCGCATGTGAATATTGGTAATTTTTGCCATTTGAATAAGTATCGCCATCAGCCACAATCGCACACAAAAATAAATTAATTCATACGGCTCAAGCTCGTATCACAACGGTTTGTGAATCAATACAAAGGCAGCATTCAGGCAATGAAGACAATTGGATGCTTCGCTTGAAACTCGAGTGTCTGCTGCAAAATGAATATCTTTTCATACTTCCCTGCCGTTCTCTAGCAGCGCGTTCTTTTTTGTGCTGTTTGTTTCCGTTGGGTTAATAGTTTGCGTAGGCATTCATATTTTATATCTAGTAAAATATCCGCGACAAATAGGTCCATTTACTTCAAATGTGGCTCAGTAAATAACGTGAAAGCTGCAATTTGTAAGAGTGACGCAATTTTTTTTCAACACGTTCAGATGCTTTCCGCTATTCCACCAGCCACGAAATTAAAATTCAATAAATACGCACGATATAATCTCGTAAGCGTTCTCTCGTTACTTTGAAAGCTGCAGTTAATATTTTTAGGAGCTAATGGACATAAAAGCATTCATTTTCTTGCGAATGATATTTATGTCTTGCTCTGTTGTGCATTCTTGAGTCGTAGACGTTCGTTATCACCCTCTTACGCTATGGCATTAGTATCCACAGCGATTGACACATGCATTCGCACAGCCTTTTTATTTTTGCAGTTTAAAAGTTCCTCTAAATTGTTGAAAAAGCAATAACTCAATAATTCAATCGACACCTGGATAGGGCGAGGAGAGTGCATAAAAAGAGGGTAAGTGTTTTTTTTTTCAATATATTTGTCGCCACTTACAAAAGGCTTATTTCAGAAACCGGAGGACAAACTGAAAGGATCTACAGTTGTCTATAGTATGTACCTAATAAAGAAGCTTTAGATAATTTTTTGTCAACTCGCGGCCTCTTAATAACAGTGCTCATGGCTCTCGCCAGGACCTTTTATTAAAGTTTCCCTTTTTTAAATCTTATTTTTGGAGCATTTATGCAATGGGTCGGGCTAGCATTTTATAATATTATCAGAATAATTCAGAAGAAAAAAAGAATTCGCTTCTTCCCAGAGAAAATGCATGTTAAGTTGACGAGCGAATGAAAGAAAACTATATTGAGGATGTAGTTACTTCTGTACACTATCTTCGTTGTTCTTGCATTGGCAGCCTAGGCTACTGAACCAAATTCACATAACTTTTACCATATAATGCTATGGTATCTAATTGACCGAAGTAATTTTCGTTACTGCTACTATTTCGTATATTTCTTATTGTATTCAACATCCTATTCCTACACGAGCATAGGATTTGAATCATTTTTGAGTTTGCTAAATCTTTTCTTTTGCAAGGATTGCATAAACTCTGCGGTACTTCTACCTTAAATGCACTTATATCATAATTTTCTTAAACAATCAGCCTTCTCCTTATCCTGCACCACCAATGTGTACAAGGAGCGGGAGAAACGAATCTTGAACTTGGTATTCAGGGTATTCTTCTTGATTTTCACAAGAGTCGCATCGGGGCGACGAGCCTTGTTGAGGAAATCTTTCACTTCTTTTATTTCACGCGGCATGTTGCGTTAATATTTAGCGAATTTATAGTAAAAATTAATTTACACATGAGAAATGCAACCAATGTTGACGTTTCCCACGTTTCGAAAAAAGGGAACCATAGCTAAAATAAATATATCTGTAATGATACTTCTCACAACTTTACTTAAAGAAACAATGTCTCGAGCATATATTTCTTTTCATTCACAGTGTTTCCGTGCCTGAATTTCATTGAAAAAAAGTAGTACAAATAAAAAATTATTTCTTAACCCTTAACCCACTGATAATGAAATTCGATACATATCATCATGAGAATTTTGGTTCTAGGATGATTTTATGCTGGAGAACACGAATCTGTGCCCTGTTTTTTGAAAAAATGTTTCCTGAAAGCACCTGGTGAGAAAATTGAAAGACCGTCAATTGACGGTCTTAGTGGGTTAGACGAAAAAAAAAACAGAATAACATCATGCATTACTCATGTACAAAATTCGTTTTTATTTTAATATAATAATGAACTATATTGACAAACAAAGGTGAATTTTAATATACAACAATTATGCCTCTTCGTGATACTTCGTAAAACAGTTTTTTGCTTTTGAAAGACACAAATGAATGTTACATTTGGTGCAATATGTATGCGTATCAGATTTCTTGCACAATTTACACGATTTTTTAGGTCGCCATTCCGGAAAATGATTTGTTTTATCAAATCTCACACTTGCTACTGGGTGAGCTGCTTTTCTGCCAACACTGCTGGTGGTTGGCTCTTCAGCAGCTGACGGACGGCCCACGGATCGCTTTTGAATAGAAGAACAAAGTTCTTTGGCAATACTCAAGCGAAATTCATACATCGTTATATCTTTTATAATTTCATCAGAATCAAGGGTTTGATTTTTTTCGCTATTGAGTCTTCGATATAGAACGAAGGCATTTGTCGTAGCCATATCAAGTAGGTGGTAGAAAATCCGGGTAGCCATGTCCTTAGTTTTGATTTTGAGTCCATTGCGACCCATATACGCGTCCATAAGGTCAACCCCACCCATGTGTGCATTATACTCACGGATGATCTGTGGACAGTCAATGTTATCATATGATTTTTCTTTCCTATTATAACGGGCTATTTTTGATGGTTGGGTCTCTGAATTCGTTCTTAGGAAAGGCTTTGTGCCAACGTACGTTGAACAAAGCCTGACATTCTTCGTGTCCTTCCACAAAACCGTGGTCATCTCAACACCGTAAGCCGATCCAACGAATTCCGTTGAGTAACCTCGTTGTGATTTTTTTAGTTCGTCGCTTTTGTCGGTTGGAAGTTTGCAGTTGGGAATACGATTTGCTCTCACAGTGCCAAGACTAAAAATACCACGCGCTCTAAGGTACACCATAAGAGGAAGAGAAGTGTAGAAATTATCGAAATATAATATATGATTCACAAAGTTTGGCACTGTTTGTGACAACCTGATTTGAAAAAATTAAATATATAAATATCAAAACAAATTCTCAAATGTACATATATATGTTACCTGATTACCACATTTCCAGTTATTCCAATGTTAGGAGTATCGGACAAAATTATGTCATCATTTTTGGCTCCAGTGTATATTTCGAATCTGTAAGAGTAGCCATGGCTGTCGCATAAAACAAAAAATTTAACACCCCAAGGATGCGGTTTGTCAGGTAAGTATTGGCGCAAGTGATGAGCCATTTTTGTTGAGCACATTTGTTCGTCGATACATAAACGAGCATGTTTAGGAATTGAATCAAAACGCTCAATCAAATATGTAGCAACGTTTCGGATTCGAAAAATGGGGTCATATCCAGCATGACCTTTCTTGACCCGTTGAGATTCGTCGTTGAATGATAAATATTTCTTTATCTGTTCAAATTTATTTTTTGACATGCTGTTTGGTATGTGCCGAAATCCATATTCGCTCCAGTGTGATTCAATGTTTGGGTAACGGAAAATCGACATAAACATTAAAACTCCAAGGTATCTACGAATTTCGCATTTATCAACTTTAAATTGTGTATTTGCGTTTTCTGTAATTGCAGCTCGCCTTGTTTCCAGACTAATCATCTCGATAAGATCATCGGTTAAAAAATAGGAGAAAAAATCCAACGGAGCCCGCAATTTTTTGACTTCAGACGGTAAATCGGTGTTTCCTCTAAATGCAACTTCATTCACATGTAACTGCATGCCCATCTTGTTGATATTTACTAAGTCTAAAAGAGGAAAATAAATGCGGTAGCTAAATAGTCAATTTAGATACGAGACTGTTTTAAAACACTAACCACCTCCAGTGAAGCCACCAGCTGAAGGTGTTGCTCGTGGGCCTGATGCCTCAACTAATGGTAATGGTGATCGCGGCCTTTTTTTTGATTTTAACGACGTTGTGGTTTCTATTTTTGCTTCTGTTGTTACTCGAACTGGTCCTGTTATATTGCTTGCAGAGTCATCACGTAGCGTATCAACACATGTTGAATTTTCGTCTATAGTTGGCATTTGCTTTTGGGGATAAATTGTATTCAAACTCAATTTGCTAAAGTTCATGGACAATTTAATTGCATTTAGAAATTATAAAGAATCCATTACCTGCAAGCTATCGTTTACCATTACACTATCTTCAGCATCGATCTCATCACAAAGATAACCTCGATCTTCAATTTTGTCATCCAAGTCCTCGAGTTCATCGTCCGATTCCATGGAATCCATCAATTTCGATATTTCTTCATCGCTCAGAATAGATAGTTTAATTTTTTTCTGCTTATCACAGTCTTTGTTTATTTCCATTCGCCATGACATTTTGAAAAATCACCTTTTTTTAACAGTTTACACGTTTAATTCCCGCAAAAACAATAAAAGGTCGACAAAACAACAAATAATAACACACATGTAAAATAACACCCAAGCCACTAACACCGTCAATTGACGGTCATCACAAAACACGTGATTTTGTCAAACAACATATTTCACAAATAACTCTAGCCACAAATTATCAATGTAAAACATCAAATTACTTACCAAAAAAATTTTCGACTGGATTGAGCTATTGGAAAGCTTGCTTTTTTAAATTTCAATTTGCACTAAAATTTCAAGTAATTTTCGCGTCTGTTTTCGCAAAAGTTTTGTAAGAACTGAGCATATCTGGCAAACTACTCAACTGAGAGTCTTCAATTTGGTACCGTTAGATGAGCACATTCAAAACAAACAAAAACCACATTGAGTGTTACAACGCGAAAGTAGAGCGTTTGTCTATTAATGCATTTTAGTGATAACCGTCATTTGACGGTCTTAGGTGATAAAGGGTTAAGAGCTGGATTCATTTCTAAGAAATTTTTAAAAAAGAAAATTTCTATTTGATTACTTTTAATATTTTTATATAAAAAATATGCTTTACTTTTGAGCTGGAAACAGGCCTTAAAATAGTAAACATTGCATCTCCAACATCAAATTTTGAGAATGCATTAATAATGAATGCCTCAATACGATAATATTTTCAAAATGCCAAAAAAATAGTGGTGCTGACTATGAAAAATGTGAATGAAATATTTAGTGATTTATAACAGGTTAGAAGATATATTGTAGTTGTTTGAGTACATGTCCGAATGACAAGCTTTGTTTTTCTTTATAATTTTTTACTGTGTATAACTGCAAAAAGAAAAAATTGAAAATTACAAAAACAATATGGAAATATTTTTCTTTTTTAAAGTACTATCCACGTGCAAAGTACCAAATTTTTACAGAAGTGTGAGTTTCGAAAAGCGTCCGATTTGACATGGAATGACCGATAGGACATAGGTGGTAGGTAGTGCTCGTCAGTGGTATGGTGCTGTGATTCACTCAGAAATCCTGTATGCCTAGTTCTCCTTATTGGGTCATTAATTGTTACTGTGTTGAAAATATATTCGCTGTCAATGTTTCTGGCAATGACATTAAATATAAAACATGAACAGAGCAGCGATTTTCTTGTTGACAACGGCATTAAGTTAATGGCTTTCAGTCTGTGAACATATGGTGGCAGGTTTCTATAGTCCCGAGGGTTATACTTGTCTCTCAAGGCAAAAAGTAAGAAATGTTTTTGGATAGATTCTATTCTATCACTATGCTCTTCAAAACTTGGGTTTCATACTGTGCAACAATATTCAAGAATTGGACGCACTAGTGTGCAATATAGGGTTTTAGTTACCCAGACGTTCTTGAATTCATTTGCGCGTCTTTTTATGAATCCGAGAAGCATGTTTGCCCTGGATGTAATATGATCAAGGTGAAGATTAAGGCGCAGCCAAAAATCTAGGATAACCCCATGATCTGCAATGTGATTGATCCTTTTTAGTTCAACCCCGTTTAGCTCAAAACTGCTACAAAGCATTTCTTTTTTACGAGAATAACTTACAACGTAGCACTTATTTTCATTTAGAGAAAGCTTATTTTGATTACACCAATTTTCCAGGGATACAAGTTTATTCTGCAAGAAAACTGTATCCACATCAGATTTAATACCATAATACATTTTTAAGTTGTCTGCGTATAAGAGATGTAGGATATCGCACAAAACTTCAGATATATCTGCAATAAATATGTTAAAGAGGAGTGGACCAAGGTGACTTCCTTGAGGTACGCCTGATGAGACAATAATCTTATTAAATAGAGTACCCTGAAGTTTAAAATGTTGGCATCTTCCACTAAGACAGGATATAAGCCATTTCAACATAGAACCTGATATACCGAATTTTTCTAATTTTTTAGTTAAGATAACGTGATCAACTCGATCAAATGCTTTACTAAAATCGGTATATAAAGCATCTATCTGATGACCTTTTTCCGTATTGTTAAGAACATCTGATACCATTATTGTGAGGTTTGTAGTGGTTGATCATCCGTTAAGGAATCCGTGTTGTTGTTCATTTAAGTGTGGAATAACTATTTCAGTGAGCTTAGAACATATTATTATTTCAAAAATCTTAGGAATAGTTGACAATAAGGCAATACCTTTGTAGTTTTCGATCGCTCTCTTATCGCTATTCTTTTAAATTAGTGTAAGATGAGATGACTTCCAAAAAGATGAAAAAACACCTGTTTGCAAAGACTTATTAAAAATAACATGTAATGGTGTAATTAATTGAGCTAGGCACTGAACAAGGAGAATTGGTGGAATAAGGTCCTGCCCGGGAGACTTGTAGGGATCTAATTCATTTATAGAATTAATTATGTCCTCTTTATTAATAATGTAATTTTGACTGTGCAAACCAAAGGGGACGTGTTGGGATAGAGTAACGGGGTACGAATTGGGGTTGAAGGAGGACGAAATACTTTTTTAAAAAGATCTGCTAAGAGACTACAGATCATTTGTGGGTTGGAAGAAGTAATATTACCTTTAAACATGGTTGTAGGATATCCAGCCGATTTACGCTTGACGTTTAAAAAGTCGAAAAATTTTTTAGGGTCATTTATAATTCTTTCACCAATCAAGTTGGTGTAAAACTTATATGCTTCTTCAGATTTTTTTGAAAACTCTTTAAACAGCTCTGCTTATCTTGCCTTTACTTCATCAGTTGCAATGATGGTGTTTTAAAGAGTTTGTAGAGACTATTTCTTTGATTTCTGAGTTGCCTAAGATTGGGATCAAGCCACGGTTAAGATAGTTTATTTCATTTTTTTTATTTTTGGAACAAAAGTATCAAGTAAGGAAAAGATACTCTGATAGAAAAACGAAACAGCATCGTCCAAATCCAAGACTGATAGTTGGTCCCAGTTTAAATAATTCAGTTCATTTCTTATATTATTATAATCAGCGTTAAGAAAATCATACACTACAGAATTATTAAAGAATTGTCTAAAAGTTATGCGTAAAGAAAGTAATTGAACTGTAAATGCAGTGTGGTGAAGGGTATTTGAGGATAAATGCTCTGCTTCACAGGAGATTCATTTGTGTTCATTTTTATTTCTCAGCTTAACAGAAGATTCATTTGTATTCATTTTCACCTTGTTTTTGTATTGAAGAATATTTGTTCTAATAATGAGTTTCATGATACTAGAGCTTACCAGTCAGGGCCGGATTATCCATAAGGCAGTGTAAGCAACTGCCTAGGGACCCCGCATCGGCAAGGATCAAAAAGGAGGAAATTCCCATGTTCGTTGGTTTCATGGAAGCAAAAATCTTCATCGGCTTCATTTATTTTTGAAAACTCCTTGTCAAAACAAATGTGTGTGCTTCCTTGGTTTCTGCCTGCGACATAACTTTTGACTTTATCCGAGGGTTTTTGTATTTCAGTGCCATATTAATCAAGCCATAATTAACAACTTGTCATGATTTCCCTATGATACTATGTACGCGCTAGAAGATATTCGAATTCAAAGTTCACCGAAATCGGTCATTCACGAATATCGCCGCTCCTCTACGTTGGACATAAAATCTGCTTGCTGCCAAATTGTAGATCTGATAATTTCCTTCAAATATATCATTAACAGTTTTAACGTAAAACGCTATAAGACCATTTATGTCTAAATGTGCAAAGTAGAAATTTTTTACTATAATAGATATTACGACCATTCCAAGCATAACGCAAAACGGCTCCGTCTCATGGCTTTTGATTTGTTTTATTTATGGGCTATAGGTTCCTATTAAAATTCTAAGAACATAAGTTCATTTATTTTTTTATCGCCATTCGTTTATCGCCATTCGTTAAAAAGTTATTGACCTTTCAATTCTGCTAATCGTCCGAAAACGCCAGAATTGGAAAATTTTTAGGTAACTGTATCTACGTCAATTGTAATACAATTTTTTTAAATGAGGTACCGTTAGAAAGATATTAGAAAGTAGTTTCTGGTAAAAATATATTATTTTAAAATTTTGGATGTTAGGGTTGCCAACATATTTAAAAAAATTTATTTGCTAATTTCTCAAAAACGCGTAATTTTTTTCGATTTTTTATTTCTTTAATTTCAAGAAGAATGTTGCCTTTAAGTCTAATACAATTTTATGATGGAGCTTTTTTATGTTTTTTCGCAATTTCAATTTTTGTGCACATACCTTATCATTTTGAGGCAATTTATCGCCTATAAATTTCATAACGGTAAAGATATTTGCAAATTTTTTATTTGTCTTATAAGGACCAATATTTTATTCATAAGTTTCGATGACCTTACACTTTACCTTCTCAGTAGAGAAAACTGAGTAATACCAAAAAAAAAACATATTTTTAATTTTTTTTTTTTTAACTTTAATTTGTAAAAAGGTGAACAAAATTTTGTTTCGAGAACGCCATATTAAAGATTATTAATTTCCAACTGATTTTGTTCCAAAAGGTTTAAAATCGGTCTCAAAACAAAAAAATTACGATGAATTGATCAGCTGATATATTAAAAAATCCTCTGAAGCTGAATATCGTTGAATTTTACTGCATTAATCTGTATCACGAAGCAGCACACCAACGACAAGCAAGACACGAGAAGCAATAGAATTTCGTATAGAAAAAAGTAGTGCTTCTCGTGTCTTGCTTGTCGTTGGTGTGCTGCTTCATGATACAGATTAATGCAGTAAAATTCAACGAAATTCAGCTTCAGAGGATTTTTTAATATATCAGCTGATCAATTCATCGTAATTTTTTTGTTTTCTCCCTATTATTGATGGGAATAAAACTGAGTAGCTTTTGTGTGCCGGTTATAGCTTGCACATTTTTAAATTTTGACATCACCTCAGCTTCAACATTTCAAAAGACTCTTTTGAGCAAAACAGATAACATATTGTTGACTCCTTTGTTAAAGCCCATTCGTAAAGCTCTCGCGTTTGTTAATTAGTTTTGTTAATTAATACTGCGATGCAGCTTCATCGGAAAAAAAAATAATTCTTTTGATGTCTTTTCTTCTGAACTAATTCTTTTGATCGTTTATTGACCTTAAGCTCAATAAACGATTTTAAACTATCAAACAACTAGAATTTGTATTTAAAATCAAGTATGATTTAAACTATCAAACATTTAGAATTTGTATTTAAATTATATAAAATCAACATAATAAATAACAAGGTCATTTAGAAAAAACTTAAACTTTTTATAGTTTTATGTATTTTATTGAACTTAAAATCATATAAAGTGTAATTCAGGTCCATAAAAATAGAAAACTGAAAAAAATTGAAACTTTTGTTAAAATTTTTCAACTTTTGTCACCATTTTTCTACTTTTGTTGCCATTCATCATGTTTGTTGCCATTTTTACACAATTCAAATTGAGATCAGCTCTCAGTACTCTCACAATATAAATTTAGAAATTTTTTCTCTGTTGTGAAGGTTTAAAAAAATTTTCACTAACATTTTATTTTTCAGTCGCGGTAGACGTTTTGGTGGAAATGCCTATATATTTTTGATCAGCATCACCTTCTGAGTCGATTAACCTATATCCGTATGTAATCACGATTACAATATTTTGCAGCTATCGTAGCAAATTTAAAATAAATATATAATTTTTTTTGAAAAAAAAGATCCAGATAGTAGAATAAGTTAGTTAATAAGCAAAATCGCATAAAAACCATGCCTACCTGCCATACAAAGTGACTTTACCAAAACGGTAAACTCTCTTAAAATTCGACAAAACTTTATCTAATGAAAAATTTACTTCTAATGAGTCACTGTATATCTGCGCTTCGTACATTCCACCAAATAGTGCAGATTCAATATATGCTGCGCATGATGACAGCATAACTGGAATAAACTCTTCTATGGATACAAATTCTGACCTTTGCGTATTGGGTGATTTTAATTTGTCTAAGATTACTGATATGTATGCAGTTAAATTATATTGGTATCTCTAATTGTAATTATGTTAAGTTATACTCTTTCGTTAGGTACTGTTATTATTACTCTCAGACGATAATGTATTCTTCCTAGTTGTAAGTTCTGTTTTAATAAATCAGTCTTAAGCTGTGTTTCATTGGTGTTTCATTGCCTACTTGATACATAATATTTGGCGACGAGGTTAAAACACGTTATATTAAAGCAAATATTTATTTAAACAGTTTCATAGTTAATTAAAGAGTTAATTGAACTGTTAATAAAAACATAGCTGCAAAATTGGACAACTACGTGATTAATATTAAAACTTTATCACACTTACTAAAATAGTATAACCAAGCTTGTTTTAATAAACACGTGAAGCAAATAACGGAGGAAGAACAATGTCAATTGTGGGTCGTACTGAAAGTTATAATGTTGGTGAAAGCTTGGAATGCTACATCGAACGATTACATCACATGCTGAAGCTAAATAAAATTACAGCAGATGATGAAAAGATATCATTTTTAATAAGCGTTGGTGGTGGCGAGCTACACAAAGTTCTTAAAACTTTGGCATCACCAAAGAAAATTGAAGATCTTAAATATGCAGACGTAGTGGCAATTCTCCAATCACATTTTAATAAAAAGAAAAATACGACAGCAGAAAGGTTTAAATTTCTTAATAGAGCGCAGACTTTTGAAGAGAGTATTTCGGATTTTATTATTGCTATTAAAGAATTGGCGAGTAGTTGCAGTTATGGTAATAATTTGAAAGATGCGCTAAAAGACCGACTCTTAATGGGTATACACAACAAGAAGATTCAATCAAAACTTATTGATGCAGACGACCTAAGTTTTGACGAGGCTTGTAAAACTGCATTAAAAATGGAAATGTTAGATGAAGAACTTAAAAAGATGTCACCGCAAGCAACTGAAGTAAATACAATCCATCATCAACAGGTTCCAGAGAGATCAAGAGATTTTTACAAGAATGTACGACGTACATATACAAATTCGTATGTTAAATGTTATTACTGTAATAAGTATGGGCATATTCAAAAATACTGTTACCTTAAGGCAGAGTCTGAGAGTAAGACTTATCGTAAATTTGACCATAGAAACTATAATTATAAGAGAGTTAGTCATTTAAGCAATGAATAGAGTCCAACGATAAATAATTTATGTATAAATTCCTTGCATATAAATAACTCACCACTATATATTGATATATTTTATAATTCCTGTTTACTTAAAATGGAAATTGATACTGGGGCATGCAGTTCAATTATACATATGGATTTATATGTTTCAAAATTTTCCGATTGCCAATTAATTAAAACAGATACATTATTGCATGTTATTTCAGGCGACAGTATTAAAGTTGTGGGATTTATTAAGGTTTCGGTGAATACCTTTCAAAGTGAAAATTTTTCGGACTTGGAACTATTGGTGGTTGAAGGAGAGAAAAAATTTGTGCCATTGTTAGGTAGATCGTGGTTAGACAAATTATGTGTTGGCTGGAGAGAAATATTTGTGCCTTCGAGACTGTGTGGTAAAGTAGAAGATATCGGACAAGTTATTGAGTTGCATACAAATTTTCCAAGTGTTTTTGATGGCAACAAAACAGAATGTATAAATGCATTTAAGGCACAAATTGTAAACCATATAGCGTGCCATTTGGATTACGTGATAAAGTTGAGGACACTTGACGCCAGCAATATTAAATTAATATTGTGACACTTGACACAAATATTAATCTTTGAAATCTAAATAAACCTCTATGAGTGTTGATTGTCAAAAATTCTTGACAATCTTTTTCTACCTCAACCTGCTGAAACGCACCTTGTAAGTCTAAAACAAAAAAATAAGTGCAATTAGCGAGAGAAGCAAAAATGTCATCGCATCTCGGCAATGGATAGTGGTCGTCAGTATGAACAAAGTTATTAATTGTTACCTTACAGTCTACTTAAATTCGTATGTTTTCATTGCTTTTATGCACAACTACAATCGGCGAGGCCCAATCACTATATCGTACTGGATACAATATTTTGTTCTTAACTAGACTATTAAGCTCGTCCTCAACTTTATCACGTAATCCAAATGGCACGCTATATGGTTTACAATTTGTGCTTTAAATCCATTTATACATTCTGTTTTGTTGCCATCAAAAACACTTGGAAAATTTGTATGTAACTCAATAACTTGTCCGATATCTTCTACTTTACCACACAGTCTCGAAGGCACAAATATTTCAGTCAATAATGGACAATATTTTGCAAGGAATTGGTCGAGTCCAATGTTATTTAGACGATATTCTGGTTGGTGGAGAAAATTTAGAAGATTGTCAGTCAAATTTGTTACGAGTTCTAGAAAGATTAGAAAAGCACAAGGTCCGGGTTAATAAGGAGAAGTGTGAATTTTTTAAGACCAGTATAGAGTACTTAGGTCATATTATTTCTAAAGACGTATAAAGACGGTATTAAACCAAGCAAAAAAAAATATCTGCAATTATGGAAGCACCATCTCCAAAAAATATAATGCAACTTAAGTCATATCTTGCACTACTAAATTATTATTCACGTTTTATTCCTAATTTATCAGCTGAAATATTTATTTATTTAGATTTAACGAAAAAAACGCATATTTTCAATGGTCTAATACGTGTGAAGAAGCGTTTCAAAGAAGCAAGATATTATTGGTAGAAAGTAAGATTTTAGCTCATTATGATCCAGAAAGGGAAATTATTTTGCACTGTGATGCGAGCCCATATGGTGTTGCGAGTAACAAGTGTATGATGGAATTTAGCGCCCCGTTTTATTTGCATCAAGCACACTAAGCTCCGCTGAGCAAAACTATTCGCAACTACATAGAGAGGCATTAGCTATAATTTTTGGAGTGAAAAAGTTCCATAAATATATTTATGGTAAAGACTTCACAATATATTCTTATCATCAAACGTTGCGCGAAATATTTAATCCGAATAAACAGAATCCAACTTTGGCTGCTGGTAGGCTATGTCGGTGGGCAGTTTTGTTAAGCATGTATCAATATAAAATCATTTATAAAAAAGCTTCAAAAATGACTAACGCGGATGCATTATCACGGCTTCCACTTCAACAAAATACAGGGTGTGAAGATGAGAGTGCTCACTTTATTCAAAGCTTTGATTTTGAAAAAATTGATATTAAGGATATTATGTTAGCCAGAAGTTATTTTTGGTGGCCTGGGATGGATAGAGATATCCAAGACTTCATTTCAACATGCGAAGCTTGTGAATATTTTCATAAAAAGCCCATATCGAACTATCACCACCCATGGCCTAATGCACAGAAATTTTTCGAGCGTATACATTTGGATTTCTTTTATTTCAACAACCATAATTTTCTAATAGTAAATGATACGTATAGTCAATGGATTGACGTCAAAATAATGTCCAGTACTAGCATTAGTTCACTTGTAAATGAACTGTGAAATATATTCGCATATTTTGGACTTCCTAGCACAATAGTTTCAGATAACGGCCCACCATTTAGTTCTACTGAGTTTAAAGATTTTTGTAAATCCAACTCTATTAGTTGTCTGAATAGTCCACCTTATCATCCTAAATCAAATGGTGGAGCTGAGAGAGGTGTGCAAACTGTGAAGACGGGGTTAAAAAAGATGCTAATGGATTCCAGAAACAAAACTTTGCCGATAAACCTTTTGCTTCAGAGATTTTTATTAAAATATAGGTCAACACCAAGTTTAGTTAAGTCATTAGCTCCATATGATTTGTTATTTAAATATAGGCCTAGAACACTTTTAGATAATATAAATCCTACAGTTCGAGACAGCCCTAATTTTGAAAGGAAAAAAGATGATAATTGTTATAAAGAAGAAAATGACGTTAAAACATTTTTTAAAAAGGGGGAATAGGATATTATATAAACTGAAAACTCAGTTTTCATATAAATGGGTACATGGAATTATTGAAGGTAAATTGGGAAATGTTATGTACCGAATAAAAGTAAATGATAATTTTAGAAATGTCCATATATCACAACTAAGGAAAGCTAAAATTAATTGCCAATTAGGTTTCAATGCGCCAACAGATGTTTTTATTAATATCAAACCTAATTTACAAGAGAATACAATTAAGCGTAGACGGTATGAATCCGATTTAGATGATCAAATCCCTAGGCGTTTAGAACGTTTAAGACGGAAATTGAATAATGAAAAAAACCTAGTCTAATATAGAGTTGTTAAATATTAATTGTATTAATATATTTAAATATTTCATTTGTTGTAAACAAGTTCTGTTTTAATAAATCAGTCTTAAGCCAACTACCACGGTGTTTCATTGCCTACTTGATACATGGACACATATTGCAGGGGATTTAACTCCAACGAATGTAAATCAGACCCAAGAAATAAATTTGATTGGCAGTCTATCAAGTATAGACTTACATCAAATTAATTGTATTTTTAATAACTTAAATATATTGTAAGAATTAACTTATATTACCTCAAATATTAAATTCAATATCATAGAATGTCTTTATCCCATCCAGAAACAATGTATGCATCATAGGCAACTAATAATAGATTTAGAGTTTTATGAATATTTTGAGTTTTCGTAAGATAAAAAACTGTACAATTTTAATCGTTGTAATTTCAATATATTGAACGGCATGTTACTTAATCTAAACTGGCGCGTACTATTTGATGGTTATTATGCGGAATCATGTTTTAGTATTTTTTAATCTGAGGTTTTGACTACGTGCAATTCGCATATTCCGCGTAGAAAAAAAACTAGTCACAAACTTCCATGGTATACAAGGGGTCTTAAAAAGTTGAAAAACCAAAGAAATAAGTTTTTGAAATTGTTCAGGGCTACCAATGAGCCAACATATAAGGAAAAATATCTACATTTCATGCGTGAATTTAATTTCCTTAATAAATTTTTATATAAGCAATACATTTTGCAATTTGAAACAAATATTAAAAAAAAAATCCTAAATCTTTTTAGAATTTTATACAGTCCAAAAGAGGGAGATCGCAAATTCCTTCTTCAGTGTTTTTTAATGATTAGTGCTCAACTAACTTACCAGACACTGTAAATATGTTTGCCGATTTTTTCAAGTCAAACTATGTCGTTGACAATAATAATTATATTGGAAACGGAATTGGAAATGGAATTGGAAGTGGAATCTGTTGCTGCTTTTACAGATATAGGTTTTTTTTCTGTTTCCGTTAACGACGTACTTGAGGCCATCCAGAGTATAAAAAAAATCATGTTAGGATGGTATTGATGGTTTGCCACAATAATATTCTTAAAATGTTCTTATGCCTTAGCGGTCCCACTTTGTGACATTTTTAATAAGTCCCTATCTGAAGGTAATTTCGTTAAGTTCTGGAAAATTGCCTCTATAACCCCCATTTTTAAGTCCGGAAATGAAAGCAATGTTGCTACCTATAGGCCAATCTCTAAATTATCTAATGCCTCGAAAATTTTCGAAAGCGTCATAAAAGTTAAACTAAGTTTCTTGATCAAACGTTGTATTTGTCTGGAACAACATCGCTTTATTGCTGGTAGGTCAACAGTGTCAAATTTAATCCTTTTCTCTGATTACTGTGTATCCGCGTTTGGGATGGGTCATCAAGTCGACGTGATCTATACCGACTTCGCAAAAGCATTTGACAGAGTATCTCATAACCTGTTGCTCTTAAAATTATCAAAAATGGGATTTCATTCCTCATTTTTGGGTTGGATTAAGTCTTACTTGCAAGAAAGGATATGTTTTGTCAGTATTAATAATATTAAATCCTCTCAATTTATAGCTTCTTCAGGCGTTCCGCAGGGTAGTATCCTTGGACCCTTGTTTTTTATTCTTTTTATCAATGATATTTCCAAATGCATTTTAAAATCTCGTTTTTTACTGTATGCGGATGACCTAAAACTTTTTCAGAAAATTTCGTGCTCTACACATGTTGCTGAACTACTAGCGGATATTTCTAGAGTTTTAACTTAGAGTCAAACTAGTGGTCTAACGTTAAGCTTCGCTAAATATTATCATGTTACTTTCTCTAAACTCACTCTCAATACATGGAGCAGCTCCTACTTTTTATATAATTCAATAATCCAATCAGCTGATACTTATCGCGATCTGGGTGTTATTTTTGATGCGAAATTTATATTTATTGACCATGTAAATTTTCTCATTCCTAAGGCTTACTCTTTGCTGGCATTTATACGTAGAAATAATAGTGAGTTTTCCGATCCACATACCTTAAGTATGTTATTTAATGCTTTTTTAAGATCTAGTCTTGAGTATGCGTCTATTATTTGGTCTCCATTTTATGCCTCTACATATTTAAGACTTGAAAAAATACAAAAGAACTTTACCAGATTTTTACTGCGATCAATAAATGTTCATGATCCGTTGCCACCTTATAGTACGCGCCTGTTGCTTCTAGGACTTAAATCTCTTGACTCAAGACGAAAGATTTCATCGCTGTTATTCGTACATGATATATTTTCTGGCATTATTGACTGCAATTCTCTTTTAGAGCTTATTTCTTTCAATACTCCGCTGAGATATTTAAGAAATTCAAAATTTTTTATTTAAAATATTGTAGAACTAATTATGCCTTAAATGAGCCAATTATGAGAGCTTTGACTCTTTTTAATGAATTATGTATTTCACATGAAATTGATTTATACGTTTCCAAACATGTTTTTAAAAACTTAGTTAATAATATTCTTTAACAAAGCCTATTATTATTTCTTATACCATTTTACTTATACCTGTAACTGTATAACTTATTTTATAATATATTATTTTAATCCTAGTCTGTAAAGATTTCTGTATCTAAAGACTTTATGAAATAAAGTTAAACTAAACTAAAGTAATGACTTTATGAATTTTGCATATAAGCTAAAGCCTCAAGTACCCACTCTATGTATGAAATTTGAAAAAACCACGGCTACCTTCAATGCAATATGACGTTGTTAAAAAATAACATATGTTTAAATTTTGCAAAAATTTATTCAATGCCTTTGAATTTTTAAAATATGTTTTAATCCTTACAATGAACCTTACACTCTGAATTTGATAAAAAAAAAAATGAAAACTCCTCCTGCAAATTTGTATGGGATACAAAGTGACACCATCATAACAACAAATTTTATATGCAATTAGCTATAGTTGTCTGCTCTCTATATAATTCAACACACTGGACTTATTTAGTAAACATTTTTGTTTGTTACTTTTATTTTCCAATTTCGTTGGCAAAGAGAACCCATGAATATCTTTCCCAAATTATATAAAAAAACTACTCCTTTTTTGTTAAAGTCGATACCATTTTATCGAGTCTTTTTCTTAATCCTGAATATACATATAACAAAGTATTTCTGGATGAGCAATGTTAATTCTATGTAATTTTTAAATAAATTTAATATAATTTGTTTTTACATATATTTCAATTACAGTTCCTCTCGAATATATTGATGACCATGAAGAGCTTTCTTACGATATGGACACCGAACAGTCGAAGGCAAAGTATGATCCACGTTTGCTCACCGAACAGCTGTTGCCTGATTCACAAAATGCTGCTGAAGTGGTGTTCAGTGAACAGGAACAGCAACAAAAACACCAGCAACAGCACCAACAGCAGCAACAACAGCCACAAAGTGCGGAAGAAGATTTGCAACCACATGAAAGAGCAGCAGCCTGTTACTCTGGTGGCAGCAAGTATACGCATGGACAAAAGGTATGCAGAATACTGACAAAAAAAACACATTTTAAGTCAAACAAAGCATAAGCATTACACAGCAAAAATATTAAAAAAAGTTAAATCAAATTTTAATAAAATAAAAATGTAATAAAGTGCACGTGCCACCAATTTTGCTTTTATTTATTGCCCAACTGTCAAGTGACGGCCAGCTAACAGCTATCAGTTAATTCTAACTCAGTGCTTAGAGTATATAAAATAATAAACATAGGAGCAGTGCTTTCGACACTTTGACAAATTTGCCAAAATTCGGGAAATTTATTGTTATCTCATTTATTGTAAGAAAAATTATGTTAATGTAATCTTTCATTTTAATGGGATTTAATAAAATCCATGCATAAAAGTCAGCTATACTCTTTTTATAGGACTTTAGCTTAAACGGAAGAAAAAAATTAAAATATGATAAGCACTAACCATTCATTACTTTGACAAAAACTTATTGCATTTTGAGAACAAGTAACCCACAGAAACACAAGCGAAAAATCGAGGAATCGTAAGAGTTTTGCTTACGTTTTCGGCTTGATATTTCTAAACTACCAAGCGTATCACTTAAGAGGTATTAAAACTGTTTCACTCCACAATAAACGCTTATTAAGGGGCGTGGCAGATAGATAAAATTATACATATTAGGGGGGCATCCATAAATTACGTGGGGTGATTTTGCAATTTTTTGACCCCCCTCCCCTTAGTGAGATATCGTGAGATTTTGCTCGACCCCCTCTCCCCCCCTCTAAACACACGTGAGATATCGCTAATTTATATCGAAAACGCAAAATCCTTTTATCAGTAAATCTGCATGCGTAAATTTTGGTCGAATACTGAGTTCCGACGCTGTGCGACCTTGAACTCCAAAGCTATTCGATATCAAAATTTTTCGTTGTATGGGAGGTGCTATTTCCCCTTGATCAACGCTCATAAAATGTAATCAATGAAACTGCATGTGTACATTGAGGCCCAATACTGAATTCAAAAACTGTGCGACCTATAACCCCAAAACTATTTTATATCTCTAATTTGGGTTAAAAAGGAGGTTTCACGCCCCTTTGTCCTACGCCCTTAAAATGTAATTAATGAAAGTGCATGTATAAATTGAGGTCGAATACTGAACTCTGACGCTGTGCGACCTATAACTTCAATGATATTCGATATCGCCAATTTACATTATATGGGAGTGCCACGCCCCTCTTACCAATGAACATAAAAAAATTAAATCAATGAAACTGCATGTGTACATTGAGGTTGAATACTCAATTCCGGCGTTGTGCGACCTATAACTCCAAAGCTATTTGATAGCACAAAGTTGGGTTCTATGGGAAGTGCCACTCCCCTTTGCCCTACGCCCATAAAATGAAAGTAATGAAAGTGCATGTATAAAATTAGGTCGAATACCAAAGTCTTAAGCTGTCAACCTATAACTTCAAAGCATTTCGATATCGTAAATTTTGGTTGTAAGAGAGATGTCACGCCTCCCTGTCCAACGCCCATAAAATAAAATCATAGAAATTGAGGTCAAAAAATTAATTCCAAAGCTGTGCGGCCTATAACTTCAAAGCTATTCGATATCGCAAATTTGGGTGTATGGGAGGTGCCCCTCCCACTTGTCCACCTCCCATAAAATTTCATCACTGAAGCGGTAGGTGGTATGATGAAGTTCTGACAGCTATAGCTCAGCTTAAAAATAACAAAGCCGCGGAAGCTGATGGCTTACCTGCTGAGCTGTTTAAGAACGGAGGCGAAGCTCTACTTAAATGCATTCACGAGCTTCTATGCATAATATGGTCCGAAGAATGCATTCCGAACAATTGGAATCTCAGTGTGCTCTGCCCAATGCACAAGAAAGGCGATCCCACTATCTGTGCCAATTACCGTGGGATAAGTCTTCTTAATATCGCATATAAAGTCCTGTCGAGCGTTTTATGTGAAAGATTGAAGCCCATTGTAAACAAACTGATCGGACCTTATCAGTGTGGCTTCAGACCTGGAAAGTCCACCATCGACCAGATTTTCACGCTACGACAAATCTTGGAGAAACCTCAAGAAAAACAATTCAACACCCACCATCTTTTTGTCGACTACAAAGCCGCCTTCGACAGCCCAATAAGGAAGCACCTGTACTCCACCATGTCTGAATTTGGTATTCCAGCAAAACTAATATGACTCTGCAGGATGACACTGAGCAACACCAGCAGCGCAGTTAAAATCGGGAAGGACCTCTCCCCACCATTTATTACCAAACGAGGTTTCAGACAAGGTGATTCCTTATCGTGCGACTTTTTCAACCTAATGATGGAAAAGATCATCCGAGCTGCTGATCTGAGACGTAGTGGCACAATATTCTACAAGAGTGTTATGCTGCTTGCGTATGCTGATGACATCGATATCATTGGCCATAATACGCGCGAAGTCAGTGCAGCATTTTCCAGATTAGAAAGAGAGTCAAGTCGAATGGGTCTGTCAGTGAATGCAGATAAGACGAAATACTTGGTGTCAACAAACAAACAGTCCCAGCGTCTTGGAACCCACGTTACCGTTGACAATACCTCTTTCGAGGTTATGAAGAACTTCGTTTATCTGGGATCCAGCATTAACTCAACCAACGACATCAGCATTGAGATCAAATGAAGAATAACTCTTGCCAACAGGTGTTACTTTGGGCTCAGTAGGCAATTGAGAAGCAGATCCCTCTCTCGACGAACGAAAGTCACGCTCTATAAATCGCTCATCATGCCCGTGCTACTTTATGCATCACAAACCTGGACGCTGAGCAGTTCAGATGAAAAGACTTTAGGAGCATTCGAGAGAAAGATTCTTTGTAAGATCTACGGGCCAATCTGCGTCAATGGCGAGTACCGAATACGGTGGAATGATGAACTGTATGAGCTGTACGCTGACATCGACATAGTCAAGCGCATTAAAATCGAGCGGCTTTGCTGGCTGGGTCATGTTCAGCGCATGAAAGACGATGCTCCAGTGAAGAAAACATTCGATTCGGTACCCAGCGGCGGTCAACGCAGAAGAGGACGACCGCATCTTCGTTGGAAAGACCAAGTAGAGGACAACCTGACGAAGCTTGGAATTTCTAACTGGCGCCAGCAAGCGAAAGACAGAAATGGCTGGCGCAAATTCTTAGATGAGGCCAAGACCGACATACGGTTGTAGCGCCAACTAAGTAAGTAAGTAATATATTGTAGCAATCAAAAGTTCTTTGCTACCTCGAGTGTATCTGTAGGTTCAAATATCCTTCACACAGACCTTGTTAGTTAATGTCTATATTTACTTTTGCTTTAAGACATAGCTTTGTAGTTTTTTTCAAAAACCAAAGCATTTTGAGATCGTGATTTTTTACTTTTTTTCTTAAAAAACAACTTTGTCCTTTTGGGAGAGAAAAACGTACCTTTTTTTTCTAAAATTTTTTTTGGGAAATTTTGACCACACAATGCAACTTTTGAGACCTCTTAGAGTACGATCTAAATTTTTTGATATGCCCTTATGTATTTGCTCTTTACTATAGGAAATATAAATAATTCAAATTTTTCCATTCATTAAACATAACTTTGAATTACATTTAGTTTTAACCAACATAAAAAACGAACAAGAGCAACAAATTCATTACCAAAAATATCAGACGAAAACTTTTACAAAACAAAAAAAAAATTTTACATGCATTTAATTGTGAACTTTTCAGATCAAGTAGGTTTGAAAAACGACAACAACAAATTTGTTTTTGAATAATTTTTATTTAGAAGATGAAATGCTTTAAAAATGTTTTCATAAAAATATAAACGAAAAAAACAAGAACTTATCTATATTACTGTATAAAAAGGAATTCTACGTCTATACTTACGATCCTATCGAAACTGTGTCTTTTTTTTAAACACTTTAATTGTTTATAACAATATGAAATTTTTTATCAATTGTTTAGAAACCATTTTTTTCCTAAAATTCATTTATTTACCTTTAAAATAAAACCAAAAATGATTTCTCTAGCTTAAAAAGAACCAGAGTTTTGAATTTTTGAAAATGAGTCTTCAAGGCAAAAATCACGAAAATTTCAAACTTTTAACCCCCTCTATTTTCAAAAAAAAAAAAAAAAAGGAATTCTCGAACACGTGTATTTTTTCAATATAGAACCCGTAAAAAAAATTTCATGGAAATCAAAATGGGTCGGTAATTTTTGTTCAAATCTGTATGGTTTGTAAAATAATGACCCATTTATTCATTTACTACGTGTATTCATCAAGTAAGCGCAAAGATTAAAATCTTTTATTTAAATTTATTATTTAACTTATCAATTTATTGGAAATAAATAAATTCTACAAGTTATATGAAAATTGAAGAAAAGTAAAAAAAAAAATGCTTTTGGATAAAGTTCCATTACTTTGCCAATTTGAGCTTAATTTTGAATAAAAAACACTACACTTGCTCGTAAAAGAACGTTTATTTATTTATTTATTTAATCCAGTATAAATTGTTAATACATAAGTTTACATTAATTTATTAAACCTTAGAGAGATTAATGCCATGTACATGGACTTGTAACTTACAAACTACTTACTTACTAAAGTAAAGATAAAAAAGGAAAAGTTCAAGTTTAGTTGCTTGCATGACAAAATTTTTTTAAAAAAAGAGATAAAAAAAATATATATATATAGTTAAACAAAATTCATAAATTATGTGTAATCCAATGAGTTATCTTTTTTTTTAATATTTTGTTTACTTAAACGTAGTGTTTTAAATTCAGTTGGTAGCATATTGCATATTCTGATAGCCTTAATGTAGCTATATTTATAACTTGTCGTTTTTTCCATCTTTGGAAAAATAATACTTCTATTTCTAGTTCTACTAAACGAAGATATATGATTGTTAAATAATACTTCATAATGATAAACAATTGAATCAACAGAAAAAATTTTAACAAGATTAAGTAAATATTTATAAATTAAATATTTATAAAAAAACTTTTTATAAATTTCAAATGTATTTTTACTGACAACTTTTAATATTTTATTCTGCAATACCTGCAGCATATTAAAATTATTGTTAAATGCTCCACCCCATGCTATCTTGCCATAGCTGATAATACTATGAAAAAAAGCATTATATACTATTTTCATTGTAGCAATATTCATTATTTTTCTTAATTTGTAAAAGATATAAAGAAGATACTTAGTTTTGCTAATTATGAGTTCAATATGTTCATCCCATCTTAAATTATAGTCAAATTTTATTCCTAAATATTTGCATTCTTTAACTTTATTGAGTTGTTTGTCATTAATATTTATTTCAACTTGTCTTGAATGCATGTTTTGGTACACTGTCGTAGTGATTCCTAAAAGTCATAAAAACTGTTTTATCTACGTGCAGTGATAGTCCATTTAAAGCTAGCCATGTAGAAATCATATTTAACTTAAAATTCATATTGTTCTGCTCATCTAACCAATTCTTACTAGAAGAAATAACAACTGTGTCATCAGCATGAGATATAATCTCATCTTTTAATAATTCTTCAAGAAGATCATTTATAAATAATATGAACAGAAGAGGACCTAAAATTGTGCCTTGAGGAACACCCATTTTAATAACTTTGTATTAATTTTCTTTGCCATTTATTTTTACTTTTTGCATTCTATCATTTAATTAACTACGTTATTTTCTAATATTAAAAAGGTTTATAAGTTGGAAAAAATATCAAAAACTTAACATTTACTTGACAAATACACATAGAAACAATACAATACATTCCACAAATTCATATATATATTACGCAAACGCAAAATTTTGTACGGCGCACATTGGGGTATTTCATACCAATTTGTGTGATTAATTAAAAAAATCAAATCGAAGCTACCCAACTATGATTGGTATCGTTCGAAAGAAAATAGAATTCTACATCACTATGTGAAAGAAAAATTGAAAAAAAGTCAACGGTATCCGTGTACTGCGATTGCAAATTTGACGTTTTCTTTACTTTTGGTGCGCGCATAGAAAAAACACAAAAATTTTTATATTTCCAAGTGGTTTTTCTTGAAACATTAAATAAGTAAAATTCTTTGAGCAATGGAACCTTCTACCTCAGGTATTTTTGGAACGTCAAATGAAATATATTAGTACAAAAAGTGTCTGTTCGTATTTTTAATGTTTTTTCTCGTGCTGGCTTATAAAATGTGTGTTTTTAGGTACATATGTAAGCATATAGTTGTGAATACCACTCAATTCAGTGAAAATCTTTTTTTTGTTTTGTTACAACAAATATAAGTGATAAGTTAAAAAAAAAAAAATTTGCAAGTTTTCTGCGGTTTTTAAGAAAAACTTTTTTTCATGCCCATGCAATTGAAATACATATATGCAAGTAATAGTTGAAAAATTGAAATGTGTACATGAAATTAGTGTTACTATTGTTGTTGTTGCTGTTATTTTTTATTTTTTTGTTTTCTTTGTTTTTATAAATTAATAAAGGTTAACAACAAGTGGCGAAGCAACTTTTTGTTTATTGGAAGGGTAAAGGTACTCTGTGCTGTGTGTACGTTGCTGTGTTCATGTTGTTTTTGTTAGTGGTTTTTTATGTTTTGTTTTTTTTTTAATAATATAATTAACGTCAACAGTTAGTGATGTAGCTTCAGTTTGTTTATTAGAGGGGTAAAAGTACGACATATTTTGGTTTATATCACTATTCCGTAGAATAGTAATAGAATAGCAATATTTTTGTATTGCATATGTATTTCATTAATATTAATAAAAAAAAATAAAGTTCCATATATTAAATGGTTTTGAGATGCTTTTTATACTTTCTAATTGTTTGTAAACTAAAAAATATAAATTTCGTTACTAAGAGGCTTGACTCTTAGTATTAGTTATCACACTTTTTGCTATCAATTACCCCAGTTCGTATTTTTAATGTTTTTTCCCGTCTAGTCTTATAAAATGTGTGTTTTTAGGTACATACTCGTATGTAAGCATAAAGTTGTGAATTCAGTGGAAGTCTATTTTTTTGTTGAAACAACAAATATAAGTGATATGTTACAAAAAAAAAAACTAAAAGTAAGAAATTTTAAGAGATTTTACGGTTTTCATAAAGCCACTTTATATGGGAGGTAGGCGTGGTTTTCATTCGATTTGGTTGAATTTCATACTTGAAGCGCATATTAAATATCAAAGCTCATATACAAATTCAAAGTCGATATATGAAGTTTTGTGGAATTTAAAGAGATATTACCGTTTTGAATAAAGTCACTTTGTATGGGAGGTAGACGTGGTTTTCATCCGATTTGGTTGAATTTCATACTTGAAGCGGATATTAAATGTCAAAGCTTATATACAAAAAAAAAGTCGATGTATGAAGTTTTGTGGAATTTAAAGAGATATTACCGTTTTGAATGAAGTCACTTTGTATGGGAGGTAGGCGTGGTTTTCATCCGATTTGGTTCATTTTCGATTCTAATCTTTATATTTTAGAAACAAGCTTAAATACCAAATTTCATTACAGTAGCTTCAAAATTACGGCTTTAATTGTGTCGATAGACAGACAGACGGACAGACGGACGGACGGACAGAAATTTTTTTTCATCTTTGGACCCATTCTAACTAAAACACAAAGTCAAAAATTCCCTCCGTCTGCTAGGTGATTTGATCACAATTTTCAGGGTTCAATACCCCACTGTGCGGCGTAAGGCTTTTTAAGTACAAGTCCAATCTTATTCAATTACGTATGGTTTGGTAGGTTTAGACCTGTAGATGTGCAAACTGGACTTTTAGTTTTTTAAAAATTTATATATTAGAAGTTATAGCGAGTTAAATTTTCCATATAATTGTTGTTGTTATGTTGCTTTTTCTCTTCTTAATTTCATCATATGCCTTAAAATATGTAAGGTATTTAGCACCACCTATCGGCTAATAGCTATGAAACTGTTATACTGACGAATAATCTTTTATAATTTTACAGCTAAAACTATGAATTGATTATTCAATATCAAAGTTTGTGTTAGGTAAATAGGGTTGTGCACCGTCACCGGTGCTTCCGTGGGGATTATAGTTCCATTGCACATCCCTTTTTATTTTCATCGTAGTACCGTAATAACCATAATTATTTCGATTATTCCTCATACCAGCCTGTGCTTTTTTTGAACCTCCAGATGTCTAGCAGTAGTGTGTTCGCTAAATCTTCTAGGTCTTTGGAATATCTGTTCCCCATATATCGGAGTCGACGATTCTGTAGACTTGGACATTCGCATAAAAGGTGAGTTATTGTTTCTGTTTCTTCCGGATCCTTGCAGCTCCGACAAAAGTTTGTGGCTGTTATATTTATTCTATTGGCCATTGCCCCAATGGGACAATGACCTGTTCGAACTCCCACAAGAATCCGGATTTCTCGTTTGGCCAAAAGCAGAAGTCTTTCAGTTTTCTTCTCATTTAGCTCCGGCCAGAGCATTCGAGATCTGTTGCAGTCACCTCTGGAGGCCCAGATTGTGTTAGCATTATCTCTGGCTTTAAGGTCTATACTTTTTTTGACGACGCCTATTGGAATATGCATTGGAATGTATTAGCTCTGTTTGTACTTGCGGTTACTCCACGCCTAGCCAGTTCATCCGCTGCATTATTCCCTTCGATATTGCTATGTCCGGGAACCCAGCAGAGAGTGACGTTGTGGGTATTGCAGATACTGTTCAGTGCCAGTTTACAGTTTTGTACCGTTCGAGTCTTCGTCATTTTACTATTCAGCACTTTGATAGCCACTTGGCTATCCACAAAAATTTCTACCCTTGTGGGGGTAAGATTTTTCCTATGAATGGCCTGTGCAGCTTTTTCAATAGCGTATATTTCTGCTTGAAAGACGCTACAGTAGTCGGAGAGTTTGTAGGACTCTTTGATTTGTCGCGTTTCGCAATATACACCTGATCCAGTTCCGTTTTCCATTTTGGAACCATCAGTATATAATTGGAGATTGCCATTGAATTCTGCATGCATGTTCGAAAGTGTTGTTTCTCCACTCTTGTGATTTGTTGAGGCGAATCGCGCTTTTGTTCGCCGAACACTTAAAAATATTTTCTATGGGGAGAACATTTAGCATAATTTCCAGACCCGTCTGTGGCGTTGATCTCATGGCTCCAGTTATTTCTATGCATGCTAACATTTGGACTCCTGTTAGGGAGCTAAGGTAGCTCTTTTTGTGTGCTATCGTCCACCACAAGAAAGCCGTAGGTAAGAATAGATCTCACGATTGCTTTATACATCCTGCCAAAGACTCTCTGACATGCGTAAAGAGCACATAGTGCATTTTTCCTTCTTTCTTTCCTGTTGCGTTTCCAGTTCAGCTTGTTATCAAGGATAATTCCCAGGTATTTAGCTTTCAAGGAAAGCTTCAGAGTTACTGCGTTCAGTTTCGGTAATGTGAGACTTTCTATTTTCCATCTTCTTGTGAACAGAACGAGTTCGGTCTTTGTTGGGCTTACACCCAGTCCATTCGACTCTGCCCACCGCGATAGCTCACTCAATGCCCCAGTCATTAGTTTGCCGCATGTGTTTCCTGCATATTAGGATGGCGACGTCATCGGCATAGGCTACCACTTTTGTTCCACCAGTTTTGAGTGTAGTGAAAATTTTGTTAAACACAATCAGCCACAGCGGGGGATATGACTCCTCCGTGCAGTCTGCCCCTTGTGACCTCTTTCCTTACCGCACTCATTCCCATTTGTGAGCTTATACGTCTGCTGTTGAGCATCTTATAAATCCACTGGGTTATTTTACTATTGACTCCTTTGTCTATTAGAGCATTCTTTATGGAATCTGTATTCGCATTGTTGAATGCGCCTTCGATGTCCAAAAAAGTAGCTAAAGTATATTCTTTGTGATGAAGGGTTCTCAAAAATTGGTATCGTTCAAGGATTCCCTTATATGGAGATCTATTATTCTCTCTAGCGTTTTCATCATGAACGAGAAGAGACTAATAGGGGCCTGTAATCCTTTGGCGCTGAGTGTATCGGTTTCCTAGGTTTAGGAATGAAGACAACTCGTACTTCTCTCCAGATTTTTGGAACATATATTGTCTTGAGACAACCGGTGAAGATTGCTATAAGCCAGGGCATGATTCTGGGAAGGGCATGCTGCATCATGGCCGGCAGGATTCCATCAGGCCCTGCAGATTTGTAGGGCTTGACGGATTCAATATCAACCATTATACATTTGACCTTGTAATAATGTTGGGAGGTTCCTGTAAGGGTTCTGGTATTGCCATTTCCAGGTTGCTGTTAGCTCCGTTTTGCTCCGGTTCTTTAAAACCTCGGAAATGAGTTTTCATAAGTAGCAAAAGCGTTTCTTGACTGGATTCTGTTCAGAATCCGTTGATCTCTTAATGTATCCCGGGACCGATGGGTCTTTGGATAGCGTCTTTCGAAGTCTGGCGGCTTCACTAGTATCCTCAATGGACTTGCAGAAATTTGTCCAAGATGTTCTCTTAGCAATTCCTTACTTCCCTTGTATAGGCATTTAACATGGATCGGTATGTTGTCCAGTCTTGCTCAAGCCTACTTACTAATCAAAGTGATACTGGAATGATTTATTGCAGTTGAAAAAAGATTTCTAAACTGTTGGTTGGAAAACTTTTTAATTTTTAAAAATGTGCACAAAAATTTTATAAGAAATACTGCGTACATTGCAAAGAGGCCAAAATTAATTGCATTTCAATTTTGATCAGTTGAAAGTCTATTCAATAGCTTAAAATAAAATCTAGGTAATTTGATTTTGGCGTTTTAACGCCACACGGGCTTACTAGTGTTGTACATTGTTTGAAAGATCTGTATTTTACCAAGCTGAAACTATTAAGAAATTTTGAATTGGCTTATTGAGTAACCTGGTAATAAGTGCTTGAAGTAGCGCAAATCCAATATTTTGACGGAAAGTCAAAATGTTGAGTTATACTCGACCAGACCTACAACCTACACTAAGTCATTTCAAAAGTGCATACAGTTTAGTCAATTTTGTCGCACCGTGTTATGAATAACAATAAAAAATAATGAATGACATTGAATAAAAATTAATAGCAATGAACAAAAACTAATGATAGTGATGAGATAAAGTATCAATGATTGGTAATGAATTTCAATTAATGACAATGATAGACAATAAAAAGCAATGAATCACAATTCATGGAATTAATGACAATGACTGCCAATGAAATAATGAATAACATTGGATAACAATAAAGACAATAAGTGATAATGATTGACACCTTATGACAATTAATGACAATTTTTGATTTGCATATCAATGATGAAAATGCATACATAACCAACAATGAATGTCAATGAATGACAATGCATGCCAAAAAAAAAATTAATAATGGCAATGAGTGACATTGAACGGCAACAATGATAATGCATGAGAAGGAATGAATGACTTTTAGAGCACCCACGAGTTATACGAAATGTGTTTTTTCGCATTTTTAGAATTACAGGCTTATTAAGCAATGTAGTATTGTTAAACCATTTTTGGGTTTGAGTTCCTCGGTTTTTTTTTTGCAACCAACGAGCAGTGTTACGTCGTTAATCTACGGAAAAATGGATGGTGTTCTTAGAAAACCAAATAAAAACACAAATCAGTTATCTAACGACTATCCCATCTGAGATTACATTTAACATTTGTACTCACTCCCACTTAAAGCTTTGACTTAAGCAATGACTTATCGTGACAGTCAATAAAAACAAGCCACATAAATTATGTTAAATGGCGTTTATGATGTTTTAATACGACAAACCGCAGTCGTGAAAAATTACATACTAACAACGTGTACACGCATAAACACTTTCATTTTAAGCAACATAAAGAACATTTCGTAGTTATCATCTTTAAGCAGCCCTGATTAATGCCGCTCTCCCTTCCTCTCGTGGTTGACTTCAGTTGCTTTGCGTCATATCCAGTCGTCATAAGCATACAACTTAAAATTTCTAAATCTCTTCAAATCCTAGATTTTATTACATAACAACACTTAGTAGAGAACAAGCAGTTGAGGCATATATGAGCACACAAACAATCACACACACACACACATACATACCCATAAACAAGCACAGCCGTACACGAGCTCAAAGTGCTTCAACACATAGTATATGATTAACAAGCAACCAGCACACACAAACTCGTATCTTTTAACAAAAATAAACAAAAAATAAAAGTTGTCTAAAAATAAGTAAGTATTTTCTGCCTACTTTTGCCTGCCTTTTGAAATGCTTCTGACCTTTCATTTCTCACATCTCTTCTACCACCACCACCCTCCCCCCCCCATTTTTTCGCTACAATTTCCTTTCCCACTACTGTCTTTACATGGCCGCTTTATTGTTTTATTTTTCTCATTTCCTTGCGCTTTATTGAATTTTTTTTCTGTTGTTGAGACTCCTCGTATTACCCAAACCCAACCGAATTACCTTTGTCTTACCACACTCAGCTTCTTATTCGCTCTTTTCCCTTAGCTAACATAACGAAATGTTGTTAACTAATGTTGACAGCGACAACAACACCAGACAGCAACATTGACAACGTCAAGATGTTGCTAAACGGCTTGACGACAAGTTTCGCATTAGTGTGTGTTATGTGTTTGTATGGCTAGAGGGAAGTACACATGTTATGTCACAGAGTGCGTGAGGATATGTGTGTGAGTGTGCGTTGTTGTTGGGTGCGCGAGTGAATGTGTGTGAGTGTGTACCAGTATTGTGTAAGTTAATTTTTGAATCTACTGATAAGCAAGCCTTAAGTCTTTATGTCATGGAAACGTTAAGCGTCATAGGATTAAATGTCTACTAAGCGGATTTCATTATCTTAAGACGGTATTTAATTTTTTTCATAATTGTTTTATTATCTTTCATGGGTGTGATGGTATTTCTTACGTCGCATTTTTTAGTATCTCTTATAAGCTCAAATAATCTTATAATTTTCGGTAGATTTTCAAGTGATTTATAAGTACTTTAATGAAAGACACAGTTTTGATGGTATCGTAAATGTAGACGTAGAATTTATACAGTGATAGAAAAAAACTCTATGCTTTTTCGCAAATATTTTTCAAAATTATTTTACAAAACATTGCATCATCTAATTAAAAAATATTTAAAAACAAATTCATTTTGTAGCACAACTTATTGTTTAAAATTTTTGTTGATGGAATTTTTAGTTCCAATCCTTGTCGTAATACCTGTGCGAATCTTTGTCTTAAATCTTGTCTGAGCCCTTGTTCCAATCCTTGTTCTTACCCTTTAGCTACTTACTGTCCAACCTTAATTGTGGTACACTAGCATTTATCTATGTGTCTTACAGTATTTCAGTGCATTGATAGGGCATTTACCTTTATTAAGATTAAGATCCTATATTAAGATTCTATATTAGCGGCCATATCGAATAAGTTTTTAAATTTTGTCATAATGTTACCGAGATATAATTCCATGCAACGTTTAATCATTTCTGTTTTATTTAGTGGCTTCCAGCGCGATGTCATCAAGCATATTTTTTATATTATTTTTATCAGAAGGGCAAGGAAATGGCAGAGTCGTATAATAATTTTAACCGTAGCACATGTACTCAGCGAGAAATAATTCCATGTAATGTTATTGCATCTTTATTTCATAACCTGCTGCCATCGCCATCTAATGTGTAATTTTTTATTTTTATCTTGAGGCTATAAGACCATTTCCGTTTGTGGTTTTCCCTTCATAACACGGTGCTACAAAAAAGAAATTTTTTTCTGTCCTATGAACCAAAAGCACATATTCGGAAAGAGGGGAAAAAGTAAAAATACACGTGTATCGTCGATTTTCATGTACACGTCAGAATTTTTTTTTTAATTTTGAAGTATAAAGCTCGTAGTGGCCTGTGTGGAAGCCTTTGGACCGATTTTTAACCCTTTTTCAGTGATCTAATCGAGCTGATTTTTTGCAGGCAGACTTGTGGAAATGTCTGTAGCACGTCAAATTTTTTAAAAACAATTTTTATCAATTCTCAGATTTTCCCCAATTTTTATTATTTTTGAAAAAAAATTTTTTTTTCACTTTTCTTAGCATAACTTGAAGGGACTCCAAATTTTTAAACTACTAAAGCGTTAGAAAAAAAAATATGTTTTTTGACCCATCCTACTCGATATAGTTGTAGTTAATCAATAGTAACCTTCTAACACTAAACAGGTTTTGACTTTTACAACACTTACAACTGGTCTAGGGGCCCTCAAACGATACTACATGTCCATCCAACTTCCATCGGACATGTCCATCCGCATTGATTTCTTGCACACGAACGATACTACATGTGTGATGACTTGACAGGTCGGATGGACATGTAGTATCGTTTGAGGGCCCCTTCTGACAGATGAAATAAGGAATTGCAATATTGTTTTAAGTTCTGTTGTGCGAAAACGTATTTCTATATATTTCATCTGAAAAAAATGCAGTGTCCGACGCGAAATAACTTTTGTTACGTTTGTGGCTTATTCGCACCAAGTAAAAATTTCAAAAATATTACTAAAACAGTGGTGAAATTGAGCGGCGCAAAGATTCATGCAGGTATTTTTTTTTTAAGAAGTCATTCAGTAACTTTATGTTTTTTAATGATTTTTTTGATTTAAGGTGTTTTCAATGGTCCGCAGATAAAACAAATAATTGCAAGTTCTGAATTTTCATCAAAATTAAATGCTATGGAACAACGTGCATGGAAAGGTACAGTTGCCGTTATTGAGCAGTTTCTTGGCAACAAACGAGCTGCCAATTATAAAAATATTGTTGCAGAAATGATTTCGGCATATGGCGAAATGGGCATTTTAATATCGCTAAAGATCCATATTCTTCACAATCATTTAGATTTTTCCCCTGATGATTTAGGAGCTTGTAGCGATGAGCATGGCGAAAGGTTCCATCAGGACATTGCGGCTATTGAAAAGCGCTTTAAAGGAAAAGACATTACGCATATGCTTGGCGAATACTGTTGGTCTATTTGTCACGATACTGAAGCAAATGCTTACAACCGCAAAAATAAAAGGCCTAAATTTCTTTAAAAACATTAAAATTTTTAATGTAAAAATTCTTTATTTTTATAAAACACAAGTAATAAAAAATTGTTTTTTAACGAACTGAAACCTTAAAAAAACGTTAACCATTAAAAAAAATATATACTTCAAACTTAAAAAAAAAAAATTCTGACGTGTACATGAAAATCGCCGATACACGTGTATTTTTATTTTTTATCCCCTTTCCGAAAAAATAAATTTGGTTAATAGGACAGAATGTGTGTAACACGGTGTAATATTTACCGTAGTGGATATACGCAATGAGTAATAATTTCATGCAACGTCGTACAGTGTCAGATTTCTCAGACATAGCTACACTTAATGCTGCAACTTGAAAACTAATTTATATAGAGCATTGAAATTGAGCACGTGGTGCAGTTTGGGATGGATGAATGCTTGGTCAAAATATGAATACTCTGGATGCACTGCCTTACACACAAATGACGCATTTGAAAACATGAAAACTTGTAATAAAATTCATAAACACATAGCAATAGACTTGAAATTTGATATTCAAGCTATTCTTTCTGTTAACCATTTTAAACTATACATTTTATATTATATCGCTTGCGAACTCCTCCGAAAACTTTTGCTTAAACTGGTTTTGATTGGAAAATCGTATCCCCATATAAACATAATTATCATTTTATTATCAGCTGGGAGAGGCAAGAGCAATACTTCTTTCAATGCTGTGACTAGTGACTGTAAGTTAAGTTCAGTATGTGTTTCAGAAATGACAAAATTTACGGGTTAACACAATTTTTTCGAAGCGTGTATGAGGTCATAACATTTAAAATATTTTCTGTTTAATGCGTTTAATAGATTTTCGTATCGAGCGATACTGGTGAATAGCTATATCGTTATCGACCAACAAAGCAAGAGCTTCGTCTGGTGCAAACTTCTTGGAGACTTCAGTATCTTTTATTTTTTTCTCTATTATAGTTCCTCTTTTGGGCGAAAATTTAAAAAATTCCTTAGCGATAGCCGCTGAATTTCTCTTTCCAGAACTCCGAGGCTTCACTTCAGCTGCCATAAACAATAGCTATGGAATAGTGACGTATGGAGATTCTAAAAATTAGTTTTTCGATACGCTGCGACCTCTTATTTTGTGAGGTTTGATAAAAAAAATGCCTGAACCAAAAAATTAAGGAGATGGGAGGGGAGTAAATGGCGTCTCATCAAGGTCAAAGTTAAAAAAAATTGTGAGGTTTTCAGACAAATCAGCCCATAGCTGCTCAGGAGTTGACCATAGAAATGTGGTTTATGTAGCCGACCCTCATTCAATTTTCATTCCCAACATTTTTTTCAAACAAACTTCCCCCTTATCCACCCCTTTGGGTGGCTGCCATAAAAAAGTGACGTTTTTATGAAGATTACTCCCAACTCTCCCACTGCTTCCAGGATGCCCCTAGTGGATTGAAGTGTATGCCCAACCCCAATTAATTTATTATCCTAAGCAATTCTTCTGAATACTTTAACCCCTTACCTCCACCCCTTAAGGGGTCACCCATACAAAATACGTGCTCCAACTTCACATAAAAAAGTGAAGTTTTTATGGAATTTACTCCCAACGCTTCTACTGCTCCCAAGATGCTCCTAGAGGATTCCAATTTATGCCCAACTAACAAACTATACTAACCCCATACCTCAATTTCTTAAGGTGTCCTCCATACAAAATTGACTTTATGACGACATTTGGCACATTTCAACCTATCAAGGCTCTAAAATGGTTTGATGCTATAAACAGTCCCCATTAAGTTTTCACACCTATAATCTTTTGTGATAAACTAACCTTTTTCTGCTCCTTATGGAGATTTACTAAGCAAATAAACATAAAAACCACATCTAAACAAATTTTTTATTTTTATTGTATATGCAATCTGTCCTAGTAACAATAAGCAAATCTTATAAGGATACACTATAACTAACATTATTTCTGGATCACAAACGACTTCGCAAATAGAAATATATACAGCTATCAGTCCAACATATTGATAAAATTATAGATATATATTTAATATTAATAATGTGAGTATATCTTAATTTAATTGCAATATAGTGCTTATACTTATCACTTAATATTTTGTTTTTATTTATTTATTAATATTTTTTTTAATTTTTTTTTTATTTGTTTTTATTTTTTTAATTTAATTTTGCTTACGGTTTACTATTGTTTTAGTTTTAATATCAAATCTTTAAAATGAAAACATCCTAATGTCTCAGTAGAAAATCTAGGACGTAAAGTCGTTTAAGTCTGCGTATTTCTTCGCTGTTATCTAATAGATTATTTGCCAACGGATTAGGGTGGTGTCCTAGTCGTTCAATGTATTTTTTCGCTTAATCTCTTGATCTCGTCTTTAACGAACTGAGTATTAGAGTCTTTGTGTAAAGCTTTGTTGGAAACATACCATGGTGCATCAAAAATCAAGCGAAGCGTTTTCGATTGAAATCTTTGCAGAATTTCTTTATTTGACCATTCCCCATAGTTGGACGCCGTATGCCCATACAGGCTTTAACATGGATTTGTATAGAAAAAGTTTGTTTTCAGTACTCAGTTTGGATTTTCTACCAAGAAGCCAATACATTTTCTTAACTTTTATATCTAAATGTGTACGCTTGGCATTAATATGATTTTTCCAGGTTAGTCTTTTATCAAGATGAATGCCTAGATACTTCACACAGCTGCCCGTTGAAATAACTTCTTGATTTAAAGTGAGTCTTGGACATTTCTGTTTTCTTAGTGCGAAAGTTATATGCATTGATTTACTAGCGTTAACTTTTATGTTCCATGTGCATAGCCAGTCTTCCAGCCGATTTAATTGTTGCTGCACCAAGTTTGATGATATGTCAGGTGACTCCGAAGAAGCCAGTATAGCTGTGTCATCCGCATATGTTGCAATAAGGATCTCGTTGTTTGTAGGCATATCTGATGTAGAAAGTGTGAAGAGTAAAGGGCCGAGTACACTGCCTTGTGGTACTCCTGCTCGAGCCTCGTAAATCTGTGAGCTCTCATCTTTCACTTTGACATAAAAATATCTCTGAGTTAAATACGACTTCAAGGTGTGGTAGTATGGAGGTTAGTATAATTAACCTAATAAATACTTCTTCAGGAAATAGATTCCCATTATTTTTAAAGAAATGCTAGGAAGTCCCAAAGGGGTGGATAAGAGGGAAGTTTGTTTGGAAAAAATGTTGGGGATGAAAGCTGAATGAGGGTCGGCTATATAAACCACAGTTCTATGGGCAACTCCTGAGCAGCTGTGGGCTGATTTGTCTGAAAGCCTCACAATTTTTTTAAATTTGACCTTAATGAGACGCCATTTACCCCCTCCTATCCCCTTAATTTTTGGGCTCATGCATTTTTTTATCAAAGCTCACAAAATAAGAGGTCCCAGCGTATCGAAATTGGAAAATCTTTCACTATGCCATAGCTAATAAACAATGCATCAATGTCTAGAACATCTGCAAATTCTTTAGCTTTTCTCGTTCCATACAATTCGTTCCATACAATCCGAAAAATCTTTTATTGGTATACCATATTTCTTGGCAATGGAGGTTATTCGTGAAAGTGAAGATACAGTAATCAAAGAGAATAAATGAGTAGAAGAGGTCCAGGTTCAGAGAGCCGCTATTTCTCACTCAGTTTCAAGTGACATAGTTGTCCCAAGTTGTCCCAAAATGAAAACGCTGTTCCCAATTTCGGTGTCACAATTTGCTGTTTTGTTCTTGGAACAGTTAAATTGAATGATCTGACTGTGTGCACAAGCGAGCTAAAAATACCTTTGTTTTAGATGTGTTTGCTTGTTCCTTCCTATTATAATCGTAGTAGAATCGATCTCAAGGCTTTGTTACTTTTGTTTGCTAGATTTGGTAGAATTATGAAGAAAAGCAAAACAAAAAGATATTGTAAATTTTATAAATGAAAATACAATCTGACAGATTTTTATTTGCATGTATGTACATGGTTGCAAAATTTATTTTGTTTCTAGCTGGACATTTTTGTTGTGATTTTGTAGCTATTTTTTGATCGCTGCTGCAAGAAAGATTTTTAGATATTTCATTAGCCGAATAGAAAGACATAGCTCTGATTCGGCTTATGAAAATATTATTGCTTAACGTTGAAAACATTTTTGATAATTAACAAAACAATATAATGCATTTAAAAAATTGTCCTCTGATTTATTTAGAATATACTTATTAGAAAAAAAAAATAAATAAAATTACATTAGATTTAAAGTATTGTATTAATTTTAAAAATCTTTGTAAAGAATATAAAAGAAAACAAAAATAAACTGAAATTGGATCCAAAGTATTTTAGTTATAAAAAAAGTTATATATTTTATTATATATAATATTTTAAATTTATTAATAAAATTTATTTACATAATTGTATAATAAAATATATGTAAAAAATATGTTGTTTTTTGCATATTTACAAGTTAGTATTATATTTTAGGAAATTTTAAATATTTATTTGTTAAAATATATGAATATTAAGGCGTATCGAATTACAATTTTTTTCGATTTTCGCATTCTAAGAGTAAATTGATAATTACTATTATTTAATTCGATGTTGCTTATTTATATAGAATCAAGTATACTTAAATACGCGTTTATATATATTCAATTTTTAAACTTCGCTGAAAAGCCAATTAATGTGCTTAGTGGAAAATCCTAATTGCCAATAGGGGGTATGTTTTAGTACGTAGGTACATTCTGTCTGTCCCGGCTGATTCGGGCAGGATCTAGAATGTAAATCGTGCATGCGTATAGGACAGGTATACGTATCTTTGGAAGATTTCATATCTCCGGGCTAATCCAAAAAAAAAGAGGTCTCAAAAGTCGCATTGGGTAGTCAAAATCTTAAAAAAATTTTTTGGAAAAAAATAAGGATATCTTCTGTTGTTTTTTGAGAAAAACAGTAAAAAATAACCATCTCAAAATGCTTTAATTTTTGTAAGAAAATTTAAATATGTCTTAAAGCAAAAGTAAATATAAGCTTTAACTAACAATATTTTGTCAAACACGATGCCACTCTTGGTTCTTGTTTCAGTGTCCTATGCGAAGGATATTCAAATCTAAAGGTACACTCGAGATATCCCAGAACTCTTAATTGTTATGATTTTCTAAATGCTGGTGATAGCGATTACAGTGTTAACGTTTTCCTTTAATTTGGCGAAGAATTAATTTGCATATTTGCAAATGGAAGGCGTTGGCTAAAAATAATGAAATAATGGTTGAGGCAAGGATAGGAAAATATATTAAATTTGTTTTTTAATTATTTTAATAATTTATAACTACCTAAGTACTTAATAAAAAAATTTAAGTAACGTAACGCCAGAGCAAATAGCCTGAAAAAAAGCAGAAAATTTGTAAATTTGATCACTTGGAAAATAAACCTATGTTATTTCAAACCCTTTTTAAAAAAATTGTGTACAAAAATTCTTTCCCAATTCAGAGAGTTTTGCAAATTTTGTAATCCAAGTCAAAAATCAATTCGGTTTTCTGTAACGTAACGCCATCACATATCTTTGCTTATATCTATATCCTTACGGTTAATTGTTGTTATTGTTTTTACTGTATATAGTGCTACTTAATAACTACGGCTAGAATGCACGCTATATCTGAGATCTATATACACTCGCGCTCAAAAAAAAAAAAAGCCTAATTTGATAACTAATATTACTTTTCTTGAATTATAACACAGTGTGCCAAAACCATAAATAAACAAGCAAATCCAAACTTTATGGAAATTCTTAAAGAAAGACATGTTGAGAGGCCATCGCACCTAGAGTGACCTCTCAAGGTCATCACACCTTTTTGCAACTTATTTTTTAAGTGATTACTGAATCTCGAAATTTAGAAAATGTTACACTTCTAGTGAAATATATATAACGATCAAATTATTCAACGTAATAATATAATTTTTTGTATTCGTATTAAGTGTTTTTTCAAACATATCACAACAATATTTGAATTTGAATTTTAACAATTTATTTTATTACAACAATAAAGAAAATTATTTTTTTTAAAAAAAAGCAAAATATCACAACTCTGGTACTTTTTAAATTTTTTTATGTCTGATAGCTCATTTTATTTTAATTACAAATTACCAAAATTACAAAGTTACCACATTATGTGTTAGCAACGAAAAAAAACTACTACTATATAATTTTCTTGTGGCGTTTATTGACTTTGCGTCATTACAAATGCAAGCAAGCATTTGGGACGTGGATTCGATACTCAGCTCAGAATATTTTTTCTTTTTTTTTTTCAATTTAGGTTTTTCTGCAAATTTTTTAATTAATCTCAAGTTTTTTCAAAAATATCTTCCCATAAAAATATAAGAAAAGACTGCGAATTTTTCAATATAAATGTCCTGAAAATAAATATCTTCTAAAAATTACATAAAATATACCTTCCAATTCTAACTGCAATAAATAAAATATAAATATAGCCTAGAATATAGAAAAATGCTATTGCATTCCAAATCTTCCTTAAAATTTTTTTAAAAATATAGCAAACAAAGAAGTAAGCAAACATGCTCAAACTCACACCAAAGTAAAGATTATCATTTTTCGGGATGCATTCAAATTGCAGAAACTTGCAAATATCTATATTGGTTACATGAATGAAATCAGTTTTGCTTCATTTCATTCACAATTTTACCAATTTACCAAATCTAGCAAACAAAATTAGCAAAGCCTTGAGATCGATTCTACTACGATTCTAATAGGAAGGAACAAGCAAACACATCTAAAACAAAGGTATTTCTAGCTCGCTTGTGCACACAGTTAAATCATTCAATTTAACTGTTCTAAGAACAAAACAGCAAAATTCTGACACCGAAATTGGGAACAGCGTTTTCATTTTGGGACAACTCTTGCTATGTTACTTAAAAACTGAGTGAGAAATAGCGGCTCTCTGAACCTAGATCTCTTCTACTCATTTAGTCTCTGCAGTAATTTCACTTTCCAACCATTTTTTGTTATTTTTAAAAAATCGCTCTTACTCTACTCGTATTCGTCCACCTGATATCCAAATTTTAACAAAAACTCCTTGCAAAGTCTTTATCTGCATCGAATTTACTTTGCGATCCAATACTCAAATTTCCAAGGATATATTTCACTATTCGGTTCAAGCAATCACTTTTTACAGTTGAGTTCCACACTTTAAAAAGCTGAAGAGACTCATTTAAAAATAAAAATCGGGGTGCAACCGCGAGCAAAATTTTATTTTTAAAACACTTCGGCAAATAGATTCTTCTTTCTTTTGCTGCAAATTTTTTCTTTGGCAAGTGTTGGCAAAAACAAAATGCAGGCTGCCATATTTTTGTTTTGTTTAAAAAAAATGAGTAAAAAAAGCTGCTCAACAAAAGTAAAGTAAAAATTAATTTACCACTATTTCTGCAAATTTTTTTACACCATTCATTTCAAAATTATTTATACTTTTAACCACAATCAAAAAAATTTTAAAAATTGTTTCACAAAATCGAAATATCACAGCCAACTTACGGAACTTTTAATATAAGCGACAAATGTATATTTTTCAGTACCACATGCCTGACTTTCTTGCTACCGTTATGATACGGTATTCTTACACTATTACTACAAAATTGAGAATATGTTTTCTTAAGACATTTAACTTTCGTTTAAGAAAGGTACTTTGGTAAAAAGGGCAGATATTTTTTAAGGGTTTTGTGCAGCTCTTTTTAAAAAATCTGACACTGTGCGTCGTTACGCGTTTGTTATATCTTAGATCTAGAAATGTTATTTTTTTTAACCAACGCTCATGGGATACCCACTATAAATACATAAACATTGTGTTGATTCGGAAGGTGGATGATAGTTAGTTGGAGGGTGGATAGATGGCGTAGTGTTGGTGAAGATTTGTTTTAAACTTGCACAGCTCAAAACTGCCGGGAAACACGCTCGCAGGTAGACTATTCCACAACCTTACCGTGCGACTAAAAAACGAACTATCTCGGTAATGCGAGGTTCTGATGGACATCGACGCAATAGTAAATGGATGGGCTTGAACAGCTGCCTGAGTGGACCTGGGAAACACACGAGCTGGTGGCGTCAGGCCATGTATCTCCCTTGAACACTTCCCATGGTAGTATCTATACAGAAGGCTTAGGCAACCAGCATTGCGTCGATGCCCAAGAGAGTTGAGAGAGGATGATATACTTTCATCCCCTATCAAATATATCGCGGGACGTTGAATGCGATCCAGAAGCTCCAAATAAGATCTTGAAGCACCTGCCCAAATGTGCGAAAATATTTATTGCAGTCTTATGACGTCATAAATTTTCTTTGTTTATTTTAGTGAGTGTTTATTGTAGCAGCATTTGCTGAAAAAAAAACAATTTTATCCTATCCCATCTCCTTTTGCGAAAAGAGATTTTGTTGAAATCAATCGAATTTTAAACCCCTGGTTTAATAAACAACTGTCACATTTAATAAATCTTAAAAACAAATCTTTTAAAATTTCAAAATTGCCAAAATAATGCTGATTGAAGTCGTTTTTCACATTTACGTAATGAATTCAATTTTCTTCATAACCCTTTATAATCAATATATTTTAAAAATTGAGTCTCAATTACAATCAAATCATCTTATTTTTGGCGCAATATTAATGATAAACTTAGCTCTAATGGTATTCAAGCCAGTATAGAATATGAAGGTCTAACATCGGACAAATTTAATCATTTTGCTAAACTCTTTCAATGCGTTTATGAAGACGTATTAATTTACCTGTTAGCTCTACCGCTTTAGATTCAAATAACATTAACGCTATTGAAAATTTCACAATCTATGAAGATGACGTCATATCTGCAATTTCTAACTTAAAGTTAAGTTTTAAAAATGAAAAATGTGGCTTTCCATCTTTTATTTACATCTTGAAAGTATGTGTAAGTAATGTTGTTGAAGCCTATCTCAGTTTTATTTAATTTGTACCTTAAATCAGGAAAATTTTTGGACATCTGGAAAATTTGTTCCATTGTTCCGATATTTAAATCGGGAAATCGTGGTGATGTCAAAAGTTACAGAGCTGTAGCTAAGCAAGGTACATTTGCTAACTATTTGATAAAATTATGCATACTAAATTGTAGCACTTCAGCACGGTTTTCTGCCTGGTAGATCAAGTAGCACTAAATGAGCTTTAATTTCTAATCATATCACAATTGCAATGGAGAAGTTTTGCCATTTAGATGTAGTGTACACTGATTTTTTTAAAGCGTCCGATAAGGTTTATTCTCCTATTAAAATTGAAAAAGTTAGGCCTTTTAGATTCGCTTTTAAAATTCTTTTCTCACTAATCGTAAATTACACTAGTTCACAGTCGGAAAATGACCAGGACTTCTTTGTGAAATTACTATTCCTTATACTTCCTTAAGCTAAAAAAAAAATAAAAAAAAAATAATTTATGGATATGTTTTTGAGATATCGACCAAAAAATTTTTTGCTTTTTTCGAAAAAGGTGACCTGTCTTTATTCGTAATAAATTCTGTTTGAATTAACGGATATGATCAAAATTACAATTTTATAAGAAACAATTAAATTCGTAATAACTTTTTTATACATATTGACCTCATCGAAGAAGAGTTATGGAGCTATGAATTATTATTTACAATTTTTTTTTTTTGTGAAAATCTGTTGCCGGAAACTTATTTAATCACCTGAAAAGTAAAAAATTTGGCCACTGACCACAACATTTTTTTTTTTTTTTTTTTGTACAGCATAAGCTTTTGCAAAACTTTTAAGTCTAAAATAAACAAAATCTATGGACTAGTAAAAAAGTTACAGACATTAAATTGAGATCACTCATTTTTAATTTTCTTTCAAATTTATCATTTTATCTGCTTCTAATAAAAATTTTTGCAACCCATTAAAAAAAAATTTGTTTTAAACTTCTAAACATTGCAAAACTGCATTTTATCATATTTATTTTTAAAAATGGCTTAGAGTTTTACTATATTCCTTGTTGTCATCCTTCTGAAATGCTCTTATAAGAAACCAGTTGTAGTCTCCCATCATTGCTTCATCCCAATATACTTGGCATTTTTTTCAATATTTTTTATTGAAATTGATGAAATCTTTCATTATGTTCATCACTTACATGTCCAAGGTTTGCTGGAAAGAAGTCCAAATGAGAGTGAAGAAAAGTCATTTTTAGGGACATTTTGACTCCTGTAAGGAAAAATTAAAAAGATTGTTGCATAAAAATAAATTAGACAAAAAATTGTTAAAGCGAGTATTTACCTAGCTTTTGATAGTTTTTGAGTAAATTATCGACGATTTCCACATATTTTTCACTTTTCTTGCGGCCTAGAAAGCCATTGATTATAAGTTTAAAGGAATTAAAAGCTGCCTTTTCATCTACAGTAAGTAGCAATTTAAACCGTTCATCTTTCAGTATTTTTTTTATCTGAGGTCCGTCGAAAATGCCTTCTTTGACTTTAGCGTCGGACACATTTGGAAAAACCAATTTTAAATGTAGAAATGCATCTCCAGATTTGTCTAATGCTTTAACGAAATTTTTTAAAAAACCTAATTTAATATGCAGGGGAGGAAGAATGATGCTACACTTGTCAACAAGAGGATAATATTTAATGTTTGCTGCGCACGGTTAAACAAATGCGCAGGAAACATTAAATATTATCCTCTTGTTGATAAGTGTAGCATCATTTCACTCTCATTTAGACTTCTTTCCACCAAACCTTTTTCATTTAAGTGATGAAAATGGTGAAAGATTTCATCAACAAATAAAAAATAATTAAAAAAAAATGCCAAGGATATTGGGATGAAGCAATGATAGGAAACTACAACTGGTTTCTTATGAGAGAATTTCAGAAGGATTACAACAAGGAATATAGTAAAACTCTAAGCCATTTTTTAAGTTTAAAAGGTTTGCAAAGTTTATGCTGTACAAAAAAAAATAAAAATTTTGTGGTCAGTTGCCACAAAAGTATGTTTACTTTTCACGTGTTTAAATGAGTTTTCGACCAAAGATTTCCACAAAAAAAAAATAAATATTAATTCATATCTCCATAACTATTCTTCAGATGAGGTCAATATGTGTCAAAAAATTATTGCGAATTTAATTGTCTTTTATAAAAATGTAATTTTGGTCAAATCCGTCAGTCCAAACAGAATTTATTACGAATAATGACAAGTCACCTTTTCCGAAAAAAGCAAACAAATTCTGTGGTCGATATCTCAGAAATCTATTCATAGCTAATTTTTTTATTTTTTATTTTAGATCTAGGGACCATACCATATATTAATTTTATAAAGAAGTCTTGGTCACAGAGATTTTTCTGGATTTTGTAAACTGCTATTTGTAAAAATTGACTCCACTGAATCGGAAGTTTCAGGGAAGTTCAATTGAAGCCTCTTCAGGAATACCTCAGGATACACACTGTGGTCCATTACTATATTTAGTCTTCATAAATGACCTGCCGAATATTTTCTCATTTGCCATTTGCAGATGATGTTAAACTTTTTGTGGAAATAACTTATCTTTCTGAATGCTTAAAATTGCAAGTATAATTATCTAAATGCAATAACTGGTGCTTGTTAAACAACCTTAAATTAAACATCAATAAATGTTGTGTTCTTTCATTTACAAAATGTGCTCAACCAATCACTTTGAGTATAATACTGAAAACATTGTTCTGACACGTAATATAGAAAATAAGGATTTGGGTATAGTTTTCGACTATAATTTTAATTTTAAAAGCCACTTTGACTTTACTATTTGTAAGTTCTTTGCTTTGTTAAGATTCATTAAGAGAAAGTCGGCAAATTTTAAAGATCCATTGACTTTAAATGCTCTGTATGTCTCTTTAGATAAGAGTAATGTTGAATATTGTGCTATCATCTGGAATCCTTATTATAATGAGCACTCAAATCGTATAGAAAAAAATTCAGAAATTGTTCACAAAATATGCTCTGCAAAAATTGAGATGGACGGATGATCTACCCTCATACGTGTCTAGACAGAATTTGCAGGGGTTGCAATCACTTAAAGATAGGCGCTCCTTTTGCTCTTATAATGTGCTTTCCGGTAACATAGAATGCAACGATATTTCTGTTTTGTCTTATCTGTGTGCTCCTTTTAGAAATTTAAGGCTTAATAGATTATTTGAGGATAGTGCTCATAGAACTAATTACACACTTAATTCGCCAATAACTCGCTGTAAGCGTCTATCTAATAGTCTCGCATGTTTTCTAAATTTTAATATTAGTCTATCGTGTTCTAAACTTAATTTATTTTGCTTGTATAATTAATTGAATTATTTTACATTTACTTGCTTTGTGTCTTAACTGTTATTTTTAATTTTATAGTGCAATCTTGTTTTCCATAATAATATGATTCGTTATACCGTCATACTACATGTATATGGGCATTTCCAAATAGACATTACGGACAATTTGTACGAATAAATATTAAAAAACTAGAATGAAAACGTCTAATTTTTAAAAAGTTTTTTATATTTGCGTAGTAATTAATTAGCACTATATTAAGTAAAAACAATGACCTAAGGATATGAAGATATAAGCAAAAATATGTGCTGGCGTTACGTTACAAAAAATGGAAGTGATTTCTGACTTGGATTACAAAATTTGCAAAACTCTCTGAATTGGGCAAGACTTTTTGTATGAAACTTTTTTTAGAAGATTTTAAAATAACAAAGTTTATTTTCCAAGTGATTGAACTTGAAAATCTTTTCTGGTCTTTTTTTTATTAGAATTTTTGTTCTAAAATGTTCCTTGCAGTTTAATTGGGTTTTTAAGTAGTTGTGAAGTTAAGTAATTATGTCATTGAGTTATAAAAAAATAAATTTAATATATTGCCCTTTCCTTTAATCAACCATTTTTTCATTATCTCTAGCCAATGCCTTTCATTTTTCTAAAACAAAAAAGTTAACGAAACTTTTACGAAACATTTACGAAAAAGAAAAACTACATTTGTGAAACAGTGCAGACGATTTGATCATAATGGTTAATGAATTAATGTAGAAATTGCTAAAACTAATAAAATTAAAATATTTTTCTTAAATAATATAATAAAATCATAAGTTTTTAAAAGTTTTAATTTTTTGGTCACAGTAGACTTTTTTCTGGAGATGCCCATGTGTCAGACTGCTACGTACACTCACAGAACTGGCGATGCTATCAAAACTTCGCTTCTTCTAGCCGTAATATTACGGTTTTCAAAAAATTTAATATGCGAGGCTCTGACAACTTGCATAAGGGCTGTTAGATTCCTGTTTAAGACATGCTCTGCCGGTTTTGACAACCTCACAGAAAGTTTTAAGAACTTTTAATGGCGAGAGGAATTCGGTTTTGATAGCCGAAATGTGGAGGGGTCATAACAGCGCCTTTTGCGATGGTGAGAGGAGTTCGGTTTTAACAGCCGAATTGTGGAGGGGTCATAACAGCGCCGTTTGCGATGGTAAGAGGAATTCGGTTTTGACAGCAGAATTGTGGAGGGGTCATAACAGCGTCTTTTGCGATGGTGAGAGGAATTCGTTTTTGACAGCCGAATTGTGGAGGGGTCATAACAGCGCCGTTTGCGATGGTAAGAGCAATTCGGTTTTGAGAGCCGAATTGTGGAGGGGTCATAACAGCGCCTTTAGCGATGGTAAGAGGAATTCGGTTTTGACAGCCGAATTGTGGAGGGGTCATAACAGCGCCTTTTGCGATGGTGAGAGGAATTCGGTTTTGACAGCCGAATTGTGGGGGGGGGTTATAACAGCGCCGTTTGCGATGGTAAGAGGAATTCAGTTTTGACAGCCGAATTGTGGAGGGGTCATAACAGCGCCTTTTGCGATGCTGAGAGGAATTCGGTTTTGACAGCAGAATTGTGGAGGGGTCATAACAGCGTCTTTTGCGATGGTGAGAGGAATTCGGTTTTGACAGCCGAATTGTGGAGGGGTCATAACAGCGCCTTTAGCGATGGTAAGAGGAATTCGGTTTTGACAGCCGAATTGTGGAGGGGTCATAACAGCGCCTTTTGCGATGGTGAGAGGAATTCAGCTTTGACAGTCGAATTGTGGAGGGGTCATAACAGCGCCTTTTGCGATTGTAAGAGGAATTCCTTTTTGACAGCCGAATTGTGGAGGGGTCATAACAGCGCCGTTTGCGATGGTAAGAGGAATTCGGTTTTGACAGCCGAATTGTGGAGGGGTCATAACAGCGCCTTTTGCGATTGTAAGAGGAATTCCTTTTTGACAGCCGAATTGTGGAGGGGTCATAACAGCGCCGTTTGCGATGGTAAGAGGAATTCGGTTTTGACAGCCGAATTGTGGAGGGGTCATAACAGCACCTTTTGCAATGGTGAGAGGAATTCGGTTTTGATAGCCATAAATCCTTATGTTGAGGCTACTTACCTCCGCGCTTTTAAGGTTATCACCAATTTTTTAATGCCGTTTGCTTAATAAAAGTGTTATTTTTAAATATTTTTTAAATGTTTATTTCAAATCATTTGAAGAAATATTTCTTTTTTTGATCAAATTAATATAAAATTTTAATTGTTCATAGAACTTTACAAACTATTTTTTTTTCTTTTTTTTTTATGGAACTTTAAAAATCCCATATTATAAACGATATACCATAAGCATGCATCTGAAATATGCTTACAAATAGTTTAGACAATGGAATTGTAAAATAGTTTATGCCTTTTTTAATACAATAGGCATAATTTTTATTATCAAAGTAAAGCGATTATCAAAGTAAATACAGATTAACTTTAAAAACAATTTTTTAGCATACGCCAACAAGCACGCTGCAAAGCCAAAACTAAAATGGAGAAATTTGTCTTTTGTGGTTTTAGTATCTTGAGTAAAAGTGTGAAAACCGTATTGAGGCTACAATAGCTGTATTGGAGTTTCTCTACACGCAAGATTTAAAAGTTGGTTGCAGTAGCCACAATACTGAATGTATCACAACTGTAACCACAGCTCTTATTTTCAAAAGACGCTCAACATAATTTTTGTTTTTTTATGATTATTGCAGATTCAATTAGGGCTATGAGAGTTCTCATAAAGTGCTTGCAATAAACTTTCAGCTAAGGTGACTTCATTTTATATGTAATAACTCTAGTATGGCTACTACAGCCTCATCTTTTTCATGGCAGCCGTGCAGGAAATTCAATAATTCCCTGAGTGTATTGATAAATATATAATAGGCTTTGTTATTTAAATTATTTATTAATTTTATTACTTAACTATCATTTAATTTTTAATATTTTAGTCTCTTAGATTTTTTGTAGTATGTAGACCGAAATAAAAAAATAAATATAGCCAGCGAGTAATAATTCCGCATCCTGATGATTTCATATTTATTTTTATTTTTTTCATGAGACGTAGGTACTATAAGTTTAATCGTAACCATTGTACTAAGCTAGCTTTGATTGCATGGAAAAACATGACTTTTCAACTTTAAATTTCTTGCAAATCACAATAGTTACGTAAGACGTAACGTTTTTACGTCAAAATTTACGTCTACAAATTTGATTTCATCATTTGTCGCTTTTAAAGACCTCTTGTGAAATCAGATTTGCTGAGAAAATAAATTTCTGCTTATTTTGAACTTCATTTTAGAGCCTTAAACCATCCATTCATACGCATCGTATTAAAAATACTTCAACCCATGATTTTTGTTGTCTCCCACATATCCGAAAAGCATTCAAATCGAAAAACGGCACCAAGAGATTTTTCCTTGTAAATAAACAAATGCGTTCTAAATATTCGGACCCACATTTCTTCTTACTCAATTTTTCATTTTTGTAATATGGAAGAGTAATTCTAAAAAAAATCCCTAAAAAAATAATTTTTTAAGCAAATGCCGCTTGCAACGTAATTTGCGGCAAAGCTTGCAGTTGTGAATAAGCGTGAACACACATAAGCACTTAATAAAATTGTAACATTTAATTGCAATGCCTTGTTAAAACCTCGTACTAATACTCACTTAAAGCAATTTCACTAAATAAAATTAAACCATTATGCATATGAAACATCGTGGCGTATGAGTAACATTTAATTAAATTGTTTGCATTTGTTATTCATATTATATATACACTTTAAATCGCTTTATCTGCTACCCATTCGTTGCTCCATAAAAAATATATTTTTTTCATTTTCCAAATGTTCACAACCACTTACGTTCATATCTTTTCGCTTCTTACCCTTCCTCCACCCATTTTACCCACCTGCGACGCACAAATACTGCACGTAGTCAAACTCTTTGTAACAAATGCTCTACATTAAAGAAATAGTGTTTCGCATTTTACACCTGTGCACAATGGTACGAATAAGTGTGCAAATACAAATAAGACGACTGCAAAATATTTGCTACACACAGATTTACTCTCACACTGGCGCCCACATGAACCAGCACCAGCACCATCAGCAGTTGAGCTGATGCAAATAGACACACACATACACTCTCTAACATAGACTTATTCATTTAGATTCACTTGAATGCCAGGCAAAGAAATAGGAATTAAAAGCAACTGAGCAGGAGTCGTAGGCGAAAAAAAGTATAGCTGGAAAACGAAAGAATTTAAAAAAAAACAAAACAAATTAAAAAAAAGCAACAAAACAGAAACATAAATGCCATCAAAAGTGTATGAAAAAATCTATTAATTTCTTTTATAAGATTTGCTCACTTTCTCACACACACTCTGACACTTCACTTACATTCGCATATATATATTGTTATCAATCTCTTTCACACTCTAACAACTTGTTACTTGAAACTATCTGTTAAAAGCCTTTTGTTCTGTTCTTTTTGCAGGTGCCACGCGAGGATCCTTGCGAGGTTTGTCTCTGTGTGGATGGTGAAATATTCTGTTGGTGGAAAAAATGCGGTAAGTGTTACCAACTGATAGAAAATTATGATGCGGGGAATAGGGGCAAAAACACATGTTAATGTACATATGTATGTCTGCTAGTACCTATACAAAAATGTCTACTGTATGTTGTGGTTCATTTTATAAACTGGTTCACGATAACAGGTAGGCAAAATTGTTTGCTGGTGCTTGGCGATGGTTGCGTGTGGCTTGATTCTTCAAATTTCTTGCTATACAGCTGTAAAATAGCATAAGCAACGCACGTGCTTTATTCTTAATCGGAATTGTCTAAAGTCACGTCATCTTAAGTGGAACCGAAAGATTGTGGGAACTGATGAGAAAAATTACTTATGTACCTACACAAATAATAAAGAACATAATTTTATTTAACAAATTAGGCGCTATTGATTAAATGTGTTTCTGCAAGAAAAATCCTTGCAAAAGGAAAACTTGTTGATCTTGATTAGTTTTCTGATTAAAATAAGGTTGAATTATTTTGTGTGTTTCTACAAAGTGTAAACTTAAGATAAGTTGGTGTCAAATATATCTTATTTTCTTGAAAGGAACAATTTCTGGCATCTTTGATTTTACTACTGGCACAGTCTGACATTCACCAAGTGAATGACAAATTTGTTACTTTCAAAGTTTTCCGCTGTAGCAAGTTATTAGTAGAACATTTGAACAATTCAAGAAATATTATGTTAATTACACAGTACAACATTTTCAAGGTTTTGAAATGTGCACAAACTTTTGACTTTAGTTTCTGAAAGTACTGATTGAAAGTAGCAAAATGCCATTTGGATTTTTCTGAATTAGCTACCGTTCGGTTTTCATCGTGTCATGAATATTTTTGCTAAAAACTTAATTTTGAGCATTTTTTTTAGAGAAATTGTAATTTTTCCGACGGCTATATCTCTTTAACCGAAGGGAATTTTGTTTTATGACCTTTAGAATAATTATAGGTATAGACCAGGAGAAAAAACATTTAAAACAAACTGGTTTGAAAAAACAACATCTAGTGGTTCAAAACTGCAAAATTGTTGAAAAATGTGTACCTTGCCTTTGGTTTATTCTTAAAGAAACCTATGTTATTTTAAAAAGAAATGTATAAGATTGAATTGTTATTTGTTATTTTTCCGTAATTTTTTTAATAAACTGTTAAACTGTTTAATAAATTAAATGTTATAACCTGTTTTTTTCCAATTTGGTACAATTGTTATTAAAAAAGTACAATTTTGGAAGCTTGATGGTACAATTGAAGAAGCTTGATTTTGCATCCCTGATTGAAGAAGCTTGATTTTGCATCCCTGACTAGAATTGTTAATTAAAGTCAAATTATTCTGCAGCCAACTTCATTGCAAATTCATTGCATTGAAAATAAAGATGAATTGTAGAACACTTGCAACTATTTTCCCCGTAAAAAGTCGTGTTAATTGAAATAGTGTCTGCCAAAAAATTAATAATTTTTGTTACGTTTGTGGCCATATAGTGCCTTAAATTGAAAGGAATGAGCGAAAAAATTTGTGTACTCCAGAATTTAAGTTTGCATATACGCAATATTTCGACGAACAAGATTTAATTTGTGAAAATTTTACGCCTAATGCAGTCTGCAATGCTTGCTATAGCAATCTTTTGCATTGGTTACATGGCCGAAGAAGAAAGTTACAGTTTTCTAAGCCGGTGATCTGGTTAAAAGACCATAATGAACACGATGAAGCCAGGTGCTATGCATGTATTAATTATGCTGTTGGAAGTAATAGGAAAAAGTTGAGGTACAAAAAATATGTTGCCGCGTGCACTGCGTCACTTCCAGTGCCATGCTCTGCTGATGTCGAACCACCTATAGCTCCGAGTCAAGATGCCTTGTCCGTATGGGCACCCTCATCTGCACTCATGGTTGCATCCAACTTTGATGATCCCGAATGGTTGCCCGATTTAGAGGATGCTCAACCAAAACTGGTAACACAAAGCGAAATGGACTATCTTGTGGCTAAACTGGAATTATCGCAACGGAATTCCGAAATGCTGACCTCTTTTCTGAAGCGTAGAAAACTCACGAAGCCAGACGTTACAGCCACATCATACCGAAAACACCAAGCTGAATTCCAGGAATTCTATACCATTGATGATGAAAATACATTTACTTGCTGCAACGACAACAAAGGTTTAGTAAATAAATTGGGAATGGAGTATACAGCTGGTGACTGGCAATTATTCATTGATAGTTCAGTTTCAAGTTTGAAGGTTGTTTTACTGCACAAAACAAACAAAAGACCGTCTATACCATTAGCATTGGGCACAAATATGAAGGAAACATATGAAACATTGGACCATATATTGAAGAAAATCAAATACATTGAACATGAATGGAAGATTTGCTGTGACTTAAAAGTTGTGAACATATTGCAAAGCATTATTAACAAAGGAGGATTTCCAAAATTTTTTTGCTTCCTTTGCAACTGGGATTCACGAAGCAAACTCGATCAATATCAGTGTAAACACTGGATGAAAAGAACTTATGACAACGAAAAACAGTTAAAACTGTTGAACGAACCGTTGATCAAGAACATTGATGACATATTACTGCCACCGCTTCATATAAAATTGGGAATTTCTAAGAAGTTCATCGAAGTCGCCGTCAAACAAAATGATGAAGTCTTTGACTGTCTGAAAAATATCTTTCCAAAACTCAGCAATGATAAAATTAAAAACGGTAAGTTTGCCCATTTTCATATACAGTATATGTTAAATACTTTACTCTATTCGCATTGCTGTAAATTTTTCTAAAAACTTCTTATTTCTTCAACAGGTGTATTAAATGGTCCCGATATCAGGAAATTAGTACAGAGCGAAACTTTCTCAAATGTGCTGAAAAACGATCACCGGAGAGCCTGGGATGCACTAAAAGCTGTAATCGAGGGTATTTTAGGCAAGAATCGTGTACAACGAGACAAGGCGCAGGAATTGGTGAAGAAAATGATGCATTATTTTCATAAAATCGGTGCATCTATGACACTGAATTTGCATTTTCTGCATCATCATCTAGACCAGTTCTTGCAACAATTGCCCAGTGAATCCGACGAATAAGGTGAACGATTCCATCAGGTCACCATGCCATTTGAAAAGCGATACAAAGGCAAAAAACTGAATGCGTTACTTGCAAAAGTATGTTGGTGGAGTCACTAGGTATCCCAATATGAAGATGAAGGCATCGAAGACGTGGAGCATACATGTGGGATTGATGCTCTTTAAATAACCCTAGATCCGTCACAGCATCAGTCACATTAGTAACTGCAAAACTACCGCTTACCCAAATTTACAAGAATAAGAAAGTCATTTTTAGTCAGAGAGTTAGTCTTGATCGGTCAATTAGAAGTCACGTAACGCGCAACGAAAGAAACGAAAGAAACACGCAACGAAAGAAACGAAACGCAACTACACGAGATCTGCTTACTTTTTATTAATTCTTTTTATATTACATAATTGCTTAATTTTATGTTTTGATTTTTTTTAACTTTCCTTGTAACTAAAAACAAAAGTAAAAAAAAACCCAATCGTTATCTAATGAATTAAAATAAATAGTTAAACATAATTAAACGGAATGCGTTTAATTTCATAAAGCTAAAAGATTATACCCCCCACATGGTGTCAGAAGTGATTTAAACCCAAATCGCAACCGTATAACATTCAATTAAAGTGTTTAGTAACGAAACTGCATAGTAACAAAAAAGTGCAAATTAATTTTTGTTTGTGGCTCGGCGAAAAGCAAATAAGAATTACACGTTTGTTAAATATTACATAGCAACAATTAAACGTATTAAAAAAGCCGCTACATCGAGGCTACAAGTTAAAGGCAGAGAGTGAACAAAAAAAAAATAGCTAAACGATAAGTATATATTTTTTTTGTTCCTGGTATTGCACAAAATGTTTCGAGCAAATGAATCTTGAAAGTTTGTCAACGAGACAACTGCAGGCTTTATTAAAAGACCGTGGTCTTTCCTACAGCTATAAACTCAAAAAAGATTTAGTGGAAAGATTAAGACTAGCTTTGATGACAGATTTAGAAAAATCTTTAAAAGGCGTTGAAATTGAAGAAAACCTAGACAGTGAAGACGAAAAAGGTTCCGAAGATTGTGAAAGCGTAAGCGGGGAGGTTAGTAACGGAACCGAAAATTCTAAGTGTAAAGAAGTATTCAACTCAAATACGGTAAACGATAACAAAAACCTGTCTGAGACTGAAAACGACAGTGACCTTAAAAAAGTCAAAAACTTATTAAAAATGTCGCAAAACAATTTTGTATTTAAAGACGTAGAAGACTCATTGGAAAATTTCAATGGTGAAAGTGCAAAAGATATTAGCGATTGGCTCAAAGAGTTTGAGGACATATCATTGGTTTGCGGGTGGAATGATATCCAATGTTATTTATATGCGAGAAAATTGCTAAAAGGTGCCGCAAAATTAGCCGTCGAATCTGAGAAAAATATTCATAATTGGAAAAATTTGAAATCTTATTTAGAAATCGAATTCGGTACAACTACTTCTAGTTTAGTAATTCATCGCCAGTTAGAGTCGCGCCGCAAAAATTTCAATGAATCGTATTTGGAATACATGTTCCAAATGAAACTTATAGCAAATAGAGGTAATGTCGACAACGAATCATTACTCTCATATATAGTGTCCGGTATAAACGATAGTGTTGAAAATAAAACAATTTTATATGAGGCAAAAACTTTCGAGGACTTGAAATACAAATTTAAAGTATATGAAGAAATGAAACGTCAAAAATATAAATTCAAACATGATGACCGAATGCAAAAATTAAGCTCTACGTCACAATTGTTTAAAAATGAAAGTTGCACTCAAAAAGCAATTGCTCCACCGCATGATATCCAAACTCAAAAGCGTTGTGTTACTTGTGGGGCAAAGGGACATGCTTCATTTAATTGCCCTCATAAAGCAAAAGGTCCGCGATGCTTTAATTGTAATGATTTTGGCCATTTGTCAAGAAATTGTTTGGCGAAAAATTCAATTTCTAATCCGTCGAGGGTAAATAGAGTATCTTCTCCAATCGTACATATAAACATAAAAATAGATGATACTTATTTTGACTCATTATTTGATACAGGAAGCCAATTATCCCTGATGAAAAACTCAGTGTTTTTAAAACTGAACAAGCAATTTGAAAGAGCCGGTATTTTGCTATCAGGTATTGGGCAAACAGTGTATACATCAATCGGCGGGTTCAAAATTACTGTTTCTATTGACGAAATACCTTACGAACTAACTTTTGATGTTGTTAATGATGAGTGGATGTCCGAAGACATCATAATCGGTACGGAAATTTTAAGATACGCTAATATCAAAATAGAAAACGGAAACGTGAACTTTCGACACAAAGAAAATAGTGAGTGTTACGATAAAAATAGAAACATAGACGAAAATGACATAAATAAAATCGATACGGAAAAACTAATCGCAGAAAGTGAAAACGTTTTTAACATAGATACGGTAAATAACACTAAAATAAATGAAGCTATTGCTACATATATTGACTCATATAATCCGCGAAAACCAAAAAATTCGTGTGTTTCAATGCAGATCGTACTGGAAGACGAAAAGCCAGTATTTCATCATCCCAGAAGGCTAGCACCAAAAGAAAAAGAGATTGTATCCAACCAAATATCAGAGTGGCTTAACGAAGGTATAATTATACCAAGTAATTCTAATTTCTCTAGTCCGATTGTTCTCGCAAAGAAAAAAGACGGTACTTATAGACTCTGCATTGATTATAGAAAATTGAATGCAAAAATTGTCAAAGACCGATATCCGTTACCAATAATCGAAGACATTCTGGAAAACCTTTATAACGCACAATTTTTTACGACTTTAGATCTTAAAAATGGTTTTTTTCATGTTGATATTCATCCTGAAAGCCGCAAATATACATCGTTTGTAACGCCAGATGCCCAATATGAGTTCTGCAAGGTGCCATTTGGTCTCTGCAATTCACCCTCCGTATTCCAAAGATTCATAAACACCGTTTTCAAAGATCTCGTGCGCCAAAAACTATTGTTTATTTATATGGATGATCTAATAATTCCGTCAAAAAATGAAGACGAAAATTTAAAAACTTTAAATTTAGTGTTAAACGTAGCAGAAATGAATGGACTGATAATTAAATGGGAAAAATGCAGATTTGTTTCGAGAACTATTGAATTCCTTGGACACATAATAGAAAATGGCTCAATAAGACCCTCAGTTGAAAAAACAAAAGCAGTTTTAAATTTTCCTGAACCAAAAACTTTAAAAAACCTTCAGAGTTTCTTAGGATTAACTGGTTTTTTCAGAAAGTTTATACCGAACTATGCTGGAATTGCTAAGCCATTATCTGACATGCTAAGAAAAACTTCCGCCAATTTTATATTCGATTATGAACAAAGAAACGCGTATCAGGAATTAAAAGGACTTCTGTGCAAGGAACCAGTCCTTAAACTTTTTGACCCGGAATTAGACACAGAGCTGCATACAGACGCAAGCAAAATCGGTCTTGCTGCTGTTTTACTTCAACGTCACGACAAATCATTGCATCCCGTATTTTATCTAAGTTTCAAGACTACGCCTGTAGAAGAAAATTATAGCAGCTATGAATTGGAGGTTTTAGCTATAATACGCTCAGTAAAAAACTAAGAGTTTATTTGCTAGGTATCGGCTTTACAATTTATACAGACTGTAAAGCGTTTCAACTAACGATGCAGAAGAAGGAGTTGTGCACCAGAGTAGCGAGATGGGCTTTATTTTTAGAGGAGTACAATTGCACAGTCCATCATAGACCAGGAAAATATATGCAACATGTTGACGCACTGAGTCGAGTCTTGACTATTACAGCAGTTGAAACGGGAGTAATGTACAGAATTAAAAAAGCCCAAGGTAAAGATGAGTCATGTCAACTGATTTTAAAAATTCTGCAGGGTGAACAGTACGAAGATTATGTTAATCGTAACGGAGTTCTATATCGATTTGTCGAAGGAGCATATCTTCTAGTCGTCCCAAAGACTATGCAAAAAGAAATAATTCGGAACCAACATGAAATTGGACATATCAGCTCACAAAAAGTTACAACTCTAATAAAGCAGCATTACTATTTTGCTAATATTCGAAACAAGGTTGACGAAGTCATATCAAATTGCGTAGCTTGCATCCTAGCAGAAAAGAAGAAAGGCAAGCAGGAAGGCTATCTAAATCCTATTGATAAAGTAGATACACCGCTTCATACTTACCATATGGATCACCTCGGTCCAATGGCATCCACCGCTAAAAACTACAAGCATCTATTTGTAGTAATGGACGCTTTTACAAAATTTGTTTGGATATACCCCGTAAAGTCGACGACAACAGATGAGGTTATACAGAAACTGAAATTACAAGAAAACGTTTTTGGCAGTCCACACAGAATTATTACGGACAAGGGAACTGCATTCACATCAACTGATTTTAAAGAATTTTGTCATCTCAGAAATATCGATATTGTGCAAACAACAACAGGAGTGCCGCGTGGCAACGGCCAAGTAGAGAGAATGAACAGCATTATCAAATCAGTACTCACAAAAATGTCAATCGAAAATCCTTTGAAATGGTATCAGCATGTTCCCAGACTCCAAATATCAATCAACTCTACGGTATCAAGGGCAACAAACAGAACGCCATTTGAAATGCTCATAGGTACTTTAATGAAAACAGAACGAGATGTTGAGATACTTCAAATACTAGAAGAAGAAATTAGATGTGAATTCGCGGAAAAGAGATTGGAACTTCGAAAGGAAGCAAAGCAAAAAATTGCCCAAATTCAGTCTGAAAATAAAAAAACGTTTAATAGAAATCGAAAAGCACCACAAAAGTATGCAGTTAAGGATCTAGTCGCAGTTCAACGCACACAATTTGGACCAGGTCTCAAAATGCACCCAAAATTTCTTGGTCCGTACGAAGTCACTAAAATCAAACGCAATGACCGTTATGATGTTCAAAAAGTGGGAAATCATGAAGGACCCAACAAAACATCTTCATCAGCTGATCAAATGAAGCGATGGTTACAAGAAGGCGACGAAAGTGATTTTGAAGCAGAAACATCTGAAGACGAAACACCTCAGGATGGCCGGATGTGGGATTGATGCTCTTTAAATAACCCTAGATCCGTCACAGCATCAATCACATTAGTAACTGCAAAACTACCGCTTACCCAAATTTACAAGAATAAGAAAGTCATTTTTAGTCAGAGAGTTAGTCTTGATCGGTCAATTAGAAGTCACGTAACGCGCAACGAAAGAAACGAAAGAAACACGCAACGAAAGAAACGAAACGCAACTACACGAGATCTGCTTACTTTTTATTAATTCTTTTTATATTACATAATTGCTTAATTTTATGTTTTGATTTTTTTTTTTCTTTCCTTCTAACTAAAAACAAAAATAAAAAAAAACCCAATCGTTATCTAATGAATTAAAATAAATAGTTAAACATAATTAAACGGAATGCGTTTAATTTCATAAAGCTAAAAGATTATACCCCCCACATACATATGAAGGGCACACCGAAAGAGACATGCCCTTGAATGTTCTAGCTACCTTAGATGATAACGCAGATTCAGTCCATAAAAAACCGAGAATATAGACATTGTAAAATATTTTGTTAATTTTTTTTTTTCGGGACTATTTTTTTTTTGATATCTTTGAAACTATTGATCAGATTAAAATCTAGTACAGGTATGTGTTAACGGTTATGTAGGTCAAAAATTTCTACATTTATTTTAATAAAATCGCACTAGTCGTTTTCGAGTTATGATAAATTATATGCAGAAATGTCTTAACAAATTGGACATTTTTCAACAATTTTGCGGTTTTGAACCACTAGATGTTGTTTTTTCAAACCAGTTTGTTTTAAATGTTTTTTCTCCTGGTCTATACCTACAATTATTCTAAAGGTCTTAAAACAAAATTCCCTTCGGTTAAAGAGATATAGCCGTCGGAAAAATTACAATTTCTCTGAAAAAATGCTCAAAATTAAGTTTTTAGCAAAAATATTCATGACACGATAAAAACCGTTCTGTAGCTAATACAGAAAAATCCAAATGGCATTTTGCTACTTTCAATCAGTACTTTCAGAAACTAAAGTCAAAAGTTTGTGCACATTTCATGTGTTGCACTATGTTATCTTCAAAGTAAGTGCTTCGTTGCAGCATTTGCAAGAAGTATGAAAATAATTTAATTATCTGCAGTCAGCTGATAATAATTTCCATTTCGGTGGCTCTATCAGCTAAGCAAAATAAAAAAAAATTTAAGAGAAGCAAATGTATCCTACACGTGTGCTCATTATTTCTAGAGTAGTGAGGTAATTGGTAGAAGCTTCTAGGAAAATGAAGCTGTTAACAAATTGTAGTACATTAGTTGCAAGAAACTAATTTCTCATACTGCAATTGAATTTTTGAAAATTTTGAAGAGTTTTAGTGCAGAGAAAATACGTTAACTGTAGCACAGTCATAAAAATTTTTAAAGATATAAGACTAGAGTAAATTTAAGAAATCACATTGTTTGCTTAAATTTTACTTTTTTTATTTAATGACTTGGGCTTAGGCAATTATTGGGGAAAAAGTGTTAATAGTGGGAATTTTTTATATCAAAATACTATTGAATATGACACCTTTTTGTTTATGTATTGACAAATGACTTCAACACATTATAATATTTTGTGTAACGAATTTGCAATAAGACGTAAATTAATAATAAGGAATAAAAAGAAAATCCTCATACGCAGTTTGAAATTATAAACTTTAGCTTTGACATATGCTTAACCACCAGATCTTATTTGGGTAATCCAGCAAACATTAAAAGATATTTCTAAGCATACCATATCATAGCTATTTATATACGATATTATCGTCTATTTACCTCTCAGCAAAACCAATTTTTATAGTTGATTTCAAATGTGGTTATGATAATTAGATAAGCTTATTTACTGTACTTAATATTTTTTTCAGGAATTTTCATAATTTTACTGAAAAATTGGGAATAATTTTGTAGCTTATAATTTCAAATGCTCACTCACATATGAGCTCCTACTTATCTTAAATCCCTTGTCAACTATTCGACATTACAAACTGCACTTATAATGCAAATCCTTTCTCATTCTCTTTTCTTTCATATCCGTTCCACTTGCACAGGCATCACACGAAAGAAATTCAAACCGGAAATACAGTTAAACCCTAGACAAGTGACAGAGTCAGGAAAATCAAAGAAATTCCGACCGACATCGAAGAGGATAACAACAAAAAGACAAAAAAAGCAACGACAGCAAGAAAAGGAAATAGAACAGCAAACACATGACAGGAGAGCGGAGAAATGGCAACAACAAAAACAAGAGCATTACAAGTCGGAGTATTTAAAAATGCATGCAACAAGAATGCAGCAGCAAAAGAAGAAAAAATACCACCAAGAGCAACAACATCAGCTGCAAATAGAGAAAGAGCAGCAAAGGTTGGAGCAACAACATGAACATGAGCAGCGCTTGAGACAACAGCAGCAGCAACAACAACAGCACCACACATCAAATAAAATACTAAACTTTCCAGAAAATCTGCCATCGTTGCTTTACTACGACTACAAGACAGAAGAACATCAGCATCATCAACATCAACATCATCAGCAACATCTGAAGCATCAGCAGCAGCGATTGCAAAGGCAAAAGCAGCAGCAGCATGAACAGCAACTAAAAAACGAACAGCTATACATTGACAGCAGCAACATGCAACGTATAACAACGAAACCGCTACATGCAGCATTAACAACAACTACAATTAAATCAAAGATGTCAGCATACAATGAAGAGCAACAACAACAACAACAACAACTACTGAGCAATAATCCCAGCTCAAGCGGCATGCAGCATGTAGAAGAGACAGAGGAGCAGGATGAGCCCGAGACTGACAGCGATATACTGCCAGAACCACCAACAAAGAAACCGAAAATTTCTCTAGAAGCAACAGTAACAACAACAACGACGTCGATGTCAAAAAAGTCGTCAACAAAAAACAGTAGTAGCACCAGCAAATTACAGCAAGGAATGGAGCAACAGCTACAGCGACCACAGTGGCAACAGAAAAATTTGACTGACAATAGCAACGACAACAACAACAGCAATAAAAACAACAACAACAGCAACAACAACAACTTAGCAACAAGAGCCAATATAAACTCAAAGTCATCTGCGTTGCAAACATTTTCAATCGTAAGTATTTCAAAATTTCTGTTAAAATGTAAGAGAGACAGTAAATTATGCACAAACACACTAGGAGCGAGTAAGGACAGGTGACAAAGACATAAAAGGATACAAATGAAACTGGATGATGCATTTAAAGTACCAATTTATAGCCAAGCACTCGTAACTCATCAAGTCATTCAAATAAAGAGTAAGGCCTGGTTTTCTGTCTCCATTCTGTACAAATGACTTTACAGTTTTATTTAGCGTATTCCTGCGATGTGAAATTTCGCAAACGTCAATTTGTGACATGTCTTATTCATCCAATCTTAAATATTTTCTCCATTAAATTATGTCACAGCGAAAAATTTCTTGACAACTTCAATTCTGGGCCAGGGTTGCCAACACATACCTTTTCGCCCGGAGACTTCGGGCCTGAGGGCTGATCTCCGGGCTCCGGGCCTGGCACATTTTCTCCGGCTTTCGCTCTAATCTATATTTAAATCAAGTTTTTCTTACAAAAACAATTTGTTTAACTTATTTATTAGTGTTGATTTACCCTTTTTTTAGTGAATGTTTGAACCATTTGTCTTAATTAACGCTCTTAACTTTGACGTTCTTTCTATTTCTTGAGCTTCGTTTTTGAAGGAACGTCTTAACCAGTCGTAACTTTTCTTTTGGTAACTTGACGAACTCGTTTCTGTTTTTCTTTTTCTTTTGAGTTCTGCGGCCAAGGCTCATTTATAAGGTTCTGGCACTTGAGAGCGAACTCGGTCGAACTGTCAGAATGGATGAAAAGAAATGAAGAAAATGAATGCTTAGAACAAAAAAAAGCGCAATGACAGTTCGAGCAAAGGCGGGAAAAAGAGTACATTTCTCTCAAGTGCCACAACCTTATAAATTAACCTTGTCTGCGGCTGAATTTTTAATTAATGTTTGCAGTTCAATTTATGTAAGTTCGGTCAATAATTTGTGTTTTGTGTATTAACTGATACAAAACTATTTTAGAGAACATCATAATGGAATCTAGTTGCAAGAGGAAACATTACTTAACATCTTTTAACAACGATTGGCTCTCGATACCAAGCTACAAAGTAGAGTTGGGTCGTTCCGGACCTGCACAGTTCATGGAACTATGTTCACTCTCGGACATAGTTCCAATGTTCACTCTCGGACATAGTTCCAATCATTCCATCTGTTCGATTTAAGCATGTCCAAACAGTTCCGATTGCAATAACATTTTTTTAATTGAGATACATCTCATTCGCACTTACATAACTTAATCGAATTGTTTGAGCGACGACATAAGCTGACATCTCATTCGCACTTACATAACTTAATCGAATTGTTTGAGCGACGACAAGTAAGCCAATTATACATGTAAAAGAGAGTGAAAGAAATAATAGATAAAATAAAAAATGATATATCGTCATTCCAGTTGTGTGCATTGTTCAGCATTGCTGTTTAATTTTGCTTTTAACCTATGAAACAAAACAATCACGAAATGACATTGAACATGCTTTTGTTACTTTCATTATTATAAATATAACTGCTGGAACTATATAGTTCCACGAACATGCTTAAAGCTGATGAACTATATAGTTCCGCGAATATGCTTAAAGCTGATGAACTATAAGATGCAACTGAGTTTCGAGCTTATGAGGAACTGTTTGCAAATTATTTTTACTCGCTTTTCAGCAACTTTATAAATTTACTTCGTGAACTTTATTTACTAAATGAAATTATTTACTAAATGATAGAAGTTCCTTTTTTTTATATAAACTAAAGAAATGTTTTTCTTTAAGTTAAAAATATTGAAATAAAAAGCAAAAAATTCTGTTCAATTGATTTAAGACTAGTCAGAGTGATGTGTTGAAAACAGGGACCGAAAATAACTGTTATTTTACAATTTTCAGATTAAAAAGGCATAACGAAAAAGTCGCCGGAGGACTTTTTTAAATATACCATTATAATCGTAATGGCAGCAGCTTCGCGAATATTAAATGCCTTTTAAATTTTTGGCTGTTACTATAAAAATTAATATTAACTGTTATTTTTTGCCTTTTATTTCTTCGGGCAAAAATAACTGTTACTTTTGACTTTTATTTTTTTAAGTCAAAAATAACAGTTATTTTGTGCCTTTTATTTTTTCGGTCAAAAATATCAGGCAATTTTTATTTTTTTAAAGGCCACTTGACGATTTGACAAGAGCGCAATGGCTCCGTAGCAACTTATGATAAGCACAATATGACTCGATCACTCGACTTGCGTACGACATGATCTTCAAAGAATCTTGAAAGACAAACGAATTTTCAATTAAGGGTTGACGGCTGACAACCTTTTCATGCAATGAAGCACAGGACCACAAAAACTTTTTTTGAACGGCAAAAAAAGTTTTATGCAATTTTTATCGTCTCATCAGTGCGCAGAGTTTAAGCTATAAAACTTTTTAGTTTTTAAAGTTTTTTATTCGGCCTTTGAAAAAATACAATAAATAACTAGTATTTTTGTCGGAAAAAATAAAAGTTAAATGATAACTATTATTATCCGACTTTTTTGATTAAAACCATAACCGGTACGGTCCCTGGTTGAAAATCTACATGGACCTTTTCACATTTTCTCAGCAGTTCAACAAGCACTTCATTCAAACGCTTCAAATAGTTCTGCAGTTCAAATAAACAAAGGAACTAGATAGTTCCGCGGACATGCTTCAAATTCCCTTTGTAGTTCAACAAGCAGACAGTCCTTATAGTCTATACAGTTCAAATAAGCAAAGGAACTAGATAGTTCTGCGGACATGTTTCCGTGAACTAGTTCCTTTCTTCAAAAGAATCCTTCCATGTCCGTTCCGTCTCTGGAAAGTACAAGCACAATCCTACTACAAAGATTGGTTGCTGATAAAAAAAAAACGAGTTCACGGGAAAATGCAAGTTGTGTTGTGTCACATTTGTTGTAAACATGATTGTTAAACATGACTATGTATGAAAAAACCAAAGAAAAAATTAATTTTTTAATTAAAAGCAAGCAGACCATAAAAAAAAATATTAAATAAAAAAAGCTCCGGGCCTGGGCTTTTCAAAAGTTGGCAACCCTGATTCTGGCGTGAGTTGAATGATACTATGAGTATTTTTTTTTAATATATGATGGAAAATGTCCTTCATCCTTTCTTTCTGTCTTTCTTTCTTTCTTTCTTTCTTTCTTTCTTTTTTTCCTTAAATTTTACTATATAATATTTAGATTCTGTCATGGAATCTTTTTATTGAAAATTGGGCCATATAGAAATGTCACATGCCAGTTTTTTTACTTAAATGTGTAAATACAATGCGAGGCATTTGTCTATACACATAAAAAACTTAAAAATACAACTGGTTTGTTAAATTTTATTTTTAAACTAGCTGATATACCCGGTGTTACTCGAGAGTCATTTATATAAAAATTTTAATATAAACTTTTCGATTAAATGTTTTTGTAAATTTTGGAATTTTGTAAAAACGTGTTGAATTTAAATTTGAGACCACTATAAAAATATTAGTTAAAAAATTTACCAAGCTTTTTTAACGAAGAAATATTTTTATCACTGTTTTCTCACAATCAAAAACTGTTTTTTAGTTCTAAACTGAATTTACTGGCTACTGGTAAGCGTGATACTTGCACTTCGCTAATGAAAATCAAATTTATAAAAATCTTCCTAAAATTTTTTAGTAGTTTTTCAGATGGAAAATAACAATTGGATTGTCTCTAAATTAAAAATTAATATAAATTGAGTCTGATAGTTGATGCAATTTCTAAAATCTTCTGAATTCCTATTTTATACGAAAAATTGTGCAGTCGTTTTTAAATGTAAATTAGCAAAAAGGTGCAAGTTAAGAAAACAGTCGCTTTTTTTTTTTTTTTTTTTTAAATATCAAAGAACCAAGGCATGCGCCTTATACAAACAAGGTTTGGTCTTTGACCTGAAAGGAAAGGTATAGATTATTTAGAGGAATTGATTGGAACTATACGTGAATTATTGATTAGGGGAAACAACTGCGAAAGACAATTTGAATTGCTTTAATTTTTATTATAGTATATACAGCAATCTGTAGCAATATTATCGACGTTAACAGATCGACATAAATCCACCTGAAAAATCTGCAAGAACAGTGCAAGAAGTGCCATTATGTTATTTGCTGCAAGTTTACGCTGTATGCGAAAAGAACTAAGGCTGTGTGCGAATTGATCTAAATGCGACCTAAACTAAATTGTGTCGATAAGGCAGTGCTTCCTAATTTAGGTAGCTCGAGAATTTCCTAAATTATTTAGGAAGCACTGCCTTATTGACACAATTTAGTTTAGGTCGCATTTAGATCAATTCGCACACAGCCTCAATTGAGTAACAGTTAACGACTTTTCTAATATATTGGAATCGTGTCGGTAATGCAGTACTTATTTCTAATTTATAATATTTTCCAGCATACTTTTCAGCATACTTTCGGTTAGTACAAAATTGAACCGAAAAATTTGTTCAATGCAGCCAAGCTTACAACCATGATTGGAGAGTTAAAATGTCAAAATTTCGCTGTCTTTTATATGTCGGTACATTTAATTGGCGTAGAAATTTGACTTTCAACAATATAGTTCAAATAACACAATAAACATGAAAAAATTAACTTTTACAGCATTCTTATTCACAGTCATCTTTTCGATGATACAGTGATATACATAGAACATTTAAAGTACCATTGATAAAGAACTGAGTGACAACGGTGAAACAATAGTGAGAAAAAGGACAAATCACAACAAAACAAATTTAGCAGGGGGTTGGGGAGGGAGGCAAAAAGTAAGTAGATTTTACTATAAGGAAGATTTTATATAAACTAAAATGTTTATAATTACTCTAGACACACAACTTCATTCTTAGGAATAAATGAGGACGTCCAAATTATGTAGAGAATTTTAAAACAAAACTCAGTTTTATTAAAAGTCTGGTATGAAAAAATAGATTTTTAAGCTACAACTTTTGATTGGAAAGAGATATTGGGGTAACTTTTTCACATAAATTATTTTTGGAAACAACATTTTGGAAAAAATAAATTTCGCGAAAAAAATCAAATCCTTGTTGTTTTGATGACAAAAACAGTAAAATAATTTTTGCGCTTAGCTGGAAGAATTTTTGCAAATATTGCAATGTGCAATAGCCAGATGTGCAATTTTTAATTGATTTCATTTTTACAACAACAACAATTTTTGAGTCATTTTTTGAGTAAAAAGTCAGTATTTTGGACTTTTTTTGACATAATCATAAAACATATATACACTGACTTAACGGTACAGTTCAACCTATCTTTGCGAAGTGATTTTATTGAACTTTTGAACAAAAAAAAATTTGAATGAAATATATTAATGGACAGCGGAGATATTTGCATCGAAAAACCAAACTTTGATTTTCATGTCGTTTTTTTCTCATTCTTAGGCAACGATGTTTTATGAAAAAGTCGTTGAACTGAAAATTTCTCCAATTTTGAAGATATGTGAATGTTTTTGATGTCAAAATAACAAAAATATTTTAAAATTAAATACACAAAAATCTCCGATACTAAAAAGTTTTATAATAACAAAATTACCGTTATTTAAAAAATTTCAGAGGGGGCGTGGCAAAATCTAAGTATGTAACATTTAAAGATTCAATACACTTAATATGTATACCTAGTTTGAGCAAAATTAATTGAGCCGTTTAGATTTGTATAAAGGTCAAACAAACAAACAAACAAACAAACAGAAAATGAGTTTTATTGCTATAGATTCTTTTTCCGCTGTTCATTTTGAAGGATATGATATTAAAATATGTTATTTTTAAATTTTTTTGTCTTTCTGTCTGCACGTGCATCACACGGAAACTCAAAATAAATTAACGTTTTACTGGACATGTAGGTGCTTTATATCTCTGGTGAATATGTAACGTAGTTTTTATTGTTTAGTTAAAAATTTATGCTCTTCAAAATGAGGGTTCTTTTGAAAAAAAAAGAAAGACAAATAGTCCAAAAGGTAGCTACAACCATGATATATATAAGAACTGCAAACTGTACTGTAGTACTGCAAATAAAACCTAAACTGTTTTGTTCTCTTTGACAAATACCCTACGGTTTGTATTTTTGTATTAAAAAAGTATACAGTTTTTTCTAAATTTCTTAAGGATAATTAAAATAAAAAGATTTTCATTGATTTGACATCAGGCGCATTCTATGTACAGCGGACCACAAAACAATTATGGGTGTCGGATTTTTTTCAAATTATACCATATTATTTTTTTAGAAGGACTACATTTTTTTATCTGCCTTTCTTGCTGAGTTATAGGCTTCTAAAGATTGGAAATGTTGAAAGAAATGATTTTTTTAATAAAAATTTTTGTAATTATATATTGACATTTTAAACAATTTTATAAAAAATATGTGTTTTCGGATGTATATGAAAATTGATTGTATTATCGTATTCCGGGATCAAATTCTAAATTCAAAAAAATTTTCCATTTCGAAACCAAAAGTTCGCATTTCGAATTAAAATTCGAAGGATTTTTGGGATTTTTTTTAACATTTTTAAATTGAAGCCTGAAGTATATAGATAACATACAAAATGTTTCATAGTAGGATTCGCAATGGCGTAGATGTTATGCACTTTTGAGTACATGCATATCGCTCATGTCGTAGTACTTCGCACTCGCCAGCACATGCTCATGCTTTTGGTTAATTATTGCGCAAACGCTATGACATGTTACAATTAACATATGTCCTGCTAACAGCGATATAAAAATTATTAAAATAATATAATAATATTTTTTTTTAACCAATTTTTATAATTTAAACAATTTAGCTCTGGATGGGTTATAAGACGCCCATTCCACGCATAACGCAATACTTTTTTCAAAAATTGACCTCATGGCTTTCGATTTGTTTTATTTTTGGGCTATAAGTTCCTATTAAAATTCTAAGAACACAAGTTCATTTATTTTTTTATATCGCCATTCGTTAAAAAGTTATTGACCTTTCAATTCTGCAAATCATCCGAAAACGCCAGAATTGGACAGTTTTTAATTAATTGTATCTACGTCAGTTTTAATCCAATTTTTATAAATGAGATACCGTTAGAAAGGTATTAGAAAGTAATTTCTGGAAAAATATATTATTTTAAAATTTTGGATGTTAGAGCTGCCATCACATTAAAAAAAAAGTATTTGCTAATTTCTCAAAACGCGTAATTTTTTCGATTTTTTGTTTTTTAAATTTGAAGAAGAATGTTGTCTTTAAGTCAAAACCAATTTTATGATGGAGCTTTTATATTTTTTTCGCAATTTCAATTTTTGTGCACATACCTTATCATTTTGAGGCAATTTATCGCCTATAAATTTCATAACGGTAAAGATATTTGCAAAATTTAATCTGCAAAATGGTTTGTGTTATAAGGACCAACATTTTATTCATAAGTTTCGATGGCCTTACACTTGACCTTGGTAGAGAAAACTGATAAATACCGAAAAAAAAAATTTTAATTTTTTATGCTTTTATTTGTAAAAAGGTTAAACAAAATTTTGTTTCAAGATTTCCATATTGAATATTATTAAATTCTAACTGATTTTGTTTCAATAAGTTTTAAAATCGGTTTCAAAACAAAAAAGTTATGATGGTTTGATCAGCTTATATATTAAAAAATCCTCTGAAGCTGAATATCGTTGAGTTTTAATCTCCCTATTATTGATGGGAATAAAACTGAGTAGCTTTTGTGTGCTGGTTATAGCTTGCACATTTCTAAATTTTGACATCAACTAAGCTTCAACATTTTCAAAAGACTCTTTTGAGTAAAACCGATAACATATTGTTCACTCCTTTGTTATAGCCCATTCATAAGGCTCTCTCGCGTTTGTTAATTAGTTTTTAAATGGTTTTTGAAGACTGGTTCTCATAGCATTTCGTTTAAAAGCTCCACCGATGCCATAACACGGCCCCTTATCATGCGATGTGGCAAAGAAATGCCACTCAGCGTCAAAATGTTCTTCTTCCTTCCACTGGCAAAGCTGGTATAAATTATTTTTATTCTTATACAGCGATGCAGCTTCATCGGAAAAAAACTAATTCTTTTGATGTCGTTAAATCGAGCTCGTAAGATCAGTAGCAATTCTTTTTGAAATTGAAATACCGCAATGTAGTTGTGGATCAAACTTTCGACTATTATGATAACGTTAAGATTTCCAACATAATTGCTGTCTTCCTTAAAATTAATGGAGAACGGATGGATGATAAATGGATTGATCATGAGACCAATATTGAGACTGTACAGCTGTCTATTAAAAATATAAAAAAAAAGTTTTACAAAAAAATATTTTTCAAATCAGATCAAGTATTTAAGGAACTGTAGGGTTAACGTTAGTTTTATCTGAATGACAAAAATATAATTTTCTGAAAAATCACATAATACAACAAATTCTCCTATTTCCAATGCTTCTTCCTGCATTTTTAAATAATCAGCTTGATTTTAGCGATGAAATCGTGTTGTACTAGCAAATCAAATTGTTTGCTGAATTCCGATATAAAAACATCTGCTAACTTCTTCATATTTTCCAAATTGGTTATTAAACGAAATGCTATGAGAGCCAGTCTTCAAAGACCATTTGAAAACTAATTAACAAACGCAAGAGAGCTTTACGAATGGGCTATAACAAAGGAGTCAACAATATGTTATCGGTTTTGCTCAAAAGAGTCTTTTGAAAATGTTGAAGCTGAGTTGAAGTCAAAATTTAGAAATGTGCAAGCTATAACAGGCACACAAAAGTTGCACAGTTTTATTTCCATCAATAATAGGGAGATTAAAACTCAACGATATGTAGCCTCAGAGGATTTTTTAATATATAAGCTGATCAAACCATCATGACTTTTTTGTTTTGAAACCGATTTTAAAACTTATTGCAACAAAATCAGTTAAAATTTAATAATCTTCAATATGGCAATCTTGAAACAAAATTTTGTTTAACCTTTTTACAAATAAAAGTAAAAAAAAAAAATAAAAATATTTTTTTTTCGGTATTTACCAGTATTCTCTGCCAAGGTCAAGTGTAAGGTCATCGAAACTTATGAATAAAATGTTGGTCCTTATAAGACAAACCATTTTGCAGATTGAATTTTGCAAATATCTTTACCGTTATGAAATTTATAGACGATAAATTGCCTCAAAATGATAAGGTTTGTGCACAAAAATTAAAATTGCGAAAAAACATATAAAAGCTCCATCATAAAATTGGTTTTGACTTAAAGGCAACATTCTTCTTCAAATTTAAAAAAAAAAATCGAAAAAAATTATGCGTTTTTTGAGAAATTAGCAAATAATTTTTTTTTAAATATGATGGCAGCCCTAACATCCAAAATTTTAAAATAATATATTTTTTTCAGAAATTACTTTCTAATACCTTTCTAACGGTATCTCATTTATAAAAATTGGATTAAAACTGACGTAGATACAATTAATTAAAAACTTTCCAATTCTGGCGTTTTTGGACGATTAGCAGAATTGAAAGGTCAATAACTTTTTAACGAATGGCGATAAAAAAATAAATGAACTTATATTCTTAGGATCCTATAATTTTAATAGGATCCTATAGCCCAAAAATAAAACAAATCGAAAGCCATGAGACGCACCCGTTTTGCGTTATGCTTGGAATGGGCGAAGAATGAAACTAAATTTCCGCATAATTATAAAACTTATTAATATAACGTTAAAAATTTTTAACAGCAACGATTTTTATTACTGACTGCAATAAAAAAAAGCTTCTGTTGGGATAAGTTTTCATAACACACTTTATTGAGCGAAATTGGGAAAACCTTCCTAAATAAAGCTACCTGAGCTATATCTCATTTCCCTCTTTTTTATCATATACGCCTATTGCAACACACATCAGCAATGTATTTTTAATTGATCCAGTTGGTAAAATATTTTATTGGGACTTTAAAATTTTCTCGTTTTCTTCGGAGTTTATTTCTGTAGACAGATTTTTAACTTCTGGAATAAACTTTTCATTCTGAGAGCTTTGCACAGCTACACTCGGTGTTTGACTGCACTCCAAATGAAGTGGGGTGTTCTTTATAAAGTCTTTTTCTGCAGTTTCTTCACACAAAAACTTCCGACGAACATCTATATTTATCAGCTTATTCTTTTGATAGTTTTTTCAAATTTTTGGAGCCATAAACAATCAAAAATACGTAATGAATGTACAATTAGAACTTGTGGAACACAACTGTGACACTGAAAATAGGCAGTTACTGTTACCAGCGATGTTTTTTGCATAACGCAACAGGGCGTTAAACATTGAACATTCATCATGTTCCCCGAATGGAGCTTGAATTGATTGAAAAGTTGGATTGAATACTTTGAGGGATTGAAACTTAAGAGTGCAAAACAAAAAAAAAACACATTTTAAGGTTACACCCTAGTGTAAAAACTTTTTGAAAGTCTTACATCAGATTCAAAATCAGCGACCAGCGAACCCATAAAGAGTATAAAACAAAAACACATTTTTAGAGTCCACTCTAGTGTGAAACTAAGATTTTAAATTCTCACATCAGATCAAGGTTGCCAGTATTGTGGGAAAAATCCCATTCGTGGTAATTTTTAATTGATCTTGGTAATTTTTTTTTTGGGAATTTTCAAGGTATTTTTTTATTCAGCGTGTTATTTTTTAATTGGCGTGGGAATTCAGCGTGGTATTTTTTTAATTGCATGGGAATAAGGGAATTTTTTCTTAAAATTTTTTTTTCACTTTAATTAGCAAAATCTTAATCATAGTATTCGATGATCGACGTATATATACAGAAGAGTAAAGCCATACGTTTACGCTGTACATTTCTTCGAACTTACCCTTAATATAAACAATTAAATTGCACATCTGTTTTAAGAAGAAGTTGACATCATAAAATTGCATAAAAACTAATAGCGCATTCTTTTCTGAACAAAATTCTGACCTTTTCTGAAAATTCTACATTTTTGCATGCAAGCGTTAAGCTTACCTAAATTATTTTAAAATTAAAAAAAAAAGTGGAATAGCCAATATTTGCAAGTTTACTTACGAATCCATTGGTCAGCAATTATCTTTTGAAATCAAAACTAAATCACAGTTGCCATTATACGCATTATAATTATACGCATTGTGTCGTAAGCAGCGCACGTCGCAAAATGAGCTTCTTTAAAAATATCGCTCTTACGCTATTAACATCACAAATACGCAGTTCATTGAATACCGCTATTATTTCTTTAGTTTTTTAGTTGTAAATAGTTAGTGTAGTGTAAAAGAAGTGTTAAAAATGTGTTCGCACGTTTTCCATCCCTGATATATACCTAAAACGTTCTTAATGAAATAAAAATATTTATATCTGAAGTCAGAAAGCACAAATATTTTTGAAAACTTTATATTTATTTTATTTTGTTTATTTTTTAATTCTGAAGTCACTTATATATATTATTTTATATCAGAAATAAGTACCTAAATTTTTGAAAAATCATATTGTGTTAAATTAATTGTTTATCACAGCTTTATCAAGCATAACTATCTTTATTGTTAAAATGAATTGCTTATCACCTCGCAAACCATAAATATTTTTGAAAAAAATATTTTTATTTTATTTTGTTTATTTTCTATTATTTTATTTTATAAGCATAATTTCGTTTTAGAAATTATTGAATGGAAAGAAACAAATAAAATTCACGATCACAAATATAAGACGAAAACATGTGATATGTATAACAATTAACTTTATGTAAAACAATTTGTTAAAGTTTTGAAACAAAGTCAATAAATGCAAAATTTTTAACTATGCATTTTAAAATTTCTTATACATATGGGAATTTTTCGTGGTATTTTTTAATACGTATGGGATTTTTTGTGGAATTTTTAAATGCATATGGGATAAATGGTGGTATTTTTAAGACGCGTGGTATTTTTGTGGTAATTTTTGATGATCATGGGATTTTTTTTCGGTATTTTTTAATTGCTATGGGAATTTTTTTTATTTACCTTTACCAAGGGAATTTCGGTGGTATTTAGTTTATTTTACTTTAGGAAAAAGGTAATTTTCGTGGGAATTTTGCCGAATTTTGGCTGGCAACCTTGCATCAGATTTGAAATTTACGACTAGCACATCTACAAAGAGATGTGGTATGAAACCAAAAAACACATTTTTAGGGCCTACCCACAGAGTCAAAAAATTTTTTTAAATTCTTAGATCATATTTGAAATCAGCGAACAGCGCATCGACAACGAGTATAAAACAAAAACACATTTCAGGGTCCACCCTAGTGCCAAATAATTTTTTTAAATTCTAACATCAGATTCGAAACTAGCGACCAGACCATCTACAAAGATTATGAAACCAAAAAACACATTTTCAGGGCCCACCCTAGTGTCAAAAAACTTTGTGAAATTTCAACATCAGGTTCGAAATCAGCGACCCCTTATACTACTAGCACATATGAGGGGTGTTTTTTTAGCTGCATGAAAATTTTAAATAATAATACAAGACAGAAATACTGTTGGAATGAATTTTTTTATTACCATAGTCTGGCAGATAATTTCATGGCATTTATTTTTTTAAGTATGATTTTTGGCATATGTCTGCCGCAGCTACGAGTTACATAGTCCATTCGATCAGTCCAATTTTTTACTACTTTTTCCAATAAATCTGGCCGTATGGCGTCAATGGTGGCTTGAATGTTGGCTTCCAATGCTTCAAGAGTTGCTGGTTTTTCGGCATAAATCAATGACTTCACATAGCCCCATAAAAAGTAATCGAGAGGCGTCAAGTCGCACGAACGAGGGGCCAGTTAACAGGACCACTTCTGGAAATAAAGTTGCCACCACATTGATTTTGCAATAAATTGATGGTTAAGCGCGCTGCACAGTGTTTTTAATGGCCTAGTTAGACGGAGATAAATTTGTAACTCGTGTTTGAAGGCACGGAGTAGTTCGAAATTTGGAATTAAGACTATTAGTGGCATATCTTCTTTCCATGAAAATTCTTACCGATATTTTATGTGGAACCGAAGTTACAAAAATTTGTAAGGGAAAATAAGCCTTTTTGCTTGTTTCTATCACGATTTTTTTCCACTTTCTTTAAAATGGCATAACGCTTACACAAGAACGAAGAGCTGCACAAACACCACAGACCATTTGTTGTAAGCGCAACAAAATGTATAATAGTTTTTTAGTACATTAAAAAATATTGTAGCCGTTATTTGAACCTTTTTTATATTTAACACAAATTTTATTTTTAAAGCTTAAAATTTTTTGTTTTTAAATATGTTAAAAAAACTAGCTTTGTATCTGCCTCCAAATTTTTGTATTCATAAGGTTATGATGTTTTTTTTATAAGTAAAAAAGTATAGGCTTCTCGTGACTTCACGTCATATTTATTTTTATCTTTTTTGAGCGGTACTAAACTGCAACCTCAGTGTGCACAAAATTCTTAACTATGCTACGGAGGTAATTAAACAATGTATTCTTCCAATAGGTCAACTTTCTGAATAGGCTCAAAAAGCCAGAAATAAAGATTGTAGAAGAATGTCACATCCACGAAAATCTTCAAGAATAAATACAAATACAGCTTTGATAAATATGTTGTTAATTACTTCTGATCTCTTAATTAATTCTTACCACGCATCACCTTTTAAAAAAATATGCCAGATATATCGCCCGAAGTTTTAAAGTTCTTTTTGCGCCTGATATTACAAGTAACAGGCAACAGGAATCACAGGAATTCCCAGAAGAAGAAGAAGATACAAATTCTGATATCAGTGAATGTTCCGAATTCAATAGCGATTATTATGACTACACCCAAAGAAATATTGTTGTATTATTAAAAAGAGTAGCATTGTTAAATTTCTTTTAAAAATTTTCTTTAAATTACCTGACCCTTGTAAATAAAAAAAAATGTCTTTAATATAAAGATTTGCCATTTCTCTGAGTTACAACATGCTTGTTATTATAAAGATATGCTTCTTATTAAATTCTTTGATAACTTATTTTGTATTAATAAAGAAAGCATCTTTCAAACAAAAACAATGTTGTCAATCATTGTATTACTATTTTTTTTAATTGTGATTTTTCTCCCTATTGTCAAAAAAATATTTATGTTTTGTTTTACTATTTACAAAACTGTTTTTAAAGGAACGGTTTTTCTTTGTTTGATAATGCTTGCTCTTTTTCCTTTTTGTATTTAAGAACACCTATCTTGTTGCATTAAAAAGCTATCTTTTTGCAGTCAAAAATAAAAGATTTCTTAAATAGGCACAGAACACCTATCTTGTTGCATTAAAAAGCTATCTTTTTGCAGTCAAAAATAAAAGATTTCTTAAATAGGCACACAACATTTTTTAATGTTACATTTTTTTTTTTGCAGTAATTGCAGCATTTTTATGGTGAATTTATAAAAAATATACTTTTTGTAGTAGTGTCACTTACCTTAACAACTCGTTATTTTAAAAAAAAATCATTTTATAACGTCTAATAATAAAATTAAAATATTAACTTTCGTTTTTTTCGAGTGCAGGGAAAGAAAAGGATAAGGGTAAGTAAGAAATACTACTAAAAGAGTTAAGCAGTCATATAATTGGCGTCTACCTTTGATTTCGTTGTTGTAAGCTTTTTTTCATTTCGAAGATATAGTACCAAATGTGTTTAAGTTGTATGGGGACTGCCACGCCCACATGTCCGATTGCGTCCTAATTTTGTAAATTGTTTAGTAGTCATATAATTTGCGACTACCTCTGATTTCGTGTTTGTAGCTTTTTTCGTTTCAAAGATATGGCAAAAAATGTGTTTAAGTTGTGTGGGGCTGCCACGCCCACCTTTCCAAAATGTCTTAAATACCTTTTTTTAACTTTCCTATACCTTGGTAACTTTATTTTACCTTAGTAGCATGCAAAACTAAAAAAAAAAATGAACAAAATAATTTTCTCCGTCTAACTTGTATGAAACGAAACACTGTGCGCTTTATAGCAAGTTGCGCCATCTTGTTGGAACAAAATGTCATCGATGGAAACAAAAAATCAGTCAACACGACTTGATAGCGGTCGCTATTTACCGTAATGGCAGCTTCTTCATCATTTCGAAAGAAATAAGGACCGCCAGCATGTAAGCTGCACCAAACAGTCAATTTCAATGGACGTAATGGTGATTCATTAATGGCTTAAGGATTATCTTTGCTCCATTTAAGGCAATTTTGCTTATTGCCTGCTCATAATTTGTTCCTTGCTCACTAGGCTAATTATGTTGACCATAAAATGGACGAAGTGCTCTATGAACTTCGCGAACAAATTTTCTTTTTTTCAAAGTAAATTTCTACAATTTGGAAGCGTTATTCTGGCGTTAAATGATTTATAATAAATTGCCAAAACTTACTTAACAGAAATAATAACACAATTTGACATTTTCAACTGTAAAACTATAGACAACAACTATCGAAACCTCTCATGCAGCTAAAAGAACACCCATTACAAAGAGTATAAAAAACACACATTTTTAAGGTTCACCTTAGAGTTAAAATTTATTTAAATTAGAGCAAAAGATTCGAATTCAGCGCTCAGCGCATCTACAAGGAGTATTAAACAATAAAAGACATATTTAGGTTCCACCCTAGTGGCAAAAAAATTTCTGAAATTCAAACATCAGATTCAAAATCAACGACCCCTTAATATTGCCAGCACATACACCACAAAAATTATAAAACAAAAAACACATTTTTATGGTCCACCCTAGTGTCAAAAAACGTTTTAAAATTTTAACATCAGGTTTGAAATGAGCGACTACTTAAACTTCCAGCACGTATCGTCGCTCGCGTGACAAGCTGTCGTAACCCACACTTTTCCTAAAATTGAGTTAATATCACTTAAACACTTCTTATGCAAATCCTCATCATTCCTCAAAGTGTTATGGTCCTACTTGTCATAGGTAATGCGTGAAGGTCGTAATCAACAAAGTATTTAAATTAAAATTTTTACAAACAGCAGTAATCCACAAATTTTTAAAATATATCGAAAATTTCGCCATTATTTCGAAATTAAGTTATTGATGAAAATTTGTTCTACTCTCCACAAGGCATCACCTGGTAAAATATTGTAGCAGAAATCCTTATAGTAAATTCGTTAATTATCTAAGCACATGTAAAATTTTGTTTTGATAATGCAAGCTAAATCACAGAAAAGTACAAAAAACACTTTTCTGTAAAATTTCGTTTTTGGCACGTACGATAATTTCGCGCAAAAGTGTCGATATGCTTTTGGGGGTCAAAAAGCTTGTGATATTGAAATATTGCAACTAGCGCTCGAACGAATAATCGGCATCGGCATCAGCAGTCATCGGCCTCGGTTCAAAATTATATAATCGGAATCGGTTTTATATCGGCATTGGTTGAAATTCAAGAATCGGCATCGGTTTTGTTGAAAAACAGAATTGGAAAAAGTTTAAGGATAGGCTAAAAATGCCAAATTTTTCGCAGAAACAGTTGCAACTTTGTGCACGTTACATGAAAAAAATTAGATATGGATCATCCTGTTTCCAACTGAAAAATTTTTACGGTTCACGTAAAAATTTTTACGGTTACGGCGATCAAATATCTTTCAGCTCCTCTGTCTAGTGTTGCAAGTGGGCAACTTTTCAGTGCTGCAGAACAATTATAAAGCGATACGAAATGTAGTTAAAAAGGTTTAAATGCTGAAAAGTTGCTTTTTTACACTATAAAATTTAATTGATTAATTTTGACTACTTAAGAATTTTCAAGATTTCTTACACACATACTTGATATTTAATAATTTTACTTTTGATGTTGATGTATATTTCTATTTTTTTTTATATTTTGATTAAAAAAAAAATACAAAGAATTTTTATATTCAAATTTTGTCTTTTATTTAAATTCAGTTTTAAATAGTGTTCGAGTGATTAATCAACATCGGTATCGGCAACAAATTCTATCATCGGCATAGGCATTGGTGCAAAATTAAAGAATCGGCATCGGTATCGGTTTTCAAAATGCAGTCAACATCGGCATTGGCATAGGCGTCGGTACAAAAATCGGGGATCGGTCGAGCAATAATTGTAACCTCGGTTATTTTAGCTTATATATAGGTTATAGTAGCTACTTTACAAACGAAAATAAAACATTTTGAAATTTGGTATTTCAATAATTTAAAAAGCGATTAAAATAAAAATCTCAGAATATCCTTATGAAATAATATTTAATACATAATTTTAATGCTGTGGCCAACTTTTTGACAATTTATTTTTCTTTTTTTCACTTTAATTTATTTAGATCTAAACATTTCTTTCCATTTATTATAAAATCTATTTTATTTTACATTAATAACGCATGTAATTTAAATTACATTTTTGCAAAGTGAATTTTTTGCACTTTTTTTTTTGTTTCTTGAATAATAAGTAATATACATTTATATAAGAACCAATATTAAATAAAAAATATGGTTGCTTTAATGAATTTTTTTCATAAAAACTGTGGGTTACAACCACTAAAAAATATTAAAAAGGAAAACAGACGCACAGTGGGGTATTTTTCTCTGAAAATGGATATTAATGCACCTAGAAGACGGAGGTAGCTTTTGAATTTTTTTTTTTTTTTTTAGTTAAAATGTGTTCAAATAAGAAAAAATTTCCGTCCGCCCGTCTGTCCGTCTGTCTGTTTGTCGACACAATAACAGGCATGATTTTGAAGCAATAGTAATGAAATTTGGTACTAAAGCTTTAATCTAAAATGTAAAGACAAGATCGTAAACGTATCAAATCGGATGAAAACTACGCCTACCTCCCATACAAAATGACTTTTTTAAAAACGATAAAATATCTTGTAATTCTACGAAACTTAATATATGTACTTGAAATTTTGTATGTGATCTTTAATTTATAATATCCGCTTTAAGTATGAAATTCAGCTAATCTAGGGAAAACCACACCTACCTCCCATACAAAGTTACTTTATCAACATTTTTAAAATTCAACAAAAATTAATATATGAACTTTACACATAAATGTTAAATATTATTATGCATTTTGAGTTATTGGCCTTTTTTATAATGTAAACATTAGTTTTTAATCACTGCCGCTTGATAATACTCCATCGTATGGATCATGAAAATTTACGTCACAACTTTCGCCACTCTCTTCATAGGCTTCATCAGTGTCTTCGCCGTTATTGTCATTTGTTGGCGGTACAATCATCATTTCACCAATGGCGGTACAATCAAATTTACAGCCATTTGTGGCAACTTTTTAAACTTCTTTTGAGGTAATTTCCTTTTGCTTGATATTATAGGATCAGAAGTTATCAAAAACCTATTGAAAACATCTTCGAGCGATTTTTCACGGCTGATTTTTCGTGAAAAATCCTCCCTGAATTTTTTGAAGTCTTTATTGCGAGCTTCTTACGCCTCCTCGGACAATTGACCAATCAGCAACAAAGCATATTTGATGACTTCAGGCCCATGAATTAAAATCTTATGCACAGTTGGGGGCATATTATACCATGGATACATATCCACAAAATATCTTGCTGTGTCTAGCGCAAAATCACGAAATTTTTCAATATTTACTTCGTAACCGAGGTATAGCAAGGAAACTTTTTGGGTGCAGCACTTTTTTGGGTGCAGCACTAACATTGTATTGATGTCGTAATAATTTAGCTTCTACAAGCATAGCAAGAGCGTCTTCATTACTGATCTTTGCTTCTTTCTTATATTTTCAAAAAATTTCCTATATTTAGTTGCTCTTTGAGGTGATGAAGTTGTCACTTCATGCAACAATTTTGAAGCTTCTACATGATATATATGACCTTCATGATATATATATATTCTGTATATGACCTTCAGCTCTCAAACTCATTTTTATGGCACACGCCAAAACTGATAAGGAAGAAGACTCTCTTAATTTTTTTTTTTTAGACTGAGAGACTATTCCACAGCTTAACCGTGTGACCAAAAAACGAGGTTCTATTAGGCATCGATGCAATGGCAAAGGGGTGGGCTTGGACAGCTGCCCGAGTAGACCTGGGAAACAAACGAGCTGGTGGCCTCAGGCCATGTATCTCCCTTGAACACTTACCATAGTAATACTTATGCTTAGGCAACCAACATTACGTCGATGCCCAAGAGAATTGAGAGAGGATGAAATACTTTCATCCCCTATCAAATATATCGCACGACGTTGAATTCGGTTCAGAAGCTTTATATAAGATCTTGAAGCCCCTGCGCAAATGTGCGAATTGTGCTACATTTTCATCCTGATATATGAGGTGTAGATCATGCGATGATCCGCTTAAGCGAAAATTTGCACCGTTTTAAAAAACCTAGGTACTTGCACGCTTCTTTCGACACATCGAAAATATGATCGTTCCAATGAAGATCAGATTGGATCGATATGCCAAGAACGTCAAGAGCGGCTGATTTTACAAGATCCACACCATTCATAATGAGGGGAGCTAAGGGGCAATTCACACGTTGTAGTTTAACAGATAACACTGGGTCTTGCTTGCATTGAACTTTACTCTATTAGCAAGTAACCACTCGGAGATTTTTTGTAGATCATTAAGGAGTGTGTCATTCAAATTTTGCCTTTTTCTCTCAATCTCCATAGAGCTTGGACGTTTTTTGAATGAGTATGAATGACAAATGCTGCTGTCTTCCGCAAAAGAATGTATTGGGTTATGCGGGAATGTTTACCAGAAACAAGGTTGGCGATAGAACTGAACCCTGCGGTACTCCTGCGTTGATGGCTTGCTTTTCGGACGAAATACCGTCAACTACGACTCGAATCGTTCCGTCCTTGAGGAAACACGTGATCCATCGAGCAAAGCTACCATCAAAACCATATGCAGAAAGTTTTGACACGAGCGCTTTATGCCACACTCGGTCGAACGCTTTTGAAATATCAAGAGCAACAACCTTGCTCTCACCGAAAAAGTGAACGCATTTATTGCATTCTTCGGTTAAGAATGCCGTAGGATCACCAGTAGAGTGAGCCCTACGGAAACCATACTGACGGTCGCTGAGCAGTTGGTTGTGCTCCAGATAGTTCACAACGGTGAAGTTTATTACGCTCTCCATAACTTTGGAAAGCGTAAAGCATATCGCAATGGGTCGGTAGTTTGCAGGGTTCATGGCTTCACCCTTTTTAGGTACCAGCTGGACATTTGCCACCTTCCAACAAGATGGAAATACTCCTGTTCTGTAGGAGATGTTGAAAAGGTTGCGCAAAGGCCGAGCCAGCGAAGAAACACACATTTTAAGCACAATTGGCGGTATGCCATCAGGACCAGAGGCTTTGCTTACGTTGAGATTGTAATGACCCTTTTAACTGCTCTCGATCGAAAGTATATCTCCTGCATTGCAGAACATCCACACTCAACAAAGGGCAGTGGCTGATTGCTACCCGAAAGAGTGGAATTTTGTACAAACAATCTAGCCAATAGATTCGCTTTATCAGCCGAGTCAGTGAAAATTTGGTCATCTTTTAAAAGAGCTGGATCGATGACAATGTCTGGTTTTTTATTCTTTTAATAAATGACCAAAAATTTTTGCTCCCTTTGGGGCAGAGAAGAACCTGTTCTCGAATGCGAGCTTCGTGCAGAAACTTTTCGCGTTTTAAAATTGCATTACAGCAATTCCTTGCCTCGATGCGAATCTTTTAGTATCGGTTTTCTTGTTAGAACGCCAATTCTGAAAGGCTTCCTCTTTGGACCTCACTCCAATCCTGCAAGTCTCATCAAACCATGAGTGATCTTTTAGATTAATGCTTCTCATCTTATTGGGAATGAAAGACCGCATACCCAATAAAATAATTTCTTGTACCATGACAGCCGCGGCATTCAAATTTTTATCAGCGAAACATAATTTCCAATTGAAGCTGCGATAATAATTATTTAACGCAGTCCAATTTGCCTTTCCATAAAACCATGCAGTCCTCTTCGGGGCTTTAGGCGTAGAGGTGCAGGGGTTAGAATATGGAAAAACAGCGGAGATGGTACAATGGTCCGAGTTACCAAGAGGTTCGTTGACACTCACATCATATTTTTCATGATGTGAAGTTAGAAAAAGATCAAGGATATTATGGCTTTGGAAATCACTTTGGAGGAAAAAGTGGATTCCTTCACTAGTTGAATCAATTGGTTCGATTCAGCAAAGCTTAACATATTGGCCAACAGGTGTCAATGAGCCCAAATTACGTAACCAAGCCGGGTTTTGGACATTGAAATCGCCTGATACAGCGAACTCACTGTCAGGAAACAACCCCAAAATATGCATGATCGAAACAGAGAGAGAGACCAGTTTGTTAAAAGTGGGCTCCCTTCCTAGATTCGGACTTCTATAAATAAAACAGTAATGCAGCAAGTAAGAGCGAGGCCTGAGCCTAACCCACATCGAGCTAGCTCGGCTACATGGGTATCGCTCAGTGCCATTATTTGAGGCCTATGTAGAGTACAATGTGCATTGCATAAATCTATGCGAAAATGACCAGACATTTCCACACCTTGAAAAATCCAACAAATAAGGGCATATAAGGTAATTAGTTACGGCTGCATGGGAGCTGCACAACATGATCAATATCAAAAGTATTGAAGCAAGTGTTATGCCTTTACTTCAGCACAATTCAGCCCACTGTGCAACCCTACTTACAAACGTAACTTATGTGAAAGGATGGCAGAGTTGACGAAACCGAAAAAAATAACAACAATTACTTACACCGCGAGGAGCATAGAAAAGCCCTTCACATGGTCAAATAAAAAAACACCAATGTTGTCAACGGTGTTGATGCTGCTGCTTACGGCTGGCTCTCTGCAAAACAGCTTTTGCTGTTGTGTTGTTGATTGGAGCTGCTGAGTTTTTGTTGCTTCAAGTTATTGTTGTTGTTTTTATAATTATTTCTTTTGCACTAATGTTTCTTTAAATTGTTTACATTTTGCTATTTTGGTTTTTTCAGAAGAATCTCCAGAAGAAATTTCCTTTCGCCCACGTTTATGAGGATTAGAGGTAGTGAAAGATATTGAAGAAGCTAACCAATCGCTATTAGAACTCAAAAACGTTGACTCAATTATATGTGCTCTTGTCCAACGTAACTTGAATGAGTAAACTGATTTGTTATTTCTGCGAAGCCTCCCTCATATTTTTCCTCAGGACATATTCGTCGCTTCATTTCATCTCTCAAATACTGAAACCTATCATTAAATTAAGAATGCCCAGAGGTTTTTATTGTGTCATACAACTTTTGGCGAGTTATAAAAAATGTATTAGAAGCAGTTCCTAAAAAATAGACAGCACATTTAATTCTAATATTAAAGTTTAAATGCCAAATTCGTATTCCATAAATATGAAGAAATCATATTAATTAATAAAATACAGATCAATATTAACACACGCAGAATTTTGTAAAACTGTATTATATATTTGAAGAAATAACATTCAAAAAGAGATTTGTCACAACAAATTTTCATTTAAGTACTGCAGTAGTAATCCTTATAATAGGGAACCCGATTTCAGAAAATACATATAGGGGAAAATTTTTTTTGTGACGTATCATCTTTTAAATGATAGCTCCTCAATAACGTTTAAGCTTTTACCATGAAAATATTAAAGATATACAGACTGTAACGTATAGCTACAAAATTGAAGGAAAAATAAGAAAAAAAATATAAAACAAAACAAAAACACAAAAAAAAACATAACAAATAGATAAGCAGCGCGGTAAAAACAAACACACTCTTTAGTAGTTGCACTTGTTTGATTTGATAAAAGCGATTGCAGTTCGTTTGCAAAAAATTTAATATTTTTTAAAACGCATAAAATAGCACAACAAAATTTGATGCACTTTATAACAACAGTCCATATTATTAGAAAATCTTTATAAGATGACAACAGAACACCAAAAAAAATAAAGTTTAACTTCACATGCATAGCAAAATATCGGAATTTTTTGACACATTTTTTAATAGACAAAAAAAAAATTCTTTGCAACACTTTATCTAATAAATTGTTGTGGCGTTAGAACAATAATAACCTGAAGTTGAAGGTTCCATTAAAAAATATTGCAAAAAAGAATTTGTTTTAAATAAAAATTTTACATAAAAATGCTGAAAAATTGCGGTTCTCCACTGCGCGCGAACGAAAGCCAAAAAAGTTAATTTTGACAGCTTGTAATTTTTGGACTAGCTCTCTAAAAGTATTAATTTTTTTAGTTTGTGACGCAGAATTTTATTAACTTAAAACTGGTATCCAAGATTTTTTGAATTTTAAGCCAAAAAACCGACTAAATACCCCTCTGTGCAACGTACGTGTTTAGTAAGTTACTTCCGTTTCTAGAAAATACTTGGCTACGTTTTTTTACACAATTCAAGACACTATAATCAAGTACCCAAAATATTAAACACTTTTTATTACAAGTGGTCACGTGTCGTAAAGAAGCAGTGAAACAGAGACCAAAACAGAAAAAATGTTCTCCTAAAAAATATTAAAAATTACATTTAAATTTTAATAAACATCAGAAATTATTTAACTTTTAAAAAATTATTTTTACTTTTCAAAACAGTTCAAGAACTAAAGAACAATTTTTTAATAATTAATTCAAAACATGTTCTTACAATTTGTACTTATGCAAAAAAAATTAAAAAATTCTATTTGCAATGTTGAAGGATTTTAAAAAAAGTTGTAATATATCATATAGATTTCGCGAAATTGGCAATGGTAAGCTTTTGGTTTTAAAAGTATATTTAAAATATTTGTTTATAGACATTATCAGATATTTTTTTAACATATTTTCTTACTTTGCTTTTAACATTTCTATTTGTATAAAATTTTTTTTACATATCTGCAGACCGCAGTCCACTCACTTTGCAAACACTTTTACTGCATAAGTGATATATCTTGCTTACTCGCCAAACTAAAGTTGTTTTTACGCAGCTAAAGAGTTTCACTTCACATTTTTTTAGTACCTCAAAACCTTTTCTCCGAAAAAAGAGATAACTGAATATGGCTTTCATTTAGTATAATTTTATTTACAAACAGTTATAACACGAAAAGGTTTACAATACCGAAAAATCAAATCGCACATAAATATACATAAATAGCTAAGTTTATGCAAAACATACTACTTAAGTAGTTGCATAAAATTATTTAAGCCATATCTTAAGGGAATGTTTCTCAGAAACATACATCCTGCTATACACTTGAAAAATGCTATAAATTTCAAAATAATAACAATTCTTATCCCAATCTGCTTGACGCCACACAAAGGACACAAATAAACCCAAATAAACACACACAGACATATATAAAAATTTAAATCCATTTTTACTTATTTGGATTAAGTGAAGTATTATACAATATTTTAAAAAGTCATTATAACGTATATTCTTCATACGAATAACAACAGTATGCGAATGGGACTGAGGAAAAGGAAGAATCAAATCAAAGCACTGAAAAAGCTGCTTGTTTAGAAGTACGACTTTTTCGATAAACAGCTCTTGTTGCATGTTATCTTTCCATTTTTTTTTTATTTTGTACATTTCCATTTCAATGCTTATCCTATCAATTTTCATTTTCTCTTCATTTTACTCCCGCTCTATTTAACTTTTTATACTCTACTGTAGAATTATTTCTTCTTGCATGATAATTTGTTGCAGAATTTTAAGAATTTCATTGAATATAGCCACTTATTGAATTGCTTTGAGGTTGGTGATGATGGGGAAAAAAGGATATGTCACAAGAAAGCTAACTTGCAGGCAAACTTGCACACAAACATATAAAAACTCACACTCATGCTGCTGCGGAAGCTGTTACGTTGAAAACACGTTACGTGGTCGTAGTTTATGTGTAAAATGTCATAAGCTGAATAATGCACTCGTTCAAGTGCAAAATGGTCTTCTTTTCCTGCCTGCTTTTGTGTGTATGTGTGTGTTTGTGTGTGTTAATGTATGTACGTGTGTGTTCTTGTTTAGTTTTCTGTGAAATAAAATAGACGGGACTGTGGCCACTTACGACGCAAACGTTATTACGAGCATTTGCAGCATAAATTTGAGTGATTGTGTATTTAACTGAGTTACTGAGTGAGTGAATGAGGTGCAGGAATGCGAATGAGTAAAATCCATAACAATGTAAGCGTTTTGTGGGCAAATAAGAAAATAAATAATAAAAAATGAAATAAATTGAAATGTTGTATCATTTCAAAGAAAACAGCTTTTGTTATTGAGGCGTATACTTCACAATAAGTTCTTCTAAAATATGCGTTTTCGAATTGAAAAGAAAATCAAAATCCCCAAGGTTGCTAAGCTTAAAATTTTTAATATGTTAAAGTCAAACATATTATTGGTATAATGAAAATATATTGTTTGTTTATGAGACGGCAATTATTAGACAATGATCTCTTTCTAAGCGCCTAAAATATTCAACATTTTTCCATGTTTAAAGGGCAAACAAGTTCTTTTTGCTCCCAAACCCACCTATATCATAGTCAGACAAACAAAAACAAGTAAATGTACTATTGGGGGTTGGAATTAGTTTTAAAGGTTTTCTAAGAGATGGCGTAACTATCAATAGATCGCATCGGGCACACCTGTGACTATATTCATTTCAAAGCACATTGTCTAAGCTTCATTTTTCAGTATGTGTCATTCCACTGAAGTGTAAACAACATATATTTTTTTCTCTGTGAACATGTCGACTTTCGTTCCAACAAAACGCAATTTGCGGGAAGGTTTACTTTTGTGCTTCCATTTGAAGAAAAAAGCTTACGGGGACTATGCTCCATCGATTTCTACTTGTGAGTACTGGTTCCGTCGGTTTAAAAATGGTGATTTTGATACGGAAGACAAAGAGCGTCCGGGCCAGCCGAAAAAGTTTGAAGATGAGGAATTGGAGGCTTTGCTCGATGAAGACCCGTGTCAAACGCTTCAAGAATTGTCAGAATCATTGGGAGTCGACTTATCAACGGTCGGCAAACGCTTGAAGGCCATGGGAATGATTCAAAAGCAAGGAAATTGGGTGCCGTACCAGTTGAAGCCGAGAGACGTTGAACGGCGATTTTGCATGTGCGAACAACTGCTTCAACGGCATAAAAGGAAGAGTTTTTTGCATCGTATTGTCACTGGCGATGAAAAGTGGATCCATTACGATAATCCTAAGCGAAAAAAATCGTGGGGACCACCCGGCCATGCATCAACATCGAGGGCCAAGCCGAATATTCATGGCGCCAAGCTTATGCTGTGTATTTGGTGGGATCAGAAGGGTGTCGTGTACTATGAGCTGCTAAAACCTAACAAAACCATCACTGGGGAACGCTACCAACAACAATTGATGCAATTGAGCCGAGCATTAAAGGTTAAACGGCCGGAATATGCCAAAAGACACGACAAAGTGGTTTTTCAACATGACAACGCACGGCCACATGTTGCAAGAACCGTCAAGGAAACGTTGGAGGCGCTGAATTGGGATGTGCTACCCCACCCGCCTTATAGCTCAGACATAGCCCCTTCCGACTACCACCTATTCAGATCGATGACGCATGGCGTGGCTGAGCAGCGCTTCACTTCTTACGAAGATACCAAAAAATGGGTCGATTCGTGGATTGCCTCAAAAGACGAATCGTTCTTCCGGCGCGGAATCCATATGCTGCCAGAAAGATGGGAAAATGTTGTAGCTAACGATGGACAATACTTTGAATAATATACATTGTACCGTTGTTTCTAAATAAATGCTCAAAAACCGAAAAAAAACCTTTAAAATTAATTCCAACCCCAATAATATATATATAGAGTATTTTGAACCTTTAGCCTTTTCTTTATGTTTCTTAACTCTTTAATAATCTTGAGTAGTCGTTCCTTGTCAATTCAAATTTAAGTCTCTTTGGATAAAATGTGTCTACAAAAAAATAAAGAATTAATTAAGAAAATATCTTAAACTATGGAACAAAAACTTTATTAAACGCCAAGAGCTGCCGGAAACATTAAATTAATTTGGCTTAATTTGGTATCAAAATTTGTGTAGGTTGATAAGTCAAAAATGAGAAGATTTCAATAAAAAAGCTTAATTTATTACCAGAACAAAGTTTTAAAGTTTGTACGCTCACAAAAAATAGCTCACATTTTTTTAGCACCAAAAATTTCAAAAAATTTCTTTCATCTCCTAAACTATATGATTAGGAGTGAAACGCCTTTCGAGTAACGTATAGGTGGCAACGCTTGGTGTGTTGGTTTAAATAATGATGATATAAAAACGAGTAAAATCCAAGTAGCTCTAGTTAAGCCGCTTTGATACCATAACCTCATAATCTTGTGAGTTGAGTGAGTATCGCACTGTTAGCTTTTAGCCATTCAGTGCGGTTGATGACGTTAAAAGATTGTTAATATTTGTTGTTGAGAGTTCCTTTAGATTGCTAAAGAAGGACTTATCTAGCACTCTTAATCTAGACCTGGCGAGGTTCAGGAAGGAGCACAGAAAGTGTGGTGGTGCTTCTTTTTCATTTGGGTCGTCACAGCTGCGACAATAGATGTTGAAGGGCAATCCGATTTTTCCTGGGTGTACTCTTATGTACCTGTGGCCCGTAATAATAGCCGTAATTCTGCCTATGTCTTTTCGGGATCTTGAGGGCATCTCCTTAGTCCTGCTTAGTTTGTAAACTGGCCATTAGTGAAGTGCTGCAGGTTGACAGACCTCTCAACCTTCGACCGACTAAGGCCAAGCATTAAGAGAGAATTCTTCCCTAAACGATGTTCAGTGGAACTGCGTCTGGTTCCGCTCTCGAAATATTAAGGAACCCCGCTTAGCCAGTTCATCCGCCTTTGCATTACCATACATGTTCCTATGGCCGGGATGCCAGATTATGGTATAGTTAAGTTAGTGACTTAGACGGGCCACTTCATTCTTACACTGCCTAACAAGTTTGAAGTTGGTGCTGATCGCAGCTAAAGCTTTAATGGCGGCTTGGCTTACCGTAAAAATAGCTGCACTGAGGTGATTGGTATTGGCTATACTTTAGGCGTGACAAGCTTCTCTTATCGCTAAAAGTTCGGCCTGGAAGACACTGGCTGAGGTTGGTAGACGAACAGCGCTTCCATTCCCTGTTTCTCAGAATATATGGCCGTTCTTTTAATGCACTCATCTTAGAGCCGTCAGTGTAGAAAGACACATCGAAGACTATGTCAGGTCCCCTATTGCGCCACTCTACCCTGGTGGGGAGCTTGGTCTTAAAGGCAGTATCATCTTCCGTGTTACTAGAAACCAATTTCAGAGGTAGCAGATTAAGAATGTGTTCGTGTCCATATGGCCTATTTCGCCAGTTGCAAGGGCTTTCTGAGTCTGACTGCACTGTTTGTTGCGGTAAGCTTGATGTGTACATCTATAGAAAGCTACTGTATCAAGACATTAAGTGCGTTGGTGGGGCATGAGCGAATACTCCCTGTGATACCTATGCACGCGGATCGCTGGATCCTGGCTAGTTTTGTTATGTTGTATGCTTTGTTCAAATTAGGCCACCATACTAGTGCACCATGTTACTGGATAGGGCGCACTACTGCTGTATATAGCCATAAGAGTATTTTCGGTTGAAGACACCATTTTCTACCAAAGGACTTTTTGCAGGCGTAATAGGCTATGCAAGCCTTTTTTACAGTAGGTTTGATGTTGGTTTTCCAGCTGAGCTTGGAATCTAGAATGACTTCTAGATATTTTGCGCTGCTAGATAGTGTAAGACGTTGGTTGTTTAACTTTGGAAGGAAAAATTGTTGCACTTTGGTTTTTGTATTTGAATAGCATCATTTTGGTCTTACGAGGGTTAACTTCTAGACCGCCCCTGGCAGCCCAGAGACTGAGTTTTTCCAAAGCTACCTCCATTAGCTCACTGAGCGTAGAAGGGTACAGTCCTGACACCACAATAACCACATCATCCACATAAGCCACCACTTTGACCCATTAGGTTAGGTTTGGTAAAGGCTGAGCCGATAGTGCAGGACCGTTGTGATTATGTGAGATTATGTGGTACTCTTTAAAACCTAGTTGAGAGTTTCCTCCTTTGGCAAGTCCATTTAAAAAGGGATGGCCCAGAGTTGCCATTCTCCTTTTAGCTAGAGCCGGACATTCGCAGAGGAGGTGCTGAACATTTTCTACCTCCTCCTCCTCACATCTGCAGCTTCTGCAGAAATCGTTTGATGCAACTCCCAACCGAAGAGCATGCGCTCCGATCAGGCAGTGACCCGTTAGGATTCCTACTATTTTTGGCAGGTTTACCCTGCTTAACTCAAGCAGTGAGTTGGTGCGTTTTAAGTCGTAGGTAGGCCATGTTAGCTTAGTTATCCTACATGTATCAAGGCGTTCTCAGCGTTCTTGTGCAAGACCTAAGGATCTGTTCTTGCACTGGAGTTTATAGGAGGAAATGGGTATACCAATAAAGTCCTCATTTAAGAGGGTGTTAGAAGTCGTACCCTTCCTTGCCAATTCGTTGGCCAAATTGTTGCCCTCGATATCCCTGTGTCCGGGTATCAATGCAGCTTGCTTGTCTGAAAAGATGGAAATACTTTTTCCTTCAAGGTCTTTTTGACCTGAAATCTTAGTGGTTTCGTAAAAAGCCATCATTACTGCTGGGTAGATACTACAATAGTTAGGAAGTCTAAAGGACGCTTCGATTTCGAGATCCTGGGAGTAAATACCTCCCCCTACTTGTTCTGGAAGTTTGGATCCATCTGTGAAGATTTTTATGCCAGAGGTTTTAATGGGGATTTGAAGGGATGAGAACTACGTAGTTTTTTTCAAGATTTAAGCACGGCACACAGTAGTCTGTTTTGTCGGGTGCAGACGAGCTTAGAATAATTGTGTGGCCGCAGTTGTTACCTATCCAATTACCAGATTCTCTGTCTCAGGGCTGCTGTGTTGGCACATTCCCTGGCAAAGATATCTAGAGGAGGAAGGTGAAGCATGACATTGAGGGCGCTAGTTGGTGTTGAGGACAGTGCCCCAGTAATACATAGACCTGCGCTTCTTTGCACCTTTGCAAACTTCTGAAGTGCAGTTGTCTTATCAAGGGCCCTCCACCATACCAGTGAGCCATATATCAGTATGGGGTGAACAATTGCTGTATAAATCCACTATTTTGGGGGGGAAACCCCATTTTTTACCTTTAGCTTTTTTACAGGCAAAGAGTGCTATGTTTGCCTTTTTAACACGTTCCTTAATGTTAAAATTAATGTTAACTCCTAGGTATTTCGTGCTGTCGCTAAGGTTCCTCGTGCTGACGCGGAGGTTCTAAGTTGGTGTTTTTATATATCCTACTGAAAGGATGAGATCTGTTTTCTCAGGGGTTTACACTTAAACTACACGAGGATGCCCTCTTGAGAGAATGAAGAGTGCTCTCTCCATGAGTTGACAGAGAGTTTGGGGAAACTTTCCGCTAAAAATGATTGCAATATCGCCTGCATAAGCAACAACCTTGTAGCTTTCCCCCTCCATGATATGCAACAGCTGGTCAACTGTCACGGACCACAGAAGTAGAGAAAAAGCTCTTTCCTGCGGAGTGCCTCAGCTAAAAAACCTGCGAGTGGAGGATCCCCCCAGATCTGAGTTTTACCAACCTACCCAAGAGCATCTGGTGTACGAAACTCACAAAAAAATCCTCCGCCCCCAGTTTCGACAAGGCCGAGGTGACTTTAACCCATTACTGTTTTAAGAACTTCGTTCATGGCGATGAGCCAGAGTAGAGGGAAGATTACTCCTCCTTATCCCTACTGACTAGTCTCGTGAGTTGAAAACCACCCAGGTCTACCTGGATTATTCTGTTACCGAGCATTGAGATTATCCAGTTTCTCACCGGTGCTTGCACACCAAGGTTAGTCATAGAATCAAAAATGGCCTTAGTGTGTAGATTCTTAAATGCCCCTTCTATGTCCAAGAAGGTTACAAGAGTGTACTGCTTTAATAAGATATATATTTCAATAGTAGTGATAACCTCGTATAAGGCAGTATCTGTGGATCTGCCCTTGAGGTATGCATGCTGGGCGTTGGATATGTTATTACCCTCTAGAACGTCCCTAAAATGAATGTCAAGTAAACGTTCCAGGGTTTTTAGTACAAATGATATGAGGCTTCTTGGTCTGAAATCCTGGGCTGATTCATTAGCTCTCCTCCTAGTTTTTTGTATAAATTTTGCCTTTACTCTTCTCCGCCTGCTTGGAGTGTAATTAAGGCGGAGGCAATTTTCGAAGACAGAGAGTAGGATAAGTGCAACTATATCTTGTGGTTTCTGTAACATTATTGGTAGCATGCTATCAGGCCTGGAGATTTGTATGCAAAGAAGCGTTTTATAGCCAAAATAATCCTTTCATTTGAGATAAAGAAGCCAGTAAGAACCGCAGCAGGGACCTCGAGTTATTCTAGACCTGAGGTCTGATTGCAACTGTTCCTGCAGCCGGAAAAAAGTGTGTTGAGTAAGTGTTCCAGTGATTCATCGGTAGATTTTGTCTACGCACCATCTTCTTTCCAAATGAAAGAGGGACTGGTGCTTTCTTTGGAAAGAACTATGCATAGTCTCACCGATTCTTTGATATTATCGATTAATTGGATGTATCCCTACCAAGAATGCGTTTTCGTGTCACGAATTGCTTTCTTGTAGCTTTTGAGGGTTTCTTTATATGGTTGCAAAACACGCTGATTAGGACACGAGTTGAAAATTCTCTTAAGAGGAAAGGATTTCTTTCTGCCCCTGCTAATGGGATATGTGACTCTAAAGGCAACCTGCATGATTTGCTCTAGGGCCTCCACGGAAGAGTTTAGCTCCTCCACAGTTGAGATTTGCTTGCAGGCTAAGGAATGGACTTTTGGGCGAGCAACCCTGACAAATTTAGCCCAGTCAGTACGTTTGGGTTTACGAAATGGAAGAGGGGCCTCTATTGCCAAGTTCAAATATAAGAAAAACAAGCTGTGATCTGAGAAGGAGCTCTTGCTTCGAAACTCTACAATTAACTACTTTTAGAAACTCGTTTTCGGATAGTAGGGAAATGTCCAAGACTTCACTCCAGTCTGTAAAGTTGTCAATACTTGCAAAAGTGAAAGTAGGTAGTAGCCTTGTTGCATGTATTTAAATTGGAGTTAGTAACGCAGTCGAATAAAAACTCACCTCTGGTGCTAATTTCTGAGCTGCCCCATAACCTGTGGCTTGCATTGGCATCGCAGCCCAAGAGAGTGCTGGTGTTACCTTGAATCGCAGTGGACACTAAACGCTTCACCTTGCCTGGAGGAGCTTCCCTGTCGTGACCCATATAGGCTGAGGGTATTATGAGGTCATCTGCGCCCTCTAGTTTGACAACTGTCAAGTCTGGAGCGCTAAGGTCAGGGAGAAAAAAGAAATTTATGTGCTTTTTGGCTACAATGCAGGTTCTTGGCTTACCTACTGTTCTTCGTAGTAGATGTTGTATGCGTTGTTCTGTAACCCCCTTTTTAAGGAGTTTCAGACCCAGGTCTCCTATATAATGCTCACGTCGATACCATCCTCCATCATAAGGATGGCCAGATTATCCGCAGCATATCTGGCGTGCTGCAGGTTAACCCGTACGACCGTGAGCATTACATGATTGGTGGTCGTGACTGTTGTAGGAAGGCGCCGGTGCATCCTCAATTATAAGAGAAGAAAGTATTTCGCCTACGCTAACACCTTCTTCTGTGGATGGTTCCTTGAAGATTTTAAGTTTGGCACAACGTATGCCTAGTTGCCTGCTTTTTCGAGAGCGACCAGGAACTCGTCCGTTATGAGCAGCAAGTTTGTTATGTTATTGCGCTGGAGGTCTTCAGTCTGGATGACCGACCAGTCGTGCATGGGGATATCCGCGTTGTGCAGCTGGAGGATTTCGATTAGATAGCTACTCTCAAGCTTCATCAAGGGCAACCAAATACAAGCATGAGATCTCCTTGAAATATCCTTAGTCGGGATAGGCTTGAGGCTTAATCTATGATCTAAGTTCTGATCTAAGAACTTCCTTAAAAATTCCTTGGAGAACTGATCCTCACATTTGGTCACCTGGAACCCTCACACTACTTCTGTGGATTGGAAAGAGGGCAACTTGGCCTCGATATTGCCCCACTCCTCCAAAATCTTCTTGCGGCTGTTGAAGCTATTTTCCATGAATGCAGGTCTGCATCCTAAGTATCTTACAAACATTTTGATGTATAAATCATTGGAGTTATGTCGAAAAACATGATCAAAACTTTTTAACAAATCTATTTTCTAAACATTTAAAGCACTTTGCCGGCATGCTGCTAGTGAAGACGTGTTCCTTTTCAAATTTAATGCGAAAAATCTACATGGATTTAAGATAATAGTAGTCTTATAATGAAATGCAACGAACAGTTTGCGGTCCCTTTGGAAAAATATTTAAAAATTGATTTTATATTTCTAGTGTGGCAAATTAGCCTAAAACATTCCTTTTTTATTTTTTTTAATAAAATATTTTAATATAACCGAAAAAATTGGGTTTTCAGTAGTATTAAACTGAAATCGTTGGTTGTAGTGCAAAGTGTCAAATTGACACTAAACGTCTTTTACGTTACAAAAAATAAAATACTTTTGAAGGTAAGAAAGGAGATTCAAAATTTGAAGCCTATAGAATAAATATACAAATACTTGATTTCGACTTAAAATTCAAATGTTAAAATATATGGGGAAAAGTATTAAAAATAACCTGTAACGCTCTTACTTTTTCTTTAAAATGAGCAATCAAACATGATTATTGGATAAACCATCCATTTCTGATTTTTCTTTTAATTTCTTCAAAAACGTCGGCCTTTGTAGTCTAGTGATGAGTGCTCAAGACTATCAACCCAAAGGTACCTGGTTCGAATCCGGGTGCGGGCATGGTTCTTTTCACTTTCTTTGTTCTTTCCTTCATTTAAGAATTATGGAAAACTAAAAATCCACAACTTTATTGTGGAAAATGTGGAATTAAAGGACTGGAGCAACTAAGGGCTAGAAATGCTTGCTGAGGTTAAGGCATAACACTAGCCTCGTTCAAAAGCAATTCAAATTGTCTTTAACGGTTGTTTTGCCTAATCAATAATTCACGTATGGTTCCAATCAATTTCTCTAAATAATCTATCCCTTTTCTTTCAGGTCAAAGACCAAACCTTGTTTGTATAAAGCGCATGCCTTGGTTCTTTGATCTTAAAAAAAAATTAACTTTGTTCTCTTCTTCTTACAAATACTTTTAAAATCTTTGAATGAAAGTATTCCAATGGTGCAATTACGTTGAAGAACGACTTCGTATCGGAGCGGTCAAGCTAAGATATTTTTAGGAAAAACTCCCAACAATTAAAAAAAAAAGGAAAAGTTGAATAAAATATTTCAACAGAAAATTTAAGCATATTCATAAGCTTTTTCATGCAAAACTAAAAAAAGAACCAATATTCTTATAACAAAGTTATAGAAGATTAATCTAGACTTATTTGTTGTGTTTTGTCTTGAAACTAGGGACTAGGGACTTGAAACTAGATTATAATATTATTGCACTAAGCTCTTCAATTGTTCAAACCATTCCGAGTGCGAAATATATGTTTTTCGATTAATTTTAAAATTTGTCTTTTTTTTATTCGATAAGTAGCAAAATATTAATTTAAGTTTTATTTGAAAAAATTAACTTTAAATTTTGGTAATCTTTAACTCTTTGGTAATCGAATTTTGTGTTTTTTTTTGTCATTTTTTCAATACATCACTTTAGAATATAAGCCGCAACATTTTTTGTATACTTATTTTATATAAATTTAAAAAATAGAAATCCCTTTTTAACTTTTTTCCGAGCAAAAAAAGGTTTGTTTTAAAAATAAATTTTAGTTCGGCGAATGATTGAAAAAAATTTTCATTTCTAAATGCCGAAAATGCACTTTCTAAAAATAAAACTTCTAGTGTGCAGCAATATTTGACCACTCAAAAAGCAATTCATAGAAATGTTAAAGCTGAAAGTTTGACGGTACTAAAAAAGAGTGCGAAAAAAATCTACTTGACGTCAACACCAAAAATAACAACCTTTCAAATATCGTTCAGTAAATTTCAATCACTAACACCTCTTCAAACATTCACTAGCACACTTCTTTTTTAACACACACACCAGCAAACACATACATTCACACTCACACATACACTTTACATTGAGTGGCACTCACAATGTGACTCTCAATATGACTGCTTCAATGTGAAAGGGTGGCAACACTTTGCAAATATTTATTTTAAAAGCTTTAAAAATAGCTGGAAGAGAAACAGTGCTTATATTAAGGGATTTTAAGGATTTTTGTTGCACTAAAAGAACAACAACAAAAGTCAGAAATTCGGCCTGTAAAATGAGCGGAAGTGCTTAAAAGGCTTCTTTCTGAGTTGCACTCAAGTAGCTTCCACAAGAAGTTTCAAGTGATAATAACTTTATGTTATATCTGGCTATGTTGCAGTCATAAGTAGCATTTATTTTGGCATTTTTCTCTTGATATTTGCAATATTCTAAAAGTATTTTTTTTTTCTTTCTTTCGTTGCACTCTACATTAAAGCATTTCCCTCATTTTACTTGGCAGTTTACAAAAATCTCTCGCTGTCAGCTGTCAGTTTTAAGCCTTCAAAGAGTATTTAAAATAAACCATGGCAAGAACTAAATTTAAAACAAATTTTCGGTTCAAGTACTGGCGGCTTATGCGGTGTCAGCAGCTTTGGCAGTACATAAGAAAAACTATTCTCGAAAGTACTATTAAAAATGTATGAACACTTAAGAGAAAAACAAGAAAAAAATATTTCTCGGTGTAAAATTGTGAAAAGAAGTTTTTCACACTTTTATGCATTTTTAACGATTTGCTTCCCTAGTTAGCAAGAGTTGAAAAATTCTACTAAGAATTTTAAACTAGTATAAGTGGCAATAAATTGTGAGGCTGTTGTTGTTGTCATGGTACTTAAAATTACATTAACGTTAAAAAAACCAGCAAACAACGCAAAAAAATGTTGAAAATTTTATTTTTATATACATAATTTCTATGAAAATAACAGAAAAGTATTTCAATATTAAAAAAAAAATGTTTCAAATAAATTTTATCCCAAAAATCTTTTAAACTTTAAACATCTGAATAATAAAACAAACTTTCAAACCAATTTATAAAATCTATAATATCTATAAAATCTATAAAATCTATAAAATCTATAAAATCTATAAAATCTATAAAATCTATAAAATCTATAAAATCTATAAAATCTATAAAATCTATAAAATCTATAAAATCTATAAAATCTATAAAATCTATAAAATCTATAAAATCTATAAAATCTATAAAATCTATAAAATCTATAAAATCTATAAAATCTATAAAATCTATAAAATCTATAAAATCTATAAAATCTATAAAATCTATAAAATCTATAAAATCTATAAAATCTATAAAATCTATAAAATCTATAAAATCTATAAAATCTATAAAATCTATAAAATCTATAAAATCTATAAAATCTATAAAATCTATAAAATCTATAAAATCTATAAAATCTATAAAATCTATAAAATCTATAAAATCTATAAAATCTATAAAATCTATAAAATCTATAAAATCTATAAAATCTATAAAATCTATAAAATCTATAAAATCTATAAAATCTATAAAATCTATAAAATCTATAAAATCTATAAAATCTATAAAATCTATAAAATCTATAAAATCTATAAAATCTATAAAATATATAAAATCTATAAAATCTATAAAATCTATAAAATCTATAAAATCTATAAAATCTATAAAATCTATAAAATCTATAAAATCTATAAAATCTATAAAATCTATAAAATCTATAAAATCTATAAAATCTATAAAATCTATAAAATCTATAAAATCTATAAAATCTATAAAATCTATAAAATCTATAAAATCTATAAAATCTATAAAATCTATAAAATCTATAAGATCTATAAAATCTATAAAATCTATAAAATCTATAAACTCTATAAAATCTATAAAATCTATAAAATCTATAAAATCTATAAAATCTATAGAATCTATAAAATCTATAAAATCTATAAAATCTATAAAATCTATAAAATCTATAAAATCTATAAAATCTATAAAATCTATAAAATCTATAAAATCTATAAAATCTATAAAATCTATAATATCTATAAAATCTATAAAATCTATAAAATCTATAAAATCTATAAAATCTATAAAATCTATAAAATCTATAAAATCTATTAAATCTATAAATCTATAAAATCTATAAAATCTATAAAATCTATAAAATCTATAAAATCTATAAAATCTATAAAATCTATAAAATCTATAAAATCTATAAAATCTATAAAATCTATAAAATCTATAAAATCTATAAAATCTATAAAATCTATAAAATCTATAAAATCTATAAAATCTATAAAATCTATAAAATCTATAAAATCTATAAAATCTATAAAATCTATAAAATCTATAAAATCTATAAAATCTATAAAATCTATAAAATCTATAAAATCTATAAAATCTATAAAATCTATAAAATCTATAAAATCTATAAAATCTATAAAATCTATAAAATCTATAAAATCTATAAAATCTATAAAATCTATAAAATCTATAATATCTATAAAATCTATAAAATCTATAATATCTATAAAATCTATAAAATCTATAAAATCTATAAAATCTATAAAATCTATAAAATCTATAAAATCTATAAAATCTATAAAATCTATAAAATCTATAAAATCAATAAAATCTATAAAATCTATAAAATCTATAAAATCTATAAAATCTATAAAATCTATAAAATCTATAAAATCTATAAAATCTATAAAATCTATAAAATCTATAAAATCTATAAAATCTATAAAATCTATAAAATCTATAAAATCTATAAAATCTATAAAATCTATAAAATCTATAAAATCTATAAAATCTATAAAATCTATAAAATCTATAAAATCTATAAAATCTATAAAATCTATAAAATCTATAAAATCTATAAAATCTATAAAATCTATAAAATCTATAAAATCTATAAAATCTATAAAATCTATAAAATCTATAAAATCTATAAAATCTATAAAATCTATAAAATCTATAAAATCTATAAAATCTATAAAATCTATAAAATCTATAAAATCTATAAAATCTATAAAATCTATAAAATCTATAAAATCTATAAAATCTATAAAATCTATAAAATCTATAAAATCTATAAAATCTATAAAATCTATAAAATCTATAAAATCTATAAAATCTATAAAATCTATAAAATCTATAAAATCTATAAAATCTATAAAATCTATAAAATCTATAAAATCTATAAAATCTATAAAATCTATAAAATCTATAAAATCTATAATATCTATTAAATCTATAAAATCTATAAAATCTATAAAATCTATAAAATCTATAAAATCTATAAAATCTATAAAATCTATAAAATCTATAAAATCTATATAATCTATAAAATCTATAAAATCTATAAAATCTATAAAATCTATAAAATCTATAAAATCTATAAAATCTATAAAATCTATACAATCTATAAAATCTATAAAATCTATAAAATCTATAAAATCTATAAAATCTATAAAATCTATAAAATCTATAAAATCTATAAAATCTATAAAATCTATAAAATCTATAAAATCTATAAAATCTATAAAATCTATAAAATCTATAAAATCTATAAAATCTATAAAATCTATAAAATCTATAAAATCTATAAAATCTATAAAATCTATAAAATCTATAATATCTATAAAATCTATAAAATCTATAAAATCTATAAAATCTATAAAATCTATAAAATCTATAAAATCTATAAAATCTATAAAATCTATAAAATCTATAAAATCTATAAAATCTATAAAATCTATAAAATCTATAAAATCTATAAAATCTATAAAATCTATAAAATCTATAAAATCTATAAAATCTATAAAATCTATAAAATCTATAAAATCTGTAAAATCTATAAAATCTATAAAATCTATAAAATCTATAAAATCTATAAAATCTATAAAATCTATAAAATCTATAAAATCTATAAAATCTATAAAATCTATAAAATCTATAAAATCTATAAAATCTATAAAATCTATAAAATCTATAAAATCTATAAAATCTATAAAATCTATAAAATCTATAAAATCTATAAAATCTATAAAATCTATAAAATCTATAAAATCTATAAAATCTATAAAATCTATAAAATCTATAAAATCTATAAAATCTATAAAATCTATAAAATCTATAAAATCTATAAAATCTATAAAATCTATAAAATCTATAAAATCTATAAAATCTATAAAATCTATAAAATCTATAAAATCTATAAAATCTATAAAATCTATAAAATCTATAAAATCTATAAAATCTATAAAATCTATAAAATCTATAAAATCTATAAAATCTATAAAATCTATAAAATCTATAAAATCTATAAAATCTATAAAATCTATAAAATCTATAAAATCTATAAAATCTATAAAATCTATAAAATCTATAAAATCTATAAAATCTATAAAATCTATAAAATCTTTAAAATCTATAAAATCTATTAAGTCTATAAAATCAATAACATTTTAGAAATCTAAGACTGTTTAGTTTTCTTAAAATATGCCAAAAATGTTTCTATAGTCCTTGTTGATTTGCTCTCTTTGAACGGTTTAATATTTCTTTAAGAAAAGTTTTTTTAATGCATTAATTAAGAAACAATCCTAATTAAAACTTGGCTACATAAAAACTTTCAACACATGAAGTTAAGCAAGTAACGTGAGAACGTGACCTTTGACCATATTTTGACTCGCGTAGATTCACTTCATATGCGACTTATCAAGTTTTCTTTCGATTAATTGAGAATTTATATATTTCATCATTTTTTCCCCTCTCATCTTTACTGTATGGCAATGGCCATGAAAGCTTTAACAGCAAGAAAACACAAACATACAAAGTAATATTTCAGACTGCTCGAGTGGTAAATGGAGCGGGTAGTTGCTGCCTACGCTGCTCACTTGGTCACGAATCCTCACCATCATCAGCATATTGAAGTTGCATCAATTCAATGCTTAGTTTTTTTTCTCTTTTTTTCTATCATAGTCCTTGAAAAGCTCTGTTAAGAACTTTTACCGCAAAGTAGCAAATAACCAGGAAATTCTTCTGCTGTTGCTGCTCTGCAATTAGCCTTGAAGTAGGATTTCATCATATAAAATTGATTTTGTGCAGTGAACTTGTACTTGGCCAGTCCAAGGTGCATTGGTGGTTGATGCTGAGCTCAGCATAACGTGTAAGCTTAGCTAAGTCTCTATCATCTGCTTCATTGCAATACAATCCGGCGGCATTTAGTTTATTTGCCTATTTTGTACAAATATGTACTTGCTTGTTGCTACAAAGAGATGTCTGCAACAAGTTTCTTCAATTGAAATCGTAGAAACGTGTTACGGGTTGCTTTGACTAGCTTTTGTTGGCAGGGTGGTGGGATGAGGCGTTCTGAGATTTGTTCGGAAGAGCCTCAGTTTCAGCAGCACGACTTGAATTGAATTTATTTAACGATCAACGTGAGGAACGTGATTTGCTTGGATGATGCAGATAGCTGTGATTGTAGCTACTATTTTCGCTTTATTTGATAATGTTTGACGTGTTGTTCGCTTGAACAAAATGTGAAATAGAAATTCAGATGCTTGATAGTTTTTATCATATTAATTAAGTGTATTCAAAAATAATGTATTATCGAAAGAGGTATTTGCATTTTATTTAACACTTTTAAAGAAACACATCAAGAAAGTATTGGGAATTGGTCATTTAAAAAGCTCGCTTAAAAGCATTGTAAAAATTTTTGTCAGAGAGTAAAATAAAGAATATTATCTGAGTATTGTACGGTATTTGAAAAAGCGAATGCGACACGATAACACATCATCCTACAAGGATATCATGTGATAGAATTTTAGGCCAAAAACTCAACAAAAACCATAAAGCAACCACCGTTTTCACCTGATATGGTTTCGTCCGATTTTTTTTCTTTTTACAAAACTCAACTATTGGAAAACATAAAAGAGAATTCGCAGCGAGCACAAAAGTTGATTTTAGATGATTATATTATTTGTTACCATAAGTATTTTATTTCGAAAACAGCCTACTTTTAAGGCGATACAAAAACTTTGAATGAATAATAAATTTTTTGAATTTTTTTGGCCAAATCCCGGTATTTTTGAACAGATTGTTTGTTACTTTTGGACATATATCAGATTTGTGTTATCAGCCCATAATTCTATATATGGCCATAACTAGGGATTATATACAACAAATTAAATTGAATAAAACATAGCACTGCTCTAACAAAAATTCAAACTTTTAACAATTTTATGTGGTTTTTGTTACCATGAAACAGTACTAAATCAAACTAGCGCAATAAATTTCACAGTGCAAAGTTTACGAGTCTTACTAAAAAATTTTATTTGCGATCATTTTTAAATAGGATTACTCCAAGAAGCATACCGAGTCTTAAGGCATAATACACATCACGCTGGGAAAATCGGGGCGCTCTCCCCCCCCTCCACGCCAAAATCTTCTTGAAAATGCTTTTATGTTCCTTGATAATGTGATAATGAATTTTAAAAGTCGATTTTTAACAACAATTTTGGATTTATATTAATTTTTAGTACTTTATCCTTATTCTGTTACCTGGAAAACATTACGTTATCTGCAGATTATAACAGATGTTCGTTATTCTTCATATAATCTCCGGAGGCTTAGATGATATGTCAAAAAAGCAAGGTATGATTCAAGTAATAGTGCTTTTCACTAGACCTGGCGCAGCATTGTATGAAATTTTATTTTTTTTGGAATTATGGGTAGCAGTAATAATGTGAGGTTTGGTGTTAAAATAAACGTCCTAAGTTTTCAAATCGATCGAAGTGTGCCAAAATGAAATCAAAGTTTCAAACATTAAAGAAAGTAGTTTAAAACTTTTCGCTTAAATGACATTGCTCAGTTTTGTGTGTATTTCGATAAATATTTAGAAATAAATAAAATTTTTATACGTAAGACCATTTCTAGTGGTAATAGAACAGCCATGTTCGTCGAAACGGCTTCGTTCATCAGGTGAAAATGTGTTTTTGATCGGAAAATGTGAAAAAACTACAAGTGCAAAATTAACGTCTAAAAACAAGTGCTTCAGTTTTTTTTTTACAATGTCCGTTACGAAAAAAAACCATTACTCAAAAAGCACAGTTAGTGTTCGACGAAATTTTATCCTTCTGGAAGAGAGCTCGAATTCCAAAGCCTTGTAAAAGAACATGTTTTGCAAAAGTGTTGAAGTAATATGAGGTCTGTAGAACTGCGCAGAAAGGTTATAATTCTCCATGTCCGAGTGAGCACAAAATTGTTAATGATTTTAAGAACAATTTTGACTCTTTGTTCGATAATGCACACATTAACGCTCTTGACATTTTGACCATCGCAAAATATTGAGTTTTCCTCGTAATGACCCCTTATCAACACGGTTAGTTTTCTTGCCAAAAACTCGAGAATACAAAAGCAAGAAAACACCGTCGACTTGCTGGCAAGAAAATTTGCAGTATGGAAAGCGGTCAATTCAACGGAAAGAAGGTCGTGTGGGTAGCTTGATTGGTATTGGCAAAGTCTCTTAAAGAAAGAACAACGAAAGGTGCAGCGACTCGAGAACGAACAGCAATGGAAAGCCACTATGTTTTTTTAACGTTGACCTCTGCCGTGAAGGCTTAATTCAACGGTGCTCCAATGCTTGGGACAAATATGAAGCGTCGGCCAACGCCCCTTCGGAATTCAAGAAAGACCACTTTGAAAGGTTCCCCTAACATTATGCAACAGAGCCCCATCTATCTTGTCGTCAGATACATGGTCGTGGCACTTTTAGCTACTTGAATTTGTACATGACTTGGTTATTTTAATAACCTTGGGCTATCTCGGTAATCAATACCAATAATATAACCCATTACTTTTTTAGCCGCAATAATCATCCACGTCGTATCAAGGGTCATCACTCCTTGGCACGAAGACTAAGGCGGCAACTACATAGGCCTGTCAACATATTATCAAGTTCCTCAATCTCAGTGGACACAACTCAGACTATTTAGGTTTCCCCGTCGCCTGTACTCAAATTCCAAAGGTAACAGTATATTGATCCGGTAGTTGCTTACCTTCCTAACATTTACTGTTTGAAATAGCGAGATTCAATCTACCATCATTCTCTTAGTAATTTAAGGGAATCACCAGCCCGAGTTCAACTTAAGAGTAACTCACACCGGCCTTTCTGGCCTAACCACAGCCAGAGCGTTATGAATACCCCACGTGGGCCTAACCCAAACGACAGTCAATACCTGGGCTCAAGGCTCCACCTGACAAGGCTCTTCAACATCCCGTCTTACAGACCAAAAGTTCTTAGAACATTTATATTTGACTGTGACACCTTCAGCCACTCGAATTGTACATGACTAGGTTAAAAAATAACCATAGGTTTCCCAGTAAAACCGGGTAAACCTCAATCCTACTTATGCAACGTCGTTATCCTAATTAAGACTTAATTAAAAGCCCTTTTCAGAAAACTAAAAAGCATGAGCCGTTGTATACCAATTGGCTTATACAACGGTCCGAAGATTAAATGTTTCCTACATAATAACCTTTATTCTAAGAGAAGGTCTGCAGAACAACGATAGATCAGGTCTCCTCATCATTGATGGATGACTGTCCCCGCTCTTCAAGTTATGTTGGATTGATCGTCCATCGAAAGCATATTACAGATGACGGTGTTATGATAACTTAATATCAAAACCATGCTTTCTCCAAGAATTTGGCAGCAACAACCAAGGCTCAAGGTAAACCTTTTTATTTTACAGTTATCAGACGAACATTCAAGAGCCGTGCCTCAAGAATGAACTCATTATGAGATCAGTTCATGGACCGTGCCCCATGAACTGCCCATCCAATAACAAACCCTTACCACTTCTATTCCTGGCTTGGGACAGGCAGATTCCCCGAAGGTCCTCTGGCGGGCTTACAGCAATGGAAAGAAAAGTGGCAAGCAAATAACTCGTTAGGATTTGACTAAAAATGTTCAATAAATTTGCAATATAACATTTTTGATAATAGAATTCGCTGTAGCAAACATTAGATTTGATGGCAGCGATAGTAATAGCGAATTAGTAGAAGATGAATTGACAATTCCGATGGATTCAGTTGGAGGTGGAAGTTCCGATGGATTCAATTGGATGCGGAAGTTCTGGAGGTTCGATACTTTCTGCAATTTCTGGTAGAGATAAGATTGAACTTTTGGCTTTTGTCCTCACATCTGATAATACAGAAAAATTAATTGCGATTCCCATAGTGGAAAATGGATCTGTAAAGCAATCGCCCAAAGCATTTAATTAATAGATAATTTCTTAAATAAAAGTTAAGCTAAAAAAGATCGAAGAACACGGTGTAATAAGAAATTTTAGACATTGCTCAAATGTACAAAAAATATTACAGACATTTTTCTTATAATATTTTTGCTTGAATCAAGCAAACCAGCAAAACTTTGCTCAATCACGCTGTGATTTTTGAAAAAGATTGCTAAATTGAAATCACTTCTCATGTATTTAGAAAAAAGCAAAATTATATTAAACTCAAGCAAATATTTGCTAAGTTTTTATAAACTCAAATAGCACATTTCTACTAAACTCAAGCAAATATTTGCTAAGTTATTATAAGCTCAAATAGCAAATTTTCCTAAGTTCAGGCAAATATTTGCTGAGTTATTATAAACTCAAATAGTAAATTTTAACAAATTTCAAGCAAATTTATTTTAAACACACGAGCACGAGTTTATTCTTAATGAAGAAAATTAGGGCGACGATTAGTTAACAGCTGCAATGGTCGAATGGATAAGCCCTTGCGCTTACACTCACTCGGCCGAGGTTCTATTCTCCGGATAATGTTGATTTTTTAATTTAATTTAATATAAATAACTCTGTGCGGCACAAAAATCTGTATTCAATAATTTCAACGTTATTTCACTTAATTTTAATATGAGGAATCTCGCGTTAACATCCGTTTTTCCACTTTACCGAAGGCTTTAGTGCAAAAAATTTTTTTAATTAGACAAGATATGCACTCATTTGCATGTTGAGAACTCTTGAACCATTAGGATTTTTATTTTGATTAGTTAAAAAAGTTATTTCTATTATTCTTGCCAACAACTTTGTTGAGCAAATATATAACGAAAAATCATTTAAAATTGTCTTTAAACCTTTTATAAGAGACATATGTCTTGCTCGCTTTCAACGCTTCAAAGCAAAAAATGTTACTCATACGCAATGTTGTTCGAATTTTTTTCGTTTGACTTTTTTGTACGAATCACCACTCGATAAGACCCACAGGAAGCGGATTTTTCATATTCATTTATTCAGCAAAGTTGTTGCCCAGAATTACAGAAAGAACTTTGCCCAAAAAAACCAAAATGAAAATCCTAATGGTTCAAGTGTTATCAACATAAAAATGAGTGCAAATCTTCAGTAAATTTTGATATATCTTAACTCATTCGCGGACAGTTGATTTTCACATGATCTCTTTGTGGGGCATAGGCTATATCTTCGGAATTATTGAAGATAATTAGTCCAGGACTGAAGAAAAATTATTAGAATTAAGAAACAAAATTAATTACGTGAAGTTTTTTAACAATTTTATTTTGCGGTTATTGCCGTCTTGCCCCAGCCACAATTTCAAATTGCTCCCACAGGACACGTCGGGAAATGCCGTCTTGACGGCTTTTACCGTCATGCCCAACCCAGTTATTCGAAATAGGCCTGATGTAACAGAGCGGCATATGCCGTCAGTATTTAAAAGCATTGTAACTGAAGATAATAATTTGTATTTTTATTGAAATTCAAAGTAATTTTTAGGGGAAAAGTTATAAAAAAGGGATCAAAAATAACATTAAATAAAGCAAAAAAACAAAAATGACAGAAGTAATTCATATATTCGGTACAAAAAATAAGAAAGAAAATGAAAATAAATCAAAAACTTTTAAAAATAAACGCAAAATAAGAAACAGAATTATTATTAACATGAATGATAATCTTCAAAGCATTTTCCAGCGCAAAGGGCTGGTTTGTTTGGACAATTTTTGCACCTGTATGATGTTTCCTTACGGATCTTAGCTTTTTTACACTGGTTACACCGTAGATAAATTGTTTTCCTCTTTCTGTTATCAGTTGCTAGCGGTATTTTCTCGATGTAATGTGGGTCTCCCGTCTGATCAGTATGTATTATTGAAGGTCTTTTATTTCCTCCATGAAGTGGACCCGTTGATACTAAATCTCTTCCAGATTGAACGGATTCTGGTAATTGTATCAAAGATTTGATCAATATGTTTCGAAAATCCATAAATGACATTTTTAAGCCAGTTTTTCTTTTAAAAATATAATACGAGTTCCAAACTGCGACATCCAAGAAGTGAAATATAAGTTTTTTGTACCAGCGGATAGTTTTACGCGGCGAAGAATAATATGATGTCATTTGGTCCATTTTGTCAATTCCTGACATATAGTTGTTATAAGTGATGATCTCTTTTGGTTTCAAAACATTTTGTCCCCACTTTGTGGTAGTTGCAACAAGTTCAGGGTGGCTTGCAGTAGTTATGCAAAGTACTTCTCGCTTATCACGCCATTTAGATACATAAACTTGACCTTGACGCCGCCATATGTGTTCCCCTTTGGAAAGTTTAGCACCCGTAACAGCTTTGGGATTTCCTTTACGGTTTGCTCGTAGTGTGCCTGTAACGTACGTGTTGTAGGATAGCAGAGTCTTAGAGAGATCGACGCTGTTGTAATAGTTGTCCATAATGAGATGATGACCTTTGTTGAGATATGGAGACATCAAACGCAGAACAATATCTCCAACTTTTGACTTTTGAATGTTGTCTGCAGCTCCTTGGTATATTTCGATATTCAAAACATACCCATCGCTTGCTGTAAGCTCGAACAATTTAATTCCATATTTAGCCTTTTTACCTTTTATATATTGCCGGAAATGAAGTCGTCCACGAAATAGTAAAAGTGATTCATCCAAAGCTAGGTACTCTTCAGGATAAAAGGCTTTTTGAAAACTTTTTATAAAAAAATCCAGCAAAGGCTTGATTTTTTTTTAGTTTTGTTTTATCGTCTCTTTCAGAGGAGCAACTCAAACAGCGTAACAGCTGTTCAAATCTACGACCAATCATTGTGTGACGAAATACCGGATGATAATAAAGAGGATCACTTGAAAACATATCTCGAATCTTAGGCGCCCTGATTTGTCCTTGAAGCAAGCAAAGACCCAGGAACTTAAACATTTCTTCACTGCTTGTGGGCTTAAAAGTACTGAAACGTGTGTTTCGAGTATGTGGACGACTATTTAACTGTAGGTTGGACCCATAAATATTCGTTGAGCTTACCAATTTCATTATTATGTCCGACGTAAAAATTTCATCAAAAATATTCCTCGGAGTGCAATTCTCACCAACACCGATTTTCACTCCACAGTTCGCTATATCAAAATTAAAATGAGGTACTTCTATGGTGTTTTCCAACCACTCTTCTTCAGACTCTATCGCTGGACGTTGCTCTTCATATTCTTCTGAATCTAAACTATTATCAGAGCCACCATCATTACACTCGAGGGTATTTCCATCTATATCATCCGATAGCATTTCATTCTCAGGTAATTCCAGATTTACACGCATACGTGAAGCCTGAGGCTTACTGCAAGTATGTTTTCCTTCTTTTCCGGGGGTTTCGTTGAAATTTTCTTCTTCTGGCTCATAATCTGGATCGCTGTCATACTCTCCGTCATCGCTAAAAGGATCGCATATAGATTCATCGCCAGAATCAATTTCTTGGAACAATCTCAAAATTCTATTTCTCTCTTTGCTGTATTCGTCCATTTTTCCTGCAAATATTCGCAGCACACATAGCACATTTCTTCATTTATTTACCTTAAACTTTATTTTAATAAAAAAGTGGATCGATTTTTGTTTTTTCCACACTAAAATTTACTCACCTTTATCACCAAATTTATTTGCTTCTACTTTTCGCAACGCAGTAGATCCAACTGGACACAAACCGAAAAATGAACTAAAAAATAACGGGATTTCCCGTCTTGCTTCTGCTGATGTGAACATGATTGCAACATGTTTATGCAAATCTAACTGACCGTTATTTTTTTTCTATTACACATAGACTTAAGTGGATGAAAATTTACAGACACACTTATATTGGCAAACCACAATTTAACATTAACTTTGCTGCGGGAGTTACCAGCTTGACACAAAAATTTAAAACATTTTTGACGGTATTTTAGCTCTAAACTTGACGGCATATGCCGTCTTGTCCGCGGATGGGTTAAAAAAGGAAATTTTGTTCTAAAATGTTCGGTAAAGTGGTAAAAAAAATGTCACCACGAGACTCCTCATACAAAAATAAAATTAAAAACGCTCAAAATATCAAATACAGAGAAAAAGATACAAAAAAGAGAACAATGTAATTATTTCACTTCAAAAATATGCTAGATTTCAGCAAAACTAATCAAAATTTGCTATGCCAACTTATAATAACTTAGCATATATTTGTTTGAATTAAGTAGAAATTTGCTTTTGCAGTTAATAGTAACATAGCAAAGTTTTGCTTGAAATAAATTAAAATTTTGCTTAGTTATTATAAACTCGAATAGCAAATTTTGATTAGTTTTTGCTGAAATCTATCATAATTTTGAAGTAGCGCAAGAATCAAGCGCAAGTTTTGCTTGACCACAATACAAATTTAGCAAACAGTTTTCTCCGTCTACGGATACCCTACAATAAGCATTTTTTTATGTAACATGTGTGAATATAGTATATTGGGATGGTTAAATTTCTTACGAACACTAAATTTTTAAAAATTCCCGTTATTTTGACATCAAATTTATGACGATATCTCAAAAACTGTAGCTATTCTCAGCATAACGTATTTTTGTATAAAAATTCGTTGGTTAACACTGAGCGGCAAACTGAAAATAGAAATAGAGTCGTTTTTTATCTCATTTTGTGCTAATCTGAGAACGAAAGCGGTTTAATATCACAGTGTAGGTCGAAAGCTTTCAATTATATTAATCATTTAATATTTTGCCATAAGCTCAAAAATTGGTACGGGTTTTCTCCAACAGCAATAAAATTGATTTGGTCATATCTGTATGATCGTTTCCAATGTGTTTGTTCTGGTGATTTGTACTCAGACTTTATTCGAGTAAATAAAGGTGTAACCCAGGGGTCAGTTCTGGGACTCTTTTTGTTTTCCATTTACGTACATGATTTGCCGTTAAGCCCGAATAAATTTTTTACACATATGTACGCTGATGATATACAGCTTTATGTTTCATGTGATAAAACTGATCTTTGTAGTGGTGTGAGTATCCTTAATCAAGAACTCCAGCGAATCGGTAATTGGGCCGCAGAAAATGAGCTTGAAATTAATCCAAGAAAATCTAAGTGTTTGTTGATCTATAAAAAACCTTTTCAAGATAAAAGTCCTACAGTTTGTCCACAAATTAATATTTTCCGCTGAACCTATCCATCTTTTCGAGAGACTTCGATTTACACAATCGCGCCGTAATAATAATATTGTATTAGCAAGACACTACTGTCTTGTCTCCGAAAGACAATTCTTCATATATGGTCCACGTCTTTTGAATTCCTTAGATCATAGCAGACAACAAATTAGCAACGCTGTCAATTTTAAAAAGAAACTATTATCGTCATTGTCGTCCCTTAATTAGTTTAACATGTCATCCATTAGAAATATTTCATATTTATTTGTTATAATTTTGTACGTTTTCGATTTTTTATTGTAATAAGCTCTTCATGTTAGTTTTAAGTTTTCGTATATTAAATATAACTGTTTCGTATATTAAATATTTACTGCCATATTTCCTTTCTTAATGATTAGTGCTAGTTAAGAGATATTATATCTTGTAACACTAAAAACTGCAAATAATAACAAATAAATAAATAAAATAAATTCAATGTCACAGTAAAAAGGTCGAATTTTGACCACTGGTGAACTCTAGTAAGTATTAAAGAAGTAATATTTTTAATAACAAATATTTTATATGAGTTAAAAATAATAGCTTTCTTGTTATTTATAAACTGAATTTGAAGTTCTAGACTATTTTGGAAACTTCATTCATATTATGTGTAAACAAGTTAAATAAAAGATGGTTTAATTAGAACATAAACTGGTAAAATCCAGAAAACAAGAAGCCAAAACTTTTTAGTGCTTTCTATATTTCCAATTTCGAGGTCATTTTGGCACGGTTTGGCACACTCCGATTGAGCTGAGGATTAAGGCAATGATTTTGTCATCAAATAGCATACTTAGCCGCTATCAGCAATCAAAATTCCTAAAACAAATGTACGGCAGGTCTAGTATACATCCGGCCGGCTCATTTTTTAAAATCAGGATATCCTAAATTTGAAGAAAATCGTTTGAGTCTCTAGCCACCAGAAATGCCGAAGAATTTGTCTCCAAAATTGGTTTTTTTTATATTGTATTTTTCGTAATTTTCACAACACGTACAAACTAACCTAAACTGTTTAGGTAATTGAGTATCAAGTAGAGCCACGTGATTCAGTAAAAAAATAATTTTAATTGTTTTTCATAACTAGTGAAAAAAATTCAAAAACCATTGTTTTTTTCCCAATGGCAGAGTACGACAAGATTCTGGTTCAAAAGTTCCGTAAAGATTCTGGTCTTGAGCTTCATCAAAATTTTGATAACGCTTGAAGTTCATTTTTGCTATCGCAGAGAGTTCATTTTTTAACTGGAAAATAAACAACAAATTTGGATTTATTCAATCATTTGCTTCTCGTCTAATCTGTTTTTCGGTAACCTCTCAAAACTGCGCAAATTTCATTCAATATTAACGAATAAATGTTCATTGGAAAGGCCTTGTGACAATCTATCGATTAAATAAGTAAATAAGAATTATAAAATTCATTAAAAAATTAAGGTTTTGGTCCCAAATCATCGGCATTTCCGGGGGCTAGAAACTCAAACAATTTTCCTCAAAGGTTCAGAAATTGAGTGTGCTTTTTGACATTATTTTCCATAAAAATATTTTGTATTACATTTTATTTTCCCATACACTTCGAACCACCCTACTATATACTCATTAGACTGCTGCGATGCTGAAGTGAATCCTCTTCTTCAAAGTCTTTTAAAAATTTTAATAACATTGCCTTTAAGTGGAGAAACTGAATTTTCTCAAGAATTAAAACACATTTAAAACTAAAGATGAGCACTATCGATTGATTTCAACTATCGACAGTTAACTATCGAATGATTTCAACTATCAAACTATTCGTTGGAATATATCGTTCGTTAATTTACTTTAAAAAATAGTAAATAGTGCATGAAACTATCGAATGATTTAACTGTCGAATAATTTACTCAGTCATTCGAATTAAAAAATATTAACTAAAACAAAGAACTGTCGTACAATTTTGACTATCGAATAAATTATTCATTCTTTCGAATTATAAAAATCGTAGCTAGTACGAAGAACTATGAAATGATGTTTGCTATCAGTATTAGTATTCGTTCATTCGACTTAAAAACCTCTAAATAGCTACTAACTTGTATGATTTCATTGCAATTTTCATTTAAGCACAAATCAAGCAGTGTTGTTAAACGTGCTTTTTCAGTTAATTTTGCTGTACTCACAATTCGTTCAATCAGTTGAACGTAAGCAAACGAAGTGCAAATGAAAAAACTATCGAATAAAAAAACTATCGCATGAATGAATGATTTTAAACTATCGAATAATTTTAATATTTTTATTCGATAGTTCCCATCACCATTTGACACAAATTCTACGACAAAAGACGAAAGATTGAACAGACTTGATTTATAAAACACTAGCATATACCCGCTGCTTCGCCTGCAATCAAAATATATAAGGTACTAGCTGATATACCCGGTGTTACTCGAGAGTCATTTATATAAACATTTTAACATACACTTCTCGATTAAATTTTTTTTTTAAAATCGGGAATAATGAAAAACATGTTGAATTTTATTTGAATATTATTTTATTTAATTTTATTTATCCACCGTTTGCTAGGTAATTGAACGAACATTGATCCAAAAAAGTTTAGGAAAATTTTTGTTGTTGGTGGTTCCATCTCTTGCGGTGAGCTAATTGAATTCAAAGAAGCGGTATGAATAACAGATTTTAAAAATTAAAAAGAATTTTTATATTTACTCAATCACAAGCACAATTACCTTTTCAACAAAATACAAATTATGGTGGGACTCAATGCGTCCTTGAGATATGGACATTTTAACGTCTAAAAAAAGATTTATATTAAAAAACATATTGAACTTTTTAACAAAAAAAAAAAATGTTAATGAAATATGTTAAAAACAGCAGAGTTCTTGGCATTATAAGTAAAAACTTTGATTTTCATATAATTTTTTTCTCATTATTAGCTATCAATGTTTTATGAAAATTCGTTGTGCTAAAAATGATTGTACCTACTAAAATTTCTAAAAAAAACTGGCAGTACTGCAATATTTTACTTTTTAAAAGTTTGGTAGCAATAGCATTTTCGCAAAATATTTCGCAAAACTTATCTGCTAGCTGCATAAGAACATCAGATATTCTTCTGTACGCAGAAAATAGCGCCACCTGTCTGTAATCCCAATCGTGTGGGGTTAAATTTGAAGAAACTTTTGAAAAAACATAATTCAGCTATTCAACGCAAGGTGTACGTATAGTTTGTACCCACACATCTGTGGCCTCCCTGGTGCGGTGATGCTAAAACAGCTGATTGCTTCTATCGTTTTATTATACATACATTTTAATACACACACATTTTTTGGCTTCTAGCGCGTTCCTTTAAATTCAATCTTTACGCAACAATTAATTTCATTTATTCCTTACTATTTATTTCGCCTCAATATAATATTATTTAAAATAATAATAAAAGTCTGTTTGTTCAATTACACATACGAAAGGCATTTTGATTCTGACGTGATGAAACAATAGTGGAGCGCCTCTAGTTCACGTCGTCTCTACTTGCTAGACACGGAACATATGCGCAAGGTATACGCCACAAACTGGTGACCCCGACGTGATCATCACAAAAAGAAAATCAAATGCTTACTAACAGCGAGACTCAAAACGCATCGAACGACGATGCACATTTCGTCGACGCTTCATCGAGCATACCAGCGGGCAGCGCAAACTTCGAAGGCGGTGCTAGTAGCCAAGTATGGGCTGCACGTGCAGTAAAACTGTCCCCTTTCTGGAAGGACAATTGTTTGCTATGGTTCGCACAGGTGGAAGCTGCTCTCGAGATAGCACAAATTCGTACCGATGCTGCACGGTACAGATACGTACTTGTTCATTTGGATGAGACGACACTGCCTTTCGTCGCTGACATAATTACGTCACCACCTGATGATGGCAAATATAATGCATTAAAATGCAGACTTATCACCACTTTTGATGAAACTGAAGAAACCAAGCTTCGCCGACTACTTCGAGGAGTAGAGTACATCGATGGTAAGCCATCAAATTTTCTGCAGCGATTAAGAAATTTAGCTGCTGGTAAGGTATCTGATGGACTCCTTCGTATGATTTTTCTTGAACAACTTCCGGAAAACGTGCGCTGTATCTTAGCAATAAGTGATTCCAAGGACTTGCACAATTTGGCTCTGCAAGCGGACAGGATTTTCGACGTTCAGCAGAATATAATGTCTGTTGATAGAGGCTTTGCAGCATTGTCAACGCATAATAGCGATGCTTCAGTCAACGTGCATACAGCTGCAGGAGCAACATCAAACTTCGATGAACTGAAAGCAGAAATTCAGGCACTTTCCAATAAAATGGAGCGCATGAATAATCACATAAAATGTGACGATGTAGTTAGCACCGAAAACAAATTGTGTTATTATCATGCTCGCTTTGGCAATAAGGCGCAAAAATGTCGTCAACCATGTAATTTCAAGATTACCAATAAAAATAACTCTTTAAACTAAAACGACCTTCAGTTATTTTAGTGGGCACCGCTGAGGGTCCATTTACATCACGCCTGCAAATTATCGATTCCAAAAACAACCTTGAATTTCTTGTCGACACCGGTGCCGACATTTCGGTGTTACCTAGGAGAGTTCTAAATAATTTAAAAACAGCTAATGCAAAAACTAAATGTATTCTTTTTGCAGCAAATGGTTCAGCGATACAAACATACGGTTCTAAAATATTAACCCTTGACATTGGGCTCGGCCGAACTTTTGACTGGGCGTTTACAGTTGCTGATGTTGCACATCCGATACTTGGAGCCGACTTTATCAAGCAGAACAGTTTACTTGTCGATTTGCGAAACCGCAGACTGCTTGATCCGCACGCAATTATACCAAGTATTGACACATCCACGTACTCAAAAAAGACCGAAGCTGTAGTTCATCATTCCAATATATCTCTAGTCCAATCATTAAGAATCGGGTCAATTCCTTCCAGCAATCCAGTGTATCAACTGGTAAAACAATTTGCAGCAGTTACTAAGCCTGCTGATCACAAAACACCAAAACATGGAATAAGGCACCACATCACAACGCGTGGAACACCAGTTGCGGAAAGAGCACGACGACTTGCCGGCGAAAAATTAACAGCGGCAAAGAAGGAGTTTGATGTCATGTTACGACAAGGTATTTGTGTACCATCTAACAGCGAATGGGCAAGTCCATTACATTTAATAAAGAAAAAAGACAACACATGGCGCGCTTGCGGCGACTATCGACGTCTTAACAGGTAACAGTGCCAGACAGGTACCCAATACCTCATCTTCGTGATTTCACCTTCATGCTTCACGGCTGCAATGTTTTTACCACACTGGACCTTACGCGAGCGTACTATCAAATACCTGTGGCCCTAGAAGATCGGCCAAAAACAGCTGTGATAACACCATTTGGCCTCTTTGAATTTAAGGTCATGACCTTCGGGTTATGCAATGCAGCGCAGTCTTTCCAGCGACTAATGGATTCCATATTTCGTGGTTTGAACTTCTGTCAAGTCTACATTGACGACATCCTAGTCACCTCAGAATCTATAGAACTGCATAAGAAGCACCTTCGAATTGTTTTAGAACTTTTGCAGAAACATGGACTTTCTATTAATTTAGAGAAATGTGCTTTCGCACAGAACGAGGTTACGTACCTTGGCCACACAATTAATTCAAACGGTATTAAACCAACTGCAGAACGAATTGCAGCCCTTCTTGACTACCCAAAGCCGCAAATGATAAGAGCACAATCATTTGGAATAACATTACAACGCTGGCCTTTAGTCAATGCAAACAGTTACTCAGTGACGCTGTCCAGTTAGCATATCCTGCACCAGATTCCACACTTACACTCCGCTGTGATGCTTCTGACCACTCTATAGGTGCTGCATTAGATCAAACAGTAAATGACGTTATCCAGCCACTTGGATTTTATACGAGCAAGTTAAGCAAAACAGAACAAAATTACAGCGCCTATGACCGCGAGTTACTTGCAATCTTCAAAGGCATAAAATTTTTTAGACATCTGCTGGAGGGTCGAAACATTCTGGTTCTCACTGATCACCGACCGCTTTCTTTTGCTTTGACTCAGGGCTCCGACAAAGCTTCTCCCCGCCAACAAAGGCAGCTACAATATATAAGTCAATTTACTTCTAACATTATGCATATTCCAGGTCATGAAAACGTTGTAGCAGATGCAATGTCACGAATCAGCACCATTAACCTACCAGTCAGTTTATCAGCCAAGGAGATTGCAAGCCATCAGGACGAGGACGAAGAATTAAAACACCTGCTTCAATCAAATTCGACGTCACTACAGCTTCATAAATTAAAAATTGATGATTCGAATACGCAAGTTTACTGCGATATTTCTATCGGCACATCTAGGCCGTATATACCGACACAGCTCCGGAAAACTATTTTTGAAAAGGCGCATGATATTTCTCATCCAAATGGGCGATCTATAAAAAAACTCATAAATCAACGCTACGTCTGGCCACACATGAATCGAGATATATTGAGATGGACGCGATCCTGTCTAGCCTGCCAACGAAGTAAGATTCATCGATACGTCAAAAATATATCTCAACACATTGAAATTCCCAGCGAACGATTTAAGCATGTTCATATCGATATCATAGTCATGCCGCTATGTGATAATTATCGATATTGCTTAACAGTAATCGATAGGTTCAACCGCTGGCCGGAGGCCATACCATTGAGAGATATTTACGCTGATACCGTAGTAAACGCATTCTTCAGTGGGTGGGTGAGTCGTTTTGGAACACCATTAACAGTCACGAGTGATAGAGGTTCCCAATTTGAATCCAAATTTTTCGATGCATTTACAAAACTCATTGGCTGCAACCGCACTCGAACAACGGCATACCATCCTTCATCAAATGGAATGATTGAGCGATGGCATAGGTCTTTAAAGTCAGCAATTATGTGCCACTCTTCATCTCATTGGGTCAACACACTCCCAGTTGTTATGCTTGGTCTTCGCTCTAGTTTTAAAGATGACATTAAAGCCAGTGCAGCCGAAATGTTGTACGGCACTACGCTTCGACTTCCAGGAGAATATTTTGACAGTGAAGAAGTGGGACCTGACCCACAACATTTTATTGAAAAGTTTCGAGAATTTATGCGTAGCGTACGCTCGACACCATCGGCTCACCACAACAAAGCACGAGCATTTGCACATAAAACACTTAATACATGCACGCACGTATTTGTGAGAGTGGACGAAGTAAAAAAGCCTCTTCAACAACCCTACCGTGGACCATTCGAGGTGCTGGAGCGAATTAGCGATTACGTTTTCAAAATTAATATAGACGATATCCCAGAAACTATATCTACTGAACGACTTAAGCCAGCGTTCTTCGAATCTTCCACAACATCTAAGGAGTCAACTACTGCAGATAACAGCGATAAGCCATCGGTATCAACTAGCAGTCGATGGCCTGCCAATCCACGGACTTATGTTAATAAAAGACGCAACATATCCGTGACTTCTCATCATGATCAAAGTCACTCCGGGGGGACTACTGTGGCCTCCCTGGTGCGGTGATGCTAAAACAGCTGATTGCTTCTATCGTTTTATTATACAATACATACATTTTAATACACACACATTTTTTGGCTTCTAGCGCGTTCCTTTGAATTCAATCTTTACGCAACAATTAATTTCATTTATTCCTTACTATTTATTTCGCCTCAATATAATATTATTTAAAATAATAATAAAAGTCTGTTTGTTCAATTACACATACGAAAGGCATTTTGATTCTGACGTGATGAAACAATAGTGGAGCGCCTCTAGTTCACGTCGTCTCTACTTACTAGACACGGAACATATACGCAAGGTATACGCCACACATCTTACACATGTGGCGCCATCTATCTGTGAATTTAACGCACAGATCAAAACTAATGAAATAATTGTGCTGACCAGATGCGCATATGTTTTTTTATATCGCCATATAGCTGAAACTGATTACATGAAAATATTAACTTTAACAGCATTCTTATTCACAGTCATCTTTTCGATAAAATTGTGATATATATATACAACATTTAAAGTACCATTGATAAAGAACTAATTGACAACGGTAACACAATAGTGAGAACAAATAGAGCCATCACAACAAAACAAATTTATCAGGAGTGGTGCGGTGGATGGGGAGGCAAAATATAAGTAGATATGATCACTATAAAGAAAATTTTATATAATCCAAAATGTTCGTAATTACTTTAGAACACACAACTGCATTTCTTAGAGATATATGGGGACGTTCAAACTACAATATATAGAGAATTTAACACAAAACTAAGTTTTATTAATAGTCTGGTATGAAAAAATAGATTTTTAGCCATAACTTTTGATTGGAAAGAGATATTGGGGTAATTTTTTCACATAAATTATTTTTGAGACTTGACTTTTTTGCAAAAAATATAAAAACAACATTTTGGAAAAAATAAATTTCGCGAAAAAAATCAAGGGGGGGGTACCTTGTTGGTTTGATGACAAAAACAGTAAAATAATTTTTGCGCTTAGATGGAAGAATTTTTGCAAATAAATGCTATGTCATATGAAAGGTAGTCAGATGTGCAATTTTTAATTGATTTCATTTTTACAACAACAACAATTTTTGAGTCATTTTTTGAGTAAAAAGTCAATATTTTGGCCCTTTTTTGACATAATCATAAAACATATATACACTGACTTAACGGTACAGTTCAACCTATTTTTGTGAAGTAATTTTATTTAACCTTTGAACAAAAAAAAATTTGAATGAAATATATTAATGGACAGCGGAGATATTTGCATCGAAAGACCAAACTTTGATTTTCATGTCGTTTTTTTCTCATTCTTAGGCAACGATGTTTTATGAAAAAGTCGTTATACTGAAAATTTCTCCAATTTTAAAGATATGTGAATGTTTTATGAATGTTGAATGAAAATAACAGAATTTTTTTAAAATTAAATAAAAAAAATCTCCGATAGTAAAAAATTTTATAATAACAAAATTACCGTTAGTTGAAAAATTTCAGAGGGGGCGTGGCAAAAACTAAGTATGTAACATTTTAAGTTGGGATGCACTTAATATGTATACCTAGTTTGAGCAAAATCCGTTGAGCCGTTTAGATTTGAAAATGAGTTTTATTACTATAGATAATATACGTGTAAAAAAAGAGAAAAACAGTAGCTTGTTTTCAAACATTTTTTTGAGGCACAAAGAGTTGTTAGATTTTTTTTTAAAATTTATACGGGTTATTGTACATAAAAACTACTTTAATAAATTTTTTTAGCAATTTTCTGGCTTTTTATAGAGGTCGCTAAAAATTAAATTGAAAAAAATAACATCCAAAACTGTTCGATGGATATGGCCTTTCCCATGTATCTGACACAAGCAAATCAGTTGTCATTTTAAAGTATAGGTCAATAATTGAGCATCCCACCTACAAACGACCCCCGGGGGGTTTTTTGAAATTATGGTGAAAGTTTGAGTAAAATGTTTAAAAAAAAAATAGATACACCAGGTATGAATTTCTGGTTCTAGATATTTTTCAGGAGAGCCTTATGAAATTTTTAAATGACATCACGACCGTTAATTGCAAAGTTAGACTGAAAATTGTTAGCAATATTTGAAGGATATTATATTTTCTACCAGAAATATTATACATTTTTAAGCAATATTTTTGCAAGTGTCTGTTTGAGATGTGACATTATCACTACAAAAACTCATTTAAAAAATCTTTCATTTTGAGCTGTTACGACTTTGCTACAATAAAATAACATACTTTTGAGCTAGAGATATGTCACGTTTTGAGTTGGTAATTTATTACTACAAAAAATATTACGTTAATTGCTTAGATTTTTATTTTAAAAATGGTTTATGATATAAAAAGTCGTTGTTGATTAAAAATTATAGAGAAATTTAAATAAATATTGGTACAAATAGAAATCAAACGTTAACTACCAAAAAGTGGAAAAAATTCTAAAAGTCAAAACGACACAAGTATCTGTAAAACCTTAAATTAACAGCAAATCGGTCTGAAATTCATTCAAATTATATATATGATAACAATGCATATTTCTGTATATTGAACTCAAAAAACCCAAATTTTGAGTTGTGTAATTTAATTATTCCATAAAACTAAACCAAAGTCGAAAAATATAAAATCAAGCAAAGGTTTTTCGAATCTGTTAAGCCTATTGAGGATCCACTTTTATCCAGGAAACCATAATAAAATTACTTACTTCTATGATTTATATCTTCCTCAGGAAGAAGCTTGTGATATAAAATATTTTTTAAAAAATGTTTTAAAATAAAAGAGATTGCTTCTTCAAGAACATCACGCATTACATTTACTAACGGAATGTTAATAAGTCAGTTCATTTAAAACGCAAAAATTCTTAACTTCTTTTGACGCTTTGATCGTAATCTGAGTGTGCTCGCAAAATATCAGATTTCTCTTCAAAAACTTACTTTGCTTTGTCTCGTTCCAACTTTAACAGATTAAAATTAACTAATCTAAAGTAGGGATTTGAAAAAATTACTTTCTGGATTAATATTCCTGTAAGCCAAAGTTAAGATTAAAAATTAGTCCAAAATTTTTAAACGAATATATACAGGGTCCGCCAAATAACTTTTTTAGTTGAAAATTCTATTAAAAAAAACTACTAGATATTTTCTCCAATTTCTTTTTTTATTTAAAAGTACAATCGATTGTGTGCAGCTGTATTTCACCAAGGGCTTCACGAATATTGTCCTTTAAAGCGTCAATTGTCTCTGGCTTGTCGGCGTAATACTTATCTTTGAGGGCATTCCACAAATAATAGTCCAACGGTGTCAAATCGCAGCTCCGAGGTGGTCAAACGACATCAGCTCTGCGTCTGATAATGCGATCTTCAAAAACAGGGCGCAAAACATCGAGTGTATTTTCGGCTGTGTGGCACGTAGCGCCGCCCTGTTGAAACTAAATGTTGCCAATATCCCCGTCTTCAATTTTTGTGAACAAAAATTCGTTCAACATGGCCCGATAACGATCGCCATTGACTGTAACGGCCACTCCTTGCTCATTTTCGAAGAGTGCTTCACGCACACTTTCTGCCACAGCAGCAATATTCTCGGGTGTACGCACTGTTTTTGGCTTTTCGCGCTTTGGTTTATCGACGAGGATGCCAGTTTCTTTCACTTCTTTCACAAGATAACGAACATACGGAGCTGACGGTGCTTCTCTTCTTCCAAAATCCATACGCAATTTTCGCACACATTCTGCAACATTACCATGATTTTCAAAGTAATGTCGCAATATTTCATAGCCTTGTTCAAGCGTATACACAACCATATTCGTTCAGCGAAAGGATTTAACTAATTATCTGTCAAATCAGACATGAGCTAAGTGTTACCATTCACGAAATAAGCACTAGTTGAAAAAAAAAACGTTAGATGGCGGACCCTTTATATCATTTCGAGTAACACCGGGTATATCAGCTAGAGTATTATGAATTAATAAAATTATAAATAACTTTAAACTCCCCCTACTTCCTCTCCCCAAACCTGCTCATGTACCTCAATCAATACCAATAACTAATCTATTGGCTCATTTAGAAATTTAGAAAATAAAAGAAAATTTTCGAAAAATTTTAAAGACGTACCAGCTGCGCCACAACTTCTCTTCGCATAGAATAAGTAGGCGTTTAAAAAGTTTTCTAGCATGCTTTTAGGCGAAAACTTATTCCTTACTCTACGTTACGCTTCTCCACTAAACTACTTAGTTGTGTGAATGCTAGGCAGCCTGCTCATTTTATATATTATGTGGCGTACTCTTGAGTGCGTGCCTTTCCGCGCGGTGTTTGCCTGTTTTTTCGCCAGTAGCTAAGCTTTTCTATGCGCTGCATTTAATGAGCCAGAACGCAAGAAGTTGGGTTAAGTGAAATTAATTTAGCCATTTTTTGGAAATTTGTTTTTGAACTTAAATAAAGGGAATTTGCGTAAGACTTAGAGGCGTATTGTTGTTTTTAAATTTGATACTGAACAACATGGCAGCTACGCCAAGTTTTAGCCTTAACTGAATTAAAACTACTAAGTAATATTGCAATTGTTGTTATTATAGTAGCGTTATGCTCTGTTGGGGAAAGCAAAAACAAAAGCTTAGGGTTAAACGAGCAGCAAAAATTTCGATACATCTTTCGGTTGTGGTCGAATGAAAACTTTCACTCTTATTTATCCACATTTAAGGTGCTGCCACTGAATGCTACTTTATAACTATAGAGGTTATTTTCAACTTTTGCTTCTATTTTTGTGCTCTGTGTAATGGTCCAGCTTATAAGCGAAGCTGTGAAAAGTTAAAAGCACTTAAATTTCAATTAGCAAAGTTCTTTTGGTAATAGAGATGGTATTCAAAACTTTCTGACTGGTCTTAAGAAAAAAATAAACAACACATAGAAAAAACAAGATGGTAAAAATTTAAAAAAAAAATTTAAGTTCGTATTGATGAAATCTATTAATGTGCAGAATAAATTGAAAATTATTTGCATCAAAATGTCAAAACAAATCCATAAACTTCACCAAAACTTTTTAACTTCGACCCAAGCAAATAAGCCAATACAACAGCTACTAAGAGAAAAATCTCACCGCCAAAATAAGCCACTTCAAACTCAAAACTTGCATTATTCATTTAGCCTGCTTGCGAGCCGAATTTTCAGGCGTATATCTTGCAAAAGCGTTGAAATGGAATAACAAGATTTTCTGCTTCGGCTGCTAAACTGTTTAAAACGTTGCCGACTGAATTATAAGCCAGCAGCAGCCAAAAAACAAAGCAAAAATAAAATAAATAAGCAAAGCCTATGTAGCAGGCGCAGAAGTGCGTTAATAAAATGCTTCAGGTAGCAGAATAAACTTGACGTTCGCTTGGCTTTGCTGTGCAAAAGGTAAACAGCTAAAAAGTTTTAATATATCAACTGCATTAATCTGTATCACGAAGCAGCACACCAACGACAAGCAAGACACGAGAAGCAATACTTTTTTCTATACGAAATTCTATTGCTTCTCGTGTCTTGCTTGTCGTTGGTGTGATGCTTCGTGATACAAATTAATGCAGCAAGTTTTCATAAGTAGCTTTAAGCTTTTTGCAGTCCCTTCTACCGAAGAGAAGTTCTATCGTTTCTGATATGACGTCTAAAGGGTTTTATGCGCTTAAAAGAATGCCACATATTTTGTTAAAATTAGCAAAGCGTATGTGTTTGAGGCATTATTTCTGGCACAAGTAGCGTGAGTTCCTTAAAAGTTACAAAATGCTTGCGTATCCTTTTTATCGCAGCATCTTGCTTCTTCTCTTTTTTTGACAAAAGAAACTTTAGCATTTTCTTAATAACCCCAAAAAACCTTTGAAGTCTATTTAATATGCGTCAGAAATATCTTTCTCAGCAAAGTTTGTTGCTTACTTTATCCTTGACAGAGAGCTCTAAGTTAAAATTTGTGGTGTTCAATATTGACGCATTTTATTAGCGATAAAACACAACACAAACAACAAAAACAATGATAGGATTACACACTGATATAAGGTCAAACTGAAGCTCCTTTTTTAGCCGATTTTCTTTAATACCCATTTAAAAATGCAAACATCTTTGGCAACAGTTAGAGTGACAAAAACAACAACAATAACACCATTCTTACGAAAATGTAAATAATTATGGCTACCAGTGTAGCAGCTCAACTCAGCACTCAACATTAAAAGTAAATCACCGTTAAGATAACGAAGAGAACTCCCAAAGTCTTTACAATAACAAAACTCTTTTTTGTCTCGGCTCATCTCCGATGTTTGTGTCACCACTTAATTAAGGTCAGCAGTTTGTAATAAATACGCTTGACATGCTTTCAGGCGGCAAGGGTGGATATTTTATTTAAATTTTATGTACTGTTTTATTTGTTAAATTTAACGGATAATTAATTTTCAATTAAAATTCTGCATTCGTATCAAGATGGTGTTGTTGTCGTTGGTGGTGCTGTGCACACCGAGTCTTTCACACTTTCCCGGATATTGTTGCGATAAGACCGAATTTCTTTCGGAAATAATTTAATAACTTCATTTGCTTTTATGGCCAGACATTATGCTGTGGTTCGTAATTCAAAATGACGTCGAATAGTAGCACATTTTAAATACATAAAGTTCGACATTGTTCGATTGTATGTACAAAAATAGCCAAGGGCTCACATAGCTTTAATGCTCATGCATAATTTAACATTTTAATTACTTGACCTTAGAGTGACAAACGTCTTATATTTCAATATAAGCTCGTGTCTCAAGAAGTTAAAGACATTTCATTAAATTAATGGTTAGAATTAAATGACACTCATACGTCACGGTGTTCTTACATAAAAAATCAAATTGTTTAAAAGAAATTTTGCTGAAATCAAATTCACCACCCTCATATGTTTCTCCAGAGTTTCTTAAAATTTAACATAGTGTATAAAAATAAATTATACACAAACAAAAAAATTATTCACCTAACTTTATTTGTGAATTTTCGAGTACAAATATTTGTGGCCAAACATGGGTCGAACAAGGGTCGAACAAGGGTCAAACATGGTCTTAAAATAAACAGAAAAGCCAGTCCTCCTCACAACGGCCAAATATTGGTCGAACGGTTATCATTTTCAAACAATATACATATCAATATATCAAATTTGCTCTTGAAATAATTGTTTTTGCATATTACGTTGCCTCGACTTGTTTGGGGGGAAAAGCTTCATTTGTACCTTTCTAAAAATGTACCTTTATCTATGTCATAACGAATCCCAAAATATTAAGGCGGTAACGAAAGCTAAGTGCCTGGTTCTTTCAATGCATTGAAGGGCATGCTTTCGCTACTGATTAAAGAGCCTCCATGCATTTCTTATGGACGCCTAAAAATCTTTCTGCTTGCTAGTGCTAGAAGTTTTCTATGTTTAAGAAAATAAAATCAAATCAACTGTTTGGCTGCTGTTTAACCCATGTTCTGGAGCTGTTCGGCCGTTGTTAAAAACGTGTTTTCTTTATTCTGGTAAGCAGTGTCAATTTCCGATAAAATTGCTAAGGGAATACTTTGCAGTAAACAAAAAATTGCCTTATATCCCCACGTGTACTGTGCAACGGAATATCAACTTTGTCACGCAACACAATGGGAAAAACATAGCAAAAACGCTCGCATTGGAGCAAATCATAAACTTGTGGGGAGTGATTACACTATGCGACAATTTTAGGGTCATGGAATCTAACGAAAAAGCGACCAACACAGATCGATGGTACTGATCTAGACCAACAAAAGCCTAAAAGGGTTTTGCAAAGTTAGCTCGCTTTTAAAAGATATAGGCATTGAAAGTTTACCTCTTGCAGAGTATTTTTAAAAATGAATTGCTCATAAGGGCGTAAAATTTTTTTAGATTTCTCATCCTTAGAGGTCTCCAAAGTTCCATAGGGTGGTCAAGATCTCCCACAAAAATATTAGGAAAAAAGGATGCCTCTCTCTTCCGCAAGGACAAAGTTGTGTTTTGAGAAAAACAGTAAAAATAACCGATCTAAAAATGCTTTGATTTTTGAAATAATAACTTCATATGTCTTAAAGCAAAAGTAAATACAGACTTCAACTAACAATATCTTTCCAAACAAGATGCCACTCTTGATTTTTACCCACAGTGTCCTGTAGGAAGGATATTCGAATCTTAAGGTACACTCGAAATAGCACAGAACTTTTGATTGTTATCTGGTTGTGTAAATTTTGGTGATATTAAGTGTTTACATTTTCTTTATATTTGGTGTATTAAAAATGTGCACATTTTTTGCCTATGCATTTACTGTTTTTTAAGAAAATCATTTTTCAAAGCAATTTTTCAACTTTTTTGAAAAAAATTAATATAAGGCTTAAGATATCAAGCATCAGAAGTGGTACCGAAAATAATTTTCGCTATTAGATTCTTCAAATATCTCCTCTAAGGTTATTTTTTTCTTAAAACACATGTTAAAAACAATAGTTTTTCAATCAATTGCGACTCATCAAATGGCAGGCTCAGAAACTCAAAATTTTAGTTTAACATTTTGGTAAATGATGAGGTGAGGTGTTTTGACGAAGTAATAAATTTCATGCTAGGAAGAAAAATTTTTATAAAAAGTCGAAATACAAAAAAGAATCGTGGTCTTAACCTAGTGTTTGAAAAAAATACTTTCAGATAGTGTTTCGTTTAGCAATATTTTAAGAATCAAAAATTCAAATGCGCAAAATACAACCTCATATTAATTTTTTTTTAACAAGTTATAAAATTGCATTCAAAATACATTTCTCGAAAACAAGAAAATGTATTTGCGAAAAATATGCAAATTTTTAATTCGCGAAATTTAAGGAAAACGTAAACACTTCAATCAATAACACCAACATTAAGACAATCAGATAACAATCAAAAGTTCTGTGCTATTTCGAGTGTACCTTTGGATTCGAGTATCTCTCACACAGGACAATGAGGGTAGAAATCGAGAATTGCATGTTGTTCGGCAAGATATTGTTAGTTAAGGTCTGAATTTACTTTTGCTTTAAGACATATATAGTTTTTCTCAAAAAACAACTTTATCCTTTTGGAAGAAGGATATTTTTGGATTTTTTTTTAGATCTTAACCGCCATGCAACTTTTGAGATTTTTTTAGAATGTAAAAATCGGAAAAAAAATTGTAATTCGATACGCCCTAATGACCACTTTTTTTTTAAAAATATTCTGCAAGAGGCAAATATTCAATGATTATACACTAGTACTATCATCCTGTGTTATCAGCTTTTCCGTTAGAAAAATGTGTTGCACAGTGTTATTTTTTTCTTGTTTTATAATCTACACATATTATTGCTCCCAAAAACATATCTTAGCAAACTATTGTTCAAAAGCTTTTTAATTCCTAGGCTTTGAAAGAAAGCCTTTTGTTAAATACTTTGTTGTGCGTAAATATATTTTTTATATTGCTATATTAAAGATTAAGTATTTCGCTTATTTTGCAACGGATTGCAACTTTTTTTGGCACACATAAAAAATATAGGTTTGTTATTATTTTTTTTTTCACTAATTTTAAAATTGATTTCACATAAAAAGGAATAGGTCTTTGAAATTATGTGTTTTTTTCGAATTTTCAGATTTTTTTCCGTTTTTAAATAAACTGTTACTTTTAAAATCAATTGATCATAGATTGATGAAATCCTTTAGTTTCAATAAGTTTAATCAGATCACTTATCAAAATCACTCATTAACAAATCACTTCCAAAATGTTTTGCATGAAGTTGCCCGTAATTGAGTTATAATGGATTTAAATTTGCGCTTTTTATAGTAAAAAAACTTTTTTCGATATTTTCTTACTAACATCCCTATTCTGGCAAATTAACAAATTGTTAACCAGTATTTTGAATATTTCTATGTGTTTGTTATTTTCAATACAAAATTTTAAGCTCAAAAAACAAAATGTAGGTTCTGTCAAAAAATATAGATAAAGTTAAAAAATTAACTTGAAGGAAAATTACGCCAAACAAGATGGTATGAAAACCAAGCCTGCCTCCCATACAAAGTGACGTCAAGAAACGAACAAGTTTTTTAAAAATTTCACAAAAAACTAATTTAGTGACTTGAAATTCTACACATAAGCCTTAGTTTATATGAACCCTGGTTATGAATTTTGCCAAAATCAAATCAAAACCACATCTACTCCCACGCAAAGTGTCGTCTTAAAAACGGTGACTCTCCTAAGCTTCGACAAAAATTAATCAAAGAACCCTTTGCTAGGTGTTCACCATGTCATTTTCAGTGTTCAGTTGTTGTCAATCGAATTGAAAACAACAACATGTAGACATTTTTTCTAACTTTGGCAATCTTAGAAAATTAAAAAAAACACAACTAAACTATTAAATGGAGCTATGCAGAAAATATTCTAGAGTTTTATTAAGGTAATATTTCAGGCGATAAATTTTTGTGTTGTCATAAAAATGACATAGTGAAAACCAAGCATTAGATTCTGCTTCGATTTTTTATGTAAACTCAGAGTATAAAATTTAGCAAAATCGGATTAAAATAACGCCTACCTCACATACAAAGTGACGTCATTAAAATAGAAAATCCTTTTTTAGTTCCACAAAAATTAATTTCATGGCTTGAAATTATGCATATATACTTTTATTTTTAAATGCACTCTGGAATAGATCGAATTGAATTAAACTCAAAAGCACAATCGTGTGAAAATTCCGCCTATCTATATAAAGTGATGCCTTAAAAATATAGGTAACAAATCCTTCATAAATTCCACAAAAAATTTAAGCATGTATTGACTTGGTTTTTTTACATTTGATATTAAAACGTTTTCTGGGTTTGAAATTAGGCAAAATTTAATGAAAGCACCGATATCAAATGGCTGACATACAAAATGATGTCATCGAAATAGCAAACGTTCATAAATTTCATATAAAGTATTTTGCGTTCATTTTAAAATTCAAAACTAAGCTTTGATATTAATTTTCAAAGACGTACTATGGGTCTTAAAATTGAAGAAATTTGCTTAAAACCACGCCTATCTCCAATACAAGAGAACGTAATAAAAACAGGGACCGTAACGGCTATGATTTTTTTCAAAAAAGGCAAAAAATTTTATTATGAATTTTATTAGTTATTTTTTGACCGATTTTGTATCGATAAAAAAAAATTTAAGTTTAACTATTATTTTTTTGATCAAAAATAAAAGTTAAAATTGTGCTTTTATTTTTTTGATCAAAAATAAAATTCAATGTTTGACTTTTATTTTTTCGATCAAAAATAACAGTTTAAATTTAACTTTTATTCTTTCAATCAAAAATAAAAGTTAAAATTGGACTTATTTTTCGACCAAGGATAAAATTTAAAATTTGGTTTTTATTTTTTTGATCAAAAATAAAAGTTAAAGTTTGACTTCTATTTTTTCGATCAGAAATAACAGTTTAAATTTGACTTTTATTTCTTCGATAAAAAATAAAAGTTGAATTTTTACATATTTTTTCGATCAAAATTAAAAGTTAAAGTGCGACTTTTATTTTTTGATCAAAAATAAAAATTAAAGTTTGACTTTTTTTTCTATCAAAAATAACAGTTAAAATTTAACTTTTATTCAAACAATCAAAAATAAAAGTTAAAAATTTACTTATTTTTTCGATTAAGAAAAAAAGTTAAAACTTGGCTTTTATTTTTTGATCAAAAATAAAAGTAAAAATTTGACTTTTATTTTTTCGATCAAAAATAACAGTTTAAATTTGACTTTTATTTCTTCGATCAAAAATAAAAGTTGAATTTTTACTTAGTTTTACGATCAAAATTAAAGTCTGACTTTTATTTCTTCGATCAAAAATGACAGTTTAAATTTAACTTTAATTCCTTCAATCAAAAATAAAAGTTAAAATATGACTTATTTTTCGATCAAGGATAAAAGTTAAAATTTGGCTTTTATTTTTTCGATCAAAAATAAAAGTCAAAATTTGACTTTTATTTTTTCGATCAAAAATAACAGTTTAAATTTGACTTTTATTTCTTCGATCAAAAATAAGTTAAATTTTGACATATGTCGATCACAATTAAGAGTTGAAATGTGACTTATTTTTTCTACCAAGCATAAAAGTTAAAATTTGGCTTTTATTTTTTTGATCAAAAATAAAAGTTAAAGTTTGACTTCTATTTTTTCGATCAGAAATGACAGTTTAAATTTGACTTTTATTTTTTCGATCAAAAATAAAAGTTAAATTTGTAATTATTTTTTCGATCAAAATTAAAAGTTAAAGTGCTACTTTTATTTTTTGATCGAAAATAAAAATGAAAGTTTGACTTTTTTTCTATCAAAAATAACAGTTAAAATTTAACTTTTAATCCCACAATCAAAAATAAAAGTTAAAAATTTACTTATTTTTTCAATTAAGAAAAAAGTTAAAACTTGGCTTTTATTTTTGATCACAAATAAAAGTTAAAGTTTGACTTTTATTTTTTCGATCAAAAAATAACAGTTAAAATTTGAGTTCTATTTCTTCGATCAAAAATAGAAGTTGAATTTTGACTTATTTTTTCGATCAAAATTAAAGTCTGACTTTTATTTCTTCGATCAAAAATAACAGTTAAAATTTAACTTTAATTCCTTCAATCAAAAATAAAAGTTAAAATTTGACTTATTTTTCGATCAAGGATAAAAGTTAAAATTTGGCTTTTATTTTTTGATCAAAAATAAAAGTCAAAATTTGACTTTTATTTTTTCGATCAAAAATAAAAGTTAAAGTTTGACTTTAATTTTTTCGATCAAAAATAACAGTTAAAATTTTACTTTTATTTCTTCGGAGAGAGGTTTATTTTGAACTCTTTTCCAAGCTAGCAATGTTGCCGAATGAGTTTATTAGAAATTTTTTCTGCTATTTAGTCTTTTATATTTTTTCCAGCTAGATTATTCTAAAAAAAACGATATCAATTTAAATATCCGAATATACCAGAACTCCTTCATCTACAAATTATTACCGTATATCCTGAAATTTTTTTAAGTTTATAACGGCATTTTTTAATAACTTTTTTGTGTTTATAATTCTAAAAAAATAATAATTTCAATTGTAATTTTTTAAATGAAAAAATAATTATCGCATTTTTTAGTTACATTATTTAGGGTATTCACAAGGTGTGATATCATGTCATATTATCATAATGTCCTAAAATTTTACAACTTAAATTTACAAGATAAATAAATGCAAATAAGAAACAGCTGTTAGATTACGACACTTCAATAAACATAGCTTTCAAAGTTGTAATATATTAGTCCTTTTTTATATGTAAGGCAACAATAAAATGTTTATACTTGCCAAGGCTAATGCATAACGCTAGCCTCGGTTTAAAGCAATTCAAATTGTCTTTCACGGTTGTTTCGCCAAATTAATAATTCACGTATGGTTCCAATCAATTCCTTTATACCAATCTATCCCATTCCTTTCCTTGTTTGTATAAGGCGCATGCCTTGGTTTTTTGATCTTAAAAAAAAAACTTGTGAAAAATCTTAGGACAAATTGACATTATGACATGATAACACACCTTGTGAATACCCTTAATGTTTTTATGATTCTAAAATAAATACTTTTTTTTAATTTTTAGAATTATATTTGCACTTAATTTCAAATATGTTTATGAAGCAACAGGTAGCAACAATGACTATTCCTTTGCAGAACAAACCACCAAGCAGAGCAGACAGTCTGTTTCGTTGATCAGTGCATCAACTCTTCAGTAGACTTTTGTGATTTCTGAAGAATTATATTTGAGGTTCATGCCAAATAGGTTCATAAACCAAGAAGTTGCAACAACGACAACAAGTGTTCTTCTACTAGTAGTAGTAGAAGATATGCTCCTATAAATTGCACAAAAGGCATGTCAGACATGATTTTATTTTTTCACTCTAACTCTTGCTATCGGTTACACCCACTTTATTCATGATGATAAAAACTGACCTCATCTCTTCTTGTACCAAAATGTAGTTAGAAATTTGTTCAAATTTAAATCTGTGTAGTTTTTGTGATGTTTTCAAGTTGAATACTTTTAATCAACGCTTTATATACGTCAACATTTTTACCGATTAAAAACAAAATAGGGGTATTCACACACTGACTTGGGTAGTTGGGTACATTGGCAAATGTCGTACATTTTGTTTTTGTAAGGTACCAGTCTACCCAAGTTCTCATCTACCAATCTACTCTAGCTGACCCTTTGACTTATTTGGGTAGATTTTTTACTTGCCAAATTGAGTACTATTTCCATGTGTTACCACCTTTTGCAAAAATAGGCAATAATTGGCCTAAGGGCATCAAATTTACAATACTTGTTGTCAAGGCTAATATCTCGAATAATGCACAAAAAATATTGCCACACCCCTATTTCCGCCCAAAAGCTAATAAAAATGCTATATTTCAGATGAATTCGGTTGTATTGGACTAAAATTTTGTAATTTAGTTTTTTTGGGTACTACGCCTACTTTTCAGAAGTTATAATTCTCGGTTAATAAAAAAAAGCACACCCCTTTTTACCGCCCAAAAATCAATAATTATGCTATACTTCGGACGGTTTTGATCGTATTAGACTGAAATTTGGTAATTAAGTTTGTATGGTTACTGTCTGAAACTGTATTAAAAATTTCTTTCCACGCCCTCTTTTACGGTCTACAAATCAATAAAAATACTTTATTTAAGACGATTTTGGTCATATAAGATTTAAATTTGGTAATATAGTTTGTATGGTTGCATTCGGGAACAGTACTAAAAAAGGGCGTGGTTGCTCCATAGCAACGTTCACTTTTTCATAAATCATTAAAATTGACTACTGGGTCGATTGCGCTGAAATTTTGGCAGTCGATTTGTTTCGCATACGAGATAGTTTAGGAAAATTTTGCCAAACACCCTTTAACCGCCTACAAATCAATAAAAATGCTATATTTTAGACAGTTTTGGTCATATTAAACTATAATTTGGTTAATTAGTGCATTTAGTTACTTTCGGAAACTTGACTAGAAATGGGCGTAGTCGCACTACAGTTATGCCAGTTCAGATATACAAAAAATTGAAATTTTTCCGATTGGCATGAAAATTCTTATGTGGCAGTGAGCCGGTATATGACAGGACAACGTTTTACCCTGGATTACTAGTAAATGATAACATGCTGAGAAGTTCACGTTAAAAATTACTCGTATTTAGAATAACTTTTTTACGCCCAATTAATGGCCTAAATTTTAGGCGCATAAAATGACAAAAAATGGTGGCAACCTTTTTCCAGCTGTCACTCATCTACAGAAACCGGAGAGATCAAATAAACATGCAGCACTGCCCAAAACTATTCTAAAGTACTCAATTGCAATTTAGGGTGCTCACAATAACCAAAATTACTCAATCTACCCATACCCAACTACCCAAGTCAGTGTGAATACCCCTAATGTGATTAAAGTGTCTGTTGACGAGCTGATGAATACCAAATTAATAAAGAAACAAAAAAACATGTGACAAAATGCTAATAAATAATATCAAAATATTTTCTTCAGAATCTTTCAAAATCAATACTTTTCAATTTCTTAAATTCCAAAGCATAAAGTATGCTACATCTGCTTACATATTTTTAGTACTTTTCAATAGGAGAAAAAATTCTAGAAATTTTAAAAGCAAACATACCAAGTTATAATTTCCTTCAAAACATACGATAGCAAAATAAACTCTTTACATCTTTGCTAATGACTTCCACTCTCAGTGACAGCATGACATTCCCTTCAGCTCAACTCTTTACAAAATTCCTTCAACTCCAAGCAAACACACCGCAACCCAACGTTCTTAAGTGAACTAAAGTCGCTGCGCTATCCTCAGGAAAAAAGGATAGTATATTTAAAGGACAAAAAAATTAAAAACGAGGAAAAAAAAAATCTATTTAAACTATAAAACCTCAAGTGTAAATATTTTCACTTTGCATTTGCCACACTCTCATAGAAAAGTCATCCATCCTGGTATTCATACAGTTACATAAATACAGTCGCTCCATCATGCAGCCATCAATGCCGCTGCCACCAGTCAGCCAACCAGAGAGAACTTCTCTTAGCAACCTAGGCGCTTCAACAACGTGAAGCAAGAGTTTCATGTGAGTTTATTTTACTTTTGGCTTAATTAAGATAAGGGGGTAAACGAAACGAATGAGAAAGATAAGCAAAACAGCAGGATGTTGGAACTTTGACATGGACTTCAGTCCTTGTGAGCATCTTGGAGATACAGTGACTTCTTAAATGTCGTGCTGATTCAGATGCGTATCTCGAATGTTAACAAATTTGTAAGACTCGTTTTCATTTTATCTGCAATTTGGTTCGTTTTGTGGAAAGCAAATAGAGGAGAATGATGGGACAAAAGAGATCTTACCGGCTCTTAACTTGGCATGTTTATTTGGTTTTTGGGGTGGAAAAAAATTAATGCAATCTAAATTTTTTTATCTTCTCATAGAATGTAGGCGTACGACATTGTTAGCTGAGTTTATTAATTTTCCATGAACTGCTAAGGAGTTGTAAGATCTTAGATAAAAAGTAACAGAAGTCATTTTGTAATTATGTGAATTTGGATATCTAGGTATCAGTATGTGTGTGTGTGTTTGTGTATAAATGACACCAAAGTTCTCCTTTTTTGGCTTTGCTTTTTTCTTATCTTTATTGCCATGCTGCTCTTACTTAAAACTAACTTAATTAACAAGGTTCTAATTTACTTTATTAACATTTTGAGTTTAATTTCAAAGCTTATAAATCTAAGGTTATAATTTTGTTTAAATGTTTGTGTATACAAGCGTTAATATTCTTAATACGGTAATGGAGTGAAAGACTCCAAGACAAGAATTTTTCCATTACAGTTAAAACGACTGGTCAACAGTGGCTATGCCACACGAACTTTGATAGCTAATACTGTTTACTCTTCTTCCCTCGTTATGAAACTGATTTTTTTTAGTTGGTGATTCGATTTTTTGTGATTTCGGACTTTGTGTTTTTACGACTTTGATCCTGTTTTTATGCTCTGGACTCGAAACTACTTAACGCAGAGCAAACAGAACAATACCATCTCATAGAAAATTAAACAAGCTTTTTAGAAGGGTTTTTTAAATTTTTCTGCCATGTTTAGTCTCTGAGTTAGTTATTCAGGTTCAAAATAAAAATTTTATTTTTTTGTTGAAAACTTTGACGTTTACAAGAATTTGTTTTTATATATAAAGCCTTAATTTAAAAAAGGTTTTTATCGTATAAAACATTAAATTTCCTTAATTTTTACACCAAAAACAAAAACATTCTCTAAGAGGAACAATTAAAAAAAAAATAAAATAAGCGAACAAGCTTTATGGTCAAATGAAGCATTTAGCACTCTTAGTATTCCACCTAAATGACATTCTCATTCAAAAGGTACTTTAAAGTTACTTAAACGTACCAAATCGTTAATATCATTTCTCAGCAACACTGTTTTGCACGGAGAACTGCTTGCGAGAATGAACTATTTTGGAGGAAAAAGACAAAAAGGTGTCTAGAATGTGCATAAAGAAAATGTAACTTTTATAATTCTATTTTCTGGGATATTTGGTACTAATGACACATAGGTAAATCCAATATATTTTAAGGATGGTGTAAAACTCTTTCTCGTGTCATGCTCGAAATATTTAAAAATTTAGTTCATTTATATCATGTAATACATTTCAATAATTTTTTGCAAAAGCAAATATTCTTAGTTGTAAAGAAAACTTAATAATGTGAAGTCTCATTTATTTTTAAATGGAAATCGCATTCACTACTGAGCCCACAAGTTTACAACTTTTCAAATAAGAAACGAAAATTTGCCAATATTAAACAATATTTTTGTTTTGTTGGAAAACTGGAAAAAATAACAAGGTTTTTACGCCATTTTTCCACTTTGGATATATATTACTTCTAAGCCAATTGGGAGTGGCCTGAAATTTTTTAGATTTGGATTGAGGAAGTAAAAATCCATATAATCCCCAAAACTAAAAATTTAAGTTTTCGCTTAATATTTCTTGAAATATTTCCCGCATGCTAAGGGAGATATTTTTGACTGGATCTCACACCGCATTGACCCCAATTCACTTATTTCTTTTTACAAAATGCATCAGTTCTAGCAGCTGGCAAGTTACTTTAATCGATTACGAACATAATTATTATATAAATAATTTAAAAAAGAAATTTTTTAAAGTTTCTTTGTCAAGGTTAATTTATTTGAAACATAGGCAGTTTACAAGAACAAAAAAAAAATTATAAATAAAATGTTTAAACAATTTTACATAGTTTAGTATTATCATAGGGATACATCACGGAATTACAACCAAGAAATAATTTATCAAATTTCAAAAATAGGGTGTCTGCTAGGCAGTCCAATCCCGGAAGCTTTTTTCGATCCCGGGATTAGTTCAGGATTGAAAATTTAAGAAGTAAATAATTCAAAACGTTTTTAATACAATTTTGTGTTATTTATTACTTGAAACTAAAAAATGTAAAGTAATTCATTTATAAAGTAACAAAAACAAAACAAAACACATTAAGGATATTCACAATTGCGTTGTTTTCAGTGTAGTTAAAAAACCCCGTGGTGTTGTACCAGACTTTACCGAGCGGTTTTTATATTTTTTCTTATTTTACATGAAATCTCTAAAAACTAAAAGTGTGGTAATTTTAAGTAGCCCATTAATATGTTTAACAAACGTGGTTTTTAAAGTTCTATAAACAACTGATCTGAACTGGTTGCCAGTTATTTTTTAATTGCATAAATTAAAGAAGCTCAAAATGCAAGTTAAACTTTCCGATGCCATATATTAATAAAATATATGAAATTGGATACTTAATTTATGTGCATAGTAACAAAAAGCTATAGTGGGAGGTTCCCAACCACAAATTCTATTTTAAAGGGTGCTCGTATTGTGATTTTCAACTATGACATAGAATCCATACTACTATACCACACAACTGTGAATACCCTTATTGTTAATAAACACTAAAAACGTAAATAATATTAATGACTACATTGTATTAATGTAACCCTTTCAGTGGATTTGCCTAATATATTGGACACGTCAGAAAGTAATTTTTATATGTATATATTTTGCAAAGTTTTTTTTTAAATTAAATCATTTGGCTCTATGAAAAAAGATGAACCAACATGATAAAAATAAATTTAGAGATATATTTGACATTAAAGTCAGTTGGATTTTCGTTTTGCGAAGGAAAGCAAAAATAATTTGTTTGGCCTATTTTATAAAAAAAACTCAACCGGACAAAGATCAAATTTATGTTTTTGTATCTTTTTATGGCTTTAATGATATAAATATTAAGGGGGTTCAAAAAAAAAAGACCTAAAAGGTTGAGAAACCTTTAAAAGATTAAAAACAGACTTTGCGCAGAACAGGAGCAAAACAATTTTTTCTTGGCACAAGTTTGTAAAACGAAAGTAGCGCAGCTTAAAATGAAAGGTATGCTTTTTCATCTTTTTAAGGACCTAAATTATAGGAATATTACCTAAAAAAATATTTTGTTCTTAGTTAAGCCTAGCCATTAAAAGGGTTAAAGAACGAAAAATATAAAAAAAGACAGGACAGTTTAAGGTATTACTATATAAATGCTACACTTATTTTTTTACACCGTCTTTATGTTTTTTGTGTTTAAGGCAAATTAAGGTTGGAAAAGACTTTTCAAAGTAAATTTTTTTGTTTTAATTATTTATAAAGTAATACATTAAACAGTACAACTCGTTTTATTTTTTATTTTAGAGTTTTGTTCGAATGTTATAACAAATATAACACGCTGATATAACCAGCACCGTTCTGATTCTATGCTAGTAGGAGAAAAAGTTGCACAATAGTCGTAAGCAATTTATAAGTTTCGATCACGATTGCCTTCTCCATAAAACAAAATTATTTTCTAAGTCAGAATATCTGATAATTTTTAAATACATAGCTGACTTTCCGTTGCCCTGTTGCTAATTCTTCTTAAACTTTGCAAAGTCCTTGTTCCAGTCACACTCATCGTCCTAACAATCTTTTTCAGCCTCAACAAAAGTTTTTTCTAATTCTATATTCATATCACCTTAAAATAAAATGTTTGCATTTACATAAATATTTTTAATAGAAAATTTTTATATAAAAATCCCGGGATCCAGGAAAGATAGTCCGGGATTCCGGGACTGACTTCCCTAGTGTCTGCAGAGTAATAGTATATTTTAACGAGTTGAAAAAATTTTTCAATATGACTGAACTTACATATCTGACAGTTATGTGACTTTTGTAAATTTTTTATAGCAGTTTTTTTATATCTCTTATTTAGAAGTGATAAAAAACAGTTATTGCTCGCAGTACTAGAAATGCTCTGAAAAAAATTGTTTTTTGCTCTCCTGAAAAGTTACTGAAATACTTATAACTGTTTTTGTTGGCACAGCGACGATATGTACCTAGCTCAGCAAAAATACAAAAAAAAAATCCATTTTTAATTAAAAATTAAAGTATTTTGTACTAAAAAATTGTGTAGTCAGTTTTTGAAAATTTCGTTAAAAATAGTAAACTTTGATTCTCCAACATCAAATTTTGAGAATGCATTAAGAATGAATGCCTCAATACGATAATATTTTCTAAGCACCAAAAAAATATTGGTGGTGACTATGAAAAATGTGAATGAAATTTTTAGTGGTCAAAAAATTTAAAATTTTTTACGAAAGTGTTTGCAAAAAAGGGCACTACAATAAAGACCAATTCAAGATCTTTAAAATAAGTCTTAAACATTTTTTTGTAGGACTAAAGGTTTAGAAGATATAGTTGTTTGACTACATGTTTAAATGACAATTTCTGATTTTCATTTTAATTTTTCAATGTGTATAACTGCAAATAAAAAATTTTAAAAAGTATGCAAATATTTTTTGTTTTTAAAGTTCTATCGACGTGAAAAACTTCAAAAAATCGGAATCTTCAAAATTAGTTTTTGGACAAATGCGTCCAATTTGACATGGAATCACCGATATGTGTATAAATAAGTAATATATTAATTTATTCCTATTAGTAAAATAAGTAATACTATGTATGTTTATGTTAGGGTAGCTCAAAAATAAATGTATTTTGTATTTTGACAGATACAGTCCGCAGCTTTAATTCCTTCACTAAGCTTAAGGAATACTACAATACATGTGAAGCGCACCTCAATTGGGAAAGGTTTAGAGGTCGTGAATATATTTTCTCATTTTCCCATACGATTTGTAGGGGAAAAATCCGTTTTTCTGGTAAATTTAATTTAATTATATTATGAGCAAGATGGTTAAAAAAATGTACGCCCTCGAATTTTGTCTTTTATAACATATCCGAAACTCATTAAATATAAAGATTTATATAAACCATTACAAAGGTGAAGTGTCGAGCTAAGAGTCAACCTTCATTTCTAAATTTATCATAAGTTTTATATATAACTAGCTGAAACGCGGTGCGTTGCTGCCACGCTCCCTTGTCAATTGCCTATAAAATGTTTTCAGTGAAACTGCATGTGTAAATTGAGGTTAAATACTGAACTCCGAGGCTATGCGACCTATTACTTCAAAGCTATTTGATATCACAAATTTGAGTGCCATGGGAAATGCCACGCCCCTTGATCAACGCTCATTAAATGTAATCAATAAAACTGTATGTTACATTATGGTAGAATACTGAGCTCCGACGCTGTGCGAATTCAAAAGAACTCAAAGCAAATATAAATTTAGTTCGTATACTGAATTTCGATGCTGTGCGACCTGTAACTCCAAAACTATTCGATAAGTTTTGGTTGTATGGTGGGTAACACTCCCCCTTGCTTAACTCCCAAAAATGTCATCAATGAAACGACATGTGTAAAAAGTGGTTGAATACCGAATGTCGAGGCTCTGCGATCCATAACTCCAAACCAATTTGATACCGCAAATTTTTAATATATTTGTAGGTGGTAAAAGGGGGTGTGTCAATTTTTTCTTAAACCATCTCGTACTAGAAACAAGTCCACCGCGAAAACTTGAGCTTTCTTTAAATCTTTACTTAAAAGTAGGCGTTTCTATATTTGGACCACGCCCATTTTTAAATATAGTTACCGACAGTTATCATACGAACTTAATTACCAAATTTTAGTTTAATACGACAAAAACCGTCTTAAATGTAGTGTTCCTACTGATTTGTGGGCGGTAAAAGTGGGAGTGACAACATGTTATTTTTTACTAAACCTTCGCGTATTAATTACGAACAATTCTGCACATGAAAGTATTCAATTTGGTCCAGTCGTTTTCAAGTTTTAAGCATCCAAACAAATCACTATCCATTTTTATATAATAGATGGAATATTAAACTTTAGCTTTTTTGGCTTAAAAATTAAAATATAAAAATACCTGAAGGTATGATAATTTTTGAGATATGCGCTTAAACTTTTCAGAATATGAGAATATACTTCACATAAAATCTTGTTTAATTTGTAAGACAAAGTATTTGATTAGACAAATTATTAACAACTACCAATCCGAGTATAATATCCTTCCTCTCATTCCTACACTTCTCTTATATACTAAAAATAATAATAAACGATAACTATATAATTTGAAAACTTATGCATTCAAGTTTTTTAATAAAAGAACAATAAATAGTCGTCTTTTAATTAAATAAAGATCACATGGAATGCATATTATTCTTTAAAGTCATAGCAACAAAGCTTTCGAACTTTTTCATCTGCCCAAAAGATGTAATATTTTAAATTAGAAGCTTAAAAGCACAATAAAACTTTGACCCAACTCAGATTCATACACAAAAAATAAAAAAAAAAAATTTTAATATTGAAAAGAATTTGTTTTTATCGCTGTTAAAAAAAGCAGCTTACAAGTTTTTGCTGCAATCCTTGATAGCTTTATTATTTAACATAATCCTTAAACAACACCCAACAAAAGCAAACAAATGATAAACAACGAACGCAAACAAAAACCAATTCCAGGCTTTCCATAACTTTTCATTCATTCATTCACTTTGGTGTTGTTGGTCTTTTTTTTTTTTGTTGTTGTTGTGATTTGGTGCTTTGCTAACTTTTTGTTTTGGCTTATTTTTGCACTCATTCGCAGGACAACATAAAGAGTATACGCTTAAATATCGACAACAAATTCAGCAGTGAAAAACAGCAGGATGGCAGTAATTACAGTGGCAACAACAACAACAATAACAACAATCATATAAAAAGCATGCAACGTGGCGGTTATGATAATGAAGCTGAAAGCGCTATTCATGAAGATGATGATGTTGTTGACGCTTTTGGTGATGATGTTGACAACAATAATGATGATGATGCTGATGATGACGATAATGATGACGACGATGATGACTTTCATCGTTGGTTAAGCTCCACAGAGAGTAACAACAACAGCGAATTTGATTTTGATTCAAAACAAACCACAGATTTTGAGCTACAACCGACAGCAGGCAATCCCTATGCAATTACAAGAACAACAACAACGTCAGCACCAACAACAACAAACGACAATAACAACTTAAGTAGTGCTAGAGCCGCTGAATACTGGCAGGATTCACGCAAGCAAGCAGCTAACACCTCCTCTTCGTCCTCCTCGACCAACACCTCTTCAACATCAGCTGTGGGCGGAGTAGCTGCAGCAGCTGCCGCCTTCTTTCGCAGCTCTTACAACGATTTCAGCAGCGAATTCAATGGAAGCGTGGTAAACATTGATATATTGCTAACAGCGGGGCAGGATGAACAACAACAACAACAACAACAACAACTGGAACAACGACATCAACAGCAGCAGCTGCAGGCAGATTTAATTTCAAATGCAAGCAAAGCAGCAGCAACCACCAGCAATATTACAAATATTGCAGCAGCTTCAACATTTAATACAACATCAACTGCAGCAGTTGGTGTTGCTGCTGCAGCTGCCACTGTGACAAGCAATCAAAGTTCAACGACAAAGCCGTTGCTGAAGCCTGCACTAGAAACCGTCACATTAGCCGATCGACAATGCAACGTTATGGGTGAGTTTTGTGAATTTTGAATATTTTGAAACATACAAATTTGTTGTTGGTTGAAAGTTACCTAGCATCAAAGCTTGATACTCGGTTGTGCATCCAGAGATTTAAATTTAGTGCAGTAATTAAATGTTTCTAAATATGCACTTTGAGTCTGTTAACGTCGAGTTAGTAAACTATGTATCGAAAATCAATGTGTGTGTATTCATGTTTGTCAAGCAATTAACACAAACATTGAAATGTAATAGAAAGCATGCTAATGACATTAACTTCGTGTATTGGCATTTAACCCTTTCGGTACATATTTTTGATTTCAAGTCCAAAAAATCTATTTTGCACAAATAATTATTATTTATGACCATATTATTAAAAGTTGTTTTTTGGAGTGATATGATGATGCCATATGGCATCAAATTTCCTCAGAGGTAAAAGAAAATGAAAAAATCAAATGTTTTGCATATGAGCATTCATTTTTATTTATATATTTTTTAAATTTAAAAATTCATTTTTTTACACAAACTTTTTTCACAAATTATAAAGCAAATAAAATAAATTTAAAATTCATACAAACTTATTATAAGAAAAATATTAATCACAGTTAAAAAATTATTTCCAAAATTATTTCATTGTATATTTTGAGGCAAATCCTAGTTTCATTTGGAATGCACAAATGAATGTTCCATTTTGAACACATGTACCTTGAATATCCTTTGCATCCTTCAAGTTTGCACCTGAGTTTCTTTGCTGTATGCTCTGGCCAGTGCTGAAAACCATCATAACGAAGGAAAACCGATGGTCCTGTCTCGTAGCGCTGTCTGGAAGTTGTGGGGCTGATTATTTCCGTACTTGTTGGGCTACTTAGACTATCCTCGTCAAAAGCTACTCTAGGACGTCCACGTTTTCGAGCATAAGTAGCCCGAGATGATAATGTTAAGAGCCTATCTGCAATATCATTACGAAACGCCAATAGATCCATGCACTCCTTTGATTTGAAGTGATTACCTTCACAATCTTTTTTATATTCTAGCCAGGAGTTGCATATAGACAGATCAATAAAACGGTCAAAAATTTTAAGAGTTCACTCTTTTGATCTAATATAAATTCTATATAACAAAAGATGGAAATCCATCTTGTCAACGCCCCCAATATGTTTATTGTACCTAGAAACGACGTTAGGTTGCGAAATTTCAACTTTTTTTTTTATCAAAACAGAATCGTGTTACTTCATTTACCTTTTCATCGCCAAAAATCGATGACACAATGTTAACTATGCCTCCATCAAGCCACTTCAAGGCCATAACATTATGGTTTCTTTCAATGCGGTAATCGAAAGTACCTCTACCTTTTTTTCTAAGATCTTTTTCGGTTTCGAGTGGGACTTTTCCGATTTTATTGCTTCGTATCGTACCTGTTGCCCAAATTCCATTTTTCTGCAATGCACCATTAAATTAAGGGTTGTGAAATAATTATCAAAATACATTTTGAAATTACTTTCTTCTAGAATAGTTTTCGTGAGATGGATCACTATATCAAAACAAAACCCTAACTCTGAGCCAGCCGCAATAGAGTTTTTACCCCGATAAATTTAAAAATCATGTAGAATACCTGTTGAGCTGCAGAGGCAAAATATTTGTACACCCCATTTTATGGGTTTTTTTGGGCATATTTTGTCTTTACAAAGTTTTTCCTTTAAAAGGAACCATCATTTCATCCACGCAGAGATTTTCGTCTTTTGGAATTCTATATTTTTTTTTCAGTGAACATGTTCAAAATGTTACAGACTTTATAAAGCTTATCAGTAGAATGAACATCTATACAAAATTTAAGATTATTACAAATGGAATGAAATCTGTTTCTCATCATACTCTGACAAAAAGATGGAATTTCGGTGGCCTTGACCAATACATCTTCAACCGCGGATAGCCAATTGTACCGATCATAGTTTCTAGCGCTATAAGCTTGTATAATTCTTCCTTTCTTTAATTAATTGTAGTTATTTTTAAGCGTAGCTTGGTTTGCAGTATCAGCTACTTTATCAACAAATACAACAAATACTCTAAAAAATATTGAACTGTATCTTTAAAATTTCTTTTGGGATTTTCCGGCTCAGTAAAATTTACTTCTGGGGGAGTCCAAAAAGTTTTTCCAACGAAATTCGTCTATGTACTCAAAAGGTATTCTCAATATTTCACCTTCTTGAGAATCTCAAAGCCCAACAAAGTCAAGTCTTTTGGACTGGTCGTCAAGAGGTAACTTTTCTTTTAAGGTTTTATCTACTTCTAAATCTAAAACCTCGACATTACCAACTTCGAGGTCTTCAATATTTACTTCATATTGGCCATTTCGAGATAGCTCTTCTAATAAAAACGAATTGTTTCCTTTAAATGCTTCACATAAATCTAATAATGCGTCAGGTTCTTCTGATTAATCTAAATCGGATAAATCTGAATCTTCAAAATTATTTAAAATTTTTTCAAATTCATTATTATTTAATTTTCTCGACATTATGAATAATCTTCATACAAAAAGAGTACCCTTTTCTTTCAAACTCTAAAAATAGAATGCGCAAAATTTGATGTATGCATATATATCAAATTGAATAAAGTATGAGTAGAGCAAGCATTTTAGCACCTATGAGTTAATTTGATGCCATATGGCATCATAAGAAATTTGAAAAATCATCAAGCGTACAATAGAATTTAAAATTTTTTTTCAACTATGCAGAAATGTATGGTAACTATTGGTTAAGATAATTGCTTCAAAAAAATTACCAATATTTTGTACTTTTTAACAAAAATTGTAAATTTGTTATGTCACCTTTTCAGTGAAAAGTTTACTTAGACTATATGGTTGAATAAAAATTGGAATTTATCGTCCTGTAAGCAATTAACTATACATTTTTTTAATGAGACACCTATATAGCAGTCTTATATAAAAAAAAAGCATATACAAGTTATTTATAAATGGTGCCTAGGCGTTTCCACGGGGTCTTGAAAACCGATGATGCCATATGACATCAATATCGCGAAAGGGTTAATATTTATTTAAATTTTCTAGAAACTTCTGAAATCTTTCTTTACTTTTAACATTCTCTTTAAGCTGATTTTTGGTACAACAGAAGCAGTAGTGTTTTCTAAAATATATGCGTTTTTTTTTGCTTAGCCAACTTTTATCTTATTTAGTACAATGAAATAATGTTTTCACTTTATTGTCAATTCCTATGAAGTACAACTTTAAGCAACTATTTTATCACACATAAATTTTTATTTAGAATGCATTTTTTTCAATTAATCTCAGAGAGTTCCTTCGAATTAAAGTACAGATATGATTACAACTATTATGAACTACTAAAAATATTTCAAGAAGAAGACAAATCTTAATTCAAAAGCTTTTCCCAGTGGCAAATGGATGGCGTAATAAATGATTTCTTTAAGACAATAAAGTGCGAGGGCTCTAAAGTCTGCTAACAGTGCTCATTTACATCTGTTCGGACATGGCCAGTAAAGCACTGATGACATGTACCTTACACAGTAAGTGACGATGGGAGTGGATATGCTGCTATGACGTACAAGAAAGTAGAGGGGGAAAATTAACGTCAATCCTCTCTACGCCAAAAACTAAACAAAAACGAAAGAGAACGAATAAAAGAAAACTAACGAAAGCGATCAGATCAGAAAGATCTCATCAAATCTGTTGATGTGATCTGGAATGTGAATGGCAACTCTGTTTACGATGATGTAAGTAAAATCGGGTCGAATTACAGCATCCGCGATCGAGCAAAATTGTACAAGATTGATAGGCACTTGTCTCGTCGTGCTTTTCGTAATATTGCTCGATTACGGATGCTGTAATTCTGACCCAGACTTTACGGTATCAATCATCTTAAAATACTTCATGTTAGTGATACACAAGGAAAGAGAGTGTTTCCAATGATAAAAAGCTGCAAGTTTTGCAAAATATACTTGTAATTCAGGAAGAAATTGTTTTAATTTCATCGCTTCAAAAAATTGTATAACTTCTATTGCTTACATATAATTCTAGAGAGAAAATTCGTAAATCCAAACATAAGTTATGTAATTTTTTGAATAATTGAAATTATAATTTATCACTTTTTAGCAAGAATTAGCATTTTTCAGTTGGACTATTTTTGTAATTTTTTGGATTGAATCGAGACATAGTTTCTTTATGTTTTTTTAAATTACAAAAAACTGACTGAAAATACAAGTTAAGTTGAATTTGTAAGTTAATACTGAAAAAATGCCAACTGATATTTTAGATATTTTATTCTTTTCGTGTAGAAGCCATAATTTTTTTAATCTTTATTTTGTTTTTTTTTTCAATTCGATTAGAACTGTTCTTATAGTTATCCGCTATTAAATGCTAACTACTGTCATTACGACTTCGACTAAGGGCATTAATCTGTATCACGAAGCAGCACACCAACGACAAGCAAGACACGAGAAGCAATACTTTTTTCTATACGAAATTTTATTGCTTCTCGTGTCTTGCTTGTCGTTGGTGTGCTGCTTCGTGATACAGATTAATGCCCTAAGTCTGCCTACATGACGAACATTTATGACTAGTTGTTGTGTCCATTAATCTTAATTCTACACAAGGTGCGAAAATACGTACGCTAAGTGTATTAATGAAATTCCCTAAAAGCGCAACTAATGACAGCGCATCGAAGGTAAACAAATTAATTAGGTTCATCGTGATGCTGCTGCTTCCCCTCTGGGTTGATGTGAATTAACTGTTCGTGTATATTTAGCACCAGGTTCAGAAGCTAAGCTAATGTTGGTCACCAGCATTTAAGTCAACAACATGTCGGTTGGCACTGATTGACTCTGAATTATTGCATTGAAACAGGTTGCATGAATGAAGTTTCATTAGAGTAATTTCGATTTGTTGAATTATGGTAAGTTCAAATGGGGTCAAATTGTCATATATGGCTCTACGACTTTACAATAGTAAGTATGAGCCCCTTTGTTTACATATACTCCGTGACAAAAAGTTAGCACTTCAACATTAACCTCAAATATATTTTTATTTATTTATTAATTTAAGTAATCATAAGTACAATAAGAGTTATGCTCTTTTATAGTACAACATAAATACATAAATATAATTAATTTACATTAAATCTAATTAAAATTAATATTAAAATTGAAATTGAAATGAAAATGAAAATGAATAATTTTATATTAAAAATTTGAAATTAAAGTTAAAAACTAAAAATGAAGTATAATAACAACTATTTAAAACAGAATCAAAAATAATGACCTTAATTTTTAAACAATATTGGCTTTATGTTATTTTTTATTTTAAAGAATATAAAAAATAAAAAGAATTAAAGTTAAGTTGAGATTGAAAAAAGTTTCTGATACAAAGAATAGATAAAGAATAGATAACATAGAGAAGTAAGGAAGTGAAAAGCAATTGAGTAGAGAAAAATGAAAAGATAGATTGCCTAAAAGAACCTCTCCCAGCGACCTACCTAAGCCATCTTGGCAAAGCATTCCACAACCTAATGGCGTTAATGAAAAACAGGTGGGAAGAGTTTAATGAATTGTGCCTCGGAACTATCAGAACATGGCTTCTACTTGACATACACTGAAGTTTTTCATGCAGATAGCAAGGAGTTTTCCCATGGATTAGTTTGGAAACGAGACAAACGATCGTATTTTCGGAGACCATACACATAGCGCGTGGCGTAATTGAATGCAATATGAATTTTTAACTGGGAAGATGCGCCAAGTTTACTATATACTATGTCTGAATAAGAAATGATTGGTAAAATTAGCTGTATGACTAATCTACGTTTAATTTCAGTAGGAGTGACACTAGCAGACATTCTTAAGTTTCGTAGGACATAATAAACTTAGGACATAATATAATTTACTTTGAATGCTTAATCTTTTTCTTTAAGTCTTGTGGTTGTGCTCTTTAGATATTTTAAGTACACAATGATTAAACATTCTAAGAGAAATACCGTTAATTTAAAAAATATGAAAAAACTCTGCGTCAAAATGCTAGCACATTATAATAGATTGAGCTCAGTACGTGTTAATAATCCGATAAAAAAACAAGTTCAGTTTTTAAAGTAAAGTTGCCACATTAAATAAGTAAAAGTACTTAAAATAAAATTAAAATGGGACGTAGAAAATGGCTTAACAGTGCGGAAATGCAAGTTGCTTTAAATCTTCATTTAAATACTTGAAAATCAGTGAAATCGGACAGAACTAAACAAAAGTCGTAAAGTGATTACAAATTTATAAAAAAATCTACGAAATTATGGTTAAGCCTTTCTCATTGGATGTCCAAGAGTGGTTACACGCCGAATTGAATGCGCCATTTTGCGGGTGGCTTAAAGTTCTAACCTCACTGCCAGAAAAATTGCTGAAACAGCTGAAGTGAAAAGACATGTCCGCAATGTGCAAAGGATTTTAAAAAAATCAACTACAATTAAACTCAAAAAATTACTAAGGAAACCGCCACTTAGAGCGAAACATTGAGCAGCAAGATTGAAGTTTGCTAAAGATTACTTTTAGTGGAGAAAATGATGGCGCTGCATATAAATCACCGACGAAAAAAAATTTAATCTCGACGATCCGAATGGTATGTCTTTTTGTTGCCACGATTTGAGGAAGAAAGAGCGTATTCTAAGTCGTCGTCAACACGGAGACAGATGAGTAATGGTATGTGCTGTAATTGGCCATTATGGCAGAAATGAAATTAAGTTTGTCACCACAAGAATGAATCGCCAAAAGATTATCTTCATTTAATTGATAATGAAATAGGTAATCGTCGTCACAATTAACTAAAACTTCATTAATATTTCAACAAAAAAATGCTGCTGATATACAGCAAGAATAGTAAAAAACTTCTTTCGAGAATAGGATATTGAAATATTGGAGTAACCGCACGATCACCTGACCTGAACATTATGCAGGGGAAGTTTATGCCGATAATATGCAATATAATACCATTCAGGAACTTAAAAGTAGCATAATTTCAAATTAAGAAGCAATACCGAGAAAATACATCAACAAACTTTTTTAATCACTACCAAATTGCGATTTGGTGATACCTGTAGGCGATAGCGAAAAATGTCTGGATTGTTTTTTGTACATCTCAGCAATGTCTAAAATTTCTTTCTAAGCCATGTTCTTCCATCTCGTATAGTTAAGGAGTTATTACAGAAATTTCCTTTAAACGCTCATATTTCAGGTCAAAGGTTTTCAGTCGAAAAAACAACCAAATTTTGCACGCCTGCGCATCCAGCTCTTTCATTCGTTACCTCATTCATCATTCTGCACCCCGCCAATCCTGACATCTCAGAAATCTTTACTGAAAAATAAATGTAAACATAATGTATTATGAATAATAAACAACGAAAACATAATTATGGACGATGAGTAATGAATAATAAATAAAGAATAATGGATAACTAATAATGAATAACAAATAAAGTATAATGAGGTATGAATAATAAATATTCAGTAATTATTAATGAGTAATATATTAATAATGATAAACAATGAATAAAAAATTCCGAACAATGAATATTGAATAATACATTACGAATGATAAGTTATTACCAATTAATAACGAATTATTAATAATGCATAATAAACAATTAATAATATATAATAAATACTGAATAATGAATATTGAATAATATAAAATCCATAATGACTATCGAGTTATTAATAATGAGTAATTAATACTAAATATTGAATATTGATAAATAACAAATAACTAATTTATATAAAAAATGTTTATAAATAACTAATAATTAATAATTAATTATATATTAATTATATATTAATTATATATTAATTATTAATAATAATTAATAAATATATTAATAATTAATAATTAATAATTAATAATTAATAATTAATAATTAATAATTAATAATTAATAATTAATAATTAATAATTAATAATTAATAATTAATAATTAATAATTAATAATTAATAATTAATAATTAATAATTAATAATTAATAATTAATAATTAATAATTAATAATTAATAATTAATAATTAATAATTAATAATTAATAATTAATAATTAATAATTAATAATTAATAATTAATAATTAATAATTAATAATTAATAATTAATAATTAATAATTAATAATTAATAATTAATAATTAATAATTAATAATTAATAATTAATAATTAATAATTAATAATTAATAATTAATAATTAATAATTAATAATTAATAATTAATAATTAATAATTAATAATTAATAATTAATAATTAATAATTAATAATTAATAATTAATAATTAATAATTAATAATTAATAATTAATAATTAATAATTAATAATTAATAATTAATAATTAATAATTAATAATTAATAATTAATAATTAATAATTAATAATTAATAATTAATAATTAATAATTAATAATTAATAATTAATAATTAATAATTAATAATTAATAATTAATAATTAATAATTAATAATTAATAATTAATAATTAATAATTAATAATTAATAATTAATAATTAATAATTAATAATTAATAATTAATAATTAATAATTAATAATTAATAATTAATAATTAATAATTAATAATTAATAATTAATAATTAATAATTAATAATTAATAATTAATAATTAATAATTAATAATTAATAATTAATAATTAATAATTAATAATTAATAATTAATAATTAATAATTAATAATTAATAATTAATAATTAATAATTAATAATTAATAATTAATAATTAATAATTAATAATTAATAATTAATAATTAATAATTAATAATTAATAATTAATAATTAATAATTAATAATTAATAATTAATAATTAATAATTAATAATTAATAATTAATAATTAATAATTAATAATTAATAATTAATAATTAATAATTAATAATTAATAATTAATAATTAATAATTAATAATTAATAATTAATAATTAATAATTAATAATTAATAATTAATAATTAATAATTAATAATTAATAATTAATAATTAATAATTAATAATTAATAATTAATAATTAATAATTAATAATTAATAATTAATAATTAATAATTAATAATTAATAATTAATAATTAATAATTAATAATTAATAATTAATAATTAATAATTAATAATTAATAATTAATAATTAATAATTAATAATTAATAATTAATAATTAATAATTAATAATTAATAATTAATAATTAATAATTAATAATTAATAATTAATAATTAATAATTAATAATTAATAATTAATAATTAATAATTAATAATTAATAATTAATAATTAATAATTAATAATTAATAATTAATAATTAATAATTAATAATTAATAATTAATAATTAATAATTAATAATTAATAATTAATAATTAATAATTAATAATTAATAATTAATAATTAATAATTAATAATTAATAATTAATAATTAATAATTAATAATTAATAATTAATAATTAATAATTAATAATTAATAATTAATAATTAATAATTAATAATTAATAATTAATAATTAATAATTAATAATTAATAATTAATAATTAATAATTAATAATTAATAATTAATAATTAATAATTAATAATTAATAATTAATAATTAATAATTAATAATTAATAATTAATAATTAATAATTAATAATTAATAATTAATAATTAATAATTAATAATTAATAATTAATAATTAATAATTAATAATTAATAATTAATAATTAATAATTAATAATTAATAATTAATAATTAATAATTAATAATTAATAATTAATAATTAATAATTAATAATTAATAATTAATAATTAATAATTAATAATTAATAATTAATAATTAATAATTAATAATTAATAATTAATAATTAATAATTAATAATTAATAATTAATAATTAATAATTAATAATTAATAATTAATAATTAATAATTAATAATTAATAATTAATAATTAATAATTAATAATTAATAATTAATAATTAATAATTAATAATTAATAATTAATAATTAATAATTAATAATTAATAATTAATAATTAATAATTAATAATTAATAATTAATAATTAATAATTAATAATTAATAATTAATAATTAATAATTAATAATTAATAATTAATAATTAATAATTAATAATTAATAATTAATAAATTAATATTAATAATTAATAATTAACAATTAATAGTTAATAATTAATAATTAATAATTAATAATTAATAATTAATAATTAATAATTAATAATTAATAATTAATAATTAATAATTAATAGATAATAATTAATAATTAATAATTAATAATTAATAATTAATAATTAATAATTAATAATTAATAATTAATAATTAATAATTAATAATTAATAATTAATAATTAATAATTAATAATTAATAATTAATAATTAATAATTAATAATTAATAATTAATAATTAATAGTTAATAATTAATAATTAATAATTAATAATTAATAATTAATAATTAATAATTAATAATTAATAATTAATAATTAATAATTAATAATTAATAATTAATAATTAATAATTAATAATTAATAGTTAATAATTAATAATTAATAATTAATAATTTATAGTTAATAATTAATAGTTAATAATTAATAATTAATAAATAAAAAATAATAATTAATAATTAATAATTAATAATTAATAATTAATAATTAATAATTAATAATTAATAGTTAATAATTAATAATTAATAATTAATAATTAATAATTAATAATTAATAATTAATAATTAATAATTAATAATTAATAGTTAATAATTAATAATTAATAATTAATAATTAATAATTAATAATTAATAATTAATAATTAATAATTAATAATTAATAATTAATAATTAATAATTAATAATTAATAATTAATAATTAATAATTAATAATTAATAATTAATAATTAATAATTAATAATTAATAATAATAATTAATAATTAATAATTAATAATTAATAATTAATAATTAATAATTAATAATTAATAATTAATAATTAATAATTAATAATTAATAATTAATAATTAATAATTAATAATTAATAATTAATAATTAATAATTAATAATTAATAATTAATAATTAATAATTAATAATTAATAATTAATAATTAATAATTAATAATTAATAATTAATAATTAATAATTAATAATTAATAATTAATAATTAATAACACTGGTCAACAATTTAGCAACTTTTTCGTGCCACACGAACTTTGATAGCTAATACTGTTTAAGCTATATTCGCACGTTATGAAACTGAATTTTTTATTTTTTATTTGGCCTCAGATTTTTTGTGATTTTGGACTTTGTGTTTTTACGACTTTGATCCTGTTTTTATGCTCTGGAATCCAAACAACTTAAAGGAAAGCAAAAAAAAAGCACCATCCTATAGAAAATTAAACAAGTTTTTTAGTGAAGAATTTTTCTTTTTCTGCCATATTTAGTCTGTCAGATTTTCAGGTTCATAAAAAAAAATTAGGATTTTTTTGTTAAAAATTTTGACTTTTACAAGTACTTTTTTTATATTTAGAGCCATATTTAGCAAAAAAATTGGTTTTATCGTATTTCATATTTAATTTCCCTAATTCTGATACCAAAAACATAAACATTATCCGAGAGGAACAATTAAAATAAAATAAAATAAGCGAACTAGCCATATAGTCACATGAAGCATTAAGCACTCTTAGTAATCCACTTGTATCTAAATGACATTTAGATCCACTTCCATCCCGATCCATTGCCATTACAAAATTTTTCATCAAGCCTAATTTAATAGGCAGAAGTACCTTAGATGGCTCCACCAGAGGTAAATACTACACATTTTTTTGTCCAGGAATGAAGGATGCACGCGTTGGCCAAGTTTTTTTACTGTAATGGTTTGTTCTGTCTCGACTGTCCCATTCACATAAAAAACAGCAAAATTTGGTATAACCCAGCTGAAGTCCGAGTAATAGGGCAACAACTTTTAAATCGCAACGTGTGAACATGAACAACGTATGAAAACATGAAATTTTTACTTGAAAGAATATGTGCTGTAACTGATTTTTTCAAGTGAAAGCTTCATGTTTTCATACGTTTCTTTCATATTCGCAGAATGGGCCAGAGGTACAGAAGGAAGGATATTACCATTATGCAGTAAAACTGCTTTTAAACTTGCTTTTGAAGCGTCAATGAATAAACGCCAGTCGGAGGGGTCAAAATCGATTTCTAACATCTGCATAATCCCATTTATATTATTGCAGTACACCAATTCCCCATCTTGAGAAAAGTAGGTTTGGAAAATTTGATCACGATTCCGAAAAAAGCTTATTTTAGTGTCATGATGTAGCAAATTCCATCCTTGTAATCGAGATCCCAACAGTTCAGAAAGCTTATTTTCTTTTATTTTAATTTTTTTCTCTCGGATAATGTTTATGTTTTTGGTATCAGAATTAAGGAAATTAAATAGTATATACGATAAAACCAAATTTTTTTGTAAATATGGCTCTAAATATAAAAAAAAAACTTGTAAAAGTCAAAATTTTTAACAAAAAAATCCTAAATTTTATTTTGAACCTGAAAATCTGACAGACTAAATATGACAGAAAAATAAAAAATAACTCACTAAAAAGCTTGTTTAATTTTCTATAGGATGGTGCTCTTTTTTTTGCTTTGCGTTAAGTTGTTTGGATTCCAGAGCATAAAAACAAGATCAAAGTCGTAAAAACACAAAGTCCAACATCACATAAAATCTGAGGCCAAACAAAAAAAAAAAAATTCAGTTTCATAACGTGGGAATATAGCTTAAACAGTATTAGCTATCAAAGTTCGTGTGGCATAACCACTGTTGACCAGTGTAATTAATAATTAATAATTAATAATTAATAATTAATAATTAATAATTAATAATTAATAATTAATAATTAATAATTAATAATTAATAATTAATAATTAATAATTAATAATTAATAATTAATAATTAATAATTAATAATTAATAATTAATAATTAATAATTAATAATTAATAATTAATAATTAATAATTAATAATTAATAATTAATAATTAATAATTAATAATTAATAATTAATAATTAATAATTAATAATTAATAATTAATAATTAATAATTAATAATTAATAATTAATAATTAATAATTAATAATTAATAATTAATAATTAATAATTAATAATTAATAATTAATAATTAATAATTAATAATTAATAATTAATAATTAATAATTAATAATTAATAATTAATAATTAATAATTAATAATTAATAATTAATAATTAATAATTAATAATTAATAATAAATAATTAATAATTAATAATTAATAATTAATAATTAATAATTAATAATTAATAATTAATAATTAATAATTAATAATTAATAATTAATAATTAATAATTAATAATTAATAATTAATAATTAATAATTAATAATTAATAATTAATAATTAATAATTAATAATTAATAATTAATAATTAATAATTAATAATTAATAATTAATAATTAATAATTAATAATTAATAATTAATAATTAATAATTAATAATTAATAATTAATAATTAATAATTAATAATTAATAATTAATAATTAATAATTAATAATTAATAATTAATAATTAATAATTAATAATTAATAATTAATAATTAATAATTAATAATTAATAATTAATAATTAATAATTAATAATTAATAATTAATAATTAATAATTAATAATTAATAATTAATAATTAATAATTAATAATTAATAATTAATAATTAATAATTAATAATTAATAATTAATAATTAATAATTAATAATTAATAATTAATAATGAATAATTAATAATTAATAATTAATAATTAATAATTAATAATTAATAATTAATAATTAATAATGAATAATGAATAATTAATAATTAATAATTAATAATTAATAATTAATAATTAATAATTAATAATTAATAATTAATAATTAATAATTAATAATTAATAATTAATAATTAATAATTAATAATTAATAATTAATAATTAATAATTAATAATTAATAATTAATAATTAATAATTAATAATTAATAATTAATAATTAATAATTAATAATTAATAATTAATAATTAATAATTAATAATTAATAATTAATAATTAATAATTAATAATTAATAATTAATAATTAATAATTAATAATTAATAATTAATAATTAATAATTAATAATTAATAATTAATAATTAATAATTAATAATTAATTATCTAAATTTATGCTTAGGATCCAATAGATTTTATCTTATTTAAAATAAAAAACATCCAATTCAATTCATAGAGTAGTTAATAAAAATTATTAGTCGAGTGCGTTAATAAAAATATAGGTTCCTTTCGTATTCGATAACTTTTTACTGCCAAACCGCCAAACCGCTTTAGGAACATTCTGAACACATCGTAAATTATCGAAAAGTTTAAATTAAAGTAATCGAGCTTTTAGGTTGAGTTTCATGAGTACTTTCCCCTAATAATGCATGATGATTGATAATTTTTAAAGAGGAATTTGAATGATTATTGTTTGATGATGTGTAACGAATTATGAATAATGGATGATGATTGATAAATGACGAATGATGCTTGATGAAATAATGATAAGCTATTATAGTTGTTATTAATATCAGTTTTTTAAGCTCACTTTTGATTTAGAGTTTTATGCCAATGTAGAAACCTCAAAATAAACCAGTTTTTCAATTATTTTTTAAAATAGCAAAACAACCCAATACATTAAATTTAACAAAATGTTAATACTTATTTTTTTAATGGTTTTGAGGACTTGCAGCATAACGTGAGTTAATTTAAGGCTGTCACAAAAAAATTTATTTAATTTTACGCAAAAATCTATAAAAATACGTACCAGTTTTTAAATATTTTGATTTTTGAAAAACTGCCTAAAAGAAAACCAATTTGTGTGCAACTTTTTCTAAATTTAACAATAACTTTGGCAATTTTTAGTATACTATATTGAATTTTTATGTTATTTTATTTGAACAACTGTTCGTAATTTTTTATATTCGAACGAATTTATTTTCAAAATCCAACACAAAAGCTACAGTTATAATTGAAAGTCAATCCAAAAAATACTGTTTCAGTTGTGCTGCAGCCGATTTGTGCTGTTGTGTGCTTAAAAATTGCTTTGTTGCGTACTTTTGTACAATTTTTTCATTTACAAACTCAATACTTGTACCTACGTTAATATGTGGTATATTTTGTTCGAGAATATTTTTTCACAATTCATAGAATGTTTGTGATAGAAATGTGTTTTCGTTAAAAGGCTTTCACACAAAAAAAATAGCTTGAAAATGTTAATTTGGCCTCTGAAAGTTCTATGAGATTTCAGTATTAAGAAGTTGCTAATTCAACTGATAAATTTTTTAAAAACCTCATTTAATTAGAAAACTTTACTAAACATTACGTGAACTAAGTGTATCTTTATTTCTCTAATTAAAGCAGCAAATCGTGACTTAAGCACATATTTTTTTTACACCAAAGTTTTCGATTTTTCTTTTCATCTCATAGCATTGACAACACCATAACAAGATACTGTTCACACTAAAATGTTTAGGTAAGAGAAAACTTTAAAAACATTTCAAAGCACATGCCTAAATTATAATAAATTATCAAACTTAAAATAAGGGGGCTACTTAAATAAGGCTGTACATTTTTCTGCTTCTTTCTCCACCTTGGAATTTTTGGCTTTTTTATGTAAAACATAAATTTTATGTAGCTTCAAGTATTTTTGTTTTTTGAATAACTTCAAGAAGCAAGCGCTAGGCTCACCTTCGGTTGATGGGGTTTTGTTTTTTTTCTTTTCTTTTTTTGTTGTTAGATTTTTTGTTTAGGTGTCGCTTATACACTCTTACGTCAAGCATTTGCGTAAGAGTGTTTTACGAGCTAAATGCTGCTTCGAGGCGCGCTGTCGTAATTTCACATTTAAATGTTGCCAAATCGCCTGTGGACCAAAGAAATGCTACAGTAAAGAAGTAAAATGGTAAAAAATAAAGCGTAAAATGAGATGAGTGCAGAGGGTGCTGAATATGGAAGCCAAGTCGAGCCAAGACGAGTACTAATGTAACACCAGGCAATGTAATGAAATATCGTTCAACGTTAATTTCTCTGGCATTGTTATGTGAATGACATGCTTAGGAAATCTATTAAGGATAATGAGACTAAATACAGACAGACAGGCACACAGACAACCAGACGTTAAAAGACTCTGCGTCACACTCACGACCTTGAGCAGTAGAAGCTTTAAAAGCCAGAAAAGAATTTTGCTCAAAGCACTACAAAAAGATCAGAAAGAAATAAACAAACTATGTATACCAAAGCAGCACATCATGCTACATCAGCAGCTTCTGGCCAGACCTCCTCAACACCCTTTTACCAGACTCTTAGCGGCACTTTCCACTCATGCCTCAAGTGCCGCTAGTCATATCCTTAGTTTCAATTCAACTCATTGCAGAGCTGAACAACAAAGCGCAAAGTCACAGTCAGAGTTTCAGCTACAATGAATCTATTCAGACAGTGTTGCCAAACAATTTCGAATAAAAATAGCACTAACTTACAAACGGAAAGCGTAATTTTGACAAAAAATCTCTGAAAACCAAATAGCTAAAGATATTACTCTGGTATTGCCATGTCGGTACTTAAGCATTAGATTTAATTCTTTGTTTTCAATACCTTTTCAATACCTTTTAGTATTTTACAAAAATCACTAGATAAAAATGCATTTTCCCGAAATAAAGAATTTATGTTCCTGCTGAAAAAGTCTTTTTATTTTAACAAATCAATTAATTAATTCAAACATTTTTTTAAGAACATATCAAATTCAGAGGTATTATAAAATTAATTCATATGAATAATGTTTTTTTTTACTCTGTATAAGCCTAGCTAATCGTGTTAATTAAATTTGATGGAATACGCGGTTAAAAATGTAGCTTTAATTTTTCAACTTTTTAAGTTGTAATATCCCTGTAGGAAAATCAACTAATTTATAAGTAGTTGAAAAAGTAGTTTTTTCTCAACCACAACTAGTTAAATTCTGACTTTTTTTCATAGATCAAACTTACATTTTTTTTTTTGTTTAATGGTTATGTCCGCTAAATAAGTCGATTGACTTTCGTCTGCTTGTTCAATAAATTGAGTTTAAATTATTTTTTTACTACTTTCAAATAATTCAATTAAAAACCGCATATATTTTCAACTACTTGTTAAATTAGTTAAATTTAAATTCTTTTTTTAATTACTTTAGAATAAATCAATTGAAAACTATTTAATATTCCACTTACTGAAGATGACGCATAAAAATTTTAAATTTCTATACATCAAAGAGATCATTTATTTTATTGTTTTGAAAAAAAAAAACATAAATTCATATTAGTGAAAACCTAAAGTTAATAATTTTTGATGAAATAGCATGGTTAAATATATATAAACTTGTAATCTTATAAAAATTTGCAATAAAAACATATCGAAATCAGATTAGTCGCCACCTTAATTTAATTCAAAGTAGTTTTTAAGCCACTTGTTTCGAAGTAGTTTTTTAATTACTTCATATCTAAGGCAATAAAAACTATTCAAAATTGAAGTAGGTTTAGCCTTAATATCATTCAAAGTAGTTCATAAACTAGTTTATTTTGACTAGTTGTTTTTAAAAACAAGTCAGTTTGTTCCTATAGGGATGCATCCTTTCCAAAAAAGTTTAATTTTTAACTTTATTTGGAGTAAACAAGTAAGTACAGGGTTGCCCATATTCGACGGACCCATGTTTTTTTTAAAAAAATCAAAGAAAAAAATAAAAATTTGGCGGTTGGCAATCTTAATCATTTAATTTGTTCCAAATAGATTTGTTTACATCAATTTTTGAATATGATATCTCTCAAATGGCCGCCTCTGGCGTATTGTGCCCTTTTTGCAGCATTTTCCATCGTTTTCGCCAACATTTCGGCCGGAATAGCGGCTATTTCTTCACGAATGTTGACCTTGAGCTCTTCTACGGTCCTTGGCTTGTTAACGTAAACCTTTGACTTCAAATATCCCCACAAGAAGAAGTCAGGCGGCGTCAAATCGGGCGAACGCGGTGGCCAGTCCAAATCACCACTTTTCGACATCAAACGGCCCGGAAACAAATTCTTCAGAAAATCGATTGTTATGCGACTTGTGTGCGGTGGAGCGCCGTCTTGTTGAAACCAGAACTGCCTCATACGCTTTCGACGAATAATTGGCATCACAAAATTGGTCATCATGTCGCGATAACGCTCCTGGTTGATGGTAACAGCATGGCCATTTTCATTTTGGAAGAAAAACGGCCCAATGACCGTTTTCGCACTAACGCCGCACCAAACTGTGACTTTTTCGTCATGAAGAGGCACTTCTTGAATCTCCTGAGGATTTTCAGTGGCGTAAATACGGCAATTTTGCTTATTTACGGTCCCATTCAATGTGAAATGGGCTTCATCGGACATGATAATTTTGTTCCAAAATTCCTCGTCATCTTCGGCCATTTCGAAGACTCTTTGGGCCCATTCCAATCGACGAGGCTTGTCCGCAGGCAACAATCTTTGCGTCAATTGAATTTTGTACGGGAACAAATGCAAATCAACGCGAATAATCCGTTGTAAAGTGGACCGAGCCATGCCCAACTGCTGAGAACGGCGTTTTTGGGATGTTCTTGGGGACCTCTCAACACTGGCTCGTACGGCAGCGATATTCTCGGCCGATCGCCTTGGTCGACTTTTATTTGGCCTCTTCGGATTAGAAAGAGCCTCACCAGTCGAAAATTTTTCGTATAAACGCTTAATGGTGTTCTTAGAAGGCGCACTTCTCACATTTTTTAATCTTTTAAAAGCACGTTGAGTTTTCACAATTGACTTCTTCTGTTGAATGTAAATTTCAACTATTTCAGAGCGCTCGCGTGGCGTGTATTGTTCCATGGTAAAAATCTGCTTGGACTGACGCTTGAAACGCGGTATGTCATTAAGCGATCTGACATCTCTGTCAAAAGTTATGGCGTTGCCAGATGGGTCCGTCGAATATGGGCAACCCTGTATATAATGAATTATCAACAAATTTGAATGAAAATTTAATTAACTTTAAAGTTTAAAATTTGTACCTAAAAGTATAAAAATGGAAAAACATGAAATTTTTATTCTATTCAAGATGAATAATTAAACTTTTTGGTCAAGTTTTTCAACAAAAAATTTGAAAATTAAAACCATAAAGCTAAAAATACATAATGACATTTTTTCAACCAAATATGTTGAAAATTTCAACAGAAAAAATTGAAAAATTCAACTGAAAGATTGACATTTCCAACCGAGAAAGTAGAAAAATTTAACAAAATGGTTGGCTTTCTCAACCCAAGAAGTTGAACAATTCAACTGGAAAACCGACTTTTCAACCGAAAAAGGTTGACTTTTCCAATCGTGAAAGTAGATAAAATTAACAAAAAGGTTGACTTTCTCAACCCAAAAAGTTTAACAATTCAACTCGTTATTCTTAGCATGAAATCGGGCGGAAGTTCTCCAAAAATCAATTATATTGATTTTATTTGTTCTTACGGTCATAATGATTTTTTTGTGAGCTTTCGTTTTGTGTCATTTTAGGAATATTAAAATATAGTATTAACTGAGATAATTTGGGTGATTAGTCGAAAAAACATAATTTCAGTTTAAAAATTATCACAAAAAAATTGAAAAAAATCAACAAACACACAGATACATAATTTTTTAACGGACGAGAAAAACCAAAGATATAACGAAAAAACGAAAATAACACCATAGGGACCAATAGAAAAAAAAAATTTTTTGAGGTAGTGTCAAAAATACGTTTGTTTTAGTGATAAAACCAACAGAAAATTTCAAAAAACTGGTGGTGTAATGCTACGTAAATTCATTACATACCTGATTGCAGAAAATCATCAAAACAAAAATTTTCAAAAATTTTAACAGTTGGACAATTTCTTTAAATTTCACTCAAATATTTAAATTTTAACGTCAGCAACAAACAGAAACAAAAACCTTACTAATGTAGAAAATTTAAGGCCAAAAAAATTTATTAAAGGCTAAAGTATCGATACAATTTCATTTCAACAGTTTTTAAAAAATAATTTTAAGCAACTGAGTAGACTTTTTCAACCCTACTAAATTTTTGATCAGTTTTTTTAAATAAATAAATTTTCAACGTCACACAGATGAAAAATTCAACTTTATAGTGGAAAAAGTAAACTTAAAAGATGAAAAATTCCTCCCTTTGGTTGAAATAGTTTTTCAGCAAAACAGAGACGAAAAACTCAACAATAATAGTTGAAAAAGTAAACTATTTTATAAGTTGAAAAAATGTTAATTTTAGTTTAAATAATTCCTAAACTAAAAAAAGTTTAAAAACGAGTAGTTTATTTTAAATGTAGCTTAAAAAAAGTAGTTCAAAATTCAGCATAAAAGTTGAAAAATTCGTCTTGTAGGTTTAAATTAGTAAATATATATTGATTTCAACCAACGAATGAAAGGTTTGAAGTTTCTACTTTAAAGTTGAAAATATTATTTTATATAGGAAAAATTTTGATTTCAACCACAAAAATTTCAAAAAGGTTGAAAATGTAGACTTAAATTTTTCTCAGTGGGTCTGGGCATTAAAAAACGACATTAACCCTATATCGCGCCGTGTGCAGATCTGCAACACTTATAAATTGCTCTTGGAAAATATAATTGCTCTGAATAAACTCTAATTGCTCAAAAATATAATTGCTCAAAGAAACACATAAGTTGAATATATTTAAAAACAGCTTAGATATTTGCATGGAAAGTAAAAAATTTTATTTTCAAGTCGCTTTATCTCATTCTTAGGTTACGATGTTTAATAGAAAAGTCGTTGTACTTAAATTTTTTACAGTTTTCTGAAGGTTTCACTTCTACCGTGCATAGCAGCCACACACATACTTTCGAATGTAATGTAAGAATTTGGAAAAGTTTTTTTGACGCTAGGGTAAAAATGTGGTGTTTTTTATACTCTTACGTAAGTCCAGTTATCAATCCAACTTTTCTATGAATTCAAGCTCTACAGAGTAACATGAGAAATGTTCAATGCTCTAAGCCTTGTTGCGTCGCACAGTGGGGTAGTGACACATGAACGATGGTATGAATTTAATTAGGAGACGGAGGAAACTTTTGATATTTTTTTTAGTTACAATTGGTCCAAATAAGAAAAAAACAACAGTTAGTTGGTATCCTTTAGTGGATTTTTTTTTTTTTTTTTTTGTAATTAAAAACAATTTTTTCAGACCTACAAATATGAGCTGCTCGGAGCCCAAGTGGCGTCAGTCCATTTCTTGTAGTTTTGAAAAAATCGAACACTTAGAACAATTTTTATGATATATTCCAAGTTTGAAGAACTCAGTTTTGCTTATAAGCTAGGCCAAGAACATAAATGGAGCTATTCATATCGTTAAAAATAAACTAAAGAATACCCAAAAGCTATGCAGAATATTTTTTTAAATTTCTCTTTTCCGCTGTAGGAATCTAATGGGAGATATTTTTTAAGAATTTTTTATTAGGAATGACAGTATTTTCAACTTTAAGTTGGACAATACCATCTTTTAGCAATTATCTTCAATATTAAGGGAGATATAAACCGAGCGGTAGTAAAACTTTGCCAAAACAAAGGAATGCGGACGCGAAGTCGAAGGCTTTAGCTGGAGGAAAATCAAACCAGGTAGGGGTTATTGGAAGCTGCCGGACATCCTATGCTATGGTAGCAGAAAAAGACCTCTTAATGGGCATCGTAGATTGCTCCATCGATGGTCAGTTGGGAGAGTCTCAGTAAGCGGTCTTTAAATCCGCTCTCTTGGAGTCTCTCGACACCATCAATGAGAGTGATGGCGATGTACATAGGTTTTGTGGGCAATGCAAACTTGGAGGATGGAATAATTTTACTTAAGTTCAAGAACCCATCATCCCAGGTATGGCTGTGCCGAAACGTGACAAAGCTCAAGAACTTATGGGAAGGGGCTGAGTTGCGGATCGACCGACTGTACGCATTGAAGGACGTTAGAAGGATGTTCATCTTTGTTTACGGAACTTCTGAAAGCAAGGAGGTCATCCTTAGGAGGTTGCAGACCCAGAACCGGTGCGTTGCAGACACTTCTAAATGGAGAGTTAGTAACGTAACGAAGTACGGAGATGCAAAGAAAGGAGGCGTCAAGCTCACCGTGTGGTGCCGGACGGATGAGGTGGAGGCGATCAGGTTGGCAGGAGGGAAACTCAACTGCGGCCTTGATCAAGCTCTCATCAAATTCGGAAAGGATGCAAGGTGAGTGCGATGGAACCCCTGGTACGGGGCCGGTGGGGAATCCTGCAAGGGAATAACCACCAGGGCGGGTGGTGGGCCCGTACCAGGAAAACCTCGTTGTGTGTCAACTCAATCTACACCATAGTAGGGCAGCATCAGCAATCATGATGCGTTGCATGGAGGAGGATGGAATTGACATAGCAATGCTTCAGGAACCTTGGATTTTTCACAATAGAATTAAAGGTCTCTCAGAGCGAAAGGCCACGCTGTACCAACCAGTAACAGATGGCAGACGACGGACTTGTATCTTGGTGAGACATGGTATACTAGCGGTACATATGCCACACCTATGTTCCCCGGATCTCACCATTGTGAGAATTGGGGATGGTGCAGGTGCTTGTATGGTAGCTTCAGCGTATCTTCCCTACGACTCTCCAGACCAACCACCTTCAAAATAGGTGGAGAATCTGGTAAAGTACTGTGAGGGAAGGAAAATTGGAGTGATGATAGGATGTGATGCTAACGCGCACAATACTGCGTGGGGTAGCACCAATAACAACGACAGAGGAGAGCAATTGCTTGAGTTTGTGGAGAGGTACAATCTGTTGGTAGCAAATAATGGAGCACAACCGACTTTCGTTGATGCGAGGCGAGCGGAAGTCATTGATGTAACTCTCATCTGCAGGAAGATTCTGAACAGAATAAAAAATTGGAGGGTCGTGGATAGGCTAACCATGTCGGACCACAGATCCATACAGTTTGAACTCAAGTACGGAATCCAACGCCAGCGGAATAGCAGGAAGGTCAGGATTCCCAAGAATACAGATCCTGTGAAATATAAGGTGAAGTTGAGGGAAACACTGACCCAAAAAGCGATAAAAGTACCAGGGAATACGGTGGAAGTAGAAAGTCATGTCAAACACCTTAGCTCGGTCATGGTCGAAGCCTACGAGGTGGCATGCCCAATACTTTCAGTAGACGATGGTGATCCAACGCCATGGTGGTGCACGGAACTCGAATCTCTGAAGAAGAAGGTTAGGAAGGCCTTCAATCTGTACATGAGAGGGGGAACCCAAGAAATATGGGCAAATTACAAGGCACGGAAAAGGGAACTGAAGTACCTCATACGACAACGGAACAGGCAGTCGTGGAGAGACTTCTGTTCTGGGATGGAAACTATATCAGAAGCATGTAGGCTTCAGAAAATGGGACTGATCCGAAAGAAGGATGGAACCATGGCAGAGAACCTAGAGGAGTCCATGGAAGTTCTGATGGAGGTGCATTTTCCTGGAAGTTTTAAGTCTGATGACCCGTGGACACCCTTGAAGAAAGGAATGCACAGGGTTGACAGGCTGGAAGCCGAAAGGATGGTCACTATGGACGGGGTGAGGAGTGCTATACGCTCATTTGCTCCGTACAAAACATCGGGGATGGACGGTATATTCCCTGCTATGATGCAATGGGGGGAAGATCTCATTGCACCTAGACTGTGGGGTATATTCGTTACTTGCCTAGCGACTGGGTATGTTCTGAGAGTCTGGAGAGAGGCGAAAGTTGTCTTTCTTCCGAAGCCCGGAAAAAAAGATTATGCGTAGGCGAAGTCACACCGATCAGCCTAACATCTTTTCTCTTGAAAACGATGGAAAGAGTGATGGTTGACTGTCTTGAGAGCACCTCGCTGATGCAAAATCCTCTGAGTAGATGCCAACATGCATATAGAGCAGGTAGGTCTACGGAGAGTGCTATTCACGAATTGGTAAGAGTGACTGAAAAGGAGGTATTTTCAGGAGGCATTGCGATGGCCACATTTATGGACATCGAAGGTGCTTTCGACAAAATATGCTTTGGAAGGCTGCGGAAAGCCCTGACAGAACGCAATGTAAGCCCAATGATAGCAAATTGGGTGGACAATATGCTCAAACACAGGGCTGTCAACATGCAGAATGGTACAGTAAAGACTAGTTGGTACCATACCAACAAGACTAGTAAAAGTTGGTGGTCCGCGGCAAGTTCATTGACACCATCTCTGACATCATGAAGAGAGCACTCCGAATGGTGGAGGAGTGGTGTCGAGAACAAGGCCTTACCGTAAACGCAGGCAAGTCAGACAATATTCTCTTTACTAGAAAGAGGGTAGGCCTGAGGACAGAACCACTCAGACTTTTTGGAGCTGAAATCAACATGTCCACGAAAGTTAAACATCTAGGGATAACCCTTGATAGCAAACTGAACTGGAACGAGCATGTAGAAGATAGGATTCAAAGTGCCAAGAGGGTTCTGTTCCAGTGCAGACGCGTTTGTGGTCTCAAATGGGGGCTAAACCCAGAGGCTATGAAATGGGTTTACACTATGATGGTTAGACCTGTCATCACGTATGCTTCGGTGATTTGGTGGACAAAAGTCAGCCAGAACCATTGAGAAGAGTTGGACTGGAGTCCAACGGCTGGCATGTGTTGGAATAACAGATGCAATACGCACCACTCCAACAAGCGCAATGGATGTTCTGTTAGGTATGCTGCCGTTGGATTTAGAAATAAAGAAAACAGCGGCGCTGTCAGCCCTCAGGATGTTGCGAAATGCTACGTGGCATGGGGCAATGGCCCTGCATGGTCATATTCGCATCCTTGATGTTGTACAGAGAGATGTCAGGGAGGCGTTTATGCCTATGGACGGAAGGCAGAGAGTAAAAATAACAGAAAAATGTTATAAAACTCTTATAACGGATGGAGCCGTTTGTGAAGAAATCGCTGGTAGCGATATCAGTATATTCACAGACGGCTCTCTGATGAATGGCCAGGCAAGGGCAGGCGTGTACTCAAAAGAGTTAAGCCTATCCTGTGTACTGAGGTTGGGGAGGTTTGTGTCTGTATACCAGGCAGAAATGCTTGGCGTAGTGCATGCGCTGGACCACCTGATAGATGGCCGGATCAGTGGCAAGAAAATTGTCATCGCTCTCGACAATCAGTCTGTGATTTGGTGTATGCAACGGACAGACATCACTTCCAGGTTGGCCATAGAATGTTTAACAAAACTCAATAGGTGCGCCCAGACGAATGAGCTCACACTTATGTGGGTGAGAGGACACTCTGGCATAGAACAAAATGAAGAAGCTGATTCTTTAGCAAGAGCAGAATCAGCAGAAGAATTCTGTGGACCAGAACCACGTATCGCCATAGGCGACAATATGGTGGCAGGCCTTATTAAACAATGGACGGACTCGGAACACAGTAAAAGGTGGGAAGAAGCTGTTAATTGCAGGCAATCAAAGGCGGCCGTGAAGTGGTCTCGTAGTGAGGCAGCAAAAGTTATCCGATACAATCGAAGGACTTTAAGCTGGCTTACTGCACTGGTCACAGGACACGGTCCCTTCATGTACCATCTCGAGAAGATGACTCTGACCGAGGACGATGCGTGTAGGTTATGCATAGAGGAGCCGGAAACAGCAGCACACATTCTGTGCCAGTGTCCGGCGCTGGCAAGCATAAGATTGACCACTCTGGGACGCCCATTTATTGGCGAAGCCGAGATTGGTCAACTAACCTATAAGGATATGCTTGAGGTGACAAAGGATGCTTACACAAGGAGCATGCTCACGTACGAGTACTCCGAGCAGTAGTACCCTTTGTCCAATGGGGGATGAAAAGGGACCCACTGTGGTCTGCTTCGGCAAATCCCCAACTTATTATATATAAGGGAGATATAAAATGAATGGACTTAAAATTCCTCCTTACCGCTGTAAAAATGTAATGGGAGATATTTTTAAATTTATTTTGATGAGGAATGGCAGAATTTTTACATAGAAGTTGGACAAAACCACCCATTAGTGATTGTTTTCATTATTCAGGGAGATATAAAATGAACGGACTTACGGCACTGAATAATTGAGGAGGGCAGAATGCATTTATTCTTATAAAAGTTTCACAGTTGAAATAAGACGCAGTTGTTTCTTTTTAGTAGAAATGTAATAATATGTAATACTTATTAAAATACTAAAAAATTTTATCAAAAATCTTTACACATATAAGTTTTCATCATAATCGTTATCTGAAAATTCATTTTCTAAACCTAATTGTCTTGTTGATTCCCAATTGGTAAAAAATTCGTGGTGCACTGGTGGAATGTATTTTAGAAGCTCCATTACGTCCTTTTTCTTTGCTGCTGTCACAGCTGTATTCTTTTTATAAAGTTCTTCCTGTTTTACTTCGGAAAGTGCTTGAGGTCTGCGTACTTTATTTTTTTTTAAATCTACTTTATATAAATCATCTAACAGAGGACAAGTGGCGTAAGTCCATTCATTTTATATCCCCCCCCTTAATAATGGAGATAAATAACATAACCGGTTCAAAAAAAATTTTAATTAGCATTTGTTCTCATCCCATGACATTTTTCTGTGACATGCTCTGTTATTTTGACTGTTGAAAGGGTTTCATATAAAAAATTTCAAATAAAATGCCAAAATAAAGCAGCTTTTTTTCTAATATTGCGAATGAGAACAACTTATTATAATTACACAATGCTTTTGAATATATCATATTTTGTTCTTTGTTTTTGAAATCTGACTTACCAATTTTTTTGTACATTTGGTTTGATTTATCAAATTGAATGTAATTTGATGCATTCTTTTTAAAGAGATCTTTTGTTCTCGTTTTGTTTTATTAATATTAATTATGGAAAATATGCTTTCTACATTTGCTGTGGCTATTGGAATGCATAGAGCAGTAGAAACCATTTTTCTTAGAAAAGGAAATACTTCACTTCCATAGTTTTTTTTTATTTTTAAAATAGATTCCCAAAAATCTTCAATATTACTGCCAGGATTTAAATTTAAATCGCTAAAATCATTTGACGTAGCTCTCACCATTCATCATTAGCTTCTTGCTATTCAAAAATGCTTACAACAATTGTCAAATGTCGACTCAATTGCGATATAGGTGGTTGATAAGTACATATAAAGGGTGTCCCAACAAGTACGCAATTTTTAAATTTGGCGCCATTCGAAGTGTCATTGTTTGACATTAGAACAATTGTTATTGTTTGCTAGTAGAAGGTACGAGGTTAGTAAAAATGGAGCGCTACACGAATGAACAACGCATTCTCATTGTGAAATTGTTTTACCAAAATGGTGAAAGTTTTGCGGCTACAGTTCGCAAATTGCGATCAATTTGGGGTCACAATAATGCTCCAAAAGAGTCAACTGTAAAGAGATTAATGGATAAATTTGCCGAAACTGGGTCTGTTAGTGATGTAAAGACAACAACGTGCCTTCGACCAGTCGCAGTCGAAAATGTCGCAGCTGTACGTGATGATGTCGCTCAAACTCCATCCACCTCAATTCGATACCAAGCTCAGCAAATTGGTGTCTCCAAATCCACTATGCAGCGAATTTTGACGAAAAATTTGCATCTGCATGCATACAAAGTTCAATTGACACAGGAACTGAAGCCTGTCCATGGACAGCGAAGGGAGTTCGTTAATTGGGTATTGGAGAGACAGCATGAAAATGCTGATTTTTCCGCTAAAATCATCTTCAGTGACGAGGCCCATTTCCATCTTGATGGCTTCGTCAATAGGCAGAATTGTCGCATTTGGGGTGAGGAAAATCCTCGAGTGATTCACGAGAAGCAAATGCATCCTCAACGTGTCACTGTGTGGTGTGGTTTTTGGGCTGGAGGAATCATTGGACCTTTTTTTTATGAAAATGAGGCAGGTCAAGCGCAAACAGTCAATGGTGTTCGGTATCGTGAAATGATAACCAGTTTTTTCTTGCCTAGAATTGAAGAAATGAATGTGGAGGGCATGTGGTTCCAACAAGACGGTGCCACATGACATACAGCCAGAAAAACAATTCAATTGCTGCATCAGTCATTTCCCGGTGGTGTTATTTCGCGTTTTGGAGATCAGAATTGGCCGCCTAGATCGTGCGATTTAACACCATTCGATTTTTTTTCTTTGGGGTTTTTTGAAGTCGATGGTTTACGCGAATAAGCCGACGACACTCAAGCCTTTAAAGAGGAAATTGGACGCTGCATTAATGAAATACCGCAACATTTATGCGAAACGGTCATTGAAAATTTCATTAAAAGATCGCGTGTATGCCAGCAAAGCCGCGGCGGCCATCTGCACGATATATTGTTCCATACATAACCTCATTCTGTCTACTTTACGATATAATAAAGTTTCACGATTTTTTTTTTTAAATATCTGTGTTTTATTTAAAATTTAAAAATTGCGCTCTTGTTGGGACACCCTTTATAAAACTTTAGTTGGAGACAGAAGTTCCACATCTTTTAAAAATGCATTTTCTCATTCAATTTGAATTAACTGTTTTAACGTCGATCATAAAATTTTACGCAATGTTCTCTGAAGTTGATTTTCTCCAATTGTGGTAGTTTATGAGTTGAATATTTAAATTTTTTTTCAAATCTAAAATTTTAAAAAACTGTAATTTGCACTACGAACCATTTTAAAAACTGTAAGTCTGTTTGAAAACCTGTAATTTACAGTTAAAACTGTGAATATGGCAACGCTGCTTGTAACTGAATTCTTGCAACTCCCCTCAAAACATTTGCACAGAAAATTAATCAACAATGTGTGACAGCAAGAATCTCCCTGAAAGCAACTCCACAACATGGCTGCCGTGTTATATTGAGAAAAGCTCTTGCAACAAAGAGAGGAAACCTGTATTTGCTTTGGTATTGTGCAGCTTGTGGAATGTAAGCATCAAATAAAATACGTGACTTATGTAATAATTAAAGAATATAATTTTCAAAAAACTTAGTAAGCTATTAACTATACTGGAAATTATCATAGGAATTGAATAAACAAAGAATTATCAAAATTATCAAATTATAATCAAAGAATTAATATAAAGAATTATCAAGAAATAATCGATTCAGCAGATATCGAGCTTGTCTCGCTTCAAATTTCGTGAGTCTCCTTTTAAAAAATAGCATAGATAAAGATATACTATATCCCGATAATATTTTCTCTCAGGAATCTAATTTCAATTCATATAAAAAACAAAATTTTCATTTTGTTTTATTTAACACGAATAAAAAGTTTTTGAAAGGTGTATAATTTTCTGAAATCATGTTTTAAAATAGTATTTTTGGGTTACACATTGTTCCAATAATTTTAGTTTAAAGATTATACTAATGAATTTCCTGACACCTGGCACACAAGTTTTACATTCATTCTAAACTGTACCACGGCCGGTAAAAATAAAATTTGCAAAAAACAGATAATTTTCGCTCTAATTTACTGTAAATTCATACGTCAGTTTTTGTTCCAGCTTAAAAATATTCGTTTTTTTTTTTTAACTATTCGTCTGCATTTTACATTTTGGTTTATTTACCTGGATTCCGCATTATTTGAATTCCACTACACATTTATTTAATTTTGCAATATAAATCAGAGCATCAAAAAAATACCCTAAAGTCTTATAAGATTTCTGCAAGAAGCAGTTTACTGTGTAAGGTAGATGCCATCAGTGGTTCAGCGGACATTCCCGAACAAATGTAATTCAGAATTGTGTACAGGTGATGAAGGCCTCGCAGCTACATTGTATTTTAGAAATACTTGGTTACGACAAGTGTCCATTTACCACTGGGTTGTTTTCAGTGTGCTCTTTAAAGCGTTCATTAAACATACCAACACTCAATATGGGAGAGCATAACTGTGAAGAGCTACCCGACACCTCTGTTGCCATATCAGCGGATTTCCCGCCAAATTAGCGGATTTTGATGTCATTTGGCGGGATAAATTTTAATGATTTTTACTAAGAGTTTATTAAATTTAGCTTAAATGTTATTACTTTGAAGATCATTAAGCACTTCTCCGTTAACATTGGCTGCATTCAGCACAGACTATAGTTGGCAACTGTTGTGTAAAAATTCGCTGAATGGTAAAATTTTGGTAGCGCTCACTAAAACTGATCAGGTAGCATACGCCATTTAATCGAGCGAAAAATTCTTTGCCAAATGAACACAACTGTTGAATTAACTGTCAGATGCTGCGACTGACGCTGTTAAAGTAAAAAACATAGAAAGAACGAAGCAAATTTAAGTGAGTAACCTTTGCAATTGAATTAAATTTACATAAAAATTATATATGATTGAATTAAATCTAAATTCTGACGTGTAGAGTAGTAACACATTCAGAGGAAAACATCGCTTACTAAGGTAGCGCTACCATTACAGTTCACAACAGTTGTCTGCGCTGAATGCGGCCATTGTTTGAAAGCATTAAAATAAAATATTTTACTTATATTTAAAAATTTAAATGGAATAATGTTTCTAATACAACTGACTTTTGGTTTGAAGAACTGGAATATAAGGATACATCTGTGAATTTTATTTTTTACCTTTTATCATTTCCTTGGTTAAACTTATGCTTATGTTGAGTTTAGCCACCTTAATATTGTAAAGTCCAGAATAAGATATCGCTTGAAAATCAACACAGTTAGCTGCATTTTAAATGTTAAGTATTTCTTGTAAATGTTTTTTAAAAGAAAAAGAAAAATAAATTAAAAATAATTTGAATTTTTAAGCCACGGCTTAAACAGTCAGCAGAAGTGCTGCCACGACCATAACGTGTCTCCATCATTTCTTATGTTAAATGGTTCGAATGCAATCTATGAAAATAAAAACATTAATGAAGAATGAAGTTATTTATATATTTTTAAATTGGAACTTGAATTGATTTTTTTTTTGCGATTTTTCTTACCTTATTTTTAATAACTTTACATTAATAGTTTGTTATAATTCAGCAATTGCATTTTAATAGTACCGGCCTTATGAAATGATCATAACCGATTTGTTTCAAATTTTGGATAAAGCATCATTGAAGGAAACAATAAACTTGATTTGAGGAAAAAAGTTTGGCGTGATTTTTGGCGGAATTTTGGTGCACAAAATGGACAAAAATCGGCAAACAGTCGAAAATCGATTTTACGAAAATTCATATCTCAGACACTTCTTAACCGAATATTGAGTCTGAAGTATTGTTGGAAAGGTAAAACAGAAAGGTATAAAACGGACTTTTATTTAATAAAAAATTTATGGAAATTTTGGTGGTTGGTAGTTTCATCTCTTGCGGTGAGGTAATTGATTCCAAGCAATGAATTCGTAGAACGCCATTTAAAAATTTAAAATAATTGTTTCCTTTTCCCGAAAAATTACGTTTCCAACATTTTAAAAATAATGGTGGGGACTCAGTAGGTTAATGAGATATGGTAATTTTAACATTTAATCACAAATATTTTTCGAATATTTCAAACTACCGTTGGAAAGGTAATTGCAGGGACTTTAATCTAAAAATAATTTTAAAATATTTTGGTTGTTCGGAGGTCCCTTGAGGTAAGATAATTATTTTAATAGTAGAGGTTCAAAGAACACACTTAAAAAATTCAAAATAATTTCGATTTTCTACGTTTTTGCCGATTTTTGTCAATTTTGTGCAACCTAAAACTCCGCCAAAAATCACGCAAGCTTTTTTCTTCCAAAACAGGTTTTTTATTTTCATCAGTGATACTCCATGCAAAATTTGACCCAAATCGGATATGTTTATTCCGTAATTTTTACTTTTCCGATACGTTAATATGTTAATAAAATTTTAAAAAACTAATTAGCGGATTTTTCTGGCAAATTTTGCGGATTTTGATCAGCAGTAGCTGGCAACACTGCCCGACACTGCAACAGAAATAATGAGAAGCACTGTAGCAGAGAAAAGAGAGATAAAGCTTTGTGCTGCTTGTGTGTCTAACAATTTAATGAAGCAATGATTTTTATGTATGGTTTTTTGGCTACTTTATGAATTTAAATTTTAATTACTTTTAAGAGTGGTTTTAAAAATATAAAGAATGCAAGATCTTAAGTTAAACATGTAGCTTTCTATTAGTGAAAAAATTACTAAAATCGGTTTAATAGTTTTTACGATTAGCGTCGTCGCAGATACATGAGAAGCCTTTTATAAAATAGTATAGAGTAAAGATTTCTAAAATTATTTATGAATAAAAAATGTTTAATTTATAAGTAATCGTTTCCTACTAAAATGAAAAAAATTATGTTTCCTTTTCTGCTCAAAATAAGTTAGTTAATAATTTTGCAAAAGATTTAAATATTTTTTTATGAAAAAAAATTTTCACAATATAATCTTCTCTAGCAAAAACCTTGATCATACAAATTAAGAAAAGAACAAAAATTCACTAAAAAAAATTTTAACCGGAGACGTACTCAAAAGTATCACTTTTCGCAAAACCTTTGTAAATGGTTCAGTGGTTATGATTTGTTAGAAAAAGACCTATTTATTAATGAAACATAGGGATCGTTTTAAGGTTTTTAATCAATTTAGATTTTTGGTCTAAAAGCAATGAAACACTCAAATCAGTAAAATGACATCAAAAATGCACTAAATTTAGTGCATTTTCTAAAGAATAAATGTCTTTTTTAAAAAATAAAGCGTATTGCAAAATGTAAAAACACAAAAGCTAACGGCATTGACTTGGCAGCACTACATGCTCATTCCATTTCAAACCATTCAATTATCACGGCACGCCATGCGCCTTGTTTATTGTCGCTTTTTATACTTTGCATAACCTAAGGCGTTCGCACGTTGTTTTTTGCAGATTTCTGACGACATCCTTTCTTTTGATTGTTCTGCTTGTTGTTTTCATCACTGTTTTCTGGTGTTGTTGTTGTTGTTGTTGTTGTTGTTGTTGTTGTTGTTGTTGTTTTTGTTGTTGTTGTTGTTGTTGTTGTTGTTGTTGTTGTTGTTGTTGTTGTTGTTGTTGTTGTTGTTGTTGTTGTTGTTGTTTTGTTGTTGTTGTTGTTGTTGTTGTTGTTTTGTTGTTGTTGTTGTTGTTTTTGTTGGGTGGTATCCTTCGCTGCTCACCAAAGTGTGAAGCAAATTCATTTGTAAATTTTATGCATTTATAAAATTGTATTTGTGTTTGTACGAAATGGTTTTTGCCATGGAATCTCTTTTCAAATTAGCTTCATGTCAACGGATTCAAATTTAACCTCATTTTTATCTGTTCTTAACCTCATACATAAATATTTTTGTTTTTGCTCCTTCGTTTCTTTTCTTTTCTTTGGCTTGTCTTCGTTTTTGGGTTACTTTTGCTGTGCTCTTTGCTAACTTAGTGTTTATGTAGTTGTTGATGTTAGGGTCCTTTAGCAAATTTATGCTGACATTTGATGAACCGTTTTAATTTTTTTGTTCTTCTTCGTTTTCTTTCTCATTTCTTTTATGTTCACATGTGTGAAATTTTGTTCTATTTGTTGTTGTTTCTATGTTGACCCGCCTGCAAGCTAGTTTTGAGTTAACCTTAACATCTTCCTTTTTTTTATTTTTTATTTTTTTTATTCACCCATCCTTGACTTAGGAGTCACTTATTTTATCTGCTTCAATTCATCAGCAGATCTTGGCTTCCGTCTTTATTCTACCTTTTTCTTTTTCTTCATAAACATAGAATCTCCTGAGGCTTGCTTAGGCTTTTAGCATTTCAAAGTTTTTGCTTTCCTTTTTTCGCCTCCTCCTTTCATCTTGATACACAATCATTATTATATCCTGTCATATTTACATTTATTCGCCATCATTGACTTCACTCACAAAGGATTTGAACTAACTTTTATTCCAACAATGTTTTCATAGAATTTCAGCATGAGTTACATTATGATAAGCAGTATCTTGTAGAAAGGGGGTATATTAAAGATGCACGTAGAATGTTACTAATATCTAATGTGAAGGAGTTCGATAAAAAAAGCTGTTTATATAAATAATAACATTCATTATACTTCATCATAGGGCGAGCACAAGGAAATGCTGCTCGAAAGGATTAATCAAATATAAATATTGATATCATTTCAAGGTAGAAAGGGTCAGCTTTGATTGGAAAAGCTAACAAACATTTTACTACAAAAACAAAAAATTATTTTAAATCTTATTAACTTTGTGTTTTAAAATTGGGCTCATACTCATACTTTTGAAGAAGGTAGTAGAGTGCATTTTTTATGCGTCATTAAGAATCATTAAGAATTGACTACTTAAGAAATTAAAATGGGGTTTTTTTTTAACCTAAAAGTCCAAATTAGAAATTCATAAGAAATCATAAGGTCTTTGTTTTTCAAAAGAGTACTACTTTCTTCGGAGAAAAAGAAAGCTAGTAAGGAATAATCTTCAACTGGACCGAAGTTAAAATACCTCCACAGCCGTGTTTTAGCGTTTGCTAAGTTTCTAACTTTGTATTTGTTTTGACGATGTCACTTTTCCTTGGTCATGGTTTACATCCAGTTTTTTTATCCAATATTTAAAATTCCCGACTCAGAGTACAATTTGCATATCAAAGCTTATGTGTAAAATTTATGCCAAAGCAGTCGAATTAATGACAGTTTTACTATTATGATGGCGTCGCTTTATATAGGAGATAGGCTGAGTTTCTAATTTTATTTCGCCAAATTCCAAAAGTAGAGTGCATAGTTAAGATTAAAACTTATGTGCAAAATTGTAAGGCATTATATTATTTATTTTGTGGAATTAAAAAAGTTTTGACGTTTTCATAAAACCACTTTTTTTTACGTTTGTTTTCATTCGATTTTGATGAATTTCATATTTAGATTGAATTTAGAATATTTAGAGTGAATTTGAGATTAATAATTATTATCATCATTAGTTTAATTTTTGTGGAGTTTAAAGTAATTTTTACATAGCCTTTTTTAGTATTAGAGGTTTACTTTCGATTTGATTGCATTTCATACTCTAGGTGAAAATTTAATATTTAAACCGATGCGCAAATTTTCCAATCCATATTCTAATTTTTGTGGACTATTAAAAGATTTTACCATTTTGAAATGGTCACTCTCTGTATGGGAGCTTGTCATGGTTTTTATTAAATTCTTCTTATTTTCCAACTTTATCTTTATTTTTTAGATAACAGCTAAAATATCAAATTTCATTGTGATAGCTTTAAATTAATTGCTGTTATCGTGACGACGGACAAATGCACATGGCTAAAGTTTTTGTGATGAGATACTGATCAAGTTTATATACTAGACTGGTCCTTATTTGTATAGAGAAAAACAATTCGTTTGTTTTTCTTGAGCACCCTTATGTTTTGTTCCTATATGTAAAAAACGCATAAATAAAAAGTTTCAAATAAATTTCTATGTGTAAAAAACGCATAAAAAAGTTTCAAATACTTTATTAACACGTGCCGCCAGGTAGAAATTAAAAAAATAATCTACTACTTATGAGAAAAAAATGATTAAACAACAATTCCATTTTGAACGTACCGGCCTTACGGAATGACCATCTCCGATTAGGGAGAAATTTTGCATGGAGCATCACTTAAGGAAATAAAAAAAAATGTATTTATAGGAAAAAATGCTGGAAATATTTTTGGCGGAGTTACAGGTTGCACAAAATTGACAAAAATCGGCAAAAACGTCGAAAACCGATTTTTACTAGAATTCATATCTCAATCACTTCGTAATCGAATGATAAGTTTAAAATACCGTTGCAAAGGTAATTAAACGCATTTTAATTCAAAAATTTAAAAAAAAATCGTTAACACTATTAGCAATACCACCAAAATTTAGACAATCAGATAGCAATCAAAAATTCTGTGCTATCTCGAGTGTAATTTAGATTCGAATATCCTTCCCACAGGACACTGTGGATAAAAATTCAGAGTGACATCTCGTTAAACAAGATATTGTTAGTGAACGTCTATATTTACTTTTTCTTTAAGACATATGTAGTTTTTCGTAGAAAAAAACAAAGCATTTTGAAATCGTTATTTTCAAGGTATATTCAACATGGTAGTGTTGTCCCAGAGAGGTGAGTACCGTAGCTGTCAAACATAAGAAGAGCGTAAAAGACAATGAATAAGAACTTGAACCAGGGATGGAACTATAGCCACAATTGTGCTATTTTTCGTACTTTCGAGATCAGACGAGAGTTTAGGCACGTACGTTTTCATTTCGGACTATTTGAATTTATCGGAGTTAAAAAAACCAAGTTGCATGTAAATGTAGTTAATGTAATTTTCGATTTTTTATGCACCTTGTTGCTTTCTTTGACATTTCGTTATTCTTATCAGTGCTAGTAAAGTTACTTCAACATAATTACACTACTACAAAAAAATTGGAAATTTTCACTATAACACACAGCGACAATATTTTTTATAGTGAATTTTTTCGTCGAATCCAAATGTCGTTATATTTATTTTCGATTAGCCAAAATTTTTCATATAAATTGGCAAAAATTAAAAAAAATCCACTGTTGAGAGCAATAATTTACATAAACGCTTGTAAAAACTTTTCTTTTCTTTCAATGAATTGTTTTATATTGAAGAGTATAGTCAAACCAGAAATTTTAAGGTATAAAATGTGCCAACAGTGTCAGTAGTATAGATGTTATGGTCGAATTTTGTTAAAAATTTTTTTTCGTTTTTTTTTTTAACAAATTTAAAGTTTCAAGACTATAATTTTAAGGGTGATAAAAAGTTAGCTCTTCAATCTGATTTCATTAAAAAATTTAAAGCACATATATTAAACCGGATCGCTTTTGTATGGGGGAAAAACAAATCATTCGTTCGGGGTCTTATAGTTAGAGGAACTCAAAAAAACGATTTCTGCATACTTTTTTTTTCAAATCGGAGAAAATTTATCAGAGCGTTTTTGATTCTCCTGAAGGTATTTTTTGTTAAAAAAACATATGCTTGCTTGTAACTTTGTATTTTTCAAAGAACACATACCCAAATCTGCAAAAAATATAAATTCCTTACTTATACCAACATTTAGTCGAAAAAAATTATTGAATTTATGTTTTATTATAACTCTTATTGACCTCCAAACATAGAATTGTTTGCTATTTTTAAAAACACATTTTGTTAAAACCTCTAAACATTTTCCATTGGATTTACGTAAAATTTATCTTTTTGGAAAGGAATTAAAAGAAAAATAAAAAAAAGAAAGCCACTTTAAAGTCTCTTGAAAATTTCTTAAACTTGGAATCACTTAAAAATTTATTATAATAATAAAAAAGACTTTTTTATAGCAGTTTTAACTATTTTTTTAACTTTATGCCTAAATGTTGGTATAAGTAAGGAATTTATATTTTTAGAAAATTTGGATATATGTTTTTTGAAAAATAAAACAATACCAGCAAAAAACATGTTTTTTTAACAAAAAGGACCTTCAGGAGAATCAAAAACGCTCTGATAAATTTTCTCCGATTTGAAAAAAAGTATGCAGAAATTGTTTTTATGAGTTCCTCTATCTTTAGAGACCCCGAACGGCGAAATCCAAATTTTGATCCGGTCTAATATATATGTCTATAGAAAAGTCGTAATATACAAAATTATAGCATTTAAAGATACACATTTTAAAAATCTTTATTTTTTATATATTTGGTATCACTAATTTGCAATACATGAATAAAATTCTTAAAGTGCCTTTTGCCTTGTTTTTAAAATAACTCGATTTAAAAATGTATTAAAAACTAATTTAATACAAAAAGCATACACTAAAGAAAAACACATACACATTTTATATGTAGATGAGTTTTTTTGCAATTTTATTTCTGATTCCACCCTGAATCGTTTCAAGTGGAACCACGTTCTAACGGAAAAAAAAAATTGAAAAAGTTTTTTGTTGTCTCCAATAATGGGGCATTCAATATAAAAATAAACTGGCCATTTCAGCCCTTGGAAGGACTTTGACCCAGCTTCTATTGATCAATTGTGTTGTGCGTGTTATTAAATGTTTGATCACAAATGAACGAGAACTGGACTTACGTGTTTAATTCCGACTCCGAACGGCTTATGTTCTCAAGAAGCTTTACATGGCAATTTTTACTCTCTGAGGTTTGCCATTGTCTGCAGAGAGGTGACGACCGAACAGAAAAATTAATTCAATTGAAAAATTTTTCTGTCTGAGCTGGAATTGAACCCGGGCTACCGCGGTTCTTTAGCTTAGGGGCCACGCACTCTACCCACTAGGCTACGGCCGCCACATGGGACATAATGGGACATTCACATATACTTTTTCTAGCTGGCGAGACGACAACCCTTGGCAAAATTATGCCCTGGATTAGTTTGTGGATCATAGTAGCAATTAGTCAATTTTTAGTGAGTCATTATGTTGTTTTTTTTATATGCGTTATTAAATTGTCCATGGACCAAAATCTTACCAATAATCTTCCAAATTCTTACCAATACATTGCATGTTGGATTATTTATCAATAAAAAAACGAAAACTTTCAGCAAAAATGACAAACAAAACGCCACAATTTTATTATTTTTTGATCAATTTCAATAAAACTTATCTTTTCTATAATAACACTCTTACTAAACAGGAAAATTTTTGATTTTTGGTTTCATCTGACGCTCCTTTTTTTAGTGTAAGTATATTTTTTTTAAAAAGGTACTATTTTTCTCTGCAATTAGGCACGATCTGAAAAATTCCACTTTCATCCCTGGCTTGAACACATTGAAGACGGATGATAGACAACTGATTGTGAAAATATTGTGGAACGTTTCAGCGAAAGCGTATTTCTTCACGAGGCACACAAAAAACTTTCTAATCTCTTTTTGAAGAGGCTTTCGATAAATTGCACAATTTTTTTGGAGATTAATTTTATCAATTTAAATCACACAAATTTACAACACAATTTCAATTTAAAAGTTTGAGTTGTTTGCTTTGTTTTTTTTTTTCGTAAGCAACGGAATTTGACAGCTAAGTTACCCACCACAAGAGACAATTGTATCTACTAACACTACCTCATTAAATATACCTTGGTTATTTTTTTACTGTTTTCCTCAAAAACAACTTTGTCCTTGCGGGAGGGAAAGGCATCCTTTTTTACCTAATTTTTTTGGGATATCTTGACCACCCTTTGTAACTTTTGAGACCCCTTATAATGTTAAATTCGAAAAAATTGTGATTCGATACGCCCTAATGCTCATTCAGTTGCATTGCTTGCATCATCTGTGTAAACTTCAAGCTCCGAGCGGCACGTGTTATTGTTGTTGTAAAAAAAATAAGGGACTTATTTTTAGACGCTAAGGAACTAAAAAATCGGGTGCTCAGTAATCTCTAAAATAAGGACTACCCTAATATATACTATATATAATTTTCTATGCACATCACGCCTCCTTCGAGTTCCAAATGCTCTTTTAAAACGTTTTGAGTGGATCCACTTGAAATGTTAAGAGTATCAGCAAGGTATCCAATTCTTAACCGACGATGACACAGTGCAACACATATTTTCGGGGGTGGACCAAACCAATCTCAAACGATAGTATTTGACATCAATAACAAAAGCCCAAGTCGCTTTTTGCTCTATTACGTCATAAATTTTTTTTACATTGGTTTTAAATTTAAATTTTTTTTGGTCAAACTGAAACTAAAAAATATAAAAATTTATATGTTAAACTTAACATAGGGTGGTTCTTGTCTTGGGAAGTCTAAATTAAAATTTTCCGGGGAATATTTTTCGGAACACTTTAACCCCCTAGCTCATTCCAGTATGGGTCAATTTGACCCTTTTTTGGAAAAAACCCTATAAGTCAACTTTGGAGGGAGGTCAAAGGTTAAAACATTAAAAAAATACCCTCCAGAAAATTTCACTAGGGGTCACGCAAGACAAGCAACCTCTACGAGTTAAAGGTTACACATAAAATACGAACCAAAAAGATAATACATTTATTTTCATGTTAGGTAATTTTAATGTTTTTTTTTTAAATAGTATCCATGTCATTATCACTGTTATGGCATAAAGTATCTATTTCTTGAAATTCGTCTTCACTCCCGCTTTTGTTAATTTCTTCATATGTTCTTTTGTACCACCAAAAAATTTCAGCCAAACCTGCATTTGGTGTTTTCTTTCGTTTGTATCTATAAAAATGGAAATAATCCCATCTGGTACAAAAGTGTTGATTGTAAGGAAAGTTTAATTAGGAATTACCGCATTTCAAATGGCAAGGATACCTGATGAAATCGTTCAGAATATACTTCCATTTCACTAACAATGGACATCTTAGAGGAATATCATCAGAAAGCGGCAATGGAACTTTAGCGCTGTGAACAGTTCGATATTCGAAGTTCAACATATTTTTTCTGCAATCTACACACAGAATTTACGCATACATAACAGTTCATGCGATCGTGAACACCGAACGGCATCTATCTGCGTTTGTGATGTAACCATTCCAACAAGTTATTGTAGCATCTCTTGTAAACTGTTTGTGGCACCCATGAGACATCAGATATAAATTTATGATCATAGTGTTTATCATACGCTATAATCAGTTCCTGAATGGAATGACCTTGACTGCTTTGAGATGGTGTAAAATGACCGCAGATATAATAAAATTTCTTTTAGTTTCCGCAGAACTCCAATGAAAATTTAATTTTTCGAAAAAAGACCACGACACTTTCACTTAATACAACTTACGTAATTTGTTGCTATAACTTATAAAGTACTACGATTACAATTATAGCTTTATACCGTTACGCCGGACCGTTATAATATTACAAATGTATTACTAAATGAAAATATTACTATCGCACGATGCAATAGTTACTTAAAAATAAATGCATTATCTTTTCGGTCCGTTTTTTATGTGAAACCTTTACCTCGTAGAGGTTACTTGTCTTGCGTGACCCCTAGTGAAATTTTCTGGAGAGTATTTTTTGGAAGGTTTTAACCTTTAACCTCCCTCCAAAGTTGACTTATAGGGTCTTTCCCAAAAAAGGGTTAAATTGACCCATACTGAAAGGAGCTAGGGGGTTAAAGTGTTTCCAAAAAATATTCCCCGGAAAATTTTAAGTTTGGCCTCCCAAGACAAGAACCACCCTGAACTAAGTTTAACATATAATTTTTCATATTGTTTAATTTCATTTTTGACCAAAAAAGTCAAATTTAAAACCACTGTAAAAATATTTGTGACGAAGTGGAGCAAAAAGGTAACCTGGCCTTTGTTATTGATGTAAAATACTGTCGTTTGAGATTGGTTTGGTTCATCCCCGAGACAATGAACCTCGTTTTGTTTCATAGTGTCATCGAGCACCGATTTCTTGAATTGCTTGGCGTGTTGCTAACATTATCTCTTGCAGAAATTTCATTTCGCGAGCAAAATAAAACGCATTTTCTTTCAACAACTTAATTGCATATAGCAAAAAGCTAAAAACGTTCCTTTGTTATTCACGAAAACAAGTGCTAAATAGGTAAACCACTAAACATAATGGCATGCAATTTAACACATACCACAGGTCAAAGACAGTCCCACAAAAATTGAATCTTTAATTATTTGTAATCCTTTTGAATACCTTTTGAATTTAATGATAAGAAGTAGTAAATTATATCTTAAAAATTGAGAAAAGACTTACTTGGTAGTAATAAAGAATCAAATCTAGAAATCTAACCATCTTCAAAATAAATTAAAGAACTTCCTAACTAAAATAAAAAATAAGTACTAGTATTTGTTCATTATTGCTTGAAACATACAGTAACCTCAAAATAAAAAAGAAGGAAATACGATTCGATTAATTTGTTTCCAAAAGAGAAATGAAGTTATTCAAAACGCATTACGTCTTTACACTAAGAAGACATTGAAGAGATGGAAAACGCTTATTGTTTTGAGAAAAACTCGAAAAACTGTTGTACGGTAACAGTTATTTTGGTAATTTTGGTGTAAAAAATTCTACGTATGGTTTGGGTTTTATGTCGAAAAAACGCATCAAATCTTTTAAACGCTCATAAATTTTAAATGTATAAAGATAGCGAGAAAGAGAGAGAGATTTAGTACAAAAAGTTTAATTAAAAATGTAATTTTTGCAAGAAATTTACAAAAAGACTAAACGATTGGTATTTAATAAAACTTTTTGAAGTCAAAGGTAATATGATGTTGTTGGTGCATTTCGATTAAAAAAATTTCATTATTCTTTTATTTAGATTGAAGTGTTTTTTTCTTCTTTAATAGCCCAAACAGAATAGGCATAGCCAACACGTAGCGAGCTGTCGAAAACGTAGCCAGCGAAATGTTGTGCACAGAAAAGAATTTGTGTTGATAACGCAGATAGAACTTTATGCTTATAATATTTTGTTATTTTTTACTAAATTAGTAGATACAGCCTTTGCATATAATAATTTGTTTGTTTTTTTACTAATTTGGACTAATATGTTTTAGTCAATTTTAAGTTTTCTAATTTGAACAATGTATTTTGACATTTCGCTACCGTTGGCTGCGGCGAAAATTAAAAGTTCGTCAACATTTGTGTCGGCTGCGTTCGCTACGTGTTGGTTATTATCATTGGCCGCATTCAGCGCAGACAACAGTTGGCAACTGTTGTGTGAAAATTCGCTGAATGGTCAAATTTTGGGAGCGCTAACTAAAACTGATCACGCAGCGGACGCCATTTAATCGAGCGAACAAATTCTATGCTACATGAACACAACTGTTTGGTTAACTTTCAGATGCTGCTACTGACGCTGTTGAATTAATAAACACAGAAAGAGCGCACCAAATTTAAGTGAGTAATCTTTGCAATTGAATTAAATTTACATAAAAATTAAATATAATTAAATTGAATCTTACTTCTGACGTGTAGAGTAGCAACACATTTAGAGAAAAACATCGTGAACTAAGATAGCGCTACCATTACAGTTCACAGCAGTTGTCTGCGCTGAATGCGGCCATTATGTTCATTTCATAGGGTTGCAAGGCAACCAACTTCTATGTTGACATTTCTTCTGTTGGCTGCGTGTTGGCTATGCTTATTCTGTTTGGGCTATAATGAAGGCGATAAAAACGATCGAACGAATTTTACTACAATTCTGATTTCAAAACAAATGTTTGAAATAATTTTGTATTTTAATCAGTGACTTCAGGTTATGTTGCAATCAAGGGCGTCCGCGGGATTTATTCTAGGGAGGGGTGAAAGGCATAAAGGAGTCAAGAATGCTCATAAAAAAATGTAGCCTATACAATTCTATTTTCTGATATAAGCTTGTTATCATTATACGACGGTTTACACACGCGGCCTGAAATTTATCAGATTTGGATTTTGGAGGTAAAAATCTATATAATTCGCAAAAATTACGAATAAGAGTTGTCGCTATTCTTGTCACTGTTGATAGAGTTGTCGCATGGACATCAACTGACTTATTTCTTTTTCGTAATATAAGCACGTGACTCGAAAAAAAACCAGAAAATTCACAAAATGGGTGGACGCCTGCTTAAAAACGTGAATTTGAAGAAGTATAAATAAATGTTTCAAATCGAGTTTTCTTTTTAAATTTTAGTCATAAAAAACGTGTGACATTAGATATTCTAATACAAAAGCATTTTCTTAACAAGAATTTGCCATCAGATTTTTTTAAAAAATTAGTGCTTGATCTGAAACAGCCTACTTTATTCAGAATTTCCTAAATTTTTTTCACTTTGAATTAGAAACTGTGCCCTCGCCTAGATCGCTGCAATTTTCTCAAATTTAAACGCTGCAAGATTGTTGATCTTTAGGACAGAAAAACGATTTTTTTTAAGCCAACTTTTGGGAAAGCATTGATTTTTTAAAATTTATTTTACTTTGTTTTCTTCTTGTGTACAATTACTTTAAAACATAAATTTGATTATTGTCCAAGTTCATATGCGTTATTGGCTTAAATGCCCCTTACCATCTGTTGATACGAAAAATGATGTTCGAATAAGAGGGATAGCATTCCTTATCCTTCCTCAATTTCTAGTACGAATAACTTCATAATTTCTTCCATTGCATTCGTACAGAATAATTTAGTAATTTCTTCCATTTCATTTACTAATGGCTTCGTACTATTTACGAATTAAAATTAATATCAGTACAAAAAATTCATTCGTAGGTTGACCGTACGCATTATTCGTAGAATGAGTCTAAAAAATTTACAACAGAAATCTTTCAGCTTAGTTTCTTGAACAATTACCGAATATAAGGAAATGTATGATTGCAAAGTGTGGCGGCCGTAGCCTAGTGGGTAGAGTGCGTTACCCCTAAGCTAAAGAAATGCAGTAGCCCGGGTTCAATTCCAGCTCAGATAGAATGTTTTTTCATTTGAATTATTTTTTTCTGTTCGGTCGTTACCTCTCTGCAAACCACAGAGAATAAAAACTGCCATGTAATGCGTCTTATATAAGACGCCTTGCCGATGGTTTTAAAACCGGGGCCTCTTCCTGCAAGGATGAAAACGGGAATCTAGTGACAGATGTCCAGAGCACACTGACGTTATGGAGGGAACACTTCTCTAAGCTTCTAAATGGCAACGCTGACAACAATCCCGCCAATAGAGATGATATTCCGGAAACCCCAATTTTGGATGACAGCGTTGAGGTTCCGCTGCCCGACTATGATGAAGTTCTGACAGCTATAGCTCGGCTTAAAAATAACAAAGCCGCGGGAGTTGATGGCTTACCTGCTGAGCTGTTTAAGAATGGAGGCGAAGCTCTACTTAAATGCATTTACGAGCTTCTATGCAGAATATGGTCGGAAGAATGCATTCCGAACGATTGGAATATCAGTGTGCTCTGCCCAATCCACAAGAAAGGCGATCCTACTATCTGTGCCAAATACCGTGGGATAAGCCTTCTTAATATCGCATATAAGGTCCTGTCGAGCGTTTTATGTGAAAGATTGAAGCCCATTGTAAACGAACTGATCGGACCTTATCAGTGTGGCTTCAGACCTGGAAAGTCCACCATCGACCAGATTTTCATGCTACGACAAATCTTGGAGAAGACTCAAGAAAAATTAGTCGACACCCACCATCTTTTTGTCGACTACAAAGCCGCCTTCGACAGCCCAATAAGGAAGCACCTGTACCCAACCATGTCTGAACTTGGTATTCCTGCAAAACTAATACGACTTTGCAGGATGACACTGAGCAATACCAGCAGCGCAGTTAATATCGGGAAGGACCTCTCCCCACCATTTATTACCAAACGAAGTTTCAGACAAGGTGATTCCTTATCGTGCGACTTTTTCAACCTAATGATGGAAAAGATCATCCGAGCTGCTGATCTGAGACGTAGTGGCACAATATTCTACAAGAGTGTAATGCTGCTTGCGTATGCTGATGACATCAATATCATTGGCCATAATACGCGCGAAGTCAGTGCAGCATTTTCCAGATTAGAAAGAGAGTCAAGTCGAATGGGTCTGGCAGTGAATGCAGATAAGACGAAATACTTAGTGTCAACAAACAAACAGTCCCAGCGTCTTGGAACCCACATTACCGTTGACAATACCTCCTTCGAGGTTGTGAAGAACTTCGTCTATCTGGGATCCAGCATTAATTCAACCAACGACATCAGCATTGAGATCAAACGAAGAATAACTCTTGTCAACAGGTGTTACTTAGGGCTCAGTAGGCAATTGAGAAGCAGAGCCCTCTTTCGACGAACGAAAATCACGCTCTATAAATCGCTCATCATGCCCGCCCTACTTTACGCATCACAAACCTGGACGCTGAGCAGTTTAGATGAAAAGACTTTAGGAGCATTCGAGAGAAAGAATCTTCGTAAGATCTACGGACCAATCTGCGTCAATGGCGAGTACCGAATACGGTGGAATGATGAACTGTATGAGCTGTACGCTGACATCGACATAGTCAAGCGCATTAAAATCGAGCGGCTTCGCTGGCTTGGTCATGTTCAGCGCATGAAAGACGATGCTCCAGTGAAGAAAACATTCGATTCGGTACCCAGCGGCGGTCAACGCAGAAGAGGATGACCGCATCTTCGTTGGAAAGACCAAGTAGAGGACAACCTGACGAAGCTTGGAATTTCCAACTGGCGCCAGCAAGCGAAAGACAGAAATGGCTGGCGCAAATTCTTAGATGAGGCCAAGACCGACATACGGTTGTAGCGCCAACTAAAGAAAGAAAGAAGAATGTAATGCTTCTTGAGAACGTAAGCCATTCGGAGTCGGCATTAAACTTGTAGGTCAAGTTCTCGATCATTTGTGTTCAAGCATTTAATGACACGCACAGCACAATTGATCAATAGAAGCTTGGTCAAAGTCCTTTCTAGGGCTGAAATGGCCAATTTATATATATTAATTTCTATGATTGCAAAGTGGCCATGGTTAGGTTAGGTCAAAGTGGCTGCCTCAATTGAGACACACTTAGGCTAATGAGGCCCATTGTGGTACCACAGGGTTGATTCCCTTTTTTTATTCAAACCAGCTTGAGCTGTTTCAAAAGCTAAGGATTCGGTAAACCGATATTTCCGAGAGTTCTTCGAGGTCTTGGAAAAACCAGTTGTTTAAGTGAAGAAAACTTTTTGAGCCAGCGCTGGGCAAGTGTAGAGAAGCTTCTACAGCTTCTGCAAAAGTCGTTGTGGTGTATGTTTAATCTTTGAGCGTGCCTGCCAATGAGGCAGTGCCCAGTCAGGATCCCTATCATGGTGCTAATGTGGTCTCTACTGAGAGAAATGAGTTCTTTTGAACGCTCAAAATTGAGTTTAGGCCAGATTTGCCGAGTTATATTACACGTGCTACCTGCTGAACATCTATTGTTGTTTTTGATGCAGGATAACTCATGTGTAAGGAGTTTGCATGTGCTGAGAGGAATATCAAGGTTTGTCCTGTCTAAAGACAGCTGCTTGGTAGTACCTGTACGGGCGAGCTAATCTGCTTTACAGTAACCTAGAAAATCCTTATGTCCAGAAATCCAGCATAGAAGGATTTTGAGCTGCTCTTCCATCTCGTTTAGAAATCTGCGGCAGTTTAAAACTGTTTCATGTGTTATTTCAACAGCTCCTAGGGCTTTCAAAGTGGTTTGACTATCAGAAAGTATGCAAATATCCATGGAAGATATTTCATTTACCTGAAGCCAAGTTAACGCTTCATGTATAGCAGCAATTTCAGCTTGAAATACACTGCAGTGGTCATGGAGCCTGAAGGCTAAATTAATGCTTAATGCTTTTGAGTAGACTCCTCCACCTACTTTGCCATCTAGTTTTGATTCATCAGTAAAGATCTTAATGACATTGTGAGGTGAACGGTTTTCTAGTTTCCACTCTTCTCGAGAGGGAATGGATACATCGAACTTCCTTTCAAAGGATAGTTTTTGTGTGATATAGTCATTGGACCTAGGTGAGGGAGGGAGAACTTTTCTAATGCAAGAATGTCCTAGTGTACCTTGTTTCTACTGGGAGGTGGCTTCTAGGCGGATGGCTGTATTAGCGGCCATCTGTTTAGCTAGGATATCAAGTGGTGTAAGATGGTTCATTCTTTCTAATGCGTCTAATGCGTCTAATGCGTGGTTCTTAGGGCTCCAGTGATGCACAGTTCCGCTGATCTTTGAGCTTTACGGAGAAGGTTAAGGTGAGTCTGTTTTTCGAGTGCATGCCACCAGACAATAGCACCATATAGCAAGATTGGCCTCACAACTGCTGTATATAGCCAATGAGTAACACTTGGTTGTAAACCCCATTTGCTATCTACCGCCTTTTTGCAATATTCGCTTTTTTGACTCTCTCGAGCAGATTGGGCTTCTAGTTTAGTTAAATTGGCCATAGTCTACTGAAAAAGTACGTGGCCCGTAAGCTAAAAAACCGTGGCCCCAGCTCAGATAGATTTTTTTTTCATTATTAGTAAATGTAACAAATGTATTCGTACAATATACATTTGTTTTTGTAGGCATACGAATAAATTATTTGTAATATGTCCAATCTACCAATCCTATTCGTAACTGAAAACTACGAATAAAATTCGTAGAATGGACGCAGCTATTAGCAATATTTACATACAAAATTTTTTGAGTGTAACAATACGTATTAAAAAGTGTCTGTGAAACAAGGGTAAATGAAATGGTATCGTAACTTATCACAGCCACGACTACAACATGCTATATAAAATAAAAGAAGCCGTAAGTTACAAATAACTCTTGTATTGATAATTGATTGGTTATTGATGCACCTTATCAAAATACAGGTTCCTGCTAAATTTTACACTCCTACAACTAAAATCGACGTTTTTAGTAAAAAGTTCTGAAATCCCTAAGTTTGAGCGCAATTCACAATTACAATTTAGAAAGCTTTTTGACTCTCCCGTAAAAATTTTTAATTATATTGTAGCTTACGGCTTTTTGATTTAATATAAAGATATTTAAAAATTCTTCACTGCATAGGGTTGGGGGCACTTGCTTGAAATCATTTTTGAGTTATTGAATGCATAAAAACTTTTAATTATTGCTGATTTCATAAAAATTAAAATCGCAACCATAACTGCAAGACTAAATTGATTGCATTTCTCTCTTTTTTTTTTTTTTGAAAATAATGCAATCACCATCAAAATCTCATAATACTTCAAGTTTTTGTTGAAGCTTTTGATGTCAATTTGAAGGCCTTGAAGTTAAATGTTTGAAATATAAAAATGAATTAAATCAATATTCAAATCATCAACATTTTGTATGTTTTATATGAGTAAAAATATAGGTCTCTCATATTTCATTATCATTTAAATGAAAAGTCACTGGGTAAAAGTTCCACAAAAAAAAATGTTGGTTCCACTTTTTCTTTTAAAATATGATTTTAACTTACTTCTACTGATTTTAGAAACTTCAAGTTGATTGCAATTGCATGCAGTATGCGACTTCAAGGAGCACGACTTCAATCATAGTGAATGAATCAAAAGACTTCAACAAGTATTATAACCAATTGCGTTCAAAGTCATGACTTCAAAATTATTGCTGATTTCAAAACTTGATGACATGAAATCAAAACGGGGTTGAATGACTTGAATCGTTTCTTTGGCATTCAGTGCCAGTTTTTATTACATGAATGCAATTATTTACAACTCTACTATCAAAGTCGTAGAAATTTTTCTTATGCTACATTCATTGCACTAAACCTAAACAGAAGTTGTTAAAATGTACGTACAAAATAGAAGAAATTTTGCAAAAACACTTCAAAAAAGATGTTAACATTAAACAACTTATGTTTAATTTAACTACAATATTAATACTAAAGCTTATATATAACTAAATTTTTTTAAACAAAAGTAATCGCCAGCTGTTGAATTTTTTTACATGTAATAACATCTTGAATAAAAAATGGTGTGTAAATTAATTACAGTAATAGTTGAAAATTTGTTACCCAAAACTTTTCTAGTAAATTTTAAGAAAATCCATTTTAAGTACAAACATTCTGAATAAAAAGAGAATTTTTCTCAAAAAGAAGTTGAAAAAAAAATCGTTCAAGTCACAAAGTGTTTTTCGCTATCCAGTGTTTTTCGCTATCCAAAAAAATGTTCCATAAGCAGCTTAAAACAAGCCTTAAGCACAGTCTGGATCTTTTAATTTTCTCAAACTATGTGTAGTTATTTTGATAGCTTCATACTTAATTCGATTTAACTTGTAGCTTAATCAAGAACAAGTTCAGTGTACTTAAGAGTATTATAAAGAATCCAGCAAAAATAACGCAAAAATAATCCTAAACTTAAAGGAAAGAAAAAAACGCGATGGAAACAAAGTTCATCGACCTGCATACTTTAGCTCTATGTATTTAAAAGCTCTCAACGGAAATACTTTTTTAAGGCACGGTTTTTTATATAACGTTCAGTGAGATTTGCTTATATTCATCATGTTAAGCTGAAAAAATAGCTTTATTATTGCTAGAGTTGGTCTCAAGCAATTGTACTCTTTTATTTTATTTTGATTATTTTATTATACCTTTTTCTTCTGTAATTACAGTAATTAGCATTCGCCACGTTTTAGGTTTATATGTATCTCATTAAGATTTCTAAAAACAAACAATGAAATAATAATAAGCATTCAAAATAGTGAGAATACAACAACATTCCGTTCCTCATTTAACGAGAATTTGTTAACCTAATCATTTTGCACGACTGATTTTATGATTTTTGTTTACCTTCAATTTATCAATATTTTACAACTTGGTATAATTCAGTTTATCTGTAGGCAGGTAAAACAAAACAATAAACAATAAACTAAGTTATGCTTCGTTAGATTGTAACGAAACAGTAAGGGAAACAACAAAGCATTGACAAGTGGACTCTTAGACATCCACTAAGCATCACGAATATAGTAAGATGTACGGAGTATTGTGACAAATAAAGACAGTAAAAAATTACAATTTTGCCTGTGGTTTTTCTATGAAAGTTGTAGATCATACAAATACCTATACAGCAATATAAAACTGCAAATTGCGTGAACAAAATCTTCAAATATTACACCTGATTCATTTAAACAAAATATGGCTTATGAAAATATAACATAAAATTAATTGTTTAGCGCTTCATGTAATTTTTTAAAATGTGTTCAAGAATTTTTGGTAATATTTAAAGAATCGAATGAAGAGTTGCCAACTTTTGCAACTAAAATTTTCTCTCGAATAAGTTTTTCACTAAATTTACCAGATTACCTATGTAATTGTTACGGTTCTTAAATTGGTCCACCTTAATCTGACTCTTCTGTTGTGATGTAAAACTGATCATATTTTTCAGAACATAAACCTTTCCGGGGTGAAGATGGCGCTTTTCATAGAAATGTCAAAATTTAGCTCTAAAGAACAAAAGCGAGGTTTAATCTTTCTGCCAAAAATGTTAAAACTTCCTTTTCCGACGAGCAGCAGAACGAACAAGTTGTTAGAAGTACACAACTTAACAATAATTTTATAACTTCTTTTGAATTTCGACCATCCTGGTAAGCCTTAACAATCACTTATTATTTTTATTGTTATTCATCAAATTTGTACTTAAATTTGGTATTTAAAATGCTTCACGCATTATTTTACAGAATAAACCTCATACTAATATCATAATTTTCCAGACCTATTGGTAAATTTAACTCAAAGGCAAGTAAAAAGAAAGCAGACGTTGACAAAAAAAATAGTAAAACTTAAGGTAAATTGCACTTTTTCACATAAAGTTAAAATTTCAATTCTTAAACAAAACATTTTTATAGATCGTATAAAAATTTTGTGTATGCGGCAGTCGAAAGACTTCTGGATATGCTAGTATTTGGGTGTAAAACTTACTTACTTACTTAGTTGGCGCTACAACCATATGTCGGTCTTGGCCTCATCTAAGAATTTGCGCCAGCCATTTCTGTCTTTCGCTTGCTGGCGCCAGTTGGAAATTCCAAGCTTCGTCAGGTTGTCCTCTACTTGGTCTTTCCAACGAAGATGCGGTCGTCCTCTTCTGCGTTGACCGCCGCTGGGTACCTAATCGAATGTTTTCTTCACTTGAGCATCGTCTTTCATGCGCTGAACATGACCAAGCCAGCGAAGCCGCTCGATTTTAATGCGCTTGACTATGTCGATGTCAGCGTAAAGCTCATACAGTTCATCATTCCACCGTATTCGATACTCGCCATTGACGCAGATTGGTCCGTAGATCTTACGAAGAATCTTTCTCTCGAATGCTCCTAAAGTCTTTTCATCTAAACTGCTCAGCGTCCAGGTTTGTGATGCGTAAAGTAGGACGGGCATGATGAGCGATTTATAGAGCGTGATTTTCGTTCGTCGAGAGAGGGCTCTGCTTCTCAATTGCCTACTGAGCCCAAAGTAACACCTGTTGGCAAGAGTTATTCTTCGTTTGATTTCAATGCTGATGTCGTTGGTTGAATTAATGCTGGATCCCAGATAAACGAAGTTCTTCACAACCTCGAAGGAGGTATTGTCAATGGTAACGTGGGTTCCAAAACGCTGGGACTGTTTGTTTGTTGACACTAAGTATTTCGTCTTATCTGCATTCACTGACAGACCCATTCGACTTGACTCTCTTTCTAATCTGGAAAATGCTGCACTGATTTTGCGCGTATTATGGCCAATGATATCGATGTCATCAGCATACGCAAGCAGCATAACACTCTTGTAGAATATTGTGCCACTACGTCTCAGATCAGCAGCTCGGATGATCTTTTCCATCATTAGGTTGAAAAAGTCGCACGATAAGGAATCACCTTGTCTGAAACCTCGTTTGGTAATAAATGGTGGGGAGAGGTCCTTCCCGATTTTAACTGCGCTGCTGGTGTTGCTCAGTGTCATCCTGCAAATTCGTATTAGTTTTGCAGGAATACCAAATTCAGACATGGTGGAGTACAGGTGCTTCCTTATTGGGCTGTCGAAGGCGGCTTTGTAGTCGACAAAAAGATGGTGGGTGTCGACTTGTTTTCCTTGAGTCTTCTCCAAGATTTGTCGTAGTGTGAAAATCTGGTCGATGGTGGACTTTCCAGGTCTGAAGCCACACTGATAAGGTCCGATCAGTTCGTTTACAATGGGCTTCAATCTTTCACATAAAACGCTCGACAGGACCTTATATGCGATATTAAGAAGGCTTATCCCACGGTAATTGGCACAGATAGTGGGATCGCCTTTCTTGTGGATTGGGCAGAGCACACTGAGATTCCAATCGTTCGGAATGCATTCTTCCGACCATATTCTGCATAGAAGCTCGTGAATGCATTTAAGTAGAGCTTCGCCTCCGTTCTTAAACAGCTCAGCAGGTAAGCCATCAGCTCCCGCGGCTTTGTTATTTTTGAGCCGAGCTATAGCTGTCAGAACTTCATCATAGTCGGGCAGCGGAACCTCGACGCTGTCATCCGCAATTGGGGTTTCCGGAATATCATCTCTATTGGCGGGATTGTTGTCAGCGTCGCCATTTAGAAGCTTAGAGAAGTGTTCCCTCCATAACGTCAGTGTACTCTGGACATCTGTCACTAGATTCCCGTTTTCATCCTTGCAGGAAGAGGCCCCGGTTTTAAAACCATCGGCAAGGCGTCTTATTTTTTCGAAAAATTTTCGGGCCTCATTCCTGTCACCATGCATCTCAATCTTCTCCTGCTCGCGCTTTTCTGCCTCTCTTTTTTTCCGCCTGAAAATATGTCTCTCTTCCCTCCTCTTTTCTTTGTATCGCTCCTTAGCAGCGCGCGTTACAACCGACTGCAGGGTGGCTTTGTAGGCGGCGTCTTTCTCTGCATTGGCGTCGCGACACTCCTGGTCGTACCACTGGTTTCGGCGAGGGCGTTGGTAGCCAATCACCTCTTCAGCAGCCGCACGCATGGAGTTGGAAATGTGTGTACACTGCGCGCATATATCATCGATTGGAGGAGTGCTTTGAAGCAGGAGTGAGAGTCGAGTGGCGAAAGCATCGGCTGTCTGTTTCGATTGCAGCTTGTCGACGTCTAGCTTTCTCTGTGTAGGGTTGCGTGTATTCTTAGCTGCGCACAGACTTGTACGGATCTTGACTGCAACAAGATAGTGATCCGAGTCAATGTGTGCACCACGGATCGTGCGTACATCCAATACACTGGAAGAGTGCCTTCCGTCGATCAAAACGTGATCAATTTGATTTTTTGTTTTTTGATCAGTGGACATCCAGGTGGCTTTATGAATATTGAGATGCTTGAATCTAGTGCTACTTACGACCATGTTTCGTGCTGCGGCGAAGTCAATCAGCCTCATTCCGTTATCGGAGGTGTTGTCGTGGAGGCTGAACTTTCCGACCGTTGGACCAAAAATATTTTCCTTGCCCACCTTAGCGTTGAAGTCACCAAGCACGATTTTTACGTCGTGACGGGGGCAGCGCTCGTAAGCATTTTCAAGGCGCTCGTAGAAAATTTCCTTGATCTCATCGTCCTTGTCTTCTGTCGGAGCGTGCGCACATATTAGGCTTATATTGAAAAACCTAACCTTGATGCGGATTATGGCAAGTCGTTCGTTCACAGGTGTGAATCGCAGGACGTGGGGCCGTAGTCTCTTGCCAACTACAAATCCGCATCCAAACTCGTGCTTCTCTGCATGGCCGCTGTAGTAGATATCACAGGGTGCATGCCGAATGCAACCCTGTCCCTTCCATCGCATTTCTTGGATAGCAGTGATATCAGCTTTGTATCTTTCCAAGACATCAGTCAGTTGGATAGAGGCACCTTCCCAATTAAGGGTTCGGACATTCCAGGTGCATATCCGTAAATCATTATCAGTTTTCCGTTTGCGGTAGTCGTCATCAGATTTGGGGATCAGTTTTCTTCTATTCTTTTGTGTTTTCATTGAAATGGGTTTTTACGGGTGGGCTTCAAACCCGACGCACAACCTATTTTAAGCCTAGGGAGGCCCGCCGCTCAGATTAGCCGCCAAACTAACGTTTGTCAGTTTTGACGTTGCCCAGGAAACACCACGTGGAGGTTTGAGTGGACTTGAGGCGATTTCACAAAGATTATGCTGGCCTCGCCAGGTTGAGACAGTCAGACATGTTACATTGATCCATCGCCCCCAATTTCCCCCCCCCCCAGTTGGGTGTAAAACAGTCATTAATATTTTCAAGTCACATAAAGTTTTGGCGATAAATTGTGTTCATGACCAAAATTGCAGAATAAATAATCGTATCAGTAACATAATAGTGCAGATCACCATAATTGCAACGTGGGCAATAAAATCCATTTTAATTGCAAGATCCACATGCTGGTTTTTATGCTCTCTTCTGACAACCCGGAGAAACAACAAGATCCAACATTTGATCCCTAGAGCATCAACAGCAGTAAAAATACGTATAAGCAGGTAGTTGAGTGTACTCGTGGGGTTTGGCATCCCCAAAATAATATACACATTTTGTTTCAGTGAACCGGTTATTATAAAAGTAGAAACAAATTTCGTTACATATATGTATTATATACACGCGCTAGATACACATAAATTAATTAAGTTTTTTTTTCAAACAAAATCATTTAAGTTGCCAAAAATGCTGAAATCATTCGTGAAAAATATAGTTTAAATTATGTGATTGAGCAAATAATTTTCATAAAATAGATTAAAAATATAAAAAAAAGTGAATAATTAGAGTTTTAAGTTTGCATTAATATCTTTATTTAAGAAGATTAAACTCAATTCGACTAATAAAACAAACGAACAAAACAAAGAGAAAAAAAACAAACGGTATCTATATACGAAATTAGTGACAACTAAAATCTAAGTGAAATATAAGTTTATACATTACGCAAAAATTTGGCTCTGACGCAACATTAAAAATTATTCTGCTGAATTGTCATATACCTCTTTCTAAAACTGAATTAAATTTAAATAGCTGCACAACGCTCCAATAGCTCAACACTAGTGAAGGCCTTCATCGGTAGACGATAGCAGCAGAGAGCAAAGTGAGTTTAAATGGTTAAATTTGTTTAAAATTACTATATTAAAAATACATTATTTGCCTAGATAAATAATTTATATTTTAAAATTTCATAAACATGATTTTAAAAATTAAAATAGACTGGCAGAAAAAGAGAAATATAAATCGATTTATGTAATTATAAGTATTAGAGCACATACATAACAGTAAAGCAACAACACTGAGAGTGAGAGTGATCTTTTTATAAACATGTTGCTAGTAGAAAGTGTTATACCTTTATAAAGAATGCAAAAATTACCTCTCTCGCATTGTTGTCGTTTTCATAATTTTTTCAGAGTTTCGTGCAGCAATAAAAGTTTGCGATCTACATATAGCATACGATGCAAGTTTATATTTTTTTTTATTCTGTCTAAAATAATTTGAGTGCCGAAGTAAAAAAAAAAAAAAAAAAATACTTATGCTTTATTGAATCGTTAATTTGATGTATTTAATAAAATATTAAATACCGCAAAACATTGAAATGAGTGGGAAAAACATTAGCTACTATTTTTATGTAAATAGAAAAACATAAAAAACTTCCTACTTAATACTAAACATTAAACGAGTTACTACCTAATAAAAGTTAATTGAGTTGAGTCAGAGCTATCTTACAAAAACTTCAGAATAAATATTTTTTTTTTTGCTTATATTGGAATTTCTTTTAATGTAAATAAGGATAACTAAATAGAATTTATTATGAATATTAAGGAAATTTTCAAAATGTAAAATTTTACCAATAATAAAATATTAAAGTAAAATGTACTTTTTAAGGCGTTGATAGCAAATGGTTATATGTAACTAATTATAATAAGATGAGTCATGTTAATGATTAATAAATAAAATCTGAAAGCATTTGAACAATGATGGAGTAGTTCTTCGGTTTCCTTTTGGTGATATGGAGGTTTAAAGACAGCTAGGTTGATTTAGGGATCTGAGATTTCTGCGCGACTTAGATCATAGGTAGGGCGGGTAATGAAGCGCGTATCTTCAACAACACCTGAAGATATATGAGTATTTGGTTGAGATTAGTACCTTCAGTTAGTGTTTGTTTTAGCTCATATAGAAATGATGGTCATGAAGGGGTTTTTTTTAACTCATGATCATTGCCGTCCATTTAAGATATAACTTTAGGGAGTCTACAATAAAATTTGTAATGGTGGTTTTACAGTAAGCAGAAATGTCACGAATCCCCCCAACGACTGAATGCTAGTGGTATTCAATGGCTCCCGCTCTGACATTTTTCGCTTCTCGGTCATCTAACTGGCTTTGTATCCAATTTGAATACAAATGTATGAACCTTATCGCTATAAGGTATCATGCCACATAGTGTCAGTCTGTTGATGTTACATTACACCGTTTGCAGTTTTATTCAGTTATTGAGCTATTATCAGACATGTTGAAATTAAAAAAAAAATTGTAAGAATTTTCTTCGACTGGGTCGAAATTTAAATACCCCCACTCTTTATTCTAAGTAATGCATGCTTTAAAAGTTAAATGACGTCCCGTCATACAGAGCATTTTTTTTAAAAGATCAAAGAACCAAGGCATGCGCCTTATACAAACAAGGTTTGGTCTTTAACCTGAAAAGAAAGTGATAGATTATTAAGAGAAATTGATTGGAACCATAAGTAAATTATTGATTAGGCGAAACAACCGTGAAAGACAATTTGCAATGCTTTTAACCGAGGCTAGTGTTATGCCTTAACTTTGGAAAGCATTTCCAGCACTTAGTTGCTTCTGTCCTTTAATTTCACATTTTCCACAATTTAGTTGTGGATTTTTAGTTTTCCAATGTAGAAAAGAACAAAGAAAGTGAAAAGAACAATGCTCGAGCCCGGATTCGAACCAGGGACCTCTGGGTTGATAGTCTAGCGCACTCTCCACCAGACTACAAAGGCCGACAATGAGCGTAGTGTTCATCCAATTTCTCCAAAACTCATATGCAGAACATGTTTAGGATATGGAAGATTATGTGTTATTTTTGTTGTTATTTATTACACACAGTTTTGTGGAATTTATAAAAGTCATGACGTTTTCATATAGTTACTTTGTATGGGAGTTATTGTACTTTACTAGGTTTTTATCCAATTTTAACAAATTTCAAATATATGGTGAATATTTATACTTTTACGCGTACTCGTAAGAGGTATATTAGCTTTATCACTCCGTTTGTTACGCTAATAAGAACGAGTGGTAGGTATAGAAAAGTAAATATATTTTTGATTAGCATCACATCTTGAATCGATTTAGCTATGTCCGTCTGTCGACACGATTACATTTCGGCTGTAATCGTGTCGACAAAATGAAATTGGGTGTATATGCTGATATTTAAAAAACGAAGATAAAGTTCGAGAATGAGTCAAAATTGGATTAAAACCACGCCTACCCCCATACAATGTTACTTTATCAAAACGGTAAAATCTATAAAAATGTTACAAAAATTTGTAAGGTGCTTTTCTCCTTAGGCTGAGGTACGTTCAGTCGCTACAGGATCAGACGAAAGATCCTCGGACTTTCGCCAATAAAAGAAAAGACTTAAAGGTTTTCGATACTTTGAGCATAATTGTTGTTTTTGTTTGTAACAATGTGAATTTTAACAGAGTTTTCAAGTTCTATATATATTTTCTCTTAGTTTAAAATCTTATTAGTAAGTCTTTCTTCATACAATACACAATATTAAAAATATGCAAAAATAATACGTATGCGTTCGTGGTACTTCTCGCCTGATTGGGTTGTCTTTACCATATAGTTGTTGTGTTTGTAGAAGACGCTGTGTGGTTGTTGTTTATTCTTATGCACTGGCTGCATTCTGCTTTGAAAATGCTGTGTTTGTGTGGTTGTCGTATGCACAATTGTGTTGTGGGACAGTGACGTAGCGAGCGGGATGAAATTTTGTACGGGATCACCGTTACAAATTAATGTAATGACTTGAAATTTTGCACTATTACTATATGTAATTTAGCCTTGGAGTAAAATATTCATCATAAATTAAAAATTTGTTAAAATCGAATGAAAACCTCCCCTACCTCTCATACAAAGTGAATTCATCAAAGCAATAAAATCTTTTAAAATGTCACTAATATTTATGTAATGTCTTTGAATTTTGCACATCGTCCATATAAACTACGTTACTGATTTTCCGGTTTTTTATAACCCCCCCTCCCCCTGCGTTACTTTTTGTAGAGATTTTCAAAACCCCTCCCCCCCATAAAGAAACGTGACATATGAAGTTAATTCATTCGAATGATTATATATTTTGACTAGCTCTGACAATTTTCACTAGTATTAGTGTCTAGTATGACTTGATACATTAAAGGAACAATTGGAAAAAAAACAATAATTAATATCATCTGTAAAAGCTATTCCATCTGCGATCCAAGATTCGATGCTCTCAATCACTGGGATACAAGAAGCTGGTAGCTTTGTTGAGGATTCTTCAAAATAGAATTTTTCATCGGATTCTATGTCGACCCATTCAGGTGAATCCTCATTTTTAACGCAAAGAAATTCACCTGGTCTTTGACAGAGTACCCTTAAATGCTGCACCCGAGCTGCACCAAGTTCTGTGTTTTTGTGTAAATGCTTTCTGAAAATTGATTTATTTAAATAGTATGTTTCATTCCGATTTATTGTAAACGATATAATACAAACTTATGACAATTCATAGAAGTTTTAAAAACGAAATACAAGCAGCAGGTAGGACACGACCTTGAACCGATTTCTTCTTTCTGAGAAGGACAGTACATGTACAAGTACGGTATCTCCTTTGATCAAGAACATTCAGGCCTTAACGTCAAAGCCTGTCGCAAAAGCAAAGACCCAAATTTTTCAGACGTGTGCTGAGATGGTGAAGGAATACCAAAAGGTTCCTGTGTCGAGGGAAAAGGCGTTGGAAGAAATCGTTGAAACAAAAGTGAACCATCAATTTAGACGATCAAACATAAACATGTAAGGTTAAAATTTTTTGAAATGATTGTGTTATTAATTAGAGGTTTTTCGTCGATTTTTTAATTTTTACAATATCTAAACACCTCCCCCCCCTACCGTTACTTATCGTAGTGCATTAGAAAACCCTTCACTCCCCTAAATTGATAACGTAGTCACCATATATTTTATATATGTTGAAATCGTGTAAAAACCATGCCTACCTCTTATACAACGTGACTTCATCAAATCGGTAAAATCTCTGAAAATTGCACAAAAATTAATGTATTGACTTGAAATTTTACACATAAACTTTGGTCTCAAATATTTTCCATATATTTCAAATTTGTCGAAATTTATATATAAATAGTCGTGGGAAAAACAGTTCAGTACCATTTTCTTCCATGTTTCTCAACCGATTTGGATAATTTTTCTTTCAAAAGAATAAGAGTAAGGAGCAGGAGTGTACCAAATACTTTTTGTGACCTTTGACCTGAAATATAAACGTTCAAAACAGAATTTCTTAAATAAAAGCTAAGCTGTAAGTGATAGAAGAACACGGTGTAGGACGAAATTTTAGACATTGCTGAGATGTACAATAAATATAACAGATATTTCTCGCTCTCTCTTACAACAAGCATATTTTTATGAAACATGTGCGAATATACATTGGCATTGTGAAATTTCTGACAAACAGTAAATTTTAAAAAATTCCCATTATTTTGACATCAAAACTACGACGATATCTCAAAAACTGTAGCTTTTCTCAGTACAACGTAGTATAACACCAAGAAAAATAACGGTATACCAAGGACACTTTTTGGTAATATTTTTCATGGATAGTATTCTAAAAAAATTTCCCGTTATTATGACATCAAAATTATTGCGTTATCTCGAAAACTGTAGCTTTTCTCAGTACAACTGAGTATTTTTGTATGAAAAGTCACTGGTTAGCACTGAGCGGCAAACTGAAAATAGAAATAGATTCGTTTTTAACCCTTTTCTACGCTCATCTGAGAACGAAAGCAATTTCATATCACAGTATAGGTCACAGTAAAAAGGTCGAATTTCGACCAATGGTTAACTTTAGTAGCATAAAAACCTCGCCAACCTCCCATACAAAGTAACTATATGAAAACGTTTAAGTATCTAAAAATTCCACAAAAATAAATTAAGTACATTAAAATTATGCACATATGCTAAGAATATTAAAATTTACTTTGAGTTTGAAATTTCGGAAAATCGCATAAAAACTCAGACAATCTCCCATACAAAGTAACATCATCAAAGTAGCATTACTTTTATAAATTTCAAAAAAATGTGAGTATTAACAGCATAACACAAAACCTTCAATATCTTAAACGTGTTCTGCATTTGAGTTTTGGAAATATTGGATGAACACCACGCCCATCCTCGAAAGGAAATGATGTCATCAAACTTTCAAAACATACATAACTTAGAATATACTGTAGGGGTATTTTAACTCCAACTCAGTCGAAGATAATTCCTTACAAGTTTACTTAAAAGTTTATGTGCCAAATTTTAAGTCACTACATAAAACTTTGTGGCATTTAAAGAGATTTTATTCTTTTGATGAAGTAACTTTGTATGAGAGGTATGCGAGGTTTTCATCCAATTTTGCTCATTCTCGAACTTGATTTTCTTTTGAATTCATGCAATCACTAGACTGCGGATTTTTATGCAGAAATTGTTTTTTCTCAAAATAGGTGTTTTAACGGTTCTTACCTATATATTCCTATATGGAATAGAATTTACTTAAGTTTTTTTTATATACAAATTATGTGTAAGTTTTATGCAAGTTATATGCAAGTAATTTGCAAACAATAATAAAAGTATATGCAAAAAACTTTCAACTTGAAAAAGTCTTAAATTTCTGTTTTTATTGTAGTCAAAACAATTTTAAGGTATTTATTTAATACTAGCTGATATACCCGGTGTTACTCGAGAGGCATTTATATAAACATTTTAACATACACTTCTCTATTATATGTTTTTTAAAAACTGAAATAATGAAAAACATGTTGAATTTTATTTGTAAGCTACCGTTAGAAAGGTAATTGAACGAACATTAGTCCAAAAAAGTTTTGGAAAATTTTTGTTGTTGGTGGTTCCATCTCTTGCGGTGAGCTAGTTGAATTCAAAGAAGGGGTACGAAAAATATATTTTAAAAATTAAAAAGAATTTTTATATTTACTTAATCTTAAAGCAAGCACAATTACCTTTTCAACAAAATAAAAATTATGGTGGGAGTCAAGCGGAGTTATTGGCATTAAAAGTAAAAACTTTGATTTTCATATAAATTTTTTTTTATTATAAGTTATCAATGTTTTATGAAAATTCCTTGTACTAAAAATCATTGTACCTACTAAAATTTCTATTAGCTGCGTTTTTTCATTGGAGATCAGGATCATATAATCGCATTTGCAAGCAAAGCAAAAACAACAAAAATTCCAGCAAGTGAGCTGGACATTTAAATTGATCCAATTCTATGTTTTTAAGTGTTGATGACGCTAAATGACGCTGCGACTGAAAAAACTGGCAGTACTGCATTATTTTACTTTTTAAAAGTTTGGTAGCAATAGCATTTTCGCAAAATATTTTGCAAAACTTATCTGCTAGCTGCATAAGAACATCAGATATTCTTCTGTAAGCAGAAAATAGCGCCACCTATCTGTAATCCCAAACGTGTGTGGTTAAATTTGAAGAAACTTTTGAAAAAACATTATTCAGCTATTCACCACAAGGTGTATAGTTTGTACCCACAGTTCTTACAAATGTGGCGCCATCTATCTGTGAATTTAACGCACAGATCAAAACTAATAAAACAATTACGCTGACCAGATGAAACTGATTACATGAAAATATTAACTTTTACAGCATTCTTATTCACAGTCATCTTTTCGATAAAGTTGTGATATATATATAGAACATTTAAAGTACCATTGATAAAGAACTAAGTGACAACGGTGACACAATAGTGAGAAAAAATAGAGCCATCACAACAAAATAAATTCTACAGAAGTGGGCGGAGGGTGGGGAGGCAAAAAAATAAGTAGATTACTATAAGGAAGATTGTATATAACTGAATTTTTAGAAATAAATGGGGACGTTCAAACTATATAGAGAATTTTAACACAAAACTAAGTTTTATTAAAAGTCTGGTATGAAAAAATAGATTTTTAGCCATAACTTTTGATTGGAAAGAGATATTGGGGTAATTTTTTCACATTAATTATTTTCGAGACTTGGCTTTTTTGTAAAAAATATAAAAACAACATTTTGGAAAAAATAAATATCGCGAAAAAAATCAAAGGGGTACCCTTGTTTTTTTTATGACAAAAACAGTAAAATAATTTTTGAGCTTAGCTGGAAGAATTTTTGCAAATAAATGCTATGTCATATAAAAGGTAGCCAGATGTGCAATTTTTAATTGATTTCATTTTTACAACAACAACCATTTTTGAGTAACTTTTTGAGAAAAAAGTCAATATTTTGGACCTTTTTTGACATAATCATAAAACATATATACACTGACTTAAAGGTAAAATTCAACCTATTATTATGAAGTGATTTTATTGAACTTTTGAACAAAAAAAATTTGAATAAAATATATTAATGGACAGCGGAGATATTTGCATCGAAAAACCAAACTTTGATTTTCATGTCGTTTTTTCTCATTCTTAGGCAACGATGTTTTATGAAAAATTCGTTGTACTGAAAATTTCTCCAATTTTGAAGATATGTCAGTGTTTTTGATGTCAAAATAACAAAAATATTTTAAAATTAAATACACAAAAATCTCCGATACTAAAAAGTTTTATAATAACAAAATTACCGTTAGTTGAAAAATTTCAGAGGGGGCGTGCCAAAAAATAAGTATGTAACATTTTAAGTTTTGATGCACTTAATACGTATACCTAGTTTGACTAAAATCCGTTGAGCCGTTTAGATTTGTATAAAGATCAAACAAACAAACAAACAAACAAACAAACAAACAAACAGAAAATGAGTTTTATTACTATAGATTTACAGCCCTATTCTGGCAAATTAACAAATTTTTAACCAGTATTTTGAATATTTCTACGTGTTTGTTGTTTTCAATACAAAACTTAAAGCTCAAAAAACAAAATTTGTTAATGAAATTGTCAATAGCTGAAAAGCAATTGACAATTTTTATCAAAATTTTTAATTTTTGAGCTTCAAATTTTGTTTTGAAATAAAAAAATTACAACAAACACGTAGAAATATTCAAAATACTGGTTAACAAGTTGTTGATTTGCCAGAATAGGGCTGTTAGCAACAGTTCCAATATTTTTTCCTTTATTCGTGTGTTTTTAAAGAGTGTGTGTAAAAGTTTCAATTAACTTTTTTAGAAATATAGACTCTAACAGCAGGCCACAGATAAACAACAAGAGCGTGAATGATTTCAAACAGTTATACACATTAACAAATGAGAGCAAAAACAATAACAAAAATTATTTGAAAGTGTACCTTTGTTAAATTATGATATTAATCAGTGGCGGATCTTTCGGTGATAAAATTAAAAAAATTATGTCATCTCGACGAATAGTTATCAAATTTTTTGACATTTTAAACCGTTTTTTTCATATAATAATTTCATGTTTGGAATTCTCATTGTGAAGAAAAAATATAACAAAACAGAAAAGCAACAGTATTTCAAAACAAAATAATCAAATACTTCTTATAAAATCTTAATTTGCATGCAATTAGAAACGGCGTCTTTGTGAACAAGTGGATAAACTATTGCAAAAGTTGTATGCAATATATCTGTGCCGAAAAGCAATAACAACTTAACCCTTTCAATACTGACAGGACACATGTGTCCCATTGAGTGTTCTTATTTAACTAGAACGGTATCATTCTCATTTATATTCACTTTACTGCTGAAATTTCCGAAATGCTGAAATTTACGAAAACTTCAGTGCAATTGTTGTTGTTTTGGTTTTCCGAAGTTTGCTTAAATTTAAACACCTATTGAGTTGATTTCGTCGGAAATTTGTGAAGAAAAGATGTATTCAGTAACCAGTTTAAAGACCAAACCTTGTTTGTATAAGGCGAATGCCTTGGTTCTTTGATCCTAAAAAAAAACCAAAACTGTTTAATAAGTGTGAGTCGTTATGAATGTGATAATTCCGATAAGAAGAAGAGCATTCTGTCAAATTCCTCCTAAAAGCTGATGCAATGTACAAGCAAGAACAAAATTATCATTAATTCTATTGAATCCGATCATATAATTTAGTTTTGCTATTTTGTTTGGCATTATTTTTCTATTAAAAAGCAGAAAGCACAAGTTTTTTAACATAATTATTTGTTTTGGTTACAGTTCTGGCACACTTTTCCCGGTTCGAGTCTTTGCTAATAGGTGGTTTCTGAGCTTTGTAGCTTGTGACGGCTTAAGAGTATGCAATGAAAAATTGTTATAAAAATACGTTGCTTAAAAGGTTTGTATCTCGGGTTTCTAAGAAGATAAAAACTGTAGTAGGCACTTTGAAGCAATGTGATTCATCACGCATTGCTTGCTGTTGAATTAATCTTGAACTTGAGAAAAAATTTCAAGTTTAAGGTGATAAGCCCAAGCTTTATAGCAAGCATAATGTTTATGAATTTAAGTCGCTACAAAAATTTCAAGTTTAAGGTGATAAGCCCAAGCTTCATAGTAAGCATAATAATTGAACCCAAAACCGCAAATTTAAGATAAGGCAGTTGTTAAGCATTTTAATAAATTTAGTATGAGTTGGTTGACTAATGTAAAGAAAAAGTACGAAAGCAGCAAAGGCTGCTGCGACGGCGGCTGGGGTTAATGATAAATTAAGCTAGCGATTGAAAGCATCATCTTAACCATGACCATACTCAACTATGCTGATATAAATAAAACAAAACGAGTTAATTTATATATGAATCTTTATTGTTATTTTATTGATTTATTATATATAAATTGTGAAAAAAATTGATTTTGTATTTAAATTATTCTTATGATTTCATTTGTTAGAGGAGTGTTTTCAATTAAACGATCATGGATTACCAAACAGTAAGCTGACGTTTTATCTGGAATCGGTTTGTTTGCTTCGGTGTAAAATTCAATTCGTACATCAATAGGTCCCGTTTTAACTGCTTCATTTTGATGTGTTACATCAACAACAATAAGCGGCGCAATTGTATTATATTCAGCAACATTTAGCGGATGTTGAGAAGTTTATAGCGTAAATGATCATTCTTTTTACTCTGGCTTAAAGTGAAGTCTTATAGAAATTTTTTCTCCCATAAAATTAATAAGGTCACCATCTTGATTTAAGACTTTAATCATTATGTTGTTTATTTGTTGACAGTTGACGGGTAAGTAAATGACATTTCGAGGTTTTTCATTTATTTTATATCCTGGAGGAAATTCGTGAATAGTATGAACTGATGTGTTGTTAATATATGAACCGGTTGTCAAGTTGCATTCAATTCGTATTGTGTTTATATTTGTAATATTTAAAGGTACACTTGTGCTCATAGAATTAAGTCATCAACAAGATTTTTTACAATTGTTCCAAAAAAGTTTTTATTTTTTACTTAACACCCCTGATATTGCACAAGTAAAAAGTTCCGTTATATTAGCAACTGTGTTGATTCATTTCGCATTCAAACGTTTTCATTTCGGCGAATTTAAATAATTTTTTCCAGCTCGTGGCATTATAAGTGTGCTCACATAATTAAGTCATTGTTTTTGAAAAAGGTAAATTTAATGTTTTTATGCTGTAATTTACATTAATATTGTGTTTTTAACGAATTAAATTTCTTTTCAACACAATTTGTAGTCACCGTCGTCATGGGCAAGAATAAAAGTTCAACCTCAAGCGAAAGAAAGGTCATATGGGAAAATTTTCAAAAACATCAATGTATTGCGAAAGTTGTAGATGTTTTGGGGTTTTCCCGTGGCAAAGTTAATAATGCCATACAATTTTATAAAAAAAACAAAACTTTTGAAAATTTGCCACGTAGAAAGCCGAGAAAGACTACCCCTTTCCGACGATAGACGCTTGGTTAGATTGAGCAAATCGGAACCATTCTTAACCCCTACTGAAATCAGGGCACAATTAGAGAAGTATCACGGTGTACAAATATCCGCGCAAACTGTCCGACGCAGATTACAAAAAAATTCGTTGAATGGACGTTTAGCACGACGAAAACCCAACGTAGCAAGAAAAAATATTAGAAAACGAAAAGCGTTTGCAAAAGAACATCTGCTCAAGGATTCACAATTCTGGAAATTGGTGGTTTGGAGTGACGAATCCAAATTCAACGTGTTTGGTAATGATGGGAAACCATATGTAAGGCGGCCCCCACTACAAGAATTTAACCCTAAATTCACTAAAAAAACTGTTAAGCATGGTGGTTCATCAGTGATGATGTGGGGCTGCTTCACTTCATCAGGAGTTGGTCCGATAATTAAAATTGAAGGAAAAATGTCAGGTGAAATGTACAGGGGTATATTGGAAAACCATTTAGATGGTGACTATGTGGACAATTTACCGTTAGCTTAGATATTCCAACACGATAATGATCCTAAGCACTGCTCGCGGGTCGTTAAAAACTGGATTAGTGCTAACAATATCAAAACCCTAGATTGGCCAGCGCAAAGTCCAGACTTAAACCCCATAGAAAATCTATGGGGGATTATAAAAAGAGCAGTAGCTGCAAGAACACCTGCAAGCAAAGCTTCTTTATGGGAAATACTACAGGCAGAATGGTATAAAATAAGCTCCGCTCAATGCGCTGCCTTAGTCCAAACAATGCCGAAGAGATGTGCTGAAGTGCTACGTAATAACGGATTTCCAACTAAATACTAGCTCCGCATAAGGTAGATCTGGCTAAGAGTACCATATTCTTCAACTATCTATCTTAATTTTCAGATGACTTAATTATATGAGCACAACATTTTGATCAAACCAAGCGAATGAACGAAATGTTTTTGTTATAATAGAATTTAGACATAAAATAAGTTTTCCATTTGGAACTACATTTAAATTACTTTGATTTTTGTAAAAAAAGTCTTTCTTTATCTAGTATACAAGTCGTTTTAAATAAATTTTCGTTTCATCATTTATGTGACTTAATTATATGAGCACAAGTGTATATCAGATTCAAACTTTTTCCTAGTTTTATCTGACTGACTTTTATGTATACATTCCGTTTTTTTTTATCTCTTGTAACGGATCTATAGGAACCACTTCGATAAATTCCTCATACGCCAACTCATTTACTATCAACTTTCTTTTACTGAATCCCAGCACCTGTCCTATACTGTTTGGTTTTGAAAAATCTATATCCACGGAGGACACAATTTCAATTTTAAGAGTGTTGTTGTTTGATTTAATTTCCAGGAAAATTGAATCATCAATGTCTCTTACAGCTGATTTCAGGGAAACCCAATATCCTCAAATTCATATGAACCAACTGGTATTGTAATAGTATGCGGCCCGATATGAAATAAATTGTTGTGGACATCTACATTGGGTATAAAATTAAATGTTACAAAGTCTACAAGTCCGCAAACATATTTTGTTGCCAATTCAATTGGTGGAAAATATTTTCCAATAAGAGTTGACGTGGTTCCGCTTAAAGAGATTGTTATAGACATTACGAGTAGTCGTAATGAACTGAGCATCTATACATATTTTTCCTCGATTTAAGTATAAAATAACGATTAAAATAGTTTACAATTTCCTTTATTCACATTCAAAATAAATTTTGCTCAAAACATGAAGATACTAACTGACACTGATAGTGATATTGATACTCATACTTATCTGATATTGATGCTGATACTGATCGGATGCTGATACTTATCTGATACTGATCTGATACTGATCTGATACTGATCTGATACTGATCTGATACTGATCTGATACTGATCTGATACTGATCTGATACTGATCTGATACTGATTGGATACTGTTCTGATGCTAATCTGATACTGATCTGATACTGTAGTAAACAGTTTTACAGTTAGATGTAGCAAGTAGTTAACAATTATTAATAACTAGTTGTCATTTACTAATTTGTTCATATCAACATTTTCGATTATTCGAAAACGTTGAATGATTAAAAAAACTATAAATTGATTCTATTTTCATATGTGTGTTTTATTAGGGAGTTTGTTACATAGAATAAAAACATAATTCAAATAGTATTTCCATTTAGTCACATCAACTCTCGATCGAGGACATATAAAAAAGAATTTGTTGTCAACATTAAACATAAAAAATTTTAAGTTCTTGGAATTTCAGCTTTAATCATGACTTAAAATCTTTAATCATTTAACTGAGATTCAAATGAGATTGAATTGAATCTCTTCGACTCAATTTACTCCCACGATCTTTTCAAGCTCATTGTATTTAAGCTCATTTTAAAAGAAGGAGTTGATTTATATGTCCCTATTAAAAAAACGAACAATCATAGATTGGCTCAACTCAAAAATTTAAGAAACAAAACACACAAGAGATTCAAATTAACTAATTCTAATGAAGATAAATCATTACTTATTCAACGCATTCGTGAGTTTGACTTTTTATCAAACTTTTTATACAAAAAATAAATAAGTTCAAGAGATCAAAATATAAAATACAACCCTAAGTCCTTTTGGATTTTGTACAACTCTAAAAGTAAAAGTAAAAGCTCTGGATTTCCTAAATCTATGGAGTTAAATGACGTTAAAGCGAATAAAAATCAAGATATTTGCTAGCTTTTTGTGAAATTTTTTGGATTAATCTTTGATAACATCAGCCAGACCCATGGTTTAAATAACTTCCCTAATGTTTCTGAAATTGCAAATATCGGAAATATTGAGTTTTCAGTTAATGAAGTATTATATGCTCTTCAAAGCATTGCGGTGAATACGATTTTCTTCACCCAATATTCCTTTAATCTTGCGCAAGTTGTCTTTGCACTGCAATAACTTTAATTTTTAACAAGTCGCTCTCGAGTGGAATATTTTTAGATGAGCGGAAATTTCTCCGATTTTCAAATCCGAGCAAAATTTTCTTATTGAAAACTACAGACAAATCATTAAACTCTCGGTCATACCAAAGCATTTAGATAAATTAGTTGCCGATAAATTATTTTGCCAAGTGCGAGACTTTATCTCCACTGAGCAGCATAGATTTTTCGCTGGCAGATCCACTAACCTATCTATTTTCTCAAACATTTGCATGAATGCCATAGAGAGGGGCCTTCAAGTTGATGTGTTATACACAGATTTTGTCAAAGTTTTTGATAGCTTGAGCCATAAGTCATTAATTTCTAAATTAGGAAAGCTAGGATTTCACTCCAATTTTTTACAATGGATGAACTCTTACCTTATTAATTAGAAAATTATTCGTAAAAATATAAAATTGTTACTCTAGTGTTCCCCAGGGAAGCCATTTAACGACACTTTTGTTTATTTTATGTATTAACGACATACCCAAAAGCTTTCAATTCTGTAAAACTTTGCTGTTTGCTGACGACTTGAAAATGTTTTTCAATATTAGATATACTTCCGATTGCTTGCAATTTCAATCAGATATAAATGCTCTTCTAGAATGATGTGAGGTCAATGACTTAAAGTTAAACTTCTCCAAATGTTTTATTTTAACTTACTGCCGCAAAAATGATTGCATAACGCATGAATATTCATTCAGTGCCAACAATTTTCTTCAAAGGACAGCCTCCGTTAAGATCTTGGCATTTATTTTGCACACAATCTCTCTTTCAAAACTCATAGAGACTATGTCATTTCGAGGGTTAACTCACAACTAGGTTTTGTCAAAAGAAACTCCAAGGAGTTCTCTGACCCACGCACCTTAAAATCTATTTTTGGGAGCTTGGTCATATCTACTCTAGAATATTGCAGCATTGTTTGGAGTCCTACATGTGAGATAGATGTTAACAGAGTCGAAAAAATTCAGAAAATATTTTCTCGCTTCGCTCTGCGAAATTTGTACTCTTATCGGGATATGCCTTCGTATAATATTCGCTGCAAACTACTTGGAGTCCAATTTTTGGAGCTAAGAAGAAAAAGTTTTTCAATTTTATTTGTCAAAAACATTTTAGATGGCAAGATACAACCCAGCAAACCATATCTCGATAGTTAAATTTTACGATAGTCAATCGATATCGTTACGATATCTTTACACAGAAATACGCGATATCGTCTGTTAACGATGGCATTTCGATATCATAACGATATCTTTATTAACAAAATATTAATTAATTTTTCTACAAATGGACATATATTAATTTATTCGTGCAATACTATGGTTCCAATTGCTTCTTAAATTTAATTCCATCAATCAACTTTTTTGTTGCTATTATAGCAAACAATCTTTCAAATGCATTATTTTGATTTATCGATTATTTCGATTGTTTTGATTTGCTTGTTACCATCAATAGTTACCATCACTATATATGTAGTTGTGCGCGAGTTATGGTTTTGAGTCCTATCTTAGGAAATAAAAAAACGACAACTTTTATTTTCGAGTTTTTTAGAACTGCTTTTATTGAATATCGCTTAAAGACTGACTTTTCTTAAATCTACCAAAATGCTTGTAACTTTACAATTTCATTTTTCATACATTCCACTTTTTATATATTTATATGTGCATATGCACTTAGTTTGTATATGTTTGTTTACAATTTCTTGCTTTCCCCATTCTGCTTGCTATGCAGTGAGGTTCTTTGGCATATTAATTTTAGGTCGTTAAAATGTTGTGAAATCTGAGTTCGATGAATTATCGCTCTAGATTTGGAAAGTGTTTAAATGTTGTGTAACTTGAGTTCGATGGATTGTCGGCATGCAGTTTTTGGGTATATGTCGCAATTCATCGGATCATGTTACAATGTGGAAATGTTGTGTAAAATTTATAAGGTGTTACGAGATTTGGGTTATTATTGTGTTTAAGGAAGTGTTATAAGATTTGGGTTAGTATTGTGAAATTAAAAAAAATGTCAGCTAAGATTTTGTTAAGTGTAATGTTTCTTATATTTTGTATGTAAATAAAGTGTTTGGTGGGGTTGGTTGCGCAATTGACGTAACTCCTCCCCTCTTAGATTGAAGACTCTCCCGAGTCGATATTGTATTGATATTAAGTTAAATATTTCTATTTTTATAGATAAATTTTCCCGATAGGCTGCTTATAATAATAATAGTAATGGCTAGTATAGCATAAATTGTCAGATTTATATAATTTTGTTTCTTTTGGTAATATACTTCTTTTATAAAATCGATGTTCTCTATTTGTTTTAGCACAATGTCGTCAAATATAAGTTTTTTGTTTATATTTTTCATATTTTCTAAATTGGTTGGAAGTACAATGCTGTATTTAAGTGTTTTTACTTTGCTAGTGAAATTTTTATTATTTATCTTAATTGTACAATTATTAAAGTGAATTAAGTAATTTCCATTAAGTTCTGTGTTTTTGTTGTTATAATCATTTATTATGGTAGTGTTATACAAATTTTTCCCAATTATTATACCTTGTTTAATGTATATTATTTCTGATGCGTTATTAAATATTTTTATACAATTCTTTCTTGCGAAACAATCGTTATAATTTTTTTAAGTGTTGTAAGTCTCTTTGGTTTTCGTACTCAAAGGTTTCGTTACCATATTTTATAACATACTTTGGATTAAACATTAATTCGAAGCTACTGGTGTCTGCTAATGGCGTTAATAGGATTTTCGGTAATTTAACTATTTCTTGGGGAATTTTGATGGCAAAAATAATGTTATTATTAGTGTCGATGAGTGATACCGATTTAATATTTTGTAATTTTTGAGCGTCAATGTTATATTTTGTAATTTCTTCGTCTGTGAGCATGTTGCTATGAAGAACACCTAGTCCACTTGTTGCAATGTTGTCTTGGATGTGTTCTACATTATCTTGAAATATTTTTAGTTTTAAGGCAAAGTCCATATATAAAATTTCGTTCTGTATTTTAGTGTATGAATTCTCTATTGAATTAAGTCGGGATGTTATTATGTCGCGATCGTGCTGTATGATTTGTTTTAGCTTATAGAATGTTTTGTTGAAATTTGTATTTACGAAGACTTGTTTGTTAAGCTTTTCTATGGCATTGTGGTAATTTGTATCTATCGTGTTGAGGTGTTGTTCTATGTCTTGTCGGTCGTCGTCGTTCATTGTTCCAAAAAGCCATTTTTGCACTGTTCCTACTATGTTTATTAAGCCTCTCTTTTGTCTGTGTGAATTTAGTGTTTTTATTTTGTTTCTAATGAAGTTAATTTGCATGTTTAGTGTTGTTTGTTTTGATTGTAAGTTTGCTTGTTTAATATTAGCTTCGAATTCGTCTAACATACTTGATATTTCTGTTGGGTTTATAATATGAAGAATTGTAATGTAGCTTTTTACGATGTCCACATCTTCTGTCTGTACTTCAACATACCCCTTATAGGTTTGTATTTGCTCTACCGTTACTTGTCCCAGCGCTAAAGTCCAAGTCATCGTTATCAGGAATAGTTTGGGGATCCAATGTACCTGCAAATTTATTTTTTCTTTTAATATTTGTTGTGTGGGTATTTGATAAGTTTAATTTCTTGAATTTTGGTTCTTCTTTGTGTCTGACTGATTTGTAGTTTTTCACATAGCCCTCTTCCCTATTTTCTGTGTATTCCTCTCGATTTATATTATGTTTGTTAATATATTTTTCTTTTTCTTTGCAAATATTATTGAAAATTGTGATTTTATTACATTTTCCTTCGTGAACGTTTTTGGGTTTTTCTTTGATAACGGAGTGGAAACTATTATTGTAGTATTCGATAGCCTTGCTCATTTTGTCCTTAATGTTGAGATCTCGTCTTTCGATTCCTAGTATTCTAATTTTTTCGCTTATAGTACTATGGAGTCTTTCTATGTCTGCGTTACCTGTGTGATTGTTTGGTTTTGCCAAGTGTAGTTCTATGTCTTCGTTTCTTAAGAAATTTTTTATGTTGATGCTTTTGAATTCATTGTCAGTTATTAAATTTTTAAAATGTCCTTTCTGTGATTTATACTGTCGTAGTTTTTCTATTATTGTTTGATTATTTCTGTCTTCGAGATAGAAAGCTGAAGCAAATTTAGAGAATTTGTCGACAAAAGTTAGAAAGTTTGATTTTGTATTAGTGTAAACGTACATATGAATTATTTCGTTACTATCTTTGGGAGTCTCTGTTAAATGAAATTTGTTCTTGATCGGGTTTCGAGCGTATTTTACCCTATTACATGTATCGCAATTGTTTATAAATTTCTGAATTAATATTCTTAAATTTGGAAAGTATATTGATTTCTTTAGGCCTTCATAATTTTCGTTTATTCCCGTATGTCCTGTTTCGAATTTATGATATCGTTTTATATGTTTAAAAGCTTGTTCCTCGTTCACATCTTTTGCGTGATACGAACATTTTACAAATTTAATAGAATGTATGCCGTCAAAAAGTTCTATGATTAATTGTTGAAGTTTATTATATTCGTGATCGTCAAGTTCACTGAAAATACCAATTTTACCGTTTTTTATGTGTCTTCTTAGAATGTCGGACGTGTTGTTATCTAAATCTTCTCGGGAAATATAAATTTTTTTATTTTTATGTATTATCTCGAATTCTTTTGTTTTGTTTTCTTTTAAGATAATTTGTGTTTTGAAACGGTTCACTATTGTTTCCAATATTGGGATGTGATTGTTAAGTTCCTCCTCTTGAGAGTGGATTGTAGCTATACTTTCGTTATCATCTATGTTATTTTGCATTGATTGGTTACAAGGTTCCTCGGTAATATTGTCGAGAGCATTTATTTCACCAGTTTCATTATTGATTCTACTTAAAAAATCAGCTATCTTATTTTCTGAACCCTTAATGTAATCTATATTCATATTGTACTCTCCTAATTTAAGGAGCCATCTTTGTAACCGTGGATTAATGTCTTTACCGTTTGATTTTGCATACAGCCATTTAAGTGGTTGGTGATCAGTTAATAAAACAAATTTGTTGCCTTATAAGTATGGTCTGAAGTAGTTGGTAGCCCAGACTATGGCTAAAAGTTCTTTTTCTGTTGTTGAATAGTTGCGTTCGTGGTCATTTAGAGTTCTGCTGGCATAGCAGACTGGATGTTTATCTTGCTGTAATACTGCACCTATGGCAAAGTTACTAGCGTCTGTAACTAACTTGAACGTTTTGTTAAGATCTGGATATTTTAAAATGGGGTCTTCTGTTAGGATGTGTTTAAGTTTTTCAAAGGCGTTAATGTAATTTGGATCATTTACGTTTAATTTTGTTTAAAAATGACTTTATTTGCTTAGGTGTGGAAGGTAATTTTAATTTTAGGATGTCTTCGATCTTTTTTGGGTTGGGTTTGACTCCTTGAGGTGTTAAAACATGACCAAGAAAGGGTGTTTCTCTCGTAAAGAATTTACATTTGTCGAACTGTATCTTTAGATTATGTTCTTTTAGTTTGTTGAATATTTTGTTTATACTGTCGGTGTGCTCTTGCATCGATGTGCTAAAAATTAGTATATCGTCCATATAGACTAGGCAGATGGTATTTATGTAATCTTTTAGGACATGGTTCATCATTCGCTGGAAAGTGGATGGTGCATTCTTTAATCCGAATGGCATGCGGATATATTCATAATGCCCTAATGGTGTTGAAAACGCGGTTTTTCTTCTGTCCTCTTCCTTTACTAGTATTTGGTGAAAGCCTTTAGCTAGGTCGAGTGTTGTAAAATACTGTGCTCGTCCGAGTTTGTCTAAAATTCCGTCTATGTGAGGTATTGGAAATTTGTCGTCGACTGTTATTTCGTTAAGTCTCCTATAGTCTATTACTATTCTCCATTTTCTCTTGCCTGAATTATCAATTTTCTTCGGAACAATCCATAGTGGGCTGTTATAAGGTGAATTGCTTTCTCTAATAATGCCTTGGTTGAGCATTTCATTGATTTGTGTTTTTATTTCTTGTTCGTGTATTTGTGGATATCTGTATATTTTGGAATATATCGCAGTATTAACTGTAGTTATTATTTCGTGTTGTACGACGGGAGTACTAGTTAATTGATCACCTTCGTGATAGAAAAGATCTTTATTTGATGTGACTATACGTATTAATTCACTTCTTTCTTCGGAGTTAAGGTCCTTAAATAAGTCTTTATATTCGGATATTTCATCTGTAATAGGTTCTAATTGATGAATTTCTTCGGTCTGGTATGGGCAAGACCCAACAAATTTGATTAAATTATTGTTAATTGTCAGTGTATTATTTTCCATGTTAATAATTGCACCTAGTGGTCCTAATAGATTCTGTCCAATAATTGCGTCGAACTCTTTGCCTTTAAATTTAATTAATTTCCAAGCGATGAATGATTTTTCGTTAAATTCTTTGGGAAATTCGGTTATTATTTCGTGTGAGACTGTAATTATGCCGTTTATTGATCTGCATGTAAGTGGTGCTTTTAGTGGGATTCGTGGATATTGGGGTAGTGAATTTTCGTTAAGTAATGAAGTGGTTGGTCCGGAATCGATTAAGCACATAATTTTGTCTTGATTAATTGTTGTTTGTATTATCGGTAAATTCGTACCGTCGGGTCCATGAGAAAATTTACATCTTGGGATTGTAAATGATCTAGTTGCATTAATTGATTATTTTGTGCACTTTGGTTCATTCTAGTTTGTCCGGTGTAAGATGTATTTCGTTCCGATCCTATGTTTCTAAAATTGTTTTGTGGTCTTTCATAACTGTATCTATTAAAGTTTGATTGTCTTGTATTATTATATGATGTTTGTGAATTTGTATTTTGGTTGCTGTATCCTGGTCTTAAATTATTTACAGGTCTACTGGTTCTATAGAAGTTGTTTGGGGGTTGGTTATTTACTGTACCGTATTTTTCTTGTGGTTGATTTTGTGAACGATTGAAATAGTTCTTAGGATATTGTCTATCTCTTTCTATATTGGGATTCTTATTTTCGATTCTAATTAAGCCATTAGTTTCCAGTAAATTAAATGCTTCTCTTAGACTACTTATGTCTTTATTTATTATAACGGAAGCTAAATTTACATCTAAGTTATTTAAAAATGTCTTAAGAACTATGGCTTCGTTATTAGTTGGGTTAAATTCGTCAGGTTTAGCTATATCGTACTCGAATTTCTCGTTTAATTTTGATAAAATATTTTTTAAATACATATAATAATCTCTTACGTTTTTGTTTGTAGCGGCAAATACCTTTTGGTATAGGCTATGGTATGACTGCTGGATGCCGAAGTTCTGGATAAGTGCTTCTCTTATATGGTTCCACGATGTTCCTGTTCCAAGGGTCCTTACTACGTCTAGAGCTGGTCCTTGTATTTTGTTGATGATGACCCTCTTGAATATGTAGTCTTTCGCTTCAGGTTGGCTTTCAAGGATTGGTAGCAAAGTGTCCACTTCTCTTAGGAATGATGTCAAGGCATACGTCCTTTCTCCACGGTATTCGTGTATTCGTTGGGCGTCTTTGATAACGTCGTTTATTGTTAATGTAAACGACATTTTTGCTGCTCCTTTCTTTTCTATTTCACTTAGCGTTTGAGATTATTCTGACTTGAATTAATTTATTTTGTTTATTAAGGTTTCACTTTAGTCTTTATTTTGGAAAACTTCGGTTTAAATTAAGTTTTGATGTTTTAAAAGAACTTTAGTCTTTATTTTGGAAAACTTCAGTTTAAATTAAGTTTTGATGTTTTTAAAAGAACTTTAGTCTTTATTTTGGAAAACTTCAATTTCCAAAATCTTCTACCTATCTTAAGATTTGGTAGGTGCCGACTGCGCCAGTTATGGTTTTGAGTCCTTTCTTAGGAAATAAAAAAACGACAACTTTTATTTTCGAGTTTTTTAGAACTGCTTTTATTGAATATCGCTTAAAGACTGACTTTTCTTAAATCTACCAAAATGCTTGTAACTTTACAATTTCATTTTTCATACATTCCACTTTTTATATATTTATATGTGCATATGCACTTAGTTTGTATATGTTTGTTTACAATTTCTTGCTTTCCCCATTCTGCTTGCTATGCAGTGAGGTTCTTTGGCATATTAATTTTAGGTCGTTAAAATGTTGTGAAATCTGAGTTCGATGAATTATCGCTCTAGATTTGGAAAGTGTTTAAATGTTGTGTTACTGGAGTTCGATGGATTGTCGGCATGCAGTTTTTGGGTATATGTCGCAATTCATCGGATCATGTTACAATGTGGAAATGTTGTGTAAAATTTATAAGGTGTTACGAGATTTGGGTTATTATTGTGTTTAAGGAAGTGTTATAAGATTTGGGTTAGTTTTGTGAAATTAAAAAAAATGTCAGCTAAGATTTTGTTAAGTGTAATGTTTCTTATATTTTGTATGTAAATAAAGTGTTTGGTGGGGTTGGTTGCGCAATTGACGTAACTCGCGTTTACAAAATTTTTCAAACTGAAGTTAATTTTTGTTCTCTTACAATCAAGTAAGTAGTTTGCTTTATGTTATATATAAAATTTCTCAAAGTGTTCAAAAGGCGGCAAGGGAAGTTGTGAAAATTTAGTTGTGAAATTATATGTGTTTGTAAATTTAAATAACAAAATGTCGAAAAGTGCAAAAAGAGCGGCAAGGGAACTAGTGGAATATTATTTTAGCGATTATGCGATCAGTCATTTAACAAATGAAAATAATACAATAGCTTTTAGCACTGCGCGTTTTGACATTGGTGAACCACAACACATTGATGAAAGCGAATCCAACTCTAGTGTAATTTTAAAACAATTGAATAAGAACTTTTTAAAATCAACAAAAATACGAACTTTTAGTTTTCATGGTATTTTTTCTTAATATTAATCGAAAAATGTCCTTTGTCGATAAATCTAAACATATCGCATAACAAAATTATTTTAGAAAATATATGGTATGAAAACAATATTATAACATTTACGATATCACCTCGATATTGAAATGATGTTGATATTTCAATATCGATACGATATCGCATTTATGATGTTTTCGATATCGTTAACGATATGTCCGTTTTTATCGAAAACAGCACTTTCTCGATAACCTAACTATATCGTCTCGTGTATCGTTATCGATAGAAATAATCATGTAAACTATATCATATCGATATTTAAACTATGTTGATATTTCAATATCGTTACGATATCGCAATTACAATGTTTTCGATATCGCTAACGATATGTCCGTTTTTATCGAAAACAGCACTTTCTCCATATCATAACGATATCGTCTCGTGTATCGTTATCGATAGAAATAATCACCGTAACGATATCATCTCGATATCAAAACGATATTATTTGGTTTGCTGGGAATGTCCACAATTATTGGAACTTATCCCACAGTATGCACCAATGAGAGGTCTTAGAGAAAGACCATTATTTTAAATTTTCCCCATAGAACAAATTTAGGCCAGAATGAGGCTATATCTAAATGTTTAACCCTGTGTAATTCTGTTATAAGTCATTTGGATTTCTGTATGAATAGAGAAATATTTAAGAAATTGTTAGTCGATGTGTTATCTATAGATTAAGATTTTAGTTTATGTTGATATCTGTGAGGGCAATTGCCCAGTAGATGAAATAAATAAATATGCATAATGTGTGCAATATGCAGAATATGCAGCACATATGCAATTGCATAAAAATCCACAGTCTACTTATCATACATGTTATACTTATAGGTTCCCTTAACCTCTTTACATTGCGAGTAAAAAAGGATTCAAAATACTATTAATTCCTTTCAAACTACAAATTTTTAAAAATTCAAAATAAGTAATTAAATTTAACTCAATAAGTGTTTAAATTTTAGTGAATATTTATGTGTAGGTGCTATGAATCAACGTTGCGGTCACATTTTATATAAATGCTAACAAGCCGACTTTTACCACCCATAATTCAAGTAAAATGTTATATATCAAATCAGATAAGGCAAGCAAATCAGTGGCTATTTGTTCCGGTGTAGTAAAGATTCACCAAAGAGCGCTGGCTTGTAGCTGCAAATCTTAGTAAGAGGAGCTAGTGTTTGCATATAATCTTCGGGCAATTTGAGCTCCGTTTGTATGCAAACGGAGAAAAGGAAAATAAGAACAACAAAACACCAGAAAGTAATTAGTTTATATTACATTAACAATGTTTATTTAATTAAATCCTACGATTAGTCGTATCTTCCATATGTGATGATACAATGTCTGCTTATTACTGCAATAAGTGTAAAAACAGAAGCATTAAAGAAAAACTTAATTTACGCTGCTAGCAATCAATTAGTGATTGTTTGTTTTCAATTAGTGGAAATAAATGATTTTATATTAAATTAGATGCGATTATACAAATTGAAGGTTTAAAACATTTGGCAATGACCCGTTCGTGCATCGAGTACCCTGCAGTGTAACCAACTAGTTTAAAACCAGTCTGCATACTAGTTGAAAACTGAGCAGTACTAGTTCAAGACGTCGTTTTTTCATATATCCAACTAGTATTTTTAACATGGCGATATCATAGGAAATATCAAATGTATTATTCTGAACAGATGAAAACTAGTTTATAGTATATATAATTATAATTAGTTATATTCTAGTTTGTTGTAAATAGTTGTCAACAAATAATATATTGCCAAATTTTAACTAGTTTCTAGTTTAACCTTTCCTGAGTGGTTGGCAAATAGTCATGTTTTAATTAGTTTACAACTACTTATAGCACACCAATTATTCAACCAGTTCTTTATTCGGCAATTTATCTTCTGAATTTGGAGCTTCTACTAAAGCTACTATTAAAAAAATTGCAAGTAAAACTTACATCGTGTTTTATTATTTTTTTTTTTTTTTTTTTTTTTTAAATCAAAGAACCAAGGCATGCGCCTTATACAAACAAGGTTTGGTCTTTGACCTGAAAGGAAAGGGATAGATTATTTAGAGGAATTGATTGGAACTATACGTGAATTATTGATTAGGGGAAACAACTGCGAAAGACAATTTGAATTGCTTTTTAACCGAGGCTAGTGTTATGCCTTAACCTCGGCAAGCATTTCAAGCCCTTAGTTGTTCCATTCCTTCACATTTTCCACAATTTGGATTTTTAGTTTTCCATAATTCTTAAATGTAGGACAAAGAAAGAACAAAGAAAGTGAAAAGAACCATGCCCGAGCCCGGATTCGAACCAGGGACCTTTGGGTTGAGAGTCTAGCGCACTCTCCACTAGACTACAAAGGCCGACAAAGTATAAAAGTAAATTTTTTAAAGTTCATAAAGCACAGTTGATTTAACAATATGTAATTTTTGTCGGCAGTCGAATCGATCGGACGTGTTTTAATAGCTCCGCAAGTTCTTTAACCAACTCCCCTGCCCTACCTCAACAACGCGTTGCTATATTGCTGTGATAATAAGTGTGCCGCGTAAAAGTGCGATCATTGCACTTTGTCGAAAATAACTGAACATTTATAAAGTGCGAATATTGCAATTTAGCATTAAAAAACAATAAACAGTGCACATACAAATAAATTAAACTGTGTCAATAGTTCGTTGTACTAAAATACAAACAATTATAAAAATGTCGTGTGGAAATAATAATTGCACAATTGATGACAAAAGTGAACCAATAGTTACCTACAATGGGATCTGCAACAAATTTTTTCATGGTGGTTGCATTGGCTTGCCTAAGGGGAGCCTTCTCTACTTAAAGGAATACTCTACCAACTTCCTGTTTTTCTGCGATGAATGCAGGCAAATATCTGTCTCACATTTAATGCTAGCGATTAAATGTTTAAGTGAGTCCTTCGCCACATCACAATCGGAAAACAAAAAACTTTTTATTAAAACTTCTAAGCAACTGAACAATATTGCTCAAATAACAGAAGATGCCAATAAGGCTTTGGAGAGTTCAATGAAGACCACCCAATTGGGTATAACAACTATCTCCGAAAACATAAAAAGTTTGATCGAAGTGGTTGGTGACAATAAATACTCTGACATCGAGACCGCTCTGGATGAATTAAAAAAAGATACTTCGATTATTAAGCCGCTAACTTCCTCGCTTGCTAATCAGCAAATTAGCGAGAACATCAAATATCTGCGAAGCGACATCGATGGATTGATGCAAAGCTCGAATTCCTCGACTCCATATGTGCAACAACAGGACCCGCTACTCCCAATTATATTTTAACAAATAACTGAAGTCAGCAACGAAGTAACGGCAACTCGCGTAGAACTTGAAGGTGTTAACGATTTGCTGAAACACGCTTCATGTAATATTGAATGCGTTTCTGAAAAAATTCGGCAGCAATCACAATCATCTTTTCACCAGCAATTAATTCTAGAAGAAATACTGGAAACATCTGACACAACAAATCCTTGCCGTTCTTTTACATCTCTTTTGCATTCACTAGCCCTGTCTTCTCCTTCATCGCCTACATCTCCCTGTAAAACAATCACGAACCAAATTGATCTAAGCCCAGTTGCTGCACCTCGTAAATTGGTTCACCACCTTTGGAACAACATGGACACTAGCTGATTGGGAAAATGGAATAAAAAAGCTAGCCAGTGGGAATGCTATTGATAAAACAGCACTATTCATTAAGGGTCTGCCTTTAAGAACAAGTGTATCCTGGGTCTGCAAGCTATTCAAGAATAAGTACGGCATTGTGATTCCAAATGATGACTGCGAGAAAACTTACATAAACCGCAAAAAAAAATGCAGAAATTTCAAAATTAACATTCCAACAAAATTTGCCTGGCTATTTTCTCACACATCCAGTCTAGATGGCGGCAAGGCTGAAGTTTCAATATGGAGTGATAAACCTAGGACGCTGCTTAAAACCTCTAACACTAAGTCTAACTCTAGTTCTATTTCTTATAATACTAATTTTAATTCTAGATTTAACTCTAAGTCTAATTCTCATATACATACTGCTAGAAATAAGGCTAATAATTCTAACTCTAACTTGATTTATAAGTCGCATTGTATTAAAACTCCACATAAACAAAATCCTACCTCGTCTGATTCAAACTACACACCCTCGGATAGAAATTTACCCAATTCACATTCTAAATCTGATCCCAATTGGAAACTTAAAACTAATATCTTTCCAATCTTCACTCCGCAGCTCATTCAAAGCATAAAAACAAAATCTTCTAACTCGACTCAAGCGAATCCCACACTTCAACACTCTCACCCAAAATGGGTCTCATTTAATCTTAATCCTAATTCACACCAGGTCACACCAGCAAACAAAAATGAGAGTAATATGCTCCAGACACTATATCCTAACTTTGTACATTCACATACTTTAAACCCATCTCCTTCTGTTCCAATCACAAGTGGAGCCCCTAATCAACTTGGTAGTTCCACTTCTTTCATCGACCCTCTTCAACCACCAAAGGTGAAACTAACTTCGAACTCTTGTGTTGACACCGAGAGCAAATATGCCCTATCTCGTCTTAGAGAGAACAGTGTCTACAACAATGTGCGCCTCTACCTGGCTTACATGTATAAAGCACCTGTCTCTACTTATATAGAAGGCAAAACCAAGACAAACCTCAAAGTCTTGATTCAGCAAGAAGGCTTACCTACCGATGTCAATGAATTACGCCATTTGTTCACCAGTTTCCACGTGCAACTTGGCTTGACAAGTCAACAAGTCAAAGAAGACCTTGACACATATGGTGCTCATGTAAGGTCAAAACATATCTCTTATCTTCAAAAGACCCGTAAAGAGCAACAACAATATTATTCCTAACCAGCGTAGTGAACATAATCAAAACCCTAATCGCAGCCCAATTAGTGATTCCCCTTCAACGACTGCTCTTCGCATATTTTACCACAATTGTGGCGGTATGCGAGGAAAACTTAATAAACTCTTTGTTGACGCGAAATCTTGCCTCTTCCAAGTACTAGTTTTCACCGAAACATTGTTAAACGATACTTTCAAAAACGAAGAGATTCTTCACTGCAATTGGACAGTTTATCGAAATGATCGGGACTTTGGCCACACAGGTCTCTCCCGTGGAGGTGTTGTTATGATTGCAACTCATAACTCTTTAGAAAGCGAGCTTGTTGCAACAACCTCTCACACACTCTTTGAACACCGTATCATCAAAGTTCGCTCAGGGACCAATATTTTTATTTACATTGTTGTCTTCTACATTCCCCCTGTTCTATCGAAACAACATACAACGGTTTATGTGAAACAGTCCAATCGTTAACCGCAACCTTAAATGAGGAAGATAAAGTTATAATTTTTGGAGACTTCAATCGTCCAAATATCTCATTTATCGTCGATCAAAATGACAATTATCTTCATCCGGTTAACCTTTCAAGCTCGATAAACTTTAATTTACTTAGTACCTTTTATAGCAATGACCTACAAAAAGTTAATCCAACCCCAAATCGGAACGGCAACTGGTTGGATTTAGTCTTTGCTAATTCGTATGATGAAATAAAGATTACTGCAACTACTCAGCCTAAACACTTATTTTCTGATACACTCCACCACACTGCTTTAACTGTAGAATTTCCTAGTAACAACATGTCTTTTACCACCTCATTTAATAACACAATTGTGTTCGACTTTCTTAATGCCGATTATGACAGTATAAAAATTGATTTGAATGCCTATAACTGGAACGATCTATTAAATTTGGAAACAGATAGTGCTATTTCACTTTTCTACCAACGCCTTTTCACAAGTATTGAAAAATTTGTGCCTAAGATAAAGAAAAAAATAGCCCAGCCTGTAACGAACTTCCGTTTTTCCGGATTTTACAGCTGGGGTATACTCGCCGGTGTCCAGCGTTCGTTGCAGAAAATTTGTAATTAAAGACCCTTACGCTTTGTTTTCTTTAATATTTCTTCAGTTTATTCACAATCCAAAATTGGCGTTACTATAATGGCTTAATGGTATAGGACCTTACACACACACACCTATGCACCGATGTTTTGACCTGGATCTTGTTGCGACGTCTGATGCCCTTGAGAAGATGACGTGACAGAGTTTTATCTTTGTGACAGTGTACGTAGTTCCGGAGTAAGTGATGCGATGAAGACGAGCGACGCTAGCGTGTTTCCTGGGGCTGTGGCGTGGTAGAGATTTACGACGTTAGCGCGCTCCCTGGGTCTTCTTGTCACTGTTCAGCAGCGAGTGGTCACAAGTAGGACGTATGTTACAATCGGATTGTGTAACGTGTATCTTGCGTTGAGACTGGGCTATTGACCGCTGAGTGGTGTTACCTTGGCTTACAATATGTCTACTGGGGTGCTTACGAGGTGGGGCGTGGTGCAAGATATTAACGTTGGAATGAGTCCTTAACCAACGAAAATATGTCTACTGGTGTATTTACTAGGTTGGATGTGGTGCAAAATATTAATGTTGGAATGAGACCTTAACCAACAAAAATATGTCTACTATGGTTACTACTAGGTTGGGCTTGGTACAAAATATTAACGTTGGAATGAGACCTTAACCAACGAAAATATGTCTACTAGTGTATTTACTAGGTTGGATGTGGTGCAAAATATTAATGTTGGAATGAGACCTTAACCAACAAAAATATGTCTACTATGGTTACTACTAGGTTGGGCTTGGTACAAAATATTAACGTTGGAATGAGACCTTAACCAACGAAAATATGTCTACTATGGTTACTACTAGGTTGGGCTTGGTACAAAATATTAACGTTGGAATGAGACCTTAACCAACGAAAATATGTCTACTATAAATTTAAGGGTGTTCTAACTATGCCAGGTAACACTCACCACTTCCTAGGCACGAGCTGTTGAATGATTACTAATCGACGTCCGACCACTTTAGTTGTACGATGACTACTCCGATGTTGAGAATTCTCTACGTCCGTTCACTTTGGCTGCACACTGAATACGTCCGATGCCTTCAACTTCACGCTGAATAAGAGACTGCACGTCTGTTTCCTTCGCCTGCACGCTGAACAAGAGACTGAGTTAATGCCACGACTCGCCTTTTATTGCTTTGCTCGTAGCTGCTTGCCGCACTATGATTTTGAAACCGGTTCTCCCTCTCACTGTGTCGTGTGGTTGTGTATGTATGTGGCGTGATACTAAAACTTGTTTGGTTGTGACTAGTTTGTGTTGCTATGCCAGAATGATCTCGGTACCAGCTGCCTATGGCGTGATGACGCCAAAACTGGTTGTGTTTTGTCTTCTGTTGCTATGTGCGTATCATCTTGGTAGTTGCTGTATATGATGTGATCATGCTACTTTTTCCTGTTGCTATGCGTGTATGCTGTCTCGCTTCCACTGCTTGTGCTGCTCTATATATGTGTGTATGGGTGAATGTGTGTGTGTAAAGCCTAGCGTAGTGGGTAAAAAGTATAATTTAACAGTGAAATATTAAAATTAAATTACATTCTATAAAAAAATTATGAAACTCTATGTTGTATGGCGAAATTCGAACACCCGCGAATTTCGTCGTTACAACTCTCAGAACCATGGCTAGACCAAAGTCTCAGACATATAAGAAACCAAAGACACAAGCTATACAAATTCATTAAGAAAGGTGTTAATGTAAGCGATGAAATCAAAATGAGATACGAAGAGCTCTACAATGAGTTCTCTATAAAATCAAATGATGCTTATAGAACTTATACCAACCTTATTGGAGAAAAAATTCTTAGAGATCCTAAAAAATTTTTTGATTTCGTTAATGTCAAACGTAAATCAGCTGGATACCCCTCATCTATGTTTAAAGGCATTACAATTTCTTCCAACCTCCAAGAGATCTGTAATCTTTTTGCAAATCACTTTAGAGAATTTTTCTGTGCTCCCACAACCCAGACTCTCTATTCCTCCCCCTCTCCTAATGCGACAGACATTATAAACAATATCAGTCTGACGCTGGATGAAATTGTTAATGCTATCATGGAACTTGATTCAAACAAAGGACCTGAACCAGACCTCATACCACCAAGTATGTTAGTTTAATGTATAAACAATCTTGCCATTCCCTTATTTATACTTTTCAACAAATCCTTATCCTACTGGAAAATCTCCCATTTGCCATCTATATATAAAAGTGGCGATAAAAGGTCTGTTGAAAATTACAGAGGCATTGCCATCTTGTCAGCTCTACCAAAATTATTTGAAAAGATAATATGTGATAAGCTGACGAGTCTCATTAATCCCCGCTTAAACGAGCAGCAACATGGGTTTCGGAAAGGCCGATCGACCACCACTAACCTAATGATCATGGTCTCCGATGTGTTAAATCAAATGGAAAAAGGTCGCCAAGTAGATGCAGTTTACACAGACTTCAGTAAAGCATTTGACCATGTCGACCATAATATCTTAATTTTGAAGTTAGAAAAATTTGGCATTTCCGGTATATTACTCAATTGGATCAAATCCTATCTCTGCGAACGATCCCAGTTTGTTAAGTTTCAAGGCATTTTTTCAAATGATATACCGGTCACCTCTGGTGTACCACAAGGTAGTCATCTTGGCCCAATACTTTTCAACTTTTTCATTTCAGATTTATCTATTACTCTTTGTGACATTCCCCATCTTATGTACGCAGATGACCTTAAAATATATAAGATCATTAAATCAGAAGTTGATGTAACTTTCCTACAATCGAAACTGCTGTCCCTTCAGCAATGGTGTAATCAAAACAAACTTCACTTAAATGTTAAGAAGTGTTGCGTGATAAGTTTTTCCCGTAAGAACTTGATACCAGAATGCAGTTACCTCCTTAATAATAGTGTTCTGAGCAGAACCAACCATATTGTAGACCTTGGAGTTGTCCTAGATAATAAGCTGAGATTTAATCTACATTTTGATAAAGTCTTATCGAGGGCAAATAAACAGCTGGGATTTATGAAAAGACGTGCTAAAGAATTCCAAAATGTGTGGGTAACCAAAACGTTATACTGTACCTTAGTGCGACCACTTCTTGAATATGCTTGCATCACTTGGAATCCAGCCTTTGAATCTCATAGCGACAAAATTGAATCCATTCAAAAACAATTCCTGCTTTTTGCGTTAAGAGATATCTTTGACCCCCGTGACTATAACAACTTGCCACCGTATGAACAAAGACTCAGGCTCCTCTCTCTCTGATGCCTCTATCATCAAGAAGAACTTTACTGAGTTCATGTTTCACATTTGATGTTATTAACGGAGCTATTGATAGCGAATATATCTCCAGCAAAATTACACTAAATGACCCAATTAGACGTACTAGGCATACGCGGCTCCTAAATGAATATATTCACCACACTATTTACGCAAATAATGAACCCATTAGTAGGTGCTGTAGAATTTTTAATAATATTAGCGAGCACTATTCACCATCCATACCAAAATCCACATTTAAGCGAACCCTCTCAAAGTCTCTCTTTGACTCGGAATAATTTGTCCTTTTCAAGCACTGCTCCCTACAGAGTTATGCTTCTTGGTCTAGTCCCCCTCCGTCATCCCCTAAAAGTAGTACTTAAGATATATTAGCGTAGTTTAAGTATTCTTTTGAAATTAATTTAAATAATATGTAAGTAAAAAAAAAAAAAATGTAAAAAAATGTAAATAGAATTAGTAAATTGCCTTGCTTGGTGAAATAAATAAATAAATAAATAAATAAATAAATAAATAAATAAATAAATAAATAAATAATATAGTCAATAATAGTAGTGTACAATACTTTGGTTTTGGCTAGTTTTACAACTGGTTTATTGTGACATGATATTAACTAGTTGAATTTAAACTGTTTTTGCAACTAGTAAATCGTGACAAAACATAAACTAGTTTGTTTTAACTAGTATAAAGACTAATCATTTTTACTGCTGATTAGTCTTACACTGAAGGGGTATCGATACAGGAACGTGTCGATTAGGGAAGTAATTAAGGGATGCCGGTATCCCGGATGATTTAAGCCCCTTTAAGTCCCGGGATTGTCTTTCAGGATCCCGGGATTTTTAAAAAAAAATTTATATTACGAATATTCATGTACATGTAAACATTTTATTTTTAGTTGATATGAATACAGAATTAAAAAACCTTTTATTGAGGCTGAAAAAGATTGATGGACGATGAGTGTGAATCACTGGTGCAAAAATTTTGCAAAGTTTTAGAAGAATTGCCACATCGGGAAGTAAGCTATGTATTTCGAAATTGTCAGATATGCTGACTAAGAAAATAATTTTTTTTTGTGGTGAAGGCGATCGTGATCGAAACTTACAAACTGCTTACGATTATCGTACAACTATTTCTACAACTAGCATGGAATCAGAACGTTGCTTCTCAGCAGGGGGTTATATTTGTAATAATATCCGAACAAAACTCTCCAATAAAAAATAAAACTCTTTAATCAGCTTAATGATTACTTAAAAAATAATTAAAATAATTTCATTTTGAAGAGTCTTTTCCTAAATTAATATGCCTCAAAGACAAAAAATCATGAAGACTGTGTAAAAAAAAGTGTTCTTTAACACTTTCAATGGCTAGGGTAAACTAAGAACAAAATAATTTTTTTGAGGTAATATTCTAATTATATAGGTCCTTAAAAGATGAAAAAGCATACCTTTGATTTTAACCTGCCTACTTATGTTTTGCTAGCTTTTACAAAGAAAAATTTTTTTGCTCCTGATCGGCACAAAGTCTTTTTTTGAAGCGAAGCTTTTTACGTCTCGTTTTGTGATTTGCTTGAGTGAAATCTGAAAAACGACACTTTTTTCCATAAACCTATTTCTTAGAATTGTTGCTGTTTTTTTACTTGCGTCTATTACAACAAGAGTATATAAAATAAAAAATATTTTTTAGCAAGTAAGCAGTGAGAATCGATCGAGAGTTCTACACACTAACCACTGCACCAAAACCCTCCATAACAAATATGATGTGATTCATTCAATATTAAGTATTAACTGAAGCTATGTTGCAGTAGATGACAGGAATTTATTAAAGAGATTTTGCATTAGCTATCCTACATATTCTATTGTGAATGCGTGAAGCTATAATGCAGCGAGTTAAGTCGAGGTTGACTCGGGATAAACTTACCATGGAAACGCGAGTTGAGTTGAATTTCGTCAAATCCACAAAAATCCACGAAACTTCTTAGATTTAACTGAGTTAGATTCGATGCGTTGAAAATATTAAACAGTTGCTCAACTGTTGAACGGGTTGAAAATTATCACAAGATCCCAATTGTTTTAGGTGTCGATTTTAATTGCGAATTCAGACATGAATGTTCAAAGGCACTTAAGGCAAGAGCGGTGGCTCAAAAATTTAAAGTATTTTCAGGATTTTTTTAAAAAGTTAAAGTATTGAACACCGATATTTAAACTTTTAAGGTATATCGTAGCACTCATTCATCATAAAAAAAAATTTTTTATTTAAAAAATTGTTGGTCTGTTTCAATGTGGCGCTTAATGAGACGCTCTCAAGGAAAACAGGCATGGGCGGTGTTGTAGATTTTGACTTTTCTATTTATCTGAAAAATAAAAACCAAAAATATTATTAAGCACTTTGAGTGCACTATAGGGTGGACCTTATTTAAAAAAGACCTCCCCAAGGGCCCAAACTGTCGTAATAGATGATAAATTACATGATGATGATGAAATCAGCGCACCAAGATTAGTAGAAATAATACAAATATTGCTGGGAAAATAAGAAAATGTAAATTTTGTTCCCCTGAGTTATTCAAGTAATTTGATACCCTTATTAAACTGAAAAATTTTTGGAATAAACAAAAAAAAATCTTAACTATTTCCATATTTCAAATAGAATTGCAAATGAAAATATAAAAAAAATTTTTTTTTCTCTCATGGTCTACTCTAGTGCACTCGAAAAAATAACTCGAAAAGAAATTATTTACTTCTTAAGACTTTCAATCCCAATAATCCCGGGATCGAGAAAAGTTTCCGGGATTGGACTCCCTAGTGTCGATAAAGCAGGAATTCTTATAATCTACTACTTTCATTAACCTTTGAGGTTGCGGCCTAAACATAAAGTTTTGATGATTAAAGTTTCAAAAGAAAACGTCTGGCTTGTGTTGCTCGAATGGCTATTTGTTTAGACATTTCCAAACTTCTCACAAGTTCACAAAAGGACCAAAAACACATTCAATAAATTGCAGCAGGATAACTTCTGTTGGACCCTCTAATTAAATATATATCTTTAAAATTTTAATAAATAAATTTCATCACTAATAAATCACTCACTGCAATGAGCTTCAGAAGAAATCAGCAAAATTGAACCATTAGTTTACCTTTTTGCACCCAATGCATCAATGGTGATATTTTTTGTGGGTTAGCGGTAATGTTTTGGGAATTCCCAAACATTTGGGAATTATGAATGCGAAATTAATTTTGTGAATATATTGAAAAAGTATTCCATTTTCAGTCAATTTGTTAAGCCGTAAAGTCTAGTACTCTGTTCGTTTACGTGAAATTTCGGTGGCAACATCTATTTATTTGTTGCGTGAAATTTCTGACTTAAAGTTTGTTGCGAGGAATTCCTATGACAACGTTCCTAAAAGAGACTCAGAATAAGTTGGGACATTTCATATGATCTCTCTCTTTTCACTTCAAAAGAAATAGGCAGCACAATTATATTGTCGTGAAAAAATGTTGCTCAGAAACATGTTGCGATAAATTCACGCAGCGGAACAGAGTACTGCTCTGACGAACATGTTGTGAAAATTTACACGCTTGTTTCGCAGCTGTAACTTTTTATATGGAGATTTGAGTGGAATTTCACATGAAACTCAACAGAGTACTATGCTTAAAAAAATTTTACATAAAAAAAATTTTACATAAATCACATTAAAAGAAAATTAAAATGCTACCTAAAAACCTACACTCAAAAATATTTGTTTGTAAATATATATAATAACTGCGTCCATTCTACAAATTTTATTCGTATACCAAGAATGCTAAAATTTTTGAATAAATACACGTTTTTCAATAATAATCAGTTTGGTTTTAGACCAGGTCTGTCCACTGAAGATGCTCTTTTGAACTTTTGCACTAATATATATTCAAGCTTAAATCACAAAAAGATATCAGCAGCTCTGTTTGTTGATATAACCAAAGCTTTTGATACAGTTGATAACAAAATTCTGCTGAAAAAATTATACTAATGTGGTTTTAAAATCAATACTTATAAATGGTTTTGTTCATACCCTTTAAACCAAGTTCAGAGCACTCATAATTTGGACTCTGAAAAGAGCCTTATTAAAGAGGATTTTATGAGCTCCCTCTTATTTATGAGTTTTTAAAGTGTATTTTTTGTATTTTCATAACGTACACTCCTGAAAAGTACTTATTTCGGATTGTTTTTGCAGTACTTTTTGCAGTGTTTTGTGAAAAGCCTCTTGAATATGAGTTTTAAATGTGTATTTACTGTAATTAAAAAAACTAGGCGTTTTCAAAGTACAAAATTTAAAGAAAAAACCATGTTTAGAAATATTGTTCATTGACATAAAATTTAAAATATTTCATTCCGTTCAGTAATCGTGTTTGAATATTATATTTAGACATGTTTGGATAAATAATACTAGTCTACAAATTTCGCATTCGGAAAACCCATCAATATTGCTATATATACTTTCATTGCTGGCTTAAAATCTGTACTCAATTTCTTTCAATATTGTAAGGTTATCAAGAGCTTTTGTTTTAGCGGAGTTGCAATCGTCTAAAGTTAGAATTTAGAAAAAACTGTTGATCAAGTGTATTTTTGCATAAGAAACAGACATTTTAAATTTGCACGATTTCAGCTCCTATGAAACAAAAGATACAAAATTTGTTGATATTTCGTTGTTTGTATCTCAACATTTTTGCTCCGCTACCGCACATGGCACGACAGTGGTTGATATATTGATTGAAAAGTTGATATATTTTCTAAAAAACAAAATATTATTTATTTTATGGTGAGTAGTTAAGATTCTAGATCAATAGTACTTAACACGTGCCAAAAACGTAAAACACCCTGTATCTTGAAAATTTTACAATATATGAGGAAACTGAGTACAGATTTGAATCCATAGCTAAAAGATTCTTTTCGATGCTCATATTCAAAGGAAAACAATCTCATTTTCTACACTATTATGTTTATTTTATGAAGAAAAATTGGGCAAAAATATGAATCATAAAAGAGTCTTTAAGGATTCATATTGATGCCTCATAAGAGCGACCAGTTTCAAAGGAAAACTAGCACTTTTTGGAATCTTTTAAGAGTCTATTATGAGTATTAAAAGGCCAATGTAAGATTCATAAAAGACTCTTATAGGAGTCCGAATAAATTACTTTTCAGAGTCAAAAAAGTATCATTTTGTGCGCATATTTGAGCTCTGCAAATATGCAATCATCTTAGTTCCTTTAGAGAAATAAACATTGGTGTTCCTCAAGGTTCAGTTTTGGGTCCTATCTTGTTTTAAATGTAAATTAATTCTCTTTTCTCTCAAAAATTATCGAGTCAGACAACCGCATTTGCAAATGATATGGTTTGTACATATTCCTGTGATACAGTGTTTAACTTTATGATTGCAGTTAAAAGTGATTTGGAAATCTAAAGACATTGGTTCACTACTCACAAATTAGTTCTAAGTGACAAAACAAAACTCATGATTTTTAATGTTGCTGGTAAAGAAGCTATACTTAACAACTTCACGTTTCACTGCGCAAACTGTGAAAAATATTCAGTTTGTAAAGATATTTGTGGTTAACAAAATAACATTCACACTTAAATTGAATCCGGTTCCTGTTCCACAAATTGCTTTCGCATCGACTGCGTTAAAAGTTTTAAATATCTTGGATTAATAATTGATTGGAAAATGAATTGGCTTGATCACACAGCCACTCTAAGGAAATATCTAATCACTGTAACCAGACAGATGTATCATTTAAAAAATTGTTGTTCTAAATAATTGCTTAGTAATTGCTTAATAATGGCTTAGCATATTGGGTAGGTACGCATAGTAATAAATTAAATCCTCTACATACTGCTTAAAAACATGTCATCCGCATAACATGTAAAAGGAATCGTCTTGCAAGTAGTTTTCCCACTATTTAAACAACTAAATATATTTCCTGTAAAACATTTTTTTTTAATAAGTTTTAAAAATATTTTTTATTTGGTCCTGCTATCTGATGAATAGATGTTATGCAAATTATAACCTAAGAATAAATCACCTTAGCAGGGCTCAAGTTCCGCCTCATAACTTGCAACACTTTTTGGCGTCTTATACGTCTATTGCACCCAGGTTGTTCAACCGCCTCCCAAGCAATTTAAGGTGCCTTCGTAATAAATTTGCTTTTCTAAAACAGACGAAATCGTGGCTTTTTGATCTGTCCTATCACGATGTAAATTTTTTTTCTTAATTTAATAATCTAGTAACTAAATACATAAGCTTTTATTGTTCATTTTAATTTATTTTTGTATTTATATATAATTTTGTATTAATTTATATTTATATTTTATATTATACTTTCATCAGAAAACTACATTCGCTTCTAGTTCCTTGAAAATTACAGATTGCATACTTAACATTAATTTTAAACTTATTTGTGATATAAGTGTTGGATTTTTATCATGTCTATTTTTAAAATTAATAACTAAATACTTGAATATCTAATAAGGAAAAAAAAACATTCTGTCTGAGCTGGGGTTTGAACCTCGGCTCTTTAACATATGGCCCACGCACTCCACCAGTAGGCTACAGCAATTTTATAATGATGCTGTTCAGGGTTGGATTTTTCAGTACAATTTTATTAAAAAAAGTACGCAAGTACCATGAAGATATTTTTAGTACAATTTTATTCACTTGATTGTTATCATATTGACTTGATCTTACTTTTTTTTTTTTAATTAAATAAAGTTTTCAGTGTCTTTTTTCATTTCACATGATCAATTTCGAAATCAATTTTATCAGTCTAAATCAGTCTAAACATTCTAGTAAATGTTGAAAGTATACTTTTGATTCAAAATTTACTCAAACCAAGGTGCAGAAATTGTTTTTGCAGACTCAGTTTTTTTGTCTTTAATTAAAACAAAAGAATTGTTCTAAGCCACTTGGCAGTAATTTCTATTTCGGTTTGGTACAATTTTGAAAAAGTTATTTCCCATCCCTGATACAGTTTCTTATATTCTGTTGTTGTTCGACAAACCAGCCAAAAAATCTGTCTGAGCTGGGGTTTGAACCTCGGCTTTTTAGCTTACGGGCCACGCACTCTACCAGTAGGCTACAGCCACTTTACAATCATACAGTTCATTATATTCTGTAGTTGTTCGACAAACCAGGCTGAATGATTTCGGTTTTCGATTTTTTAAACTTACAGTCAGTCTGGTAAGAACGTGATCGGCATAACTTTTAAACCCTTAGCTCGATTCTTTTAAAATGAAAAACATTTTGTTGCATGTTTAATTGGCTAGTGCGCAATTTATTTAGTAAAATGTATAATCGCCCCCTTTAACAATAATAGCTTCACATCTACGAGGCATACTTTGAACTAATTTTTGAGCAAACTCCCGTGGTAGCTCCCTCCAAATTTTTTTAATATTGCGGATAAGCTGTTTAGTAGTTCAGATACATTTTCTTTTGAGCTTTTCCTTCATAATTGACCAGACATTTTCGATTGGGTTTGCATCTGGAGACTGTGAAGGCCAATCCAACAATTCGACCCCTTTTTGCTCTTTCCACGCTTTGCACAAACGACTTCGATGTTCGGGGTCGTTGTCTTCTTGCAATATCCAGGATACTCCTCTCCTTTTAAACATTGAATCAGCTGATGGTAACAGTGATTTCTTGTATATTTTTTGTCATTAGTTCAGCGTTCAAATTGGCAGTGAATATGTTAAGGTGTCCAAAACCCCGTTCTGAAAAGCATCCCCAGACATGAACTTTAACTGGGTGTTTGACAGTTCGCTGAACTAATCTATTCGCTCCAGTACACCACGATCGACTAATGAAACCTCCGGCCCAAAAAGAAGATTCATCCGTAAATATTGCATTGCTCCAATCACGATCCTTGTTTGCAGTCGCCCAAGTGAGTCTTTTTTGCATATGAACTGGTGTAAGTAAGGGCTTTTTTAAAGAACTGCGATATTTAAAGTCATTTGCTCGCAAACGTTCTCGGACAGCATCTTTGGACAAATTTACTCCCTTTTCTTGCAAAATTGCCGGACCTTTACGCAATGAGAGTCCAGGATTTTTCTCGAAGACGTGGAGGACTTTCTTATCATCCTTATCTGAGGTCTTCTTTTTTGTTCCACGCCCAGGGTAGTCATCGACATTTTTTTCACACATATAGCGATTAACCCACTTTGTCACAAACGCTTTTGATTTTTTCATATATTTTGCTGCCGATAAACGGGACATTTTCGGTCCTTTTGAGTGCAAACACAGAAAAACTGCTTCAAACCGCTTTTCAAATGCAGAACTCATAACAATATTTTACACTTCCACTTGAAACCACAAATGTAATTAAACTGTTTGATATATTGCGTAATGAAGCAACCTCTCCTCTCAATTTTTGCATACTTCGTTCACGCGTAACGGTAAACCACGAAAAATGTTGCCGATTACGCTCTAACCAGACTGACTGTAACTAAAAATTCGTACATTCTACTAATAATTCGTACGGTCAACCTACGAATAAATTTGTTTCACTAATAATTTTTTTTTTCGTAAATAGTACGAAAGCATTAGTAAATACTACGAATGTAATGAAAGAAATTACGAAGTTATTTGTACGAGAAATTTACGAATATTATTATTTATATGTACACAATCATCACTACAATGCACTAATACGAATTATAAGAATATCATTAGTATATAAAACAAATATATTCGTTGATACTACCTCAGGTATTAGAAAGATTTTATGAATGAATTCGTAAAGATATCACAATACAAATACTTTATATATATTGTACGAATGTATGTAGAATGTGCGAATATTTTGTTTACGAATATCATTCGCAGAACTTTTACTAAAAAATGTTGTAAGTGTATATGTGTTTTTAAGGTTTTTAAATAAAGCTTGAGAAGAGATTTTTAATTTAACCGTCATTCATCGCACAATTTGTACTTCTGATAAATAAGAATTTCGCGTGATTTGTGACGTAAGGATCAAATAATTGTTGACACTGGCATCAAATAGTATAACAAAAAATTCCGTTAAAATGTTTCTTGTTATTGTAATTAAATACTGTTAAAAGTTACAACAACAAAAGTACAATAAAAGTAATTAAAAGCCAATTTGAGTGGCTTTGAAACAACTTTCGTTTGATAACAAATTAATAAAACATATGTTTCAATGAAAAATGGTGAAGCTATGGCGAAAAATTTAAATTCATGCTGATTTTGACACGTAATTTCTTAACTCAAAACCATTGATTGAGCACGTTTAAAACAAATAGGGCAACCTTGGACATTGATGTATTGTATTAGAAAATTTTTTTGTATTGTATTATGTTGGAGAAACTGCTTATTTTTTTAAAGTTGAAACTCAAGTGTGGACCAAAAGTTTATGTTTTCATTACGCTTTTAAATTTGTATATACTTGATTAATAATGGAAACCAAAAGGATTCAGTTTTGATGCACAGTTCAGAGAATTTAAGCTGAAAATTACTAAAAAAAAACCCTACTGCCCACCAAATGTCTATCCAAAATATTTTAAGTGAAGAAAAATTTTACCATATTGATTCGGCTATTAAGTGGACACAACAACAATATATCTTCATAAGTCAAGAGCAGTGAAACTCAATAAATACGCATTTTCATCAAAATAAAAAAAAAATAAGGGAACTCATAAATCAAAGTCAAGTGTTTTAAATATTTTATATGCAAGACCTTTACTCAAAGTGAAAGAGTACAAAAATGTGTAAACCTTTTTTTCACTAGAATTCCATTAAAAATTGGAAGCTGCATCAGCATGCAGAGCAATTTGTTAACAAAACAAATAATGAACACGGAGGGAAAAACATTTTAAAAAACGAAATAAAGTACAACAACAACAACAACAACAGCAAAATCATAAATAATGAAAAAAAACGCAAACAGAATTGAATTGAAAAATTAACTTACAAAAACGAAAGCAGATAAAAAGGCGGCTTAAAAAGCAGGCACTAAAACTTTTGGCCAAAACAAAATATACAAAAATAAGATAAAAAAAAACACAAGAGCAACAACGATAACAACAACAAGAGTGTGTTACAACAGCTTCATGTCAATAAACAGTGATAAATTGAACAATGATGGGTATAAAGGAGTTGGAGCAAGGGGCAAATGAATCCCTGTGCTAAGACGTTAAAGGCAATGAAACAGAAGCTTGGATTTTTGTTGTTGCTTGCTTACGGTTTGCTAATAGCTTTAAATGTGCGTTTGGATAAACATTCAATAAGAAGCTTTATACTATTTTGCACTTAAACAACACTAACACATACGCATACATACTCAGATGAACTCAAACGCATTTTTTGCTTGCCCTCCATTGCCGCTTAGCTCGAAGGTCCTGCCACACCAACAGCTTTTGTAGGCTGCCACAAATGTGGGCCACTAAAACGCTCTCACTCGAACTTTTGTGAGTACTGATGTTCCTTCTCTCTCTCCTCTTCACACGCCGTTGACTAACGTAAACACTGGTTTTTACCACGTTTTTTACGTCTTTAAAGTTTTGTGCTTTCCATTCAATTTGAATGATTTGAAGAGAAAGGCTTTTTATGCACTTCCGTTGGCGTTGCTCGCCACTTCCGCCCAACTAGCACAGCATAAAACTTGCAAATGCTCACGCACACACGCATACATACGTACACATATAAACGCACCACTCATTTGTATGGTTGCGTCAGCTTAACTTGACATCAATTTTAAAGTGTGTTGCTTAAGGTTGATAACGAAGGATCTAAAAGGAAAGGACGATGTAGGTTGACATTTCATCGACAAGGAATGACATCGAATGTGAAATAAATTAGTACCACATAAGCGCCATTTGGACGAAAGCTCAAAGTGTGAAGAAATAAGCTACCCCTCTCCCGTTCCAACACCTCCCCCCGAATTGCGACAACACATAAGTACGCAATAAATTTAAACCCTTAAAAAATTCTGAAAAATTTACAAAAATGTCGGTTAGCTTTGTTGACTTTGTGACTAGCTGTAAATTGCTAATTTTACAAAAACATTAACAATGTTGTTAATGGCATATCAGTGTTGTTGTTGTTTGTTTTTGGTTGTTTTTGCTCTTTTTTAGGTTTTAAGCTTACCGCCATCCCTAATGTTGTGGTGGGATGCTGAGGCGTGATCTCGACGTGGTTGTGTTAAATTACGGCCTTAGAACGCATTTCATGAAATAAGCACTTTCAATCACTCTCATGCATATATCATGATGCAACCAGTGTTGCCAGGTGAACGACACAGCAGTCCTTTCAACGATGCTGATACACACGGTGTTAATCTGGAACTAACTAAAGGGTGTATTTTAAAGCAGCGTATATTTTTAAATAGAAATAAACCACAGGAAAATGTTTTAAAAATAAACGAAATAAACTTAATTTTAAAGATAATTTGATATTAATGAATGAATGTCAGGGCGCATCAATTTGTTCGAAACAAAATTTTGATGCCTGGAATCATTAATTTTCGTATTCTTCGTTAAATTCTAAGAAAATAACTCTTCAATATCATATAGCTACGGTGAAATAATTTTACCCGTAAATACGTTTTCAAAATTTGATGTGATATGGAAGTGCACTGTGGCGTATGAGTGACATTTTATATAACAAAAAGTGTAAGAATGGTATTAAAACACCTTGTAACCACGAAAAAGGTCGTTACAAATAATCTTATCAATATTATAATTCAGAAAGTGTGTTTGGGTGTGTAGATGTTTGGAAGTTTGGATTATAGATATTTGGATATTTAGATGTTTGGATGTTTGAACCAGTATTTTGGCCAAACGGCTAATCCGATTTTTATGAAATTTGGTGTGTAAGTGCGCTAGGGATTGGAAACAAGCTTAGGCTCAAATAGCTCGAAGGACTTCCATCGGAAGGCACTTTATGCAATCATATGTTTGGAAGCCAACTAGACATGAACGGCTGGGCCGGATAAAATTAAATTTACCACGGAGATACATCATTGCTTCGAAAAAAATATAAAATATAAAACGTTGGAAAATTTTGTTTCAGAAGGTGCTTCATGTGCTTTATGTTGAAAAATAATTAAAAGTTATATTTTATATATGTTTCAAATATAATGCCGAAGATAAAAATGAGATTTGTTCGTTTTATATGTTGTTTAGGTTTTTTACATAACGAATTTTAGAGAACGACTTTTTTTCAATTACGTTCTATGTCTGTCTCATTCTTTTCAAATCTTGTTTGCTTTCGATTCTCGGCAATTGATCTCTATATTTAAGTGATAACTCATTCGCGATGTTTGCGAATAACACGCTTTGACACGTAATTGAATTTGGTGCATAATTGAACGTATCTCTCGGTAGCATGGAATTTCTGGAACATTTTGAATGGTGAGATATTGTCAGTATTTTGGAGCTGTTCTTTTAATTCGTCGTACGGAATGTGCTTTGTGAAATCAATTTTATTTACGTAATCTTCACAATCAAAATCAATGTTTGTGGGTTTGTCCATAATAACAAGATGCCCACGATCATCTCTTAAACTGATGTCCTAAAAAAGGACTGTTGCTAAACATGCACTTTGTCTCTCCTGTATACCGAATCTATCGCATATCATAGCGAAATTGAAAGCACTTTATTGTGATGCGTAAGTTCCACGTATCATGGCATTTTCAAGATTATGTACAGACGCGGGCTTACCAACATCCACATATTTGTATAATTCGGAATGAATTGGTTCATATAAAGACACCTCTGTAGTAGTTTGTGATGTTTATATTGTAGCAGCTACTATTTCTGAAGTATAATGCACAAATTCTGGTAAAGTGAGTTTTCTTAGGTTTTTTTGACCAAGCATAAATTTTTATAGATGTGTTGGTATTTTGCCACATGAACATTGCGTGGTTTGTAAATAACATTTACATAGCCCAATATAAAACAATTTTTGGATAGAATTAATAAATGTTTCAAATTTCTTGCGTGTGGTTGTCGATTTTCGTGCTTTGCGGTAGTTATTAATAAAGCTATTTAGTTTTGTATATATGACTTTTCTATCATAAAATTCAATAATTACTATCATAAAATTCTATCATAAAATTTCAATAATTTTATTAGCAACTTTAGTCGTAAATGAATTGTATAAATACAGTTTGTTCCTCGCTCTAGCAGGTGGATAAGAAGGCAAAGAAATTGCTATCATTTCTGCAGATGCACCAAATATTAAAATATCGTGTTCTATTATTTGGTTTAAATATTGGCGATGCTCCAAAAATGTTGTTGCTATTGATTCACCAGCTCCTACATAACCATTTCTAATAGACAGCTCCATTTAAAATCGCAAAATTGGTCACGATTATGGCTGAATTTAGTGGTTCAAAATACTGTATTTATAGATTTAATATTAATTTAGCACTCACCTGTTGAAGATACAAGTACTAACTGCAAGCGCCTCATAACTGATGCAGTAAAAGAATTTTACCGAAAAGTGGCGTGATTCGTTGCTGGTACAAATATGCTGAAAAATTTGAAAGTCACAATGAATTTATCAAAATAGTTGCTTGTGCAGCTGAGTACAAAAAAATATACTTAAATGTGATAACAACAACCGCTTGCCGAAGCAAGTTGTTCTTTGTTATGTTGACATACACTCAATGCAAAATTTTATTATTTTTTAAAGCACACTGCGCGGTGTGATCAACTCGATCAACGACTGAGTGAATCCAGCAGCACTAACAACGATGCTATTATATTTGGAATACCCTACACAGAGGGTGAAAACTTAAAGAGCATTTTTAATCAGGTTTGCCGCTCTATAGATTTTCTCGCACCGCAAGTTCGTGATATTTTTCGAGCTAGGCGGTCGGCAGAGCATTCAAATTCTGCGGTTATTATTAAATTTTATACCCCGTATGATCGCACTCGCGTACTTCGTGGCTTTGCTGAATATAGGAAGAGAGCCAGGGCAGCAGTAACGTTAAGAGGTGCAGGGTTTGACTCCGACTTCAAAGTACTAATCTTTGAAAGCTTGTCTGGTGAGGTCAGGAAAATTCTTCAGGCTGGTATTAAGCTGAAACGTACAAGAAAGCTTTTTAACGTATTCTCCATCCGTGGTTTGGTTCAAGTTAGAATTAACAGAGGTGATACTGCAGTTGTTGTCCGAAGTGAAGCTGAGCTTATTTCGCTGGCGTCGAGTAATGCCTCCTCTACAGCTACAGATATTATTTAAGTTTCATAATTTTTCTTTGTTCTTTCTTCTATTTTCTGTATCAATTTTTTACTCTAATTTGTCTACTATCTCTATTTTAAAACTCATGGCTATCCTTAGTAATTTTATTACTTCTTGGTTTTTAATCGCTTCTAGTTGTTCGCCTGACATCTTAACTTATGATCTCTAACTTTTTTAGTAGCATTGATGAAAAACGTAAGCGTCTAATAAACAGTCTATGTAATAAATGTGATGGTCTTTCCATTGTGCACTTTAATGCGCGTAGTTTGAATGTATCTAAACTTGACTATATTAAATTTGTATTTGTCAATTCTAATGTCGATGTAATCTGTGTATCTGAGACGTGGTTCAATTCTGATGTCCCAAATAGTTTTTATAATATTGCTAATTACACTCTTTTCAGAAATGATAGGATTGGCTGCAAAGGCGGTGGAGTTGCAGTTTACTGCAAATCATCTCTACATTCAAAACTTATAAGTAAGTCCTCTGGGTTAGGCATAGAGTTTTTAAATATTGAAATAACTAGTAATTATAATGCAAAACTGCTTGTTTCCTGTGTGTACAATCCCCATAGATCTTTTAGTCTTGAACCATTTTTTAGTGACCAAAATCAACGTTTAATGGATTTTGACTGCTTTGCTATTTGTGGTGATTTTAATGTTAATATTCTAAACAAGGACTGTGTGACAGAACGTTTGTATGACCATATTAGTGTAGCTGGAATGAATATTATCAATTCCTCATATCCTACGCGCTTTGCGCCTAATGTTAATCCTAGCTTATTAGATCTTTTAATTCTGTCTGATGTCTCTTTACTTTTACTTTTTGAACAAATGTCATTCATATCCGATCATGACCTGCTATTTTGTGCAATAAATTTTAAACCACGCAGTCTTTCTTCTCAAGTATCTGTTACGTATCGTGATTTCAAGTCCATTGATTACTCTCTGTTGTATGATTATTTGTCTAGCATCTGTTGGAATGACTGTTGGTTCAGCCAATCTGTTGATGATAAGTTAAATGTTCTCGTTTCACACGTCAAATATGCTTTTGATAACTTTGTTCCCATTCGTGAGTCTATAGTTAGTAACAAGTTATGTCCATGGTACACGTCACATGTCAAAGTTGCCATAAATAAAAGAAGCAAACTTTATGTTAAATGGAAAAGACACCCTACTAATGAAAACTGGGAATTATACAAACATGCTCGCAATACTGCCATTTCTATTATTAGACAATCTAAAAAAAAATTCTTCTTTAAGAAATTAAATACAGCTCTTCCTTCAAAAATTCTTTGGAAAAATATACGTTGCTTAGGTGTAGGTAATAAAGATGATCAAAAGTGCGATATTGAACCCAATAGTCTTAATAACTATTTTCTGTTTAGATCACCAGCCAATATTAGTGTAAATGAATGTAATGCTCGTAACACTCGTAATCATCTTGTTAATGACCAGTTCTCTTTCTGTAATGTTGATGAAAATTATGTAATATTGTCAGTTATGAAAATTAAGTCTAATGCCATTGGTAGTGATGGCATTCCTTTGCAGTTTATTAAAATTATTTTGCCGTTCATCATTAAACCTCTCACACATGTTATAAACCACTGTTTTACTGCCTCATGTTTTCCCAACACTTGGAAGCTAGCCACAATTATACCAATTGGTAAAGTCAATAATGCTTCCTCTATGAAAGATTTTAGACCTATTAGTATTCTATGCTCTTTCTCAAAAGTCTGTGAATCCTTGATGTGTAAGCAAATTAATGAGTATTTAGATTCTTATAAACTGCTTTCACCGTACCAATCTGGTTTTAGAACCGGACATAGTTGCGCAACAGCAATGCTAAGGATTCAAGATGATATACGCATAAATTATGACGCTGGTAATATAACACTCCTGTGTCTTCTTGACTTTTCTAAAGCATTTGACAGTGTAAATCATAATATTTTAATTCGAAAACTGAAAATTGAGTTTGGGTTCAGTAATGGCGCTGCTCTTTTAATTGCTAACTATCTAAAAGACAGGAAGCAAAGAGTAAAAATTGGAAATGCGCTGTCTGACTACGCAGAAATAAAAGCAGGTGTTCCTCAAGGATCCATTCTTGGACCACTGCTATTTACTTTATTTATTAACGACATTTTTACTATATGTAATGATATGACAATGCATGCATATGCCGACGACATTCAATTATATTCTTCAAACCGGATTGGACTACTTGAAGATCTATGCTTTAGGCTTAATGATGACTTGAATGCTATTTCGAGGTGGGCTTCTGAAAACGATCTCTGCCTGAATGCCAACAAATCGTACATTCTTCCTATATCCAAGGATAAACTTGACTTCAATGAAATTCCGACACTTAGTCTTAATGGCAATCCTCTAAAAATAGTTGACAAAGTGAAAAATTTAGGATTTTATATCAATTCAAAACTTACTTGTACTGACCATGTGAATTACATAATAAAAAGAATATATTATACTCTTAGATGCCTCCGTTTAACGTCTAAGCTTACCCCTACCTTGACAAAAAAAAAACTTGTTGTTCAACTCATGTTGCCTATAATTACTTACTCCGAGTTAGTTTACAGTAAATTTGACTCTCATTCTGAGCACAAAATTCTTGTTGTGTTTAATGACTTGACTAGATATATTTTTGACTTAAGACGATTTGACCATGTATCTGAAAAAAGTAGGGAAATTTTAGGATGTACTTTAACAGGATATTTAAATGCAAGAAACTGCATATTTTTGCACAAGTTGATTATCAATAAGACTCCATCATACCTTTTCGAAAAACTGTGTTTCAGTGCATCGAACAGAACTCTTAATTTAATATTACCAAGATATTCATGTTTACATTCCAAACGGCTCTTTTTCATCAATGCCATCAAGCTCTGGAACTCGCTTCCTTCAAACATCAAAAGTATTGTCAGCGTGAACAAATTTAAGCTATCAATTATTGACTACTTCTCTAACCCCTAATTTTCCCCCTCTCTTTTATACTGCTTTATTTACTTCCTTTCCTCCTGCTTTGCCTAGCTATGATAAAATCTTTCTTTCTAGTTTGCTTTGTTAAGTTTTAGTTGTAAGTCTTAAGCTCTATTTTATGTGTTTTGTTGATTATTATGTTTTCAAATTTCAAATTTTATTTTAAGCTAAAATTTTAATTTTTAAATTGTTAAATTTTTATTATAAGCTTTAAACGTTATTGTATGTTTTTTTGTTGATTATAATGTTTTTACATTGTTGTACGCTAAAAGACCTTCATAGATCTTACTGTACTAATTTAAGTGAAATAAATAAATACAAATAAATACAAATACAAATAAATACACTTATGAGGGTTTTTTGAAAGTCGAACACTATTCTTACTCTTTTTGTACACTTTTTTTTTAGGGTTGTCAATTCATTTACAGTTAACCGGTTAACCGTTCATTATGACTAACTGTATTCGACGGTTAATAAAAAACAACGAACGATTATTTTATCCGATAACCGGTTATTTTTGGTAGGTTAACCGGAATTGCGGTTAATAAGTTTTAATGCACAATGATATCTTTTGAGCAAAATTTATTTTTGACATTGAAAATGTTTTCTTTCACAGACTCCAATGTTGTGTGAGAGTTGCTTAAGAACATATCAAACCATGATGTCAATACATATCATGCAACCTTGTTTTGTCATCGATAATATTATTCTGCCATTTACTCATCTCAGTTGATAGCTTTTCAAATAAATGTCGTTGTTCTGGCTACAAATTTAGTAAGACAAATGTTTTTATTTATTTTGCTTAGAAATTAAAGAGTATTTATTGTGCATATTTTTTTTTAGAAGTGTAATGAGCTTTGTGTGGAATTATTTCAATAAAAATGAAAAAGATGCTACAGCAAGCTGTTTTCAGTGGCCAAGAACATTAAAATACAAGGGGTCCTTTACGTCTGCAATGGTCAGCCAAATTTTTCACATCCAATTGGAAAATACTATATCAATACTTTGAGTTTAGAAAAATATATTTTATATTACTTTCAAACACCTTTTTCCTTTATTTTGGATTCAATTTAAAATGCTGTCATCTCACTGTCGTTCGTTTTTGAAATAACATGTCTTACAAATTAATTTGTGAAAAACAATGACTGAAATATGTCACTAAGTGATCCATTATTTGCTAAAGCTATTTAAACGATTTTTTAATTTAATTGTAAATGTTTTTAATACATTTATATGCGTATACTACTAAACAAATAAACAGAAACAAAAAATAATGAAAAATTTGTGTTTGGTTTTTAATTTATAACTAATCAGTAAACCAATTCATTTTTGGTAACCGTAACCGGTAGCCGGTTAATTAATTTTTTCAGTTAATACCCTTAGCCGATAAACGGTTACTAAAATAAGTCGGTTTATTGACAACCCTACTTTTTGTTATATAAAATGTCACTCATACGCCACAGTGCACTTTCATAACAAATCACATTTTTAAATTGAAATTACGCAGAAAATTATTTCACTGTATCCATATGCACCCAAGAGATTTTTTCTTAAAATTTATGGTAGAATACGAAAAGCGATGATTCCAGGACGAAAAAAATTGATCCGCCCTACAGAATATGATTTCGGGCAAGTGGCAGGCCTACCGGATTTAAAAAAATTGGAGGTCCAATACCCTAACAGGTTTTGTTCGAATTTTATTTTATTTTTCTTTCGTACTGATTCGCTAGAATGTGTAATATCTGTGGTCACAAGGAATAATGACTAAACTCAAAATATCGTAAAAAAGCGATATGGAATTTACTTTATTGCCAATTTTTAGAAGTATGCATATATCCATGTTTTGCCCAGAATTGGTCATCATTTATGTCTGCACATATTTTTTTTGAAACGGTTCATATATTGCAAAAAAATTGGTCATAGTTCGTGCAGTAAAAATATCGTTTTTTTCGATACTTTGAGTTTAGTTGTTATTTAGTTTAGTTGTTAGTGAGAAAAAGAAGTGTCTTAATAGTAATATTTGTTTATGATTTCAGTTCTTTACGTTTTTAGTAGTTTTAATTTATTACTTGCAAAAACCATTGGTTTGTGTCTAAGATAAGATGAAAAACTTCTTCAGACGTTCTGTCAAATCAATATCTATTAATGTCAAAACTTCTGTTGATATTTTGTCAAATCAACATGAACACTCACTGTTTGCCAAAATAACCAGTTCTAGTCTCAAATATTTTTAAGAAAAAGATAATGCTGTCGTTTGCTAAGATAAAATATTTGATAGGATAAAAAGCTTTTATTTGATATATAAATAAATAATTGCGAATTTTGTATTAAATTGACCCACCAAAAAAAGTGCTTCAAAAAGAAGGCAAAATAGAAGGAAAAGTTTTGCACTCCATCTCTTCCACATTTATACCCAGAAAGCATTCTTTTAGCATATGCATGTCATTGGGAGTAATGCTTTTCTTGGTCTTCTCTAGATGTTCTTCCAGAATTTTTTCAATGAAAAATTTCTTTGAGCCCTTTAATGAAAGGATTCTAGCTGGTCAGGAGAACTTTAAGAAGGCATTCCATAGAATGGCTCGGTTTTTGTGGTTAAGAGTAGGAGGGAGGTTTCAAAAATATCACGTCCTTTTTCTGCTTTTCACGGCATTTGATGTTGGAAGTAAGACGTGGTTGGGTTTTGTTGAGGGTTTCTTAAATCCCACGGAAAATATTTATAATATATATTATTATTATTTATAACTTTTTTTACTTTAATTAAATGTTAATGTTGTTGGAATATCTTCCAGAAATAGTTTATGAGAACGCCTCTTAAAAGCTCGTCTCAATAAGGCTGAAAAGAAGCACAATTGGATCTATAGAAAATATTCTAAAAGCAGTGTCCTTTAGAATGCATGTCACATTTTTATCAAAAATGCTGCTGGGTAATATATAAAGCAAGGCCATGAGCAAGATTGGTCCTGGGAGACGGGGGAGTTTGGATAAAAAAAAAATATTCTTAGTACTAAGAAAACTATCACGAAACGGATGTGCAGAAAATATGTATATTGTAAAAGTACAAGATTTAAGTTATATACTTTTTACATTATTTTTTTGGTATTCCAAGTAAAAATAAGAAACTTCAAGTCAACTATTCTCTCAATAATTTAAAAAAATGGGTACAGAAAAAAAATCGTCCAATACTGCATCAATATGAACTTCAGCGTACCGATGAATATTAAGTGCAGCCAATCCGTTCAGTCGATTTCCGCTTAAAGTAGAACGCAAGCTATTTTTTAACCTCTGTAATGTTGAAGAAGAGCGTTCATTCGTTGATGTCGTTACTGGTATCTTCGACTAATAGGGATATCATTCCTTACATTCCTCAATTTCTCGTAAGAATAACAGCGTAATTTCTTCCATTGCATTCGTAGCATTTACTAATGGCTTCGTACTATTTAGTATTAGTTGAGTTTAAAAAATTTACAAGCGAAATATTTCCGCTTGGTTTGTTCAACAATTACCGAATATAAGGAAATGTATGATTGCAAGGTGGCCGTAGTCTACTGAAAGAGTGCATGGCCCGTAAGCTAAAAAACCGTGGTTCAAACCCCAGCTAAGATAGAATGTTCTGTTTTTGTTATTAGTAAATGGCAGAGCTGTGAAATCGTTATCCATATTCAGAATTTTAAGTACAACTGAATAACTACATAAGAATGTATTCAATGAATGAAAAATTGATTAATAAATAAAATTCTTCATTCACATTCATTTTTACAAGAATGATTTATTATTCATTTCAACTATACATTTTCCTTATTAAGAATAATGAATTCATTTTTTATTCATTTGAATGATATTCGCAAAGAATGCAATTCACAAAGAATTTCAGAATTTTCAACTATTCTTTCTTTATTCATTTTTCATTCATTATTCATTTTTTATTCATTATTTATTTGTAATTCATTATTCATTTTTCATGAGAAATTCATTATTAATTTCTCATTTCATTATTCATTTGTTATTCTTTATTCATTTTAGTTCCAAGCCATAAATAAAAAATTAATAAAAAATGAATAATGAATAAAATATGAATAATAGATAATTCTGAAATTCTTTGTGAATTGCATTCTTTGTGAATATCATTCAAATGAATAAAAAATTATGTGAATTAAAAATTTTGTTTATAAACCAATTTTGCATTCATATTTCGTTATTCACTGATTCACTTTTTTGAGTATAAAATCAAAATGATTAAATCTTTTACAGCTCTGGTAAATGTAACAAATATATTCGTACAATATACATTTGTTTTTGTACGAATACGAATAAAATATTTGTAATATGCACCAAACTACTCCAATTTACGAATCCTATTCGTAACTGAAAGAATACGTATTGAAAATTGCATGTGAAACAAGGGTAAATGAAATGGTATTGTAACTTATCACTGCGACGGGTACAACATACTATTTTAAAATACATGCATGGCTTAGCTCAGCTTTATTTATAAATATACTTTTAAAAAAGTATTTTTGAGTTCTCTTCAAAAAATATTAACATTTATAATAAAAATATCGTCATATTGAATCAAAAAAACCGAAAAAAATACAATAAATTCAAAGGCAACTTTTTGATAGATTATTGATGTACCTTATCAAAATACATGTTCCTGCTAAATTGTAAACTCCTGCAAATAAAATCGACGTTTTTATTAAAAAATTTCTAAAATCCCTAAGTTTGAACGCAACATACAATTACAATTACAATTTAGAAAGTATTTTTGCAAGCGTCGCCCCCCCCCCCCCGTGGACGCCTATGCTCTGAATTAGGGATGGATATTTTTGGGAGTTTTTTCGATCCCGGGATATTAAGGATCTGAAAATACAATCCCGGGATCTCGGGATCGTCCCGAAATTCAAGAAGTTTTATTCACTTCTAATCTTTTACAGTACATACTCTGTATTAAATTGATATACCAAAGAGGCACAATTTGTACCAATTCAACAAAAAAAAAAAAACATAAAATTTTATCAATCATAGAAGCGAAAAAAATCTTCCGTAGGAAATGCTTCGCGTTTTTGACAGCGAAAAGCTAGCGAAATTTTTTTTCGTTGGTTAGTACGCTGTTGAACCGAAAAAATTGTTCAATGCAGCCAAGTTCACAACCATGATTAAACGTTCAACTAACACATTCAACAAAAACTTTATGGTAAGTATGTGTTTGTGTTGAGTCTACACCAAAATTTTGCGTGTAGAATTAAATGCCTAAAAATTTTGTTGCTACAGCATACTAAGCTTTAACAGTAACTGCTTACATGAAATTATTTTAAGTCAGTATTTAAACAGCTATTGTTTTAAATTTAAATTTTTTAGATTGATTATTGTTCAATTATCCTTCAATAAATCAATTCCTCTTATAAAACAGATTCAACAGCGCTAAAAAACCTGGTGCCCCAGAGTAAATTTAACTAAGAAGAGTAACTTTAAGCACGATTTTTCTTAAAACATACTTTTTCAAAACTGGCTACACTACTGAAAACAAACTAATGGATCAATGAAAATTTATTTTAATCTGTTCCTATTATAATTCTACGCATTTTTTACCAAAAAGAGCGTCTTTGGAAAATTTTTCTTGGTTTTACACGCAACAATATGGTCAAATATAATGTCAATTTTTTCCACTTTTTTTCCACGCGAATCCAATTCTTGTATTTTTTGCAAATTTTCAAAAATATTTGCGTTTCTATCAACTTTATTTAAATAATGCTTCATGGACAATATTTATTTTTTCTCATTTTTTTGGAGAATTTTCCAAGTGATTCTTCTGGGCCGCATCATTCAATGGTCGATATCTCAGAAGAGCTCCAAAAAATTCCATCGTTATGGTCGGGTTCTTCTGGGACGATTCTTCCAGAGTCATTACTTCTATCAAACAGGAAATCAAGTTTTTGCTTTGGTAATTGTAAATCTATGGGAAGCGCAGTTTACTTTTCAATGTAAGCATTCATTGCTGATTTCATCATGGATGTTTTGTGGTATTCGAGTAGGGAATGGTTGGCGTAGCTGTTTTTTAATTTTATTTATTTATTTGGTTGGTAAAACTTGAAGGGCTTTCTTTCAATTAGTAAACGGTTTTTTACTAAGCTACCTAATGCTTGACTGTAAACTCCTGCCCTTCTTGACTCCAAAAAAGACATTATATTTGCAAAAGTTAAAAGTTAAAATACAGCAAATTTATCTAAAAGGTAGTATGAAATGTAGTACAATAACTGAAAGTTCAATAATTATAACTTCAGTATGACCACAACACTGCTGCAAGTTGCCCAAAACAACGAAAATACTAGAAAGAACAAAACGTAATTTTTAGAACAACTGTTTCGGAAGCAAAATATATAAATTGTAAAAGACAAAGCTAAAGCTACAATTCTGGGCCAGCCCTTAACAATTATCTCTTGCCAACACGACAACGACATGATTCTGGTCAGACAGTTAAAAAGGGTTGCGACAATTTGAAAATGTTATTTCTGGCAACCCTGGTTGCAGCATCGTAGGTTCATTTGTGGTTTCTTAATTTGTAACATATGCTCTCACTCTCACCCTCACTCTCACCCTCACCCCCACTCTTACTCTTGCTCTAGCTCACCTCAACATGAGGCACTAAATTCTTTAATTTAAATAATCGCATCAGGTGTTTATATCTTGCTTGTGTGAGAGTGTGTGTGTGGAAACGAGTATTCACAAATGTCCCTATCGGAATGGAAAAGTCAAGTGCCAAAAAATAACTAGTTTAAAAGTACTTAAAAAAAATATATTTAAAATCTAATCTCGGTCTAAATTTTCATTGCCATTGTGCTTTGCTAATTCTATTTTGCATATGTTGTTTTGTTATTTTCCTGTTTCTGTTTTTTCATTGTTTCTTTCTTGTGTAGTGCCAAAAAATAAACAGCTATAGATCATAATAATTCGTAAGTTTGAGTCTAAAATTAAGATTAATCCCAAGGAGTTTTGACGGTATGTAAATTCTAGAAAAGGATTTTCGAATTTTCCATCTTCGATGTTTTTTAATGATAAATTTTCGAATAATGCATCGGAAACTGCAAACCTTTTTGCAATGTTTTTTAAATCAAACTTTGAATTAGGATCAGATTTGCAATATGAAACTGATAATACTTCTAATGGTATTAGTTTTGGTACACTTGTCATCTCTGAAAGTGATGTAATTGATGCCATTAAAACATTAAAAATGATTACTAAATTTGATTTTGATGGTCTTTCTGTTTTTTTGTTAAAAAATTGTGCCTTATCTTTCCTTTAAAACATATATTTAATAAATCTTTGCTATCTGGTGATTTTATTGATGACTGGAAGGTAGCTTTTGTTACTCCAGTTTTCAAATCTGGAAACAAGAACAACTAATTATAGACCGATCTCAAAGCTAACATCAGTGAGTAAAATCTTTAAAAAGATTGTTAAAGATAAAATATTCTTTGCTGTTAAAAGTTTTATTTCACCTAAGCAACATGGTTTTGAGAAAGGAAGATCTACTGTTACTAATTTAGCTTTGTTTTCCGAGTATTGTATTTCGTCGTTTAAAGAGGGATTTCAGGTAGATGTTATTTACACTGATTTATCTAAGGCTTTTGACAAAGTGTCTCATTTCATTCTAATCAAAAAATTAGCAAAGTTTGGTTTTCATTCTGCCATGCTTAAATGGTTTGGCTCATATCTGTTGAATAGAATAAATTACGTAAAAATTGATAATACTAGTTCTAATCCATTTGTTGCAACTTCTGGTGTCCCACAAGGTAGCATTCTTGGTCCATTATTATCTTTAATGTTCATAAATGATTTATCGTCCTCTGTTAAGCAAGCCAAATGTCTCCTTTTCGCTGATGATTTAAAAAATTATCTTAAAGTGTCAAATGGTTCTGATATATCAAAATTGCAATTTGACTTAAATCATGTTTATGATTGGTGTGTTAATTTTTAAACATTGATAAATGTGCTGTGAACACATATTTCAAATCTGTATGTCCAGTCTTAACGTCTTATTTTCCAAATGATATCTTACTTAACCGTGTTAGTATTGTGAAAGACCTTAGTATAATCTTTGACTCAAAATTTACATTTATTAATCATTTAAACTATATTATTCCGAAATACTATCAAATGTTGGCTTTTATAAGACGTAAAAGTCTCAACTTTACTGATCCATATGCTCTTAAGTCTCTGTTTACTTCGTTAGTTCGTTCAAAGTTGGAATATGCGTCCTTCATATGGTGCCCTTATTATGCCTCACATATTTTACGTCTTGAGCGTGTTTAAAATTCTTTTTTAAGATTTGCTTTGCGCTTCATAAATTTGGAATTGCCAATTCCTTCCTATGATGCCAGATGTGGCTTATTGCACTTGATGCCTTTACATAAAAGAAGAACCCTATTATCACTACTGTTAATTTATGATGTTGTAACTGGTACGGTAGATTGTTCAAATTTTTAAAAGTTAATTAATTTTAATATACCAAGTAGATCTCTTAGATACTCTGATGTCTTTTACTTAGGCACTTGCCGAACAAATTATGCATTACACTCGCCTGTCAATAGAGCTTTAAGTGAATTTAATAGAATGTCAAAATTATGCAATACAGATTTTTCTACAGCAAAAGAATCTTTAAAATGTACGCTAAAAAATTATGTTTAAATTGTATATATGGGGCGTTCCACGTCAAATCGGACGGCTTGGAGAGTTTTTTTTTATTTGTTTTATTTTTTACTATGTTGATGTTCCTTTTCAACAGCAAAACTCAGTAAATTTTCAGATTTTTCGGCTACTGGTTACAGAGATATCGAATTTTAAAATAATCGCATTATAAGGAAACTGTGTTCAAATAAATACTTATAACTTTTTCAATGTTACTCGAAATAGAACAATTTTTGATGTGAAAACTTCTTTAGGCGCGTTGAACGATTTTGGTAGAGGGTAAATCATTCGTTTGCATCATCGTATTTTTCCAAGGAATTCGTCATTCGGCCGCAAGCTCACAAAGAAATCACTTGGCAACTCCTTAAAATAATGCATATAATCTGTTTGTTAGTATATAAATACTTAAGTTAGGTTGCAATGATGTTTGCAACCAAAACTTATAATTAATTCGGTTTATATTTATATATATATGCCTTTAAAGTTTGGCAATTTCTTGAGTTGTTGTATTTGTCAACATTTTTGAAAAATTTGCTTTTACTCAAACAGCTGCTATTCATGGTGAGATTTAAAAATGGATCCATCTTCTTCTCTTTCTTCTTTTTTCTGCTGGAACTTCGTTGGCAAACAAGAAAAATAATGTATGGATTGAGTGTTTTAACATTTTAATCTTTAAGTTGTGATAAAGGCATATGCTGAACATTCAAATAATTACATGCATGCTCTTATTTTATTACATATCGTCAAACAAAGTTTGACAATTTTCACACTTGTTGTATTTGTCAGTGGCTTTTTATTTTCACCACTGCGGCATTTTATATTCAGAGTTTTCAACTATGGCTGTATGTCAATCAGTCGTGGTAGGATAGAAAATATCAAGTTGAATAAAATTTGTGTGTGTTGAAATAAATTTGTCTTTTTTGCTGTGTCAAATGGACGATGAAATTTTGACAATTACAAATTTTGACATTTCGGTCGTGTTTTAGCGCAAATATTTTATTTTATTTGCATTTTATCAATTTGCGACATTTCGTAAACTTGTATTATTGTAAACTTAAAAAACTGTTAAAACATTAAAAAAAATGAACGAAACAGCAGGCAAACAGAAAATATAGCATGTAAAGTGCTGTATATTTTACGCCGTCAATTCGGTTCATCCCCTCTAACGCTGCGCAACCGCTGGGATCTTGTAATTCTCTTTGCGTTGTTGTTGTAAATTTGCTAAGTAGTTATTGTTGTACAGTAAGCTTTAATTTTTTGTGGATGAAATTTGTTTATATTAAACTTGGATTTTTTTCACAAATTTTAATCCCCATTTGGTAGTGGGTTTCGAAAAACTACTATTTTTTCTGATTTTTTAAAGTTTTGTTAGAAAATATTTTTTGCTTTAAACCACTGTGTAATATTTGTAATCATAGTAGGTCTGTTCGCGTAGTCGAATGTAAACGAAATATTTCAAAAGTTTTTACTAGAAAGTGCCTGTAAAGCGTTCGTTTACTGAGAGAAATGGGTAATAGAGAGGAAATCACATTTTCTCTCCGTTCAAGTTTTTTAAAGTTTTTATCATATTGAATTAACTATTCACGGAAAGCTTTATACAACTTTGAAATAAAACTCTAGGTTGCAATTGTAACTTTGAAGCACTTTTACTTATGAAATTTATATAATTTTTTAAAGAATTACCAGACCAAAGCAAAATCGAAAAAAATACACTTTTGACATTTGCTTTGAACCATCAATGCAAATTTTTAGTACAGTTGAAACTTGTGCTCTCTCTCTCACTTTTACTAAGTCTGTTCGCGTACTTTTCTGGTAAAAAAATGAAAAACGTCAAAAGTAATAAAATTGAGAGAGAATTAACTTCAAATTTAAAAAGTAAATGAACGCTTTCTGGTAAAATAATGAAAAATGTCAAATTAAAAAAGCTATACACACGCAGCTACCATTTGACATTTTTCATCTTTTTACAAGATGAAATTCTTCTTGTAAAAACTTTAAAAAACTTGAACGGAGAGAAAATGTGATTTCTTCTCTATTACCCATTTCTCTCAGTAAACGAATGCTTTTCAGGCACTTTCTAGTAAAAACTTTTGAAATATTTTTGATATGGTAACACTTTTGCTTAAAAGAAATACTTTCAGTAATATATAAAAAATTTAATAAATTGTTATAAGCTCTTAACAAAAATAATTATAATTTCATATGCCAACTGTAGCTACACGATTAGAATTCACAACAACTACAAAAAATTTCCGGCTAATTGCGCCAACAACAATTACCAAGGAAATCTACAAACAAGGACGCACAGAGAAGAACAAGTTCAGAGCGGAAGTTTTAAAACTTTTTGATTTCATCCTACATGTAGGACGGGCTGCAGTATGAGCTTTCGCCTATCCTACATGTCCGTCCGACCTGTCAAATCCATCCTACATGTAGCATAGTCCGAAACCCCTATTAGCATGAAAATTCTTATATAGCTGTAAGACGGTCCGTGGCAGGACAACGTCTTTCATTTATATTTTATATATAGGTTTTCGCTTCGGTCGGCAGTCCTCTCACTGCTATACTTTTTTTTTTTCTTTCAAATATTTCAAAAGTTTTTACTAGAAAGTGCCTGAAAAGCATTCGTTTACTGAGAGAAATTTTTTAAAGTTTTTACCAGAAGAATTTCATCTTGTAAAAAGATGAAAAATGTCAAATGGTAGCTGCGTGTGTTTAGCTTTTTTAATTTGACATTTTTCATTATTTTACCAGAAAGCGTTCATTTACTTTTTAAATTTGAAGTTAATTCTCTCTCAATTTTATTACTTTTGACGTTTTTCATTTTTTTACCAGAAAAGTACGCGAACAGACTTAGTAAAAGTGAGAGAGAGAGCACAAGTTTCAACTGTACTAAAAATTTGCATTGATGGTTCAAAGCAAATGTCAAAAGTGTATTTTTTTCGATTTTGCTTTGATCTAGTAATTCTTTAAAAAATCATATAAATTTCATAAGTAAAAGTGCTTCAAAGTTACAATTGCAACCTAGAGTTTTATTTCAAAGTTGTATAAAGCTTTCCGTGAATAGTTAATTCAATATGATAAAAACTTTAAAAAACTTGAACGGAGAGAAAATGTGATTTCCTCTCTATTACCCATTTCTCTCAGTAAACGAATGCTTTTCAGGCACTTTCTAGTAAAAACTTTTGAAATATTTCGTTTACATTCGACTACGCGAACATACCTACTATGATTACAAATATTACACAGTGGTTTAAAGCGAAAAATATTTTCTAACAAAACTTTAAAAAATCAGAAAAAATAGTAGTTTTTCGAAACCCACTACCAAATGGGGATTAAAATTTGTGAAAAAAATCCAAGTTTAATATAAACAAATTTCAAGAAAATCGAAGAACACTAGCAGTGAGAAAAATATATTTAAAATATTACATCCCAAAAATTGCATCCAAGCCCACTGAGCAAATTTGTTTCTATTGTTTATTAGATCGTAGACAAAAAAACACAAAATACAAAAAAAAATTGTTCTATTTTGACTAGCATTGAAAAAGTTATGAGTATTTATTTGAACACAGTTTCCTTATAATGCGATTATTTTAAAATGCAATATCTCTGTAACCAGTAGCCAAAAAAATCTGAAAATTTACTGAGTTATGCTGTTGAAAAAAAACATCAACATAGTAAAAAATAATAGAAATAAAAAAAAATTCTCCAAGCCATCCGATTTGACGTGGAATGCCCCATATATATATATTTGTTTATATCGTTTTTATATATATCTGAATTAATATTATTGTGTTATTATTTATATAAAAAAAAATTACATTCATTTTATTAAGCGCAGTCAGTAAGAATTGTTATTCATTGACTTCGAAATAAATAAATAAATAAATAAATAATAACAAAATTTTACATTCAGGAATTTAATCTCCAGCCAGCGATTTCGGTGCGAAGTGCGAGTGTTCAATTAAATTAAAATTGTGTTTTAATTAATAAAAGAATAAAACAAACAGTGGTTGCAGCACAAGAAATTGAAAAAGATTATTTAACAAACAGTAAGAGGAAAACTAATCAATGTTGCAAAAAAACAACCACAAAAGCGAAGTAAAAGAGAGTAGACGTGAAAAAACAAGTGCATGTGCATTGCAGCGGTCAGAAGATCAAAATATTAGCCAGCAACCAAATGAAGAGTTTCTTCATATATTTAATTTCGTTACGATAGCTCTAAAATGACGGGTGTTATCGTGATCACAGACGGACAGACCTACATGGCCAAATCACTCAGGTGGTGATGCTAATAAAGAATACCCAGTGGTAAATGGACACATGACGTAACCAATTAATTCTTATATATAATGTAGCTGCGAGGCCTCCAACTTCTGTATACAATTCTGAATTACATTTTTTCAGACATGGCCGCTAAAATACTGATAACATCTACCTTACACAGTAAACGACGATGGGATTAGGTATGCACAAGATAGGAGAGAACAAAGAAATGACGCACGAATTGAAGAGAACAAACAAAAATTTAACGAAAATCCTCTCTACGCCAAAAACGCAACGAAAAGTAAAGAGAACACACAAAAAAGTAGCTTTAAAATTTTGAATTTTAGCTTCCTACTGTATGAAATTTAGGCTGCATAAACTTAATATAAAGACGACGATGAAATGAAGGTTATTGATGATTTTAAGGCAATGTTTAAAATAACACCTAATTTTTACAGTGTTTATTGCTGAATCAGTTATTCCTCAGGGTAGCCACCTTGGTCCACTTCTGTTTATTTTAGCCATTAATGACGTAACCCACATCATCAAATAATCTCATCTTCTCATTTATGCAGATGATATGAAAATATACAGAACAATAGATGCTAAAGACAATTCAGATCTCCTCCAGTCTGATATAAAATCCTTTGAAATTTGGTGTTCTAAAAATATTATGTTTCTAAGTCCAGATAAATGCCAAACTATGACCTTTTCGCCTAAAAGAAATAATTTAATTTTTGATTATAAGATAAAAGATATTGCTTTAAATCGTGTAGATTCTGTCAAAGATCTTGGTATATGCATTGATTCTAAGCTATCGTTTAACGTTCATATTGATAACATTTGTTAAAAAGCATCTTCTATGCTCGGGTTTATAAAGCGCTGGGCCAAAGAATTCACTAGTATAATTACAACTGCAATGCTGTATTGTTCTATTGTGCGTCCTCATTTGGAGTATGCAAGTCAAGTTTGGTCCTCAAGTTACAATGTACATGTTGAATGGATAGAATCAATTCAAAATCATTTTGTTTGGTTTGCTCTAAGGTGCTCCTTTTTAGGTTTGCTCCTTATTAGGATCGTTTAAAACTAACAAAAATGCAATCTTTAAATGAGCGAAGGAAATCTGCGGTTATCGTCTATTTACACCAACTCATAACTGGTGCTTTCAATTAACCAGAACTCCTAACTCTTTAAAATTTTAACACTAAGCGTAGAAGCAGCAGAAGCTCTAACAATTCAATTTACTTATATTTTAGTAGAACAAATTATATAGCTACTGCTTCTTTAAATCGCATGAGTACCTTTGTTAACAACTGTAGCTTTTTTGATGTTAACTTATCGAAAAGTCAACTCAAAAGTAGATTGAAAACTAATGTATAATTAGATCTATGTAAATACATGGTTAGTTGTTATGTCTTGTATTGTCCCTGAGCCCAACCCATATTGTGGTGGGTAAATTTTTCTCACTTAAAATTATTTTGGACCACTTTTATCCATATCGTTGAGATATTTCAATTTTATTAAGGTTGGTTCTTAAAATGATATAATGCGAAGAAAGTGCGAAAAAGATGTAGTAGCTGAACTCAATTGTAATTGCATGTAAAACAAAAAAAAAATAAAATAAAAAATGGGGAACCCAAGGAAAAAACTAATTTCAGTTTTAAATGAACATCGATGAGACCCAAACTGAGAAGAAGTTTAAGGACTTCACAAACTTTTACCCAGCTTTAAAACATTTAAAAGAAAATTATTTTATTTTTTAACAAGAATTTATAATTTTTTTTTCTTTTTCTTTTCACTAGACGCCTTCTGATCTAAGAAAGAGAAAGAACCAGAAGGCATTGTTTGAAAGGCTTTTCAATCTGACAAAGAGGGTATTTTTTACGCAGAGTGGTTTTTAAGAAAACAGCTCTAAATTTGTAAATACATTTTTTGCATTTATTTTGAAGAAATCTAATGCACAAATGACACAAAATAGCAAGTTATATCTAGTGTGAACATTTTAAGTTACATCTTTACTCCTAAAGTACTGGGCCGATTTTTATGAAAGTAAATTTAAAATATCATATTTGTGCTACAGTTTTATTTAGGGGTATTTTTCTTTCGAAATTTTAATAATAAGTTTATTAAACCCCCCGTCAAACACATATTCTGAAACCTTCGAACAAACACATATGCCTGGCCAGACCCCTATACGTTTTTATGCATTTGTATGGCAAAAAGGGTACCGTAACTTTGAATTTCTAAGTATGCTTGTTTATTATTTCTGTCTTTAGACTTTTTTTTTTATTTGTTGATATATGTAGCTACCTAAATGTAAAAAAATGTTTATTCATTTTGTGGAATGCATGAAAAGCAAGTATAACCAACTTTAGAATGTTGTTGGCACACAGGATTAGTGCAGTAAAAACGTGTCTTCCTACGCAGCTTTTCGTCTTGCGTGGCACAAATTCTGCAATCTTTTCTGGAATGCAGTGTACTAGGGCCACTTTGTTGGTAAGGCAGCATGTTCCTGGGAATATTCAACGGCCTTCCAAAGAAAGATTCAATAGCCAAACGGGTTGAATGTTGTCCCAAAATATGTTTGTTGTTCATGCCTTTTTTCAGTATTAGCAAGCACCAATTGTGAACTCAGCGTGTTCAAGAACATTCGTCGCTTCTCTTTTCTGGTTCCTTCTGTATTTTCATTGCATGTGTTGTAAGCGGCTAGTGTTGTAAAATGCTAATGGCCAACGTCTGGCTGACCGTTTTGTGGAGTAATGCGTTACCGTTTGATCCATTGTATCAACGCCGGCCTTTGTTGAATTGTAAAATAATATAGCTTCCGGTTTTTTGCTACGCCTTCAACTTTCTCGGTGTAGTGCGCAGTGGACAGTAGATTTACTGCTTTGTTCTTTGGAATGTAGCTGCACACTGATACAAGGTGATCATAGAAACCGAACACAGATGAAAGCACTGGCCGTTTGCTGTCTTTTTTCACTTCTTTCGGAAGACACCTTTTGTTGGATCTAATGGTGCCAACGTATGCTAGTCCAATCAACGAAAGACGTTTAGCTGCGTCTAATGTTGTAAAGAAGTTATCAGCAATAATAGTTCTGCCTCTGTTGGCGTATCGATTAGCCAAACTCATGAGCTTATTTTCGGCTTGGTTTGTCTCTCGTTGTTTTGTTCTCCCTCTTTACCAGTGTTTAACGGATATTTGTTTTTCACATCGCATGCCCACCATACTTTTATGCCATACTTTGCGTGTTTTGATGGGATGTATTGCGTGAACTTTTTGCGCCAACGGTATAGAAATAGCTGCTCATCGATGGTTACACTTTCGTATGGTTCAAAATTACTGGCAAGATTGTTATTCAAGAAGTTCCATATGTCGCGAATGGGAGCAGCTTTGTTGGTTTGTTGACAAAATGCATGCGTACGACTATCGTCAAATCGTATACAGCGCATCAAAGTAACAAATCGTGTATATGACATGGCTGCACGGAATATTCGAAGTGCATCAGTTTTCCACATCAATCTTGAGAGCTGCATAGTATTATGATTGACACCAAAAGCCAATAATATCCCAATAAAAGCTTCAAGCTCAACACTGGTCATATCAACCCATACTCGTGGTGTGCAGCTTGCATGTTCTGCGTTCCATTTACGTGTAACTTTTTCTCCATATAGATTTGTTTGTGTTACGATGATGAACGTAATATTCGGTGAAAAGAAAAGCTTGAACACCTCAAGCGGAGTGGTCAGGTTTGTTTTTGGTCCACCTCTGAAGCGCATTATGTTGTGCTGGCGGAAACTCACTGAGCGGGTTCAGCTGTACTCCACTTTGTACCATCTTTTCCAAGCAAAAACCCGTCTGCAGCTTGAGTTGGTGCATTCTCACTTTCTTCTTCGGATTCCTCATCGCGGTCAAATATTTCATTTGCTTCAATTTCCAATTCATATTCAATGTTCGAGGCGTCATCTTCGGGCACAAAAGCTGTGTTTTCACCGCTTTGGTCTTCAAATAAATCTAGTTCTTCAGCTGCTTATGTGTGAAGTGCGAAATCACGCTGTAACGCTGATGATAGTTGTTATTGGAAATTGTCAGTAAGACTGCCTGTACGCAAGCGCGTATTGTACACAAATTCTAAATCCTCTGCCATAACAATAGCAATAATTTCACTTTAGTTTCCGCACAAAAAATTTTTATTTCTTACTGTCGATATTGTATGTTCAGCATTCAATAATAAAATAACTGAACTCATAACCAAAATCACAAACAAAAGAAAACAACATAAGAGAAAAATGAACACAAAAACTACCTGGAAGCAAACATCTGCATTGAATTCACATAAAAACAACCCAAAATATAAAAAAATACCTGGAAACAACAATTTGCACTGTATTTGCAGAAAAATAACCTTAAATGTGTATAACAATAATTTATTTCATTCAAATTGTATAGGGGTCTGGCCAGGCATATGTGTTTGTTCGAGGGGGACTTTATTGCAGTTTTCTTCGTGTTGGAACGATATTTTAAAATATTTTTTAAAAATAGAAAGACAACAATATTTTAGGCGGATACCGAGAAATACAGGTATCTACCTAAACTAGAAGTATGTTTAATTAACGCTCAAAAATTAAATATGCCTGGCAAGAACCATGTGTTTGTCCAAAGGTTACTAAAGGTATTTAGTTTTTTAAGAAATAAAGCCACCTGTAACGCAATGCTTGAAATGTTGTCTTTTGTTGCTTTTGTGTTGCGAGAGTTTCAATAAACTCTATATTGTTCTCCAATTTTCTCTTTCTCTTCTTGCTCAGCTAGCACAGCGCAACAAATAGAACTGATGAGCCTCGAGCAATGCGAAAAGTTAGATACATATAAATGCAGAGCGGCGCTCCAAAACAAAACAAAACACAACAAAACAAAAGAAAACAGACCATTTTTTATTTCTTTGATATGTATTGCCTTAACCCAATTAGGACGATGATGCCATATCGCATCACTAAGTTGGATGTCGCAAAACTAACCGTATCACATAAAAATTAGTCAAAATCAAAATTAGGTAAAAATTAGCACATGTGTGAGAAATTGTACCGTCCTTAAGACGTTAAGGAGATTGATTAAACAACAACAGGAGATTGATAAAAGAACAGTAGCCTGCTAGTAGTGGCATTAAATAAGTCCACAATATCAATTTTTTAAAGACTATTACTTTTTGAGTAGCCAAGTAGTAGAACCAATTTCAAATTATTTGAAAATAAGGTATTTTTAAATAAGTTGACTTTAAACTAATTTTAAAGTATTTGAGAATAAAGTACTTTTACAGCCCTATTATGGCAGATTACCAATTGAAGCATTATCAAGAATAACGTTGTAAACGACATTTTTTAGTGTTTTTTTTTTTTTTGCGAATACCTCTTAGAATCACTCTCTTATATTATATACAAACAGAACTGAGTAAACAGTTGAGCAGTTTGGGGTATTTTTATCGCATACCCAAAAAAAATTAATAAAAATGAATAAAAGTGAACAAGTGCAGTTTTGTCGTTTACAACGTTATTCGCAAGAACGCTTCAATTGTTTACCAGTATTTTGAATATTTCTATGTGTTTGTTGTAATTTTTTGATTTCAAAACAAAATTTGAAGCTCAAAAATAATACATTTTGATCAAAATTGTCAACTGCTTTTCAGTTATTGACAATTTCATTCAAAAATTCTGTTTTTTGAGCTTAAAATATTGTTTTGAAAACAACAAACATATAGAAATATAAAAAGTACTGGCTAACCATTGTTAATTTTCCAGAAAAGGTCTGTTAATGTAATTGAAAAGAAAGTACTTTCAAATTAGTTGACTCTAAACTAAATTTAAAGTAGTTGAAAATAAAGTACTTTTAAATTAGTTGAAAGCACATGTTGAAAACACAGTACGACAATTGACTTGCTCCAATGACAGCCCCATGTTAATAAAGTCAGTATGACAAGAGAAAAAGTTAGAATTTCTATAATTTTAGTTGAAAAAAAGTAGTTTTAAACTTATTTAAATTAGTTTATTTTCCTGCAGGGGTGATATTTAACTCTTCTCTATCCTCATTTGTTTGTGTTAACGGAAGTATCTGTGTGCGGAGGTATGTTTGTGTTAATGGGAGTATGTGTGTGTGGAGGTATGTTTGTTTGCCTGCGTATGTTTAGTTTTTGTTTATGTTTGTTAAATGAATTTAATTTGCAAAGTAATCCATCATCATCGACATACGTTGCCACGGTGCAAAGTTTGGGTTTTTGGTAATTAAGCACATTTTGTGCTTTTTGATAAATTGTTTAATTTTTTGCTCCATCTTTTTTCTTGGCTGTCTTTCGAAAGTAGCATCTTTTGAGATATTGGTTTTTACCAAGGCTTTAAAAAATAAAAAAATTAAGTTTGATTAATTCATTATACACTTGTGAGTCTTAAAGGTCAAAGTTTATTGAAAGAAAATTATTAATTTGCATCCTTATTCCATTTCTGCATAGCTAATTCATAAATTGGCTTGAAGAATCCTTATGGGTTACGCCAAGAAATTGAAATAAAAATATTTATGTTGTTTAAAGCATTTGCACTTATGATTGCAAAATAAAAAAATTGAGCACTTTTTTCAGCATTAATTAGAATTAATTACTTGACAAAATTTGATAAATAAACTTAAAGATTTTAAGCATGATCACCTAGCAGCTTGAATAATCCTAAGGCTTTTTTTACCAGCTGTTTAGAAATTAATTGATTTTGCTTTCGCTTTCAATACAAACTAAGCGGTTCTGCATTAAGCAATTTGTTGGAATTGATTGATTTCATCCATATGTCCTAAAACGCCCATCTCCACTTATGTCCTTAACCCTCCGATGGGTGAGTCATCCGTTGCCCTTATATGCAGTACAAGGTCCCCAGGGACCTATTTGTATTTGTATTTGTATGGAATTTTGTACGAAAAAAATTTTTTTTTCAATTTCTTTTTTTTTTGTTTTGTTATTATTATTTATTAATTATTAATTTTAAATTAATTCCAGAACTTTTTTTATATACTAACACTATGAATTTTTTGGAGTTTTATATGAAAAAAGCTTAAATAACTATTGTTGAGTAGATTATCACTCGTCCAAAATATTTTCTGTGCAGGTGTTGCATCGATGCATGAGTGTAGAATGCTCTGCACAAACTGGATTGTTGCAGGAATTGCAATAGGACCTAGTTTTCCGATGCCGTCCGTACTCAGAAGACATAGGCGACATGAAGATCTGTTTCCTCTAGGCGCAAATGGCGGTGCAGCTGCTTCTGCTTCTGTAGGTCTTGATAATATCTAAAAAAAACAAAAAGCAATAAGAACAAAAATATGTAGTTATTCTGCTTTTGAACATAAGAATTGATTTTTCTCACCTTTGCATCAAATGCTTCCAATGTGTTCCGTATCCTTGGATATGCGGTTGTTGAGCGCTCGTTCCTCTATGTTTGGTACTGCCAATTGTTTTGTCAGCATCATCAGGAATGACCGTCGTCTGTCACTTCTTCGAATTGGCTGCATTTCATTATATAAAATAAATGCTGCTAATGTGGCAACGTCCACCATATTATAAAACATGGCCAGTGGCCAGCGGTTATTGAGCGCTTGCATGTATACGTGCCAGGTATCTGGTCCATTATATCAACGCCTGATTTGTTGGCGTTGTAGTCCAAAATAGCAAACAGTTTCTGATTCTTAGATTGCATGTCCACACCGCAAGTTGTAACGAGGCTCCCGGTCTTCCGGGTCTATAGCTGAGGTAAGCTCGCCGGGATTCCAAGGTCCTTACAAAATTTATTAAAATTAAGAAGACGTGCAGGTATAGTTTGATTTATTTATTGAGGCTTTAATTCAATGATACATTGAGGCTATGATGATGGGAATAACGGGTGGCTCGGTGTTCCATAGGATCTTGGTTCTGATGTGGTTCTGGAGCTGGCCGTTGCAAGACGTAAAGTGTGGCGTTGTTCGTTAGCGATTGTCGTGGTTCGGGGCTTGTTCTCATTGTCACTAATGTGTAGGTACTGTTCGGTAATATTCGTACTATATGTTCCTAGTTGGTATCCGAAGACCCCGTTATAATTATAATAAGAGAACTATCACCACATCTTAGTTGGTATCCGAAGACCCCGTATAATTATATGAGTAAATATACAAACTATTACTTCTTAGTTGGTATCCGAAGACCCCGTATAATTATAGCAGCAAATATAAAAACTATTACTTCTTAGTTGGTATCCGAAGACCCCGTATAATTATAAATATAAAACCGATTACTTCTTAGTTGGTATCCGAAGACCCCGTATAATTATAGCAGCAAATATAAAAACTATTACTTTTTAGTTGGTATCCGAAGACCCCGTATAATTATATGAGTAAATATACAAACTATTACTTCTTAGTTGGTATCCGAAGACCCCGTATAATTATAGCAGCAATTATAAAACTATTACTTCTTTATATTTTCTTTTTTATATTTTCTTTGATAAGGTATCTACTTTTAGTTTATTTTTTCTTAACCCATCAAATTAAGCTTATTATTGAGTTTTAATGCCTTTTTTTAAGGTAAAACAAATTTTTTTACAAAATAATATTTTTACTAAGCAAATGATTTTTTCACTATTTCATAACTACTAATAACAATTCTGCGTATTTTGGTTGTTTTCATGGTATCACAAAATGTTTGAAAATTTTGAAATCCAAATGGAAAGATACTAAATAGGTAAAGTTTAGAAATCTCGCATTTCTTTATTAATATAAAGATATTCCACAAAAACGGATTTATGATAAGGCGATTATTGGTTTTTTATTAGGTTTACCACGTTTTTGAAACTAAGAACTTTTTAATTTTGTATTTTTATTCCCATTCAACAAATTGTGCAGCGGGGCGTATGAGTAACATTAAATTAAAATTTGCACATTTTTGAGGTTTTCTTTGCGTTAAAGTTTAGAAAATGATTTTTTACTTGATTTCTCTTGAAAAAAATCAATAAAAAATAAAACAAGAATTATATGGTCATTTCAGCTGTTAGTCATTAATTATTTTGTGCATGTTATAATATATTTGTATGCAAAGGATAGAAAAATGGATCTACAAGTTTTATGCCGACCAGAGACCTGCAGCGATGAACTGCAACAGCTTTTACACTCAGTACATACTTGGATTTTGTATGACTTTAATATCATTAATACCATACAACATATTCTACGCCATCGAACTCACCTACAACATCAAGCATGTTGCATTAGCCGATCGTACCAAAGTCAAACACTGTGTGATGTGTTCTTCGACTTCAGTGGAAGATATGGATGTATGCATAAAACAATTATGTGTATAAACAACAGTGCACGAACGACAATCATTGTAATTACGCATTATTTTGAGTTACTGCCTCTTGTACCATTGCAGGTTGATTTCATCTTCGGCTAAACAGTGATACAAAAGTAAGCTTTTGAACGATGAAATCAGCGCGAGCACTGCACTTTTACTCAAGTGTTTGTAGATTACTTCAGTATGAATAGAGTAAATAGTTTTTATACAGGCTGTCAGCATATATTAGGCTGTCGCATAGCATACTATCGAATGTTTATCTCAGTTTCCATCCAATTTATATAAAAATGTGCAATTTGATAAATATTTTAAAATATTTAGAAATTTTATATCTGATTCTTGAATCATTAGTACTAGATCATCAGTACTAATGATTAGAATGCGAAATTTTGCAAAAAAAAAGTTCATTATTTGATATTAAGGTGGCATTAAGGTGCCTCACCAAAATAAAATTGTGTGGGTCGGTTCCTCAAAATAATCATTGGTTTATGTTATGAATAATTCTCTCAATATTTCGACTTTAGTAATAGCTATCCGTGAGCTGTAATAGTTAAAAAAATATAAATTAATTTATTTGAATTTTAAAAGTTTTGTACGGAAATAAAATAAAGAAATATCAAAAATTTGCATAAATAACAGAAGTACAGTAACATCTGGATACAAAGAACCCCCGAAATAGGGAACAGCTTGAAATAGTGAAAGCTTTAGAAACAGACATTTCAAAGAATCAGAAGCAAAAAACTAAAAAAAAGGTTTTAAGACTTAAGCCAAAATATTCATTTTTTAAGAAAAAAATACGAATATTCTGGATACAAAAAAGAGGCCTTGTAAAGATTAGTTCACTATATCCAGATTCAACTGTATTTTGAGTTCCAATGCAAACATTTACAATTTTTTGATGCAATAATTTGTTACATTTTATTTATTGTGATGGCGCAAGAAATTTTTACTTGGAGTTATGTTATGACAGGTGAATTGACAGGTTTGTTTGATGGGATATGATTTATATTGACAAGTTTAGTTCTAGTACCTATTGCTATATGAATCAGAGCTTTGGCTCAGAGCTTTTTGTTGCTAGATTAGCATTAGCTCGTGCGCGTTAAACTTTATTTTCTGTGCCGACACTTGAAGCAGCAACAGCTATCGTAAAACAAGTCTTGTAGAAAAGGAAAAAAAACAGTAGCTAAAAGCCTTGAGGTAACTTTCGATTTTAATCAAAATTAAGAAGTACGAAAATAAAATATCCATATTTTTAGAAGAATGATAACATATAATCATAGGAGCAGTGAAAATTCGAACCCTTATAGGCATTAGATGAGAAAAAGATACACATATTATATGTTAAAAGTCGTGTTGAAACTTCCAACGCAAGTATATTTGCAGAAAGATTTGCATCAGATTTGCATCGGAGTGCACTGGTGAACGACCGTAGCAACGTGGTCGACTCAGCGCACTTACACACCACCGCAGGTACACAGGTAGTGTCTACCTCAGCGCACTTACGTGCAACCGTAGTCGATAATCATTGTAACTTCACTGGATACAATCAATCAAGACACTTCTAGCAACATTTAACATTTTTTTGTTAACTTAACTAATTTAACTACATTAATCTACCTTAAACTATTTAAATTTGAATTAAATAACTTTAATCTACATATTAGCTACTTAAAATATTAATAATTTTGAACTTAAATTTTAACTACTTAAAACATGATGAATTTTAAAACTAAATTTAATAAGTAACTAATCTAAGAAGAATAATTAATCAATAATTAACTTCATGAATATCTCTCATTCTGCTTCTCCCTTTCATATCTCGGTTTTTTTTTATATTGAAACAGTCATATTTTATTCAATTATTAAACATACATTATAATACATACATATCTGAGCAACATTTTCTTAACAAAGTTCGACCAACTTGTTTGCGCAAACATCGAGGGAACCTCATCAATAAAAATGTAAGTGCTCTGATTTAATATTACCTATTTCCTACAAAGTAAATATTCATTTAACTACCTTTCTTAAAACTATAAATTAATTTTATTAAAATAACCAAACAACAAAGAAAAAAAATTGATACAAATAATTGCAATATAAAAAAAAAATAATACAAAAGCAGAAATAAGAAAATATAAAACGTAAATTTTTTTGTCAAGTGAAAGATAGAAAGAAAGATAGAAAGAAAGATAGATAGAAAGAGAGAAAGAATGTCAGAACGTTAGCAAACAATGAAGTCATTTTTTTTTGACAAACTAACATACTTTTTTTTTCTCCATTCATGAAAATTATAAAGAGATATTTATAATTATAAAAGATACTATTGGGTTCTCCGTGTATTTTCTCTATCATTACCGTTTGTTAATGTGTTTACAAATAAGCTCTTCTTTTTTTTTGCAACAAATTTTGACAACGAATTAATTTCTAGTTATCAAGTAAGAGTTAAAGTTTTATTTACATTTAATCTCAGCGGCGGCTTTACTTAAATTTTAAGAGAGTTTTTTTTCTCTCTCGCAAAATGCTGCGAGCAGCATAACCTGTTCTTAGTTATATTGTTAGTATTAAATATGAATTAGATAAAGCTTGTTAATGCTTTAACGCAGCAATGTTGCAGAAACATTTCTTATAACCTATTTCTTTATTCTTATAAAATAATCAATGAATTAAAAAAAAATATGAATTGCGTTTAAATTAAACATAACATGTGAGTTTCTATTCTCTCTGGTGGGTGGATTTATGGATGGGAGTGGGAGAGCTTTATATAATCTTTCAGTCATGGTTGGGAAAGGGAGGCTCGGAGGCTATTCATCCAGTATAGTCACCACGTCTTTGATTTGTTTTGTGTTTCAATCTTCTTAGTTTAGTTCTTCTAATTGCTTCAATGCAGTTGCTTCGAATCAGTTGGTTGGATTTTTTCTTTCAATATAAATTTTATTGCAATTACAATGATAATGATACCTTAATAATAAAAGTCCGCTAATAATCTGCAGAAATGCTAAACAATTTTGTTATTTTTTTTCATTCTTTATTCCGTCTGTTATTTAAAAAAGTTACCATCGTATTCATATTGCACATTTTTTTTTGTGCGAGTCAAAACAATTTTTATCAATTTCACTGTGAAGAGCAGTTACAAAGTGTATACGAAGGGTGCCTTTTATATTTCGGGATTAGAGAACAAAAACAAATATTAATCATCGAAAATCACTTTATTGTTTTTCAAAATATTCTCCATGAAGATCTATACACTTTTGCATGCGTTTGAACCAATTGTCGAAGCACTTTTGCCACTCTGATTGAGGTATCTCCAAAACATGCATTCTGAATGCCGCAACCGCTTCTTCGGGCGTCGAAAATCGTTGTAGTTTATTCTTCGCGGTTGGGAATAAAAAGAAGTCATTCGGTGCCAAGTCAGGACTATACGGCGGATGGCCCATCAAATCGATGTTTTGGGAAATTCGTCTTGGAGTGAACTACGACCACGATTGAATTCACCATACCATCGATAAACACTGGTCCTTGATGGAGCTTCATCGCCAAAAATTGAATTAAGTTCATCCATGCACTGTTGCTGTGTTAATCCACGTCGAAAGTTGTAAAAAATAATCGCAAGAAAATGTTCACGATTTAATTCCATTTTTGGACCGAGATGAATCTTTTAAGTTACTATAAACAACACAAATAGCGCTCGTATGTCAAAACATTCTGAGTACGTATAAGCTAACAAATGTCAAACTTTGCGATAGAGCTTTCAGTTGACAGATTGCAACACCAGGGTTGCCAAATCCCGAAATATAAAAAGGCACCCCTCGTAAGATTGCTGTGCATGAAAATATAAAAACTGTATGATGATAAGAAAAGTGGCAGGAGTAAGAACCTTACGACAACACACGACGAGCACAGGCCTGGAAGCCTACAAGCATGCACGTTGCTCTTATTCTACTATTCAATTTATCAATTTATTGATAAAATATCAATCAACCATCATATTATTTACACCTATTACACTTTCAAGAATGTGCGTTGAAAGGACTTGAATGATATTAACCCATTTGTGCTCACTGTACTCGCTTCTACATCTTTTTACATACCCTTTCGTCTGTTTCACCACGTGCAGAACTTTTTTTTTAATCATGGTCTATAAACAAAGCTACCCCTTTTTTGAGAGGCAATGTTTTTAATTGAAGAGACTCTATTGTAAAAAAATTGTTTTAAAATTTACATTTTTCAATAAAAAAAAACCAAAAATTATTATTTAAAAATCATACTTAATAATAAAATTCCTACGAAAAGAAAAATTCTCTTAAAAATAAAAATGACCAAAAATGTCTAAAAGCGGTTCTTATTTGGAATTAAGGAAATATAAATGACTGTTGTAAACAAACAAGAAATGTCTTAGAAGCAGCAGAAAAAAATGGCATGTCATCGAAATCCTAGACCTGCTAATGACGAATTTAAACCTCAAAGAGAGCTGCAGACCATTTTTCAAACAGCGCCCATATCGAAAATGACTCAAACATAACATTTTTTTGAAAAAAAGTTGTTGCTTTATCAAAAATCTGCATTCGTACAAAACCTTATCAAAATCATCACTGAAAGTTATTTTATACAAAAATGGCGTCTGACATAATTTTTAAAAAACTAAATTTAAATATCTTTAAAAATTTACTAAACAAATTTTATTGCTCACTCAATTAAACTTTAGAATTTATTTTAAAAAGAAATCAGCTCAATTCAACCATTGGTTAATGAGCTACAAGCTCTCAAAAGTCATGCAAAGTAACTGCAATGTTACTGCAATGTTACTGCAATGTTACTGCAATGTTACTGCAATGTTACTGCAATGTTTCTGCAAATACATTGTGTTTAGAGAACAAAAGAAGCGCTGGTTTTTGTATGCAGTAGTTACGTTATATGTCTTTGTTTTGTTGCTTTTAAATGACCATACTTACCATTGCATACCAGAAGTTGAAAAGACCCTGCGCTGCTTATCAAACCAACAACTCGAATATGCATTATTCGGTCTTACGATACGCTCACACACAGTTGGTTTTAATGTTGCAAGTATGTTCGACACAACAATCGCAGCGCTTGCGTAGTGCGGTCATACTGTCAAAGTATTTGTTGAGGGTAGATTGCAAGTAGCGAAAATGTTATTGCTTGCAGATCTCTGATGCCGACTCTCTGCGGTTCGTCATGTGTGTAGAGAGCTTTAGAGGGACTGTTCAGAAATATTAATTTTAATTGAAAAACATTCTTTGACATATAGAGTTTGAACACGTATTTTACACGGTTCTTTGGCATACTGTTCAATCACCATAACGCGTGATCCACGACCACGATCGCCGCATGCACTGCATCGAGTTAAATACGATCGTCTTTAACGTCTCTGAAAATTGAAACAAATCAAATTTTAAAAATTTTGAGAGATCTTCAACAGAAAAGTTAAATTTTTAAGCTATTTTGGTAAATTTCAAACTACACCATAACATTCTAGAACCTTCCAGAACATTTGACTACATTTCATCGTTAATTATGAATCGTCATTAATCAAAAGCTCAACTAAAAAAATTGTTTAAATTATCTTATGCAAAACATACGTAATGCACAAAAGAAAAATTAACAAGAAATGGTAAAATTAATTAAAACAGCAACATAGGATTAAAAAGCAAAACTAGCTAGAGCACAATAAAAAAGCATTTTATGTGTGTGCGGCGGTAAGTATTTCAAAGTCAACGAAGTGAATAATATAACAAAAAAAAAAGAAAACAAAACTTAAAACAAAACCATGTAATTTGAAGATGAGAGCTGCTCTTGACTTGAAGCGCTGACCTCGTTTTAATTGTGTAAATGAATGTAGTTTCACACAAACGCACACATAAACAGACGTACACACAACAGCAGCTCCTTGATAAGTGTTGGTGGGGGCGCGGGAAGGTACAACTATGGACTTGGTATGGTATTGGTTATGGTGCTAAACGCACTTGTCTCTCGCGGTATATAATGCACGTTATCGATCGTGTCTTGCAATTGGTTATAAAAAATATGTGTTTTGTTTCCTAGAAGCTGGTGTTAGGGCTATAAGACTCAAAATGGACGAAGCGTTGTCATAAAACTCTGACGTGTGAATGTGTTTTATTAACACCAGCATTTAATAAAAATCTTTTATTGCACTTTTCTGAGACTAATTGTGAGTAAAAACGAAAACTTTCTTCAAAACAACAGCTTGTTTTCTTTAATTCTACACTTGGCAATTCGCTTAGCAAGTGTATATAATCGTCATATTTCAAATGGATATAAAAAACTTCACTCATTAAATCTAGCATCTTGCCTAAGATTTAAACAACTTATAAGATACATTCAAAGTTGAATAAATTAAGTGAACGCACTTCATTAAATTAACACAAATGTATGTTTAATTAACACAGATCTTTACAAACACACCAACACCTTTATTAATAGCCATGGATATTATGTCAGAGAAAGCAAAACTTATGCTTTAAGCTAGCTCAGGTGTATCTACGTCGTTATAACGACATGCAAATATAGCAACATACAAACAAAATAGCACACAAGTACACCAACACAAACAGAAATTGTGTGCAAGTAAATAAAATTTTGTTTAAACAAAGCCTTGCTTCAACGACCAACAATAAACTGATTTTCGCCATACTGTGTTGAATACCAAAAGAGAGTCAAACCAACCGAAATCACCTACTCGAACAACAAACCAAACCAACCAGTAACAGGGTTGGCAGCCCTGGCTGGCATTACTTCATGCATACTCGCACACTCACAGATATGCATTCGCATATAAACAGGCAAACCAACAGAAACAAACAAACACACAAAAGATGCTATTCACTACTGCGTTGGTTTTGCTGAATTGCACATTTAATTTTTTTGAGTCGATTTTTTGGCGAAGCTTTTGCTGAAGCTTAAATTAAAAATATAGTTTTTTCATTGGGTTTTTTATCAGTATTTTATAAAAATAATTTAACAATGCTGACATATTTACAGTTAAAAGAGTGAGTTTCCTCAAAGAAAGGTTAAAACCAACTCCTATTTTTTTAAATAAACTTAGAATCCTGACAAACTAAAAACTTTTGTAGCATATAAACTATATACGTGATTTTAAGGTATAACAACATGTCTTAGTTTTTTCACATTTTTTGGGGACCATTCTACTGATTTAATCTATTAGTCACCAAGAGCTTATATAGTATTTTAGATAATTTCTCAAACATATGTTTGCAAATCAAATAGGGAAAAATATAAATGAATTTAATAATAATGTTAAAGGACAAATGTCATTTGCAGAATTTATAGAAATCGTGTTCTATGAGCATTACAATAGATATGTTATGAAAAATTTTTTCAAACAAAAAGACATTCAAATAAGTCAGCATTCAAATCAAAAAAAAATCGAATCGACTTTGAATCAACATTTTTTTAATTTTTTTTTCGGCACTTTTCACTACGAGAAAATAAAAGAAAACTTATTTCATTTCCTGAAATTACGCAAGTAGAAATAAACTGCTTTTAACTTAGACCAAAATGCGACCGAACAAGAATCTAAAAGCAAACATTTTAAAGTAATTCCGGCTAAGCAAGGTTTGAACAGAGGCCGTGCAAAAGGCGTGAACAAGGGTCGAATGGCTGCCGAACAATGATAAAACTCAACCATTTTAAGGAAATTTCGGCAAACTATGTTCTTTGAGCATAACTAGAGCTATGTTATTGAAAATTTATTTAAACAAAAAAACATGCTTAACTCAGCATTCAAATCAGAAAAATTCGAATCTACAGTGAATCAAAATTCGTTAATTGTCTTTTCGACACTTTCCACTACGAGTGAATTAAAGAAAACGATGTTATTCATTTTATTTAATTAATTATTTAATTCATTATTTAACTTAATTTCTTTAATCTCTTATTTAATTTCCTGAAATTACACCAGTACAAATAAATTACTTTTAACTCAGACAAAATAACGACTGAACATGGATCGAACATCGGCCGAACATGGATCAAAACGAAACAATTTTGAAGTAATTTTCACAAATTATGTTCTATGAGTATAAGTCAACTGTGAAGATGGAAACTATGTTGTAGAATACTTACTTACTTACTTAGTTGGCGCTACAACCGTATGTCGGTCTTGGCCTCATCTAAGAATTTGCGCCAGCCATTTCTGTCTTTCGCTTGCTGGCGCCAGTTGGAAATTCCAAGCTTCGTCAGGTTGTCCTCTACTTGGTCTTTCTAACGAAGATGCGGTCGCCCTCTTCTGCGTTGACCGCCGCTGGGTACCGAATCGAATGTTTTCTTCACTGGAGCATCGTCTTTCATGCGCTGAACATGACCAAGCCAGCGAAGCCGCTCGATTTTAATGCGCTTGACTATGTCGATGTCAGCGTACAGCTCATACAGTTCATCATTCCACTGTATTCGGTACTCGCCATTGACGCAGATTGGTCCGTAGATCTTACGAAGAATCTTTCTCTCGAATGCTCCTAAAGTCTTTTCATCTAAACTGCTCGGCGTCCAGGTTTGTGATGCATAAAGTGGACGGGCATGATGAGCGATTTATAGAGCGTGATTTTCGTTCGTCGAGAGAGGGCTCTGCTTCTCAATTGCCTACTGAGCCCAAAGTAACACCTGTTGGCAAGAGTTATTCTTCGTTTGATCTCAATGCTGATGTCGTTGGTTGAGTTTATGCTGGATCCCAGATAAACGAAGTCCTTCACAACCTCGAAGGAGGTATTGGCAACGGTAACGTGGGTTCCAAGACGCTGGGACTGTTTGTTTGTTGACACCAAGTATTTCGTCTTATCTGCATTCACTGCCAGACCCATTCGACTTGACTCTCTTTCTAATCTGGAAAATGCTGCACTGACTTCGCGCGTATTATGGCCAATGATATCTATGTCATCAGCATACGCAAGCAGCATAACACTCTTGTAGAATATTGTGCCACTACGTCTCAGATCAGCAGCTCGGATAATCTTTTCCATCATTAGGTTGATAAAATGGCATGATAAGGAATCACCTTGTCTGAAACCTCGTTTGGTAATAAATGGTGGGAAGAGGTCCTTCCCAATTTCAACTGCGCCAAATTCATACCAAATTCAGACATGGTGGAGTACAGGTGCTTCCTTATTGGGCTGTCGAAGACGGCTTTGTAGTCGACAAAAAGATGGTGGGTGTCGACTAGTTTTTCTTGAGTCTTCTCCAAGATTTGTCGTAGCGTGAAAATCTGGTCGATGATGGACTTTCCAGGTCTGAAACCACACTGATAAGGTCCGATCAGTTCGTTTACAATGGGTTTCAATCTTTCACATAAAACGCTCGACAGGACCTTATATGCGATATTAGGGAGGCTTATCCCACGGTAGTTGGCACAGATAGTCGGATCGCCTTTCTTGTGGACTGAGCAGAGCACACTGAGATTCCAATCGTTCTGAATGCATTCTTCCGACCATATTCTGCATAGAAGCTCGTGAATGCATTTAAACAGCTCAGCAGGTAAGCCATCAGCTCCCGCGGCTTTGTTATTTTTAAGCCGAGCTATAGCTGTCAGAACTTCATCATAGGCAGGGCAGCGGAACCTCGACGCTGTCATCCGAAATTGGGGTTTCCGGAATATCATCTCTATTGGCGGGATTGTTCTCAGCTTCGCCATTTAGAAGCTTAGAGAAGTGTTCCTTCCATAACGTCAGTGTTCTCTGGATATCTATCACTGGATTCCCGTTTCCATCCTTGCAGGAAGAGGCCCCGGTTTTAAAACCATCGGCAAGGCGTCTTATTTTTTCGAAAAATTTTCGGGCCTCATTCCTGTCACCATACATCTCAATCTTCTCCTGCTGGCGCTTTTCTGCCTCTCTTTTTTCCGCCTGAAAATATGTCTCTCTTCCCTCCTCTTTTCTTTGTATCGCTCCTTAGCAGCGCGCGTTACAACCGACTGCAGGGTGGCTTTGTAGGCGGCGTCTTTCTCTGCAGTGGAGTCGCAACACTCCTGGTCGTACCACTGGTTTCGGCGAGGGCGGTGGTAGCCAATCACCTCTTCAGCAGCCGCACGCATGGAGTTTGAAATGTGTGCCCACTGCGCGCATATATCATCGATTGGAGGAGTGCTTTGAAGCAGGAGTGAGAGTCGAGTGGCGAAAGAATCGGCGTCTATCTCACTATCTTGTCGACGTCTAGCTTTCTCTGTGTAGGGTTGCGTGTATTCTTAGCTGCGCACAGACGTGTACGGATCTTGGCTGCAACAAGATAGTGATCCGAGTCAATGTTTGCACCACGGATCGTGCGTACATCCAATACACTGGAAGAGTGCCTTGCATCGATCAAAACGTGATCAATTTGATTCTTGGTTTTTTGATCAGAGGACATCCAGGTGGCTTTATGAATATTGAGATGCTTGAATCTAGTGCTACTTACGACCATGTTTCGTGCTGCGGCGAAGTCAATCAGCCTCATTCCGTTTTCGGAGGTGTTGTCGTGGAGGCTGAACTTTCCGACTGTTGGACCAAAAATGTTTTCCTTGCCCCACCTAAGCGTTGAAGTCACCAAGCACGATTTTTACGTCGTGACGGGGGCAGCGCTCGTAAGCATTTTCAAGGCGCTCGTAGAAAATTTCCTTGATCTCATCGTCCTTGTCTTCTGTCGGAGCGTGCGCACATATTAGGCTTATATTGAAAAATCTAACCTTGATGCGGATTATGGCAAGTCGTTCGTTCACAGGTGTGAATCGCAGGACGTGGGGCCGTAGTCTCTTGCCAACTACAAGTCCGCATCCAAACTCGTGCTTCTCCGCATGGCAGCTGTAGTAGATATCACAGGGTGCATGCCGAATGCAACCCTGTCCCTTCCATCGCATTTCTTGGATAGCAGTGATATCAGCTTTGTATCTTTCGAAGACATCAGTCAGTTGGATAGAGGCACCTTCCCAATTAAGGGTTCGGACATTCCAGGTGCATATCCGTAAATCATTATCAGTTTTTCGTTTGCGGAGGTCGTCATCAGATTTGGGGATCAGTTTTCTTCTTTTCTTAGTTGTTTTCATTGAAATATTTTTTTACGGGTGGGCTTCAAACCCGACGCACAACCTATTTTAAACCTAGGGAGGCCCGCCGCTCAGATTAGCCGCCAAACTAACGTTTGTCAGTTTTGACGTTGCCCAGGAAACACCACGTGGAGGTTTGAGTGGACTTGAGGCGATTTCACAAAGATTATGCTGGCCTCGCCAGGTTGAGACAGTCAGACATGTTACATTGTTACATCGCCCCCAGTTTGGAATTCTATAATTTACCAAACTAAATGGCCAAACCTTTCAATGGCCAAATGCCGTACTTAATAGGGTAGAACTAAATTAGCTCATATGCTTTAATTTAAAACTCATCTCAATTTTGTTTTCAAAAAGTGCTGATATTTAAATGATGAAAAATACCAGAATTATTTATGTTACAATTCTTACATCGTCTCTTGAACTCCACCCCACTATTTCATTTTCAACATCGTTTCATACATTGAAGTTCACGTTTTCTTCCGCGTTTGTTTCGTATTTGTTTTTCTTTCGCTTCCTCATTGACTCATTGATTGACTTTGAAACTCTATGCTGTGTTTGCACTTGTGCAGCTAATTGGGTTAACTGGCCAGTGAGCGCATTGTTTACATTTGTTCATGCCGAAATGTTAGTCATGACCTAATGCCATTCAATAAGCGTTGTTTGTGTCAAAAGAAAAGAAAGAAAAACAATATTCGTCGCTGCATAATTTTTGCTGGTGTTGTGGTCTCGTAATACTACTATCAATAAAATTTGAATCGGCATTGAATCAAAACACGTACACTGTTTTTCGACACTTTTCACTGCAAAAAAAAATAAATAAACTTTATTTAATTTCCTACAAGTACGCAAGTAAAAATAAATTACTTGTAACAGCGGCTGAAAAAGTATCAAAAAGCAACTATTTTGAAGTAAACTCTCGGCTAAACAAGAGTTGAATAGCGTCCATACGATTGCCAGGTTTGCAGGAATTTTGTTCGAACAGGGGCCGAACCAGGGTCAAACAGTGGTCGTACAAGGGACGGATATATATAAGATTAATTCTATGTCAACCTAAAATTCCCCCGGCCATTAAAGTTTTTGAAAAATAATAACTTTTATGGGCTTAAAATTGTTATCAAAGCATTCACTTTTCAGTTTAATTCAATTCAATTTTATTCATGGTTTGTGAAAATGGGTAAAACCCGTTTTTAGGGACTTAAGATCAATGTGAAAGTTTATATTTTTGTTCTTGCTTAAAAGCCTTCTTTTGAATGCCATGTGTTCTTTTTTTACATGTAAGATAGATGCCACAATATGGCAGCTTAAACCAAAAAATGCACCCAAAAATGTTCACTTCAAGCTTAATCAAACCAAAGTTCAATTCTTTGTAGACTGAATCATATTTACGCAAAAACGAACTCGTGGCAATAAAATTTTTTTGAGCTGTCTTCTTTTGAGTGACATTTTTTTTAATTCAAAGTAGCTGCCAAAATGCGAAGGGTTAAAGAAGAAAACTACTGAAGAAATCATTTAATTCAGTGTTTATTGGTTTGTAAGATAATATTATTACATATTCCATTTTTTTAAATTTCATTATACTCCAAAAAAATTTAAGTGTACCTTAAAACGTTGGTGAACCTACTAACACTAGCAAACAAAAAGCTTTCGACTGCCAAAAGAAACTTATGGTAGCAGCCCACCGGGAAAAAAGAATCAATTGTGTATGAGAAAAGAATCAATTCACTTTTCCAATTATTGATTCTAGAATTGATTATTTTTAACATTGTGATGTCCTACAAAAAGTAGTACATTCTTTTCTGCCTTCCACTTGAATCACTGCTGAAATCGATTCTTTTATTCGCTTATAAAATGGATTATTTTAAATGAAAAAAGTATAAATTTTTTTAATATGAGAAAAGTATGAATCGCTAAGAAGCCCTTTTGGAATAGATATACATGAATAAATTCCATAATGCATAGGTTTGTATGGCAGAATTAAAAATCTTTTATTCTTTTTTAAATAATTAATAAAATATTATATTATAGTAATTCAAATTAAAAGAGATAATTATTAGGTAATTTGAAGGAATAAATAATATTTAGACAGACGAGATTTAGATTATAATAATACCACATTTATTGCAAAAGTATTGATGTTTATGATGTAGGTTGTTCCTTCCGTTTTGCTTTGAATGTATCCTTATAGTATTTAGATTTTGACTTGCGTATCCTGGTCGTATCCTTCCTTGCAAATGCACTCTGCATTTAAAAAAAAACATTAAGAAATGATTTAAACAAGTAAAGAGCAATGATTTTTCATAACTTACCAAACAATACATTATTAAAATTTTCGAGCCTTCTGAAGCAGTTTGTTCTTTTAACGCTGACAAATCAAACAGAAAGTAAAATTTTTAAGAAACGCTTGAAAGGAAAACAACAGAACAATTGTTTTTCAAAAATATCTGACAAAAACAAAAACATCAACAACAAACAGAAAATACAAATCGTAACAGATTGATTCTTTTTTCGCTTATAACAGAATTTGTTTCAGAATCAATTCGTTTTTCACTTACCATAAAAGCAAGCAAGGAATCTAACAACATTTACTTTATTATAAATTGTTATATACTTCATAATCGATTCCTGCAGCAATAAAAACGAAGCAATAAATTTTTTGTTTATTGATTCCAGTACATAGGTTTTGCTTTAAATTTATATATTCTTTGGAATTCATTCTAAAATGCATCACAAGTATCCATTCAATTCCTGATCTTTTTACGAATTAATTCTCATTTTCCCGGTGGGAGAGAGAACTATTTGTCGACAAGCGGCAATAGTGCACCTTAAAAACTTGAGGCAATAAAAAAAAATGTTGATTGTGAACTAATCAAATATGATAAACTCAAAAACAATTGTTTGAAGAAAAATTAATGCAATGGGATGCATTACAATAATCCATTAACCATAAAATATGATTGTAATAAAAATATCTACACATGCCAAAACACTTCTTTCAAGAGCAAATGCAAACCAGAAACATTAGCAACGTGCAGTAAGGATTTTCTTTATTATTTCGAATGCAAATCGTTTAAGCATATTCGATGAACAACGTGATTTCGTTTGCTGTTGCACATGCAAATTTTTCAAATTTGTTATTTGAGTGCAGTTTGTGTTGGTTTTGACATCAGCTCTAATCAAAATTGATACGTAAATTTTATTTCAAAACGACCACTATTCGACCCGTGTTCGGCCGCTGTTCAGCTTTGACCCTTGTTTGGTCGTTTGACCCTAGTTTGGCTGCTGTTCGGATAGTAAAATTTTTACTCAGGTAAGCTTATTAACGAAAAAAGTGATACTATTTGCAAAAAATTTAAAAGTTTCAAAAAAGAAGAGGTGTTTTCAAGTGCTCGCTCTTCTTAAAAGTTACATTTATTTTATTGAGGTGAGTCAAGTAAATTTTTGTTGCAATTTGTTAATGGCAGTCGTAAGATTATCTGGTGTTGAAAATTTTAAGCTGTAACTTAAATAAAATTTTGTCTTTTCAGGCTATCTGCTACATACAGTAAGCCGATCGATTTTTCAACTTTTTAAAAAAACGTTGTTTTTGCTTGCAAAACTCTTGAAAAATCTGGCAACACCGAATGAAGTGTTATAACACACACAAACATACACATTCCTAAATATATTCATGCATTTGTACAGCGGCGTCCAAAACGAAAGGATGTGCTTTGCACATTTTGTCAGCCGCAATTCGGACGGAAGTTGCTTCATTTTGCGTCAACTTTTTCGAGGCTGCAAACTTTTCATGCCTTCTCCACAACGTTTTTCGGTCATCATTCATCGCATTCACATGCATGTTTGTTGTGCGGCATATTTTGACGTTTGACATCTAAACACAAGCGCATACATGCCTTGCATGCCAACCGTACGAAACACATACAAACACAGACAAAGTAGCGCAACAACAGCCGCTTCTGCAGCTTCATTTCCGTTTCCGTTCACTGTTTGCCGCTGTTAATGTTCGTGTGCTTACTTTTGCTTGATGATGTCGTCGGGTTTTTCTGCACACATTCAAAAAGACCTCAATTCAGGATTCAACGTCGATGACGGCGATGCTTAACTCACTGTTCCGTTGAATGAAGCGTATCTGTTTTTGCGCATATTTACTTAGCGTGTGTGTATGTGTGTTTGTGTGCTTAAATGTATATATTTACACAACAAGATCAAAAATAAATGACACGTGTTTTCATGCCATATTTATTTTTATTTTTCATTACTTACATTTTAATTAACAAAACAGCATGAGTTGGCGCAACTCGTCGGTCATGCGGAAGTTTGAGCTGATTTAAAGTTCTTTTTTTATTTTAAAATTTTTTTACAAAAGAATTTACCAAATTAAGCTATAGAATGAATTAGCATATTTTTTAATGCTGATTAGGGTTGGCACTGCTTTTAATTGAAATCAGCGAAGTAATTTTTTCGAATTTTTTTTTTCAAGCAGATTAGCGTTTTATGTGAGCACACAATCTCTTTTAAAGAAAAACTTTTCAAAAAGGGAAGGAAATTAAATTAAATCAGAAAATAGCTGTAACAACTCAAAAACCTAGAAAACTGATTTAGATGTGTTAAAGTTCTTAAAGCTTAACTTCTTACATCTATAAAATTGGTCCTATATCTATATGTAAGATATAGGCAGAGGCGGATCCCGAAAAATATTTCGGGGGAGTTTAAAAATATTTATGTACGTTATCTTAATATATAAAAACGTTGGTGCGTATGTGTGTCCGAGCATCACGGCTGAACCACTAAAGCGATCGACCTTATATTCACACCATATGTTCGTGCGGTGCTCTGGAATGTTTTTGTTTATGTAAGATACCCTAGGTGGCGCTGGGGTTGAAAACTCTAATATATGGGCATATTACGCCCAAATTCACACCAAATATTGTTTAAATAAAAAAATAAGTACAATATTTGACAAAATTTGGATCCGGTAGTTGGCGCTGGAGTGGAGATATTTACAAAAATGTAGGCTTCATCTTATCTTAATTTATAAACACGTTGTCTATCTAACTACATAATATTCATACCATTTGTGCGTGTGGTGCTCCGGAGTGTTTCTATATTTTTTAGACTCCCTCCTCTAAGTAGCGCTGTGGTCGCTTTTTCGAGTGGAGATATTTACGAAAACGTAGTTCTCCCTATTTGAAATTTTTATATCAACAACATTCAATTAAAATATATCGATATATATTCAATTAAAATATATCATATATATCGTTCTCTTCTTACCGTTTAGACGTGTTTTTGCGAGCTCTTACTTTTAAAGTTATATTTAGCCAAAAGTTCTAAATTAATAAATATAAATAGAAATAAACAGCTTTGATCAACTTGCACATACATCTGGAAGCGTGGTAACGTGGATTTCATCCTTTTAAAATACTTGATATTTAATTTAATTTTAACATATATATATATATATGTATATTTGTTTATAACTTGCTTCTTTCCTTCTTCCTGTTTTGTTTTTAGCGCAAACAAGTTTCTATAGAGCAAATTATCGTATTTTCTTTCTACATCTGTTTTAACGCTACTGCAAAAACTCTACTGCTTATAAAACTTTTCAATTCGTTGGTTCTACAAAATCAGGGCTGCAAAGTTTCTACAGTACAGTGTCTTTAAACAAAATAAACTGTTTTTCATTAAAAGCATTTAAGTTCATTTTTCTCCTTTTACTTTCATCTCAACTTTCTCAACTTTCTATTAAACTGAAAATGATCTGCAATTTCCGAAACTGCGCTGTAAAAGGTGAATCAGATCGGCTGATTACTTGCTGGTTGTGTAATTCATTTTTTCATATCAAGTGTGCAGCGTTAACTGCGAGGATCTTCGATGCACTCAACGAAAGTAAGGGACTTCATTGGTCCTGTGAAGATTGCAGGTTTACAAACGTTGAGATCTTTAAACTTATTAGACAATCTCGGAAAGGTTTTTTGGAGGTGGCTAAGGATCTTAAGGTAGCACAAGATAGACTGAGTGAATACGAAGATTTGTTTAAAAAGTTTAAAATTATGGATGAAGCTTACAATTCTACAAAACGTAAACGTTCAAACAAAAATCTTCGTAGTTCAGCTAAAACTACTGATATAGCCATGCCATTGCCCAATAACAATACTGATCTACCTTCTACTGTAACTGTTTTCCCTAATGTGAACATACAGCTTAAAGATCAATCAACTGGAGCTGTCAATACTGATCAAATGACTGATAATATCGCACCAACTAAGGTTGCTGCGTCAGCTGATCAGATTTCTCCTTCTGTTGAAGCAATACCAATCATAGAGGAAAATGCTGATTCTCCTCGCGTTTCTGGCACAAAAAAACTTACGCTGAAACTTGTATTGCCTCAAATGTGGTCCCCGCACCTTCTCAAATTACTTCGGTTTCTACAGGAGCGATACCGAAACAAATATCGAACAGCAGTATCAAAGCCCCTGTTCATAAAGAACTTGTGATTATTGAGATATATAACTGGAGATTTTAACCTGCCAAACGTTTCTTGGAACTGCTGTTCTGAAATTCCTGGAATAGTTTTACCTTCGTCTGAATGTTCATCCGATAATTATTTTTTAAACGAGCTCTCAATCCAAGGCCTGTTCCAACTTAACTGCATCTTTAACAAAAATAATCGTTTGCTTGATCTGATGTTTTTCGATGACAGCAATATCGCTTCTGTGTCTAAAACAGATCCTCTAGTTACACCCGAAGATTCTCATCATCCAACATTAGAAATTATTTTAAATTTTCCAAAACCATCTGTGCAGTATTATGATTCTCAACCACCTATTGAGTTTAACTTTAAAAAAAAAAACTACGTGATTTTGAAGAATAACTTGTCTAATATAAACTGGAATTCTATTCTAAATATTAATACAAATAGTTTATCTTCTCAGAGTCTTGATGATGCGGTATATGCGTTTAATAGAACGCTCAATGATTGTTTTCTTAAGGCTGTTCCGCAAAGGAAAGCCTCTTTGACATCGGGTCCGGTATGGTACACAAATGAACTAAGAAAAATGAGAAACTTGAAATCTAAATACTATAAAAAAATATCAAAAAACACATAACATATGTGATTTTGGATGCTATACTTTGATTAAATACAGTTACCAACAGTTATGCAAACAATCCTATAATATCTACTTAACAAAAGTAAAATTAAACATCAAATCTTATGCTAAATCCTTCTGGAACTTTTTTAACACAAAACGTAAGATTGATTCCTATCCTTCTTTTATGAAGTATAATTCTGTTGAGTCTGATAATAATAATAGTATTTGCAATCTTTTTGCTGACTTTTTCGAGGTGACTTATTCATCATCGTCCAATGATTATTTAAGTTATCTTTTTAATATTCAATCTGGGGATATTTATTTCCCAATAATTGACACAAACACAGTCTTATCATTTTTAAAAAATATTAAATCATCATATAAAAGTGGTCCTGATAACATACCTTCATGTATATTAAAATATTGCTGTGAAGAATTAGTAACTCCAATCTCTTTACTATTTACTTCATTATTAAAATCCTGCTATTTTCCTGCAGCCTCGTGCGTGGTATCCATTGTTCAGAGCCAAATGTATAGCACTTCCATTATCACAATGAACTTTCATTGAATTTTTCGTCTCACTTCGTATTTTTTGTTCAAGGTACTTGAACCACATAGCCTCTTGTGTTGCAGCAGACAAAGCCATGTACTCAGACTCGGTTGTTGATAAGGCGACTGTTGGTTGTCGCCTACTGTTCCAAGAAACAGCTCCACCCATAAATGTAAAGACATATCCCGTGACAGAACGTCGTTCGTCGTCATCAGCAGCCCAATCCGCATCGGAGTAGCCAAGCCAAATTTCAACTTCAAGCTTTTTGTACCTTTGAGATAGTGAAATACTCGTTTTACTGAGTTCCAGTGCGCTTGGCCAGGTTTGTTGCAAAACTTAGCTAAGTGATTGACTGCGTGGCAAATATCCGGTCGAGTGCATTGCGCCGCAAACATAAGACTTCCTATAGCTTCTTTATAGGGAACTGTTGACATCCTAAGAATTTCTTTCTGTGCATTTGGTGACATAGTTTTATTTAATTTTGTATTCGGGTCTAAAGGAGTCAATACGGGATTACAATTATCCATACCAAATCGTTTCAAAATCTTTTCAATATAATCTTCTAGACTTATACTTATTTCATCATAAGCCTTATCGATTTGCATTCCAAGGTAAAATTTATTTAAATTTTAGGACACAAATGTGTCTTAATTTTGATCTTCTCACTATTATCGTTTGTAACAATTATAATATCATCAACGTAAATAGCTACATATGTTTTTAACTTCCCATCATTTTTGTAGTATACGCATGGATCAACTTTGGATCGCGTTAAACCAAAGTTCTTAAGTTCAAAATCTAGTTTTAAGTCCCAAGCCAAACTTGCTTGTTTTAGTCCGTACAATGCTTTTTGAAGTTGACATACCTTTAAGGGTTGCTTGTGGTCTTCAAAAGCTTCTGGTTGTGTCATGTAGACTGTTTCGTTAAGTTCACTTTGAAGAAACGCTGTGACTGCGTCCATTTGGTCGATTTGCATGGCGTACTGAATAGAAAGTGCAAGCAAGTAACGAATAGGCGTGTACCTGACTACCGGAGAATATGTTTCTTTAAAATCAAATCCTTTTCGTTGACTACACCCTTTAACAACTAGCCTGGCTTTGTATCGAATACTTCCATTTATTCCCTTCTTTGTCTTTAAAATCCACTTGCATTTTATTGCTTTTCTATCTTTCGGTAAAACTTCCAAAGTCCACGTTTCATTTTCTTGCAACGAACTAAATTCCTCTTGCATTGCTTTCAGCCACAATTCCTTATCGTCTCGCATCATAGCCTCGTTGACATAAATTGGATCTTCGTCTTCTTCAACCATATTGCACATGCAATAGTATTGCAAGTTCTTGAGTCGCTCTGACCGACGACGGAGTGGCTCAGCAATCTCAGTTATTGTCTCCTCACTCTCTTCATCAATGATTTGTATAACGCTGCTGCTCTCATCCGCAACGACTTCTGAATCGCTGCAGCTTTTATCCCCCACTTCATTCGTATCACCGTAAGCTGATGAGAATGATTCCTCAGTGACTTCTGGATCCTCTTCGTAATTTGAAGAATTTGTTTCAAAGTGGTTACTAACCCCCACTTCAGTAAGGATCTCTGCACGTACTTCATTAATTGGAAACTGGATCCATTCAGTATTATTCATCTCTCCGAATGCATAAAACGTATCCTCTTTAAATATTACACTACGACTGATGTTAAACTTCCTTGATTTTGGATTGTATACCCGATAGCATTTGCTATTATCTGCGTATCCACTGAATATACACTCTACCGCTTTGTAGTCGCACTTCTGGCGTTTCTGTTTAGGAATATGACAAAGAGCCAGACAACCGAACTCTTTTAAATGTGATAAGTTTGGTTTCTTACCTTGCCATAACTCCACAGAAGTGCACGCCAGATTCTTGTGTGGGGACAGATTCTCCAAATAAACTGCCGTGTTGATTGCTTCAGCCCAGTATTGCTTCGGCAAATTCGCATGCGCCATCATACTTCTGGCCTTCTCCACCAACGTATGATTCATGCGTTCAGCAACCCCGTTTTGTTCTGGATTGTATGCAACAGTAAATATAGACTAAATATAGACTTCATATCGCTGTTTACGTACTCGTTGCCGTTCACATTGGTCGAAATGACCTGTTTCAGCGGCAGTAATTCACAGGAAGAAGTTTGAGCTGTAATATTTGGCACATGTATTAGTGACAGTTAAAGAAGTGTACAGTGAAAAAATCAGCTAGTTGGATCGATATATAGGGGAGTTATATCGATTTATATGTCCGTCCGTCGAAATATTGTCCAACCAATTTTTTTCTTTTTTTAATATTTATTAAATCATATTATCAAATTTATTTCTGTACTCAAATACATTAAATAACTTAAACAATATCCTCTGAAAGGTTTATATATAACATCTATCCAGACGGTTCATCAATACTTATTCAAACTGTAAAGAAAGATAAGGTAAAATTTAAAAAAATTGTTTATGTTAACATTTGTAAATAAACTCTTACGTCAAAATATTCTAACGTTTCTTCGGCATCTAGTTCGATATGCAAATGAGGTATAAAGTCTTCATCTTCAGAGTCTGAAGAATTTTCTTCTACTGCAGTACTTGGTGTAGGACATTGACTCTCAGGAATATTGGGAATCTTTAAAAGGTATAAAACTTCTCTTGGAAGAGGAAGTCGTTTCTGGGCCGAAGCGCGGTTTGTTAAACAAATGCTGGACAAAATAGGGTCGGAAGAGTGCATTGCTCTGTTGAAAACATCCATTAAATTATGCTCTCTAGAATCCTTTCTAGCATGCTCAATGCGGTCCTTTTTGTAGAGTTTGTTCCTCGCTTCAGATGCATTTTCTCCTGCACAACCGAGAGGTACGACTGAAGCTTGTACAACTTGTGAAGAATGTACGAGAATTTTATGTACAGTCGCGGACATTGGGTACCAATCGTATATTTTAAAATATATTTCAGCAGTCGCATTACAAAAATCTTTCAACTTTTCGGGATTTATTTCATATTCACAGGAAATTACAATAAGAATAATACGCAAGTGCTTTATAAGGTCAACGTCAATGTGTGTTATATTCGCAAACTCTTTAGGATTTGAAAATGCTCTCCTTGGGGTATTGCCATCGTTTGTCGATCCACTACCATTAGATTTTGGCTTATGAACATGAAGACCCATTTTTTCCCAAAATTGTTTTTGAATTTCAGCTTTTCTTTTTTTCATTATAATTTTTTCTTGAGCATTTCTAATTTGCCATTTTTTGAGCTGAAGTCTATAAGAAATATTTAGAATAAATTCAAAGCATCGAATCCAGTTATGTAATGGACTTATGCCAAATTTTAATGTATTATACTTTGGGAGATAAAGCGATGAATTAAAATCTTTAATTAACAAAAACTGCTTAGGATTTCCTCCGCATATTGGACAAGACTGAGAAGACTTTGTTCCCGTAAGTACGTTTAAAACTTTGCCATCAATTAATGTCATAATAAGTTCATAACTGAAATTTTTCTACCGTTTCCAAAAACATATTCTAAGTTAGTAAGTTTTAATATTTGCTGATCCAGATTGTGTTTTTCTTTTAGAATATGTTCTCTTGTTTCCTTCAAAAATTCAATCTTAAGTGGTCGACAAAACCGAACTGATTGAGGAGTACGATTGATCCAAATAATTGCATTATACAACGTGATTATTTTTAGGGGTATAACTGACGTTACAAAGAGCGAATTATCAGAACCTCCGGCAGATTCGCCGATAAATATTTGCTTAAATGAATTTTGTCCTGTGGAACCGTCGAAACCATAGCTTAGAATGACCGTAACTTCATTGACTTCAACCATGCGATTTAAAACCTCTTCCTGATAAGATAAAATCCTTTTTGCCGTATGCTTAAGTAAGCTTTGTAGAGGAACGTCGGCTTTTGATTGTGTTACCATAAGACCTTCAGGCCGGCATTGTATCTTATACTCCAACACTTTTTCGTAGCTAGAATAAATGTTATAGTTTCGTGACTTGTTCAAGTCTCTCATATTAATATATTGTTGTTTTGTAAAATTATTTTCCAATAAAAAAACCAATGCTTCTGCAGGGGTAAGTGGAGTTGGTTTTTTATCAGCAGAAACTATTAGTTTTCTCACTTCTTTAGCTTTTGATGGAGAACTAGCTGTATGCTTCACGACAAAATTTAAAGCAGCATGAAGCAATAACCTGGAATCATTTTCCTGTGTTGATAATACTTTGGAAGCGAGTTGTCGTTGTAGACGCTCACTTCCATCGCTGTATTTGAGATGAGGACGACCCTTTTTGCGTTCACAATTATTTTTCGACAGTTTAAAAAAAGTTGTACGAGACAACCACAAGCTTTCCTTTTTCTTAAATCGGTCGAAACATCTTTTGTTTTTGATCCATTTTTGTTTAGTTTTAGCACAAATGTTATCTATTTGCTTCTTGACAAATGTTCTGCAGTCTTCATCACCACTTCCATTAAATTTCGCAGATATCCAATTAAAAACGCGTCTTGCATTGTGGTTATTTTCTAACCAAAAACTTACAATATCGGAATTGTTGATTTTGATGGTGCCTAAAATGAGTTATATTATGAGTTGGGGTTAATTGGGGCAAAAGATTTTTTCACGATATGAAAGTTCACATCTTGACATATCTACAGATACAAATAACTTTGCGAATGAACTCGAATGAAGACGGTTCTATTCCAAGAAACACAGACGCCACCATCACAACGTCACTACAAACACGACACACTTTAACGCAGATTTTCATCAAACACAACACTTTTATTTAGAAAATAGTTCCAACATATTGTTATACATACCTTGAGAAGTAATTTCCATTTTTTAGATATTTGTTATTATATCAACTATTATTAAAAAAACATATGTTTCTAATTCACTATTTGGAAGAAAATCAACAGAAAACGAAGATGAAAAAATAACAGTTATTTTGACAGCTTCGTTATAAAAACAGAGATGCCACCTGGTCATAATTTTTTCGTTTTCGGGAATTCTAAATAGTTTCCTACAAAGTGCAATTCTTAGTTTTAACAAAAACATAACTTTAAAAATGGACTTTCTGCCGCTGAAACCGGTCATTTCAACCAATGTGCCGTTGTCTGAGCGAAGAATTTTGATTTTTAAGCCAGTTTGCTTCTCCGCCAATGCTATGAACTCTTCAAAATGCTGCTTCACTGTATCTTTTGATTTGAGAAAATAAACAAATACCATCCTAGTGTGATCGTCAATAAAAGTCAAAAAATATTTGCTGCCGCTAATCGACGCAACCTCCATTGGTCCACAAAGGTCTGTGTGCACCAATAACAGCTTCTCTGTGACACGGTGACCCTCTTTTGGAAACACTTTACGCTTAAGTTTTCCTTTTGCGCATGATACGCATGGCTCAATCTTGCTTGTGTTCAGGAAATTTATTCCCGTGTCCATGCCATTCTTTAACAAATTTAATGCATTGGTATGTAAATGACCAAGTCTTTGATGCCACAAATCGTAGTCATCTGATTTTGACTTGGCGATTGCTCTGTTTGCAAATTCAGAATTTAAATTAAAATTTAACTTGTACATACCATTTAGTTTCTTTGCAGTTGCCATCTTCTCGCCGAGTTGACTGAAAATCAACCTTCCGGACTAAACACAACTTTGTAGCCTCTTTTAACTAGTTCACTTACCGACAAAAGATTTGTCGCTAATTCAGGTGCATAGAGCACATTAAAAACATCAATTTGCCAATTTACCGAATTGACTGACGTATTAAGGCGTACTTTTCCGCTTCCAGATGCATGCACGATTTTGTTATCAGCCATCACAATCTCGTTTCTTTCAGTATTCAACTTTAAATCAACAAACCAATCAAATCTTTTTGACATGTGTGCAGACGCTCCACTGTCGATGTACCAAGAGTCTTCGTCGATTGTGCCTGTCACAAATGCAGAATAGTTACGGTTATTTTTTTTTATTTTTTTTTTTTTTAAAAAGATCAAAGAACCAAGGCATGCGCCTTATACAAACAAGGTTTGGTCTTTGACCTGAAAGGAAAGGGATAGATTATTTAGAGGAATTGATTGGAACTATACGTGAATTATTGATAAGGCGAAACAACCGCGAAAGACAATTTGAATTGCTTTTTAACCAACCGAAGCTAGTGTTATGCCCTAACCTCGGCAAGCATTTCAAGCCCTTATTTGTTCCATTCCTTCACATTTTCCACAATTTAGTTGTGGATTTTTAGTTTTCCATAATTCTTAAATGTAGGACAAAGAAAGAACAAAGAAAGTGAAAAGAACCATGCCCGAGCCCGGATTTGAACCAGGGACCTTTGGGTTGAGTCTAGCGCACTCTTCACTTGACTACAAAGGCCGGTTATATACATTTTTCTTGTGTTTATTGTCTTCCTTCCGTTTACGACAATTCTTCGCAATGTGTCCAGTTTCATTGCAGTTGAAACATCTCGGACCTTTTCCTTCGCGCTTCTTTCCATAAAAGGCTGCTGCGCCCTCTGCCGGTGTGACTTTACGGATATCTTGAAGAAGTTTTGTCTTTACGAAATCACCTGTTATCTCTATTCCACAGCTTTGGAGTCCCATGATCATGGCTCGGTACTCTTCTGGTAAACCAGCAAGCAGGACTGACCCAACCCATTCATCCGTAACGCAAAAATTTATTGCATTTAACTTATTCGCTGTAGAGATAATGCCATTCACGTAATCAGACACTGATGCACAATTCTCAAACTTGTAGTTTGTAAGCTGCACCAGCAAGCTACATCTTCTCGTCAAGCCATTGTCCTGAAACATCATCTTCAATTTCTCCCACGCTTCATACGCTGTCCGTGTGCTTTGAATATGCACATAATTGTCCCCTCCTAGAGCCAAAACGATTCGTCCACGAGCCTTTACAGTTGACTTCCGCTCTGAAACCGTTAGTTCTTCGAAACTCTTCGATACTCTAACAATTTCCCACAATTCTTCCATTTCAAGAACTGTCTGCATTCCAAACGATCATTGTGGAAAAATTTCCCGTCCGTTTAACTTTTCCAGTTGATGCATATTGCCGGAGGTCGTCATTACGTAATTTTTTTTTTTTAACAGGAAAATTTTCTATTTTTGATTATAAATTCAAAAAAAGCTGCAGGCCCATAAACTATTAGCAAGAGTTTTTATTCGGAAGTGAAGTTCAATATACAAACTCAATAAAAATAGAATTGAAATAACAAGCATGACTAAACGTTTTATAACATAACAAGTAATATATGGAACAGTAAATTATTAATTTGTATTCTAACAATATCTATATGAATTTGGCCAAAATCAACTAATATCATGATGGTATATAACATCTAACAACATTTTTTTAATAACAAAATCCTCATATTTTGTAGTGCTTCCAAAAGTTGTTGTCTGATAATAATAACAAAAAACAATCAAATTTTTTCCGAAAAGCACCTGTTCGTAGAAAAGAAACCACTCTGTCTGTTGATTAACATGCATTTTTGACAAAAAGTTATAATGCTATAAAATCCCTTTCACATCGTTTGTGAAAATACACATTTGATTTTAATGAATTGTAAAAGTGAAATTTACAGCCAAATAATTTTAATATAACTGCTGTGAAATGTGTGGAGCGTGAAGAATGTGTGTTTGAGCCAAGAATGCCAACACGGTAAGCTAATAAAAGTCTATTTTTCAATTTACCATATCAAAATTTTAAATTGGGTAAACATGTGCAAACAAATATTTGAGATGCCATGGCATAAAAAAGTGAGCGCGGAGCGAGCAAGCTTATCAAAGCAGAAAAACACATTAACATCTATGGCGCTCAAATGTGCCATATTTAAATGCGCCGACCAAAAAGAGCTTATTAAAAATTTTCAGTGCAAAGGAAAATATTTGAACTTATTTTTAATGCTAATTCGCATTTATTAAATTCCATTTATTATGCATTTATATTTTTTTTTTTAATATTGCGATAATATATGTATGAAACTAACAATCCATATTCTGTGCCTTCTCTTTAAAAATTGTGCCAAATACAAATAAATTAATATTTATTCATTCATAATCATAACCTTAAATCCAACGCAAGCTGCTGCCGCTGCTGTGCCTTTAATGGAGCAGGCAAACGGCAATAACAACAATAATCAATGCATATTCCTAACGGTTTGAAATCAACATTCATGATAAGTTATGGCGGTTCCATAGACTCGTGCCATGTGTTGTTGGTGTTGGCAAGCTATGCTGCAGGCGTCACTGAAGTTGTTAAATATAAAAAAAAAAAGCCGATGAAGAAAGGTAGGAAGGAAGCAAGCTGAGTGTATAAATTCGTCGCTTAACCCATTTATTACCAAAGCAGGCAATTTTGGAAGCGAAACTTTTTACGACTCATTTTGTGATTTGCTTGAGTAAAATCTAAAAAGCGGCACTTTTTTTTGACACAATTTTCTCAGAATAGATGTTGCTTTTAGCTTGCTTCTATTACAACAAGAAAATATAATATTAACTATTAGTAACAGTTGCTTAACAAACGCGTAAGCTAGCTAAATAAATTGGTACGTTGAAAATGCATTTAAATTGGGTCGCTCGCTACAATAAACTTTTTCCAAACAATAAAACTTAGGACATTATGTTGTGTTGTCTCAAAAAAATGGATATATTTAGTTTTGTCATTGTTAGGGACATGTGAGTAATGAATAAACTTACCCGATCTCATAAATATTTTATTACAAAAAAATTTGAATTTATTTAAATTTACTGCAAAATCATTAATTTATTTAATTCTTGGCGTTTCTCAACCAACCCCTTCTTGTCGTTTATTTTTTTTAAGCCGATCATAAGAAAAAGCTGGTTCGATAAAAAGTTCACCTATACTACGAACCCTTGAGTTCTTCTTCAAATTCTTTTTCTCCCAGCGATCTATGAATTCTAATGGCGTAACAAGCGCGTCGGCAGCTAATTTCATCTGGGGGGGCAGTACAAATGGGGGGGCAGTACAAATAGTGGTGCAAAAAAAGTTCACCAAAATTTCTTCAAAGAAACATGAATGTGAATAAACAAATTTTTTATTTTAGTTTAAAATAAAAAAAATATAAAAATATATAAAAAATCTTAAAATTTCATTATTTTTAAAAGTTCTTCCAATTTCAATATTAGAGATCATTCTTTAAAGAGATCATTCTTTAAAGATCATTCTTTCTAATATAAGAAATAATGGTTGCTTTTATAAAGCAATACTAGGTATATATTTACATGGTTTAAATGCAATAAGCTACAAAAAGTTATATCAATTTAAATTATTCCAAAATGTTTCTTTCAGTCCTTGTGAGAAACAAACTCTTTCACCACATCCATCGAATTCAATTCTTCGGTTTTATTTCTGTGAATGTGTATAAGTGCTGCATGAGTGAGTCGTTTCTGTGTCATAGTTGCTCGAAGATACGTTTTAAGTCGTCTTAGTACACTAAAAGAACGCTCAGATGAAGCTGCTGATGCAGGCACAGGCAAAAGCAAAGCAATAAGTTTTTCAACTTCATTTAATAGTTTTTTTACAGTATCCGAATTTTTCGCAAACTGGGATACAATGCCACTACAATTTCAAGGTGTTTGGCCAGGCATTTGCTTCAGCAATTTCATCTGCAAAAAAGTCATCTGCATAAAGATCTAGTTTTGTTTTTAGATTTTGTTCAGAAGGCACTTTTCCGTTGAAGGCTTCGATTACAATATTCCAGAGTGTCAAGATCTGTTTAAATGTACAATAAGATTTACAAAGTGCCAGTTTACACTAGCTTCACTCAACCGACTCACCGAATGTTAAATCAAAGTGAGTCGGTTGAGTGAAGCTGGTGTAAGCTTGCAAAAATAAAAAAAAAAGTAAAATATCAACCTGTTTGATCGAATCTAGCCGTTATCTCATTTGAGAGAAGATCTAAAATTTCGAAATAATCTTTTCGTAGCCGATCATATAATGGCAACTGTACTGAAGGAACCGGATTTGATGTTTCTTCAAAGCGTCGATGTGGATTTTCATCAGCTAATTCACAGTATGGGCTTTCGCATGGTCCAAAACATTGGACCAATATGGCAGATTGTACAACATGTAGTACCATGCATAAGCTAAAACGTTATTCGAAGTTTTTGGATTTTTTCTGCCGATTGTACAATATTGTACAACTATGTAAAATTACTGCTCAATTGTTAGGGCATCTAAAAGTTGCTTAGCTATTAGCCGGATGTGTTCTGCTTGAGAGCTGTCAATTAATGATGTTGCTTTGCAAGTTGGATCGTTCGAACGCTCAATCAAATAGTCCCATTAGTTTTCCATCTAATTTATCGTACAACATGTCGTCCAATATGGAAAGCCCCTAAGAACATGTCAAATTTTTTCTTACCAGAGTTGCAAAATTAACAAGCATTAAGCTACATACTTAAGGGTGCTTTTAAACTAAAGTGGTGGGTTTGCAGTAGAAACTCTACATTTTGTTCTATCTTTTTGCAAACACAGAGAAAGAAAATGGTTATCCGCAAGCATGCTTATGAAGAAGAGAGAAAGAAGAGGAAAATATATAACACAAAAATATTATCGTTGTAAAAAAAACTGATATTTTTAATAACTTTTGAAGTTTTCCTTTTAAATTGTTTATCTAGCTAAAAAAGTGGGGGGCAACTGCCCCCTTTTCCCCCCGCTTCCGACGCCAATGTGGCGTAATCAAGTTGTAGTGGAAATTGCTTGCTGGTAAAATTGTTTGGTTCTTTTCTAAATGACACTACAACAGGAGGAATAGGTAGCACATCAGAGTTGTTGTATTTTGGTCCAGAATAATTGGGAAACTTGATCAAAATGCACAAAGGAAATTTTTCTATAAATCGGCCACTTTTGCAATGGTAATATACAATTTCAACAACCTCACTGATGCACAGTGTGAGATTTTGCCAATCTGGAGGGACTTAATGCAAAAAAAAATATGCTTCAAATTTAATGATTTTTTGGTAAATTTTATAACTTATAAAGTATTACGATTATAATTATAGCTTTATACCGTTACGTCGGACCGTTATAATATTACAAATTTATTACTAAATGAAGACATTAGTATCGCACGATGCAATAGTTGCTTAAAAATAAATGCATTATCTTTTCGGTTCGTTTTTTATGTGAAATCTTTAACTCGTAGAGGTTACTTGTCTTGCGTGACCCCTAGTAAGATTTTCTGGAGAATATTTTTTGGAAGGTTTTAACCTTTGACCTCCCTCCAAAGTTGACTTATAGGGTCTTTTCCAAAGACAGAGTCAAATTGACCCATACCGGAAGAAGCTAGAGGGTTAAAATGCTATGAAAAAATATTCCCGGAAAATTTCAATTTAGTCTTCCGAAGACAAGAAACACCCTGAATTAAGTTTAACATATAGTTTTTTCATATTGTTTAATTCCATTTTTGACCAAAAAAGTAAAATTTAAAAAAAACTGTAAAAAATATTTGTCACTTAGTGAAGCAAAAAAGGGCTTTGGCTTTTATTATTGATGTAAAATACAGGGCTGCCCATATTCGAAGCGCCCATTTTATTTTTAAATAAATCAAAGAAACCACAATTTTTTGTCTGTTCGTCATAAATATCATTTAATTGGGTTCAAGTAAATTTGCTTACATTATTTCTTGAATATGATATCTCGTAAATAGTCGCCATTGGCCTCTACGACATATTGTGCCCGTTTTGCAGCATTTTCCATGGTTTTCTTCAACATTTCGATGGGAATGGCGGTTATTTCTTGACGGATGTTGGTTTTCAGCTCTTCTAGGGTCTTTGGCTTGTTGACGTAAACCTTTGATTTCAAATAACCCCACAAAAAGAAGTCTGGAGGCGTTAAATCTGGTGATCTTGGCGGCCAATCGAAATCACCATTTTTTGACATCAAACGGCCAGGGAACAATTGCTTCATAAAATCGATTGTAGTGCGGCTTGTGTGTGGTGGCGCGTCGTCTTGTTGAAACCAGTAGTGCCTGATACGCTTTCGACGAACGATTGGCATGAACGATCGCGATAACGCTCCTGATTGACAGTAACTCTGTGGCCATTATCATCTTCGAAAAAGAACGGCCCAATGAGCATTTTAGCACAAACGCCGCACCAAACAGTGACTTTTTCATCGTGAAGAGGTACCTCTTGAATCTCTTGTGGATTTTCAGTGGCATAAATACGGCAATTTTGTTTGTTTACCGTTCCGTTCAACTGAAAATGAGCTTCATCGCTCATGATAATTTTATGCCAAAATTGCTCGTCTTCTTCAGCCATTTCGATGACTCTTTGGGCCCATTCCAATCGACGTGGCTTATCGGTAGGCAACAATTTGTTTACCAATTGAATTTTGTACGGAAACAAATTCAAATCAACACGTAAAATGCGTTGTAAAGTGGATCGGGGAATGCCGAGCTGCTGAGAACGGCGATTTTGGGATGTTGTTGGTGACTGCTCAATACCGGCTCGTACGGCTGCAATATTCTCATCCGATCACCTTGGTCGCTTTTTATTTGGCCTCTTTGGGTTACCAAGAGTATTACCAGTTGTAAATCTTTCATACAAACGATAAATTGTTTTCTTGGAAAGCGCACTTTTCACTTTATTTATTTTTTTGAAAGCATGTTGAGTTTTCACTATTGACTTGTTTTGTTGAATGTAAATTTCAACAATTTTAGAGCGTTCGCGTGGCGTGTACTGTTCCATTGTAAACATTTGCTTGAAATGACGCTTCAAACGCGGTATTTCATTAGTCGATTTGGCATCACTGCGGAAAGTTACAGTGTTGCCAGATGGGCGCTTCGAATAAGGGCTACGCTGTACTATCGTTTGAGATTGGTTTGGTTCACCCCCGAGACAATGACCCTCATTTTGTGGCACAGTGTAATTCTTCATTATGTAAAAAATTTGCATCATTAAAATTAATAATACTAGCTAAAAAAAAATTAATAAAAAAGTTGTTTTTTATAGCTACACACTGTAATAGTACCTTAAAAATATATGATGTTTGAAGTGGCCTTGCTTTGCGATAAGCAAAACCGTCAATCATTTCTTTAACCCTCATCGGTCCCTCGAGAAATACATCTTATCGGTCCCATTGTATGCGCGCGCATACGCATATATTTTTAATTGTAAAAAAGCTAAAAAAAATTAACAACCATTTGTGTTTTGTGATTTTTTTATGTTTATTACATTGTTTACTATCATATTAATACATTTGAACTTCAAAAAGGTAGATTTAGAATGAAATTAATTAGAATATTACATATATTAGAAAAAAAAATTTGAATTTTTAACTTTTGTCAATTATTTCTACATTTTTCGCATAAATTGAAATTATGTTCAGCACAAATGAAATTTCTACACTTTTTACAGCGTATAGCAAAAAGATTTTTGTTATTTTTATATGTGCAGATGTAGCATCGGCCTCGTTTTGATGTACTTGGTAAATGGCGAATCTCCCGAATTCTTTGAATAACACTGGAAGCTTTGAAGTTGTTTTTTTACGTTAAGTGATCTGTTTTTCAACGAGATTCAATCCAAGTTCCTCGAAAAAAAGGCAACGACGAATATTATGGTTCGTTTTAGAATTTTTTCCAATTTGGGAACAATGCAATGAACGTCACGAATGCATTCAACGCACTAACATCAAGCATGTTACAAAATACTGCCATTGGCCACCGATTGACTTTTCGTTTGCATGTGTACGTAGCCACCATTTGATCCATAGTACCAACTCCACTCTTGGTTTTGTTGTAGTCTTCAATGATGTTAGGTTTCTTTTTTTTCACTATTCTCATTTATGCTGACAACATTGTGGTATGTACTGAGCAATGTCACAAATCGGTACCGGCGAGGAACATATGAAAACATAACTGCTTGCAATTTATGTTCATATACAACTTTTGTATGATAAATTGGCTTTTGACGCATGTCGAAAACAACTGAATGAGTTGATACTACGGTGATCTAATTTGTGTGTTGTATGCATACCAGCTTTTTGAGTACACATGCAAACGAAGAGTCAATCGGTGGCCAATGGCAGTATTTGGTAACATGCTTGATGTTAGGGCCTTGAATGCATTCGTAACGTTTGTTGCATTGTTCCCGAATTGTATGCCTTTTGTTCCCATTGTTCCCCTTTACTACTAAATTATTATATACCTCTCTCGTAAGGCCAATTTTTGAATATGCATCAGTTATATGGAACCCACAATATAATGTCTACATCGACGCCATAGAATCCGTTCAAAAACAGTTTTTACTTTTTGCTTTACGTAATAGTCGTTGGAACCCCAATATTATGCTTCCATCGTATGAAATACGCCTTAAAATTATTTTACTACTTTCCCTAAGAAGCAGAAGAATGATGCTTAATGTCATGTTTCTATATAAATTACTTCGTGGCGAGATTAATTCGGAATATCTCATCTCAGCTCTAAATTTTAACATCCCAAGGAGAGGAACTAGACATTTTCTGTTTTTCAAGTTGAGTCAGTGCAGTTCTAATTACGCTCTTCATGAACCTTTACGATGTATGTGCAGTGATTTCAATGATAACTTCAACATGATTAATTTTTCTGATTCGGTAGACGTCTCAAAATGGAAAATTATATTACATTTAAATAATTAAATCAATTTAACTTCATCCTATTATACCTAACGCAGTTTTATAACAATGTAATTTATTGGTAATTGAGATTGTTCTGTTTCTCCTTTTTGTCTCGATATTATGTTTTATAAAGTAAGCACCATCAAATATGAATCGTTTTTAAAACTTACTTTTTGATTATTCAATAATTTAATTTTAAATCGAATTGGGATTTACGTGCTCACGTGGTTTCCTGATTTGAAATTAGACTGAACTCACACTATCACCTGGATTGGTGTGTCAGAGTATATCTCTTTTCCACACAAGTTTATGCCTGTGTTGGCCCAAATGCATATCCAACTAATTGGGATTTTGATTTGGCGGGTATGAGATTTATCTCATTTCCACGTAGGTCCTTGGGTTGGACAATGGCCGCAAACCAGTTAAAATGAGTTTAGTGTTTTGGATTGTTTTTGAAATCAGGATTGTTTTTCGGGTACCTTAAATTGATAATTACTATTATTTGATTCGATGTTACTTATTTATATAGAATCAAGTTTATTTAAATACGCGTTTTATATATATTAAATTTTTAAATTCCGCTGAAAAGCCAATTAATGTGCTTAGTGAAAAATCCTAATTGCCAATAGGGGGTATGTTTTAGTACGTAGGTACATTCTGTCTGTCCCGGCTGATTCGGGCAGGATCTAGAATGTAAATCGTGCATGCGTATAGGACGGGTATACGTATCTTTGGATTTTATACCTCCGGGCGAATCCAAAAAAACAAAAAAAAACATGTTCCCTTGACTTCATGTGATGTGGAAAGAAGCTTCTCCGCATACAAAATGATATTTTCTGAAAAGCGTCAAAATGTCTCAATCGACAACTTAGAAGAAGTTTTAATAAGATATTGTTATATGAATTATCTATATATATAAAATGAAATGTGTGTTTGTTTATTTGTTTGTTTGTACCTTATAGGAGACCAAACCTCTGGACCGATCTTCCTGAAATTTTCACAGCATTTAACTGGGACTCTGGCATGATTAATAGGGTACTTTTATCGACCACGCCCACTTTTACGCCCCCTTTTTTTAAATTATGTAATTGCTCCCATATAGTTTTTAACAGATTTACTTCAAGTTGTATGCACATTATACTCCAGGCGAGGTAGAAATAAACATTTCTTACGCCACGCCCCCTTTCACGCCTCTTTTCACGCCAAATTTAAGTTTTAAACTTTTTGTTCTCTGTACAAATTTGTTCCTTCCAACGGATTATTTTTTATTTGGTAGTATATTGCTCTTAATACTGTTAACGTCGCCATATTACTATGAACCACGCCCACTTCACCGCCCCCTTTTTTAATTCAGATACTTACTTATACCACTAACAATGTTTGCTATACAAAGTACTTTTTTTGTAATATGTATTTACCTACAGTTTTATATACTTTTTATCTGCAGGTAAGGTAGCCATAGATTTTTTTATTACCAAATCCCCCTTTTTCGCCCCATTTTACTTTAATTATAATTAATCTGCTTTCAATCTATATATATAAAAATGAATGTCTGTCTGTCTGTTTGTTTGTTTGTTTGTGCTTTATAGGAGGCCAAACCCTTGGACCGATCTTCCTGAAACTTTCACAGCATTTTACTATGACTCTGGAAAGAATAATAGGCTATATGAAGTTTTATTGGACAAAGGGGCGTGGCACTTCCCATATAACCCAAAAATTTAAATCGCCATATTTTGGGCATTTTTTGACCTACGTTGATGCTATTTGGTACACATGGTATTGGCATAATTAGGAATACTTACCAGGGGAAAAGTGGGTGGGACCACGCCCCTTTTAGGAAAATTATAAATCGCAATATAGTCTTAACTACTGGACCGATCGTCATTAAATTTTTACAATAGGATATTCTTACGAAATAATAAATTCTTGACTATATAAAGTTGTGAGTGGACGAAGGGACGTGGCCTCGCCCATATAACCCAAAATTTAAAATCGTCATATCTTGGGCATTTTTTGACCAACGGCGGCAGTATTTGCTATATATGGTATTGGCATGAATAGAAATACGTACCAAAAGAAAAGTGGGCGGAGCACGCTCTTTGTTTGCGATATATTGGAGGCTGAACCTGCTAACCGATCTTAAATTTTAACAGCGTGCAGCTTTGACTCAGGAATACTTACTACATGATAATATTTTTCGACCATGCTACATTACTACGTTTATTAACGGCTTTACCACAAATTTAAAATACATATTAATTTAAATAGTGGGGTAGCCCCATTCTCTTTCTTCCACCACTGTCTTCAAAACAACTGATTTTATAATACGTGTTAATTAAAATAGAGAGTGGGGTAACCCCATTCTCATTCTCCCACAACTGACTGCGAAACAGCTGATTGTGTAATTGCTGCTTTTTGATTGGTCTAAAAATAAAAAGGGGGAGCATGAAGCAAATTACATGCGATTCAGTGCTGAATTCTAATTGGTTTACAACAAAAAAAGAGGCGAGGCATTGCAATAATTAAATTAAATAAATAAATTTTTGTAAATATATAAATACTTTTAATTTTATTTTATACGAGGGGGGTAGCGAAGCACATCGGGTTCAGCTAGTAGAATATAATTTTGAACAGATAAAATGTATATTTATATATATGTAAATAGGCGTAGGGTTAAGAGTTCAGTACCATTTTCTCCCGTGTTTCTCAACTGATTTAGATAATTTTTCTTTGAAGTGAATAAGAGTAAGGAGAAGGCGTGCACAGAATACTATTTCTGACCTTTGACCTGAAATATGAGCGTTTAAAACAGAATTAGAGCTAAGCTATAAGAGACGGAAGAAAACGGTGTACGAGGAAATTTTAGACATTGCTGATATGTATAAAATATTTGACAGACATTTCGCGCTATCTCTTACGAATACCCTACAATAAGCATATTTTTATGAAACATATCTGAATATATATTGGGATTGTAAAATTTCTTACAAATAGTAAACTTTGAAAATTTTCCGTTATTTTGACCTTAAAATTATGACGATATCTCAAAAACTGTAGCTTTTCTCAGTGCAACGTATTTTTGTATGAGAAGTCATTGGTTGACTTTTATACGATGCGGATAGTGTATTCAAAAATTTTTCGTTATTATTAGATCCAAATTATTGCGATATATCAAAAACTGTAGACTTCCTCAGTACAACGTATTTTTGTATGAAAAGTCGTTGGTTAGCATTGAGCGGCAAATGGAAAATAGAAATAGATTCTTTTTTAACCCTTTTCTATGCTCATCTGAGAACGAAAGCAATTTCATGTCACAGTGTAGGTCGAATGTCACAGTGAAAAGATCGAATTTCGATTACTGGCGATTTCTAGTTAACATAATTTCAGAATTACAAATTTCTAGTATTATCTGATGTTGGTAATAAAATAATTTTTACATTTTTAACACTTTTTTCAATAAACTTTATGGTTATTTCAATTAATTTTGAAATATTATGAATTAAGACCATTTTTATTACTGCATAAGCAAAAAGCATGCAGCATATTTCTTGGATGTGCTCTTTCATATTTTTTGCATAAAATTTGCATATCATAGATATGGAGTAATAAATGCATTAATAAAGTCAAAATCAATATAAATCCAAAACACGACTTCAATCGGACTTAAAATAAATTTTGCATATAATTCCGCTGTCTAGTGATCACATTCGTCAATTTGGCATCAAATCTATATATAAATAGGCGTAGGAAAAACAGTTCAGTACCATTTTCTACCGCGTTTCTCAACCGATTTGGATAATTTTTCTTTCAAATGAATAAGCGTGGGGAGAAGGAGTGCACCGAATAATTTTTTGACCTTTGACCTGAAATATGAGCGTTCAAAAAATAATTTCTTAAATAAAAGTTAAGCTATAAGAGATGGAAAAACACAATGATAGAGGACATTTTAGACATTGCTGAGACTTTCTCACTATCTCTTACAGGATTTTGAAATTTTTTTTGAGCTTTTTTTTTGTAATATTTTTAAAGGATAGTATATTAAAAAATTTCCCGCCATCCCATCAAAATTATTACGTTATCTCGAAAATTGTACCTTTTCTCAGTACAACATATTTTTGTATGAAAAGTCGTTGGTTAGTCAAACTGAAAATAGAAATAGATTCGTTTTTAACCCTTTTCTACGCTCATCTGAGAAAGGAAGCGATTTTATATCACAGTGTAGGTCGAAGGTCACAGTGAAAAGGTCAAATTTCGTCCACTGATGATTTCTAGTCCATATAAATGTGTGTTTGTCAAATCGGTGAATGACTCGATTTGATGAATGTGAACACCGCTTTTTGCAAAATAAATATTTTTTATGATATGTTGGAACTAGGGGCCTATAGAAAATGCAAAAACATAATTTTTTTAATAAGCAATAACAGCTGAAGCCTGATTTCAAGTTTTGAGATATCTTACTTCAAAGTTTTTATTAGCCTTATAAAGGGTGTTTTTTATAGAGTGATACAAGTTTAAATCATTATAAAACATAGTGATATATTTTTAATTTCTTTATTGGATAGAAAATTTTGTGACATTAATGCTTAAATATGATTTCGGCCATGTAGCCGCCACGGCTGGCGCGTACAAGGCGCAATCTGGAACACCAATTTTCACAAAGTTTTCGCAGCATTTGCGGCCGTATCTCGCCGATAACTCTTCGAATGTTGATTTCCAGGTGTTCAATTGTTTGTGGTTTATCGACATTGACATGTGACTTTACACAGGCGCGGATCCAAGGGGGATCACGAGGGTCATGACCCCCCAAAACAGTCCGCATTTAAAAAAATAGAGCTGAAACAATATTTTGCAAACCGAAATAAAAAAACAAACGAACAAAACCTAGTTTGTTCAAACTTAAAAATCTGAAACTTACCAAACGACCAAAATTAACTTACTTTTTTGCACTCTGAAAAGATTGGAATCAAAAAATGACTAAATCAACAAAAATGACTAATTTTCTTAAACAAGACTGACTTTTTTATTATTTTTTCTATATTTGGATTGAACCTATACTTCATATACTATCATCTGTTTACAAGCTGTTTACAAGTTCCAACTAAAAGCATCATTTATAAAACAAAATCGAATCTTCTATTTTGTTTCGCAAATCTATGCCTCGATGGATGTGTAGCAATGCAAGCCCGGTGAGTCTGTCTTTTGCCATAGTTGATCTCAACAAAATCAGCATCGCTTCTTTTCTTCTCAAGCCCAGTCAAAGTATATTGTTTCAAACCGGTTGCTTTCTTCAGATCTAATGATGGTGTTTGCAGTATTCGGCTCAAAGGTAAAGTTACTAAAGATACAAAGAAAGCACATATGCATGCGTACAAGCACAAAACTGATTTTGATTTATCTGCTTTGTTGTTGCTTTTTTGTGTTGATACACATACGTTTGCTCTCAGAGTGCTCCGTGCCCATAGCAGCAAATGAGCATTGTGTACGTGCGGAAACAGAGCGTCAGCAGCATTTTTCGTTGTCGGCATAAGTGGTAGGTTTTTCAATTTTTGATCATCACTAGTCTAGAGTAAAGAATTTATAGTCAAAAACTTTGTTTTTTACGGGTCAATTTTTTTATCCTGTGACCCCCTCCGGAAAAAAATCCTAGATCCGCGCCTGACTTTAAATAACCATAAAGAAAATAATCCAATGGGGTTAAATCACACGATCTTTGGGGCCAATTAAATGGGCCATTTCGTGAAATTATTTTTCATCAAAAGTTTCCTTGAGCAAATCAAGTAGCGCCCGCTGTGTGGCATGTGGCTCCGTCCTGTTGGAACCACATATCAGCAAGATTAGTGCCAGCTAATTGAGGTACGAAAAAACTTCGAATCATGTTCCTATACCGTTCACCATTGACAGTTACATTCTGACCATCATCGTTTTTAAAGACATATGGGCCAATGACTCCGCCAGCCCATAAAGCGCACCAAACAGTTATTTTCTGTGGATGTAATGGTGTTTCGACAAAAGCTTGTGGATTCTCCACACTGCAAATGCGACAATTCTGTTTATTTACGTACCCATTCAACCAAAAATGGGCTTCATCGGAAAATAAAATTTTCCATGGAAATTCAAAATCAATATCAATTTGTGCTTCAGCCCATTCGCTGAATTGGCGGCTCATACGATGGTCGTTTGGCTTTAATTCCTGCACAAGTTGAATCTTGAAAGGTTTTAAGCCAAGATCTTTTCGTAAAATCTTCCATAAAGTGGAAGCACACAACGCCACTTGCTGAGAACGGCGACGAATTGATTGATTAGGATCATCTTCAATGCTTTCCTGTACAGCGGCTAGAGATTCTTCAGTGCGCACTGTTCGGCGTCTCACGGGATGCACATTATCAGTAACAGTAAATGTGGTCTGAAAACGATCTATTGTTTTTCGAATTAGCAGCTCTGAAGGACGATTATGTACGCCATAAAATGGACGAAGTGCACGATAAGTTTGACGAACAGAACCATTATTTTGATTAAAAATTTCCACAATTTGCACGCGTTGCTCTGATGCAAGTCGATTCATAATAAAATGTCAAAGCAAACTTAACAAAAAACAACTAATAGCTGTTAAATGGGTAAACAAATAAAGCAGTGATGTCAACTGAAAGTTTTATCACTCTATAAAAAACACCCTTTAAGTTATGTCTTTTATTTTTGTGTCATATCTTGGGCTAAAGATATGCAAGAAAACTCCAGTGCTATACCTATAGTACTTTAAAGTGTGTTTAGTGCTTAATGTGTGGAACACAGCTACATCTATAACTCAGTTTTGTCTTAAGTCGACTTGAGCTATTATTGCTTATCGACACAGAACTACGAAAATTATGAAATTTCTTAAACGGAAAAACTTATGGAAAAATTATGGGATTTCTTCATAAAACTTTGCATACATATTTTTGAATTCTTAAAGTATACAAAAAAGTATTATTTTTTCAGGGTCGTTTTGAGCTGACTGTTCGAATTTTTTAAAAAAGCAAAAAGTTACTAAATATACAATTTTTGGCTTACTATTTGGTCTTAAAAAAAAAAAATCCAGAAACTCAAATCTTTGTGTGCGTAAAATCTGATGTAACTAAAAAACTTTTCGAAAATTTTTTGTCTATAGTTCATTTCTTGGTAAATCATGTGTAAAATATATCAAAATTTTAAGACAATCGCTCAGTTATTTTTTTTTTTTTTTTCTTATATTAATGAACACCGAGATTCTTTCTTCATAAATTTTAGCACCACCAGTGCGAAGAAAATAAAAAAATTTTAAAAAAAGAGTGTCTTATATCTTTAAAAAAAATAAAAATGTGTATAGATACCAAAATATTTTTATATAGTTTTTCATTTTCCACAACTCAAATTCTCGATTTAGGTTTCACGAGTCTCTTTAAAGTCTCAAAAGTTTAAATAAATTCGTGTGCCTTGGTCTTAAATGGGTTAAGCAGCAAAGAGAGAGAAAGAAAGTGAGAGAGATAGTAAGAGAAGTGAAGAGCTTTGAACACAGGAACGCGATTTATACAAACTCATTGGCAGTTTGTCAGGAATTTGATTGATTTTCCATAGACAAAAAAAAAGTGTAGGCATGCAAGGACCAGCTCAAGTTTAACAATAAAAACAGTTAGTTTGTGATTGAACGCGCCGTAAATAATATTTAATAATGGAAAGTTTGGAGGTAAGAAGCTTTGAGCGATTCTTTTCTTAACACAAGGTTAGCTTTTTGTTATTAAAAGAATTTTCGTAGACAGCTTGTGAATCTCAACAAATGCACACAAAATTTAATAGGTTAAAGCTCTGAATTTTTATCAGTCAACTGACCAACTTAAAAGAAGACTGCGGCTATTTTTTTTATCTGCTAAAAATCCTCTTAATCACTTTAACATTTTTAAAACTAGCTTCATGCAAAATGTTTTTCCTATGAATAAAAAAAATTTACCAAAAGCATCACTGTTATCCCGCTATAGCTACCTGCTGCCAATAACTCGGATAAAATAATACTTTCAGGCATTTGTTTTAACATTTCAACAGATTAACACAGACATTTTTAAACTCTTCAACCATGTTTGTCTGAAAACTTTCAAACAAGCCACAAATAAAACTTGGAAAATAAAATCAAATGCAAAAATTCAGATAAAATGTGATATAACAAAAAAAAACACAACTCAACATGTTAACAACACTCTGTCATTGAATTAAATATAAAGCAACAGTTGATTAAAATGTTGCAAACATGCAAAATCCAAAAACAAAAAATGTATAAACTGCACTCAGCATGCAACTGGCATGAAATGAAGCGTTGCCATTTTTCGAAAAAAATTAATGGAAAAAGTTTGAAAATTAAAAATAGTAAACTTTGTGAATTTGTGTGCAACACATTCGCGTTTTAATAAAATTCAAAAATTGTGTGCATTTTATTGCATATTTTAACTAATGTTTACCTTGAAGCGGAAAACAAGAAAAAAACACCTAAGTATTTTGATACAAAATTAAACAGCAATCACATAAATAACTGTATAAATAGCAAAACACAACATGCAAATTTATGTTTTTTAAATTGATTACCATTTATATCATTAACATTCAGTAAAACAGATCATTTTATTTCAATATTTAAAGCAACTTTATATTTCAATGATAATTTGCTTTAAAAATACAAATAATTAAAAATTTATTTGCAACTTTAATACTTTAATGGCATGGTGTGTGAAGAAATGTAGCTAAAATGCTTTATTATAATTATTTTATCTTTTACTCAAAAATGTACGTGGAATATATAAGAAACAAAAATCAATTCTTATTTTCTATTCTTAGTATACTCCAGTGTAGGGCATTATACAATAAAAAAATTATTCAAATAACGAATAACAAGTAATATTTATTCTTTACTTTTTCAATCAGAACTCAGCATCAAGTATTTTTTATTTTTTTCTATATTTGAATTGCAAATAAACTATTCAAAACTTTTACTCGTTATTCATTATTTAAATTTGTGTTTGAATAAAAATAAAATAAAAATTGAAAATCAAATATGGGTTGTTGGCGACAAGAAAATAAAATGGCCTTTTATTTTTAAACAATTTATTGTTTTAAGATTGCTGTTTGCTCCAGCTCGATATTTTTTCGACTCCAGATATTTTTCAAAATTATTGACAAAGTCTTATACAAATTCAAGGATAACTAGAAACATAATAGAACAGTATTTAAAAAACAAGTATTTGAACAACATATTTAACATCATTGGTTGACTAACTCGCGCCAACATTCTACCTCACGTGAATCTTTATGGAGATTCACTAAATTTAAGTACGGCTAACTTGCTGACGGGACGATGTACATTTCCATGATACGTTCTGACTTCTGCACTGCGAACACAACCGTCTTTCCCCTCAAAAAGTTTTGTTACTCTCCCTTTTTCCCACTGGCTTCTTGGTTGGCGGGCATCACAAATAATAACCAATTGACCAAGTTTAAGAGGTTCGATTTCTTCTCTCCACTTCGATCGTTTTAGCAATTGTGGCAAATATTCATTAATCCACCTCTTCCAAATTCGATCTTTAAGGTTCTGGGCAATTCTCCATTGTTTCCGCATGCACACAACTTCTTCGTTCGAGCAAGGGGTCTGTGTAGAATTAAGACATCCAACTAAAAAATGGTTTGGCGTAAATGGTTCTTCTTCTCCAGGTAACATTGGCAAATCAACAAGTGGACGACTATTTATAATATTTTCGGCTTCTATAAGATCGCTTCGAAACGTTTCTAATCGTGGTGACTCTTCCTTTAACACTCTTTCTAACAAACGCTTAACACATTGAATTAATCGTTCCCAACAACCACCAGCACTTGGGTTTAATGGACAATTAAATATCCATTCAATGTATGATGATGACATGTGACGTTCAAGAAGATTAAAATCAAACAGTCGGTTTTCTTTTAGCAGCTTCTTTTGTGCACCAATAAAGTTGGTTCCGTTGTCACTTCGGATTTTTACAGGAGTACCGCGTCAAAAATCGCGACAAAATTTCGGAAACATAACAGAAACGCATCCGTAGATAAATCTTGCGCGACTTCCAAATGAATTGCGCGAGTGGTTAAGCATGTGAATAAAGCTACCCATCGTTTCTCTCTTCTGCGACCTAATGTAACAGAAAATGGTCCACAATAGTCTATACCAGTGTAACTGAAAGGTCGTACATATGGAGTTACACGATCGCTCGGCAATTGTCCCATTAATGGTATTTCAGGTTTCGCACGATTACAAATACAAATATTGCAATTCTTCTTTACTGACTTAAGTAGAGCACGGCCATGTGCCACCCAGAATTTCTGACGCATTTCATTAATCGTTAGCTGATCATTTTGGTGATGTCTCTTTTTATGATAGTGTATCATGATTAGCCTTACTATTGGATGTTTTTGTGGCAAGATTATTGGACGACGCGCAGAAAATGGTAAGCAATAAGCCGCGTCAATTCTTCCTTTTACTCGGAGTAAACCTTCGTCATCTAAGTAAGGTGTTAGTTCATAAATTGCACTCGATTTTGGTAACGACTTTCTGGAACTCAAGATGACAATTTCTTCACTAAAACTTTCAGCCTGTATTTGTCGACATATGTGTTTCTCCGCCGCTTCGATTTCAGGAGCTGATAGTTCTTCTATTTGTCCAATACAATCCTTTGTAACTTTACGTTTAACATTTTTTACAAAACGGAACATCCAAGCTACGATGCGTACCAATTTTAAGTACGATGAATATTTTGTGTATTCGATAAAATGTTCCTTTACTTCATCCATTACCAAGAGTCGATTAAGCTTCTCTTCTATTACGCAGCTTTCAGATGTCAACTGCGAGGGTTCCTGTGGCCAAAATTCTTCCTCTTGTAATAAAAACTTTGGCCCCAATAACCAATTAGATGATGAAAAATTACTATTTGGTCTAGTGGCTTCGTCTGCTACGTTTAAAGTTGTCGGTAACCAGCGCCACTGCGAAGGATTTAAATTCGAAACTATGTCAGCTATCCTAGCAGCAACAAACTGTTTATGCTCTCGTAATGTTGAACGAATCCAGAGAATAACTGTCTTGGAGTCACTCCAATATGTTGTTTTATCAACTCGAAATTGCTGACACTCCTCGATTGACTTCCTTAAACGGCTCCCGAGAACGGCAGCTTGAAGCTCTAAACGTGGAATGCTCATTCCTTTAATGGGAGCACATCTAGTTTTAGCGGCAATAAAGGAAACATACATCTTCTCCCCTTTCTTGATACGTAAATAGGTAACAGCTGCGTATGCACTTGAGCTTGCATCAACAAGCACGTGAAGTTGGACATCATCAGCAACTGGCAATAGCGGAGAATAACATCTGGGAACAGAAAAGTTCTTTATTTTCTCAAATTCTTTCCACCATTTAGTCCATTGCTGAGATAACTTTGGCGGTAACATGTCGTCTCACTGGATTTGTAATTTCCAGGTGACTTGTAATAAGAGTTTCATTGCTAATGTTATGTTAGCCAACAATCCAAACGGATCAAAAATTGACATAACAATCGCAAGCATTTCTCTTTTAGTTGGCGATCTTTTGTTTTCAAGCACATCTCGAGGTATTTTTTGAAATTTACTATGGAATTCAAACGTATCCATGCAAGTGTTCCAATACATACCCAGTATCTTGTCAGTTTGTAATTGACCTTCCATGCTAAGAACACTACATTCGTTGCTTTCATCATTATTCAGCAATTTTTGTACCTTTTTATTGTTAGAAACGAAACTACGTAGTTTAAAGCCAGCAGCAGCATTAATTTTGATGGTCTCCAAACAAACTTCCTCAGCTTCCTTCTCACTATTAAAGCTGATAACAAGATCGTCAACGTACATGTTCTCAATTGTGGCCTTGACTCCCCTTGGCATATCATCTATATGTTCCAAAGCATTAGTATTTTTAACATATTCTGCACAACACGGCGAACAAATTGCTCCAAAAATCATCGAAGTCATGCAGTAAACTCTTATAGGTTTTGAAATGTCGCCTTCCCTCCATAAAAATCGTTGCGAATCTTGATCTGCGGGACGTATTTTAACTTGAGGGAAGATTTCTTGTATATCCCCAGCTACTCCAACAATACCTTCACGAAATTTGTACAGGATCGCTAGGAGTGGCTTAGCATGATCGGGTCCTTTAAGCAAAGCAGAGTTCAAAGAAATATTTGAAGTAACGGCGGCGGCATCGAAAACTATCCGAAATTTGTCGGGTTTGTTGGGATTAATAACTCCAAAATGAGGAAGGTACCAAGTAGTAGGGCTTTCTAATTTAGCTAAATGCGGCGGTAATAATTTGGCGTAATCTTTCTGCACGTATTTCTCTATTTCGTCTTTGTACTTTGCTGCATATATGGGATCCCTACTCATCTTGTTTTCAACAGCTAATAAGCGTTTCTTAGCCATTTCAAAACTTGAAGGTAAGTTGGTATGCTCTTTTCGCCACAATAGTCCTGTTTCGAATCGTACGTTTAACTTTTTTGTTGTACTTACTAATATCTGTCGTGCACGTTTATTATCATTGGACTCAGCTATAGTATCCGGGATTTTTATTCCAAAATTTTCAACAGTAAGATATTCTTCAACAATCTTGTCTAATCCTTTTGATGTCAAAGACTCACGTATGTGTAGCACTCTTGGTTCAGGATTAGATTTCACATTAATCGGCCCATATGCTATCCAACCAAGACGAGTAAGTGCTGCAATTGGTTGTGTTGTTTCGGCCTCTACGGTATTTGTTGCAGTTCCCAGATAACAATTATCCAATCCAATTAATATATTAGGTCTTGCGTTTTCATAATTAACAAGTGGTAACACGTTGAAATGGTTATAAGATTCCTTTTTGAATGATTGCTTTGGTAGAATTAAATTTTTGACTGTTCGAACATTCTTTAATGAGAAATTATCTGCACCAGTAAACTGCCCTTTGATGTCAATTGAAACCCTTTTAGAATCCTCTGTAATTCTTTTTTCGTCATACCATTGTAGTACAAGTGGCTGCGCATCTCCTCGAAGACCTAATTCTGCTGCAACGTTCTCTTGTATCAGAGAAATTGACGAACCATCATCAAACATGGCATAACCGGGTATGCTTCCAAGTGGTCCTGACAGTATTACCGGCAGAATTTTAAAAAGTTGGTTGGTTTGCTGATTTTGGCGACAGTTGAGTACATGACTTGGGTCTTGACTGTTGTAGGATGTATTTTTTGCATCTTGATGAAGTGACTGGTGATGCATTCTAATACAGCCATTTATGTTACATGTCTTCCTTTTATTACAAGTGGTGAGACTGTGTCCTTTTTGTAGACATGAGAAACAAAGACTGTTACATTTTACGTGTTCCCATTTTTCATCTAGCTTCATTTTCTTATATCGATTGCAGTCACTTGTTTTGTGGTTCTCATTACATATGATACATGAAAACTGCAATTTATTAGTAGATGCTTGATTGTTGTAGAGAGTTCTTTGGGTGCTTTGGCCCGCCGATCGATGTGCATTATTGTGCATGTGACGAAGGTGTGTTTGATTAAATAGCGCGACGTTTGATGATCCAACACTTTGCGGCATTAGACATACAACTTTGGCCAAGTCGGTGATCCAGTCCGAGAATGTTACGACGGTTGGAAATGATTGAAATTTCGTAGCGTATCGTGCCCATTCATATTGCTTGGATGGTGGTAGTTTATTAACGAGTTCTTCCAACAATGTAGGGTTCATGAGATAATGGTCACATTTTGCGGACTTAAAAAATGCAACAACATTACGAACACGGTTTGAAAGTGCCAAGACATTATCCCAGCAATTCTCATATATAATTGGAAAACTCTGAATTTTCTCCAACTGCGAACGTACAAGCAAATCAGGGCGTCCAAAGTTAAATTGAAGCTCCTCTATGACTCTTGGAACATCATCTGGATAAATAAGTAGTGATGTAACTGCTTGTTTTGCATTGCCATCAAGCGCTTTATGTAATCTTATTAAATTTTGTTTATTATTTTTCCCGAATTCATTCGTAGAATCCTTATAATTGGCAAAAAATAATGGCCAATCTTCAGGATTTCCATCGAATGGTGGCAGTGGAAATAATTTGGCGGCAAAATCTGAAACGATAGGAACGACCGGTCCAAAAGTGTTCGTTGACAGCGGATGTTGTTGAGTTGACGATGGTTGTGGCATTGAGGGTGTTACAGCTGATAAAGTTGTTGATGGCAATATTACTACTGATGACGGATCAACTGTTTGTGGTTGGGTAGTAGATGGATGTTCTGGTAGCGGTAAGATAGATAAAGGTGGCTGATTTGCCGTCGGGCGGGTTTGACGGATCAAAGTTATCCTGATTGAGTTGCTCTACGGATGCTTGCAAAGCAGACATTCCAGCGATGAGTGCTTCCAACTTATGATTAATTTGGTATTGAGAAGGATTCAATGGGGCTTCATCGATGTCCTCTACGTTTGTTTCCAACATCGTCTCGTTCAGACATTCGGACAAACGATTAGTGTCCACGTCTTCTCTGAATCTTTTGTGGCTTCTCGTATTCATTTTTCCACGAATGATGTGGAGCAAACAATCTTAAAAACTTTGTTGACGACAAGAAAATAAAATGGCCTTTTATTTTTAAACAATTTATTGTTTTAAGATTGCTGTTTGCTCCAGCTCGATATTTTTTCGACTCCAGATATTTTTCAAAATTATTGACAAAGTCTTATACAAATTCAAGGATAACTAGAAACATAATAGAACAGTATTTAAAAAACAAGTATTTGAACAACATATTCAACATCATTGGTTGACTAACTCGCGCCAACATGGGTCATCTATTAAGTTCCTCGTTAAAGGAGTGGCATCTATCAAGTTTTTCTTCTACCACCATGAGAATGTTGTAGGTTGGTAATTTTAAATAGAAAAGATGATGGCCACAACGCACAATGGGTTGAACAGTAGCAAAAATGAGGATTAATTGAAAAATTTAAGTCGACATTTAAAAAAAAAGTTTTTAAACCGAGTAACAAAACATAAAATGCATTATCACTTTCTGTAAAATGGATGGTTCTATGTTGTTTACTTTATTTATTTATTCATTCATCATCAATAGAGTAAATACTCTGGCAGACTACTTTAGTTTACTATTATATAGCTTATTCTAACAGGTTTGCTTAACTAACTTATTCTAAACAGGTTTTGCTTAACTTAACAGGATTTATGTTTTATTTTCATTACTCCCTTTTCCTTGTTTGTTTTTTTACTTTTTGTTTTTACGTCGACGTGGGCATATTCCGCGCACAAGATTGACAAAATTTCAAGAATCATGTCAAAAAAGGAAAAGAGGAAAAAATATAGAGGGACTTATGTCTATAAGGGTATTTCAGGTATTATTAAATTGACTTAGAACTATAATGACATTATTCTTAAAGGTATAACGAGAAATAAAATTGAAGATATCAATATCTGGCAAAATTAAATTTGTTTCTTTGATGCAACGAGCAATTGGTTCATTCTGGGCATAATTTGATCGGTGGTGACTATTACGAAAATGAAATTGTTCTCGAAGATGTCGAGTAGGAGCATAGAAATTAAGATGCAAGAGATATAGCGAGTAGTCTAGGGCAGTTTATGTGATTTTGTATTAAGTCCCTTACAAACATAACAGAAAAGAGCTTTCGACGACATTCAAGGGATTGAGTATTTATTAACGCACATCTTGTTATATAAGAAGGCATTTCAATGCGCCACTTTAATTGACGAACTACGTACCTTGTGAAGTTTTTTTGGACTCTTTCGATTCTGATAGAGTGCACCACGTAAGAAGGATTCCAGATTATGCAACAGTATTCCAACTGAGACCTTACCAAAGCATTATATAAAGTTTTGATCAATGTAGTTAACATGCGTAGTTAACATGCCCCCGCCACGACGTAAAAATCGTGCTTGGTGACTTCAACGCTAAGGTGGGCAAGGAAAATATTTTTGGTCCAACAGTCGGAAAGTTCAGCCTCCACGACAACACCTCCGATAACGGAATGAGGCTGATTGACTTCGCCGCAGCACGAAACATGGTCGTAAGTAGCACTAGATTCAAGCATCTCAATATTCATAAAGCCACCTGGATGTCCCCTGATCAAAAAACCAAAAATCAAATTGATCACGTTTTGATCGACGGAAGGCACTCTTGCAGTGTTTTGGATGTACGCACGATCCGTGGTGCAAATATTGACTCGGATCACTATCTTCTCGCAGCCAAGATCCGTACACGTCTGTGCGCAGCTAAGAGTACACGCAACCCTACACAGAGAAAGCTAGACGTCGACAAACTGCAATCGAAACAGACAGCCGATGCTTTCACCACTCGACTCTCACTCCTGCTTCAAAGCACTCCTCCAATCGATGATATATGCGCGCTGTGGACACACATTTCCAACTCCAAGCGTGCGGCTGCTGAAGAGGTGATTGGCTACCAACGCCCTCGCTGAAACCAGTGGTACGACCAGGAGTGTCACGACGCCTCTGCAGAGAAAGACGCCGCCTACAAAGCCACCCTGCAGTCGGTTGTAACGCGCGCTGCTAAGGAGCGATACAAAGAAAAGAGGAGGGAAGAGAGACATACTTTCAGGCGGAAAAAAAGAGAGGTAGCAAAGCGCGAGCAAGAGAAGATTGAAATGTATGGTGACAGGAATGAGGCCCGAAAATTTTTTGAAAAAATAAGACGCCTTGCCGATGGTTTTAAAACCGGGGCCTCTTCCTGCAAGGATGAAAACGGGAATCTAGTGACAGATGTCCAGAGTACACTGACGTTATGGAGGGAACACTTCTCTAAGCTTCTTAATGGCGACGCTGAATCCCGCCAATAGAGATGATATTCCGGAAACCCCAAATTTGGATGACAGCGTTGAGGTTCCGCTGCCCGACTATGATGAAGTTCTGACAGCTATAGCTCGGCTTAAAAATAACAAAGCCGCGGGAGCTGATGGCTTACCTGCTGAGCTGTTTAAGAACGGAGGCGAAGCTCTACTTAAATACATTTACGAGTTTCTATGCAGAATATGGTCGGAAGAATGCATTCCGAACGATTGGAATCTCAGTGTGCTCTGCCCAATCCACCAGAAAGGCGATCCCACTATCTGTGCCAATTACCGTGGGATAAGCCTTCTTAATATCGCATATAAGGTCCTGTCGAGCGTTTTATGTGAATGATTGAAGCCCATTGTAAACGAACTGATCGGACCTTATCAGTGTGGCTTCAGACCTGGAAAGTCCACCATCGACCAGATTTTCACGCTACGACAAATCTTGGAGAAGACTCAAGAAAAACGAGTCGACACCCACCATCTTTTTGTCGACTACAAAGCCGCCTTCGACAGCACAATATGGAAGCACCTGTACTTCACCATGTCTGAATTTGGTATTCCTGCAAAACTAATACGAATTTGCAGGATGACACTGAGCAACACCAGCAGCGCAGTTGAAATTGGGAAGGACCTCTTCCCACCATTTATTACCAAACGAGGTTTCAGACAAGGTGATTCCTTATCATGCCATTTTATCAACCTAATGATGGAAAAGATTATCCGAGCTGCTGATCTGAGACGTAGTGGCACAATATTCTACAAGAGTGTTATGCTGCTTGCGTATGCTGATGACATAGATATCATTGGCCATAATACGCGCGAAGTCAGTGCAGCATTTTCCAGATTAGAAAGAGAGTCAAGTCGAATGGGTCTGGCAGTGAATGCAGATAAGACGAAATACTTAGTGTCAACAAACAAACAGTCCCAGCGTCTTGGAACCCACGTTACAGTTGACAATACCTTCTTCGAGGTTATGAAGGATTTCGTTTATCTGGGATCCAGCATAAACTCAACCAACGACATCAGCATTGAGATCAAACGAAGAATAACTCTTGCCAACAGGTGTTACTTTGGGCTCAGTAGGCAATTGAGAAGCAGAGCCCTCTCTCGACGAACGAAAATCACGCTCTATAAATCGCTCATCATGCCCGTCCACTTTATGCATCACAAACCTGGACGCCGAGCAGTTTAGATGAAAAGACTTTAGGAGCATTCGAGAGAAAGATTCTTCGTAAGATCTACGGACCAATCTGCGTCAATGGCGAGTACCGAATACAGTGGAATGATGAACTGTATGAGCTGTACGCTGACATCGACATAGTCAAGCGCATTAAAATCGAGCGGCTTCGCTGGCTTGGTCATGTTCAGCGCATGAAAGACGATGCTCCAGTGAAGAAAACATTCGATTCGGTACCCAGCGGCGGTCAACGCAGAAGAGGGCGACCGCATCTTCGTTAGAAAGACCAAGTAGAGGACAACCTGACGAAGCTTGGAATTTCCAACTGGCGCCAGCAAGCGAAAGACAGAAATGGCTGGCGCAAATTCTTAGATGAGGCCAAGACCGACATACGGTTGTAGCGCCAACTAACTAAGTAAGTAAGTAGTTAACATGCTCTGTGAAATTTAGGCGCTGATCCAAGAGGATCCCGATATCCTTTTTAGATGTGACACGTTCTAGGGCAGACAGTTGTATTTAATAAGTGCTAATTAAAGGTATATAAGTTCTAAATAAAGAAAAACACTAGCATTTAGAAATATTTAAGGGCAGGCTATTATCATCGCACCAATTAGAGACGGAATCTATATCAGGTTGCAAGAGCACACAATCATTATAAGATTTTATGGAACGATATATTTTTAAATCATCCGCAAATAGGAGACATTGTGAATGTTTGATGACTGAAGGTAAATCGTTTATGAATAACAAAAATAGTAGAGGTCCTAAGTGACTACCCTGCGGTACACCAGAAGTTACTTTTATGGGTTCTGATTTGATGTTATAAATTTTAACGATTTGATATATGTTTTTTAAGTAAGATTCAATCCAATTTAGCAAGTTGGAATGAAAACCTAGGCTACGTAGCTTTTTCAGTAATTTGTTATGGTTTACTTTATTAAATGCCTTTGCAAAGTCAGTAAAAATAACATCGCTTTGCAAATGATTTTCAAAGTTTTTTATAACTTTTATAAATTACAAAAAAGGACCAAGTTTGTTGAAGTAGACCTACCGGCTCTAAAACGACGATGTTGTTGAACAGATAGTTCAGAGTTAAGTTGAATCGAAATCTTGTCATAAATAATTTTTTCGAATAATTTAGGGATGGAAGAGATTTTGCAGATCGGTCTATAGTTGCTTATATTTTGTTTGGGACCCGCTTTGTGGACTGGATCGATATGAGACAATTTCCAACTTTCGAGGAAGGTGCCACTGTCTCTCTAAAGATTTGCCAATGATTCTCTAAAGATTTTAAAAAGGGGAGCAGATAAGGATGCCGCGCAGTTTATAAGTATAATGGGTGCAATACCATCGGGACCTCCCGTCTTTTTACTTTTTAGATCATTAAGGGCTCTTTCTACGTCGAGTTCATTGAAATGCAAATCTCCAATATCTATATTTACTGGAGCAGATGATACTTTGTAAGTGGAACAAATGTCACTGTTTGAGTACACAGATTTAAAATAGTTAGCAAAGAGATTGCAGATGGTTTGAGTGTCATCAGATGAGCAATCCAAAAGAAAAATAGTACTAGGTAGGCCATTCGTTTTTCTTTTAGTATTTATGTAAGCCCAAAAATGTTTACTGTCATTTTTAATTTTAGATTTAGTATTTAATAAGTATGAATGGTATAAAAATTTATTGAGTGTGTCAAATTGTCTTTGATGCAGAAGGTAATTTAATTTTAATTGAGGATCAGTTTTGGCTTCACTAAAACGCTTATATGCTTTATTTTTTATGTTTTTTAGGTTTCAAAGTCTTCTATTGAACCAAGATGGATTCCTATTTGAATTAACAAGTATTATTGGAACAAATAAGTTTATAGCTTCATTAAAAATTTTTACAAACTTATCATATATTGATTTTGAGTCCATTCTAGATAAGATGTCGTTATATGCGACAAGCTGAAGATAATTATTCATTGCATCAAAGTTGGTTTTACTATAATCATTATAGTACCTGATTCCTTGCTACACTTTTGCTAACTTTTGTTGCTACACTCTCTGAAAGTAAAACAATTTTTATTAATTGAGCGCGCATTGACAAAAAGTGAAGAAAGCAATATTACAAGTGTATCTTTTCCTAAGTTTTCTGTAACTAAAATATTTTTTTAAATGGATTCCTCAACTTCAGATATTAGACTATATTCTTAATTAATTCTTGTTGAGATAAGTGTTGTAAGAATATTTTTAATAAATTTCTCAAAATTGTTCAATAAAAGTGTGATTTTTTTGGTATAAGTTAAGTTTCAAAGGGTTACAAAGTGAGATTGGGCAAAAATGTTAAGGCGGTAGTAAAATACAAGATTCCAGCTCTTCTTTAAAAAACAAAAAATTTTTGCAGATATTTGCATAATAGCGAAAAATTTAAGTTTCTTTTAATTCTACAGTATCAAACCATGCTTAAACGCACACTCAATTTCTAACGCTTGTTTTTGTTATTTCTTTTCTGCAATTGTTTTTATTGCTTTGTTTATTAGTTAGTTTGTTTTGTGTTGTCTTTATTTTCGTTTCTTTCATTGTTGTTGTTGCTATTTTAACTTAGTTAACCCTAGCCCTGCTGACACGGGTACCTGAGTACACGAAACGACTTTGAAGACAAATATCTTTCAAGCCAAAAAGTTACAAACTTGAGGTTCTTATAAATAGTCGTAATAGTATAAATAGTCGTTTTCTATCGTTTTTTCGCATTTTTAGCATTCTTGAATTTTTTTCGTTGGTTGTAGAGCCGATCCAAAGTCGAATGTTAACCCTCCTGATATGAGTACCCGTAAATTTCTTCACACATTTTGCATGAAGAATGTGATATAAAAGTAGTTTTGGGTTTCTTTTAAGTCTGTTTCAAGTCTGTTTCTGAGCAGAGCAGCTCAAAATCCTTCTATGCTGGATTCCTGGACATAAGGATTTTCTAGGCAACTGTAAAGCAGATGAACTCGCTCGTACATGTATTACCAAGCACCTTGGTATTCCTCTCACTACATGTTCACTCCTTACACATGAGTTATTCTGCATCAAAACCAACAATACGTGTAATATAACACGGCAAATTTGGCCTAAACTCAATCTTAAGCGTTCACAAGAACTCATTTCTCTAAGTAGAGACCACATTAGCACCATGATAGGGATCCTGACTGAGCACTGCCTCATTGGCAGGCATGCTCAAAGATTAAACATACCCCACAACGACTTTTGCAGAAGCTGTAGAGATGAGGAGGAGGAGGAATCTACAGAACACTTTCTCTGCACTTGCCCAGCGCTGGCTCAAAAACGTTTTCTTCACTTAAACAACTGGTTTTTCAAAGACCTCGAAAAACTCTCGGAAATATCGATATACCGAATCCTAAGCTTTGTGAACAGCTCAAGCTGGTTTAAACAGAGAATGGGAATTAACCCTGTGGTCTCAACTGAGGCAGCCACTTTGACCTAACCCAACCATGGCTACCTCAATTGAGACACACTTAAGCCAATGAGACCCATTGTGGTACCACAGGGTTGATTCTCATTCCCTATTTAAACCCAACCATACCGTAGACATATTAATCGACTCAGGGGGTGTCGCTGTTCATAAATACATACATATGTCTTTACCGGAGACGTCTTATTTTCTGCCAATTCTACCTTTATTCCCTCCCTGCAAAGACCCAAACTTCAACAATGCATACCGTTACATCTTGTAAACTTATTACAATGAAATAAGTTCATTCTCACCATGCAAGCTGCATAAAATTTCATCCACAGCAAAAGAAATTATGTGTTTATCTCAATTCGTTAAGAAGTTAAGATTTTTGCAACGGGGCAAGTCAAATCGAGCCACTGTGCGTCGCTCAAGCCTAAGATTAATGTTAAGGTTTACTTTTGCAGTAAATATTTAACAAATTTGTTCTTATCGATTTTTTTTTTAAATTAGATGATTTAATGTTAATACAGAATATTTTAAGACAACAATTTTTAACTAATTTGGCTCAAGTAAAAAACTTATACTTTAAAATATCACCTTATGCTTTATGCACTTTATGCTTTCTGTTTCCGAGAAACTTCTTTGAAATAAACTTTGCACGTACTTGTAGCTCATTTTAAGCACTAAACAAATGTTTATACATCAGTTGACAAATTTCAAAAACTGTCAATCTATACAACTGTTGATTTATATAACTTCATTGTTACAAACTATAAATAAGGAAAAAAGGATATTTTTCATAATTTCTCAGAAAAGCGCTCAAATCTGTGCTCTTTCAAGTATTAACGCTGAATCGTTTAAGCTCATTCTCTATGACATACATAGTTCCTGTTGTTCTTAACATCTTTTCTATTTTTTATCTGTTTGCTTGCAGGATCGTTGTACAAGATTGGCGATGTACTGCCACAGGAAACCGGAAATTGCCTGCAATGTATTTGCATTGATGGCGGCTCAACGAAGGACGATACGCCACGCGTGACTTGCAGTCCGCACAATTGTCCACCGCTCGTGCTGCCCGACTTATTTGACGCAACAGGATATTGAATCCATAAACCAGAAATACATACTGACACAAAGACACACACACACACACACAAACACACTCAAACACCCATACAAACAACAAACCTGGCATAGATGAAGCAGACAAGCGCATTTGATACCAAAGGTAAATACGTTTGGGGAAAAGAAAACAAACACAAAAATTTTAAAATTTAGGTTTTTATTGTAGCGCAGATTTGGGGAAGGTCGGGGTCTTTTGGTTTTTGTCGCTAGTGTTTGGTGGGTGTGACGGTAGAATTTATTTATGCGTCACTGCATTTGAAAATACGTTTGATTTATTTGCATGAGCATGTGTGTATGGAAGTGTGTATGTGTGTGAGTGTGGCAGGTTTGCGGGTGCTCATTGGGCTGTGCTATACATTTAATTTTTTTGTTGTTATTGCGTGCTTTGAAAACTCGGTAGCAGCAGGTTGCTTATGTCTCTACAGCCATGTCCTGGGAGACCAGCCCTGTCCTGGGATTACCCCAAAACTCAAATGCTGCAATTTTCAACAAATTTAACATTTTTGCTAAAGGTAAAAATGTTAATCCTTATATGTTTTCGTTTTTGTTTTGTCTCATCATTGTGTTTATTATTCCACTAATTGAATTCGGTAACAACGGGAGGCACTTTTTTACACCTGCGTGTGGATGTGTGCATGTGTGTGTGTGAACTTGTTATTTCTATAAATTGCATTATTGTCAGTTTAATTTTTTTTTTGTTCTCTTTCCTTTTTTTTAGTTTGATTGTAGTTACGTAAAAACCTAACAACTTAATTGAATTTTAACGAGTTTTTGTAATTTTGTTATTTACCGCTGCTTACTTTTATTTTAATTATTTCATTTTAAATGCTTGTTAATGAAAATTAAACTGATTTTGAACTGTTTTGTTTGAACTGATGAAAAAATTACTCACTTTGTTTCAATTTGTGTGCAAATTTTTTTGGTTTGTTGCCAACTTCGTTAGTTTGTTATTTTGAGGTAACTGGTTTTTAATTGGATTTTCCATTAAAAATTGTAAATATCAAAAGAGTACAATATTTCTGAGCATTTTCACTTCAGAATTGAAATAAATTAGATGTAAGTAATAAATCTATCTGTGATTCTTAACCAGTGAACGAAAATGTACCTAACGTTGCGTTCGTTAAGGTACTAAAGCGTTGAGATTTGAGGGAACTGAACATTATGTTGTGTAGCACTCATTACGGCGCTCATTATTCGGTTGCATTCAAGTTTGCATACTTGAACATAAACATAACTACATAACTACACTAAATAAATCCGCTACACTAAATAACCGTTTACGAAGCGTTGTTTGAGAGACTGAGAAAGCAGAGAAAAAACCATTTTCTTTGTTTTCAAGCACATGCAGCCAACGTTGCCATTTTTTCAAAAATCCCCAAAATCCCTTTACCCTATTTTTCATGGAATTTTCTTTTGGATGTTTGGGCTAAAAATCACTTTACTCGATTTTTACCCTTTTGGGGATTTTGTTTTCCGGAATCCCGTGACGTGAGATTTTTTATTTTTTTTATTCTTGGACCTTCTAAGCTTGTTAGACTATAATTTAATAGTTAGAAGAGCTAGTAGGGTCAAGTGCATCATATCAAGGGCACTATTCTGAGACACAAAATGAGAGAGATTAGCCTACGTGAAAGTATCGTATGCCGTATGTGTTCAGTAGTTCGTGCGCATACGTTATAATAATGTGTTTGTGTGCCATGCTGTTGAACGTAAAAGAATAATTACACCGTGTTACACACATTCTGTCCTATGAACCAAATTTACTTTTTCGGAAAGGGGATAAAAAATAAAAATACACGTGTATCGGCGATTTTCATGTACACGTCAGAATTTTTTTTTTTAAGTTTGAAGTATATATATTTTTTTTAATGGTTATCGTTTTTTTTAAAGTTTCAGTTCTTTAAAAATACAATTTTTTTATTACTTTTGATTTATACAAATAAAGAATTGTTACATTAAAAATTTTAATGTTTTTAAAGAAATTTAGACCTTTTATTTTTGCGGTTGTAAGCATTTGCTTCAGTATCGCGACAAATAGACCAACAGTATTCGCCAAGCATATGCGTTATGTCCTTTCCTTTAAAGCGCTTTTCAATAGCCGCAATGTCCTGATGGATCCTTTCGCCATGCTCATCGCTACAAGCTCCTAAATCATCAGGGGAAAAAATCTAAATGATTGTGAAGAAAATGGATCTTTAGCGACATTAAAATGCCCATTTCGCCATATGCCGAAATCATTTCTGCGACAATATTTTTATAATTGGCAGCTCGTTTGTTGCCAAGGAACTGCTAAATAACGGCAACTGTACCTTTCCATGCACGTTGTTCCATAGCATTTAATTTTGATGAAAATTCAGAACTTGCAATTATTTGTTTTATCTGCGGACCATTGAAAACACCTTAAATCAAAAAAATCATTAAAAAACATAAAGTTACTAAATGATTTCTTAAAAAAAATACCTGCATGAATCTTTGCGCCGCTCAATTTCGGGAAAATGTTGCGCAAAGTTGCAATGGCCTAGCCATCACGATCCAGTTTTTTAACAAAATTTGATACGAGACCGAGCTTAATGTGTAATGGAGGCAAAATGATTTGAGACGGCTGCACCAATGGTAGATTCTCTATACTTTCTACGCCTACTTTGTAGCATGTTCGCGGCTTCCACTTAAATTCAGTGTAATGCTCATCTCTTTTTCGACCTTCCCATGTACAATAAAAGCACTGGTGGGTTGGAAATCCACGCTTAACACCCTTGAGTAAACCGACCACTTTCAGATCGCATCATATTTTCCAATTATGCTCTTTATACTTTATCAACTGTAATATTAATTCCATGCCTTCGTATGTTTCCTTGAGGTTTGTGGCATATGCGATCGGGACAGATGGATGTGTGTTGCCGATATGAAGCAGCACGACTTTAAGGCTGTTGACCGATGCATCGATGAAAAGTCGCCACTCCTCTGAAATATGTGGGTAACCGATTTTTGCAAACAGCGAATCAATGTCACAACAATAAGACAAGTTTTTTTCCCGATCTTCGTGCAATCTAAAAAATTGGTCATATGGAATAGTGCTACCTCGAGTGCTAAAGAGCGGCTGTTATTTTAAAATCAGCCGCCACTATATTCCACTGCTTAAAGCGTGATGCAAAGAATTCTGCTGTTCTCCTCGACAAATTTCCGTTTCGTACGAGGTCATTGAAGTCGGCTTGCGTTATAAAATGCGGCATTGCAGTCCCAATTTCACTGGGTGCTGCCACAAATTCCGATACTTGTGGACTCTCGCATCTTGCATTCGATGGAAGAAAAGTTGATAGCAGTTTTGGTACAACTGTTGATTCTGCATCGCTTATTTCGGGAACATTATCAAAAATCTCCACTGAAGCCGCTACACGGTCTTCTGGTGAGTATAGAACTGCTGGAATTACCGATTCTACATTAGCGTAGCGAATTTTGTTGCGGTGAATGTCTTGGTACCCTTTTGTTTGAGCAAAAGTTACACAAAAGTAGCACAATTCATTGCAGTGCTCCGTGCGTGGTAGCCAAATTGTTGGTACAGCGTACTTTATTGTTGACTTTCCATCAGTAAACTTGCACAAATTTCTGTAGCAATAGTCGCACACGACTTCCGCAGTATACCACAAGTAAGGAACATAAGCAGTCTTAAATATTTTCTGAAACGAGTTCACCACTGTTTTAGTAATATTTTTGAAATTTTTACTTGGTGCGAATAAGCCACAAACGTAACAAAAGTTATTTCGCGTTGGACACTGCATTTTTTCAGATGAAATATATAGAAATACGTTTTCGCACAACAGAACTTAAAACAATATTGCAATTCCTTATTTCATCTGTCTTAAGGGGCCCTCAAACGATGCTACATGTCCATCCGACCTGTCAAGTCATCACACATGTAGTATCGTTCGTGTGCAAGAAATCAAGGCGGATGGACATGTCCGATGGAAGCTGGATGGACATGTAGTATCGTTTGAGGGCCCCTAGACCAGTTGTAAGTGTTGTAAAAGTCAAAAACTGTTTAGTGTTAGAAGGTTACTATTGATTAACTACAACTATATCGAGTAGGATGGGTCAAAAAACATTTTTTTTTCCTAACGCTTTAGTAGTTTAAAAATTTGGAGTCCCTTCAAGTTATGCTAAGAAAAGTGAAAAAAATATTTTTTTTTCAAAAATAATAAAAATTGGGGAAAAAAGTGAGAATTGATAAAAATTGTTTTTAAAAACTTTGACGTGCTGCAGACATTTCCACGAGTCTGCCTGCAAAAAATCAGCTCGATTAGATCACTGAAAAAGGGTTAAAAATCGGTCCAAAGCCTTCCACACAGGCCACTACGAGCTTTATACTTCAAAATTAAAAAAAAAAAATTCTGCCGTGTACATGAAAATCGACGATACATGTGTATTTTTATTTTTCCCCTCTTTCCGAATATGTGCATTTGGTTCATAGGACAGAAAAAAATTTATTTTTTGTAACACCGTGTAATGTTTATGTTCGTCTCCACACACATATACGCAACCGAACGAAAATACATGCCATGTAAGGCACATTAAAATATCGTTCGGTAAATATTCGTTCAGTATTCTTAACTATTGGTTAAAAGCTTGGACTAGTGTGTGTTTACGAGTATCATAAAATCTTAGTGTAATTTTACAGGTCTATTCTGGCAAAGTATCAATTGTTACCCAGTTTTTTTATTATTTCTATGTGTTTGCTGTAATTTTATGATTTCAAAACAAAATTTTAAGCTCAAAAGACAAAATTTTTTCAAGATGGTTGCAGGACATCTCTATGGACTTCATCAAAATTGCGGATAGCAGACCGTAGTTTCCTTCTGCCGCTTCTTTCCTCGATCATTTTCTAATAAGTTCTAACTTGATTGATACAATAAACCTTAACTTCTCTATTAAAAGCCTTCCAACTTTTTCTGATCACTACCCAATTTGTCTCAATTCAGATCTAAACAACATTGAACTCTTGATTAAAATGCCGCGTTTTTTCACCTCCTTCAAAAAACTAACTGGTCCCATTTCAATCGTGATTTGGAAAACGAGCTAGCTGACAAAATTCGACCAACCAACATCAACCTTTGAAACAGTGACATAGATTCCCATATCGACAGTCTCTCATCTATATTTGATTCTAACATTGCCTTACACTCTGAGAAAGTGGAGTGTAAAAGAGACAAGTTTTTCGTATCGGACAAGATCTTAAATCTTTTTAAAATCAAACACGGTGGCAGAAAAAACTAAAAAAATATTCCACAGACATTTTAATAGAACAAGCGTGGAGTACAAGCTCCTTTCAAGTCAGATTCAGTTATTAAAAATCATTATCAAAGAACAGGTTCAATTGGAGCAAGCGAGAGAATTTAGGAAAAAATTAAAAGCAATAAAGCCAGGACCTAACGCATTCAACTGCGAACAAATCTACTCAGAACATCTACGAACAAATCTACTCAGAACATCTGCCTGACAGAAATGACGTAGCGGACATAAAAAACACAGTCTCTGCTACTTTTTCGAGTCTTCCTCTCTCAGTGTACTTATTTTCCGATGAGTTCAACTCCCTGAATAACTGCGATGACTTCCACTTTGTTAATGCCGATATAATAGGGAATATTATAAAATCAATTAACAATAAAAAATCTGCTAGTTTAGATAAAATATCAAACTTCATTATTAAAAAACTACCGCTTGTAGCTTTAAATTTTTTGGCAATTATCTTCAACAATTGCCTTAACAATTTATACTTTCCAGACAAATGGAAAATAGCCAACATAATTGCAATTCAGAAAAAAACGACAGCATTGATTTAAATAATTTCCGCCCAATCTCGATGCTTTCAAACTTGGGAAAGATCTTTGAACACGTAATCAAGTTAAAAATGGATTTAAACATTGATGATAAGCATATTCCTTGTTTCCAATTCGGTGTCAAAAAAGCTCATTCGACATCTCACGATCTCTTACTTTTTCACGATAATATTTCGTGAAACTTACGTCAAAAAAAGTGCACAGTGGCGGTATCTTTAGATATAGAAAAAGCGTTCAATAAAACCTATCATGACAGCATCATTTTCAAACTCATTAACCTCGGCTTCGATCCATTTATATTAAAAATATTCCAGAGTTTTTTTCTAACCGAAAATTTAGTGTTCAGATCAATGATTCGGTGTCCGATATTGGCCTGGTGAGGAGTGGCGTTCCCCAGGGTTCAGTACTAGCCATTCCTTTTTAACATATTTTTGTATGATTTCCCACACGTGTTATCTTGCTCAAAGACCATCTTGTACGCTAACGATTGTCTCGTTTTTGTTCATCATGAATCCTCCTTTGCTGCTTAAAATTGTGTCTCCAGGCATCTACAAACCATTAATGAATTCTACAAAGACTGGGGTATTCGGATTGACGCTTCCAAGTCCGAAGCTATTTGTATTAGAAATGCGTCCGGCAAATGCGGTAGAAATGTAACGCCTGAAAGCAAAAACCTTAAGCTGTTCTTGAATGGGTCTGAGATTGCATTCAAAAGTAGCATTAAATATCTTGGTATTAATTTCGACAAGCTGCTTAAGTTTAACAAACACGCTAGGCAAAATATCAAAAAAGCGCATAAATTGACAGGCAGGTTCTCTAAACTGCTTAACAATAAATTCCTGAGTCAAAAAACGAAGCTCTTAACCTACAAAGTCAGCATCCGTACAGTTTTGTTGTATGCATTTCCGATCTGGCTCTCATTTTCTCCAACAGTGGCCAAGGAATTGAAAGTTTAAGAACGAAATGTGCTACGGCGCTGCGTCAATAAGAATTTCGAATCATCAGCTAAACGTTTCTCAAATAAAGTCATCTATAGAAGTGCCGTCATAAATCTGATTTGCCGCTACGCCTTATCATTACATAACAAAATTTATAAACAATCTTGAATATCATGATAATGACCTGTTAAGGGGATATCTTTACGTTCCAAAAACAATACAACTGGTCTTCAGTTACATATTTATCCCCAGTTGGTATTTTAAACGAAAACATCGAAACCACTGCTTCCAGATTTCTACATAAAACCTCAGCCTAATACCCACAGAGGTTAGCATAAATTTAAATCCTGAATTTTACTTCTCGCAGTTATCTCATGTTCAATCATTATCTTTCCACTTCGTAATGTTTAATTTAGCCCTAAGTTTAGTTTAAGTGTTGTAGTTTTTAAGCATGGCAGAATAACCAGGTAGGCTCACTAGAAACATGCTCTCTACGACAAATAAAACAATAACAAATGCGTAGCTATACTGTCAAAATATATTTTGTGAATTCAAAGCAGCCGTACATAGCGACACAAATAAATTGGTTACTGAACATTCTAACTAGTAGTCAAATGAAAATTTTATTAAAATTTAATTTTTATTTGCTTTGTTTACAGCCAAAATACAATTAATTCTGTATTATAACTATAAACACAGCTCATTTTATTAAATTTGTAATGATTTTAATAATATTTCTTATATTTTCACACAAAAAATCTGGGTACTCGCTTTATTTATACGGTTACGAGTAAATTATACATCCATATGGCTGAACGAATATAAATAAATTGTCAATAGTGACATTATAGCTACGCCAATGTTTTGCTCTCTCGTTTTTTGCTCTCCGAATTGCATCTACCTGGTTATTTTGCCATGGTTTTTAAGTATATATAAATATCAGAGACAACAAGTCTCAACGTCACAAGTAATGTCGGGAGCAAACATTATTTTTCCACTTTATACACATCACAATCATATGTATTCCCATTCTTTAGTCACTTCAGCTGGTTGCTTTCACTCTACAATACTTTAGAATAACACAACTATAGTTGTAAGTTTTCCTGTCAAATTATCTATTAAGAATTGTCTTTTTGTAAAAGGTTAGAAAGAAAAGTCTCAATAAAAATTAAATCAAAATTAAATTTGAATGAAATTGTGACTATCTGAAAATCAGGTGACAATTTCTATCAAAATTTATTATTTTTGAGCTTCAAATTTTGTTTTGAAATAATAAAAATACTGGGTAACAATTGATACTTTGCCAGAATAGACCTGTTAGTGTATGCACTAGAGATGGGCGCGTGCAACATTTTAGAGGCACGGGCACGCACGAACACGAAATTTATTTGTCGTACTTGCACAAAAACGCACGAAAAAGCACGGTTAAAAATTTACACGGCTCGCGCCCATCCCTGGTATGCACTCGACTGTCTTTGTATGGTTGAAACTACTGAATTGAAAATATTATGTCAAACAAATATGTGTGTGTGTGGCCGACACGCACGATTAATATGAAACGTATCCCAAAAATTGGGATGAAGTGGATCAAGTTTAAGTTATCGTGATCGTACATCGTATTTACACAGAACAATATTTTTTACAAGAAACATTTTTTGTCCCATTATGCCTAGAAAAAGGACTCTCAGCAATAAAATTTAAATAAAACAAAGCCAACAATAGCAAAAAGATTCAAAAGACCCAGTGGCAAAAAAGGGCAGGTCAAGCATGAAACTTGGAAAGAAACATAAATAAACTTAAAGCCCAGAAGAAAATTGCGATTTTTGCACCATTTGTGTGCAAAATATTCACAAACAAACTAATCGATTTCCGCTAGCACATATATTCATTGGGCAAAAATTTAAAGAACTTCACTCAGAAGATACAAGTGCTTATTTGCACTTTGAAAAAAGTTTATTTTGATCCGCTCACCAGAGGGCGGATTCTGAAAAACGCTAAAGCAAGATCTCCACTGCTAAAGCTAAATTTATAGTTTTTAGCGCTTTTGCGATTCTGAATCGTCTATTTTCATGCTAAAAATTTTGAGACTGAGGTAGCTTTAAACGAAGAATAAAATTAAAGCTATCATTGCTAAATTTTTAGTGATTGATGCAATTCTAAACTTTGTTAGTGATTTACAGAAACTGTAATTTAATTTTTACCTATAATTTTGTAGTCCAATATTTTGATGCCTTACTTACTTAGTTGGCACTACAACCGTATGTCGGTCTTGGTCTCATCTAAGAATTGGCGCCAGCTATTTCTGTCTTTCGCTTGCTGGCGCCAGTTGGAAATTCCAAGCTTCGTCAGGCTGTCTTCTACTTGGTCTTTCCAACGAAGATGCGGTCGTCCTCTTCTACGTTGACCGCCGCTGGGTACCGAATCGAATGTTTTCTTCACTGGAGCATCGTCTTTCATGCGCTGAACATGACCAAGCCAGCGAAGCCGCTCGATTTTAATGCGCTTGACTATGTCGATGTCAGCGTACAGCTCATACAGTTCATCATTCCCCCGTATTCGGTACTCGCCATTGACGCAGATTGGTCCGTAGATCTTACGAAGAATCTTTCTCTCGAGTGCTCCTAAAGTCTTTTCATCTAAACTGCTCAGCGTCCAGGTTTGTGATGCGTAAAGTAGGACGGGCATGATGAGCGATTTATAGAGCGTGATTTTCGTTCGTCGAGAGAGGGCTCTGCTTCTCAATTGCCTACTGAGCCCAAAGTAACACCTGTTGGCAAGAGTTATTCTTCGTTTGATCTTAATGCTAATGTCGTTGGTTGAGTTTATGCTAGATCCCAGATAAATGAAGTCCTTCACAATCTCAAAGAAGGTATTGTCAACTGTAACGTGGGTTCCAAGACACTGGGACTGTTTGTTAGTTGACACCAAGTATTTCGTCTTATCTGCATTCACTGCCAGACCCATTCGACTTGACTCTCCTTCTAATCTGGAAAATGCTGCACTGACTTCGCGCGTATTATGGCCAAAGATATCAATGTCATCAGCATACGCAAGCAGCATAACACTCTTGTAGAATATTGTGCCACTACGTCTCAGATCAGCAGCTCGGATGATCTTTTCCATCATTAGGTTGAAAAAGTCTCACAATAAGGAATCACCTTGTCTGAAACCTCGTTTGGTAATAAACGGTGGGGAGAGGTTCTTCCCGATTTTAACTGCGCTGCTGCAAAGTCGTATTAGTTTTGCAGAAATACCAAATTCAGACATGGTGAAGTACAGGTGCTTCCTTATTGGGCTGTCGAAGGCGGCTTTGTAGTCGACAAAAAGATGGTGGGTGTCGACTTGTTTTTCTTGAGTCTTCTTCAAGATTTGTCGTAACGTGAAAATCTGGTCGATGGTGGACTTTCCAGGTCTGAAGCCACACTGATAAGGTCCGATCAGTTCGTTTACAATGGGCTTCAATCTTTCACATAAAACGCTCGACAGGACCTTTTATGCGATATTAGGGAGGTTTATCCCACGGTAATTGGCACAGATAGTGGGATCGCCTTTCTGGTGGATTGGGCAGAGCACACTGAGATTCCAATCGTTCGGAATGCATTCCTCCAACCATGTTCTGCATAGAAGCTCGTGAATGCATTTAAGTAGAGCTTCGCCTCCGTTCTTAAACAGCTCAGCAGGTAAGCCATCAGCTCCCGCGACTTTGTTATTTTTAAGCCGAGCTATAGCTGTCAGAACTTCATCATAGTCGGGCATCGGAACCTCGCCGCTGTCATCCGAAATTGGGGTTTCCGGAATATCATCTCTATTGGCGGGATTGTTGTCTGCGTCGCCATTTAAAAGTTTAGAGATGTGTTCCCTCCATAACGTCAGTGTACTCTGGACATCTGTCACTGGATTCCCGTTTTCATCCTTGCAGGAAGAGGCCCCGGTTTTCAAACCATCGGCAAGGTGTCTTATTTTTTCGAAAAATTTTCGGGCCTCATTCCTGTCACCATACATCTCAATCTTCTCCTGCTCGAGCTTTTCTGCCTCTCTTTTTTTCCACCTGAAAATATGTCTCTCTTCCCTTCTCTTTTCTTTGTATCGCTCCTTAGCAGCGCGCGTTACAACCGACTGCAGGGTGGCTTTGTAGGCGGCGTCTTTCTCTGCAGTGGCGTCGCGACACTCCTGGTCGTACCAGTGGTTTCGGCGAGGGCGGTGGTAGCCAATCACCTTTTCAGCAGCCACACGCATGGAGTTGGAAATGTGTGTCCACTGCGCGCATATATCATCGATTTGAGGAGTGCTTTGAAGCAGGAGTGAGTGTCGAGTGGCGAAAGCGTCTGCTGTCTGTTTCGATTGCAGCTTGTCGACGTCTCACTTTCTCTGTGAAGGGGTTGCGTGTATTCTTAGCTGCGCACAGACGTGTACGGATCTTGGCTGCAACAAGTTAGTGATCCGAGTCAATGTTTGCACCACGAATCGTGCGTACATCCAATACACAGGAAGAGTGCCTTCCGTCGATCAAAACGTGATCAATTTGATTTTTGGTTTTTTGATCAGGGGACATCCAGGTGGCTTTATGAATATTAAGATGCTTGACTCTAGTGCTACTTACGACCATGTTTCGTGCTGCGGCGAAGTCAATCAGCCTCATTCCGTTATCGGAGGTGTTGTCGTGAAGGCTGAACTTTCCGACTGTTGGACCAAAAATATTTTCCTTGCCCACCTTAGCGTTGAAGTCACCAAGCACGATTTTTACGTTGTGATGGCGGCAGCGCTCATAAGCATTTTTAAGTCGCTCGTAGAAAATTTCCTTGATCTCATCGTCCTTGTCTTCTGTCGGAGCGTGCGCACATATTAGGCTTATATTAAAAAATTTAACCTTGATGAGGATTATGGCAAGTCGTTCGTTCACAGGTGTGAATCGCAGGACGTGGGGCCGTAGTCTCTTGCCAACTACTAATCCGCATCCAAACTCGTGCTTCTCAACATGGCCGCTGTAGTAGATATTAGAGCCCTACGTAGGTGCACTTAAAACCGGTTTCAAAACATTTGTTCATTTCACACTACACTGCACTGTATTGCTTGCTGCAAAGAAATCATGTGTGTGATTGCAGCGAATACGAACAAAATATGATAGAGCAATAAAAAACAGATCATTGATATTGTTGATCTAAGATATCGTTGTCAGAGAGCAGCTCACTGCAGTCAATGCAACGAAAGCTTGTTCACTGGCAATAGATGATTTATATCAGAGTACGAATACGGTGCTAGCGCGAATACTAGGTAAAAATGGGTCACGCATCATTATTTAACAGTGCTAGGAGGTTGCTGATTTCGAATCTGAAGTCAGAATTTTAAAAATAAAAATGGGTAATAGGGTTGCCACCTATTTTTTTATTTTTACAAATGCGATGCCGGTGCGAACATCAGGTAAAAATGGGCTGCTGAATCTGAATCCATTGTCAGAATTTAAAAATAATATAATTTTTTGTAATAGGGTTGCCACCTAATATTATGTATTTTTAAAAGTTTTAAACATCATTTATCAGTATTAGGGGGTCGCTGATATCGAATCTGAAGTCAGAATTTTAAAATTCAAGATGGTGGATAGGGTGGCCACCTTAATTTTTTTGTATTTTTATAAATTCGGGGCTGGCAAAAAAAATTATATACCAAAAATGGATCGCTGAATCCAAATCCGTGGTCAGAATTTCAAAATTATAAAATTTTGGAATAATAGGGCTGCTTTTACTTTTTAAAATAAAAATGAATTCGTAAAAATAAAAAATAAGGTGGCAACCCTATCTTCCATCTTGAATTTTAAAGTTCTGCCTTCATATTCGAAATCAGTGACTCCCTAACACTGTTAAATGATGTTTCAAACTCTTAAAAATACATATTATTAGGTGGCAGCCCTATATTTTCAAAATTTTATAATTTTGAAATTCTGTCCACGGATTCAGATTCAGCGACCTATATTTGGTGTATCATTTTTTTGCCAGCCCCAAATTCATAAAATTGCAAAAAATTAACTTGGCAAGCCTATCCACCATCTTGAATTTAAAAATTCTGACTTCAGATTCGATATCAGAGACGCTCTAACACTGATAAATTATGTTTAAAACTCTTAAAAATACATATTATTAGGTGGCAACCCTTTTATTTCAAAATTTTATAATTTGGAAATTCTGACAACGGATTCGGATTCAACGACCCATTTTTAACTAGTCAATCTTAAAAATCTTGAAGTTGGTGTAAAAAAATGTCTAGCTAGGCGTTGACGACCGCTTATTAAAATTATCAAAATGATCCAAATGGATCTATTGCCATATATTGCTTTTTATTCTCATCCTACCCTAAATGATTTCATTTCATTGCTTGTGGTGTTGACGAACAAAAACACGCCGTGCATGGATTGCCGAGAGAGAAAGTGTGTATTGCTTGTCGTTGTAGGCTTCCGTTTGGTGTTGAGCAAATCAAACTCTCAAGTGTTATTAGATGACAGTCAACTGTGAGCAATGCAATAAATCACAGTGTGTGTACGTTCAAATAGATGCACCGACGCAGGGCTTTAGTAGTTATCACAGGGTGCATGCTGAATGCATGCCGAATGCAACTCTGTCCTTTTCATCGCATTTCTTAGATAGCAGTGATATCAGCTTTGTATCTTTCCAAGACATCAGTCAGTTGGATAGAGGCACCTTCCCAATTAAGGGTTCGGATATTCCAGGTGCATATCCGTAAATCATTATCAGTTTTTCGTTTGCGGTAGTCGTCATCAGATTTGGGGATCAGTTTTCTTCAATTCTTATTTGTTTTCATTGAAATTGGTTTTTAAGGGTGGGCTTCAAACCCGACGCACAACCTATTTTAAGCCTAGGGAGGCCCGCCGCTCAGATTAGCCGCCAAAGTAACGGTTTTCAGTTTGACGTTGCCCAGGAAACACCACGTGGAGGTTTGAGTCGACTTGAGGCGATTTCACAAAGATTATGCTAGCCTCGCCTGGTTGAGACAGTCAGACATATTACATTGTAAAGGTTCGCCCCCAGATTCCCCCTGAAGGGATTCACTGAGGTGAAGTCAAAACTTGCTTCAGATTTAAACCCTTATTTTGTATGCCTATCCGAACACTCGTTTCGTGCAAAACACTGTTCGTTAGTGGTTTTGAAATTTGCAATTCGAACAGATAACAGCTGTTGAACTGGCGAACGACGACGTAACAGAGTAATATTTGTGCAGTTTGCATCCCTAACGATCAATGAAATGGCGAATTCAAACGTCAAAATCACACGAATACTCAAATGCTATCGTTGTGTTGTGTTCGTTGAATAAGATTGTTCAAAAAATGGATAGTAAAAAATGGAAAGCACTTGATGTATAATCTAAAAACTTACTCAGCGTCTGCTAGCTCTAGCACATTAGTGCAATCTCGCATTCTGCGCCTGTGCACCCTCAATTCGCTTTCACCAGCCTGCTCAAAATCAAAAAATGCTAAAGCTGCATACATTTTTTTTAAAACACTAAACACTTCAATGTCACTTTATTATTGAACACTTGTAGCTCAATAGTTATAGTTTATTTAAAACACAATCACAAAATGAAAACAAATAAGCGAATTACTTTATTGTTCAAAATAAATTGACTGAATAAAAACAAAACAGCTGTTCACATAAATAAACCAACTAACGGCGTTGCCAGAAAACAATAAATGAAGCAAAATTCTTAAAAAATCTTTAAATTAAATAGACAAAAACAGAAAACTTCTGAAATGTTTGATCTGGTGATATCACAACGGGCCAATAATATGGTCTAAGTGGGCTTGTCTAAAGACCTTTACCTAAACTTAACCTAACCTAAGTTTAAATTTTCAGTAGTTTTAATTTCTTCTCTGCATATGGAAAAAAACAATTTATTTCTGTCTTAGATAAGAAAAAGTAATTCTGCTGTACAGTGGCCGTACAAGGGTCCAACTGCAACCATTTTGAAGAAATCTCGGCCAAACAAGGATCGAACAGCGGCCGTACAAAGGCCGATTGAAAGACCCTTTTGGCCTAATAGCGTTTGAGCCATATTCAAAGAGTGGCCGTACAGGAATCGAACTATTATACACCGTGTCCAATATATTGTCATACAGCTTTTGCACCGTTAATGAAATGATGCATTTAAGCAACTTTTTTTTTTTTTTTGAAAATACTTCTTCAAAATGACTTTGGAAGTCCAAATGCTCTGAAAAGAAAGTGTAGCCAAAGTTAAGCCATTTTAAACAATCTTAATATATAAAAGGCAAGCACGCTGCTCCGTGTCCAATATCTCTATAACTGTTCAGCCTGAAATTATGCACATCTTAATACATAAAAGGCTGGCATGCTGCTCCGCACAGAGTATTTCTCAAATTGTAATTATTTTTGACAGTAAGGTAATTTTACAAGACTCTCTGTTCTCAAGAATGTTCACCCTGAAAGTATGCACAGAAAATATATTTGATACTTGTCAGTAACAATATTGGGTATTTACAATTGTACGTTTTTGATCTAACTACCTCTTTTTTCATCCTTTTATAAAAAGTCATGACGAATTTTATGAAATTCTTTTGAGTCGATTTGAGTCGATTGTACCATAAAATATAATTGTATCAGCCGCAAAACGACAAGTTGTGTATGAATATGATTGTTACCAAACTCAACTTTTTGCACTTTTACACATGAACTAATGAACTAAAACACTGCTTCAATACTTAAAGTGTTACTTAAAATGGTTCATTTGTATTTCGCAAAAATCAAGTGAATAAAAATTTAGTCTTTAAAAGAGAAAAAAGTGCCTTCGGCAAATGGCTCCAAAAACGAAGTGTGCGGAGGACCTGTCGTAGGACAGGCTTTAATACTAGTATATCATCAAATTCTTTAAGATAGAACGATAAATGCTTATGTTCTGGAAAAACACTATTTTAGCTGTTTTTCGGTGCTCCAAAAAAAATGTTTGTTTTTGAAGTCCTCTCAAGGTCGGCTTTAAATTGCGTGGTGGACTTTTCAAACTCTTTTCCGATCCACTTTAATGTATATAGGCTATATTCTCAGTTTTATACTGACTGTGAAGAAGTATATGCTATATTCTCAGTTTTATACTGAGTGTGAAGAGTGGCCTTACCTACAGAGGTTTTATTTCACTTCCGTTTCAGTTTTTGGAATTACTCAACACTGCCATTAGAAGAATCCTGGCATCTACTTCAAAAATTTACTAATGACAAAATTTCACTTTCACTAGTTAAATCATAGCAAAGTAATTTATCAAAAATTCAACTACAAAAATGTTTATTAAATAAAAAAAATTTCTATTATTGTCATTACTTAGTTCAATTAGTTTTAATCCAAGAACTCCGGGTACCAAAATCACTTTAATTAATTAAAAAAAAAATCTTGCTACTATTCACACTAACATATGATACTTAATTTTTTTTATTTCTCGTTTTAGATGGCTTCTTATAAGGATGAAAACAAACTTAGCCCATAATATATGTATGACTCAACACATCTGCAAGAGCATTCAAAGAAAGCATATCTGACTGTCTATATCTCTTTATCACTATATCAACTACTAACAAATATCAATGTACATTTTTCTGTTCCAAAGCTGAAGTTTTATTCAGGCATTTTGGAAGAGTTTGAATAAAATGCAAAAAAAAAAACCTATAAACACAAAAGAAATTTATTACTCAAAGTTTTATCTACTTTTTACTTATTCTAACCTATTATTAGAATTCTTCTAAGACTTTTAGATTATTTATCAGATTGGCAACAATTTCTTTAGACCAAAGACACATAATAACTCCTTGATTTCATAATAAAGTAAATTTTCCATTCAATGCAAAATAATTTTCATTGAATGTTGTGAATATAAACTTTTTTTTTAAGGACACATAAAATGGCGTATTTATAGCAACAACACCCCACATTATGTACCGATTAAATTAAAATGAATAAAATATAATAAAAAAAAATACCAAATACATTTTTATGTGGATTGACACGATTGATGCTCTGGATAATTAAAATCAACAATAAATAATGATAAAACACGCAAATCGCATGAAAATTTAATGAAAACAATAATATCAACAACCGAGTCATAAACGAGCAGCAGCAGTTAATTTTATTAATTAAAAGAAATAATAACAAAAAACAACGTATAAAAACTGCAAACTATATTATATCGGTCATTGAAATTAAATATTTACTAAATATTTAATAAATATACAACGGTGCAATTGTTGTATAGCGATAAATTTTTTAAAAATATTTATTTTCATGAAAATTATAATTATTATTATTATTATTATTGTACGGCAATAACAATATTGTGAAAAAAGCAAAATAAATGGCAAAAATAAAGGCAACAAAAACTTCGACCGAAAGCTACTGAGTTGCACTTCTCTGTTCTTTAAAGATTTGAACAATTGTTTCTCTTGATCCAAAAACTTATAAGATACATGCAAATATTTTCGAAGAAGCTAAGGATTAAACGATTAACTTCGCCAAGACTTAATCTAGATAACATGAACTTTTTACACTTTAGAAATTATGTTTAAACCAATGATGTATTTAGTTTTTAAAAAAAAAATACACTTAAAACATTTCATTGATTTTCTTGAAGAATTTAAGAAAACTTTTTAGATTTTGTTAAGAATTTAGCGGTGATAACAATTGAGTAACATAACTACGCAAATGTATGTTAATTTATACATAAAAGAAGAACCCTTTAAAAATAAAAACCACAATACAGTTAAAAACGAAATCTGAAAAATGTATGTATTTATTTTAGACCTAAGTAAATGCATTAAACAACTATAAGTAACAATTGCAATTTATATATAAAAGTAAGCACTATATAAACGCCTACACGTATTACATATATATATATATAGGTATATAAAAACAAAAAACTATACAAGCATATATCAAGAACAAAACAAAATAATAGTTTATAGTTATTTCATATTATTTACCCTGTATAATAATTTAGAAAGCTATGTTTAACGATATTGAACATTGAAATAAAATACTATAAAAAGGAACAAAACCAAAAAAAACGCTGTTTGTTTCGAAAGATCACAAAATGGTTCAGTGAAAGGTTTGATAAAAGATTTGTTCCAATTAATAAATAAGTTCGAAAGAAGCGTGATTGCAAAATTTGATGGGAGTGAAAATATGAAAGAAATATTGGGTAACACATAGCCAAGGCAGATTCTGTTTCAATTTTTTTAGTCAAGCTTTTTTTGAAAGCTTATGGGGTGAAATATTTTCAAGATTTTTTTCAGATTTTTTTGGAAAAGGCTTAAGGCGGATTCACTGATCACCTTCAGCAAGTTTTTTGTGACAGCATTCATGCTCACTTTGTGAGAATGTGCCACAGAGCGATTCAGTGAAATGTAAAACTATCAGCAAGTTTTCTGTTTTTCTTTGTCATATTCAAAATTGCTAGACGCAATGCTTCTTTATTTTGAAGCTTATAAACTTAAATATGCCAACTTCAACTCAAGAAGCACCATACTGGCAACACCGCGCAAACAGATGCAGCAAGAAAATTGAAATTAAGTTAATCAAGAGAGTGCAGTAAGTTTTTGTTACTCTCTCATTGAGTGTGGAGAGAGATGTTAATGTTATATGGTGGAGATGCGTACTGCGACCTAAATTAGATCTATTGTACCTCCTTCTCAAGGCCCGCTGGGTTTGCGGATTACAGAATTCCATCCAGCCCTATTTCTCTAATGAATTTGAGAATATTCTAAGATTAAAGGGATGAAACCTGCTCTAGACTCAGCTCGTAGTTCCCTAGTGCTAGCTTACGTCTGCGAGCCACGGCGTCGCAGTTTGTGAGTAGGTGTATTGGAGTCTCCTCTGCTTCTTCACAGAAACGGCAGTTACTATCGGTCTCTATGCCCAATTTCATCCGGTGGTATTTTAGTTTACAGTGTCCTGTAAGGAACCCCGTTCGAATCCTTAGATTCGGTTTGCCTAAGCTTATGCACAATTTTGCTCTCCGAGTTTTAAAATCTTTGAGGAGCAATTTGGATTGTCTTAGCTTTGGGAGGCTTCTCCTCCCTTCTTAGTTCTTCTTTTATAGAATGTGTGCCCAATCCGCAGAATGGTTCTGGTCCTATAAATTTTGTGGCTGCACCCTGTCGCGCTAGACCATCGGCTTCTTCGTTGCCCTGCATACTTTTGTGTCCTGGGACCCAAAGTATAGTAACAGTGTTATTCTTGCCTAGTTCGTTGAGTTTTGTTAGGCATTCCCATGTTATTTTCGATGATATCTCACAGGAGACTAATGCTTTGATTGCTGCTTGGCTGTCTGACATCACAACTATATCCTGACCTTTGTATTTCCGGTCCAGATTGAATTGTGCACACAGCTGTATTGCTAGGATTTCTGCTTGGAAGATACTGGGTGTTGTCCCCATAGGTTCAGAGTGCTTGGTTCTTGGTCCGTACACCCCTGCGCCTATACCTTCCAATGTCTTGGACCCATCTGTATACCATGCTATGCTGTGTGGTTTCTTGACTTGCGATATCATCTTGCTGTCCCACTCTTTCTTGGTACTAAGCTTAACTCCGAAGTGTTTTCCGAAGTTATACCTTTTTACTATATCGTCTCTTGGTAGATCGATGTAGGGAGTGTGCTTTGCAATATCCTCCTTCTCTCTACTGCTGATAGTTTTACTTAAACCTGTCCCCTCTTTTGCAATGCACAACAGAGTTCGCTTGGCTACTCCCTCTATGAGAAGGTGTAAGGGTGTTAGGTCCAGAATTACTTCTAGTGCTGCTGTAGGGCATGTCCTCATGGCCCCTGTGATGCATACACAGGCCAGTCTCTGCACCTTTGTTAGCATATTCCTCATTGTGGTTAGCTTGGTTCTCTCAGCCCATGCTATTGCACCATAGGTGAGGATAGGTCTCACCATCATGGTATACATCCAGCGGAGAATTGTTGGGTTACAACCCCAGCTTTTCCCTGCCAGGCTCCTACATACCATGAGTGCACGCGTTACTTTGTTTATAGTTACCTCTGCATGTCTTCTCCAGAGAAGCTTTGAAGCTAGTGTAAGTCCCAGATACTTTACTTCTCCTTTGAAGGGAATTTCAGTGCCATCCATTCTCATTGTTCGGAGGTTTGGCAGGCTTCTTTTATTAGTAAAAGGTACTATGGTGGTTTTCGCTGGGTTGATACTTAATCCCACTGTGTTGCACCACTCCTCTCTGTATCAGGTTACAGAGTGTATCCTGGAACTTCCCTCTCGCTATTAAGGCGATGTCGTCTGCGTAACCCTGACATTTAGTGCCATTCTCGGTTAGCATCGTTAATAATTCGTCCACAACAAGACTCCACAGCAGTGGAGAAAGGACTCCGCCTTGTGGGCAGCCTTTTGTTGTTTTGATTCTTATAGTGGTGTTACCCACTTTTGTTTCTGCTAGTTCTAGTGCTAAGCATTTGGCATATCCATCTACTGAGCATATCATTAACTCCTTTTTTATGTAAAGACTTCTTCACAGTCTCGTGAGAAGTATTATCAAAGGCTCCTTCTATGTCTAAAAAGGCACATACTACGATTTCTTTGTTTTTGAGAGCCGACATGATGTTACTAGCCAGCTGGTATAGGGCAGATTCTGTAGACCTACCTGCCCTATACGCATGTTGGCATGTGTGCATTGGCGCCTTCTCCAGAATCTCAGTTCTTATATAGTTATCTATTACCTTTTCCATTGTTTTAAGTACAAATGAGGTAAGGCTAATGGGTCTAAACGACTTTGGTAGCGTGTAGTCTGTTTTCCCTACTTTTGGTATGAAGGTGACTATGGCCCTTCTCCATTTCCTTGGGATATAGCCCAGCGCAAGGCTACTTCTAGTTATTTTGACTAGGTGGGGCAATATAGTTTCTGCAGCCTTTTGTAGAAGTGCAGGAAAGATGCCGTCTACACCTGCTGATTTGAATGGTTGAAAGGTTCTGAGTGCCCAATCTAAACGAGCCTTAGTACAAATGCTCGTTGCGAGTTTCCATTCTTCTTGATTTGGAGCAATTTGCCTGTCTGCCGTCTCATACTCAGTTACTGGTGTGCTGCCCGGGAAATGAGTTTCTAGAAGGTGACTGGCTCGTTGATCGCAATAAAAGTGACATTCTTGTCTCCACTCTGCATTTAGCCATTGCTTTGTGTATCCTGGCTGCTGCTGGCGTGGAAAAAATGTCTCCACAGAAAGTTCTAAAGCTCTGTCTTTTGGCTTTCCTGATTTCTTTATTATACTCCGTCAGAGTCGCCGTGTATTTGTGCGATTCTCCGTTGCGCTTTGCGGCATTAAAGCTGCATCGCACCTTCTTCCGGAGTCTGGTCAGCTCAGCGCTCCACCAAGGAGTATGTTTTGTTCTTGCCTTGTGCCCTGTTGGACAGCTAGATTCGTAGGCATTATATACTGCATTGTTTACCTGCTCTACATAGCATTCAAGTTTTAGGATGTTACTAATTCTACTCCTAGCTTTTACGTTCTGTAGGTTTTCTTTTTTTTGTAGGTTCTCTGTAGGTTTTCTTTTTGGTGGCGACCGTAGCCTAGTGGGTAGAGTGCGTGGCCCCTAAGCTAAAGATCCGCTGTAGCCCGGGTTCAATTCCAGCTCAGACAGAAAGTTTTTTCAATTAAAATAATTTTTCTGTTCGGTCGTCACCTCTCTGCAGACAATGGCAAACCTCAGAGAGTAAAAATTGCCATGTAAAGCTTCTTGAGAACATAAGCCGTTCGGAGTCGGCATAAAACACGTAGGTCCAGTTCTCGGTCATTTGTGATCAAACATTTAATAACACGCACAACACAAATGATCAATAGAAGCTAGGTCAAAGTCCTTCCAGGGGCTGAAATGGCCAGTTTATTTATTATTTATTTTTTTAGGTTTTCTTTTAGGGTGTTGGTGTATGTGCCCCAACTGGTATTTCTTGGGTTTCTTTTGGGTTCTGTCTCTTGACATTTTGCCCCAAATCTAAACTCTATTATTCTATGGTCAGATATTGAAGGTTCCATTGATACTCTCCATTCCCTAATCATATCCCCAACATCTGGGCTTCCTATGGTGAGATCTAAGACCTCTTCTCTAGCCCTAGTCACAAAGATAGGTGTTACCCCCACATTGAAAAAGTCTAGATTACTACTTAAAAGAAATTCTAAAAGGTACTCACCTCTGGTGTTGACGTCGGTGCTTCCCCAAATTGTGTGGTGTGCGTTGGCGTCACAGCCGATGAGTAGTGGAAGTTGCTCTTTCCTGCAGTGCTCCACAAGTCTTTTTATCTCCGCTGGGGGAATGTTGAGATCGTCCCCAGGAAAGTAAGCGGATGCGATCACTATGGCGCGGTACTTGCCATCAGATTCGATGTGAGTCTCGATAACTGATAGGTCCCGTGTCATAAATTCTGAAAGACAAATATAATTAATATTTTTCTGCATTAGAATACATGCTCTGGGATTGATTGTTCTCTGGTCCCAAGTTACCTAACCCTCTTTGCAGTAGAGGCCACTGACTTTTCCCCTGTAGCACCAGGGTTCTTGGATCAGCACTAAGCCCAGTTGTTCTGTGGTAAACCTTCGAGCAATAACTGCCGATGCAGCTTTTGCATGATGGAGGTTCACCTGGGCACATCTCGTGCTGGTTACTGTGCTGATCATAGCACCGGGCTGCTGCCCCGTTCTTCTTCAGGCAGCGTTCCTCCTACCTCTGTTAGAGGTTCGCTCTTATTATCAATCGAGAGAGCAGCGAGGTTCATGCCCTCTGCCTGATCTCCGATTGAAGGTGTTGCGGTGATGACCGAGACGCAGGCGAACTTCTCCGTAACAACTTCACCAGTTAGTTGTATTGGTGGCGTTGCGTCTTTCCCTTCATTGGAAGTCGCAGATGTGGCTTCTGTGGACGTTACCACTGTTGACGTTACAGCTGTGGGCGCTGCAGCTGTGGATGTTGCTGCTTTGAACGGTTTGGTCGTTCGTGGTGATTTTGTGCCCAACACCATGGTGAATGGTTCCAAAGCGGAAGCTTATAGTTGAGCCTCTTGACTTGAAAGTCTCAAGTGACTCCCTATCTATTGAGAACGTAAGCATGTGCCCACTTCCCTCATCCTTAGAGCTCAATATCTTCCAATACTTCGTATTGAGACCATCGTTCTGGGCGGCAATTAGTCCCATCGATCTATTGATCTCCGTACTTGAACTTCTTGGCAAGAACATCCTAACAGTATGCCCTTTTGGGACCTCCTCCCCTAGGCAAGCCATAAGTTCTAGCCCTTTCCAGTGCTCGAGCTTTGGTGCTGCTGCTCGCAGCCACTCTGCTGTTGAGGGATTCGAACAGTTGACCAGTAACATGACCGGACGGAAGTGAATTCCCTCAAACTGTAGCTTGGTGGACCAGCCCTTCACTACTTCGCTCAGTATGGCTTCTTCTAGCTCCGAAAGCTCATCCGGACTTAGCATTTGCCGGGGGTATTCTTTGGGTGGAGAGAGATAGAGTACACAAATTTTTAAAACATCATATAAAAAAAATTGCAAAACTTGCTGAAGGTGGTCAGTTTAAGAAGTCACGCCTCATCAGGCTTTTTGGAGATTTTTCGGATTCCAAGCGTAAGTTAGTCAATAACAGGCATTTTCTAAAACTTTGTGTCATCATTTCGAAAAACAAATATTCAAACTTTACTTTAATGTACATAAATCCGAAGTTTTGTTTGTTTCAATTTATTTGGTCACATTCGGGAGTCATATAATTAATTTTTTCTTGATAAGTTCGTACATTTTTTAAAAAATGCTTCATAATTCTTAAAAATTCCATCAAAATGTAAAAACATAATGATGTAGTTTGAAATGTGGTGAAATATGGAAAGCGATATAAAAAAATTATTGATTTTACTATTGCCGATCCAAAGTTTATTCATTTAAAACTTTGGAACAGTTAATTGATTCGTAAAATCGTTGATCGTTGATCGTGTATCGATAACGAAATTGCTAAAATATTCAACAGATTTAATTAACAGTATGGCGTAAGGGCTTGCCCTAGAAACGCCCTCCCCCCACACCAGGAAACCAAAAAAAAACCTGACTTTATATTCTCGATAAGCTCGAACAAAAATAAAGACAAACCTTTTATTTGAAAAAAAAATGCAATAACATATACGAAAATCATTAAATTTGTATGGAGCCCCTTAAGGAGGGGTCGGAGAAGATAAGTCCCGAAGGGAAAACTGTTCATCTTGGAAAACGAAACCGAACGTAGAGGTCGCGCATCGGCAAATTTCTTTATAACTTTGGTATTTACCTTCCGATCTAAAAGAATGATATTTCCATGTTGTTGTTTTAGAGAGACCTATTTTTTGTCTCTAGGATTTATTGACCTCAGTTGACCCCTAGTGCTGACCCACCGGATCTCAGTTTCTGCCATGTTAAGGTACCATTTTGATTTCGGAAATGGAAAGACCGTAAAAAATCAATAAACTTTTTACCAAAGAAATTTTTCGCTATTTCTACTTTAAATATTTTTATTTTTTTTTTTTTTTTTTGCAAAACGTAGGAAAATTTTTAGCATTTTTGTCATATCGTACTATTTTTATAAAATACTAGCTGAAACCCGGCGCGTTGCTGCCACGCTCCCTATTCAAACGCCCATAAAATGTTATCAGTTAAACAGCATGTCTAAATTGAGGTAGAATACTGAATTCCGAGACTGTGCGACCTATATCCACAAAGCCATTCGATATAACAAATTAGGGTTGTATAGGAAGTGCCACGCCCTCTTGATCACCGCTCATAGAATGTAATCAATTAAACTGCATGTGTACATGGAGGTTGAATACCGAATTCCAAAACTGTGCGACATATATCTCCAAAACTATTCGATAGCACAAATTTAGGTTGTATGGGAGGTGCCACTGCCCTTTTCCTTACGCCCATAAAATTTAACCAATGAAACTGCATGTGTAAATTGAGGTCGAATACTGAATTCCGAGGCTGAGTTACCTATAACTCCAAAGCTACTCGATATCGCAAATTTGGGTTAAGTTGGAGGTGCCACGCCCCCCGACAAACTCTAAAAAATTTTATCAGTAAATCTGCATGCGTAAATTTTGGTCAAATACTGAATTCCGATGCTGTGCGACCTATAACTCCAAAGCTATTTGATAGCACAAAGTTGGGTTGTATGGGAAGTGTCACTCCCCTTTTCCCTACGCCCATAAAATGTAAGAAATGAAAGTGCATGTATAAATTTAGGTCGAATACCGATTTCTTACGCTGTCAACCTATAACTTCAAAGCAATTCGATATTGCAAATTTGGGATGTAAGGGAGATGTCAGGCCTCCCTGTCCAACGCCCATAAAAAAAAATCATTGAAACTGCATGTGTAAATTGAGGTCCAAAACTGAATTCTAAAGCTAAGTTCCTATAAATTCAAAGCTATTCGATATCACCAATTTGGGTTGTATGAGAGGTGCCCCTCCCCCTTGTCCAACTCCCATAAAATTTCATCACTGAAACGGTACGTCTAAATTGTGGTCGAATACCGAATTTCTAAGCTGTGCAACCCATAACGCTATTCGATAACACAAATTGTTTTTATATTAATGGGAGGTAAAAGAAGGTGTGGCATTTCTTCTTAAACCATCTCGTAATCAGAGCAAAGCCACTTACAAAATTTGAGCTCAATCGGACCAATAGTTTCGGAGTATTGTGATATTTCCAAAAGTAGGCGTAGATGAAGTGTGACAACGCCCGTTTTTATTAAAGGTGTGACCAGAGACCTGCAGCGATGAACTGCAACTGCTTTTACACTCAGTACATACTTGGTTTTTGTATGACTTCAATATCATTAATACCATGCAACACATTCTACGCCATCGAGCTCACTTACAACATCAGGCATGTTGCATTAGCCAATTGTACCAAAGTCAAACACTGTGTGATGTGTGCTTCGACTTCAGTGGGAAGTATAGATGTTTGCATAAAATAATTATGTGTATAAACCACAGCGCACGAACGGCAATCGTTATAATTATGCATTATTTTGAGCTACTGCCTCGTGTACCATTGCAGGTTGATTTCAACTTCGGCTAAGCAGTGATACAAAAGTAAGCTTACGAACGATGAAATCAGCGCGTACACTGCATTTTTACTCAAGTGTTTGTAGATTACTTCAGTATGAATAGAGTAAATAGTTTTAGGAAGTTTTAGGGGTAACTTATTTCGAAGATGATGTCAAACTTTAAAATTTAAGATGGCGGATAGAGCTGCCACCTAGATTTTTTTTTCATTTATGCGAATTCTTGTAATTTTGAAATTCTGACAACGGATTTGATTTCGAATATAATGTCACAGTTTTAAAATTGAAGATGGAGGTTAGGGTTGCCAGCTTAATTTTTACCACAGTATTGCCACCTAATAATATGAATTTTTAAGAGTTTTAAACATCATTTATCAGTGTTAAGGGGTCGCTGATTTCGAATCTGAAGTCAGAATTTTAAAATTCAAGATGGTGGATAGGGTTGCCACCTTAATTTTTTGTAGTTTTGTTAATTCGGGGCTGACAAAAAATATGGTACGCCAAAAATGGATCGCTGAATCTGAATCCATTGTCAGAATTTCAAAATTATAAAATTTTGAAATAATAGGGCTGCCACCTAATAATATGTCTTTTCAAGAGTTTTAAACGTCGTTTATCAGTGTTAAGGGGTCGCTGATTTCGAATCTAAAGTTAGAATTTTAAAATTCGAGATGGTGGATAGGGTTGCCACCTTTATTTTTTGTAGTTTTATGAATTCGGGGCTGGCAAAAAAATGGTACACCAAAAATGGGTCGGTGAATCCGAATCCATTGTCAGAATTTCAAAATTATAAAATTTTGAAATAATAGGGTTGCCACCTAATAATATGTCTTTTCAAGAGTTTTAAACGTCATTTATCAGTTTTAAACTCTTGAAAAGACATAACATTAGGTGGCAACCCTATTATTTCAAAATTTTGAACAATTGAACAAAAGTTGTAGCTTTATTAAAGATCTGCATGCATACAAAATCTTATCAAAATCAGTGATTAAAGGTGTTTTATAGTAAAATGGCGTCTGATATAATTTCTTAAAAAACTAAATTTAATAAATATCTTTAAAAATTTACTAAACAAATTTTATTGCTCACTCAATTAAACTTTAGAATTTATTTTAAAAAAGAAATAAGCTCAATTGAACCATTAGCTTATAAGCTACAAGCTCTCAAAAGTCACGCAAAGTAACTGCAATGTTACTGCAATGTTACTGCAAATACTTTGTGTTCGGAGAACAAAATAAGCGCTGTTTTTTTTTATGCAGGAGTTACGCTTTATGTCTTTGTTTTGTTGCTTGTAAATGACCATACTTACCATTGCATACCAGAAGTTGAAAAGACCCTGCGCTGGTTGTCAAACCAACAACTCGAACATGCATTATTGTGGTCTTACGACACGCTCATACACAGTTGGCTTCAATGTTGCAAGTATGTTCGACACAACAATCGCAGCGCTTGCGTAGTGCGGTCAGACTGTCACTGTATTTGTTGAGGGTAGATTGCAAGTAGCGAAAATGCCATCGCTTGCAGATCACTGGTAGTGACAGTCATCATAAGAACTTATTTACCGAATTTTAATTTAATACGACCAAAACCTTCTTAGATATAGCATTTTTATTGATTTGTGGGCGATAAAAGGGGTGTGGCATTACTTTTTTCCTAAACCTTTGCGTAGCAGTTACGAACAAACCAGTAGAAGGAAGCATCCTATTTGGTCTAGTCGTTTTCAAGTTTTAAGCATCCGAACAAATCACGATTCATTTTTATATGTACAGATATTGATTTGTGGGCGCTAAAAGTGGGCGTGAAAACATTTATGTATCGTGACTGCCTCTTGAAGCACCTACACAGCAAGTTTCAGTTTAAAAATGTGTAGAACTCCGGAATTGCCATGATTTCGAAAAAGTGAGCGTATATATATTGCGACGAAAAAGTTATTTTTGTACAGTTACTGACAGTTACCATCTGAACAAAATGATAATATCTTAGTTTTACGATCGAAACCGTCTGATATATATCCCTTATTTGGTTTGTGGTCGATAGCGCAAATTTGGCTTGTATGGGAGGAACCACGCCCCCTCGTCCAAACGCTACCAAACCTCACAGGAACAATCTATCTCCTCGGCAAACGTTGTTCTGCCACAGACCGCCTTACTGCTATACACAAAAATGTCAAGAAATGTCATATATATTCACCATTTTCAGTACAGCTGCCGAAAGTAGCCATGTGGACTAAATAACCACATTTTAGTCTAATACGATCAAAACCGTGCGAAATATAGCATTTTTGTTGTTTTGCAAGCGGTAAAAAGGGGTGCGGTAAAATGTTTCCCTTGAGCCATCTCGTAATCGAAACAAATCGACTGCCCAAATTTCAGCTCAATTTAGGTTAAGCCTGGCGCACTTTACTTCACTGGACGCTAACTCCCCGAAAAGTGAGTTTAACTAAAGTAGGGCAGGCCTATTTTTAGTGCACTTGCCGAGAGTAACCATATGTACTGAATTACAACATTTTTGTCTAATACGACCCAAACCGTTGAAATAAAACGTTTTCATTGGTTTGAGGGCGGTAAAAGGGGGGCGTGGAGACCAATTTTTAATACAGTTGCTAACAGTAACCGTACAAACTAAGCCAACATTTTAGCTCAATCGACCCAGTAGTCAATTTTGATGGTTTCTTAAAAAGTGGGTGTGGCTATATAGCGCTGACGCCCTTTTTTAGTACAATTGCCGAAAGTAACCATACAAACTTAAGTATCATATATTAGTCTCATACGGCCAAAACTGCATGAAATATAGCATTTTCACTGATTTGTGGGCGCAAAAGGGGGCGTGGAAACCAATTTTTCGTACAGTTACTGTCAGTAACTTCACAAACTAAAGTAACAAATTTAAGTCTTATACGACCAAAACCGTCTGAAATAAACCATTTTCATTTATTTGTGGGCGGTAAAAGGGGGCGTGGAAACCCATTTTTAGGACAGTTGTCGACAGTAACCGTACATACTAAATTACAAAATTTTAGCCATATACGACCCAAACCGACTGAAATATAACATTTTTATTGATTTGGGGGCGGTAAAAGGGGGGTGTGGCAAATTTTTTCCTCAACCATCTCGTACCTGAAACAAATCGACTGCTAAAATTTCAGGTCAATCGGTTCAGTAGTTTTGGAGTCTATAGACATCACACAGCCAGACACACATCGTTTTGCTTTATATATAAATAGATATTGATTTGTGGGCGTTAAAAGTGGGCGTGAAAACATTTATAAATTGTGTTCGTCTCTTGGAGCACCTAAAGAGCAAGTTTCACTGTAAAAATGTGCAGAACTCCGGAATTGCCATGATTTCGGAAAAGTGGGCGTATTTATATAACGACCACGCCCATTTTTTGTACAGTTACCGACAGTAACCATCTGAACAAAATTACCAAATCTTAGTTTTTTACGATTGAAACCGTGAGATATTTTTCTTTTTTTTTTGTTTGTGATCGATGGAGCAAATTTGGCTTGTATGGTAGGTACCACGCCCCCTTCTCCAATCGTTACGAAACCTCACAGGAACACTCTCAAGATGTGGCTTTATTTTCCCTGAAAATTTCATAAAGATCGGTTCAGCGGTTTTGGAGTCTATACGTGATATAGCCACATACCCACCCACATACCCACCCACATACCCACATACATACATCCATTTTTATATATATAGATGCACCGAAAACATTCTTATTCGAATCTACCATCCTTATGTACTATTCTAAAGTTATACAGTTAAAGCCAGCGGCGGATCTGGAAAAAATCTTGGGGGGTAAATTACACTGTGCGGCACTAAAATCTGTACTGAATAATTTCAACGTTTTCCACTTAATTTGAATATAGGAATCTCGTGGTAACATCCCTTTTTCCACTTTACCGAAGACTTTAGTGCAAAATTTTATTTTTTAATTAGTTCAGATATGTACTCATTTGCATGTTGAGAACTCTTGAACCATAAAGATATTCATTTTGGTTTTTTGAGCAAACTTCTTTCTATTATTCTTGCCAACAACTTTTTTGAACAAATATGTAACGAAAAGCATTTGAAATTGTCTTTAAACCTTTAATAAGCGAAATTTGTCTTGTCCGCTTTCAACGCTTCAAAGCGAAAAATGTTACTCATACGCAATGTTGTTCGAATGTTTGTTTGTTTCGTTTGAATGTCGTTTGACTTTTTGTAAGAATCACTCGATAAGACCCACTGGAAGCGATTTTTTCATGTTCATTTATTCAGCAAAGTTGTTGGCCAGAATTATAGAAAGAACTTTGCCGAATAAACCAAAATGAAAATCTTAATGGTTCAAGAGTTATCAACATAAAAATGAGTGCATATCTTGAGTAATTTTTTATATGTCTTAAAAAAGAAAATTTTGTTCTAAAATGTTCGGTAAAGTGGTATAACAAATGTCACCACGAGATTCCTTTACCAAAATTAAGTGAGAAATGTTTAAATTATCAAATTCAGAAAAAAAAGATGCAAAAAAGCGCACAGTGTTATCGAAGACACACATTTTCGATTTGAGAACATTTTGTCTTTTTCCAAATAGACAAACTGTACTTTTTTGAATTGAAATTATTGAATTCTTTAAGAAGCATTTTTCCCAGATACATACACGCACATTTCCGTATTTATTTATTTCTCCCTTTTTCTGGAATAATATCTTAGCGAAAAGAAAATAAAAACTCTAAATTTAACTAATTTTGGAATTAAGGTTGGTTTATTCAAATTTTTCACATTTATTCCATTATAAAAACATTGCACAATTATATTTTCATGTGCAATAAAAAGACATACAGTGTTGCGCAAAACAATAGCAACAAAATAAGTACGCTGCAACAAAATCGTGTATCTTTTTTAATTTTGGGGACACACAAAAATAATTATAGGAATCAAAGTATATATTCATATATCATATACAAAAAAAATCAAATTCAAATTTAATTTTGGTTTTTTTTTTTATTAAATTTAAGATTAATGTGGCTATATTCAATTTGTCTGAGAGCAAAACATAAGCAACAAACTTGAAAAATGTAAAAAGAGAACAGAAGTTCCAAGAATTACCGGTAAAAGTTCCGTTATTGTAAAGCACGTGTTGTTAGTAAGTCATAAACATTTAAGTTTAGTTTTGTTTTTGCGCTAGTTGTGACATTGACTGTTCCATTAATAATAGCACGTTTTAAATACTGTGAAGTTCTTAAATTGCAAATTGTTTCCGAATATAAAAACGGAAACTCACAAATATCTAACGTGGAACAGTTTGATATTAATCAGTCAATAGTTTGCAGATTAATAAAGAAACATACCATCACAAAAGACGTAACAACGGTACATTAAAGAGGGCGGCCGCGGAAGACATTGCTGCGTGATGACAGGAACATTTGTGGCGTGTTCAAATGAAATGCATTCGCCACATCCAAAGAGGTTGTTCGTACACTTAATTTAGATATCAGTCACAGCACTGTTTGAAGACGAGCCGTTGAAAACGATTAAAGAATTTACAGACCGGCAGAGAAACCTTTGCTTACAGCTAAGCATAAAAAACAAGGTGAGGTGTTACAACTTAAACCATTCTGTCTGAAATTGTGACAACAAGTTGCAATTATTGTTTTTTAAACTCAGTCTTGCAAAAGAGCACCTAAATTGGACCTTTCAAAAATCGAAAACCGTTTTTTAGCGATAAATCAAAGTTCAACTTGATTATTTTAGGTGGGATGTGCTAGGGTACGGGGCCACCCAGGTACACGACTTGAAGCCCGAAACTGCAAAATAAATTTTAAGCACGGAGGTGGTGGCATTATGGTCTGCACTTGTTTTTCCTATAATGAAGTTGAACCATTTCAAAAAATCTATGGAATTATGGATCGATTTGTATATAAAGACATTTTAGAAAGCAAGATGCAACCACATTCAGAGTGGAATATGTCGCTTCAGTGAACGTTTCAGCCCGACAACGACCTGAAGCACACTTCAAAGCTCATCAAAGATTACATAAGAGGCAATGGAATTCAAGTCCTTGATTGGCCGGCACAGTCACAATGACTTGAATCCCATTGAAAATCTTTTTGGGATTTTGAAGGTAAAAGTTTCTGGTCAAAGGTTTTCCAATAAGACTGCACTGTATAAAGCCCTGAAACTTAATTGGGAACATATACCTAATACCAACATATCTTATTTAATAGAGTCGATGTGCAGCGGTTATCAAGAATAATGAATATTACACCAAATATTAATTATGTTGCTTTTGTTTTGCTCTCAGACAAACTGAATGAAGTCACATTAATTTTAAATTTAATAAAGAAAACAAAACCAAATTTGAATATGATTTGTTTGTAATATGATGTATGAATATATACTTTGGTTCCTATAATCATTTTTGTGTGTACCTGATATTTAAAAAGATACACAATATTGTAGCAGCGTTCTGATTTTGTTGCTATTATTTTGCGCAATACTGTAGTACTTTTCAATAAAAAAAATTAAAGCAATTTGAAACTTATTGTTCTGACGTTACGACTATGATATGGTACACTTTGAAAAATAAATGAACAATACAAAATTTACAGGATGCGTACGGTATTTGAGGACACTCTTATATGTGGCTGCCATTTTATCCTTAGTTACATGGATATTTCTTGTATTTCTTTTCACATTAACAATGGAGGACAATATCCTAACGCAAGATATGAAAAGACACGCAGTTACCGTCGCTTTACACGCAGAGCACAGCGATCTTGAAACCAGCCGATTTTTCAAAGTCGACCGATCGTATATTTATAAAATTCATCAGGAGTTGGAAGCATCTGGTAGCGACGTGGAAAGTAATGCAAAACGCAAAAAAGCATAAAGAACGTTCGAACAGTGCTAAAATCTTACAAATGTGTTCAACAAGTTCAAGACGTTATTGAGCAAGACCCTTCAAAGTCCATAAGGGCCGTCGCGTTTGACATCAATGTTTCTGAGGGCTTAATCCGAAAAATTATCCACGAGGACCTCCGGTACAAATCTTATGTGATACGCAGGGGTCAGTTTATGTCGGCATTAACTCAGGATCAGCAATAAGTTCGTGCGAAATGACTTTTAAACAAATTAAAACATCCTGAAAGTCCGGATAGGATCAGAAAACAAACCGACGAAATGACAGTTGGTTATGTTCGGATCCTTCAGATGTTCCTCATATTATGAACAGAAAATTTCCTGTAACCGTCAGGTTTTGGGTGTCGTAAGCAATGAAGAGCACGTTATGCCACCACTTTTCTTTCCTCAGGGGTTTCGAGTGAATGCTGCCGCCTACATTGAGGTTTTAGAAACAGTTGTGAAACCCTGAATAAATAGCGTGCCCGCTGAGAGGCCATATACATTCCAACAGGACTCTGCGCCATCACACAAAGCCATGACGACTCAAGATTGGATGTCCCAGAATTTGCATGACCACGTTACCCGACACTTGTGGCCACCTAGCTCACCGGACCTTAATCCTCTGGATTATTTCGTAAGGGGCGTACTGGAACGGGAGCAGTGTTGCCATATGGTCCGATATATTGGATTTGTTACGATTTTCAGACTTGAATCCGATAATCCGATATATGGCCAAAATTCTTTAAAATATTACGATTTCAGGAAAAATAAACCCGACGTCCGATTTTGCATGCACAGTACGCACTCGATTATATATACCAATTAATGGTGAGCTTGTAAATAAAAACAAGGGATTCATATACATTAAATATATATTAAAACTCCATTTTCAAAGCAAATAATACAAGCTATACAGTATTTTTTAATTTTAAAAATAACATGTCGAAACCAAAAATACCGAGGAAACCCACATTTTTCAAAGCGAACAAAAAATGTATAGTATTAATAATTTCAGTCTTGAAAATGAAAATGAATTGATAAATAAATTTTATAAAGCAATGTATATATGACTTTAAAAAATAATCTTTTTTTTTTCAAACATAACCTTTTTATTACTAACATTTAATTTTTTGGTAGTCTTAGCTGGCTAAAACAACTTTTTTTTCGTTAATTTATTCGAAGCAAAAGTTTTATATTTATAAAGTCAACATTGCAAAATTTTGTATTGTAGCTCTCTATATTTCATTTTTAACAACTAAAGATGTTTGTTTTTTTTTTTTGAGAGTTTCACAAATCCGACGAGAATCCGACGAGCTGAGTGCGAAAGTAACGTTAATAACATTTTTTTCATGGCAACACTGAACGGGAGACCAATAAACACCTCCACAACACGCTTTCTTTCTTCGAGCTAGCATTGCCAGAGCTATGCCCGAAATGAATAAGGAACAACTCATTCGGGTATGCAGACGTTTCCGATAGAGAATTGGAGCTGCAATTGCCGCGAACGGGGGTGTTATTGAATAATTGTTTAGTATAAGAGTCGATTAACTTGCTGCAAAAATTTCATTGAATTACAATTACTTTTGTTGAAAATATGAACAATTTAGTTTTAATAGTAATATGTCCTCAAATACCGTACGCACCCTGTATACTGATTACACTGACAAAATCATCGCAGCGCTTCTTTTTTGCGTCAAAGTTATCAATAACTTCGTTAATATTTATTTTAATGTCTCTATGTACATGCAATAATGCCAGTCCATTCAATCGTTCTTGTTACATAGTTGAACGTAACCTAATTTAAAAGTCGCAGTGAAGAAAAACTTCGCTCCGCTGTTGCTACACTGATAGGAAGATAACAAGCGTGGCAAAGATAGCAAGCGTTTTAGAAAAAATTAGTGAAAAAATGTCATTATCACAACGAGTAAAAACGGTATTGATATCATTAACCTTAGTTTCGCTCGCCCATTTACACTGCCAAATTTTAAGTTCATGAAATAATTGAATTGGAATTAGTTCCTTATTATCGTCACAAAATGGAATTATTAAAGTTTATAAAAAAATTTTTTTGTTTTGTTTTTGGTGACGTTATTTGCGTATATCTGACGTTTTTATGAAGCGATGCGAGAAGAGTAGGACCATTTTGCTTGTAGAATAACATGATCTGTAATCATCTGAAAAAAAAAACAAAATATAATTATATGCACAGCAAACACTTACGTCGAGGTAGTGACTTCGCCCTTTTTTAAAAAATGAGCCTGAAAATAAAATTACAACTCGTTATGTACTTAAATTTACAGCCATTTTTTAAACAATCATCTTTGAAGACGCTTTATTTTCTTACAGATAAAAATTTTTAAAAAAACTCAAAGTCACTACCTCAGCGTAAGTGTTTACTTTACAAGTATACATATTTTGTTTTTTTTCATATGATTACAGATCATGTTATTCTGCAAGCGAAATGGTCCTACTCTTCTCGCACCGCTTCATAAAAATTCCACGTACACGCAAATGAAGTCACAAAAAAAATTTTTAAGTAAGGGTCCGACAAATAACTTTTTTTTTTGAAAATTCTATAAAAAAAAATACTGGATATTTTCTCAAATTTCTTTTTGTATTTGAAAGTACAATCCTTCCGGTTAATAATGAAAAATAATTTCATTCAAATGGCTGCCTCGGCTGGCCATGCAGTAGCCTACACGATCGGTCCAATTTTTAAGCACTTTATCGATTGTGTGCAGCTGTATTTCACCAATGGCTTCACGAATATTGTCCTTTAAAACGTAATTGTCTCTGGCTTGTCGGAGTAACACTTATCTTTGAGGGCACCCCACAAATAATAGTGCAACGGTGTCAAATCGCAGCTCCGAGGTGGCCAAACAACATCAGCTCTGCGACTGATAATGCGATCTTCAAAAACAGGGCGCAAAACATCGAGTGTAGCTTCGGCTGTGTGGCACGTAGCGCCGTCCTGTTGAAACCAAATGTTGCCAATATCCTCCTCTTCAATTTTTGTGAACAAAAATTCGTTCAACATGGCCCGATAACGATCGCCATTGACTGTAACGGCCACTCCTTGCTCATTTTCGAAGAAAAATGGCCCAATTATGCCTCTGGACCAAAATCCGCAACAAACAGTGACTCATTTTGGGTGCAGTGGCTTTTCAATGTATGCGTGCGGGTTTTCTGTGCCCCAAATGCGACAATTTTGCTTGTTTACATACCCGCCAAGATCAAAATGAGCTTCATCTGAAAAGATAATTTTTTTGGCAAAATCGGCATATTCTGTAAGTCGATCGCAGGCCCACTTAGCGAAGAGAAAACGCATTGGATGGTCAGTTGGCTTCAACTCCTGAACCAATTGGACTTTGTATGGCGTCATACCAAGGTCTTTATGCAAAATTCGTCTCAATGATGTCTCCGAAATGTTCACTTGTTGAGAACGATAGTGAATTGATGTTGATGGCGCTTCACGCACACTTTCTGCCACAGCAGCAATATTCTCGGGTGTACGCACTGCTTTTGGCTTTTCATGCTTTGGTTTATTGATGAGGATGCCAGTTTCTTTCCCTTTTTTCACAAGATAACGAACATACGGAGCTGACGGTGCTTCTCTTCTTCCAAAATCCGTACGCAATTTTCGCACACATTCTTCAACATTACCATGATTTTCAAAGTAATGTCGCAATATTTCCCAGCGTTGTTCAAGCGTATACACAACCATATTCGTTCAGCGGAAGGATAAAACTAATTATCTGTCAAATCAAACATGAGCTTAGTGTTACCATTAACGAAATAAGCACTAGTTGAAACAAAAAAACCTTAGATGGCGGACCCTGACCATTTTTTTGTAGAATTCTTTCAAAACACGCCTTCAGAATAAAAAAATACATTATGTATACATAAAGTACCCTTTAGCTGTGGGCACAATTATTTACTTCAAATAAAGTATTAAAAAGTAAAGTATTTAAAATTTCTTGGCGGGGTAATTACCCTCTTATCCCCCCTTGTATCCGCGCCTGGTTAAAGTCCTCAAAAAAACATTAAACTCTTCCCAAGAAAATCATTTAAATGAAACACAGAATTTTTATTGTGGGAAAACTGTTGATTAAAAACCCACTTTTATTATTTTACTAAGACACTTTTCACATATTAAAATCATCAAGTTTTAAGAAATTAAATTTCTACGTGATTTTAGTAGACTGTATTTCTGGCGGCTCTCGAATTTAGATAAAATGTAATCCATGCGTTGTTCATCGGTGACAGCAATGGCAGATTCATGTACTACGTGTAAAAAGCACTCAGTATTTTGAGAATGACATAGATATGCTGTGAAAATAATTAAGTTTAGTACGGAAAGATATCAAATTAAGTTCTTTACTTTACCTGGTAATTTGATTAAGTCATTTGAGTACTGCAATGCTCAAAAGATGGTCTTGCGTGAAGAATTGTAGGCAAGGTGGCTCAGTTGTTCTGAATTTTGTTCAATTGATCATATTGAAATATGATTTACTTTCCAAATTTTAAAATTGTCTACTTCTGGACCGAACTTTTTTCGAATGCAGCCTGTTGCTTATTCGCGTGCTGCTTTAATCCTTGCATGCCCATCTGAACGCACTAGCGTATCTTGGTCCGTTATCATCGATAACAAAACATTTTCGGGGTGAAAGAAGTACACGTTATTTTGAATTTTTTATAAATTTATTTTTATGCACTCTAATAATCGGATTCAACATTAACATATATTATTAAATCGTTAAATATACGCAATTTCAACTGATGTGTAACAAATATTATAAAGTGCATTTGAAAAGTAACTCAATACTATATTTAAGGTAGGTTTTTTAGAAACAGTTTTTCTACTGTTTTTATTTTAATAAAAACATACAAATTAAAATTAACTATTCCTTAAGATCGTACTGTTAATGTCGAAGTTTTGACGAAGTTTAAAAGGAGAAACCAGTGTTTGAATTGCTGACTGATAAGAATATTTTTGGTGCATATTTAAAAAAAAAATACGATATGACAAAAAATGTAAAAATTTGCTCTACGTTTTGCAAAAAAAATAAAAAAAATTTTAGTGGAAATAGCGAAAATAAAAAATATTTCTAATGGAAATAGCAAAAAATTTTTTTTTGTACAAGTTTATTGATTTTTTTACGAGCTTTTCGTTTCTGAAATCAAAATGGTACCTTAAGATAGTAGAAACTGAGGTCCGGTGGTTCAGTACTATAGTGTACAGTGGGTCAACTGAGGTCATTGAAACCTGAAAACAAAAAATTAGTCTCCCTAAGACAAAAATATAGACATATAATTTTTTAAGATCGGACGGTAAATACCGAGGTTATGAAGAAATAAATCAATGCGTGACCCCTACGTTCGGTCAAAAAAAATTTTTTTCGCAACTTTCTTTCAATAATGCTTCAGATTAGCTGGTGTGCTGTGATTTTTTTTTACTATATGGCGAGACGGTCTAATGTACATTATCGTGACAGCTTCAGCCACTAAAATTGTACATGACTAGGTTATTTAAACAATAAACATGGGTCATATCTATCTATCTATATATATATATAAAATGGAATGTGTGTTTGTTTATTTGTTTGTTTGTACCTTATAGGAGACTAAACCTCTGGACCGATCTTCCTGAAATTTTCACAGCATTTAACTGGGACTCTGGCATGATTAATAGGGTACTTTTTTAGACCACGCCCACTTTTACGCCCACTTTTTAAAAATTATGTAAATGCTCCCATATAGTTGTTAACAGATTTACTTCAAATTATGTACACATTATACTCCAGGCGAGGTAGAAATAAACATTTCTTACGCCACGCCCCCTTTCACGCCCCTTTTCACGCCAAATTTAAGTTTTAAACTTTTTGTTCTCTGTACAAATTTGTCCCTTCCAACGGATTATTTTTTATTTGGTAGTATATTGCTCTTAAAACTGTTAACGTCGCCATATTACTATGAACCACGCCCACTTCGCCGCCCCCTTTTTTAATTCAGATACTTACTTATATCACTAACAATGTTTGCTATACAAAATACTTTTTTTGTAATATGTATTTACCTAAAGTTTTATATACTTTTTATCTACAGGTAAGGTAGCCATAGATTTTTTTATTACCAAATCCCCCTTTTTCACCCCATTTTACTTTAATTATAATTAATCTGCTTTCAATCTATATATATAAAAATGAATGTCTGTCTGTCTGTTTGTTTGTTTGTTTGTGCTTTATAGGAGACCCTTAAACCGATCTTCCTGAAACTTTCACAGCATTTTACTATGACTCTGGAAAGAATAATAGGCTATATGAAGTTTTTATTGGACAAAGGGGCGTGGCACTGCCCATATAACCCAAAAATTTAAATCGCCATATTTTGGGCATTTTTTGACCTACGTTGATGCTATTTGGTACACATGGTATTGGCATAATTAGGAATACGTACCAGGAGAAAAGTGGGTGGGACCACGCCCCTTTTAAGGAAAATTAAAAATTGCAATATAGTCTTAACTACTGGACCGATCGTCATTCAATTTTTACAATAGGATATTCTTACGAAATAATAAATTCTTGACTATATAAAGTTGTGAGTTCACGAAGGGGCGTGGCCTCGCCCATATATCCCAAAATTTAAAATCGTCATATCTTGGGCATTTTTTGACCAACGGCGGCAGTATTTGCTATATATGGTATTGGCATGAATAGAAATACGTACCAAAAGAAAAGTGGACCGAGCACGCCCCTTTGTTTGCGATATATTGGAGGCTGGACCTGTTAACCGATCTTAAATTTTCACAGCGTGCAGCTTTGACTCAGGAATACTTATTACATGATAATATTTTTCGACCATGCATACTTGTGCACCTCCTTTTTTGCTGCGTTTATTAACGGCTTTACCTCAAATTTAAAATTTATATTAATTAAAATAGTGGGGTAGCCTCATTCTCTTTCTCCCACAACTGTCTCCAAAACAGCTGATTTTGTAATATGTGTTAGTTAAAATAGAGAGTAGGGCAACCCCATTCTCATTCTCCCACAACTGACTGCGAAACAGCTGATTGTGTAATTGCTGCTTTTTGATTGGTCTAAAAATAAAAGGGGGAAGCATGAAGCAAATTACATGCGATTCAGTGCTGAATTCTTATTGATTCACAACAAAAAAAGAGGCGAAGCATTGCAATAATTAAATTAAATAAATAAATTTTTGTAAATATATAAATACTTTTAATTTTATTTTATACGAGGGGGGTAGCGAAGCACACCGGGTTCAGCTAGTATAGTATAAAGATGTGCCACGTAGAACATTAAAAAGAACAAATATTTTTCAGATCAATACGTAAGCTTTTGTGAGCGCGATGAAAAAGCTTTTTTGAGAGAAAAGTTTCCAATCCTTGCATGCACACTCTCTCTGCAATGCTCTTTCACTCTTCACTCCACAATGCTTCACAGCATAGATCACCACTGCATGGTTTCTCATAGCTAGCGAGAGTCGTGAAATTTAATGTTGTAATTGTTTTTTCCTTTGTTGTTGTTGGAACCAAGCAATTGTGATCTCTGCTTGACAGCAACAAATGTTTTTGTTTGTTTGCATTATTTTCATGATGATTTCCTTATTTTGTGCGAAGCAGATTTCTCTTATTCACTGCTTGCTATTAATATTAACTATTTTTGATTGGTTGAATTTGTTATAAATAACTATTTTGATTTATTTATAACAAAATTGTTTATAAATAAAATTTTTAATTAACATTGAATTTTAATTAAATGAAAGTAATTACTTTCAATTATTTTTTTTCGTTATTCGGAATAATTAATTAGTGCGATTCATGTCACTTCGTAAGTTTTCGTAAACCTTGTATCGTAATGTTTATAACTTTTTTTGACAAGAACGCACTTATAAGAATTTTCGTAACTTTATTCGTAAACACTTTTTTGACGGCAATGATACACAAAACAAAACGGAGATTATCAAATTCGAATAAAAATTAATTTGCTCAAATAATTATGAAAAAAATTACAAAACGTCACGAAAAAGTGAAAAAACAACAATTATAAAATTTTTGTTGGGAAAAACCGTATATCTTAATATTGTACATAAAAAGCAAAACACAGACTGTGTGTCTGTCTGTCTGTCTGTGTGAAGCCTATAGACTCCAAAACTACTGGACCGATTGATCTGAAATTTGGGCAGTCGATTTGTTTCAGATAGGAGATGGTTTAAGGAAAAAAGTTTGGCCACACCTTTTTTACCGCCCCCAAATCTATTAAAATGCTATATTTCACACGGTATGGGTCGTATAAGACTAAAATTTAGTAATATTTAGTTATTTAGTAATTTAGTTTGTACGGTTACTGTTAGCAACTGTACTGAAAATTGGTTTCCACGCCCCTTTTCTTCGCCCCCAAACCAATAAAAATGCTTTATTTGAGTCGGTTTTGGTCGTATAAGACTAACATTCGGTAATTTAGTTTGTATGGTTATTGTTAGCAACTCTACTAAAAAATAGTTGCCACGCCCCCTTTTCCCGCCCACAAATCAATGAAAAAACAATATTTCAGGCAGTTTTGGCCGTATAAGACCAAAATTTGGTCATTCAGTTTGAATGGTTACTTTTGGCAACTATACCAAAACATAGCGCAATCGCTATATAGCCACGCCCACTTTTTAAGAAATCATTAAAATTGAAAACTGCGTCTATTAAGCTAAAATTTTGGCTTAGTTTGTATGGTTTGGCTTACATTTAATACAGCAACTGTACTAAAAATTGAATTTCACGACCCCTTTTACAGCCCACAAACCAATGAAAATGTTTTATTTCAACAGTTTTGGTCATATTAAACTAAAATTTTGTAATTTAGTTCATATGGTTACTCTAAGGATGAAAACGGGAATCTAGTGACAGATGTCCAGAGTACTCTGACGTTATGGAGGAAACACTTCTCTTAGCTTCTAAATGGCGACGCTGACAACAATCCCGCCAATAGAGATGATATTCCGGAAACCCCAATTGCGGATGACAGCGTCGAGGTTCCGCTGCCCGACTATGATGAAGTTCTGACAGCTATAGCTCGGCTTAAAAATAACAAAGCCGCGGGAGCTGATGGCTTACCTGCTGAGCTGTTTAAGAACTTCTACTTAAATGCATTCACGAGCTTCTGTGCAGAATATTGTCGGAAGAATGCATTCCGAACGATTGGAATCTCAGTGTGCTTTGCCCAATCCACCAGAAAGGCGATCCCACTATCTGTGCCAATTACCGTGGGATAAGCCTTCTTAATATCGCATATAAGGTCCTGTCGAGCGTTTTATGTGAAAGATTGAAGCCCATTGTAAACGAACTGATCGGACCTTATCAGTGTGGATTCAGACCTGGAAAGTCCACCATCGACCAGATTTTCACGCTACGACAAATCTTGGAGAAGACTCAAGAAAAACAAGTCGACACCCACCATCTTTTTGTCGACTACAAAGCCGCCTTCGACAGCCCAATAAGGAAGCACCTGTACTCCACCATGTCTGAATTTGGTATTCCTGCAAAACTAATACGACTTTGCAGGATGACACTGAACAACACCAGCAGCGCAGTTAAAATCGGGAAGGACCTCTCCCCACCATTTATTACCAAACGAGGTTTCAGACAAGGTGATTTCTTATCGTGCGACTTTTTCAACCTAATGATGGAAAAGATCATCCGAGCTGCTGATCTGAGACGTAGTGGCACAATATTCTGCAAGAGTGTTATGCTGCTTGCGTATGCTGATGACATCGATATCATTGGCCATAATACGCGCGAAGTCAGTGCAGCATTTTCCAGATTAGAAAGAGAGTCAAGTCGAATGGGTCTGGCAGTGAATGCAGATAAGACGAAATACTTGGTGTCAACAAACAAACAGTCCCAGCGTCTTGGAACCCACGTTACCGTTGACAATACCTCCTTCGAGGTTGTAAAGAACTTCGTTTATCTGGGATCCAGCATTAATTCAACCAACGACATCAGCATTGAGATCAAACAAAGAATAACTCTTGCCAACAGGTGTTACTTTGGGCTCAGTAGGCAATTGAGAAGCAGAGCCCTCTCTCGACGAACGAAAATCACGCTCTATAAATCGCTCATCATGCCCGTCCTACTTTATGCATCACAAACCTGAACGCTGAGCAGTTCAGATGAAAAGATTTTAGGGGTATTTGAAAGAAAGATTCTTCGTAAAATCTACGGACCAATCTGCGTCAATGGTAATACCGAATACGTTGGAATGATGTACTGTATGAGCTGTACGCTGACATCGACATAGTCAAGCGCATTAAAATCGAGCGGCTTCGCTGGCTTGGTCATGTTCAGCGCATGAAAGACGATGCTCCAGTGAAGAAAACATTCGATTCGGTACCCAGCGGCAGTCAACGCAGAAGAGGACGACCGCATCTTCGTTGGAAAGACCAAGTAGAGGACAACCTGACGAAGCTTGGAATTTCCAACTGGCGCCAGCAAGCGAAAGACAGAAATGGCTGGCGCAAATTCTTAGATGAGGCCAAGACCGACATACGGTTGTAGCGCTTACTAAGTAAGTAAGTAAGGCATCAAAATATCGGACTACAAATGAATGCTATTTACAAAGAACGCAATTCAAAAAGAATTTCAAATTTTTCAATAATTAATTTTTTGTACATTGTTATTATTTTTTGATTCATTGCCTATTCATGTGTTACTTATTGTTAATTTGGTTCATTATTCAAAAGTGAACAACAAGATTTTTTTTCAATTTATTTATTATTCAAAAGTGAATGAAAAATTAGAAATAAATACGAAATTTTATAATGAATATAAAATTAATAATGAATAAATAATTAATAATGAATAAAAACTTAGTAAAAAAATTAATAGCGAACCTTTTATTTATAAAATAGTAGTGAATAACAAAATTTTTTATTCATTGTATTTTTTATTTAAAAGTAAATAACAAATTAATAACAGTGGTAAACAATTTGAAAAACGTTTGCGCGACGAAAACGACATTGCTAGTTCGATTGAGTATTTTTTCTAGTAATAGAAATCTTTAAGACTTTTCCAGGTTGGTTCAATTTTTTTTAGAAGAATTTTTTGACTTTTTTGGGTTTTGAAAAATATTTCCCTAGTTATGATTCTATAACTCCAAAAGTATTCATTTATTTTACAAGTTTTATAAATATTTACAAATGAGACATTTGTACCTTTTACTTAAGCTTTTTGTACGATTTTTGTAGACATTTTCTGAATACTAAATTTGTAAAAGAGTTTAAAATATACCGTTTATTTAACATTTCCCCCATATTAAAGTGCGCAAAAATATGACTTTGATATAGAATTTGGTGTTATTTTTACTTCGTTGTTAAAACAAATATTTCAACGAAAATATTAAGGTAAAAAGTATGATTTTAGCAGGTTGGATATGTACGTATTTCGGTTTTAGTAAAAATGCTCAAAACTACCAGCATCAAAGTCGACGTGGTGAGTTTGTACTAAACAAATTCTTCAGACTTTAAAAACCCAATTATCATATATTTAACTAAAGATTTTGTTTACAAACAATGTTCTTAGCGTTTTTAGCTAAATTTAAAAATCCCTAAACCGCAATTTTACGTTATAATAGGATTTGCAACACTGTAAACTCTTCGAAATGAGTAAAATAACAGAAATGATATAAACAAAGATAAGTCAAAAATAAATCTAAACAAAACAACAATATCTTCGCGCTGGTATAAATAAATAGCTGAAACACTGTGTGTTGCTGCCACGCCCCCGTTGCCAAACGCCCATAACATGCTATCAGTGAAACGAATTCCGATGCTGTGCGGCCTCCTATAACTCCAAAGCTATTCAATATCAAAAATTTCAGTTGTATGGGAGGAGTAACGCCCATAAAATGTTATCAGTGAAACGTGTAAGTTGTAGTCGAATACCGAATTCCGAGGCTATGCGGCCTATAACTCCAAAGCAATTCGATATCACTAATTTGGGTGGTGTAGGAGGTGCCACGCCCCCTTGCCCAACGCCCATCACATGTTATCAGGGAAACGCTACTTGTAAATTGTGGTCGAATACCGAATTCTGAGGCTTCGCGAAATACAATTATAAAGCTATCCGATATCGCATATTTGGCCTTTATAGGAGGTAATTTTGAGTATTAACCATATTTTTTAAATTCTTTCACAAATGTAGTATTTAGAAAATTTATGCAAATATTGTTAGATCAATACAAATGATAGCTTAAATGAAAGATATAAACGTCTTATATGCAAACATGTATAAATTTTGTTATATGAAAAAATACTTTTGAAGTTATAGGATCATAACTGAGGACATATTTTTCAAAACTTAAAAAAATTTAAAAATCTTTAAAAATTCTTCAATTCTTTTCAAATTGCAATCGTTCTATAATACTCATACAATTTAACACAAAGTCTATATTAATAAAACTTATTTTCTGGTTTGTTTATTTAATTGACATTCATACAAATCTAAATGGCTTAACGGACTTCGCTCAATTTGAGTGCACATAATGTGTGCTTCCTAGATTAGACTGTAACATACTTAGTTTTGATCATTCCACCCATTTTCACTTGCGTAAATTTTGATTTTTCTTGGGAAAAAGTTTTTCGTAAATTTAATTTAAAAAATTTCAGTAATTTTAATACCAAAAATATTCACATATCTTTAGAATTTTAGAAATTTTTGGTACAACGACTTTTTCATAAGACATCGTTCCCCAAGAATGAGAAAAAACGAAATGAAAATCAAAACTTTGACTTTCGATGCAAATATATCCGCTATTTTTAAATATATTTAATTCTAATTTTTTTGATCAAAGTTTTAATAAAAGTAGCGTTAAGTCAGTGAATATATTCTTTAATTTTTTTTTTCAAAAACGGTCCAAAATATTGAATTTTTACTCAAAAAATGACTCAAAAAATGTTTTTGTTGTATAAATAAGAACAATTGAAAATTGCATTTCTGAGTACTTTTTATATAGTCAAGCATGTATTTGCAATAATATAATAAAAATATATAAAAGTAGTTAAATAAAAAATTTTTCAGCAAAAAAAACTTACAAAATATTACTTACAACATTATTCGCAGCTAAGCTTCAACTGATGGAATCGTCCTAACAATAATATAACACTAACAGATCGATTCTGTCGCGGTAACGCTAATCTTATTACCGAAGAAATTCACCTTATGGTAACTTTTACACCCTTTTGGTATTCTGCAACCAAGCGTTACCGATGAATGTTGTTACCATCTCTTTAGGTGGTAACAAGATAAACAGCTGGCATTTGTATAGCTTGCAGCTGCTCTGAGTGGCTGCGACCAAAATTAATATAAAACCGTAGCTGTGCTGGCGTAGTTCGTTCTTATTTCCTGCTAAGAAAAGCAAATATTATTTTAAAGTTAGCAAAATTCTACTAATTCTTCGCATTTACTTGTTTTTTACATTATTTTTGTTTCACCACACTCTCACACAGAGCTGCGAGTGCTTTATTTCAATGAGATGAGTTCACGACGATTGACAGCGTTACCGAGTGCACAGAATACCGATTGCTAAGACCGGTAACGAATTTCGGTAACAAGATTACTATTACCGGTAACGCACAGAATCGATCTGTAAAAATATCATGTGGAAAACGGCAAAAAAAACCAAGTCAACACAAAAAATATACCTAGATTAGGTCATCTTTATGTTATTATATTCTTGCAATTATATAACAAAAAGATAAGAGATAATGCAATAAAATATAATAACTTTAAATTATATAATTTTCGTAGGGTAGTTTAGTGTACAAATTACCTACATTTTTTAAGTAAAACCTAATGAAATTCTGCTACATTTTGTTGGCAGCTACATCGTTTATATAGATGTTTCATGCATCAAATCTTTACATATCATTTTTATTGCTTTTCAATATTATGCTCACATTTGCTCACGTTGTCGCTTACTTATTCTCTCGCTCTCAAAAGCTTTAAATCGATCGCTCGCTGACTCTCATAAAGCTTTTATGTGGATTTATGATAAATCCACATTTGAATTTTACTGTGTCACCATGGTAGAAGGATAGAGGTATATGCAGCGCTGACTGTGCTCTCTTTCCATACTGCCATGTCTGTCAAATTTACCTGTGTGGCGAATGGAAACAAAAGAAAATAAAGAAAAAGTTTTGCTTTGGTGTGACAATTCCGGCAGTAAGCTCTCATCTGGTGCATATACCTGTATTCTTCTACCATGTGTGTCACTTGCTTTTATGGCGGTGGCACATCTTTCTATTATATTATCTGTGGTTAAACTGTTTTAAAAAATTATTCTCCAAGTAATTGTTAATGTTTCACTCATTGACACAAAGTCGATTAAGTTAATGAGAAAAAAGTTTTCCTAACAAAACTGCATCAACATGTACTTGACCTTGAACTTTCAATTTCTCGAAAACGGGCCGAAGGATTTAAAAACGGTAAACGCTATTAAATTCAGCGTCTTCGGGTTATACTGAAATGATATGTCTCCAGCTTGTTTGATATTTTGACATGCACAGTGTTATTATTATTATTCTTTTACAAAATAAATCCCTCTAAGCAGTAGACCCTCTCTGCATACTCCTTTACAACCAACAAATTTAATAGATTGTATAGATTTTATGGTTTTATAGATATTATTTATTTTACAGATTTTATATATTCTACAGATTTTATAGATTTTATAGCTATTATAAATTGTATAAATTATAGGTTTTATAGATTTTATAAATCTTAAAGATATTTTTAATTGATTTTATGGACTTGCAAGAATTAAAAAAGTTAATACGGATCTAAGAAAATTACACAAATTATGCTTTGTTTGAATATACTTGCTATATTTTATAAGTGATTGCTGCTCGCTTCTCCATGCATAATTTATACCTACTTTATAATTTGTGCTCTCATAATTTTCGCGCTGTTAAATATGCTGACATCGCTTAACATCTACAATTTTCCAAGGATTATTGATGCAATTCTGTCTGGCAGCACTGTTACAAATTAATTCCATTTAATCCTTTGAACACAGACGCCCGGTTTTTGCACATATTCTCAGCTGTGGCAGCAATTTTTAAAATAAAAAACAGACAATTAATTATGCCACTAAGGATGCGATGAGCATCCTTATCGGCCTCACCGTCATTTTCAGCATCCACGCAATGTTGACTCAATTTTCTGCAAAATGAGCAGATAATTTTGCAGCTTTGCTGACAGTTTGAAGCAAGGATGCGCCAGAGTATGCAAGGATCAATGATTGCAGTTGACAATGCAATGTTTTACTGTAGATGCCTATTTTTTTACTGCTTGGCTTTATTGAAATGGAGGCAGTCGTATACTCTTTGCATTTAAGCTGTTTATAATGCGTCAGGACAGTGGTTGGTGGTTGGAAAGCCTCTGGCGGTTGAGGTTGGCAAATAAGCACGATATCAGATATTTATATATATTACTTATATATAATTACGTACAATGTTATGTTCTTTATAGTTTAATGCAATAATATTGAATAGAAAAACCATATTGCGTAATTTTTATCAGCTGCATGCAGGCTACTTTGCCAGGCTTACTCAACCATATTGAAATCCTTTGTGCTATTCAATTCAAAATTTGAAAACAATCTGCGGTATAAAATGCTATAACATGCACAAGCAAACACATCTGTCTTGAATTATATTGTGAACAAAAAAGTTAAAACCACAAGGTCAAAGAGGTCACAACTTTTTGGCACTTGCGACTTTTTGCTATTTATGTGGGCGAGTTTTGTCATGTATGACAAAAAGTTTGATATGAAAAATCTCACATTGCCAAAAATAGTTGCAGTTATCATTTTTGTTGTTTGCTCCTTTTGTACTTCTATTTTAGCCTGCATTGTCCTTTTGTTCTTTGTGTGGTATGAAGTTGTTATCGCCACATGGCGCAAGCGTCATTTAAAATATCAACAAAAAACCTCAAAAATGCTAGCGAAATAATAGGTAATGATTACAAAAATTGTTTTATAAACTGCACTTTAATGAGTTTTTCCTAAATATTGCCATAATTGGCAACATAAATATTCCTTTTAAACAGAAACATAAAATTTTAACAACAGTTATAAAGCATTAAAGTTGGCTTTTCTTCAAATAAAGTACGATTAAAGTGAGTTCATAGAACCAAACTCATCGCAGCAAAGGAATAAAGACTATTGATTCTAATAAAGATAATTTTTGGTAAAAAAACATATTGCTTGCTTGCAATTAGTTACTTTTCACGAAATGCGTAGCTTATATAAGACATAATCTAATCTTATCAGAGAGATAAAAGTGTCACTCATATAAACATAGAACTTTTACCGACAAAGATTCTAGTTACTAACTATTTCCGTACTAACTTTTTTTTTAAATCAAAGAACCAAGGCATGCGCCTTATACAAACAAGGTTTAGTCTTTGACCTGAAAGGAAAGGGATAGATTTATTTAGAGGAATTGGTTGGAACCATACGTGAATTATAAGCGAAACAACCGTGAAAGACAATTTTAATTGCTTTTAACCGAGGCTAGTGTTTATGCCTTAACCTCGGTAAGCATTTCCAGCCCTTAGTTTTGTTCCTCTCCTTTAATTCCACAATTTCCACAATTTATTTGTGGATTTTTCTTAGTTTTCCATAATTCTTAAATGTAGGAACAAAGAAAGTGAAAAGAACCATGCCCGAGCCCGGATTCGAACCAGGGACCTCTGGGTTGATAGTCCAGCGCACTCTCCACTAGACTAAAAGGCCGACAAGTAATTGTAATAGAATAGAGAGTGACATTTCGCATATTATTCTTCTCTTTCGAGTTTCAAAAATTTGTAAAATAACGCTTTCAAGCGTGAGCGTCCGCAGGGCGAAGAAGGGGGCGCTTGCCCCCCCCCCAAAGCAGTGACAATTTTTTAAATATTTTCATATTAAATCAAAAAGCCTTAAGCTACAGTTAAAAAATTTTACAGGAGAGTCAAAAAACTTTCTAAATTGTAATTGTAATTGTAAGTTGCCCTCAAACTTAGGCATTCTACAACTTTTTTAATAAAAGTCTTATTTTTAGTTGTAGGAGTGTAAAATTTAGCAGGAAAATGTATTTTGATAAGGTGCATCAATCTATAGTAATAAAATTCATTTTCTGTTTGTTTGTTTGTTTGTTTGTTTGTTTGTTTGTTTGTTTGTTTGTTTGTTTGTTTGTTTGTTTGTTTGTTTGTTTGTTTGTTTGTTTGTTTGTTTGTTTGTTTATTTGTTTGTTTGTTTGTTTGGCCTTTATACAAATCTTAACGGCTCAACGGATTTCGCTCAAAGTAGGCATACATAATTAGTGCATCCTAAATTAAAATTTTACATACTTAGTTTTTGCCACGACCCCTCCGACATTTTTCAACTTACGGTAATTTTGTTATTGTAAAACTTTTCAGTATCGGAGATTTTTGTGTGTTTAATTTTAAAATTTTTTTATTATTTTGACATCAAAAACACTCACATATATTCAAAATTGTAGAAATTTTCAGTACAATGACTTTTTCATAAAACATCGTTACCTAAGAATGAGAAAAAAAACGATATGAAAGTCAAAGTTTGGTCTTTAGATGCAAATATCTCCGTTGTCCATTAATATATATCATTAAAAATTTTTTTTGTTCAAAATTTTAATAAAATCACTTCACAAAAAATGTTAAACTGTACCGTTAAGTCAGTGTATATATGTTTTATGATTATGTCAAAAAAGGTCTAAAATCTTGACTTTTTACTCAAAAAATAGCTCAAAAATTGTTTTTGTTGTAAAAATTAAATCAATTAAAAATTGCACATCTGGCTACCTTTCATATGACATAGCTTTTATTTGCAAAAATTCTTCCAGTTAAGCGCAAAAATTATTTAACTGTTTTTGTCATCAAACCAACAAGGTACCCCCTTTGATTTTTTTCGCGAAATTTATTTTTTCCAAAATATTGTTTTTATATTTTTTACAAAAAAGGCAAGTCTCAAAAATAATTTATGTGAAAAAATTACCCCAATATTTCTTTCCAGTCGAAAGCTATGGCTAAAAATCTATTTTTTGATACCAGACTATTAATAAAACTTAATTTTGTTTTAAAATTCTCTATTTAATTTGAACGTCCCCATTTATCTCTATGAATGCAGTTGTGTGTCTAGAGTAATTACGAACATTTTTGTTTATATAAAATCTTCCTTATAGTAATCTACTTAGTTTTTTTCCTCCCCATCAGCCGCCCCCTCCTTTTAAATTTGTTTTGTTGTGATGGCTCTATTTTTTCACTATTGTGTCACCGTTGTCACTCAGTTCTTCATCAATGGTACTTTAAATGTTGCATATATATATCACCATTTCATCGAAAAGATGACTGTGAATAAGAATGCTTTTTTAGAATAATTAAAGAATAATTTTTTAATGTTATCAGTTTCAGCTATATGGCAATATAATAAAACATATGCGCATCTGGTTAGCACAATTATTTCACTGGTTTTGATCTGTGCTTTAAATTCACAGATAGATGGCGCCGCATTTGTAAGTTCTGTGGGTACAAACTATACACCTTGCGGTGAATAGCCGAATGATGTCTACGAACAGTTAATTTGTAAAAGGTAAAAAAATATAAATTTATTTACCAAAAATTTATTTATAAATAAAGCTGAACTAAACCATGCATAAACTCGTAGCAGTAATAAGTTACGATACCATTTCATTTATCCTCGTCTAACAGGCACTTTGCTTCAATACGTATTGTTACACTCAAAAAAATTTTTGTGTAAATATTACTAAAAACTACGTCCATTCTACGAATATTATTGATAGTTGTCAGTCACGAATGGGATTCGTAGATTGGGCGTAGTTTGGTACATATTACAAATATTTTATTCGTATGCGTACAAAAACAAATGTATATTGTACGAAAACATTCGTTACATTAACTAATAACGAAAAAGAAAACCTTCTATGGGGTTTGAACCATGGTTTTTTAGCTTACAAACTACGTAGTCTTTCAGTAAAACACCTTGCAATCATAAATTTCCTTATATTCGGTAATTATTCAACAAACTAAGCTGAAAGATTTCAGTTGTATATTTTTTTAAACTCAACTAATAATTCGTAGATTCTACGAATAATGCGTACGGTCAACCTACGAATGAATTTCTTCTACTAATATTAATTTTAATTCATAAATAGTACAAAGCCATTAGTAAATATTACGAATGTAATGGAAGTAATTACGAAGTTATTTGTATTAGAAATTGAGGAATAATAAGGAATAATATCCTTATTAGTCGAAGATCATTCTTCGGAGCAACAGATGATAAGGGGGATTTAAGCCAATAACGCATATGAACTTGGATGATAAGCAAATTTATGTTTTTAAGTAATTAAACACAAGAAGAAAACAAAGTAAAATATATTTAAAAAACTAAATGTTTTTCCAAAAGTCGGCTTAAGAAAAATGGTTTTTCTGTCATAAAGATGACCCAATTTGGATAATTTTTTAATTTTTCGTTAACTTAATAAAATTGCTAACAATCTTAGAGCATTTATACTTGAGAAAATTGCAGCGATCTAGATGAGGGCAAAGCTTCTTATTCAAAAGCGAAATAAAATTAGAAAATTCTGAATAAAATAGGCTAATTTTTTATCTAATTTTTAAAAAAATCTGATGGAAAATTCATGTTAAGAAAACGCATTTTCGTTAGAATATCTTATGGTCAAAAATTTTTTTGTGACTAAAACTTAAATATTGTATCAAACTCGGTCTGAAACATTTACTTTATACTTCTTCAAATTCACATTTTTTAACAGGCGTCCACCTATTTTGAGAATTTTCTGAATTTTTTCACATCACGTGCTTATATTACATCCAGGATTCAGAATCAAGCCTTGCAGGGAGGCTCTGGTATATGTTTAGAAAATGAATGGAGCCCAAGACCCATCTGTGCATGTACCACTTTATATATATATTCATACGTTTTGAATTAAAAAAAATTAAATTTTTAAATAATTCATTTAATAGGTATGTTCCCAAACTCGAGCAATTGCTTCTCGTGTCTTACTTGTCACTGGATCAAAAATATTTATTACCTTTTTCCAATAAAATTAATGCGAAAAATAACCTTTATTTTTGCCCAAAAATAAAAGACACAAAACTATAGTTAATTTTAACTTTTATAGTAACAGTCGAAAATTTAAAAGGCGTTTAATATTTGCAAAGATACGGCCATTACGATTCGGCAACTTTTTCGAGATGGCTCTTCATTTAAAGTTATAACTTAACAATTATTTTCGGTAGTTGGTCTTAATCGGTATGGCGATGGAATTTGAAAAACCTTCAACAAGAAAGAATTTATAAAAAATCCATGAGAAAGAAAAAACTTAAGGCTCGTTTGAACCAAATGTGTTGTTACAATATCAAAAAATGCGGTCTTCTGCAGGTCATAAGCTACAAAAAGCAGGAGAATGAAATAATGAATAAGGATGAAGAAGGTAACAAATTTTTCAGAGAGCACAAGTGGTAATTAAAATGCTTTTGATACCTACAAAAGAACTACCTGGCGATAGTTTTGGGCCTACAAAAGAAATATTAAACGTTTTAAGTCTGAAATTTTGTACCTAAAACCAACAGAAAATTCTGAACTTAAAGACAGTGAAATATATACATATATAGTGAATGACCTGCTTACAATTTCTTTAAAACCATAAATATTTGATATTCTTTAGATTTTACACGCTCAAAAATCTTGGACTAAATTCTTGTTAATCCTGTATTGTATATATGACGATACCGAAACTGTATTAAAATTTAATCGACACCAAATATTAAAATTGTATTTTATTCCCTCATAGAACTAAATCTTAATGATTGATGTATTAAAATATTTTCGGCAAAAATAAAATATAACTAAACCTGTGGAGTACGAACCCACTACGCTAAGGTTATAAGTTTATATCTCTACCAAATGTTCTTTGAAGCCACATGTACAGAGAAATAATAAACATGCATAAGAACCGAACCAAGCCGAACGCTGCTTTCTTGGAGTATTCCAACATGTATTAAATATTATTTTTGGATTTATTAAAAAAAAATTCTTATAAGTTAAACCTTCTAAATTCTAATAGAACAAGTAATAATAAATGCATAATTCAAACGATTTGATTAAGAATTAGTCGAACCAAGCGCGTCGGAAGCGAATTTCATCTGGGGGGGCAGTACAAATGGGGGGACAGTACAAATGGTGGTGCAAAAAAAGTTCCTCAAAATTTCTTCACATGAAACATGAAGAAGAGAGAAAGAAGAGGAAAATATATAATGCAAAAATATTATCGTTGTAAAAAAACTGATATTTTGAATAACTTTTCCTTTTAAATTGTTTATCTAGATAAAAAAGTGCGGGGGCAACTGCCCCCCTTTTCCCCCCGCTTCCGACGCCAATGAGTCCAACATTTTTTACTGTGTACTTATTACTTTATTTATAGTTCTAATGTTTTCTTTTTTTTTAGGTAATTAACAAAAATTCTGATCGTGGATGTTTTTTCAGTTTTTTGTATGGTTTGTACGTGTTAAAATATTTTAAGAAAAAAATGTTGGCGGTGCTTTTTCATGTTGGAGGTTCACCTAAAGAGAGAGTATCCTGAGTTCGCCTCCCTACTGGATGTCAGGTTACGGGCTCAAACGATACTGGCTGTCTCAAACGAAACATACTTAGGCCAATGAGGCCCATTGCAAAGGATTGATCTTTCCTATCTCTACTTAACCAATTTGAGCTGTTTACTAAGCCTAGAATTCGGTAAACCAAAGATTCCTAGAACTCGTTAAGGTTATTGAAAAATTAGTTGCCTAAGTGGAGGTAGCGTTTTTGAGACAGCGCTGGGCAAGTGCAGAGGAAATATAATGTAGATTCTACCTCCTCCTCATCTCTACATCTTCTGCAGAAGTCGTTGGGGGGTATGTTCAATCTTTGAGTGTGTCTGCCAATAAGGCAGTGCCCTGTAAAGATCCCTACCATAGTGCTGATATGGTCTCTACTGAAAGGAATGAGTTCTTTTGAACGCTTAAGGTTGAGATTGGGCCAAATTTCCCGAGTTATATTACACGTGTTACCAGCTGACCATCTGTTGTTGGTTTTGATGCCGGATAACTCATGTGTAAGGAGCTTACATGTGGTGAGAGAAATACCAAGGCTTGCCTTATCTATAGATAGTTGTTTGGTAGTACCTTTACGAGCGAATTCATCTGCTTTGCAGCTACCTGGAAAACCCCTATGTCTACGAAGCATAGAAGGATTCTGAGCTGCTTTGTCATCTCATTAAAAGATCTGCGGCAGTTGAAAACTGTTTCAGATGTTATTTCAACAGTTCCTAGGACTTTCAAAGCGGCTTGGCTATCGGATGGTATGCAAATATCCATAGAAGATATTATTTACCTAAAGCCAAGTTAACGCTGCATGCATAGCAGCGATTTCAGCTTGAAATACACTGCAATGATCAGGGAGCCTGAAGGCTAAGTTAATGCTGAATGCTTCCGAGTAGACTCCTCCACCTACTTTGCCATCTAGTATTGATCCATCAGTAAAGATCTCAATGACATTGTGAGGTGAACGGTTTCCTAGTTCCCACTCTTTTCGAGAGGGAAAAGATACATCGAACTACCTTTTTTTCGATAGGAAAAAGATAGTTTTTGTGTGATGTAGTCGATGGACCTAGGTATAGGAGGTAGAACTTTTTTAATGCAAGAATGTCCTAGTGTACTTTATTTCCACTGGGAGGTCACTTCTAGGCGGATGGCTGTATTACCGGCCATCTGTTTAGCTAGGATATCAAGTGGTGTAAGATGGAGCACTATGTCTAATGCCTCTGTCGAAGTGGTTCTTAGGGCTCCACTGATTCCACTGATTCACAGTTTCGCTGATATTTCAACTTTACGGAGAAGGTTTAAGTAAGTCTGTTTTTCGAGTGCATGTCACCAGACAACAGCACCATACAACAAGATTGGCCTTACAACTGCTGTATAAAGCCAGTGACTAGCACTTGGTTGTACGCCCTATTTGCTACCTACAGCTTTTTTGCATGAGTGCAGAGCAATATTCGCTTTTTTGGCTCTCTCTAGCAGATTGGGCTTCCAGTTTAGTTTCGTATACAGTATAAGGCCCAGGTATTTTGCTTGATCTGAGAAACTAAGTCTTGTGTTTCCCAGTTTAGGAGGACTAATTAGAGGTTTATTATGATTTCTGGTGAAAACCACTAACTCAGTTTTATTAGGATTAACGGTGAGTCCAATGTTGATAGCCCAGTTGACTAGAATATTTAGGCATTTTTGCATAATGTCTCGAAGAGTAGATATGTATTTTCCAGAGGTAACAATAGCAACGTCATCGGAATAAGCTATTACCATGCACCCCTCTAGTTCCAGTTTGACTAACAGTTCATTTACTGCTATATTCCAGAGTAGAGGCGAAGGAACCCCTCCTTGAGGGATTCCCCTTGGTACAGATCTTAACGTGGCTGCCGCATCAAATTTTTCACTTATAATCCTGCCAACTAGCATTTGATTTATCAGTGCTATCTGCGCGGCATCCACCCCAAGCTCCGTTAGCGCATTAGTGTCAGCTCTTGCTTCGACGTTATTTAAGGCCCCTTCTATATCAATAAAAGCTATCATCGTATATTCCTTCTGATGGAGGAATTTTTCAATGATGGAGACTATGGAGTGGAGAGCTGTTTCCACGGAATTTTCTTCGTCTTTAACCACTCTCAATTCATTTTCTTTCCAGGGCTTTAGGAACGTCACTGATGCCGTAAGCCACTCATCGGTCGATTTACCCTTGCAGGTGAACATCACCCAGCCCGGCATGTAGGAGCCGCGTTTTAATTGCAGGTTTCAAATTGGGGTTTGATTGCCCCTTTGCTCTGAGTTCGGATTTTGTCCAGAATGGCGTTCTTGATAAGCTTCAAATGCTTCGTCGTACGGACTGTGTTGGGGTAGTCATGTGGTATGACTCCAACCATGTAGCTGTCAACAACCTCCTTAAAGCTGAGCACTCTAGCCCCTGCTTCTTTGATCGTGAACTAGTAGAGGGAACTTTAACCACCCTGTCTTCTGGAGCAATAGTCGCTCACTTTGGAGTAGGTGCCTCATATACTTTAGCTCCTTGTGCTTTAGCACGAGCCACGAGCCTTTTCTACGGTGTTGAACTGTTTGACCGCGCGCGCTTTACTTGTCAGAGAAAGCATGTGGCGCGATCTTGATTGTACCTTGAATAGGTTGCTGTGCGAGCTTTCTGGCTTCCGCCACTTCAAAGCCTTTGCTTAGAAGGATTTTCAGACGCCTTCATCCGGCTGCTGAGAGCCTTATTTTTGCGCCATCCTCGAAATTACCTCCATCTATTTTCGGCTGAGAGCCCAGCATACCCTTCTCTTCACCGGTTTTGATGTCAATAGCACCTAAATATTCCTAGATCCTCGTCGGGCTCCGTGACATCCATATGTTCAGCTGCGCCAACTGCACCAGTGCTCCTCACTGAGGCTGTAGCTGCAGTAGTGACGTTTTCGGGTTCGCCAACCTCATTAATTTTTGTAGTAGTGTTTTCCATAAATTTCCCACCAGTACGAGGGAAGGAAGGTCGACCAAGACGTAGCCCCCTCCACCTTGGCAAGGTTAGTTGAAACCAGAGATCACCAGGTATTTGGAGTCCACCGTTAGAAAATGCACTCACGCCATTCTTCTTGGGTTGTGGGTTTTAACGAATTTTTCTCTTTAGGTCCGCCATAGTCCGTAAAAGCAGGGACACCTCGTGCAAAACATGACTCTTCGTCACGTATGGCTGGTCTTAGACAAAAATCAGTGCACTAGCGCCTAACGATAGAGTTCAGCACTCCATTATGGTTAAAAAAACTTTCCCTAATGGGGTTTCATTCCTCTTTGTTATCCTGGCTGAGGAATTACCTTTCTGATAGATATCAAGTTGTCCGTATTGGTAACTGCTACTCAAAATCTATTACCAACCATTCTGGTGTGCCCCAAGGAAGCCACCTTGGACTTCTATTGTTTGTCTTGTTCATCAACGACCTCCCAAACTTTTTACAGCATACTAACTGTTTGATGTATGCTGATGATGTTAAACTATTTAATTCGGTTTCTTCACCTTCCGACCATCGGCTTCTTCAAATTGATTTAAACAATATGATTAAATGGTGTTCAGTTAATAGACTTTATTTAAACGTTGCCAAATGCAACATTATGTCTTTTTATATGAAAAAAGAACCAAATTTTTTTAATAACTCAATCGCAAATAGTGGTCTTTCACGTGTCGAGTCTACATCTGATCTGGGAATTCTATTTGATAGAAAAATTTCTTTTTCCAACCATTACGATTGCTTAATTACTAAGGCTAATGCAATGATGGGTTTTTTGAGGCGTAATTCGAAGGAATTTAAGGATCCATATACCCTTAGAACGTTATTTTTATCTTTAGTAAGGTCTATCTTGGAATATGGATGTGTGATCTGGGATCCATATTACGAGGTAGATTCTTTGCGATTGGAAAGAATATAAAAACGTTTTACTCGTTACATAATGTTTAAATTAAATTGGAATTTTATGCCAACGTACGTATCCAGGTGTGCTCTTCTGGGTCTTAATACCTTAGCCTCCAGACGTAAATTTTTTTTTGTTATTTTTGTTCGCGATAAATTATGTCACATATTGACTGCGCGCCACTCCTCACTCTTTGAAGAATATATGCGCCTGAGAGATATTTTAGGCAAAGAGATTTCTTTTACATTCCGTATCATAGGACAAACTATGGCCGTAATGGTCCAATTAGTAATATGTGCTTAGCGTTCAATTCCATAAGTGCTCAAATAGATCTCACTTTGAATAGACAAACTTTTAAACAAAATTTATTAAGAATTGTTTAAAATGAATTTATAAAAGTGTAATATTCTTTAATATAATTATGTTTACATTTTATTAGTTTTATATCATATTGTTTTTATAACTTATATGTTGTTACTCAAACTGTTAAACGCTTGTTGATAGTTAAAATAGAAATAAATAAAAACCTTAATCCCCAAAAGGTTGTGACAATACTTTATTTTTCCCAATAGGGTACATGTGCATTTTTGATGATAGATATTACAATTTTAAAAAGACTTACGTTTTTATGTAACTCTGCCAAACTACTTCAAACATTGTGTTGGAAATTTGTATTTAGACTCTCATATAACATATACGTTGCATTTCTTTGTCTTACCTGTAACGCAACTATTCTGGATAAAAATAAACAGACATTACCTTCTCTTAAGTATAACGAACTTCCATTTCAACTTTGGAACAATTTTTCGACTCGAAAATACTTTAAAGAGGTCATAGAAATAGGAAACTAAGACAAATTGTTTCATTTTCACAATATACAAGTAACGTGTGAGTTATATTGTTTATTGTTTAAAAAAAATATTTGTTGACATAACCTACAAAATACCATAAGCCTACAAAATACAATACCTACTATTACTATCACTTAAATTTTGGGTTCCTGTTGCAGAAAGCTTCATTTAATATAATATCAACATCGTAACAAAAAATTAAACAGAACCATCAGTAAAATTAAGCTTCTGTGGTCTGAGCATGTTTGTGACTACTTTGCATGCAATGCATTAGCAGCAAAAGATAAAAAGTAGTAAAAGGATAGCATAACTATACACGAAAATGTCAGCAAAAAAATGTGAGTGCTTAAAGGTCTCTGCTGGGGGTCATGATAGGACAATAAAACATCTTTCTCTGATATTCGTAGAGGGCGGCAGCAGAACATATTTGTTTTTGAATTAAAAGTTGAATTAAAGTTAAAGTTGACCCAGATATTTACAGATGTATATATAAACATGCTTGCATTGTAAGCAAAAAGTCATACTGCAAGGTTGTCATACAATCACATAGAGGATATGAGTTGAGATTGAACTTTGGTTTTAGGGTTTATTTAAAAACGTTTTATATTACGAAAAATTTGATTATTATGGAGTCATGCTATTAAAAACTACGCACAGAGATTTGCCTCTGTACAAACTATACTTAAAAATAGAAGATGTGGTAGGAATTAAATAAAAATTTATTTTTTTATAAATTAAGAAATAATTAATGCTCATTAGTAAAAAATAACAAATAATGGTTCGATGCATCGCATTTGAAAAAATTCAAATTACCTGACATTTTTGACCGAAAGATAAAAAACACAAGATAGCTGCTACATTTGATTTGTAAAATAAAAGTCAAAAGTAACCGTTATTTTTGGAGGAAAAAATAACAGGCGTAAAACAACTAGTATTTTTGTCGCGAAAAGTTTGTATGAGTGAAATTTTTTTTATCTCACTAATTAAATAAGGTTAGATTATGTCTTATTAAAATTTCAACGATTCGAGTCGAATTCTTCACATAAATTTGTAATGTTCTATTGTGTCATTTTGTATAGGAGATAGGCGTAGTTGCAGTGCGATTTAATCTAAATTTTGAAACTATTTTTAATCTAAGTTTTAACATGAGTTATTATGAGCAAAATTTTAACGATTTCAACGACAGTAATTTTTATTGTTTTATTGTGCCATTTCGTATAGGATATACGCTCAAAAAAATCTGCTTCCTTTAAATTATGAAACTGCAGTTTAAATTCATAAGCATGGGTTTTTTTATTCTATAGAAGTTTCTCCTTAATAAATAGAATTTCTACATGATTTAACGACCTCACGGCTTGATTTCTTTGCAACGTTATCAAAACAACTTCTTAGTTTTGAAGGCACATTTTACAATACATTTTACAACAATTTAAAAATAAATTGTTTTGATATCAAGTCCGCTTGCAACATTCTGCAGCATGATTTCTTAAACTCATGTAGCAAAGCTTCAAGTCTCCAAATAATCGTAATTTTTCAATATAATTTAATGTTAATAATAATAATAATAATAATAATAATAATAATAATAATAATAATAATAATAATAATAATAATAATAATAATAATAATAATAATAATAATAATAATAATAATAATAATAATAATAATAATAATAATAATAATAATAATAATAATAATAATAATAATAATAATAATAATAATAATAATAATAATAATAATAATAATAATAATAATAATAATAATAATAATAATAATAATAATAATAATAATAATAATAATCATAATAATAATAATAATAATAATAATAATAATAATAATAATAATGATAATAATAATAATAATAATAATAATAATAATAATAATAATAATAATAATAATAATAATAATAATAATAATAATAATAATAATAATAATAATAATAATAATAATAATAATAATAATAATAATAATAATAATAATAATAATAATAATAATAATAATAATAATAATAATAATAATAATAATAATAATAATAATAATAATAATAATAATAATAATAATAATAATAATAATAATAATAATAATAATAATAATAATAATAATAATAATAATAATAATAATAATAATAATAATAATAATAATAATAATAATAATAATAATAATAATAATAATAATAATAATAATAATAATAATAATAATAATAATAATAATAATAATAATAATAATAATAATAATAATAATAATAATAATAATAATAATAATAATAATAATAATAATAATAATAATAATAATAATAATAATAATAATAATAATAATAATAATAATAATAATAATAATAATAATAATAATAATAATAATAATAATAATAATAATAATAATAATAATAATAATAATAATAATAATAATAATAATAATAATAATAATAATAATAATAATAATAATAATAATAATAATAATAATAATAATAATAATAATAATAATAATAATAATAATAATAATAATAATAATAATAATAATAATAATAATAATAATAATAATAATAATAATAATAATAATAATAATAATAATAATAATAATAATAATAATAATAATAATAATAATAATAATAATAATAATAATAATAATAATAATAATAATAATAATATTAATAATAATAATAATAATAATAATAATAATAATAATAATAATAATAATAATAATAATAATAATAATAATAATAATAATAATAATAATAATAATAATAATAATAATAATAATAATAATAATAATAATAATAATAATAATAATAATAATAATAATAATAATAATAATAATAATAATAATAATAATAATAATAATAATAATAATAATAATAATAATAATAATAATAATAATAATAATAATAATAATAATAATAATAATAATAATAATAATAATAATAATAATAATAATAATAATAATAATAATAATAATAATAATAATAATAATAATAATAATAATAATAATAATACTAATAATAATAATAATAATAATAATAATAATAATAATAATAATAATAATAATAATAATAATAATAATAATAATAATAATAATAATAATAATAATAATAATAATAATAATAATAATAATAATAATAATAATAATAATAATAATAATAATAATAATAATAATAATAATAATAATAATAATAATAATAATAATAATAATAATAATAATAATAATAATAATAATAATAATAATAATAATAATAATAATAATAATAATAATAATAATAATAATAATAATAATAATAATAATAATAATAAAAATAATTTTTTTTTTTTTTTTTTTTTGCGGAAAAGGTCAGGTGGAATGCCTGTTACGCACCGTCAGCCAAGTTCGTCCCTTGACCGGTGTGTCGGGATCCGCTGTCGCCTATTGCTAGCGCCTACCGACTAAACCACCTCCTTCTTATACGGGAGTTTTTCCCACCCCGGAACCGCTTTCGCATTACTTCGGGGTGGTCCCTGTATTTGGCTGTGTGAGCCAGCATCTGTAAAAACCCGCGTCCGGGCCTCCGCTTCTGTCTTTCTTGCCTTCGAGGTTCACATTTCCTCATTCAAGTTATAGGTCAAGATCAGCTGCCTGCAGCGCTTTATTTCGCTACAGCTAGCCAAGCTACCACTATCTACTTTCCACCGGTAGCTCGGCAGCTTCCAGATCGCGTTTCTTTTTTCGTAGAATATTTTCAACGCATCTGGCTACGCATTTCCAGTTTTCTTCGCTGCTGACCATAATATCAAGCACGCGATCTACGTTGAAAACGCCTACTATTAATATAAGGGCGTTACGATCCGCTTGCCACCGTGCACATTGGAAGAAGGTGTGCTCTGCGTCATCTAGCTGTCCGTCGCCATAGATACAATCGGGACTTTCTACTTTTCCCATTTTGTGAAGGTACTTTCGAAAGTACCCGTGGCCTGACAGGAACTGCGTGATGTAAAAGTTTACCTCACCGAATTTTCGATTATACCATCTATCTAGGTGGGGGACTAATTTTGCTGTCCACCTGCCTTTGGTGTCAGTGTCCCATCGGTCTTGCCACCGTCGCAGGGTCTGTAGCTGAACCGCCTGCTTGGTCATTCTGTCGTTATTGTGTTCCTTCTTCAGTTCCCATAACGTTTTGCGCTCTTGTGCTAGAAGATCGATTGGTATGGTTCCACTGATCACTAATACTGCAGCTTCAGAAACCGTGCGGTACGCTGAAGCTACCCGTAGGGCTGCCGTTCTCTGTACTGCCGATAGGGGCTTTCTTTTGCGTGTCGTTTTCAGAACATCAGCCCACAGCTCACTTCCATACAGGAGTATGGAGTGTGTTGTCGACATTAACAACTTTCTCTTACTCTGCATAGGACCGCCTATGTTTGCCATTAACTGGCTAAGCCATGCTGTTATTTGGGCTGCTTTCGTCGCTGCATATTGTATCTGCGCCCAGTAGGATAGCTTGTTATCAAGCCTTATCCCTAGGTAGTTTACCACCTTCTGGGTAGTGATAGTGTTCGCGCATACCCTCAGCTCTACTTCTAGTGGGATATGCTTTCTTGTGAGAAGAAGGAGCTCAGTTTTTTCTGTAGCCAGTTGGAGGCCGTGAGAGTCCAGCCACGCTTTTGTTCTAAGCATGACCTGATTGAGCTTTCTTTGTGCGTCTGTGGTGTCTCGTGCGGTGATAATAGCTCCGATATCATCTGCGTACCCGACAAGATATGTATCATCGGGCATATCCATACGAAGGATTTCGTCGTAACTTACGTTCCAAAGATCTGGGCCGAGAATTGACCCTTGTGCAGCCCCTGACGTTATCTGTTTTTGTCTGGGACCGCTTGTGGTTTCGTAAGTAAGTTTGCGATCCTTAAGATAGTTTCGCATCATTCTCATTAGATACGACGGGATTTGGAAGCGATTTTCCAGAGCGAAAATTATATTTTTCCAGCTGACGCTATTAAAGGCGTTTCTTACATCTAGGGTCGCCAGTAAGACGATTCCCCTTGAGTAGTGGTTCCTAGTTTGTGCATCTTCGAAGCTTGTCAGGGCTTCTGTGATAGCTCCAATTGTAGACCTACCGGGTCTAAAGCCATGCTGTCTTGGGGACAGTCCCCCACTAATGTTAATTGCTGTCGCAAGGCGAGGCTTAAGAAGTCTTTCTAGTAGCTTACCAGATGTGTCAAGCATGCAAAGGGGTCTATAGGCCGAAGGAGACTCTGGGTTTCCTTTTCCCTTGCTGATGAGTACAAGACTTTGTCTCTTCCATATTTCTGGAAAAATGCCTTCTGTTAAGCAAGCGTTGTACATGCTTAGCAGTACGTTGGGTCTCGAGATTGCAAGAATTTTCAAAATCTCTGATGGGACGCCGTCAAGGCCGGGTGCTTTTTTATTTTTAAGCGTTCTCGCGGCTAGCTTGAGCTCGTCTTCTGTAAAAAGTGGAGGCGAATCATCCTGAGGGATCTCCAAGACTTCTTCTGTTACGTCATGCGTGGAAAAAAGGACATTTACGATGTTGTCCATTTTATCTGCTTCTAACTCAAGCATTGGTGGTTTTGATACGAGCTTTCGCATAACAATCTTGTAATAATAAAAATAATAATAATAATAATAATAATAATAATAATAATAATAATAATAATAATAATAATAATAATAATAATAATAATAATAATAATAATAATAATAATAATAATAATAATAATAATAATAATAATAATAATAATAATAATAATAATAATAATAATAATAATAATAATAATAATAATAATAATAATAATAATAATAATAATAATAATAATAATAATAATAATAATAATAATAATAATAATAATAATAATAATAATAATAATAATAATAATAATAATAATAATAATAATAATAATAATAATAATAATAATAATAATAATAATAATAATAATAATAATAATAATAATAATAATAATAATAATAATAATAATAATAATAATAATAATAATAATAATAATAATAATAATAATAATAATAATAATAATAATAATAATAATAATAATAATAATAATAATAATAATAATAATAATAATAATAATAATAATAATAATAATAATAATAATAATAATAATAATAATAATAATAATAATAATAATAATAATAATAATAATAATAATAATAATAATAATAATAATAATAATAATAATAATAATAATAATAATAATAATAATAATAATAATAATAATAATAATAATAATAATAATAATAATAATAATAATAATAATAATAATAATAATAATAATAATAATAATAATAATAATAATAATAATAATAATAATAATAATAATAATAATAATAATAATAATAATAATAATAATAATAATAATAATAATAATAATAATAATAATAATAATAATAATAATAATAATAATAATAATAATAATAATAATAATAATAATAATAATAATAATAATAATAATAATAATAATAATAATAATAATAATAATAATAATAATAATAATAATAATAATAATAATAATAATAATAATAATAATAATAATAATAATAATAATAATAATAATAATGATAATAATAGTAATAATAATAACAATAATAATAATAATAATAATGTTTGCAGTTTTTCGTCAGTATAAAAATCATAGCTCTCACAGGATGCTGTTTAAAATCTTAAAAAAGGCGGTTTTTTGCTAAAATGTATTGTTATTTTTATTCATACCCTGGAAGTTTTTTTAATCACAGATATATTTTAACAGGGATTTGATAAAAAATTTCTAATTTTTATAAAAAATCTTTCTCTTAATTAAAGTTTCCTCAATTTAGCGAAATAGTTCGTTAATGATTGGATTTATCTAAACTACTTTACACTTCTTGTGTCAATTTAACGAAGAATATGTACTTCATTTTTAGAAAATCGGCTAAGTGCCAATGGAATTTTTTTAGATTTTCTGTAAATTTTTTCCTGAGTGTAGGTATAGTTGTAGCGGCCGTAGCCTAGTGGGTAGAGTGCGTGGCCCCTAAGCTAAAGAACCGCTGTAGCCCGGGTTCAACTCCAGCTCAGACAGAAAGTTTTTCAATTGAATTAATTTTTCTGTTCGGTCGTCACCTCTCTGCAGACAATGGCAAACCTCAGAGAGTAAAAATTGCCATGTAAAGCTTCTTGAGATCATAAGCCATTCGGAGTCGGCATAAAATACGTAGGTCCAGTTCTCGTTCATTTGTGATCAAACATTTAATAACACGCACAACACAATTGATCAATAGAAGCTAGGTTAAAGTCTTTCCAAGGGCTGAAATGGCCAGTTTATTATTTATTTTTTTTTAGGTATAGTTGTAGAACGATTTTACTGAACTTTAAGCACGGTTTAACTTGAAAAAGAAATGTTTATGTGAAAAATTTTAAATCGATTTCGCAATGAATTAACATATTTGATGGCATCATTTTGTTAGGTACATAGACGTGCATTTTTTCCGATTGATCTCTATTTTGGATAAATTTTTACATGGTCAAACAAAGTCTTCCGTACTAAATTGTATGTCAATTGCACTAAAATTACGGAAACTAACAAGCATATGTACTGACATTTGTGCAAAAAGTATCTCAAAAAAAGGGAAAATTTTTTAAAATTATAAAAACCAAATTTCTAATTCTTTTTTTCACAAAAACAAGATATTTTCTCTTTTCTACTCTTTAAAATATGTGTTTAATAATATTTTCCGCTGATTTAGATTCGTGAATCATAGTGCACTAGTGCTACATAAGGAAATGAGTTCTTTTGTATTGTTTTGCATTGTTTTTTTTTTTCTATTAGTGTTACTTTTGTTTTTGCTTCAACATCATTCAGTCTTTGCCTTTTCATCTACTTCCGATAAAGCATTGAACTGAGGAATCATTACGTTGATTAAGTTTCGGGAAAAATACAAGTTTTCTTATTCAAAGTAATGTAATTGTTTTTATTAGCATTTCATAAGATTGCATTTTTTTTTTAATACCTTCAAGAAATTCTATTTACAAGACATAAAAAATTCACAACGAAGAAAGAAGCTTTAATCAGAGCACATCCTGGTTACGGAAAGCTACCTATAAAAGTGTTTATTCTTAAAGTTTTCTATTGTTATTTTAGCACAAATCAAAGTTGAATTTGCTGTTGAAAATATAAAGAATATTTTAGAAAAATTAAGAAAAAAATATAGAAATGTGCAAAGCGAAGTTGAATCTTCTTAAAAAAAATGTGTTTATTCTAAAAGTTTTCTATTGCAATTTTAGCACAAATCAAAGTTGAATTTTCTTATGAAAATATAAAGAATAGTTTAGAAAAATTAAGAAAAAAAATATAGAAATGTACAAAGCAAAGTTGAATCTTCTCATAAAAAATATAAATTTTACATATTTTGAATACTGAACTTTTTAAATAAATTGATTTAAAAGGTCATAAATAAAATGGTTTATTATGGCAGTGAATAAAGGAAAATTATAGAAAAGGTGAATTTCATTATTAGAGCCGTTATTGCTCAAAGGAGGATGAGGGGGCGGGGGAGGTATCATAATTGATTAAATCAATTAGTCCCAAAGGTTGAGATCCCTTGTGGTGTTGTTGAAATTTATAGCTACACAGTAAAATAACAAGCGAAAAATATTCGAATTTCATAGCAAAAAGGTACCAAATAATAGGGCAATATAAGAAAATATCAAATAAATCTATAACCAATAGCTTAGGAATCAATTATTTGCTACGAAATTAAGATTAATGGTTATTAATTTTATTTGTTTCATTGAAGCCAGCATTACTTTCACCATCAGAGCTTTAAATGCCACTCGAAGTTAAACGTTGGCCACGAGAGGCGCTTAAAAGTTATTGACACAGTGTAAACAAATAACGGCAAAATGCACTAAACTAATAGGATGCATGAATCAATTTTGTGTTTAGGGTTAGTTCAAAATTTAGACGAATTTGAACCTAAATCAACTTAAAGGAGCTATCTACAATTACAAATTAAAAACGAATTCCTTGACATCGAATATTACGTTAAGCAAAGCTGAGTAAAGACACAGTTATACTTCAAAGTATCCACCACCACCCAAAACAACTCCAACCATTGACAACTCCCACGTGCCAGATCTCATTAAAAGTAATATTGTGATACTCTCTGTAGCATTTTCACTCGAAATATCCTTTAAACTTCGACAATTGCAAAAAGTTAAAAATGTACTTTAATACAATTTGGTTTTTTTTCCCATTTGTTGCGCTTTTATTTTGTAGCTTAAGTCAATAAAACTTGGAAAATTTAAACATTTATCGATGAAAATTATCACTTTTCCCAGAAAGGAGCCAACTTTCTCTCTCTGTCCATTCATGCCACACCTAATGGAATCGGAATAAATGTACGTTCTTCTCATTGCGTCAACTTAATTAGTGTCAACGTCAGCAAAAATAAAATGAAAACCTTTTGATTTAGGTTGCTCCTTCGGTTGAAGTTTGTCTGAATGGCAGAATTTTTTTTTTGTATTTGCTTTTTTTTTAAAACTCTGTTTCTATTGGATGTGTTTGTAAATTTTTTACAGCAGCCATTTTCATTTACAGATTTTTACAGTTCTAAAGTTTCTCAGTATTAATTGCGTGTGACTTGCTGTCCATATATTAAATGATGAATGGTCCTTTTTTAAAAAAATTTATTCATTTGGTCTTTGGGTAGTCGAAGATTATTGGCGGGAGATTAAGAAAATTATTTCAACAGCACTTGAATACTTTTACGCTTTTAATTCTCTGCAAAAATCAAAGGTGAAGCACATTTCTTTTTTAAATCAAGCAATTTTAACAAGAATAATGCCAAAAACAGCAATAAAATATTTTGCGTCACATAAGCGCATAAGCAAAAAATTAATGCTATTTTAAAATAAAAATAGCAATTTGAACTACTTGCTCATTAGCAGCCTTAAAAATTCGTCCCTTTTCTGTTATTGAGGAATTTATCATAATTCTTAGACGACCTTATTTTCAGAATTTAGAATTAAAATTATTAATTAAAAGATTCCAGTTTTTTAGAAAATTACATAATAATTTAAAATGGCTTGAGAGTCGAGTCTACATACATTAATTTACAACTAAGTTAAAAATAATGAAGGCATCGTTGTCGTTAATCTTATTGAAAAGGTTGAAAATGTTGTGCATCTTTTCTTGCTGGCTTAAAGTAGCATCTTGAATAAAAACTTTTGAGGTGGCCCATTTTTAATTGTATATATTTTGTTGTATTTCTTTTTTTTTACCGTGCTGTTGACAATAACACTACATCTACACAAACTGGATGCTTTTGTTTATCTTGGTTTAATGACAACAAATTTTAAACAGACGACAATTAAAGTGGCCGATATACATCCTCCCCTTCCCTCTAACTAGTTGAAATTTATTGAACTTTTGTTACTTATCCAAACTTGTCACTTAATGCAAGCAACTTAATCTTGAACAAAATTTTACTCTCATTAAAAAATTCATTAAAATCAAATTATGTATGACAAGAAAATTTTATGGCTTTCCATGAAATTGCAAAATGTCTGACTTTAATTGAAGATTTCAGAGTTTTGTACCTGGTGTAAATTAAGAATTAAAAAAAAACACCATATTCATATTGCCAAGGAATATATTAAATAATTTCAAAACTATTTACTTCTAAGCCTGTTTACTTCGAAGAATAGGTTGTGAATAGCACTTTAAAAACAGTTGATGGAATTTTTACTACGAATTTTTTCTTCTTATGTCGTAAATGCAATAAATTATGTAAAAAAAACATTGATATAAAAACCTCCACACATGTTAAAATGTAAAGTAATACTTCATTGCTGCAAATATTACATTCCGAATCGTAAAGAAATTTAGCCATCGATAAATTATTTCAAATTCCAATATTTACCCTTAGACTATATTAATATTGATACTAGGAAATTAATCTTCTTTTGTCAGTCTAAAAGCACGTTAGTTCATTTATTCACAGTAAAATTTAATTAATTGTAACTCATACGCCCCGTTACACCGTAGCCGAAATGGAGATTGTTGTATATTCCGGATATAACAAAAAAATATCATACGAAACACTTCTGTTCAGCAATAACACAAAATTACTTTTTACACATTGTATGCTTTGTAAGCACCGTTATATCTGTTGAAGCTAATGTTAAATTCTAAATTAAATTTATTATTGTTATTATTATTTATTTAGACAAATTGTTGACATTTAAGACTTAAATCTTTTACATGCCGCATATAAAAATAGATAACAACTCATTAAATAAACTATAATAAACTTTTACTATAATTACTAAAGTAATTATAAAGATATTAATTCAAAAAATTTTAGATTATTTTACTGAGTCATCATATAAAACGGAATACAATTCAATTATTCGAGGATAAAAATACAAAAGAAAACTGTTTCAAATATACATATATAAAAATTATTAAGATAATAATGCCAAAAAATTTATATTGAAAGGAAAAAAATTTTAAGAAAGTAATTAAAAATTAATTTAAGTTTTAGTAAAGGATAACAAGATCAGAAACAGGAGAGATAGAGTTAAGAGAAATAGGTGAAGATTAAATGCTTAAAGTGCTTAGGGTTGGAAATTGTTTTAATGTTTCTTGGAACTGAATTCCATAGTCTTATGGCACTAACGAAAAATAATCGGCTAGAGTTTAGGTAGTTATGCCTCGGAATAACAAGGTTCATGCTTCTGTTTGACCTACAAAACGTTATCTTCTCAAATAGATATCTTGGACAACGAGAGTGGATGACCTTATGTAAGAAAATGCAATTTCTTGCTTCAAGATAGCTGAGCAAGCTACGGCCTAATAACTGTTTATTAAAGGCTCATACCTCCGAAGACCATAAACATAGCGTGTAGAGTTGTTAAATGCAACTTGAATTTTGTGCATAGATCTCGAGTCAAGTTTGCTATAAACGACTTCCGCATATGAAAATATTGGCAATAACAGCTGTAAGACAAGCTTCTTTCTAGTTTCAACAGGTACGAACGCAGCAGTCATCCGAAGATTTCTGAGAACATAATAAATTTTACTAACGCAGGAGTTTGTTACTTGAAGTTATTTTACTGTTGTATGTTTTATAGATATTATTTTTAGTAAACTTTGTTTTTGTAAATCAAAATGAAAATTAGAAATTTTCATTTACTTCAGTTCAAATAAAAACTCGATTGATTAAGCACACAAATTCAATTAAATAGGTTATAGGCCCAGGCACTCGCCTGTATTAATTAAAATATAAAAAGAAAAAATAAATTATTCAAGAACGAGCGATGGATTTTGCGAAAAGTATTAAGAAGTTGTCGAGCGAAAATGATTGGCCAATGCGGAAGAGAAAAATAAGAGATTGAATGGACTACCACGACGGTGCTCTAGATGTCATCGACAAGCGGTTGGAGAAGCCAGAACTGCTAGCAGTTTGGGCCACGGAAGGTCAAGAAAAAGACTATAGGGAAAAATGAAGTTTTTATCGAAAGGTAAACAGCTTTGCCAAGACTACGCTAACAAGCTCAATCACAGATGAGATGTATCAAAAAGTCATGGATAAGGAATCAGCTTATGATACGTGGGTAGCGCTAAAATAGCAATTTGTAGCAACATCAAAGGATCAACTCTTCAAAATTTGCACCGAATTTTTTGCGTTCAATTGGACTAGTGGTCAAGATGCCTCAACACATATTGCTAAGTTACGGAGTTTGTGGAACGAGTTAAACAATGGACTAGTTGCCAAAGGAGAAAATTCGTTGCCAAATTTACTGCTAGTATGTAAGACGTTGCATACTCAACCTATCAAGTTTGAGATGTTTCGGTCTAGCTGGATGCTCTTATTTAAAGATAACGACAAAACTTTCGATGAGCTGACGATGCAATTATGCATGTACGAAAGAAATTTTGGAGGAAATGTAGCTGACAAGGAGGGAAAGTATATAGAAGAAGCGCTTGTTGTAAAAGCTGACAAGCACAAGCAGAAATATACGAGTTCAAGTAGCAAGCCATCACCGAAGGAAGACTGCTGTAACTGTTGCAAGAAACGGGGTCACTGGGTTCGAGACTGCAAGAAGTGGATAGCAGATGGTAGACCAGCCAAAAACAAGTCGCAGGGTTACGCGCATTAAAATTTAATTGATGCAAGAGAATCCTTCATTGCAATTTGTAATGAGACGTGTGTTGTTACAACTAATTCAACAAATTGGTGGATTGACAATGGAGCTACAAAACATGTGACCATTAGTGCAGTTTACTTAGTAAATTACAGAGAATTTGAGAGACCTTGTAGCATTAAGGCTGCTGGTAAAGAGACTATGATGGCATTTGGATCAGGAACTATTCAGGCGATGTCGAAAATAAATGGCAAGACTATAGAAGTGGTGATGAAAGACGTTTGGTACGTTCCTGACATTTCAAGAAACTTGTTCTCGATATTGGCAGCTCAAGATCGGAATCAGAGAAGTCAGTTCAAGTCAACTGCAACAAAGTGTTGGCTAGAAAATAACTGCAGAACAATACTGTATGGAACACAAGAAGTAGGAGGAAGCTTGTACAAGGCGCTAATTAAACCATTAAATGCAAATAAAAAGGTACAAGCGAATGTTGTTGCTGCAGAAAGCTCAATGCTTCAGCTGTATCATGAGAGATGGGGTCATCAGGATAAACGACATGTCAAGGAGATGCTTAAGAGGGAATAAGGCATCGAAGTCAAACTAGAGAGGAGATTATGCGAGCCGTGCATCTTTGGTAAGGCTCATGGATTACCATTTGGGGCTAGGAAGCAAACAACTAAGCCAGGAGAGCTTATGTCAACGGATGCTTGCGGTCCCTTCGCCGAATCGTTTTCCAAAAAACGATATTTAATGGTTTTTAAAGATAGCTATACAAAGTTTCGCTATGGATACTTCATTCAATTTAAATCTGAAGTCAAGGAAGCACTGAAGCAGATGTTAGCGCATGCAAAGATGCAAGGCCATTCAATCAATGCGCTACTGAGTGACAACGGTGGCGAATTCGATAATGGGGAAGTACGAGCAATTCTACAGAAAAATGTAATTACGCAACGCCTTACGGCACCATACACGCCTGAGCAAAATGGAGGAAGTGAACGGGAAAATCGTACTATTGTGGAGATGGCGAGAGCTTTCAAATACTCAAATTCAGAGATCGAGTTTCCAGAAGCAATTTGGGCGGAGCTAGTACATTCCTCAATCTACATATTGGATCGAACTGGAAAATCCTCACAAGATGGTGTAACGCCGTATGAGCTGTGGTTGGGAAGGAAGCCTCGGATAAGACATCTAAGAATCATTGGTTCTACGTGTTTCGTCCATGTCCCAGTGCAGAAACGCAGGAAAATGGATTCAAAAGCAGTGAAAGGATATCTTGTGATGGAAAGGATTCGATGGTGATGAAAGGTATAGATTCTTTGTGCAAGGTCAAAGAAATGTGGAAGTTTCCAGAGACGTAAGTTTTCTAGAAAAACCCGCTGTGTTTCAGGAAAACGTTACATTACCATATAAGGATATTTCATCCAGCAATGATGATATTCAAGCAGAAGAAGAAGTAACAAAAGTGCCCGAGCAAGATAATATAGAACCAAAAGTAACACAAGTGCCCGAACAAGAACATAAAGAGCTTGAACATTTTGCAAGATAGAAGCGAATAAGAGAAGAAAATAATAGTGACGTTGAGATCATCGAAGAGGCAAATAAAGAAGATGAAGAAGAACTGCCGATAGCACGCCGGCTAAGAGATGCTCCTGTTTTAAAAAGACCGTAGTACTTCGATGAATATGTAATGGAAGCAGAAAGTTTCATAAATGATATTAAAACTCCAGATATGTTTCAAGAGATTCAGAAATAGCATCATTAGACGAAAATCAGACATGGGTGTTGACATCACTGCCAAAAGGAGCCAAGACAATATCATGTAAGTGGGTATTTCGTTTGAAAATTAATCCTGACGGTAGTATTGATAAGTATAAAGCAAGACTAGTCATAAAGGGATTCAGCCAGCGCAAGGGCATAGACTATAGCCAAACTTTTAGTCCAGTTGCAAGGATGGGAACAATACGTACATTTTTAAGTATTGCTGCAACTGAGCGGTTACATTTAAAGTAGTTTGATGTCTCTACGACATTTTTATGCTAAGATGCTGGAATAAAAGATTTGGATGCTATTTAGCACTGCTTGGATTCAAAGCTTGTGAAGCAGATCCATGTTTATATATTCGAGAGAGAAACAATAAGAAGATAATCCTTGTCTTATATGTTGATGATGGATTAGTTGCAGGAAGCGATTCTCATGACCTGGAAGAGTTTATTAATGAATTAAAAGTTGAATTCAAGATAGTCTCGAAAACAGCTGATTATTTCTTGGGATTAGAAATTGAAAGGGAAAAATGATGTTTTGAAAATAAGTCAAACGGCATATGCAAAACGGATCCTCGTGCGTTTCAACTTTACAGGATGCAAACCTGTGACTAAGCAGACGTCAAACTATGGTAGCTACTTCAACTACAGAAGCTGAAATTGTAGCAGCAAACGAAGCAGCTAAGGAAATCATATGGCTGTCAAGACTATTCAACGAAATCATAAAGTTAGATCAAGTTCCAGTTTTGCAAGTGGATAATGCAGCAGCTGTCAGACTTGCGCAGAATCCGTCGAACCAAACACATTGAAATTAAACATATTTTTATTCGTGAAAAGGTTGCTGAAGGAAAGAAATATCAACCGCTGAACAAGTAACTGACATAATGACAAAGCCACTTCAAAAGACTAGGCTTGCAATTTTATGTGACAGGATGGGAGTTCAATAACTTCAATAACAAGGGAAAGTGTTGAAGCTAATGTTACTTGAAGTTATTTTACTGTTGTATGTTTTATAGATATTATTTTTAGTAAACTTTGTTTTTGTAAATCAAAATGAGAATTAGAAATTTTCATTTACTTCAGTTCAAACAAAAACTCGATTGATTAAGCACACAAATTCATTTCAATAATATCTCCGTTATGTAGTAAAAACATAACAAAAACAACCAATGTTTTTCCAGATATAAACAAAAATTGAATTAAAAAAATAAACTAAAAATATACTGCAAACTACTCAGGCATAAAAGTCCCGAGTATCGGACTCAATTTTATTTTTAAAAGCTACGAGTAGTAACGAAAAACTGCGAAGTTTATGATCACACATTGATATTAAGCCGAATGCAGTGGATCTTCAGCGTACAAGGTCCAAGAAAAAAATGCATATATTCAGGCCTGTCCCAGAATCCGAATCGGAATTGCTTCGGAATCGGAATTTAAATCCGATTCCGATTTAAAGTGTTGTTTTGCAATCAGTGTTGCCCATGAATTGCCGAGAATTGCCCATTCAGATTTAATTTCGAATCCAATTGTAACCTAACTTCGAAACAGCTGTTTTGTTTTGTGCAAAAGTAAACACTGTTATTTTTTGCACAAAAAGCGAAATAGGTAGATTTTGTGAATAAAATAATTAATATAGAAACAAAAACTAAATGAAAATGAGTTCTGTTGTTTTGCTAGCAGTATTGGTGGAGAGGGAACAACGGGAAACTGAGAAAGTAAAGCGGAAAATTTATCGGGACGGTAGCAATCCCTTGCAACTGTCGGATTCTGCGTGAGTAGTGCCAATAAGTTTGGTTTTCCAATTGAAAATTTTGAACTTGCAGATTTATTGCATTATACCGCGTTAATAAATCGGCATTCAACATGATTTCAGCCGAAGTTGGACCTTCTGCCCGACTATGTTCAATTCCGCCAGTACTACAGTTGGCTGCAACTTTGCGATTTCTTGCAGAGGGTGGCTTTCAAAGATCTGTGGGAGTGGACTCCAACATCGCAATGGGCAGAAGCACAGTATCTAGAGTGGCAAAAGAAATGATGGTTCTTCTGGAGCAAAAGCTATTTCTGTTGTGGGCCAGCTTTCTTCGGACCTCACACTTCCAAACAGCAAAGTCTATGAAAACAAAATTTGAAGTATGTGAGAAATAACACTGCAGTTAATTATATGTATAAAAAATATACTTTTTTTATAATATATACTCCTGTAAATTTTGAAAACAATGCTTGAGTACTTATTATTTAAAAAAGCATGGTTCCGAAAACATACATGTATTTTGAACTTTTACTCTAGGATAGCGCCTGAAGCAAGTCTGTTATTTTCACTTTAGTTCAACATTTTTGCTTATTTTGAACTTTTATCTAATTCAGATGCGAACGATTAAACAATTCACTTCATTCCACTGAAGTTCAGCTGAACGGAATAAATCCGAAAATTGCAATGCACACAACTAAATTTCCGAATCAAATCCGTTCAAACTCGTTCGGATTTCAGAACAGCATTGCATCGAAAATAATTTCCAAAGATAGGAATGCAGAACACCAACAGCCGGAATCAAATCCATTTCCGATCCGAATTGGATTCTGGGACAGGCCTGATTGTGTCAATAAAGTAGCTGATGTGTATCGAAACTGGCCCGAGTCTTATGGCGTTTTCGTTTCTCAAAAAAATTTTGCTTTTTTTCTGCCCTCCTTCTGCCATCTTTGAGAATTCTGAATTTTTTCTACTTTTCAGGTAGCATTTTCGAGAAAAGAACACGATTCAATTTTAGAGGTCACTATTTCTTTCCTCAACTGGGAAACTGGGGGCGATGGAACAATGTAACATGTCTGACTGTCTCAACCTGGCGAGGCCAGCATAATCTTTGTGAAATCGCCTCAAGTCGACTCAAACCTCCACGTGGTGTTTCCTGGGCAACGTCAAAACTGACAACCGTTAGTTTGGCGGCTAATCTGAGTGGCGGGCCTCCCTAGGCTTAAAATAGGTTGTGCGTCGGGTTTGAAGCCCCCCCGTAAAAATCAATTTCAATGAAAACAAATAAGAAAAGAAGAAAAATGATTCCCAAATCTGATGACGACTACCGCAAACGAAAAACTGATAATGATTTACGGATATGCACCTGGAATGTCCGAACCCTTAATTGGGAAGGTGCCTCTATCCAACTGACTGATGTCTTGGAAAGATACAAAGCTGATATCACTGCTATCCAAGAAATGCGATGGCAGGGACAGGGTTGCATTCGGCATGCACCCTGTGATATCTACTACAGCGGCCATGCGGAGAAGCACGAGTTTGGATGCGGATTTGTAGTTGGCAAGAGACCACGGCCCCACGTCCTGCGATTCACACCTGTGAACGAACGACTTGCCATAATCCGCATCAAGGTTAGATTTTTCAATATAAGCCTAATATGTGCGCACGCTCCGACAGAAGACAAGGACGATGAGATCAAGGAAATTTTCTACGAGCGCCTTGAAAATGCTTACGAGCGCTGCCCCCGCCACGACGTAAAAATCGTGCTTGGTGACTTCAACGCTAAGGTGGGCAAGGAAAATATTTTTGGTCCAACAGTCGGAAAGTTCAGCCTGCGCGACAACACCTCCGATAACGGAATGAGGCTAATTGACTTCGCCGCAGCACAAAACATGGTCGTAAGTAGCACTAGATTCAAGCATCTCAATATTCATAAAGCCACCCGGATGTCCCCTGATCAAAAAACAAAAAATCAAATTGATCACGTTATGATCGACGGAAGGCACTCTTCCAGTGTATTGGATGTACGCACGATCCGTGGTGCAAACATTGACTCGGATCACTATCTTGTTGCAGCCAAGATCCGTACACGTCTGTGCGCAGCTAAGAATACACGCAACCCTACATACGGGAATCGGAAGAATGCATTCCGAACGATTGGAATCTCAAAGTGCTCTGCCCAATCCACAAGAAAGGCAATCCCACTATCTGTCCCAATTACCGTGGGATAAGCCTTCTTAATATCGCATATAAGGTCCTGTCGAGCGTTTTATGTGAAAGATTGAAGCCCATTGTAAACAAACTGATCGGACCTTATCAGTGTGGCTTCAGACCTGGAAAGTCCACCATCGACCAGATTTTCACGCTACGACAAATCTTGGAGAAGACTCAAGAAAAACAAGTCGACACCCACCATCTTTTTGTCGACTACAAAGCCGCCTTCGACAGCCCAATAAGGAAGCACCTGTACTCCACCATGTCTGAATTTGGTATTCCTGCAAAACTAATACGACTCTGCAGGATGACACTGAGCAACACCAGCAGCGCAGTTAAAATCGGGAAGGATCTCTCCCCACCATTTATTACCAAACGAGGTTTCAGAGAAGGTGATTCTTTATCGTGCGACTTTTTCAACCTAATGATGGAAAAGATCATCCAAGCTGCTGATCTGAGACGTAGTGGCTCAATATTCTACAAGAGTGTTATGCTGCTTGCGTATGCTGATGACATCGATATCATTGGCCATAATACGCGCGAAGTCAGTGCAGTATTTTCCAGATTAGAAAGAGAGTCAAGTCGAATGGGTCTGGCAGTGAATGCAGATAAGACGAAATACTTAGTGTCAACAAACAAACAGTCCCAGCGTCTTGGAACCTCCGTTACCGTTGACAATACCTCCTTCGAGGTTGTGAAGAACTTCGTTTATATGGGATTCAGCATTAATTCAACCAACGACATCAGCATTGAGATCAAACGAAGAATAACTCTTGCCAACAGGTGTTACTTTGGGCTCAGTAGGCAATTGAGAAGCAGAGCCCTCACCCGACGAACGAAAATCACGCTCTATAAATCGCTCATCATGCCCGTCCTACTTTACGCATCACAAACCTGGACGCTGAGCAGTTTAGATGAAAAGACTTTAGGAGCATTCGAGAGAAAGATTCTTATGAGCTGTACGCTGACATCGACATAGTCAAGCGCATTAAAATCGAGCGGCTTCGCTGGCTTGGTCATGTTCAGCGCATGAAAGACGATGCTCCAGTGAAGAAAACATTCGATTCGGTACCCAGCGGCGGTCAACGCAGAAGAGGACGACCGCATCTTCGTTGGAAAGACCAAGTTGAGGACAACCTGACGAAGCTTGGAATTTCCAACTGGCGCCAGCAAGCGAAAGACAGAAATGGCTGGCGCAAATTCTTAGATGGGGCCAAGACCGACATACGGTTGTAGCGCCAACTAAGTAAGTAAGTAAGTATTTCTTTCCTCAAGAGAGCATAATTTCCAAAAAGGGCAGAAGAAATGTAGCATTTTTTCGAGAAACGAAAATGCCATTAACTGTAATATACCATTAACTACAATATACAAGTACCTCGAAAGTCATCTGAAATTGTACCGTAGTAAGTTTGTATTATGTCAATAAAGTGCTCAAAAACGAGCGACTTTATTCAGACACAATAAACTGACTAGTGCCCGATTCGGTCTTCGTTCGTACATTGTGCCTGCCCAAGATGTTGCGGAACTAGCACTTCTTTCGGTGCAGAGGTCAGACATTTACAAACACGGGCACCGGACATATATCAGCTACTTTATTGACACAAAATATGAAATTGTTTCTCGGGTATAACATTTAATAGCGAGCTAACTTTGCAAAACCCTTTTAGGACTTTTTGGTCTAGACCAGTATTATTGACCTGTGTTGGTCGCTTCTCCGTTAGATTCCATGACCCTTAAATTATTGCACAGCGTTATTTATTCAAAACGCTGTGCTAAAAAATTTTAAAAATTCTCAAGACCTCTCTTGTTCTATTTGTACTAAGAAATGGATAACTTATAATCTATTCGTAAATTCAAGATGAAAAATGATATATACTCATCTATTACTTTTTTAGCATTTATTTTTAAAACAAAAAATTTCATCATGTGAAATTTTAATCGATCTTGTAGATAAATTAACAACGCTTTCAACGATATATCAACTACTAAAATTCAATTAATATTTTTATTTCTTTTTTATTTAGTAGCACATTTTCCTGCAAGTATTTAAAGCTGAAGTTGCGTTTCAAAAAAGAAAGTTGAATGTTCCGAAAAGTTATTAAAATAAAGTTAAAAATTAAAAGGGAGTTTATTTATTTTTGAAATTCAATAAGTTTATAAATAAAGCAAATCAAACGTTTACTTGTAGCATTTTTCAAACCATATTTTTTGGCAAGACAACGTTACATTCTACCTCGTTGTTTCAAAAAAAATTAAAAGTGGACATGCAATTTTAACTTACGCTGTAAGTAAAAAATACACATCACAAAAATAAAATAAATTATGATGACTTCACTACGCGCAAAAAAATGCTTATGCAACATAAATGGAAAATTTTTACATGAAATTATTACTAGCTAAATATAAGTGCTAGGGTAAAAACTATTATGATCATAAAATAAAATAGAAAAGCTATATATATGGCGTTAAGTGGAATTATTGCTCGGTGAGTATTTGTGCTACAGTGAATGTTATGAAAGGAAAACGAAGAATGAATAAGTGGCTTCATGTCAAAAATAATAAAATTATGCCTTCATCAGGTCGAGAGATAGCATCATATGCAACAAAAATGCAATTTCGTTGCACGTTGAAATTATTACTTGCTGAGTATAGGTGTTCCAGTAAAAATGATTATGCGAAGATTATTTGAAAAAATTATAAAAAAAAATTATGTCGACGTTATATTGCGGCGGCAGACGCTTAGTGCAACAAAAATGCAGAAACGTTACATGGAATTACATCTCAAAGACATTACATCTATAAGCAAAACGGTAGATTTGACGGAACAATAGTAAATGTGGGTTCTAAGGCTTCATAGAAAAAATAAAAAAATTATGATGCATTGAAATATTGTATGGCACTTAGGTAAATATTAGCGTTTCACAAATAAGGTTAATGATTAGGATTCGGTGATTAAAAAAATCAAAAACGGAAACGAAAAAAAAAGCAAATAAAGAAAACAAAAGTAAAAACAAGCTCAATAGCAACACAAAAGGAAAGAAGAAACAAAACCAAAACTAAATGAGTACATGTAAAAGAGCAAAAGCAAAAGTAAAATACAAAATAAAAATCAAGAAAAAGCAAAAGCGAAATAAAGTAGAAAAAAAGAAAAGCAAACAAGTTAGAGCAAATAAGCAAATGAACAAAAGCAAATGCAAGTGAACGTCATAAGCTAGTAAGCAAAATCAAAGGCGAAGAAGCAAAATATGGTATGATATACTATAGGTATGGTTTCCAACTTAGTATATTGACGTTTCGACCACTATTTGATCTGCATTATTGCCAAGCGCATTATTGCGATAAGTTGATTTGCGGCAATAATGCGCATTTGGATTGTGAATTAACGCCACGCACATTATTGCCACCGATTTGTTCGTGGCAATAATACACAGTCGTGTAAATTAACGTCACCCGTATTATTTCCACCAACCTTTTCTGGCACAAATACACGAAATGTTTGCAATACGTATTACCAAAATTTTTCAATATAATATGACTTATTGAGACCCACATTATTGCCACCAATTTATAGCGGCAATAATGCACAAAATGTGAAATGTGTGTGCTAATTGCCCTTAAGCACAGTCATATGAATTAACGCCACAATTATTTGTTGACAACAATGAACGTGGCGTTAATCTAAATGGCTGTGGGCATTAATTATTGCCACGAACAATTGGTTACAATAATATTAGCACATTTCACAGTTGCACTTGTTCATGACCGTGCATTACTGACATGAAAAGTTGGTGGCTATAATGAGAGTGGCGTTAATTCACTACCAAAATGTGTATTATTGCTACAAATAGGCTAGTTGCAATAATGCACGTTACAATAATTCTCAACATTATTTTCTACTACAATCTCCGCTACTATTTTCAACCACTAACATTTTCTTCTACTTATGTTTCTACTCACGGTTGCCACCTTTGTGGGAAAAATCCCATTTGTGGTTATTTTTAATTGCCGTGGGAAATGGGAATTCCCATGGGATTTTTTAATTGAGTGTAGTTTTTTTTAATTAACGTGGGATTTTTTTTTTTTTTTTGTCAGTTAAATTATGTATTAATATATTTACATAAAAGTGTATATTTTTCATATTTTGTTCATTGTCAAAATCGTCCCAACCCATCTAAATGATTTTCGCAACGAATTCGTTAAGGTTTCGATTACTTTGGTTTGGTGGGAAGTGCTTTCACTTTTGACATAATAACATGCATTGGGAAAGTATGTTTCAGTAATATACAAAATTTTTATATATTAAAATTGATTTGTGATTGGCCCTTATTACGAGTTGGTTTCGACGTAATCTTCGCTGGTTATCGAACAACGAGTATCGAACGTCAAACCCTGTCGAAATGTTCGCTTTTCATCGAATTCTCAGTCGATTAGAATTTTCCTTTTGATGCGGTGCGTGCTGAGCAGTAATTGTTAAAATGATAAGAATTTCGTGATTGTGTTTTGCTTTTTAAAGACTAATAACTAATTTGGAACTCTTTTTGTAAACTTTATACAGGTTTAAGGTGGATTAAACAAATATTTTTTATTGAATATTATTACTAAAAACTAATTAAAACACACGCGACGAAATATACTAGTTCTTTTTAATTTTTTGTTTCATTTTTGACAATTTGTTATGTCTGTATTATTACTGTGGTAATTTTTCGTGGTTTTTTTAAATACAAATGGGATTTTTTGTTGTTTTTTTTTATTTGCGTGGGATTTTCGTGGTTATTTTAAATGACCGTGGGATTTTTTGTGGTTTTTTTTAATACAAATGGGATTTATCGTGGTTTTTTTAAATACAAATAGGATTTTTCGTGGTTTTTTATTTGCGTGGGATTCTCGTGGTTATTATAAATGTCCGTGGGATTTTTTGTGGTTTTTTTAATTGCGATGGGATTTTTTTTTTTCAATTTTATACAATGGGAATTTTTGTGGTTATTCATTTTTGCTATTGTGGGAAAAAGGTTTTCTTCGTGGGAATTTTAGGTGGCAACCGTGTTTCTACTAGAGATGGGCAACATTGTTGAGGCACGGGCACGCACGAGCACTCACTAACGAGCACGAAATTTATTTTTTCGTACTTGCACGAAATCCAAAGCACGAAAATCATGAACACGCACGAAAAAGCACGATTTAAGACTTTGCAAAGTAGGTATAAAAATTATACACATATTTTTTTAAAAATTTATGTTTCAACTTAAAAATATTGGAATTGTTATAACCAGTGTTGCGGAATTGGAGTCGGAATCGAGGAGTCGGAGTCTGTAGAAATTCTTGTGCAAAGGAATCAGAGTCGGAGTCAGGAAAAATGCATCGACTCCGACTCCGCCAAAACAATCATGAAAAAAAAGTAATATTTCGCATAGTTTTGTAAAATTTTTTTTAATTATTTGGTCGGAGTCGAAATTTTTTGCTCCGACTTCGCAGCCCTGGTTATAACATTAGAATGCGCTATTATTATTTTTATTAATTTTATTCAAATAACATATTAATTTTGATGATATAAAAACATAGTTGCTTAAGTGAAAATAGTACAATTTTAGTGCACGAAAACGGAAAAGAACGAATGTCTTTGCTTTTCTTAAGCACCGGCACGCAGGTACACGCACGAAAATACTTTTTAGGCACGTGCACGGTGTAACACCCATCTCTAGTTTCTACTACATATGAAAATAAGGTATGATACGATAGTGTGATATGATGGTATGATATGATAGCATGGAATGATGGGTAGAATCACGTGAATTATGATAAGGTATATTTTGTGTTCTTTTAACATTGCATATTCTAGAAAGGGTAGCACTCCCTATAACATCCCAGAAGAGCTAAAAAAGATCAATGAATGAATGAACCAAATGGATCAGCAAAGGAACGTTTAAAATATTTTTATCATTTTTCATAGAAAATAGTGATAGAGTTTGCTAAAAAGCACATGTCTCACTTTGTTTTCATATTTTTTTTTTTTGTTTGTTTTGTTCATTAATTGAAGAGCTTATTGCAATAACGTGATAAGCCACATGATCTAAAAAATCAATTTTTTTAGGCAGAATACATGACTCAATGCATTACCAACAATCACTGAAGAGATTTTGGCTATTTCTTATTAATTTTCTAACCTATTTGTAAAATTTTACGTGTTCAATTCCAATTCTTCATACAAAAATACAATTTTTCAAAACTTTAGAGCCGATTATTTCAAAATATTTTCATAAGTCCTTCAATTGTTCGCCTATTGATCTTATAAAACAGTATAAAAAAGCGAGCACAAAGGCACAAGTGCTCGCTTTTTGATAACACAGCAAAAGAGCACTCCCTTGTTGCTCCTCATGGGAGCGATCGCATATTTTTTACTGGGATGGATGTTATCTTATTGTATACTAGTATAAAAGCCTATCCTACGACAGGTCGTCCGCACACTTCCTTATTGGAACCATTTGCTGAAAGCACTTTTTTCTCATTTTAAAGCTTGAATTTTTATTCACTTGATTTTTGCAAAACACAAATATACCACTTTAAATAACACTTTAAGCAGAGTTTAAAAATTAATTCAAGTGTAAAATTGCAACAAGTCGAGTTTGGTAACAATCATATTCATACACAACTTTACAAACTGGCTTTGCAACCATCACATACGTAGCAACTCAGGTGTCATTTCGCGGCTGATACAATTATATTTTTTGGTACAATCCATCAAAAGAATTGCATTAAATTCGTCATAACTTTTTTGTAAAAGGATAGAAAAGAGGTAGTTAGACTAAAAACGTACACTGAGAAAAAAAACATACTTTAAAATTAAACAAAACATTTTAAAATAGAAACTTAACTCATTTGCGTTTCTACAAAACAAAATTTAAAACAAGCCTGTTTAATTTTCAACTTTAAACTCATTTCTGTTTTGTGTAGAATTTTCTCTTATTACCTTTCAATAACAAAAAAAAAAAGCTATCACAGATTGAATTAAAAAATTAAGTACAGTAGAATCATTGAAAATTATTGCCAAACAACTGAGACACGGCGTAGCCAGGAACGATTATTTGGGGGCGCTGAGCAAGTTTTTGGAGGAGCTGACTTTTCAGGAAAATAAATAACTATTTATTCATAGATAACATCTACTTGCAATGCAATGAACCCAATCTTTTCTTTTCAAACCAAGGGACATAAAACCACGCAATCGTTAATCAGTCAGTGAGGAACGTCGTATCGAATCTATTCTCGATTTTGACATGCGATAAAGGTTTGCATTTTTCGTTGGTCACTAAAGTTTTGACAAAGGAAAATTCTTCTCGGAACGACAAATTAATTTTATTTAATGGTTACAATCAGTGATGTGCGGCGTAGAGAACATGATGTCGACAATACTATTGTCGACGGTGTCGACAATGTCGTGTAGACAATTGCTTTTAACGACGTGTAGATAATTAATGTAAGAGGCTGCATGTTTATTGTAATATTTAATTAAATTGAGTCCAAGTTCGAAGTATTCCTTATTTTTACGTCTTCTGGGCATGTCTTTTGTTTGTTTAATTGTAAAATTTGTTACTTTGTGTTAATTAAACGACTTTTCAAAAGGTTTTAAGAATCAGCATAATCTAAATGAACTTGCATTTTCGCAGTGTTGCATTTTGTTGACATTGTTTACACAATTCTCGACATTGTCTACATTGTCGACACATTCTGCATTGTCGACACCAAAATGTCGACAATTAAAGACGACGCGTCGAGGAACATCACTGGTTACAATGCATCGAATTTAAAATTTGTGCTTAAAAGTCGTTAACAGCTTTGAAGACGTCATTATTTTTCTCAAAACGTTGATCAATTTCTGAAATAACTGAGTCCATTATTTCATAATAAATGCGCCTTACACAGTGTCTACTTTTGCATTATTTTATTGCATGCAATAAAATTCAATTGTCAAATAGAATTTAATGAGCAATATCGCAAGTGTAGTACTGCTAATGAAATTGCTCATATCATGAAATTTATCTCTTGAAATATTTCTTGAGATATATTTCATGAAAAGAGCTGTCACTTTTCAGTAAAATATATAAGTGTGTGCACTTTTAAGAACCTTTCAAGCAAAAAATATTGCAATAGCATTAAAAAAGTAAAAAAACATGAAATGTAATGACGTATGGATGATATTATGAATTTAATAAACTTTTAAAAGCAATTTAAAAATTAAATTTCATGAGATGAAGTGCCCACCTAAATATTATAGCATGAAATCTGGATATCATGAAATTCTATTTGACAGTTCGCATGCAATCAAATATTGTAAATGTAGACACTGTGTTAATGCAGACTCATTGCAAAGATCACTTTTATGTTTGCAAAATTTTGTTTGCTGTTTTTATTATTCCCAATATTTTGCAAGAAAACCCAGCAGTCTAACAGCTAAAAGCATTACATCTGCACCAAGATGAAATTCCGGTGTCTTGAAAAAGATAAAGTGTCCAAAGTGTCCATTTTGAATTACAACAATTGCTTTGTAATGTGACAAGGTGCTCGAAAAGCAGAGAAACTGTGGTCTTTTCGTAAATTTTTTTAACTTTAAAGCGACTGAAAAATCGTCTAATTTTTTTATTTGGTCGAAGAAAAGTCGGGAGTCATAATTTTTTGTCATGATTTCGATAACGATAAGATAAAGACTGTGGAATGAAGCTTTGGAATTGTTGGATTGAAAAAGTCCTGTGTCCAATTCTGCAGTCCACCTAATCGACCACTCATTACAGTCATTATAACCCAGGCCCAAAATATTTTTGAGCTCAATTCCAAATTCTCAGTCGATAATAAGTTTAAAGATCATCAGCTTTTTTGAAGCAAAGTAACGAACAATGTACAGAAATGCAATCTAAAATATTTCGTTCTCACTCCTATCTTCGTATCTGCAATCAATGCTAAATATGATTTAGCTCATTAGCATTTATTTCTTGAAAACAATTTGCAATAAAATTTATGATTTTATTTTGCATTTCCAACGATGACAGCATTGTAGGGCATACCATCTTGACATATCTTGTGCTTTTCGGTCATGTCTTTAAACTTTAAATATATAATGAAACAGTCTTGTCTCTTAATTTTCTTCGTCAAATAACCCATTTCCTCGAAAAGGCAGCTTATTCTTAGCCAAAAAAAAAATTGTAGAAAGAATCCCTTTGACATAATATTGTCGCTTTTCAAGGAGTGTTATTAAGAAGGCTCGAAATTTCTAGATTATTTTCACTACTTAAAGAATGTTCTTTCCACGCAACCATAGCAGAAACATGTATACTGCTTAAGTCATGTTTCTTCAAAGCTTTTTCTGTTGCACGAGGCTTAGACCATTTATTATATCCCGTAGTGCAAAAATAGTCACTAGCATTAGTTTTCGCTAAGTGCGTTAACCTTTAGTAATCAGCCTTGCGTGTCAACAACACAAATTGGCTTCTAAATTTTACTTCGATCTTTTCTTTTGAGAGCTTATTTTCTTAAATTGAATTCTGAAAACTTTTCTGTTAAAATTTTGAAAAGTAGCATAGTTTTTCGGGGAGCTCGGAAAACTTTTGGGGGTGCTCAGCTGCCCCCAGCACCCCCTGGCTACGGCCGTGAACTGAGACCCCGATTTTACATTGTTTAAAAATATTTTTGAATTAGTCTTACAGATATTGAACATAAGATGAAATAAAAACTAATTAATTATTTTGATATTTAAAATATTTCAAGCCGCAATAAAACGCAACCTTCATCAAATGAGGTTAAAAAAATTTGTTATTCTGGGGTCGCTAATCATGAATTTGACTTCGAAAACTCGAAAAAGTTTAAAAAAAATGGCATCGAAAAAATTTCGGGTTAATTTGTTTTTAATTTTAAACATTCGTTTTAAATATTAAAGTTTTTGCATTAAATTTTTCGTTTAAGTAAATGTGTTTAAACTAAAAATTTATGCAATGAAAGTATATTTAAAAACATTATTTTGAAAACAAAAACTTTTGTTTTAAATTAAACTTTAAAAACATTTGTACTTAACTTAAATGAAATTGTTTCAAGCTCTATTTCAAAAACAAAAACAAATTCTTTTAATATGAACACAATTTCATTTAGTGTACTATTGTAAAAACCCAATATTGTCACTGATAAGTATCAAATATATTTTCTTTGCATACTTTCAGGCTGAACATTTTTGAGAACAGTTTAAGAGATATTGGGCACAGAGCAGCGTTCTTGCCTTTTATATATTTAGATGAATGCTTTGATGCAATTGATTTAAGTTAAACACATATGTTTTTTCAAGTTTAATTTAAAAAAAAATTTTTTGTATTCAAAACAATGTTTTTAAATAAACTTTCATTGTAAAAATTTTAAGTTTAAACACATTTATTCAAACGAAAAATTTTATGCAAAAAATTTAATATTTAAAACAAATATTTTAAAACATAATTTAAAAATATTGTTATTAAATTATACCGAATTTTTTTCAATGCCATTTTTTAACTATTAACTTGTTTGTTTAACGAATAACAAATTTTTGACTTCATTTGATGAAGTTTACGTTTTACTGCGGCTTGAAATATTTTAAATATCAAAAATTAATTAGTTTTTATATCATCTTATGTTTAATATTTGTAAGACTAATTCAAAAATATTTTCAATCAATCAAATGTAAAATCGGGGTCTCAGTTGTCTGGCAATAATTTTCAATGATTCTACTGCATATCATTTTTTAATTCAATCTCTGATAGCGATGTTTTTTTTTTTTGTTATTGAAAAGATATAATAAGAAAAAATTATACAAAAAACAGAAATGAGTTTATAGTTGAAAATTAAACACGCTTGTTTTAAATTTTGTTTTGTAAAAACGCAAATGAGTTAAATTTCAATTTTAAAATTTTATGTTTAATTTTAAAGTATGTTTTTTCTCAGTGTACTTTTCTCTCTTTTACTTTTTAGAATATTTATTAGAATAATGACATGGTATGTGGATTGATGGTATGATGTTCGGTATGATGGCTAATTATGATAAGTATATTTCTACTACTATTTCCGACTACTTCTTGCTACTACTGTTTCTACTATTTTTTTTACTACTTGTATTAGACATTTTTTCTACTATGCATTTATGCTATTGCTCTATTTTTAATATATTTTTCTACTCTTTTTGCCACTACTATTTCTATCATGATTTTCTCCTACGTATGAAATGCAAGAATTTGAAGAAGGATTTGGACATTGGTGTCGATGACAGCCAACTATATCCTTTTTTAAATACATATATTCCTATTAGTAAAACACTTAAGTATTAGAACATATATTTTGACCTATCGCAAATCTCAATCTTCTCGCCAACGCGATATGAACGAAAACATAAAAATTTTGTTCGTGTATAGCAACCCCAAATGAGTCAAGAAACTATGGTTTGCTTAACGTTACATTTGGGCGCATAAAAACAGGTTTAAAGACATACTTACGAATAGTGTTATTATTGATACAGAAACACCAATAAAATTCTAAGCTTCGCTGTCCAATTGTAAAGGATTCCAAAAAGTTTTGAAATGACCGTTTATTCAATTTAATAATTTCATTGAAATAATGTTAATTCAAGTAGTCTTAATACCATTACTCTGTGAAGTCTCTTTGTATTGAAAAAAACAATCTATTTTTTATTCTTTTATCAAATTTATTTTCCACAATAAAAAATTTAATAAGGGACAAAAGTTTGCAAACAGAAAAGTACTTCTTACAAACTACAAACTTAGTTTACTGTTAAAAAAAAATTTTTTCATTTTTATACAGAATAGATTATAAGAAAATGTTACATTTCAAAATTTAAATTACAAACACCAAAAACTTATATAAAACAAAAACGCTCATAAAAGGACTTAGGACTATATTTGGACTTAGGTTTGTACAAGTTCTATGTACAATATTTGAAGAACTTTAAAGTGATGAAAGCAAATTGAGGAACGTTATTAAAAGTATAACAAGAAAAAAAATTTCGCAAAAGATTATAAAAATAGTTACAACTGTCGGTTGATAAAGGTATAAAATTGCTTTGGGATTTTTATATACTGATTTTATTACTAAAACTAAATATTGATAAAGACTTAACTAAAGTACTTAAAATAGTTTATTTAATGTAAATGATATACAATGACTAAAGAACTTGACCGTTTACTTAGCTTAAGGTGCCAACAAACCAATTAGGTAGGTAAAAATGTAAGATAAATATAAAATTAAGATTACAATAAGATACAAAATTGTTTTTACTATTTGTAAAAAATATATATTTATAAGGATTTGATAAACGCATTATTAAATATACTGTACAAAAGCTTGTTCGTACAAAAGTTGTTAATGGCAAGCAGAGCTAGGATGGATCTGATTATAGTTTAGTACATTTTAATTAAGTTTAGTGGACAAAATTAAGCTTTATTTTGTAAGATTTCTAGAAAAAAGATCTTCACGGATACTTATATTAATTTCTAAGAGAACAAGAATAAGTTTTAGCTATACAAAACATAGCTATTAAACAATATTTCTTACATTTTATGAAACCTTAATAGTGAGTTAGAAACATAAATAAAAAGTTGCTTAATGACAATTATAAAAAATTATGCTTAATGACAATTCAAGCCAAATTCTAGACAATTCAAGAGGTAGAAAATAATGAAAAAAAACCAACAAGTTAGGTGATATGTTAGAAGATAATCAATGTAAATGATGATGCAATAAACGAACAATTTATGCTGTTTGTATTATTATCTGCTACTTGTTATAAAAAAGGCATGTTAAGGAATATATTAGTAGTTTTGTAGAGTTATTTGTAAGTAGGAACTTGTTAGTAGTTAAATTGCAGTTCAGCTTAATTTGTTTAAATATGTTTAAGTTCAAAGTAAATTTATTGTTTACCTTTTGCTTGAAATAGAACTAGATCTGGTAGAACTAAGCAAATAGTCAATAAAAAGTGATTTACATTTGAGAACTTAAAATCAATAGAAACATAGTTTTTTTTAAAATTTAATTAGTTTAAGAAAATAAAGTAACTTACATTAAGTCAACAAACAATTCAATGGTGACTGGCTTAAATACTGTAGCTGTAATAAAAGGAAATTTCATGAGTAAACTAAGTGAAAGCAATTTAAATATAACTGAGGCTTAGTAGCATTGGCAATATTTCATATTTAAAATCAATAAATAACCACTTGTATTTCATATAAATCTTATATATAAGCAAGAAAAAAGAACTAATTACTATTTACAAGCCTTTCTTTTAAGTATGTTAGTAATATATTTTAAGCAGCTTGGTGTACATTCATGCAGCCATTTTATGCTTTTAATTTTATTCACTGAGATAAGTTATTGTTTGTTGCAAGTTAAGTGTCGTGTTATCTTAAGGCACGTTATTTACATACATACTTAAAACTATTTAAATTAAAATTAAGTTTTATATTTTGTTAATCCTATTATAGAGTACAACTTAATACTAGCTATGCAATTGACTTGACTTGAACTCTACACATTACGCTGCTGGCGGCTTGCCATGTACTCGAAATCTATACAAACACGTGTACGCCGGATGTCCGTGATTCGAGTCGATGCGCAGTTCCACAATTTCATAGGGACGCTTGATGTGCTTGTTTTGAAGCGGAAAGTATTGCAGCGAGGCATCATTATCGGCATATTCATACGCACCAAATAGCACTGGTTCCTGATCCTTTTCATGCTCAAGACCCTAGCAATAAAAATGTGGTTATTATTACGTGAATTAAGTTCATTTTTGAGGCTTTATTTTGTCATAATTTGTGCCACAAAATCCCGCAGGTGATTCTAAAATTTGGTTCTGCTTTAATGAGACCTATAATTATTTGCGTTCGGTGCAGTTGTCTGTATGTATGAAATTCTGTATTTAAAATTCTGCATTACAAAATTCTGCATTACAAAATTCTGCATTAACATAAAACTATTAAAAAATTCTGTAGGCCAAAGTTCTGCAAAATATGGACTTAGAAAAACTGAGGTAAAAAAGCCTAAACGACAACCTTTCCATACCAATTGCAAATAATTTAATCTTAAAAAACATAATTTTGTATCCCAAATACAATTAAAATGCTGTCAATTGACAGTAACTTCTTGAAAGCAAAATTTTGGAAAAACAGTATATTGAAATAATACAGGTTTTTAGACAAACAGTATTTTAAAAATACTAAAATTAAAGAATTTTGACACATAAACTTTTGACAAGCAGAAAACTGACCCGCTCCCATTATTTATATTACTTTTTTTGTTAAAACTTTTTAAGTTTTATTTTTATAATTTTTGTATTTTTAGTATTTTAATTATTTTTGTACTTATGTTTTCTAATATTTTGTAAGTTCTTTTCTTTTTTATAATTATTATTTTGATTATTTTTTTATTATTTTTATTATCTTTAATTATTTTTCATTACTTTTTTGTTATTTTTCATTATTTCTTACAATTGTTTATTATTTTTATTATTATTTTATTTTAAACATTTTAATGGATTTAATTATTATTATTTGAATTATTTATTTTATTAACTCTTATTAAAATTCCTATTTTTTATTATAATTTTCATTATTAATTTTTATATTTTTTTTCATTATAAATTTTTTATTATTTCGTTTTTCATTAAATTTATTAAATTTATTATTTTTATTATTTTTATTATTTTTATTATTTTTATTATTTTTATTATTTTTATTATTTTTATTATTTTTATTATTTTTATTATTTTTATTATTTTTATTATTTTTATTATTTTTATTATTTTTATTATTTTTATTATTTTTATTATTTTTATTATTTTTATTATTTTTATTATTTTTATTATTTTTATTATTTTTATTATTTTTATTATTTTTATTATTTTTATTATTTTTATTATTTTTATTATTTTTATTATTTTTATTATTTTTATTATTTTTATTATTTTTATTATTTTTATTATTTTTATTATTTTTATTATTTTTATTATTTTTATTATTTTTATTATTTTTATTATTTTTATTATTTTTATTATTTTTATTATTTTTATTATTTTTATTATTTTTATTATTTTTATTATTTTTATTATTTTTGTTATTTTTATTATTTTTATTATTTTTATTATTTTTATTATTTTTATTATTTTTATTATTTTTATTATTTTTATTATTTTTATTATTTTTATTATTTTTATTATTTTTATTATTTTTATTATTTTTATTATTTTTATTATTTTTATTATTTTTATTATTTTTATTATTTTTATTATTTTTATTATTTTTATTATTTTTATTATTTTTATTATTTTTATTATTTTTATTATTTTTATTATTTTTATTATTTTTATTATTTTTATTATTTTTATTATTTTTATTATTTTTATTATTTTTATTATTTTTATTATTTTTATTATTTTTATTATTTTTATTATTTTTATTATTTTTATTATTTTTATTATTTTTATTATTTTTATTATTTTTATTATTTTTATTATTTTTATTATTTTTATTATTTTTATTATTTTTATTATTTTTATTATTTTTATTATTTTTGTTATTTTTATTATTTTTATTATTTTTATTATTTTTATTATTTTTATTATTTTTATTATTTTTATTATTTTTATTATTTTTATTATTTTTATTATTTTTATTATTTTTATTATTTTTATTATTTTTATTATTTTTATTATTTTTATTATTTTTATTATTTTTATTATTTTTATTATTTTTATTATTTTTATTATTTTTATTATTTTTATTATTTTTATTATTTTTATTATTTTTATTATTTTTATTATTTTTATTATTTTTATTATTTTTATTATTTTTATTATTTTTATTATTTTTATTATTTTTATTATTTTTATTATTTTTATTATTAATTTATTAAATTTTTGACCTTTTTTATATTAGATTATTGGTAGTTAAACGAGCTATAGGTCAGATTTTTTTTTTTTCCTAATTTATTTAATATAAATTTAAATTCCAATATTTCGTTTTTCGTTGAAAAACATCATCAGGGAAAACACTAAAATATATACAATAATTACTGGACAAACCTTTAGAACAAAAAACAGCATTAGCAGCCCATTGTACGAAGTCTGGACACGCTCCTGATTTTGACAAAACAAAAGTTCTGCAGCAAGAGAAAAATTATAGGAGACGATACATGCTTGAAATGCTACACATTATTAACGTCCCTAAACAATTGAGATTGAATTTTAAGACTGACACGGACAATTGCGCTCACATCTACAGACACCTAATAAATAAAGAGCAAACAAATAAACAAAACATTATAAGACAAAACTAACAATAATTAGTCATCAAAGTCCGTCGTCAAGTGTTGTTTACTTATGCTAGATGTTCTTATGTTTTTTGTCATATCGTTTCTCAAATGTTTTTTTAAAAAATCAATGTAAATTCAGTATATTTATTTAATTTTTGTAAGTTCATGTATTTTAAATATTATGTTATGTGATTATATTGTAATTTGTAATTATTGTATATATTTTAGTGTTTTCCCTGATGATGTTTTTCAACGAAAAACGAAATATTGGAATTTAAATTTATATTAAATAAATTAGGAAAAAAAATCTGACCTATAGCTCGTTTAACTACCAATAATTTTTATTATTTTTATTATTTTTATTATTTTTATTATTTTTGTTATTTTTATTATTTTTATTATTTTTATTATTTTTATTATTTTTATTATTTTTATTATTTTTATTATTTTTATTATTTTTATTATTTTTATTATTTTTATTATTTTTATTCTTTTTATTATTTTTATTATTTTTATTATTTTTATTATTTTTATTATTTTTATTATTTTTATTATTTTTATTATTTTTATTATTTTTATTATTTTTATTATTTTTATTATTTTTATTATTTTTATTATTTTAATTAACTTTATTATTTTTTTATTTTAATTAACTTTATTATTTTTATTATTTTAATTAACTTTATTATTTTTATTATTTTAATTAACTTTATTATTTTTATTATTTTAATTAACTTTATTATTTTTATTATTTTAATTAACTTTATTATTTTTATTATTTTAATTAACTTTATTATTTTTATTATTTTAATTAACTTTATTATTTTTATTATTTTCATTTTTTATTGTTTGTATTATTTTTATTATTAAATTTATTACTACTTTTATTTTTTATTACTTTTATTATTTTTTGTTACAATTTTTATTGTTCTTTTATTACAATTTTTATTATTTTTTATTACAATTTTTATTATTTTTTTATTACAATTTTTATTAATTTTTATTATTTTTTATTACTTTTTTTATTATTTTTTATAACTATTTTTATTATGTTTTATTACGATTTTTCTTTTATTACTATTTTTGTTATTTTTTTTTTTGTTAGTGTTTTATTATTATTTTAATTTTTATTATTATTATTTGTATTACTAATATTTTTGTTGTTTTTATTTTTATATAAAATATTCAATCCCTTTTAAAAATTTATCACGCGGTATCGCAAAAGTGAGTTTTACTGCATAATTCTGTATCACGAATTATAATAATTTTTTCTATACGAAATTTTATTGCTTCTCGTGACTTGCTTGTCGTTGGTGTGCATTTTCGTTACACAGAATAAAGCAGTTAATTTTTAGGATAAATTATTTATTTATTATTAGCTCGAGAACATTTAGGAAATTTTTAATGCAAATTTGTTGATAGATAAACCATATTATTTCTAATAAAAATATTATTTTTTTAGAATTATATATAAGCTTAATGCCAATTAAGTTCATGAAGCAACAGATTGCAACAACAATAAGTTCTTTGCAGAACAAACCACCAAGCAGACTAGACAGCTGCTTCGTTGATAGCTACATCAACTCATAAACCTTTGATTATTTTTTTATTTTTATCATTATTATTTTTATTATTTTAATTAATTTTATTTTCATTATTATTAATTTTATTATTAATGTTTTAATTATTAGGTTATTACTTATAATTATTTTTATTGTTGTTTTTATGTGATGGCCGTAGCCTTCTTTTAGAGTGAAAGCAACCGTCATTTCCACTAAAAGGTTTAGTTCTTCGTTAGCCCTCACTAAGGAAACGAATGAAAAATAACGACTTTGTATCAGCCTCTGACAGATCGGTTCGGATATCGTTTCGTTTATTTTCGTTCTCTGGTTTTTAGTTCTTGTATTGGTATTTTTATTTATATTATTTTTTGTCTTTGCATTTATTTATTTGTGTTCACCTTTTCTCTCGTCGTACTATTTTTATTTTTTAATTTTATATATTTTTATTTTATTTATATTTTATCTATTTTTTTTTACAATTTTTTAAAACTGTTTTTATTACTATGTTCTAATTTTTTTCAAAGAGTTTTACACCCTTTTTATCTTTTTTCAATTTTTTAAATAGTATTCCTAAAATTTTTTAAACCTTTTCTCATTTTATATTTTTTATAATGTTTTTGTAAATGATCTATTATACCTACTTTATTATTTTAAATTATGTACAATCTACCTCCGCGATTTTAAACTTTATTTTAAAAATAAAACTTTTTGTTACCCAAACTGTAAAATTCCTGGGCGCTGAATCGATGCGACCATTTGGTGCCAGACTCTTAGGTATGTGTTCCAAAGTAAAGCCGGTCACATAAACCAAAGAGTTCAATTTCAAAACTATAGAAAAGGAAGAGAAAAAAATACAGAGCTTAAAGGGTAGCGACTTTCACGTCTCTTCAGCACTTACCTAAAAATCCAGGAAAACCTTGAAAGGCCCAACATTCGCCTGGCTGAACATTGGGAGAAATGGCCACGCGTGGCGTATTCGTTGGATACCACAACGGTATGCCAAACACTGATATTTGGGCGGTTTTTGTCTGATAGTTTTCTGTGCAACGTGTCGAGAGTATTTGACCACCAGCCGACTCCAAAGCAAAGTCAACTAAGCCCGTCTTGTCGGCATCGTAAATGGCTAAAACATTCTTGACCAGCTGCTTCACCTCCTCCTCAGAGAGTGCAGCATTTATATGACCCTTTATAACTGCCTGACTCTCATTCTGTTTGGCATCAACGGCGAGCAGGATTTCGTGCTTTAGTCTTTCACTTATATCGCGCATTAACAAAACGCCAGAGCGATCTATTTCCTCTCTGATCTTATCATTAGTGCGCGCATTTATTTCAAGCAGCCTTTGTTCGAGAAATTCTTTGGCGACAAACATGTTGCGCACCCAGTTTTGCAAGTCGAGATCATCCAATTTTGCACCTGAAGCATGCTTGAAGCCTAATACTTCTACCAGCGACAGTTTTATCTGCTGATTGAGTAGAACAAATTGTTCATCCCGAAGTGTGGCCAGCTTGCTTTCAATTTCCGCGAGTAGCGCACTAAAACGTTTGTCGGTGGATAGCTCATGCGCTTGCATGCGCTGCAGTAGATCGTCTTGTCCCAACTTCAAGTTGCTGATAGAATGATGCAAATCCTGATTCTCTGAGAGCTTGTCAGAGAGTGTGAGTTTAATAAAGGCTATTTCATTGTTCAGCTCATTAATAAGCATATTTTGACGGTCCAGCTGGGCACCAGCTCCACCTGATCCTTCGGCTGCTTCTTGGAGAAGCGACAATTTGCCATCCACAATTGACATGATGCTCGCGTCTACAAATTCAGCTAGCTGCGGTGCTGCTAAAATGCGCGCCAACAAAGCCTCCAAATCTATGTGTTCCAAAGTGGTATAATAATGATTGTTATTGACCTCGATGCGCTCTTGTATGAGCTGCCGTATTTGCGCCAAATGAGCTTGGCTGAGCGGCACCTGCTCAGCAGTCGGTATGGCTGCTTCTAGCTTTAGTTGTACCTTGTGTGCAATTCGTTGCACCTCCACATCGTTGAGTGTGGCAAGATCTGGCTTCTCAAACTGCAGATGATGATGTTCGAGCTGCTCACGCACCACATTCGCTATGTTTAAGGCCATTTGTGGTGTCAATTGCGCCGTGGCAGCTGCTGCCTCTTGCTCCTGTTGTTGCTTCAACAACTTTATTTCCACCAGCTGTTGGACGTAGTTGTCGATATGTTGCAAGATGTGTTCGTATTCTTCAGGCGAGAGCGATTTTTGAATGTTTTGCTGAATGTTGTAGAGGTTGAGGTTAGCTTCATGGTCGGCTGCTTTGGTGTGACTAGAAGTAGTGGTTATTAGAAATGCGGGCAGTTGGAAGAATCCTATTAAACTGGCACCAGTTGAGCTGAGGGTTTGGCCAAGACTGGCAAGCAACGTCGTTGCAGGAAACAATGATTGTGCGCGTTGAAGGTAGGCGACACGCTCCGATTCATCTAGAAGCTGCCAAGCTGTAAGATAGATTATGTGATTTTCAAGAAATTTCTTTTCACACTTTTGAGTAAAAGTCGCAGCTGCCAGATTTTAAAAAATGCATGTAAACTATATTTATATAAAATGAAAAAAGTTCAAAAAGCGAAGCTGAGGCAGCAGTGGCTTTAGCCTCCCTCCACCTTCTTCATTTGTGGTGCAGAAAAACTTAAAGAAAAATGTTTTAAGATAAGCATTTTGATTTATACCTTTTGAGTTTAAAAGTAGAAATAATTTTCTAAAAAAAAAGCACTTACAGAATTTGGCACAAATGAAGAAGGATAGAGAAGCATGTTTTTTAAATCTTAACGAAAACCTCAACCAACGAAAAGGTTGTGGTACTAAATACTCACCGGTGCCGTTGTAAGTCGTTAATTTAAAGAAAACCCGTTTTTTGTGTTATAAATGTTCAAACTTCTTTTAACTAAATTTATTTTTTCTATATTTTTTTTATTTTTTCTTTATTGCTACAAGTTACAATATTTTGTTGTTTTACAACACTTTGTTTTTGTGATAGTAAACTTAAAGACAAGTTGATATAGTGTGATTATAACGATAGTTATTGTTGTACAACAAAACAAATACAGATTGTGTTACAATGTTTTTTTGTTATTTTTTTTTTTTTTTTTTTTTGCATAAATTTATTTGATATTTAATGAATAAAAAAATTATTTGCAGCTGTCTCTATCCTTCTCCGCTCTGCAGCAAATATCCGTTGTATGTTAAATAGTTTCTCTAAAATCGAGGATATTTATTCTTTTGAATTTCCCAGCCTGTGGGAAATACCATTAAATGCACATATAAGGTTGTGGGGAGGGGAGGTGTGTGGGGATGAAAAATATTGAATAATGAAGGTTAATTTTATTATGAAGGATTTTGATTGAGAGTGAAAAATCAAAGACTTTTTGTATTAGACTAAATGAAAATTTGTACGTTTTCAAAAATCCTAAAATGCTAAAATTGGAAAAAAACAATATCTCGTATCTGAAGCTACCATAAAAGCACTTTTATAATTACTTGTTTCAATTCAACTCATAATTATAAAGTTAAAAATATAAATCTACTTTAACTATATCTAGAGAATAATGTGAGCGGTGGAATTTATAGCAAAACTTTTATATAGCAAAATTATTAGAATTTGTTCGTTAAGAAAACAAAAATTAAGTCAAATTACTTTAAGTTAATTTATGAGTTGCAGTCAAAGATTGGCACAGTAATCTTTAGTTTCTAAAAAAAAAATTGCCAAAATAGTATTTGTTCAAATATTAAATTAGGTTGTGATTATATTCAAAAATTCAGTAATTGGTTTGAGAGAGACCCAAAATAAAAAAGATGAATAGAAAAATCAGCAAGGATGCCAGATTTATAGGAAATATACTAATCCGGGAATATTTATTTACGTTGTGGTTTTGAGAATACCCCTACTTTATTTGAAAAAGGCCTTTTTGCTCTGAGCGCAAATCAAAGTACTTTTTTCCTAAGAAATTCTATGCAACTTTTGTAATATATGATGCAATTTAATTTAAAAGGATTAAAAAATTGTGATAAATAATCGAACCTCGATTATCAGGGATGGATAAAAAAGAAAAGGACATTTTTTATTTTGATTGATTTACTTTACACAAATAATTTTATTTTTGCAGCAAAGTTTCTTACGCTACGTTTTGTGAATTTGCTTGAATGGATATCGCAAAACCTGACAGGTTAAAACGACAGATTTTTTATTGAACTTGTAAAAATATTCAGAATTTTACAGATCAAGAGGCGAATGTTCTATCATCAGAGCATCATAACCATTTTATACATAGTTGTTAATTATTAGTTATGAAACTAATAGGTTATGCCTTGGTTTTAGTAATAGTAAATGCATAAACCAACTAGTACATGCATAAACAAACCAAATAAATTAGTAGTTGATTGCCTTAGAGATGCACTTAGCAAATCTAAAATAATAGCAAATGCATCATCCACCAAGTAAATATTAATATTTAATGGACTTGGAGATTTAATATTAGCAGATTTATGTATATTTTATATAGAACAAGATAAAATTCAAGATTAGCGTGTTGAAGAAAAACTTGTAACAAAAAATATGAAAGTTCGAAAGAACAAATCAAAATTGCATGATATTTTTAAAGCAAGGTTACAATTTCAAATCTAATTGAACTGTTTCGGAAATCGTAATAAAAAATATCAATAAAATCAACATAATAATTAATAATATTCATTCTTAAAACAAAAATTCAATAAAAACCTATACGAAATTTTCCCTTAATTAATCGAGAAAATTGTTTACCCGGGTTGCTTCCGGTCTCAACCATACCGTATAATCGACCTCCGACTATAATTGAATTCGAAATGAGAATTTTTTATAAGTTAAAGTTAATTAAATTGGGAGGAAAAACTTATATTTTTATGATAACTAAAGCTGGCATCTATGATCGTTGTATTGATCATACTGATCTTACAAAAAATCTTGAAATGTCGAAAATGACATCAAACGATTAAATGAATCGAGATTAGAATTTATATATTTCCAAGACATAATTTTTCTGATATGTATTTAGAACTATATCGAACCTAATAAATATAATGCGAGCCATACACAATACAATCCAATCGTCAACTGAGTGGGTTGTTGCTCAAATCAAAGCGTGTATGGCTTTGCCAATTGATCAGTTTGGCAGTTGTAATTGGTTGATATTGATTTTTCCAAGTTTTCTGTAAGTCTTTCAATTCGATTGTGCTATGTATGGTCAATTAGCTGTCAACATACATATTTTTAACTGTCGTTTGCAAAGAAAATTTTTCAATTGTTTCTAAACTAATAATATATATTTGGCAATTGAAAGTAAATCTTTCAATTAAGTTTATGCAGAGTGTGGCCGAGAATCAATTCAATTGAAAGCCTCAATTGACAATTTGATTGTATTGTGTATGGCTCGCATAAGAAATAAGCATCTTTTACCACAAAAAAGTTAATGCAATTGATTAAAAAAAGTAACATCTTCAATCACTAGATTGTGTGTGCAATCAGAGACTGCGACTCAAGAGTATAACTTGATTACACGAAACTTTAAAGAAAGCCAATTCATATATATAAAAAAAAATTAACAAAATAATAAAGTTTAACAAACTAAAATTAAATATAATAAATTCTAACAAAAACAGAAAAAATTAACAAGAAAAAAAAAGTTGGACAACACAAGAACTTACAAGAAAAACTGCAACACAAACTCATAAATTAACTGATAAAAATATTTCCCAAAGGCAAATCTAAATTCGCTCGAAATTTTCTTCGCTCTGAAACAATTTACGACCTTCTGCGGCAATATTTTGCGAAACCGTTCGCAGGTAGGACAAATAATCATCAGTCCAAATGCGAAAATCTTCAAAACGTTCAAAGGTATTAGCTTTTAGAGCATCATATTTAGCTTGATTAACAAATTCGGACAAGTCGATTGTGGGAAATGAGAGTGTTTGGATATGTTGGGAAAAGGAGGAGGGCGGAAAGGATTCATTAGGATGCAAATAATAGTAAAGACCTGAAAAAGGCAAAAGTCATGAATGAGCAGGGAGTTTTGCTAGATTTGAAAAATATAGTATACACTTAACTAAGAAGTAAAAACAATAACTTAAATATGACGGATTTAGTAAGAGATGGAAATAGTACAAAAAAAAAGCTATGTGTAAAAAACACAGAACAAGCAATTTAGATTGAAATTGAAATTAAAATTGGCAGTGAGCAGAAAACTATTTATATACTGAGCACCGCAAGCTACAGCAGCCCTCTACGCGTTCAACGACTTTGAATTACAAAATATATATTTTTTTTTTTAGTTATTATTAAATTAAGGTGAACACTTGCTTGACAAGTTTACAAAAACAAATGAATACGAAGAACAGATATGTTTCGATATTGAGAAAATATTCAAGGTTTAACAAAGCAGCATTCAACATATACATTGCATTGAAATCGAGGACAATAAAAAACATCAAATGCAATTAATTTTCTGATCAACTTAGTAGTGCAAATATTGTACTTTGCAAGTAAGAGTTTGTTTTTTACTCACAAATGAATCATAAATGATACTGTATTTGCTTAGAAATAATTTTAAAACTACAGCATTAATGATTTTTAAATTAAAAAATTGATAGTAGAAGTAATCAATGGCTGAAGCTTTTTGAATTCTTATATGATTCCGCATATAAATAAAAAAAAATTGTTTTTTTATGCAGTTTCAATCGCTTTAATTTTTTAAGCTCCAAATTTTAGTTCCTGTTTTTTAATCTTATCTCTTTGTATATATTATGTTATTTTTTTTTTAATTGTTTATTTTTTTTTTATTTAAACACGATCTTTTAAATGATTTTGAATTTGTTTTAATTATTTTTAAATTTAGTAAATATTTTTAATAATTTTCAAATCCTTTTGTTTTAAATTTCTTAATATAATTTTTTATTTTATTTAAAATTTTATTTCTATTATTGATTTTTAAAAAATTGTTCAATTAAAGAACTCAGAGTATTAACCAAATAACTCCACTTTTTCGCGGAATATGTTTTTTGTTGCAGAATTATTACTGTTTGCTGCAGTGGTTGCTTCAAATGTTTTCACGTGTTTCCAATATTTTGTGTTTGTCAATATATAATTTATTTATTTAATTTGTTTTCAAATATTTAAAATTTTTTCAAATATTATTTTTTAAGTTTTTTAAGTTTTTAATATTTTAAAATTTTAAATTTTTTGCTCCATTTTAAATTTTTTTTTTGTTTTAACTTATTTTTGTTAACTTTTAAAATTTTGTTTTTTTATCTAAATTCTTTTAAAAATGCTCAAAACGTATTTTTAACCCGAAAAGTTTTACAAATGAGGGTACTTTTAGATCACTGAGTAGAAGATTTTTTTTCCTAAACTATAACCATCTTTAACTAAAGCACCATCATATTATAAAAAGGACATATTTAACTACTTACCGGCCAACAGCAGCAAAGGCAACAAAATAAGCAAAAGCAATAAGAATCGCTTTTTTCCCTTACTCTCAGCATTAGAAGATTGCAGCAGCCAAGTATCGACACTCAAAACGGACGATATGAACAAGTAGATGTAGCGGAAAAATCCAGCAAATGCTGAGGATACACCATGTCCAATTCTGCCAAAGAAACCTTTAGACAAAAAACAAAAATGGTTCAGGAAATGTTCAGCCAGCATAATACACAAACACTCCAAACAAACCTCTTTCCTCGCTTGTGATTCTGGTGCGATACAAAGCGCTGTCATCTGCAGCAGTCACGCTGCCACTCAATGTCTGCCAAATGCTTGAAAATGTCGTCACAACGGTGGTCAATATGCGCACAAACCACCATTCATCATTTGTATGCTTCATATAGGATTTTCCACCATCATTAAATTGTGTAACATCAACTTCATCACCAGAGTCATAGACAAGCTTTGCAGTTTCACGACGATTTTGTGCAAATTTTGGGGATTCATAGCGACGTCGTATATAGCTCTCCTGGGCAGGATCACGTTCAACCATATAATGTATTCGTTCGTGATGATTCTCTAAACTGCGACGCGACATATTTGGCATGGCAACGACGCCTGGCGCCAATTCACGGCGATGCGGCGATAGTTCTGAATAGGTATAGTCCGTCTTAGGTGTAGTTCTATTCGAGAAAAACGAAAAAGGAAAATTTTAAAAAATATAAACTAGCACAGCAACTTCAAATGCATTTGTCAAAAGTTTGCCCAGCACTATTTTGAAAATGCATTTTTAAATCATGTTGCTTAAACATCTACTCACTTCCAATATTCGCCTGCGCGTTTATACTCTTTGTAAGCGATGTGATCGCTTATATCTCTGCTCTGTTCACCGCTGCCGCCAAATGAGTTGCTGAAGAAGCGACTAAACGATCTGCTGCTATTGTTTTGCCTGCGGCGACTGTCACGAGTATCGCTGAGTGATGTTGTGTTAGCTGTCGCTGCAGTGATTGCCTCTTCTTCACGATGTGTCCGTTCAAATTCTGCATTTAATTCATTTTGTGTTACCTCGTTGAGACGTTGGCGTCCTGTTGCTTTTTCTATTTCTATTTCTCTTCTTCCCCCTCCTCCACCACCTCCTCTGTTTAAGCTGTCACCGGTGCTACTAGCATATTGTGATAGAAAACTTTCGAGCGCATAGTTTGTTTTTGGTGTTGAAGTTGCTGCTGCCAAACTATTACTGCCCAATTTTTTACTTTTAATTAGAATGTTGGTGCTGCTAGTAGTTGTTGTTGTTGTATACATGCTGGACGACGATGCTGACTGTTTGTTTTGATGTGATTCTAGTGTTGATCTTGATTTAATTTTATTATAATCCGGACTGTTGTCTTCACTGGAGTAGTCGGACGTTTTGATCTTCTGCTGTGACTCTTTCAACGATGGTGTTGATGATGATGAAGTCACTTCAACGGTTTCCTCTGCCTCAGTTATTGTACTGCAAAGAAAGATGTTGAAAATTTTATTAAAATAAATAAATAAACTATTAAATTAAATAAAAGTGTAAAGTTGTTTTATATAAAGATATAAATTATTTTATTTATTACTTAATTTATGCTACAGTATTTTGAGAAGAATGCTTTCCTTTTTTTCATATGTATCATATATTCCATGAATTTTTTTATATTTTTTATTTATTTTATAACTACACATTAGCTTTTTAATTTATTTTTGAGTTTATTAAAAAAATAATTTACTTATTTTTAATTTTTTAACATTTTAGGACATTTAGATTTATTTTCCATTTTTATGGAGCTAAATTTTCAAAGCGCTTTTTTTATTATCAGTGTATTATTCCCAATGTCATCAAGTCGAGAAGATGTTATTTATGACAAAACAACTTATCCTAACATTTTGTAAACATGAATTTCACGAAACGACTTACATATATTAAAAATGTTAAAAAAGCAAAAGCTAAATAAAAGCTAAAATATTTTTACACAAAGCATGGTTTAAAAAACCAGGTAGCATTGACAATTGCTTACTTTCTCTTCTATAAGTTTACCATCTCCTGTCAAAAAAAGCTGTTAGAAAAACTTAAGATAGATCCAAAAACAAACATTACAAAAATTCGATGGTCGCATTCAGCGCAGTCCACAGTTGGCAACTGTTGTGATGTTAAATTAACTAACACAAAAAAACGCTGCAAAATTTGAGTGTTATACCTTTGTAATTAAATTATTTACATAATTTAATAATTTACAACTTTTCTGACGGTTAAAGTAACAACACATTCAGAGAAAAACATCGCTCACTAAGGTGTCGCTACCATAACATTTTAAAACAGTTGACTCCGCTGAATGCGGCCATTAAGAATTGTGAGCGCTCTCTTTGTGAGTATATTTTTTGACCGGAGATGGTTAACAGAACAACTGTCAATGCTACCTGGATAATAATACCATGTTACAAAACAACTTAAATGGACATAATATTTACGATCCTTCGAAAGATTTTTTACACAAAACAACCCATTTTGATAGAAGGTTATTTTATCAAATACTAATTTTAAAATACGGTATCCTTATACTTTCCATGGTATAATAACTATAGGTAGGAATGGCAGTTCGTGTTGCGATCATCGAATGTAAACAACTTTCGTATTTTTTGACAGGAAGAAAATATCGTGGATTTGAGTATTGTCAAACTTGTAGTTTGACGGTACTTACTTATTTTGCTAACACACACCGAAGTGAATACACGCATTTGTTTACTTGCTGTGAGCATTGAAAAAAAATCTAAGAAATAGTAACTTCTGAATTTTTTTAAAAGTGCGATAAATTGATGTGAATTAATTTAAAAAAAAGTGTTCTGCATAATTTTTGCAGTATTTTCATTGTATTTTGTGATGAAACATAAATTTCTGACAAAATATGTTCACCATACAATTTTACTAGTCACTTTCGAAATGACTGCCAGTCCCAGTTGTGGGACACCTCTTGTAACCGATTGTGGGACACCTTGTATTTTGCATTTAAAGTATGCGTTTGACTTACACACTGTTAAATTTCATCGTTTTGTCAACACATCATATTTAAATTGTGTTTTCTTGCATTCTTACCCACAACTAGCCATGTAAGTCCCAGAAAAGTCAGCCGAATTGGATTTACCATCAAACATGGTATGTTTTTTTTTCATCTCTTTTACAGATGTTCAACGCATGCTTGGCTTATTTTTGAATGATTTTTTTAAGTTAATAGAATAAAAATAAACAAGTTAATTAATTCAAATTTTTACAGGCTTTAACCCCGGCTTAAGAAAAGCACCTCGTTGATTACATTGTGAAAGGGGTCAACCATTTTTCAAAAAATCGATTTTGTTTTTTTTCGAATTTTTTTGTGGTTTTTCTTCATATTTTCCAAATTTTAGTGGATTTTTCAAGGTGCCTCACAACCGGGCAAAAATTTTTTTGGCAAAAAATTAATCCGTTCTAAAATTGGTCAGTAAATTGGTCTTGTTGACTAAATCAATATAGTAACTTCAGCAAAATTGTAGCTTATTTGTTAAGCTTTCCATAGCTATATGTCCACATATTATACACTTCATCAAAAGATATAAGCCAAAAACCTAACGTGTCCCATAACCGGAACCCCCATCTATATTTTTTTATATATACTTTTTTTTATATATTTTTGCTATTTTTGCTATTTTTTTCTATTTTTTCTATTTTTTCTACTTTTTCTGTTTTTTCTGTTTTTTCTATTTTTAACATTTTTTACATTTTTTACATTTTTTACATTTTTTACATTTTTTACATTTTTTACATTTTTTACATTTTTTACATTTTTTACATTTTTTACATTTTTTAAATTTTTTACATTTTTTACATTTTTTACATTTTTTACATTTTTTTACATTTTTTACATTTTTTAAATTTTTTACATTTTTTACATTTTTTACATTTTTTACATTTTTTACATTTTTTACATTTTTTACATTTTTTACATTTTTTACATTTTTTACATTTTTTACATTTTTTACATTTTTTACATTTTTTACATTTTTTACATTTTTTTACATTTTTTACATTTTTTACATTTTTTACATTTTTTACATTTTTTACATTTTTTACATTTTTTACATTTTTTACATTTTTTACATTTTTTAAATTTTTTAAATTTTTTACATTTTTTACATTTTTTACATTTTTTACATTTTTACATTTTTTACATTTTTTACATTTTTTACATTTTTTACATTTTTTACATTTTTTACATTTTTTATATTTTTTATATTTTTTACATTTTTTACATTTTTTACATTTTTTACATTTTTTACATTTTTTACATTTTTTACATTTTTTACATTTTTTACATTTTTTACATTTTTTACATTTTTTACATTTTTTACATTTTTTACATTTTTTACATTTTTTACATTTTTTACATTTGTTACATTTGTTACATTTTTTAAATTTTTTACATTTTTTACATTTTTTATATTTTTTATATTTTTTATATTTTTTATATTTTTTATATTTTTTATATTTTTATATTTTTTATATTTTTATATTTTTTATATTTTTTATATTTTTTATATTTTTTATATTTTTTATATTTTTTATATTTTTTATATTTTTTATATTTTTTATATTTTTTATATTTTTTATATTTTTTATATTTTTTATATTTTTTATATTTTTTATATTTTTTATATTTTTTATATTTTTTATATTTTTTATATTTTTTATATTTTTTATATTTTTTATATTTTTTATATTTTTTATATTTTTTATATTTTTTATATTTTTTATATTTTTTATATTTTTTATATTTTTTATATTTTTTATATTTTTTATATTTTTTATATTTTTTATATTTTTTATATTTTTTATATTTTTTATATTTTTTATATTTCTTATATTTCTTATATTTTTAATAATTTTTTTCTATATTTTTATATTTGTAATATTTTTAATAATTTTTTTCTATATTTTTATATTTGTAATATTTTTAATAATTTTTTTCTATACTTTTATATTTCTAATATTTTTTATATTTTTTATGTTTTATATTTTTTAAATTTTTTATATTTTTTATATTTTTTATATTTTTTTATATATATTTTTATTCTATATTTTTATTCTATATTTTTATTCTATATTTTTAGTCTATATTTTTATTCTATATTTTAATTCTATATTTGTATTCTATATTTTTATTCTATATTTTTATTCTATATTTTTATTCTATATTTTTATTCTATATTTTTATTCTATATTTTTATTCTATATTTTTATTCTATATTTTTATTCTATATTTTTATTCTATATTTCTTATATTTTGAAGACCTTTTATATATCGCACCCTAACAACAAAAGGGGCTACTCAAAATTTCCAAATTTTTCCTTTTTCATGTAAAACTATTCGTAGTTATTATCTACATCGGCTGCCACAATTCATGAATTTTGTACACATATTTTTACTCATTTATGAAAAACAAAATCGTTTTGTCTATTTTTTTTTTTTTTTGTATGGAGTCACTTGGAAAAAAATTTGTTTTTTGCTCCTCCTGAAAATTTAAAACTTTAGAGTTATGCCCTATTTGTAGTTAGGGTGCGATACGTACTATGTATTATAAACTTTGTTTTATTTATTTATTTTTAGTATTTAAGGTACTATTACAAAAATATTAAATAGAAAAAGTTATAACATATATTGTATTCGTATGTCGCGTGATATTCAAGAACCTTTAAATCTTTAATCGCGTTTTTTCCGAAACAAGGTTTTTAGAATCAGCTTCTAAAATATCCGAAGTTCTACTTGATCGATTTCGATGAATCTTGATTCATTGTAATCCATATAGACTCTGTTAAAGACTAGACCTATAAAAAGCCAAAAAACTTTTATATTTTTTTTTTGTATGGCTGAAAGTTTCGGCAAAAAAGGGGGTTTTTGTAAATTTTTTTTTCAACGCATGCCATTTTTAATTTTTTTTTTTTTTTATTTGCGTAGGTTGAGTGCTCAACTACAACCATTTACTCAAGAATGCACTTTGATTTTTTACTTTCAGACGCTTTGTAAAGGCTGGAGACGAGAAGCCAACTGCAACAATTTTTAAACACGCTAACTTCAACGCCCAGTAGAAAATTAACAACAAATATAAAGACAACAAAAATTTTGTATTTCCTCTTCAATAAGTCTTCATTATGTAAAAAATTTTAATTATTAAAATAATAATACCAGGTAAAAAAAAATTAATAAAAAGGTGTTATTTTTATAGCTACACACTGTAATAGTACCTTAAGATGTTTTGTTTTAAATATATATATATTTATCAGATATAATTTTTTTTTTTGTTCGCACTTAATTCATCGTTTCACATCTGTCAAACTTGTTTTTTATTTGAAAAGTTTTAAATATTATGAATACATTATTATATTTTTACATGTTTAATATATATTTTCTATATATTTCGTATACTTTTATATTATTTTTTAAATATATATTTTATATATTCTTTTTACCACCAGCAGGTGCATAGACCGTTTTAAGCCGATATCAAGACATAAAAGGATTCGCGGCGAGAACTGAAGTTGATTCTATAAAATGTGTTTAAATGTGTGTAACAAACTTAACGACAATTCGCGTTCAAGCAAAAACTGTTGGCAATCCCTTTAGCATAATGTATAGTCTATCTAAATGACAGCAACAAGTCGAATAAGTTCTAGCTATATAAGCAATAAAATTAATTTTTAAAATGCATACTGTTAATATAAGTCGTAGTAGTCTACATTAAGAAAAGCTTTTAGCTTAGACAGAAAAATTATTTAAAACGCTTTAAAAATTCGTTTACAGTTGTGGCATTAGAATTGTAAGGTGAAAACATGTTTATCTTGTTGTTAAATAAACATAAGATGATCTGGAATACAGTACAACAATTAAACTAAATCATGTAACTCATGACCTTCGTCTTAGTCTGGCTAAGCAAATATTTGCGTTGATATTTTAAGCTAAAATTGTTGACCATCAAACGATGATGTCGTCATCAAACAAAAAAACTAACAAATAACATTAGGCGGGAAACCAAAAAATTAACAGAAAACATAGACCACATTGTGAACGAAGCAGTTGGTTCTGTTGTTATTGTATTTAGCGTCAACCTCTCGCCAGGCAAGGCGAGGAGCGTTTGTCATACGAGTTTCCACCGTTAAAACTGTTTGAATTTCAGATCAAGTTTAAGTTGATGTGAATGACGATAAAATCGTTGCTTGAAGCAGCACGTTGTTGGAGTCATAAGAAGCGCGCCAAACTGGAAGCGAGTTCGTTTACTGTTGTTGGTGTGCTGTTGTAGAATAATAACGCTTGCTCACGCTAGCTAGCATGTTTTCGCAGCTAGCAATTGTCGAAGCTTATATTTTTTTAAAAACAAAAATAAAAAATAGAATTACCAACATTTGGCGCTGTAAGCGACGACTAATCAGAATAGCATAGCTGGCCGATGACGACATGCTACGTGATAAAGTTTATTTGTTTGTTTTGATTTTTTATTTATTTTTAGCGTATTTTGTGTAGCGGCCGTAGCTTTGCGTTATATGCTAAAACTACTTTTTCAGCTGCTGTTGTTGGTTGATACATTTATTTATGCTTATGTCTGCCTTTGTACATACATATTATTAAAGTATGGCCAATGAAATGCCTTTCATTTCAGGCTTTTGAAATAATTTTGAAATTAGTGGAAATTTTCCATAATTCTTACATCATGTTTGAATATCGATTTTTTGTGAGTTTTAAGAAATATTTGCGCTCAATAACATTCAAAGAGAAATGAATTCCTAATGAGAAGCATACAATTCCTTAAAAGTATAGATTGCTCCACACAGAACTTAAGAGTTTGCTTGGGAACATTTTAACATGTGGTCTTATCAACTATCAGCCATTTTAACACCTCATAAATTTATTTTGAGTGTTGGTCTTAAAAAAAATTGCATCGGTTAAATGAAAACATTTTAAGAGCTTAATTTTAATGAAGTTTAAACTTACTTTACTTTAGGTGATGCTGCAGATTTCTTTTTGTGATGATGATGATGACCCTCTTCTCCGGCATGTTCACAGGTCTCATGATCGCATGCGGAACGCAAGAATGGCGTCTTGGAACGTGAACGACGTCTGGTTTCCATCTGATGTTCATTCATTATTTTTGAATATTGATCTTTTGAATTTTTAATGCTTTTCAAATATCTTTCCTTCAATCAATTAATGTAATTCTGTAACTGAAATTAAAATAAAAGCAGATATAAAATTTAAATGTAAACAAAACTATTTTTGTGGTTAAAAAAATAAACCCAAAACGAAACCATGTGCTTGCAAAGCAGCATCGCACTTGAAAACTACTGGATGTTGGTTAAAGTGAAAAAACACGCAGCCCATATTTCTTGTCTATTTGTTTTACTCAATAATGTGCTCGCTGTAATTGTGAAAAACTGTTGCAATCATCTAAAAATGGGTGTGTACATATGTGTGGCATCGTAGTGTAATGAGCGCGTTGTCTGCTTGGAAAACTCAAGCGCTAAATGAATTAAAAGATTGAAGAGCTTTGAATGGAATGTGGCAATACTTGAAGAAGCAGTGTTATGATTAAGTAACAACGTGATAATAAAAGCTATCAATTTTAAAGACTTGCTAAGAGGTACTAAATTAAAATTATCTTTCTGTGTATTTAAGCAGTTATAAGCTTAACTTTATATGTTGTACGTCACATGTTACATAGAAAGAGCTTAAATATTATATCAGCGAAAAACTTAAAAACCCTTGAAATATTTTTTTTTTTTCTTTGAAAATTGTACGTACAATTAAAGAATTACATGTCATTTTGTAGTATAGTTGTTGAATTAACCAGGGTCTTTTAAGAGTATTTTAGAAATGAGGTTGTTGTGCGGTATAAGAAAACATTTTTTAATTTGAAAATCTTATTATTTAAAATTTTTCTTTATTGGAAGTATGTATTGCCTTTACTATATATTTTGATATTACATGTTTTGTTATTTCTAAAATTTTTTTTTTTTTAATTATTTTCTTTCATTTTTAAGTTTAGTATTTAAGTTTAGTATTTTAATATTTTTATTATTTTCAACGTTTGTCATTTGTATTATTAGTTTTATATTTATTTATTTTTTTTCTATTTTTTTTTATTACTTTATAATTTTTATTATTTTTCTGTTCCTTTTTTTTTTATTTGAATTTATATTTTTATTTTTGTTATTATTGTTACTATTACTTTTTTTATTTTGATTTTATATGATTTAAATACAAATTCTAAATGTTTGATAGTTTAAATCATACTTGATTTAAAATACAAATTCTAGTTGTTTGATAGTTTAAAATCGTTTATTGAGCTTAAGGTCAAAGTTAGAACAATTAATTGTTCTAACGAATATTTCCAAAGCAACAACAACAACGTATTTTCAATATGAAAAGGAAAAAATCACTAGCTGATTTTATTGCAATTTCGGCCATGCTAAAGGCTTCATCAGAAATCTTTGTGATTCCCGTGCAAGCGCGCATTAGCGCACTGCACCACAGAGGCGATGAGATTTTAGGAGTAAATTTCTCAGTTTTTCTCTCATTTCATATTTGCACATTTGTTGTTGTATTTTTGCTTTACTTTAGTCTTTATGCTAATGTTATTATTATGGAGTCCAACAGTCTGCTGGAAGTCTTCCACTAACAAAGTATGGTTACTAAAGTTATTTTTAGATTTTTGCTGATATGTTTTCAGCTTGTTTCTGTTTAGTCGTGCTCTACCATTTGATCAAAGTTTTTTCTAATCAACTTTTACTTTTTTTAGTATTTAGTGATTGTCTTTATTTTAAGAGTATTAAGTGTAAGAGTACGAAAATATGGGAGTGGGGGTCTATTTTCACACCCTTGGGAGTTACGGGGTTATATTGTTTCATGACTAAAATTATAGTTTTTATTTTTTATATTTTTATTATTCGTACCGTTTTCATTTTTTTATCATTTCTATATTTTTATCAAATTAAATTTTATTTCTTTTAATTTTTATTGTTCTAATGAAATTACATATTTATATTTTTTTATTGTTATCTTTTAATTATTTTAATTTTATTGTTTTTATAAATTTTTTTAAATCAATTTGACTATTTTTCTTATTTTTTAGTATTTTCTTTATTTTAATTACTTTCTTTAGATTAATTTTGCCTTCGTTTTCTTAATTTTTTTTAAATTATTTTATTATTTTTTGAAATTATTTTTTATTTTTTTTTGAAATTATTTTATTATTTTTTTTAATTATTTTAATTATTTTTTAAATATTGTATTAATTTTATAATGATTTCATTATTTTTATTGAGGCTATTTGCAGTTTGAATACGCTGGTCTGTTATTTGTGAGATTTGTTATTTGTACGCCAATTTATGTAAATGTATTTTGCTTTGTTGTTGGTTTCCATGCAAACGCAAATACACAAACACGCATAAATAAAAGTAGCTCTTGTTTTTTTTTTGTACCTCGAATTTTTATACTCTGTCTACAGCCGCATAATTACATACATCAGGGTGGCATTATTATTGAATACTACAGTCACATAGCGGAGTGCTCACAGTTTCAACAATAAAAACTGCTCTATAAGTACGGTTTGTTGAATGTACGCTTAAACTTGAATACTTATTATTATTTTTGTAATTTTTACTATTTAAAATTTTTTTTATTTTTTTTTATTTTTGTTTATTAAAAAACCAAAGTGCATTTAACCATAATCCTTAAACAAATTTATCGAATGAAATAAAAGTGTCTGAAAAAAATTTTTTAAAATTTCTTTCTTTTATGGTACTTTGAGACACTTAGAGTGCTGTAACCATCGAGGTATTTGGACCTTATGTGAAATAAATATTGCTGATGTTTTAAAAATATTAAATTAAATTTAATATGTATTAATTAGTCAAAATCGGACGAAGATTGCTTTCTACATATGTATATTGGATTTTTAGAAAATAAAATAAATCCAAAAATGAAAATAATGTTCATACATGGTTAATTCCTTCTTATTACTTTATAATTTGATAAAGCTAATATTACTTTAGGCGGCCTCTCACTCGTTTGACTATCACTCGTGTCTCGAGTTCGAATAATCTTTCTTTCCTTATTTGATTTCACTGAGTTCAAGGCATAACACTTGCTTCAGATTTAATATCACATGTTTCTACAGCTTCTGCCACATTAAGAACATCCTACACAAAAGATTCACTAGATTATTCCCTTCTTCCATTCTGTGGTATCACAACGGAGCAATAATATAGCCTAAGTGGGCTGTTCTAAGGACCTTTTGGTTTACTGTTAGCCATTTTAAAGAATCAATCATTGTCCTTATCGGTGTTAATATACTGCACATTAAAATACATCGCATTCCTCTATTTTGCAGCTTTTGCAGTCTGTCAATCATTTGGGTTGATCTCAAAAACAATATCGTTAAGCAATATTCGAATATTTTTTTTGGAAAAAATTGTTAAAATACTGTGTTTTTAGGAAAAAATACAAAAAACTCCCCTGAAGACGTCGCCAAATAAGTGACGAAACGTCGGAAAACAACTGAATTTTTATTTTTATATTTAAAAATTGCAATTAAAAATTACTGGTCAAAAACCTCTACAACACTAAAAATTTAAATTTTCAAATTGGCCTAACAAATAACATATTAAGATCGTTATATACGATATTTTTATACACATATTTCTAGAAATATTTTTTTAATACCATATTTTATTTGAATAGATTAGATTTTTCATATGAAGTATATATATACTAGGGTGTCCCAAATATATATTTTTTTATATTAACTTCCTCTTGACCTTAGAAACACCCTCTGTGAAGCGCATGTCAATTGCTAAAGGTTTAGAGGTCTCGAATTCATTTTCTAATTTTTTTTTTTTTATGTATTGGGAAAAATCAGTTTTGCTGGTAAATTTAATTTATAGCCATTATCTTTTAAGCAAAATGGTTAAAAAAAACGTGTTCCCTCAAATTTTGTCTGTTCTGACATATCCAAATTTCATTTTCATCGGATTATTATTTGTTGGTTGCCCAAAACGATTAAAAAATAAAAATATATATAAAAAAAAACTACTTGTAACTTTTAATCCAAAAACATAGAACAACCCTCCGAATTTTTTCTTCATTATGCATTCCAACTATCATTATCTGAAATTTAAGACCAATAAAAATAATGAAAATGGAGTACTTTAATAGATACGGATTTTTAATGAAATAATTATAAGTAAAAGTATTCATTTTTATAGGTAGCTCTAAGAAGTGAGCCACAGACCACCAAATAATAATCAGATGAAAATTAAATTTGGATATGTCATAACAGACAAAATTTGAGGGAACACTTTTTTAACCATTTTACTTAAAAGATAATGGCTCTAAATTCAATTTATCAGCAAAACTGCTTTTTCCCCCATACAAATCGTATGGAAAAATAAAAAAACTAATTCATGGCCACTAAACATTTACCAACTGAGATGCGCTTCACAGAGGGTGTTTCTAAGGCCAAATGGGAGTGGAAAAGCCGCGGACATCAAACACAATTTTTTGGGACACCCTAATATATACATTTGACACCTTTAACTCGTTTTAAATGAGATTCAATCGAATAGATACTTAATCTACATAGCGAAACAAATACTACAAAGTTTTATTCGTGTCGCTCAAAACTATTGTGAGCTGCGAAAGTTGTGTGTTCATAGATATTTTTTCTAGATATTTTTAAATATACAATTTAATACTGAGCTAACTTATGACAAACTAAAAGAAAATACTATAAATTAGTGATTATGAAGGTAATTTATAAATATTAATTTTATTACTATTGATTTTGGAATCAGTTCAAAATAATATTTAAAAATAAAAACAAGTCAATATATTATTTTATCATATCACAAAAAAACTTCTACGGAAATATATGATAAAAAGCTCCTAATCATAATGACGGAAATCTTGTTCAACATTTAAAAAAAACTAGGCGACTCTAATGGTGTTATCTTCCTTAAAGCAGTGAATGAGTTAGCTTCTGGCACATTGCCAGAATTGTTGCGGAACCGCAATTCAATTTTAATTAATTGCTCTCCATAATTGTCTAAATATTTTAAAAAGTTAAGAGTCTTCAACGATCTTTTTCAGCGCCATTAAGAAATGCTTTATATGTTTAAGTGATAAATGTCAAACCATCATTCATATAATCACGAGGAGTGTTTAGAAAGATCTTAATATTGAAAATTTTATAAAAAGTACAAGACGAAACTTAGTGACTCAGTTAATGGTGCATCTTTAAATGCAGAAAACATATTTTTATAAGCAAAAAAATTAATCTGGAATAAACTCAAAGTAATGTATTCCAATCAGCACTGAATATGGCAAAAAATTATAAACAAACACACTAAAACAACAACATGAGCAAGTGGCTGATAGTCAAGTGCAGGGCCACAGCAGAATGAAGCCACAGTAAAATGATACACATAAAACAATTTCATAAATTTGTATATAAAAATTTAAAAGTAAATAAGTGCGAAGAAGTAATAAGACAAAAAAACAAACATTTTCAACGATGGTATTTGTGTTAAGAACTGTTTCCGTTGAAGATTCAAACACACCATTTGAATCACCATCGGTGACTGTTTCCGTTGAAGATTCAAATTAAACGGAAAGGAATGATTAAGTGTTTAGTGATTGGGAGAATTATATAATCAAAAGCAAACTAAGAAGTTTGTTTAACATTGTCAATAATAGTGTATCTCTTAAGAAATTAAACTTTCAGAAAAAGGTAGAGTTTTTGGTTGATGTGACTTTTTAACGACTGTTGTTATTATCGTTGACTAGCTATAATTTTCTAAGAGCTAACTAAGAACGATACCTCTTATTGATGATAATAATCATATTGGGGGTTGGAATTAGTTTTAAAGGTTTTCTAAGAGATGGCGTAACTATCAATAGATCGCATCGGGCACACCTGTGACTATATTGATTTCAAAGCACATTGTCTAAGCTTCATTTTTCAGTATGTGTCATTCCACTGAAGTGTAAACAACATATATTTTTTTCTCTGTGAACATGTCGACTTTCGTTCCAACAAAACGCAATTTGCGGGAAGGTTTACTTTTGTGCTTCCATTTGAAGAAAAAAGCGGTTGAAGCACAACGCACGCTTACTGAGGCTTACGGGGACTATGCTCCATCGATTTCTACTTGTGAGTACTGGTTCCGTCGGTTTAAAAGTGGTGATTTTGATACGGAAGGCAAAGAGCGTCCGGGCCAGCCGAAAAAGTTTGAAGATGAGGAATTTGAGGCTTTGCTCGATGAAGACCCGTGTCAAACCCTTCAAGAATTGTCAGAATCATTGGGAGTCGACTTATCAATGGCCGGCAAACGCTTGAAGGCCATGGGAATGATTCAAAAGCAAGGAAATTGGGTGCCGTACCAGTTGAAGCCGAGAGACGTTGAACGGCGATTTTGCATGTGCGAACAACTGCTTCAACGGCATAAAAAGAAGAGTTTTTTGCATCGTGTTGTCACTGGCGATGAAAAGTGGATCCATTTCGATAATCCTAAGCGAAAAAAATCGTGGGGACCACCCGGCCATGCATCAACATCGAGGGCCAAGCCGAATATTCATGGCGCCAAGCTTATGCTGTGTATTTGGTGGGATCAGAAGGGTGTCGTGTACTATGAGCTGCTAAAACCTAACGAAACCATCACTGGGGAACGCTACCAACAACAATTGATGCAATTGAGCCGAGCATTAAAGGTTAAACGGCCGGAATATCACTTTGAATCGTTCTTCCGGCGCGGAATCCATATGCTGCCAGAAAGATGGGAAAATGTTGTAGCTAACGATGGACAATACTTTGAATACTATACATTGTACCGTTGTTTCTAAATAAATGCTCAAAAACCGAAAATAAACCTTTAAAATTAATTCCAACCCCCAATAATACAATAATTATTTCTGTACAATCAGCTATTGTTTATTTATTTAAACTAAGTAGGTTCGAAATTAAATCATAGGAAACTAGAAAATGTAATGTCTATAGCGCTAGGCTAGGCTCTGACATCAATGTAATTTAATGTAATTTAGAAACTATTAAATTTAAAAACAATTTTTTTCCGAAGTGATCGATTAGCAATTTTGACTTACTAAATTTTACTTTTAAAAATAAAAGCTACAAACTTTCGTAAAAATTGGTTAGAGATCTAAAAAATTACCTCCATAATTAAACAGATTTCTGTTTTTAAAAATTACTATTAGCAATTATTATATTTTCTTTAAATAAAACCATGTTTTTCTCAAGATTTATTGCTTTGAATCACACGATGACGTCAAGGTCATAGGTGATAGATAAGAATCATCAAAACATGAATAAAGTCAGACATACATACAACAGAATAGCAATGCAAAAATCGCAATTGTTGGTAAGAAAGTGTGAGGGGAAGATAAGGGGAAGCAAATATCACTCTGTAAACAACTTTCTAAAGACAGAAAATAAAACACTCTTGCATATGATGCGTGACAAGTAGGGATGGTGCGAGGCTTTCGACAATCCCGGGATTGTCAATATTTAAAAATATCAATACCAGCATTGTATTTTTTTTTTTTATTAATTAGTACCTAGAAATAAAAAATCGAGAGCTACGAACCTACGAGTTTTATGCCAACTCCGAAAGATTTATGTTCGCAAGAAAACCTTCTCTCAAAAAATGTATCTTTGTTATTCTCCAAAACGAGCGCTCAGTTGTAAACCACTGAGCGTAATGGAAATCAAATTAAATTTGACACTGATTGTTACTAAGGCCCCTATTATGTAAAATAACTCAACTTAAGTTGACTAGATTCAACTAAATTTTTTTCATATAACGTATTACATTTATTTTAGTTGAACCATGTAGTTTGCCTTAATCTTTTAAGAATTTTCAAACAACATAGTTCAACTGGAATGTAAATAATAAATTATGAGAAAAAAAATTAGTTGAATCTAGTCAACTTAAGTTGAGTTGTAATACATAATAGGGGCCTAAGTGTTACTAACTTAAAAAAAAAATGTCTTATCTATAGAGCGCGCACAGTTTAAGGTGGACATTTGAACACAGAAGTATTAAGATTAATCAAAACTTTTTGACAATTTATGTATTCATCATTATTTCTAGTCGTTTTCATTTTATTCTGCCTACATACCAGGTCCAATAACGGAAGCTTTTCTCGATCCCGGGATTATCGGGATTGAAAATCTCAATGCCAGTATTAGTTCGAGATTGAAAATTTTAAAAAATAAATAATTCAAAACGTTTTTAATATAATTTTTTATTATTTATTACTTGAAACTATAAAATGTAAATGAATTCATTTATAAAGCAACAAAAACAAAACTCATTAAGGGTATTTACAATTGCGTTGTTTTCAGTGTAGATAAAAAACTCCATGGTATTGATACCACACTTTACCAATATTTTTTGTTGTTTTACATGAAATTTCTAAAAAAGTGTGGTAATTTTAAGTTGCCCAATGATATGTTTAACGAAAGTTTTACATTTTTATGCCATATATTAATAAAATGTAAAATTGGATAGTTAATATTTTATTTGTTTAACGACCTTTTTGAAGTAAATTTTATCCTAAATTTTGCGGGCTCAAGGTCCAAATTATTAAAAATGAAAAACTTAAATAGTTTTAATTTTTAATTTTAATTAAACCAATATTTCGACTACCGTCGGCAATCATCATCAGGGTAAACAAACTGAAAACATATATGTACATTAATTTTAAACAATTATTTTCACTTGAACAATTTAACTCACAATTTCAAATAATTAAAACATTATAGTAATTAAGAAACATTTAACATCAAAGACATTAAACATTAATATCACAGTTTTTTAAATTTTTGACAATAACTTAGATAAATAAACAAATTGACAAAATTAACAAAAAAGCATCCACTTGTTGTGCCGTCAGGTTCTTAACTATTAATTTTAACATACTTCCTATATATGTGTGCGCATCTGTCTGTGTCTGTTTTGAAGTTAAGTCTCTTTTCTTCCGGTAAGCTTATGATGTGGAGCATTTCTAATGTATATCGTCTCAAGTAATTGTTCTCTTGTTGTAAAATTTCTACAGCGTCAAAATCAGGTGTATGTGCATGTTGCGCACAGTGGGCTGCAAGTGCTGTTTTCTGGTCCAAAGGTCTGCGAGATTTGTGGTCTGATCGATGCGAAGAAATTCTACAAAATGAAGCTGTACAAAGAATTGAAGACAAACTATGACAGTAAAATTAACAAATTGATTCATAACTACTCAAACAGAAACAAATCTAAAGCCAATTTAAAGACATCCATTACGTTCTTAACTAAATGCAGAAAATCAGGATTAACACCGAATTTTTTAACAAACATAGCAAAAAATATAACCAAAATTTTTGAAGACAACAAAAAAGCAACAAATACTGAAAAATTACTCTCAAAACATATACACAATTTTCAAATAAAAATATTAAATCTGCTTATACAACACAAACACAAATTACTGAAATATAATCAAAAAGAAATCAACACAATCACCAAATACATTAAAGAAAATCTAACTAAAGAACATGCACAAGTGTTTTTTAAGAGCGAAAATAAATTAAATGAAACTTTGTCTAACCGCATAAGAGCGAAACAAATCAACAAATACACACAACTCAAAGAGAAACAAAAGCAAGAGATCAACCTACAAATAAACACTGATTGGTTTGTGAACAAATCGGACTACACAATACCAACGAACATACAGTGGCTACTGTCACTCGGACCAAAACACGCGCTCCCAACAACAAAAAAACAAATTCCAATATACAAATGTATAGCTGAGGGGGAAGATTGCATACAATCAATAATAAAAAAAGAAGAGCAAGAAACAGCGAGATCGAGATTTACAACACTAATAGATGGACACATGAACACACTAAGACACGATGCAAGAGATAATACACTATTAGACACAACAAAGGCGGCCAAAAAATTTTTAAAGGAACATGAAAATTTATTAATCCTGAATTCTGACAAGGGAAATGTGACGGTTGCAATGAACAAAGAGGAATATGACAGAAAGATGCGATTACTAGTGAGAGACATTGGAACATATAAAATTTTAAATAGAGACCCAACGCTTACACTGCAACAAAAAAACAATGATTTTGCTGAATTCCTTTTAAAAAATAATGACATTACAATTAACGAAAAAAGAAACATTTGCACGAGTACAGCTACAGCGCCGAGATTATATGGACTTCCGAAAATTCATAAGAATGACACACCACTACGACCAATTTGCTCTTTTATTGGATCACCTTCATACGGACTTAGTAAATACTTAACACACATTTTAAAAAATACAACGCAAAATTCCCAGTACAACGTAACGAATGCAATAGAGTTCAAAAACAGAATAAATAACACATATATATATGACGATGAAACAATAATATCATTTGATGTTGTATCACTTTTTCCCAGCATCCCAACAGATTTGGCGATAAGAATAATAGATAAAAAATGGACAAAAATCAACAAACACACAAAAATAACGAAAGGAAAGTTTATGGAAATAATGAAATTCTGTATAAATGACAGCAGCTATTTTAAATTAAAGGACAAGATTTACAAACAATTAAGAGGAATGCCAATGGGATCGCCAGCATCGCCAGTGATTGCAGATATAATTATGGAGGAGCTATTAGACAAGACACTTGAAACACTTGAGACGAAACCTAGGCTGGTGACTAAATATGTCGATGACTTATTCGCAATAGTAAAAACAGACAAAATACAAGAAACTCTAGACGCACTAAACAAATTTCACAAAAATATTAAATTCACAAAGGAAGAAGAAAATAATGGAAAATTAACTTACCTGGACACGGTTATAATAAGAAAAGATAACAAATTAATTATTGACTGGTTTAAAAAACCCATGGCTTCCGGGCGTCTCATTAATTTTTACTCAAAACATCCCAAACGAGTAATTATAAATACAGCTAACAATTTTATTAGCAAAGTTTTGGACATAAGCAATAAGCAATTTCATCATGACAACATCAACAAAATCAGGACTATATTGCGGAAAAATGAATTCCCAAAAATGACTATAGAGAACTTAATAGACAATTATTATAAAACAAACAAGAAAAATAGAGAGGATAACAACACGAAAATATTCAAGTCTGTGACTTATATCCCAGGTCTTTCAGAGAGATTTATAAGGTCAAATATGTACAACAAAGAAAAAATAAAATTAGCTTTAAAAACAAACAATACATTACAACAATTATACAGCAACACAAAAACAAAAATCGAAAAACTTGACAAATCTAATGTAATTTACAAAATTACATGCAACGGTGACGGGTCCAATGTATGTGACCAGGCATATGTTGGGACAACAAAGAACAAGCTACGGACAAGAATTTCTTCGCATCGATCAGACCACAAATCTCGCAGACCTTTGGACCAGAAAACAGCACTTGCAGCCCACTGTGCGCAACATGCACATACACCTGATTTTGACGCTGTAGAAATTTTACAACAAGAGAACAATTACTTGAGACGATATACATTAGAAATGCTCCACATCATAAGCTTACCGGAAGAAAAGAGACTTAACTTCAAAACAGACACAGACAGATGCGCACACATATATAGGAAGTATGTTAAAATTAATAGTTAAGAACCTGACGGCACAACAAGTGGATGCTTTTTTGTTAATTTTGTCAATTTGTTTATTTATCTAAGATATTGTCAAAAATTTAAAAAACTGTGATATTAATGTTTAATGTCTTTGATGTTAAATGTTTCTTAATTACTATAATGTTTTAATTATTTGAAATTGTGAGTTAAATTGTTCAAGTGAAAATAATTGTTTAAAATTAATGTACATATATGTTTTCAGTTTGTTTACCCTGATGATGATTGCCGACGGTAGTCGAAATATTGGTTTAATTAAAATTAAAAATTAAAACTATTTAAGTTTTTCATTTTTAATAATTTGGACCTTGAGCCCGCAAAATTTAGGATAAAATTGGATAGTTAATTTATTCGCATAGTAACAAAAAGCTACAGTGCGAGGTTCCCAACCACAAATTCTATTTTAAAGGGTGCTCATAATTGTGGTTTTCAACTATGGCAAAAAACCACAATACCACACAGTTGTAAATACCCATATTGTTAATATACACAAAAAAACTTAAATAATATTAATGACTTGCAAATTGTGGTTATTTAAAAAACAAAAAATATAAAAAATAAAACACAGAACAGAAGCTCGTTTCTACAAATCATTCGAAAAGTACTCGAATGAAAGTGACGTACGAGTAAGTCTTTCTCGAACGGTCGAACTCGTTCAGTGTTTCAACTTGAAAAACTCACCACCACATTCATTGCTTTAAGCGATGCTAAAGCCATTTGGAATTCGTAGAACCAATCGAATTTTATAATTTAGCGCTCAAATTCACTTGCCATAATAGACCAAGTAAGAATGAGCTCTATTGACATATTCGATACACCACACTTGCAGAAACAGAGGAAACGGGAATAACGTCATCGTGACGTCAGTTCGAGAAAAGCATACGAGAAAATCATTCGAGAAATGTTATAGAAACGAGCTACAGTTAAAGGTATTATTCTATAAAAGTAAACATTTTTTTTAGATACCGTCTTCATGTTTTTTTGTATTTAAGGCAAATTAAGGTTGGAAGAGGCTTTTCAAAATTAAATTTGTTGTGTTAATTATTTTTAAAGTAATATATTAAGCTCATCAACGCGTCTTATTTTTCATTAGAGAGTTTTGTTCGGTTATTATTACAAATAACACCCGCTGATGAGAAACACCGTTCTAATTCTATGCTAGTTGGAGAAATAGTTGTACGATAATCGTAAGCACTTTGCAAGTTTCGATCACGATTGCCTTCACCACAAAACAGAATTATTTCCTAATTCCAGATTATCTGACAATCCGATGTTGCAAATTGTTCTAAAACTTTACTAAGTCTTTGCCCCAGTGATTCACACTTATCGTCCTAACAATCTTTTTCAGCCTCAATAAAAGGTTTTTCTAATTCTGTATTCAGATCAACTTAAATCAGTATCGACCAAAAAAACACTTGCACTGTTCTTTTAGTTATGTGCTAGTTCGCGCACATTAGGGATGTCAATTGCGGGATCCCGAAATCCTGGGATCTTGGGATCCCGTTCTTTTTTAAGACCCGAATATCCCGGGTTAATTTTTCAAACAATTTTTCAAACTTCCATCACATATATTCCCCTTTCAACGTTCAACGATCGAAGTAACAAGCGTTGAGGCGGAGCGGTGCTTCTTCTCTGCAGGTCTTATGTGCAATAAATTAAGGTCTAAGTTAGGGGATTAAACAAACCATTAATGCTTTAATTTCATAAAGATCGTATTTTGATCAAAAGAAGGAATATTTTTACTGAGCTCTAAATAGAAAGGGTATTGCATTTATTTTTTACTTAAATGGATTGACTTTTTTATTTTAATTTGAATGTACTATAGCATATAAATAAAGGGATGTTTTAGGCCAAAGCGGTTAAAGTTAAGGCATATTTTAGAAGATGTTTTCTAAAAAATTTTATTGCATACACAAAAAATTTAATTTGCATGTTAATTTTACATCATCACGCTGAAATAAAATGCTTTCGAAAAAAGACTCTTGAATGCACATCTTTTACCAAAATGGGAAATTAAGAAAATTACGGAGCGTGGAAAAAAGTGCAAAAAATTTACATTATATTTGACCATATTGTGGCGTGTGAAACCTAGAAAAATTTTCCAAAGACGCTGATTTTGGTAAAAGATGTGTAGAATTACAATAGGAACAGATTAAAGAAATTTTCATTGGTCGATTAGTTTGTTTTCAGTAGTGTAGCCAGTTTTGAAAAGGTATGTTTCAAGAAAAATCATGCTTTAAGTTACTCTCCTTAGTTAAATTTACTCTGGCGCACCAGGTTTGAAGCGCTTTAGAATCTGTATTATAAGCGAAATTGATAACTGAACAATAATCAATCTAAAAAATTAAATTTTAAAAAAATTGTTGTTTAAATACTGATTTAAAATAATTTTATGTAGGCAGTTACTGCTAAAGCTTAGTATGCTGTAAGTACAAACATTTTTAGGCATTTAATTGTACACGCGAAATTTTGGTGTAGACTCAACACTAACACATACTTAACATAACGTGTTTGTTGAATGTGTTAGTTGAACATTATTGTTGAATGTCAAATTTCCACACCAATTAAATATATGGCCATATAAAAGCCAGCGAAATTTTGACATTTTAACTTTCCAATCATGGTTGTGAATTTGGCTGCATTGAACAATTTTTTCGGTTCAACAGCGTACTAACCAACAAAAAATATTACGCTACCTTTTCGCTGTCAAAAACGCGATGCATTTCTTACGGAAAATTTCTTTTCGCTTGTACAGCATACTAAGCTTGAACCAAAAATATGTAATTGTGTATGTATTACAAAACTATGTTATAAATTACTGAAGATATATGATTGGTCAAATTTTATGTTTGGTTTTTTTTTTGTTTTTTGTTGAATTGGTACAAATTGTGCTATATATACATACAGCTGCGGTCAAAATAATAGTAGCGCCCTTATATTCATACATGTTTGGATAAATAATACTAGTATACGAATTTCGGATCCGGTAAGTCCATTTTCATTCCTATATGTACTGTAAAATAAAAAATAATATTTTGTATTCTAGAAAAATATCAGATTTTTCATAAGTATATCAATCGCTTTCGTGTCATGTGCTGTAGCGGAGAAAAAATTTTGAGATTATCCAAAAAAATATCTACAAATTTTGTATCTTTTGTTTTAGCGGAGCTGTTACTGTCCAAAGTTAGAATTTAAATAAATACTGTTGATTAAGTGTATTTTTACATGAAAAAAAGACATTTTAAATTTGGACGATTACAGCTCCGCTAAAACAAGATACAAAATTTATTGATATTTCGTTGAGTAATCACAAAATTTTAGCTCAGCTGCAGCACATGACAGGAAAGCGATTGATATACTTATGAAAAATCTGATATTTTTTCTAGAATACAAAATATTATTTTTTATTTTATGGTGAGTAGTTTAGATTCTAGATCAATAATACTAAACACGTACCAAAACCGTAAAACACCCTGTATCTTGAAAGTTTTACAATATAGGAGGAAACTGAGTACGGAGTTGGAACGAGTGTTGAAAGTACATATAGGAATGAAAATGGACTTACCGGATCCGAAATTCGTATACTAGTATTATTTATCCAAACATGTATGAATATAAGGGCGCTACTATTATTTTGACCGCAACTGTATATCAATTTGATACAGAGTATGTACTATAAAAGAATAGAAATGAATGTGTTGTACTTTTTGGCAAAAAAAAAATAACGAAATAAAAACTTCTTGAATTTCGAGACGATCCCGGGATCCCGGGATTATATTTTCAGATCCCGAAATTCCCGGTATCGAAAAAACTCAAAAAATTGCCATCCCTAGCGCACATGTGAGAGCGACAGAGACAGAGAGGGTTCACGATGCAAATTGAAATAATTGCATTTACATGAATATTTGTAATAAATTTTTTTTTAAATCCCGTGATTTAAAAACTCTTACATCGTCCGGGATCCCGGAATTGACTTCCCTACTATATACATATTAGCTAGTTTTTTTAAGAAAAGGAATTATTTCATTTTTAATTTAAGCATGTGTTATGACAACATTTATATATATATATTTATTTATTTATTTATTTGTTAACGTCTATGGATAATATCCTTACAGACTAAGCAAACATAATTTAATAAGTAATAAAAATAAAGATTAAAACTAGTTTCTATCTAACAGTGTAATAGTGGTTTTAAAAGCAACTTTATTCATAGAAAAATCGAGTAAGTTATTATTATAGATACTGTTTAAAGCTATAAGAGCTCTATTAATTGGCTCATTAGTGGCATAATTAGTTCTATGACAGCTAATGTAAAAATAATTCGAGCTCCGTAACGATTTTGCGGAATATTAAACGATATTAATTTAAGTAAGTTTTCACAAATAACATTTCCATTAATCAGATCATAAATAAACATGATACTATGCAGTAGTCTTCTATCCTCGAGAGATGATAGACCAATAAGCAACCGACGTGTCCTATATGAGGGAAGAGGTTCAGGAAAAATAAAAGAGCGCAAAGCAAATTTTAAGAATCTTTTTTGAACTTTTTCCAGTCTAGCAATATGTATCGAGTAAAAAGGACTCCAAATAAATGAAGCGTATTCAAGGCTAGATCTAACAAGGGAAGTATATAATGTTTTTAGTGTGTAAGGGTCAACAAACCCAACACTGTTTCGCCTAAGAAACGCTAAAAGTGAATATGCTTTGGGGATAATTCTATTTATGTGAGAGCTAAAAGTTAAGCTAGAATCAAAAATTACACCAACGTCACGAATTTCAGATAATGTGGCTAACTTAGTGTTATCAAAATTATAATCAAAAATAGTTGGTGAGTGGAGCTTGTAATAAGAGACAACATAACATTTTCCGAGGTTAAGAGATAATTTGTTTTGTTTAAACCAGGAAAAGACATTATCAAGATCAGACTGGAGACGAGAAGCGTCACAATCACTTTTAACTTTAAGGAAAACCTTAATATCATCCGCGTAAAGTTAAAATTGAGCATTAAGAAAGCATTTAGAAGCATCATTAATGAATATAACAAAAAGTAATAGTCCAAGGATGCTACCTTGTGGAACCCTAGACACTGCTAAAAATGGCGAAGATTTTGCATTGTCATCGACAACATAAGAAACCCTATTTGAGAGGTATGAACTCATCCAAGATAGAAAAATGGAATGAAAATCAATCTTGGCAAGCTTGAGCAATAAAATAAAGACCTGTCCACTCAAAATCTGTACACACAAATCGCGATAAATCTCATAAGCAAAATATTGGCACAAAAATGTTATTTTTGTTTCAGATAAGTATATTTTAGATAGATATTTTCAGATAGAGTATTTATTAAGCTTTCAAAAAAGTAATACAAAATTTTATATATCATTATTATGTATAAAATTTCGAGCGTGCCTCTTAATCGGCAACATCAATCGTTGAACATCTGCTCTGGTGACCTGGGCAGCATATTTGTTCCACTTGAGTAACATCGATTCCGGTTTTTTTACGACTCCTCCATATTTCCTCAGTTTGTATTTAACAATTGCCCAATATTTTTCGATTGGGCGCAACTGGGGACAGTTTGGAGGATTGAAGTCCTTTGGCACGAAATCTACATTATTGGTTCGATACCAATTTATGGTTGTCTTCGAATAATGTATCGACGCCAAATCTGGCCAAAACTTTACAGCAGATCGATGGTGACGAATAAACGGCAATAAACGTTTCTCTAGACACTCTTTCCTGTATGTATCAGAGTTCATTGTTGCTGATGTTACATACGCCCGACTCTTCAGACCACAACTGCATATGGCTTGCCAGATCATTACCTTCCTTGCGAATTTATCAACCTTTTTATATTTAAATTTGGAGGAGACACTAAAACGCTTCTTTGCAGCATAAAACTTTTGTCCTGGAAGCTGTTGCAAATCAAGTTTGACGTATGTTTCATCGTCCATAATTAAACAACCTTTGAATTTCGTAAAGACTTTATCGTAGAGTAATCGAGTGCGCTTTTTGGCCGACAAATTTTGTTTATCGGACCGGTTCGGGTATTTAATAGCTCGATACGACTGATAGCCTGCTCCCACTCGTATTCGCCGAGCTGTGCTCCTGCTGGTTTTGAATTTTTTTGCCCGATCATTGTCGGAGAGACCTGGGTTATTTTTAATTGAGGCAAGGATGCTTGCCTTTAATTTATTGTCAGATTTGGTTTTTTTTCCACCGGTTTTTGGCTTTCTTTCGATGCTCAAAGATTCTTTATACCTTTTTAAGACACTACAAACTGTTGTCTTTGAAATTTTTAATACTTTTGCTATCTTATTTCCGGACCATGTGGGATTTTCAACGAATTTGTTCACAATTAATTTCCGAGCGGCTAACTCCATCGTGAAAAAATTAGTAACTAACATGCAAATCATGGCAAACTTCAAACAGATAACGGGAATATTATTTTTAACGGAAGGGTACCAATTTTTTTTAGTACAACTTCGAAATGACCCTGTAGGAATCACTAGAGTATGTACAGATTTTGCATGGACAGGTCTTTATCGTGTGACAACCTGTCAAAAGCCTTAGAGATGTCATAGTAAACGACATCAAGTTGGTTCCGATCTTCAAAAGAACAGATGCAGTAATTTGTGAAGACACTCAGGTTAGTTGTAGTTGACCTGCCAGATACGAATCCATGTTGGTTTGGACAAATTGAGTTTTTTACTATTATACTTATATAAATAAAGACTACATTTTTTTCCAGGTAAACTGTAAAAGTACTATGCTACTTTTTACTTTAATATGTTTTAAAATATCATATTTGTTCGATCTTCCACTTGAATAGGTGTAGTGACCGTAACCTCAGAGGCGAATTTATCATTGGGCGCCTAAGGCTTACAAAAAATTTGCCGCCCTTACCATGTTACCGTACATGCCTTCGTATCTTCGATAGGATCTCGGCCATTACTTAATTTTAACCCTTTCAGTGGATTTGCCCAATATATTATTGGACACGTCAGAAAGTAATTTTTATATTTATTTTGCAACGCTTTTTTTAAATCAAATCGTTTGGTGCTTTGAAAAAAAGATGAACAAAGACAATAAAAATAAATTTAGAGAGCTATTTAACATTAAATTCAGTATTAATTTCGATTTTGTGCCGAAGAAATAAAAAAAAGTTTTATATTTATAAGGCCTATTTTATAAGAAAAAATCAACCGGAAAAATCATCTTTTTATGCTCTTAATTAAAGTATATTAAGAGGGTTTGAAAAACAAATATCTAAAGTGTTAAAAAACCTTCAAAGGATTAAAAAAAAAAATTTACCGAACAGGAGCAAACCGGATAAAAAAAATTTTCTTTGTACAAGCTTGTAAACGTAAATAGCGCAGGTAAAAATCAAAAGTATGTTTTTAATTTCTTAGCATCTAAATGATAGGAATATTACCTCAAAAAAATTATTTTGTTCTTAGTTTAGCCTAGCCATTGAAAGGGTTAATAAATTTTATTAAATATTTTTATTTATTTAAATTTATGTTAATTTTTCGTATTTTAAATGACATAATTTACCAATTACATACTTATTTTACTTAAAAAGTGTGATTTTTTAAGAGGTATAGAACCTTTTTCAAATAAAACACAGAAATATTAAAACGGCCATTGTTTTCGCTTTATTAGTTCGCAAATTTTATGGCATTTAGACTCTAAGCACTGCTTCGGTCCAATTTTACACCAATTTTTCAAGCATAGCCAACCTTATCTCGACAATAACGCGCCAAATATTGATTACAACCGGTATATCGTAGAGCCCGAACAGAACCAAGGCGGATGTCGGTTGTCGGATTCGCCGTGCTACAAATTACATGAAAATATATGCAGCCGCCAAAAATGAAATCGCCGTAGAAATGCATGACGGGAAAACGCCAGAATAGAATCTATTCTAATTTCTCTCTGACGGGTGTCGGATCTCTCTCTGAGTGACTTAAATGTTGCCATATTTTTGCTAAAGATTGGGTACGTTCAGTGTTATTTTCTTAGTTTTTACTATGATCTGACAATCTGTGTTTGTGCCTGTGTTGCATTCATGTGAATTCAAAGCATAATATAAAATAATTTGTATCATTCCCAATATAAAATGCAACCGTGATCCGACAACCGACAACCGCTCCTATTCTGGACGTGTTCTCAACGGATTTCGCAGAGAGAGGCCCGCCATCCGACATCCGCCTTGGTTCTGTTTGGGCTCGTAAGTGGTTTATAGACCCAGTGACCAGGTGGCCAATTGGTAGGTCCATTTTTTGATTTGATTTAGTCACATAAAATTCGTCCTAATAAAGTGATGGTAATTTTGTTTCAAAATTGCATTTGTCTAAACTATTTGAATGGGTTTTATAATCAAACGAATTTATTTAAAAAAATTTTGCTTCAAAACCGCAAAAATAGAATATATTTTTCAGCAAGACCGTTTTATTTCTAAATTTATCAATACATTTTTGTATCACAAGAAATTTTCATATAATAAAACTCAATTATCCTGGGATTTTGGGGACTTAAAAAATCCGGAATCCCTGTTTTGCCATCCCTAGTTACAAGTGAAGCCAAGACACAATGCGTAGATGTGGCGCAAGAATTCACTAAGAATAGAAATGCACCAACGAAATATAATTAAAATAGCTTGAAGCTGTCTTAATCTCTTGATGAAATTACGCAATGCGTGCAAACTAGCGCAGCGCAAAAACTAATATTAGAATTAAACAATACAAAATTACAGCGATAAAACAAAAATAGGCAATTATTTAAGAAGTTATTTTGAAAACAACGTGGAGGCTTCGAATTGGCACACAAATATGTACAGCCAGGCAAGTGTTTTTTTCTAATTGTGGGACATAAAAAAGCCAACGACACCAGAAAACTGCATAGAGGTGGTCGTGAGAATTTTCCACCAATGCGTCATCATTTCAATTAAGGAATTCTTAGTGGGATTTGTTGGAAGGGGTCTTTTGGGTGTAAAAGCTAAGCATAGTGCTCAAAATTAAATAAAATGAACAGAAAACATATATAATTTTGTAACAATTTCTATTTCAGATTCTTAACATCGAATAAATCCCACGCAGCACGGTACTGCACAAAAGTTGGCAAATATGGCAACTTTTTTGTCATGAACTTTTGTTGAAACAAGCAATGTAGATATAAAAATGGAATTGCTGAATATAGAAAAATTCTAACGCGCAAGCCGCAAATATTAACGCACTCAAGAACAATACCTTGAAAATTACCAACAACTAAAATGGCGTGAAAATGCGCATTTTCTTTCCATCTTGCCATAAAATATATTTAAAATTTTTCACACAAACTGCGACGCTGGCGCTCCACATTTCAAGGCTAATAAGTTTTTCCTGCGTTCTCTTGTTCACATTTTCCGTGGCTCCGGTTTTTTGGAGTCACCACCAAAGCTTTATATTTTGCCATCACCTTTTTATTTAATTACTCACTTTTATTTGCTTCACTTTTATTAAATTTTAATCCGTAGTTTTCTTCAAGGTTTCTGTATTTTCTTATTCGCAATTCAAGCACAACGTAGCGCTAGCACTCCAGACGTTTATTTTTTGTTTAGTTAAATTTTCACAAACACTTCAAGAAACGCGCTTTAAATTGAAAAGAACACATGAGTTTACACTTCCACGAACAAAATACGAATGAAGTTAAAAAGCAAACGCCAAGAAGCCGCAAATATTTTCGTTCAATATTGAATGAAAAGTTGAAAGATACAATTTTGACAATTCTTATGAGTCTCATGTTATCCCTTTCACACCTTAAGCGCTTGCTTATAGATGACTTGATGTCGTTTCTCTTGAAAAAAATACAAAATAAGTGCAAAAATAAGTATGACGTCAGTTAAATAAACACCGAAAAGCAAAGCACTGGGTTGCAGTACTTTTATTTATTAGTACTATTTAACGAATGCATTTTTCAAAATAATTAGGGATTTCACAAGCTGTCGTATTGTGGAATTGTGCACTTTTTACAGCAATTGTAAAATTGTCGTTGGATTCCCTTCAAACTAATGGAACATTTTACCTTTAGAAAAAATGGTCTTTTATAATTTTTCTTCAAAATGTGTATTTACAGCTAAAAAAGCTAAAAGTGAAAAAATTAAGGGTCACTCTCAATTCGTTAAGAAGATATATGGGTCCAAAGTTAGAAAAAATGGCCTTAAAAGCATGTTATATGGTGTTAAATTTTTTAACAAAACTTATATTTATGGGTATTAAAACAAAGGCCCTTGAAATGTCCTAATTTGATGTAAACCCGAAGTTTTTACATTAAATATGGTTAGTGAATAAGTAGCATTGTGATTTAGAAAATAAGAAGTGTTTTTCATAATTGGTCTATTTTTAAGACTATAATTCAAAAAATGTTTCAAAGTAATTATATTCATACGTTGTAAGTAATTATATTCATACGTAATGAAATAAGCTGAATAAGGGAAAAACATACATAAAAAATCGCGCGATATTTGCAATTGTACTCATACGTTATGTTGATATTAACGAAATAGGCGAAAATGTTTTGATATATTAAGGTGGAAGACAAAATTAAATAAAACAAATTTTTTGTTGAGAAAATCATTTAGGTTAGAAACGAAATAAGCGTCGCAAGCGAAAAATTGTTATAAAAAATCGAGCGATTACCTAGAGTAGTAGCCTTAATAGTGTAATTCCAGAGGGTTGGAGGCGTAGACCTATGAAAAGTGAAACACTCACATTTAGATATATTCGACGGGAGATTATTTATCTCACACCAAGACATTACCGAGTCAATATTATTCTGCAGCAATGCAAAATGATTTACACTTTCGTAGTGATAAACAAAATCGTCTGTAAACAAAAGTGAACGCGAGTTTTTAATAAATTTAAGGAGATCGTTGATAAATATTAAAAATAATAAGGGTCCAATATGACTACCCTGTGGTACACCAAAGGTAACAAATACATTGTTCGACAGGAAATTATATATTCTGTATATAGTCCTGTCCTGCTTAATATCAATATTGAATCAGTGGAGGTTCCTGTTGTTGAATTTGATTCTGGAAAATCATTTAAAAATATGAAATGGAAATGATGAGTTGTTTCATAGCTTTCCTCCTCATTCTTATAATCTTGCGAATTCTGATATTGACTTTTACATCAACTCCTTTAATAAGATTTTATTAGAAATGCTTGATAAACATTCTAAGGGGGCCTGAATTTGTTTCAAAAAATATAAAAATCTTCCTAAGGACATAGAAAATCTTTTCAAAATAAAACATGTATAGCAGAAACAGTTCTACCACTATACTTTCAACAGAAGGAGCAGAGAGTATATTGAGTTTTCAGAAAGGGTGGGCCTACTGAAGAAAATAATCTACGATAAAGTCAGAATTTGGCTCAATTCAAAATTTAGAAAGAGACTGGAGGGAATTGCCCCAAGTCCTTACGCCTTTAATGAGGTCTTTAAAATGATTGGAAGAAGGAAGAACTTTTGTTGCAACAGGGTTGTTAATAATGGAAACACCATAACTGAAGAGCAGGAAATAGTCTTGGAATTTGAAAACTATTTTTGTAAATGTAAATGAGGTCAGAGACACGGTCCGGTCAGCTAGAGCTCTTAGAACTCAAAATATTTACATTTTTGATAACAGCCTTTCGGCGATATCGCTTCCTTCTGACACAATTTTTACTTCTCAAGTAGAAATTGCAGAAATTTTACATAGTGTGAAGGCTAAGAGATCTAGCGGCCCGGACTCTAACTACGCGTTGAAAAATATTTCATTGAATGCAATCAAATTCTTTACAACCATATTCAACAACTGTATTAAAAATGGCTATTTCCCTTCCTTATGGAAAAAAGCAAGAGTTCTTTATTTATTAAAAAATCTAGTATTTTTCTTTTGAACGACTTTCGACCTATCTCACTTCTGTCCAATGTGGGAAAAATATTTTAAAGAGTGATTATGGCAAGATTGGAGTCCCTGAAGTTATTCCTGTTGAGTTCATCTCCGATTTACAATTTGGTTTCAAGAAAAAGCATTTCACTGTTCATGCATTACTAAAAATGCGTAATGATATTACTATCGGAGTCAGGGAAAAAAATGCACGGTGGCGTGTTCACTTGATGTAGAAAAAGCTTTTGATAACGTCTGGAGGGAGGGATTGTTATTTAAAATTATCAGATTGAATTTTCCAGCTCAGATCTTCCATATTTTGGATAGTTTCTTAACTAACAGAAAATGTTTTATTCAGATGCAAGGAACCCCTTCTAACATCTGTGATAGGTTAAGTGGGGTTCAGCAATGGGTCCTTAACTTTTTAACATTTTTATGCACAACTTCCCTCACGTTAATGAATTCAATGACGTAACTGCCTCTACAGGATTACTGTTTGAGGATGATACTCTCGTTTACGCTAAAGGTGACTACCCGCTAATGGCGCTAAGAAAACTTGAAAACCATGTTGACAAAATAAATACTTTCTACAAAAAATAGGGAATAAATATCAATAATCTTAAAACGGATTGCATTTGCTTTAGGAACGCTAGCGGCAAGGGCAAGGAAGGGGTGATTAGAGAGAGCTGCAATCTATCAATGCGTATCGATGACAATTTGGTCTCTTTTAAAAATAACATGAAATATCTTGGCGTAAATTTTAGTGCTTTGTTAAAGTTTAACCAGCATGCAAGGAATAATATTAACAAGGCCAGGTTTCTGACATTATTATGCCGCTTCTTTATAGCAACAGCTTGCAAAAGACAACCAAACTCCTTCTTTACAAAACCATCATTAGACCGGTGCTACTATATGCATTCCCTTGTTGGTTCAGTAATGGTTGCAGGTGAAATGGAAAAATTAGAGAGGAGAGTCCCCAGGTTATGCGTCAATTTGAATTTTGAATCTAGAAATCAAAATGTCTTGAACATATCGTTGTATAAAGAAGCGAGTGTTTTACCAATTATCAGTTATGCGACATCACTAATGAAAAGATTCATTTTTAATATGAGCCTTTCTGAGAACGAAATTGTCAGGGAAATCCCTCCTCTCAGTCAGAGGTTTCGTGGTATTCTTCGCTTTATCAGTCTCCAATTGGAGTGATGATGGAAGATCTCGAGTCTAGCCCTGATGGATCGCCCATACCTTACTTTTTGAAAACCCTTCCTGGACATAACCGGGGATAAATTTTGTTTCTTTTTATTTCATCTTATTTCAATTCGTTCTATGGAACATTTTTAGAGAAAACACTAATGATGTTGGAGGACAAAGCCTACTTTTTATTAATATTTTTATTATTATTTTTCATAAAACTCAAGTACCTTACTTTATTATTTAATCTATATATGCCTTATTGTACTGTACGATGGTTACCGTAAGATAAAAAAAAACAAAAGAGAATTATATAACTATATATAACTGAATTATTGGATTTTAAATTTATTAATTACATGTTTTTATATATTTGTTCTTCAAAGTTAAGTTATAGTTTCCATGAGGAAATATAATTGCTGTTCATGTTTTCAATCTTTATACTTTTTCTAATATTGCACTATTGACTTTATTCAACGACAGTATATAAAATAAAACTATGAATTATTAGCGATAGCTATTTTGCTTTGTTAAAATTATATGTTACGAAAGCTTATCGTATTTTCCTTGTTTGTAATTGTTACACAATTTTGCTGTGTATCCGTTTTTAACTTCAAAGTTATACTACTGAATTGACTTATCTATTATTGTACTCTTTTACTCATAGCAATCTTAATCGAGAAAGTAGCAACGACTTTGTATCGTATAAAGTAGATTTAATTTTAGCATGCCAAACTATCACGGTCATGCTGGTCGTTGTCTCACTCTTTCTTATGTTAGTTTTTAGGAATTTGTACATACACTTCCCAAGTAGAATTTTGCGACCACAGGTTACTTAGGACACACTTTTTACACGACGACGTTGCAAAATATTTTGTGGGAAAAGTTTGTGAAAATTCCTACTTAGTTTTATTTTCGTTTTAGAAATAAAATGTCACACAATTACGTTATTTTTACTATATTGGCACAATTCCAATATTGTGACCATGCCTTCAATGTGACTTTCCTTTTTAATACTACTTTACCACTAGGTCACAGAATGTTGTAACGATTTATCAAGTTTTACCTTAAAAAAATGCATCACTCAACTATAGAATTATAACTTCAGATTTAACCATTTTGTAACACTTAGCTAATTGCGACCAAAGTGTAGCCTCTTTCTATTTAAAATGGTTAAAACATTTTTTATTAGCATATGAAATTATTATAAAATTTTCTGAATTTATCTTGCGCTTACATTTTTAAGAAGTTTTGGCTGTTATTTTACCGAAAAATCTTCTTTCCCATCTACATTTAGCTCCAAAAAATATCCAAGACACATAATATTATGTTGTACTCCTATATTTTATATAAACTATAGTTATAAAATAATTTATTATATTTATGGCTGTAAACAAAATTGGCAACTCTGTAATGCATTTATACTAAAATGTAATAAGTAACTTCAAAGTAATTTTCACTAACACAATGTCGGCGTTGTGTTGCACCACTTTCGAAACATACTGATCTCTGTAACGTAACAAATACGTAACATCATGTCAATGTTGACACAAAAATAAATGCTACGACGTCGCTGCAACCCAAATATGGACAATAAGTTCTAGTTGGGTCGCATGATGCTATAAATTTATTTCTCAGTGAGCAGGAGTAAGACTTGTCTTTATTAATATGTTAGCCATGTGGCATTCAGTTTGTTAATTTACTTGATACGATAACAGATTGTGCAGGCCATACTATAATAACAGCTTAGTTTACAATTAAGCAATTGTTTGTATAGATCTTGTAATATCGTTTTGTTATGCCGTGGTTATGCTAGCCAAACATGATTGCCGAACATTTTTTGTTGTTATTGTTTCACGTATAAAATGAAGAAATGAACTTTTTCTCATATTCATTTTCTCGCTCTCGGACCGAACATTTTGATTGCTGATTGAAACGCCAAACATGCCGAACTTTCCAGTGTTGGCTGTAGTAATTTTGTATAATAGCATTAAAAAAGTAGGTAAAAGTATTAAAAAGTGAAGTTGATTATGTCTTCAAGTAACCCTTATCATAAACAGCTAGCTAGCATGTCAGATATATGCAAACCATTTTGTTTAAGATATTATAAGAAAAATTCAGAGTAAGTAATATTAGTTCGTTAATTTTAAGTACAAAAATGCAAATTAGGGTTGTGCTTTTTTGTGTTTTGACATACTATTACATATAATGCAACTGTGCCACCAATCATAGCATAACCACCAAACAATCATTTCAGCGAAGAGAATAAATTAACAAAAATGAACACCGAACATGTTTGGCTAGCATAACCACGGCATTAAACTCAATAAATTACTACTACTACTGCTATTTTGAAAACACTTTCGAGTACAGATGGCAGCACTAAGTAGCTTTCGTTCAATCTAGCGCAATTTTGACAACGAAACCTGATATCAAAGACACGAGCCGGTACGTTGAAATTTATTTGGCCATTATACGATGCAAAGTGTTTTTATGATTTAAAAATGTTGTTTGGAACAGATCTTAAAAAAGATTTGTAAAAATTGTTAATTGTACAAAATTAATACTAAAAATAAATCTATATGGGCCTTTGTAAACTGGCGTTACGAACGATTTGTACGAAAAAATATTAAAAATAGAATGAAAAAGTCTAATTTTTAAAATATTTTTTATATTTTTGTAGTACATACTTTAGTAGCACTATATTAAGTACAAAAAATGACAACAAACGGAAGTGATTTTTGGCTAGAATTACAAAATTTGCAAAACTCTCTGAATTAGACAAGACTTTATGTACACAACTTTTTTAGAATGGTTTGAAATAACATAAGTCTATTTTCCAAGTGTTTAAATTTAAAATTCTTCTCTGGTTTTTTTTTATTAGGCTTTTTGATTCGGTGTGATGTTACTGGCGTTACGTTACTTAAATTTCCATTGGGGTTTCAGTTGGGTAATTCAGTAATTAGGTCAGGTACCGTACCGGTTATGGTTTTTATCAAAAAAGTCCGATATTAACAGTTATCATTTAACTTTTATTTTTTCCGACAAAAATACTAGTTATTTAATGCCTTTTATTTTTCGGGCAAAAATAACTGCTACTTTTGACTTTTATTTTTTTGGTCAAAAATAACAGTTATTTTGTGCCTTTTATTTTTTCGGTCAAAAATATCAGGCAATTTGAATTTTTTTAAGGGCCACTTGAACAGCAAAAAAGTTTTATGCAATTTTTATCGTCTCATTAGCGCGCACATTTTGAGCTATAAAACTTTTTAGTTTTTAAAATTTTTTATTCGGCCTTTGAAAAAATACTAATTGCCTGATATTTTTGACCGAAAAAATAAAAGGCACAAAATAACTGTTATTTTTGACCTAAAAAATAAAATGTAACAGTTATTTTTGCCCGAAAAAATAAAAGGCAAAAAATAACAGTTAATTTTAATTTTTATAGTAACAGCCAAAAATATAAAAGGCATTTAATATTCGCGAAGCTGCTGCCATTGCGATAATAATGATATATTTAAAAAAGTCCTCTGGCCACTTTTTCGTTATGCCTTTTTCATCTGAAAATTTTAAAATAACAGTTATTCTCGGTCCCTGAAATAGGTAGTTAAGTAATTATGCAATTTAGTAATTAAAAAACTAATTTAATATATTGTCCTTTCCTTGCCTCAACTATTTTTTCATGACCTTTACCGAATGCCTTGCATTTCTACTAAAACAAAAAGTTTACGAAACATTTACGAAAAAGAAAAACTAAATTCATTTGTGAAACAGTGCAGAAGATTTGATCATCATAATATATGAATTTATGTATAAATTGCTTAAATTAATAAAATTAAAATATTACTCTTAGATAATATCATAAAATAACAAGTTTTCAATAAGTTTTAATTTTTTGGTCACGGTGACTTTTCTGTGGAAATGTCCATATGCATTATTTTGTTTTTCAGTACTCTGATAAGCTCGCAAAAGGAAATAATGCTTTTTTTATTTTTTAACTAAAACGAATTGGTACAAACGATTGTATTTTTTTAACAATAAAATTGTCATAAAATATTCAAGCTCTTAGCGATAAGATAAGCAAAAATTAAATTAATTCAAATCTTCAAGTATCACGATTATTTAAAAGTTATTCTTTAGCGGCTTCTTGTAGTTAAGCTATCAAACATGATCGGCAAGCTATTAAGCCTATACTTTGTTTCTACCTCTAGTTAAAAAAAAAAGAAATTTGAGTGGCAGAAAAGTAAATGTCTATTATTTCACAACTGTTTAATTTGTAGTTTATTTCGAAAAACACGCACATAGAATTAAAGCTTTAAAGCATCGATTGCAAAATGCATCATCAAATAGAATTATTTATTTATTTATGGTTTTAAAATAAATTATTCGATACAATTAAATCATTTAATAGTTGTTTTCTTGCTACTGAATTGCTTTCATAGTTTGTGTGAATAAGACTAAAAACATGATGCTACAATTCGGGGGAAGGGGAGGAAGAGGGAAGCTAGGGTTATTAGTTCAGCTTCAGTTTTTAATCATCCTTATCCTTGTTGAATAAAGCGGCTGTATCCAACTTGGGTGATGGTTTGCTCGACAAACCAGCTAACAACTTCTTGATCTCAGCAATAGCACGACCTGGATTTAAGCCTTTCGGGCAGGTGCGAGTGCAATTCATAATAGTATGACACCTGTATAGTTTAAATGGATCATTTAAACTTTTCAAGCGCTCCCTAGTGCATTCGTCACGCGAATCGATAATCCAGCGATAGGCTTGCATAAGCACTGCCGGTCCCAAATACTTTTCCGGATTCCACCAGTACGATGGACAAGCAGTGGAGCAACACGCGCATAGAATGCACTCATACAAGCCATCCAACTTGTTGCGATCTTCAATCGATTGTAAGTACTGTGCTTGACCCTTGCGATCTGCATCAGAGCCCCTGGGGAAAAAACAAAAGTAGACATTAAAGATGGAGCGTAAATTTAATAAAGAAAAAAACTCACTTTCGCTGCAGCCAGGGTTCGATTGAGGTATATTGATCATAGAAGTTCTTTAGATCGGGCACCAAATCACGAATCACATACATGTGAGGTAGAGGATAAATCTTCAATGGTTTTGAAGTGTTGGTGTCAATTGAGCTGAAAGGAATTCAAATGAAAAATCATTGTCAAAATCAAAAAAGCTCTTAACACATTCCTCTTACCTAATGCAAGCCAACGTATTAACACCGCCAATATTCATTGAGCAAGAGCCACAGATTCCTTCGCGACATGAACGACGGAAGGTCAATGTTGGATCTATTTCATTCTTGATTTTAATCAAAGCATCCAAGACCATGGGAGCACATTCGTTGAGATCGATTTCATAGGTTTGCATACGTGGCTTCTCGCCTGGCTTGTCTGGACTCCAACGGTAGACCATAACCTTCTTCATTCTTGGAGTCTTCGTCTTTGAAGGAGGTGGTGGTGCTGGTCCACCAGCTGCTGGTGGAGCTCCTTTTGCTGGTTGAGCTCCTGCTGCTTGACCTGCACCTCCAGGTGGTGGAGGTTGCGATGGAGGAGGCTGAGGTGAGCTTGTAGCCCCACCAGCCGAATTCAGCTGTGATCCAGTGTACAGCAAACGCAGCTAAAATAAACACTTTCATTAATCATTATGAAGGTATATAGAAGGATATGAATAAAATAGCATTTAGTGGCAGACTGCAAACAGCTGACCGCTTGTGCGCCGACTAGTAGTGCGCATTTTCTTAACTGTTGTGAAATTCACAAAAATTTATTTTGTTACATAAAATAAAATAAAAATTGGAGTCGCTTGAATGCAATAACTGAGGAAATTTCGGAAAAGATTAATTTCCCACATATTGCAAACAATAAATATTATGTAATCATGCAGATTTTTTTCGTACGTGTTTTTTTAGTTAAAATCCAATACTAGTTTGGATGAACGTTTGGACATTTGTGAGTTGTGAAAAGCAGAGGTGCGGCTTCTTGGTTTTGTTTGGAAACTTTCTTGAGCTGCTTGGAATTTCAAATGCTTTGTGTATGGACACAGAGGAGTATCTTTCTTTTCCTTACCTGCTGACGTCCGACACGACTAAGGATTATCCTTGCCTCGTTGACCATAGCAGCCATCCTGTTATTTTTTGTTTTCTTTGACTAAACCAGTTATTCAACAATTTATTGAAACGTCGCTGCGTCCGCAAATGTTCTCGTCGAAAATTAAATTTTGTTTTAGGTTTTTGACGTGCACGAAATATATTTAGAAAAAAAAATGAATGTCCAACAAAGTAGCAGGGGTTTAAAACGTTTGGGGGAAAATGTCTAAACTCAGGGTTGCGGTTTCAATGTGCTGCCAGATTACTGAGACTAATATAATAATAAGTTCAGCAAAATCCCTTTATAATAATAAGTCTGTTTCCGTACGCACACTGTGTGACTTGTGAGTCGCTATTTTCTGTTTCCGTACGTTTGTTTAAGAAATGGGAGAAGAAGAACAAGCATAAAATCGCTCTCTCGAGCACAGAATGTGCACAGAGAGTGCTAGAACTCAAGACTTCGAGTAAATTTAGAACAAGCATCAATAAGAAGAAGCATCAAGAAGAACAAGAAAATGTCAAATGTTTGTTTATGTTTTTCACAAATATTCACAAATTGTGCTGCTAAAAATAAATTTACAAAGTGCAGTTCCTTTTGATCTTCCAATTTTTAGCTATAAATAAATTTAAAGTAATTATATAACTTAAAACATAGCTTAAAAGATTTTATAGCTTAAAAAAATTTGACTCGTCTGCTGTCAGAATCAGCTGTTTTGTGCTCGAAACTTGCTAGAAGCTGTTTCCGTACATTTGCTAATATTCTCAAATTTCATTTTTACTCTCTCAGTTCGAGCTTACCAGAAGTTACACCAATCTTACACAGTATAGAGTACGGAAACAGACTTAATAAGTTACAGATTCAAGATTTTGCTTTCAAGTTGATCATAAATACTACTTGTCAATATTAATTTGATTTGGCAGCTATGACGTTGGTGTCATGCAACTTGAGAGTCAATTTTATTTTCAAGACTACGGCCATTTACACATGGAGCAATTGAAAAGTAATGCAACTTCAACGCAATAGCTTAAAAAGTTGCAAGCTACTCCAATTTCAAACTGAAATGCAACCTATGCTTTCAGATGAGCAAGTCCCGTCACAACGCAACATTGAAAAATTCATAACACAAATACATTTTAATTGAAATTATGTTGAATAGAAAAAAAAAAACTTAAGAACTTAAAGCGATTCGAGTGATGAAGATGCTGTATCATATTTTTATACACTAAGAACTCAACGTCAAAATAGAATTTGGGTGCATCCATACACAAGGAAAAATATTAACTTGAGATTATTCGTCGCAGCAAAAGAACGGTATCAAACTGATGTCAAAACAAAAAACAATATGCAACACAAAACGCCGTTTACAATTGCAGCAAGCTGTGTTGCATAGAACTGGTCGCAAACGTGTTGCCAACTTGTTGTGCTCATGTTACTTCATATGAAGTCTTCGGTATAAATGCATTGGTTAGCAACTTTTGTTACAGTTGCATTACTATTCAATTGCTCCATGTGTAAAAGGCCTACGTCGTCATGAAAACAACAATGCTCGCCTCACTGGAAGTGCTACAAGAAATAAATAATTTAAAAGAAAAGACATTTGGGACTATTCTGCCAAATCTGTTACCCTGCTAGACACCTAACTGTTAAATATTCCGTATATATGGCATATACGTAGCGAACTTGACGTTAAAGTCATATAAAATTCTCCATACATTGTACGTTAAATTTTTTCTACCAAAATACTATTTATATGGACAGACGCTCATCTGTGTGATCTGGCATCTCTGTCTGCCACACATGTTTTAGCCATAAAAAAGTTTAGCTGAACTGCTCGCACCAATAAGAAAATCTGCTTTGCAATCTTCTCCTCCCATGCCGCTATATCATGACCACCCCCTAGCCCAGAGAATAGAACTCTGAATTTTATTTTAAATACAAAGACAATTTTTGAATCCATTTTTATTTATTTTTTGCAATGCATAAATTACCTTAAGGTTACGGGTTAAAATATTACGGCTTTAAAAATTAGAACAAAAACAAACACAATGCATATAAAATCCATGGGTTTTGCAATTATTTCCTTACAACAGCAATAGCTCCAGCGACAGCAGCAGTTGTTTGAGTTGCGATTGTGGTCAATCCAGATAATGGAAATGTTTTTCAGGAATCCTATTTAGTCTTCTGAAAAGATAAAAAATGTTGAATTGGTTTATTTGGTTTGTATTACATATTTGCATACTTCCCTTCGATTGTCTGCTAATTTTGTTTGGTTTGTTATTTTTGTTGCTAGTTTGTTATATTTTTGACCGTAAAAAAGCGAGATATATAAACATACATAACTTTCCTTCCCAGCTAGCATTTACAATCGCGAAAGAATCTTATACGATTCGCCCACAGGATCTATCTGATCGCCTACGATGTCGAATTCTGATCGCGGAAGTTCCATTCTTTGTATGAAACTGTTCAACTTAGACGAATCTTCAATATAAAACCTCTGCGCTGCGTCTAAAAGTTGCATCTGCGGCGCGCCAAGAGGATTCGTTTGCGATTCTCTACGTAAAATCAACTACGGTTCGCCAAGAAGATTTTATTATAAATCGCTTTTAGGAATTATAGTAGACTCGCTTGGAAGCGTTATATGCGAAACGTAAAAGACTCATAAATACGGTTATTTTTTATAGGTTTTATAAAGTAAAACAACGAATTTAAATAGTTTTTTTTATTTTTATGTTTACTTGTTTTATTTTTTATTTTATCACATATGAAATATTGTTTAATCTATTGTTAAATAAATAATTATGTATATATAAATTAAAAAAAAGCAAAAACCAAACTGAAATAATGAAGAGTTTCGCCATCTGCCAGATATAACAGAGGATTGAATTATTGCAAACATTTTATAAAACAATAAAAATATTTTATGTATGATAACTTTAATAATATGTTGATGTTATTAAAACAAGGTTCAGTAAATGAAATAAGCGGTTAAATTATTTTTTAATGTAATACAAAAGATATTGGCCCGTTGTCATAGTCAAAATAAAGTCGGCTTTAAATTTAGTATGAGCATTTTTGACAGTTTTTCAATATAATATGTTGTCAAAAAGCTTGCACTAAATTTAAAGTCGACTTTATTTTGACTATGATAATGGGCCAATTTCTATTTATTTTCCTGTAAGGCCATTTCACGTAAAGCGGAAGTAAATCCGTGGCTGCCTCATTGACTGCATTGAATTTCAATAGCCGAACTTCATTTTTAATTGTAACAACTTCCTCAGTTAGCTTTCCAATCATATTTGTATGTCGTTCAACAATCTTCTTAAAATACTTAAGTTCTTTTAAAACGTCTAAAATTGATCCACCAGCGTCGGAGTTGTCGCACTCATCTGTTTAATAGACACATAAAAAATAAAATATAAAACAATTTCAAAAATACGATGTGAGGGTAATAAAATCAAAACAGTTAACTTGTTTACTAGCTAAGCCGTACAATATACATTTTTTTTTTCCAAATCTTAAAACAAAGTGCAAATGTAATTTTGTTTTGGTTAATTAGTAGATATGATTTTAATAATTAAGTTTACTATCGAAAAGAAGTAAAAAAGTGTTTTGATACTATACACCTCAAGAGAAAAATGTACAAAGATACATACTTATATTTCTAATATCAATAAATTCAACAATTTGATTACCGCTAATAGATGAGTCTGCAAAAAATGAAAGAAATCAACATAATTTATTATTTTTACAATATAGTCTGTATCAATGTTGAGTGGAATTATACAAATCAAAAGTTCGGTATTTGAAAAAAATAACGTGATTCACAAGAATTTTAGAAAAAAAGTTTTAGTTAATTTGATGTTATTTCTGCATTGTAGTGTTAATCAGCCCTATCGGGAATAATTTATCACGCGGATTCGGAAAAGGGAGTTTGCACTTTTAAGATAAAACTTAAGAACATTTTAAAAAATTTTAAAGCAAATTTGTTCATCTATGGTTGATAAACAAATTTGCATTAAAAATTTTCATATTCGGATTCCGCGTGAACAATTTTTCCCGATAGGGCTGAATATTTCAATACCACATAATGCGATTAGGTTCACACCGTATTTGAATGTAATCATTGAACTGAACATTGCTTCGAAATTTAAAATATCTTACCATTATTGAACAAAATTTGTTGGTCCATTATGTATTAATACGTTTTTTTGCACAACTTTGCAGAACACTTTTTAAAAAAATTTGTATTTTGAATACAAAAAAAGCAAGGCTTACTTATTTTTATTCAAAATTTATTGTTGATTTAAAAAACGATTGCTGCGAAGAATCGTATATTCGCCTTCTGCGCGAACCTAAATTAATGTTCATGTATTTTGTTTTTGTATCTCCTCCACTAATCTTCTAGATGATCAAAATAAGAATCGCCTATTAATCGTGCTTGCCAAACAATCTTCCAAATGCTAGATGGGACGTCTTCACAAACACAACGAAACAAAATTTGGTTTTCAGCAATACATTCATACGTTCTGTTGTTATGTTAAACAACCCATCTAGCATTTGGAAGATTGTTTGGCAAGCACGATTAATAGGCGATTCTTATTTTGATCATCTAGAAGATTAGTGGAGGAGATACAAAAACAAAATACATGAACATTAATTTAGGTTCGCGCAGAAGGCGAATATACGATTCTTCGCAGCAATCGTTTTTTAAATCAACAATAAATTTTGAATAAAAATAAGTAAGCCTTGCTTTTTTTGTATTCAAAATACAAATTTTTTTAAAAAGTGTTCTGCAAAGTTGTGCAAAAAAACGTATTAATACATAATGGACCAACAAATTTTGTTCAATAATGGTAAGATATTTTAAATTTCGAAGCAATGTTCAGTTCAATGATTACATTCAAATACGGTGTGAACCTAATCGCATTATGTGGTATTGAAATATTCAGCCCTATCGGGAAAAATTGTTCACGCGGAATCCGAATATGAAAATTTTTAATGCAAATTTGTTTATCAACCATAGATGAACAAATTTGCTTTAAAATTTTTTAAAATGTTCTTAAGTTTTATCTTAAAAGTGCAAACTCCCTTTTCCGAATCCGCGTGATAAATTATTCCCGATAGGGCTGATTAACACTACAATGCAGAAATAACATCAAATTAACTAAAACTTTTTTTCTAAAATTCTTGTGAATCACGTTATTTTTTTCAAATACCGAACTTTTGATTTGTATAATTCCACTCAACATTGATACAGACTATATTGTAAAAATAATAAATTATGTTGATTTCTTTCATTTTTTGCAGACTCATCTATTAGCGGTAATCAAATTGTTGAATTTATTGATATTAGAAATATAAGTATGTATCTTTGTACATTTTTCTCTTGAGGTGTATAGTATCAAAACACTTTTTTACTTCTTTTCGATAGTAAACTTAATTATTAAAATCATATCTACTAATTAACCAAAACAAAATTACATTTGCACTTTGTTTTAAGATTTGGAAAAAAAAAATGTATATTGTACGGCTTAGCTAGTAAACAAGTTAACTGTTTTGATTTTATTACCCTCACATCGTATTTTTGAAATTGTTTTATATTTTATTTTTTATGTGTCTATTAAACAGATGAGTGCGACAACTCCGACGCTGGTGGATCAATTTTAGACGTTTTAAAAGAACTTAAGTATTTTAAGAAGATTGTTGAACGACATACAAATATGATTGGAAAGCTAACTGAGGAAGTTGTTACAATTAAAAATGAAGTTCGGCTATTGAAATTCAATGCAGTCAATGAGGCAGCCACGGATTTACTTCCGCTTTACGTGAAATGGCCTTACAGGAAAATAAATAGAAATTGGCCCATTATCATAGTCAAAATAAAGTCGACTTTAAATTTAGTGCAAGCTTTTTGACAACATATTATATTGAAAAACTGTCAAAAATGCTCATACTAAATTTAAAGCCGACTTTATTTTGACTATGACAACGGGCCAATATCTTTTGTATTACATTAAAAAATAATTTAACCGCTTATTTCATTTACTGAACCTTGTTTTAATAACATCAACATATTATTAAAGTTATCATACATAAAATATTTTTATTGTTTTATAAAATGTTTGCAATAATTCAATCCTCTGTTATATCTGGCAGATGGCGAAACTCTTCATTATTTCAGTTTGGTTTTTGCTTTTTTTTAATTTATATATACATAATTATTTATTTAACAATAGATTAAACAATATTTCATATGTGATAAAATAAAAAATAAAACAAGTAAACATAAAAATAAAAAAAACTATTTAAATTCGTTGTTTTACTTTATAAAACCTATAAAAAATAACCGTATTTATGAGTCTTTTACGTTTCGCATATAACGCTTCCAAGCGAGTCTACTATAATTCCTAAAAGCGATTTATAATAAAATCTTCTTGGCGAACCGTAGTTGATTTTACGTAGAGAATCGCAAACGAATCCTCTTGGCGCGCCGCAGATGCAACTTTTAGACGCAGCGCAGAGGTTTTATATTGAAGATTCGTCTAAGTTGAACAGTTTCATACAAAGAATGGAACTTCCGCGATCAGAATTCGACATCGTAGGCGATCAGATAGATCCTGTGGGCGAATCGTATAAGATTCTTTCGCGATTGTAAATGCTAGCTGGGGTTAGATCTGTCCAGCTGGGTAGTTTATTATATTTTTGGCCGTAAAAAAGCAAGATATATAAACATACATAACTTTCCTTGTTTAACATAACAACAGAACGTATGAATGTATTGCTGAAAACCAAATTTTGTTTCGTTGTGTTTGTGAAGACGTTAGAGCTGTCCAGCTGGGTATTCTGTTATGAATCATAAGAGATGCCATCCATAAAAGATCTGTTAAAATTGGTATTTTGCTTTTCGAACTACTATGTTACCCTGTTATCAATCTTCGAAAACAAAAATCTTTTGCAATTTCGTAAACTTCTGTTATGAAACAGCTGATTGCTGTCAATTAATTAAAGTAAACAACGCAAGTTGAAGTATTAAAGAAGTGTCGTGCATTAGCATTACAAACTAGCTTGTCCGTTTTAATTAAATTGCTTCTTTTAAAACAATGTCGGGCTAAGAGGACGACCCAGAGCCCATTTTCAATGATAGCAGAAGCTCAAGTTTCAATAAAAGTAATGAAGGATGCAGTTATGGTGAAGGTGGTAGCAGAAGAGACAGAGGTGCCCGTGTAAGTTACAAACGTAAGAAACAACGTTGACGAGCATGACGATCGCGATAGTCGTGGTCAAAAAAATGGTGGTGGTAGACGGAATTATGACTTTTCAAACAGCTAGCAGTGCGTTCTGATTGTGTATGTATAAATATTGGACGCACAGGATCTTATATTCAGACAATGCAATCTGATTAAAATGTAAGCGTTGATTTGGATAAGGATACAAAAGTGGTAATCATATCTGGAAATTCTGAAGGAAACATCAAAGATTCTGTACGGTGGCAATAGTAGTAGCTCATCCTATCAAAATACTTCTACAATAGTACAGTAGAATAAATGCAAAGAGACCTTTCGTAGTGGGGCGGTGGACGCTGATATCGTTAGTAAACATCAAAGCTGCAGCAAAGTCTTGAATTCCAGAAAGTAGAATAAATTTCTTTCTAGCTTTAAGTCAGCTTGACATTTATTATTATTTTTTATGATGGATGTTTTACACATAGAAATTTTAGTAATTATTTATTTAGAAAAACCCATTATAAAAATTTGAAATGATTGTACAAAAATAGAAAATCAATTTTATATGCAATTAAAAAAAAAACTACATGGATTAAAGCTATTGTTTTAGTCTTCCAAGTCTTTGTTTCATAAATTAAATATAACAAATTACAAAACAGTCTGATTTAGCTTGACTTATTAAATTTATTAGAATTCGTTATGATAAAAGGCATATGATTTATAGCACATTTCATAAAAAATTGTTGTGAAGAATACGAATTTTAGTCTCGAAACAGATTTTTTGACAGCTCAACAATTTGTATGGGAAATTAAAACAAACTAACAGAATTTTTTCATAACAGATTCCGCAGAATAGGCCCAAATAAGGCTATTCACAGTTTAAGCGTTCATTTAACAAATCATATTTACAGCATTTGTTATTGTTCAAACTTGTTTATTAAAAAATTATGCAACCCTGTGATATATGTGATTATGCGGCTGTAGAAAGAGTATAAAAATACGAGGTACAAAAAACACGTCCAAGGGTAAGGTTTATTTATAAGGTTGTGGCACTTGAGAGAAATGCACTCTTTTTTTCGCCTTTGCTTGAACTGTCACTGTGCTTTTCTTTGTTCTATGCATTAATTTTCTTGATTTCTTTTCATCCATTCTGACAGTTCAACCGAGCTCGCTCTCAAATGCCACAACCTTTTAAATGAGCCTTATCCAAGGGCTACTTTAATTTACCCTGCGTCTACACGAGACAGTGCAAGTTTGAAAGTAAAGCATACATATTGTCTTCGAAAAACTCAAAAATATATGCAAGTTGCAAGCGGCTTCAAGTGCAAGATTCTCGTTGCAATTGCGGTTTTATTTAATAATTATTTTGATATAATTATAAAATATTATAAATTTATTAATTGCATAAATTACTTATTGACTTTAATATTTGCGTTGTATTTAGCTTCACTTCCATATATGTTTGGAATACTTGTTTGCATAAACAAGTTTTTAGAGTTGCTTATTGTTAAAATAGCAGATATCCCGAAAAATCCGAAAAATATCCTCAAAATCACAACAAAACCAACACTTTAATCCCTTTACTGTCTGAAAGTGCCAAAATCCACTGACACTGAAATTTCGTTCACAGTAGCGCTGAAAGGTGCATGTCACACTTAGTGGACACGGACAAATTTGTTGTTGTTTTCACGGGTAAAAGAAGCTCTCTCAATTTCCAGTTTCTTATTTTACCCACGAAAACAACAACAAATTTGTCCATGTCCGCGCAAGTGTGACATGTCTCATAGTGAATAGTGAACCGCGGACAGTGAATCAAATGTGAGCGTATTAGTAAAAATATTTAAATGTATTGAGTTTTCCGGACTTGCACTGTCCCGTATAGAAGTTGGGTTACGCGTGTTTGCGTATTTGCGTTTGCATGCAAAACAAGAACAAAGCAACATACCCCTACATATGGAAAAATAAGACAAAATAAGGACTGATGAGCCTCAAGCAACACTTGTGAGAAATGCACTCTTTTTCCTCCTTTGCTTAAACTATCACTGTGCTTTTCTTTGTTCAATGCATTTTCTTTATTTCTTTTCATCTATTCTGACAGTTCGACCCATGGCAAAATTTGACAAAGTAGTTTTAGGGCGGAGATCCGTTGACTGAAACTGTCCAAAATGAAGTTGACATTTCATACAAAATCTGCGACCAATGAGAATGTAATATGAAAGCAAAAATTAGCAAAAATACCAAAATGGCTCAGTTTCACAGTTATGGTCACTGTCACACCAGACAGTCGAAAAGAAAACACATTCAGCCCTAACACTACCTTGTCTAGTTCTACTATGCCCTTACACAAACATTTTCATGTTAGCAGAAATTCATAAATCTTTCTTTTCATATTTTGAGCTAGTTTTATCCATCCTGAAAAATTTAATAACAAAAACTGTGATCAGCTGACCGTCAAGTTGTCACACGACTTGAAAAATAAAAATATTTTTTATGATTTGAGTTGCTTAAATTTTTTTGCAGTTTTAATTTGTTTCCTGCAGATGGGGCCTTCGCATATGGAAACAAACTAATGGTTTGTTTTTAAGAAAAAATCAAGCACTTATTTTGATGTTCTGTACAATCAATATGAACACTCACTACCTGTCAAAATAGTCCTTACAAAGTTCATTGGGCAATTCACAGCTCATGCTAATTAAGGTTTAATGCAGAGTTCGTAAACACTTATCATTGAGAAGTAAAATATCCCGTACATCAATACAAATCAACTCAGTATATTTCGTTTCGTTTCTTTCATTGAAAATGAAAAAGAAACCAGCGATAATTCCTTAATCTCCGAATGAGCGAGCGAATCGTTTATTTGCATTTCTCTTTCGTTTCTGTTCACAGCATGCGCTTTTAAGAGCATAAGCCGATATGTGAGCTCGCTCTATTTTTTCCTCACTCAGATTATTTGAAAATGATGAACTCTTTTCAATGATAGTTATAAGCAGTGATATTATATCAATGTTAGTCAATGTTTTTTCTTTTTTAAAATTACTATATCAAGTAATGTGAAAGTAGTTCTTAGAATGAAGCTTACTTATTATAAGGGTGCAACATGATCTCTTTAATGTCTCATCCGTATGTATCAATATCAGTCAGTATGAGCTGATGTTGTGATAAGTGTAGTTTTTATCTTTAGCGATTTCCATAAAAAAAGTTAACATAGAAACTAGGGCTCCCGATTATTTCGAGCTCTGACTGTGTACCCGGGAGTCCCTCGAAAGAAAGCCTTGGCTCTCGAATCACGGGCATTTTATCATTACCCGCGTAAATTATTAATCAATGCCGGGTAGTTTTGAGCTTTCGAGCTACAGAGCCAACTTGAAATAAAACTTTTACATTTATAGCGCACAGTTATGGATTCTGTTATGTTTTCGTCGTTGGCGTCAACTGTGTTTTGTAGAGTAAATAAAAATTTTGCAATAAGTGTGGAGAAAAAGTTAAGGAAAAAGAAAAGCAAACAAAGAAGTTGCAATAATTTTTAATAAAAAAATTTATTTTCAGTTTGTTTCTTAAATCGCTAAAGAAATCGTCTTTGATACGTTCGTAACGCATTGTAGTTTACAAGAAAATATTTAATATTGGAATTGGTGAAATCTAACATATATTTGAGGTTATCTGTTTTTAAATATTCTTCAGATACGACTAGTGAAAGTATCCGGTTATTCAAATGATCCCCATCAGGTTTGAAAAACCTAATAAATTTATAACATAACGAAAGCTTATGTTCAATATGACCTATCCGCAAAAAAAAACTTTTTTCAGGAGAGCAAAAAACCGTTTAAATCTTTCAGTGCACAAATATTAATCAACTAAGTTACCAGAATATTGTATTAAAAGAATAACAAGCTTACATAAAAAAAATGTGAAATCAAGTATTTTTTATTTAGGTGTAGATATGTTTTTTTCTATTTAAAATATTTTTTCTTAAGTGAAATTAGTAGATAAGTCTTTTTATTCAATAAGAAAAGTAAGTTCTTTGTGAATTCATTGACGATTTTATTAATATTTCAAGAAAAGTTTGTTGTTAACAATATTAACAAAAACAAGAGAAAAATACTAAAATAGCATAAAATGATATTCTGAACAAACTACAGACTTCAATTCTTGGAAATGGTTGCACTTTTTTTATTGATATACAGCGGAGTCCGAATCTGCATTAACATTTATTAATATTCTAAGAGAATTTCATTCGATTATAAACTCACCTGTTATTTGTCCAATATCTCGCTCCGCAGGTGATGGCACTACAATGGCACTGCCATTGTAGCCTAACGCAAATTTGTTAAAATTTTCTTGAATATTTCCGAAAAATTGTGTTGATGAGTGCTTTTGTATTCACAAACAAAAAAAAAAAAAAAAATGTAGTAGATAAGTCAAACGATCGAGGGGGAAAACTTTGCTAAACTCTTTTTTTTTTATTAAAATAAATCTCGTAGGTGAAGTCAACGATTTCTTTGCCATAAAAAGCTTATTTTATGGCAGTGGAAAATGTAGATAGATCATATTATATATAAGCTCTCGATCAGCAATATATCCTGCAATATTTATGTTATATGAGGGGGAAAACTTTGCTAAACTCTTTTTTTTTCTATTAAAATAAATCTCGTAGGTGGAGTCAACGATTTCTTTGCCATAAAAAGCTTATTTTATGGCAGTGGAAAATGTAGATAGATTATATTATATATAAGCTCTCGATAAGCAATATTCCCTGCAATATTTATGTTACGAAATAAATCATTAGGAATGGAGATGAGAAAAAACAAGGTGGCAATATTGCAGAACAGGGCATTTTCTTTACGGCAAAGGTTTGTGTCTAAGATACAAACGTTCATTAACCCTCTTCTTATTAGGTTCTAGGTGGTGGACTAAGCTAGAATGAAGTTCACAGCAGTGTTGCCAGATTTTGTTTTTAAAGAACTGTAGATTAAAAAAATCTTTCCAACAAAGTGTAATCATAAAAAACGAAGTGTTTATGGGAAAATAAAATTTTTTGATTTTTACTACTTATAATTAAGTACATATTATTAACAAAGACAGTTTTTGTAATAATAAAGTACATTTTACAAACGCAATAACATTCAAAGGTAGAATTTATGTGAAAATATTAAAAAAACTTTAAGGCAAATTAGCTTAAAACTCTTTTTTATAGTTTAAACTGTAAATATAGCATCACTGTTCTTCGGTTAAAATTATTTATTTCGTAATAAGTCTCAGTCAATTTGTCATTTGAAAAAGGAAAAACTTTATAATGGAGCTTTTTTCGAAAATTTCATTCCATGTTTGCGAAATACTATCGCCCATGCAATTTCGAAAGATTATAGAATTTTCTAAAATAAATTAAGTTCTTCGTTTTATGTAAAGTAAAATCTAAAGAGTACTAAACGTAGTGATCGTATGTTCATACATACTTACTAGCTAGAATCTATTTATCTTTGTTACTTATCTTTGTTATTTTTATTCAATAACTATCAGAATTTAGTTCTATGCTGTGAATTTGATACTGATGTTGAAAACCTTTGGAATAAATGTAAGTTTTTTGAAATGTTTTAAAATTTTATGCCAAATTTTTAGATAATTAAATATAATTAGTTTGAAAATTCACTACAGTGCTGTTAAAGTTTAACAAATTCCAACATCTTCAAATCTGAGTAGAAGTAAACTGCCGATAAAAGTGAAATGAGTCACGAAAGTAGTTTTAATTGTGTTTAAAATATAAAATTTTAGTAGAAAACTTGAGGTTAATTAAGTTTAACTTTAGAGATGAGCAAACGGGCCATGATCTTGAACTTTTTAGTTCACTTTTTAAACTAGTTAGGTTGAGTTTTTCATCTTTTTTGGCTAAAAGTTTTTCCCACCTGAAGGTCAAATTTTTCATCATAAAAGTTTATTTTTTTTTACTTTTAATCTTTTTTGAAACTAATGTATATTTTCACTGAAAAAGTTTAAAAGGACAACCAAACTTTTGTACCGTGTGCCAGAACGATTCGTTGATCGAAGTCTGTAATTTTGGTAAAGGTTGAGCATTGTCCAATATCGTGTATGTATCTAGAGATTCGCGGAAAAATAGAGCTATCCAAATCTTAACAATGCGAAGCCACTCGAAACTTGAAAATATTTACTAGTAAAAGATATCCACAAGTGAAAAATTTGATCCTTAGAACAGAAAGTAAATCTAATAGAAAAAGACTTTAAAGTAAAAATGTAATTTTTTTAATTATTTTATCTTTTTTTCAACTCTTCTTTGAATTTAATGAATTTTAATGGACGACTCAAAAGAGATATCATGTCAACTGTTGAAATGTAGCCTTGAAATTTTTAATAATTTGTATTAAAAACTATCATCAGTTAAAAGTTATTTTTAAATCTGTTAGAAAAGCTCAAAATTCTGAGTGAAGGCCAGCAATTTTGCTTAGCTTTAAACTGACACTCAAGAATAATATTCAATTGGTTCAAGGTTGCTCTGGAAAACTTGTTACTTTGTAAAATTAACGTTCTGCAGAACATCGACTGCCAGAGCAAATGTCATTGTGAAAGAATTAGAATTGCTTTTAAGAAAACCAAAATGTTTTTTTAAATAGTTTCGTTTTAAGAAAAATATTCATGTACTAGAGTACATGTAACTGCTGAGCCAGTAACTAATACATATGTACATGTTTATTCTATTTTCATCACTTTACGCCGCACAGTGTTTTCATTTCATACATTCTTGTGCCAAAAATTGTAAACATTGACGGATTTTGATAAAATTTGGTACAGAGTCATTTCTTAGTCCTATTTCCAAAAAATTTCCAAAAAGTGGTACACATCGGACCAATAAAACCCATACCTCCCCTACTAACCCAAACTTGGAAATAGGAAATTTCGATATATTTTAATGAAATTTAATACATATTGTGCATTGATTCACTGACACCCCTCCCCTTGCCTCCCTTTCCCTAGTTTCTAAAGGAATTTCTAGTTTAACAAAAACAAGAAAAAGTAATAAAAAAATACAATATAAAGAGAGAGAGAGAGAGAGAGAGAGGGAGCATCTTAAAAGAAATACAATACAAAATTTGCATAAAAATAGTCTCCTTATTTAATATTTACACTAAAATGAGCTGACCCCATTAATTTTTCCCCCACAACATTTCTTATGAAAACAATTACACTCTATTTGCTGCCCTACTGGTGGTCTCACACGAAAAACATAAAAAAATAAAAAAAATGTCTATTGTAGTAGACAGAATAGACACTATAGTATAGTACAGGGGGATCAAATGTATGAGCTGGTCCCATTAATTTTTCTCTCTCAACATTTCTTCTGAACATACGTATACTTTATCTGCCTTTGGGTAGTCCCCATACAAAAAACACACAACATTTAAAATATCATGTACACAAAAACGTGACGAGACTCGAAATATTTTTCATGACAAAAATATTACGTAACGAGACTCTAAAAATTTTACTCTCAGTATCAAATCGCCGCTTAAGAAGTTTCACTTCAAGAATAGAATAGCAAAGCACAACAAAGAAAAACATCGTCTAAAACTTGTGTTTTCGATTTGTTGCTACTTGCACTGACTTTAATTTAATTTTTTTTATTTTTGGTTTTGTAAGTTGAATTTTTATGCTATTTATTTGTTTGTTTATTTTATTTATGCATAGTTTTTTAAATACAATTTCATTTGCGAAAAATTTACTTGCTTTACTTAATCATAATCAAAAAATTTTGGAACCACATTTTAAGTCTCTGCTGAAATAACAATTTGGAGCGACGATGGCGCACTCATTATTTTGAAATTACGCTATTACATATTTTTACTGAGTTTTAATTTGGTCATGCTTTATCTTAACTGAAGTTTTTGCTTTAACAAAGCTTAACATATTTCTAATGCAGTCAGGTTTTTCTTGTATTTTGAGCCATGCAGAGAAGATAACACCAATTTTCATAGAATATGTCTCACAAAAAGCAAAATTTCGTCATTATTTGTAGGCATTTGCAGCTGGGACATATTTTATTGGATTAAACATACTTTTAGCAAGCTTAAGCAAAAGAAAATACTTTTTTTATTCTCTTTCAAACTTTTAAAAGCACCTTTTTCCACTTGAACAATCATTACGACTTCGAAAATGACCGTAAAACGAAAGTTGGAATCAAAACAAACCTCGAATAATTTTCTTAGTTTTACTTGACTACAAATTTTTTAAAATATGCTTCATAAATAAGGGTTGCATTTAAAGTAACTCAATTAGAGGATTCGAAAGTTGAACCAAAATTTAGGTTATTTTTTTGCTAAACTATCAGTTTTTCTAACACTTGACTTTCAGAGATCCGTGTAACCAAACGAAATAAAAAATTTGAAAAACCTTTGGGCTTCTTCTTAGTTGAAGTTTTTTTCAGAAAACACAACTTTTTTGGGTTTTTTCGGAAATTGATTTTTTCCTATTTATGGCAAAAAGAAAACACTGTGTGCCGGGCTTAGTAAAATGTTCATCATACGCCATGTTGCACGAAATTGTGCTTATTCACAACATTCTGTTCTGGCAGAAAGCCAAACTAAACTAACATTTAGGACAACAACTGTCATAAGTAGATAATGTTTTGATATCAAAAAGCAAAAACTTTCTGTTCTTGAAATTCTGGTATGATTGTCTGATATTTTTGTTTATTTGTTTAAAAACCATAAGAAGAAAAAAAAACATTCTTTTTGCTAGATATGTCATCCACAAATTGCAATGACACATAATTTTTTAATCAAAAATAAATCCCGACCTAGTCGAGAAACAATATCAAAGGCCATACAAATGAAAGATGTGCATAAGAATGCCTGAAAATCTTTTTGCAAAAATGAAGAATTTTATATCTTTTAATTCTTAAAACCAACAAGATAGTTTTTGCACTTATGCCTGCTTTACAAACAAACTTTGGTGTACAAATATTAAAAGGAAAAATAAAATAAATTTTAACAATTTTATTGCGTCGCTTCAGGAATGCTTGAGTCAACATTTGCTCAACATTTTCTGGCAAAACAATTGCGCGCCTGCAAAGGAATTAAATTGCTGGCAGCTATTTTAAATACACGAGCTGCACGCAAAACGCATCAACTAGTAAAGGAGCTCGACAAACTATTTCCGGCGGTGCCATATTGTGCTCGCGCCATTTTCAAAATAATTTAAATTGCAGAATAAAGTGCAGAATCATGTCACGGCAAGACGGGGTGCGACACGAGTTGTCGCCGTCGACAAACGAGTGAATGAATGAATGAATGAATGCAAGGCAAACAATGATGATTCCAAGCAGAGCAAAGCAAATTTCAAGGTTTGACTTAAGTTTGCGCTTCACAAAACAGTGCCAAAGTGCTAGAAATATAGCTACATTTAGATACATTTTGTGGAAGGAAAATTAAGCGCATTATGAAAATTGCATCTACTTTTAGTAGTTGATGCTAAGTTTTTGCGTTGCGTTGTGCTGTACACTTTACACTATGCAACAATGTGGCCATTTTTATTTGCACAACCGGAAGTGGCTGGTGAAAGTTTCAAAGTTTCAAATTAAATGTTTAAGTTGGGATTTTGTTTATTTATTTTGAGTATGAAAACTGAAATAGTTAAATTTTTGTATAGTTTTTAAGGTGGTTAAAACACAATAAAATTAAAATTATACTTTGAGTACGAAAAGACAAACATCAACCAAAGTTGAATAATACGAAAAGCTTATACTAAAAGCTGAATGTAAGGATATCTTATTTTATATATTAATACGCAAACATCAAGTGTTGTCGTACACTTTGTGATATTTATTTAAGAATAATGGCAACAAAACGTATATCATTCGAATGCGGTGGTGGTATTTTGATAGCTGTTCAAAACTCGCTTGTATCTGAAGAATTGACAATTCTTGACACCAGTGACATTAAGTTCATTTGTGTTGCAGTTAAATTAAATAATGGTATTATTTATGTTAACTGCTCTTACATTCCTCCTTAATGTGACTTAACAATGTATTTAAAACACTTACACGCCATCGAAAAAGTTCACAATTTGTTAAAAAATAAAGACGTTCTTATTGTGCTGGGTGATTTTAACCTACCTTTTGTGACTTGGAGATCGTCTGATGATTCTTCATTTCTTAGTCCTGTTTCCAATAGTGATTGGATAAATTATTTCTTAGATAAGCTATCTGATGTCTGGTGTCTGGTGTCTTCAACAAGTCAATGATATTTTAAATATAAACCACATAACCCTAGACCTTGTATTTGTAGATAGATGCACTACTGTTAATCTCCATTGTTCGAATCCCGTATCTATTCCAGAAGATGTACATTATCCAACTCTTGAAATAACAGTTTTGCTCCTCCACGAAAAAGAAGATAAAGTAACTGCTGATGCGCGAAATAAAAAAGTTTATAATTTTAAGAAAACGGACTATGTAAAACTTAATTCCTTACTTTCGCAGACTGATTGGTCTCCAATTTTAACTAACGGAACATCATATTCATATTATGACGTCGAATCTTCTGTACAGTTTTTCAATGATACTCTGCAACGGTGTTTCTTATTGTCCGTCCAAAAAAAAGGTGTTTCTCCAATCCTTTAAATCCACCCTGGCTAACAAATGATCTAAAGGCACTTAAAAATTTAAAAAATCGCTTATTTAAAAAATATAAAATATCTGGTTCTAGTTTAGACTTTGCTTCCTATTCTTCTTGTCGTTATAGATATCAACAATTAAATAAACAATGCTATTCTGCTTATATAATTAACATAAAATCTCAATTTAAAGATGATCCAAAACTTTTCTATAGTTTTGTTAACTCAAAACGTAAAGCCTCCAGTTTTCCACCCCTTATGAAATTCAATCAGGAAGAATCAGCTTGTGACGATGTGATTTCTAACAAGTTTGCAAACTTCTTTAAATCAACTTACTCTGATATACCATTTAATACTAGCACGGTGTATCCTTTTCTCCCGCCAGTTAACTCTTTTGAAACTCCTGTAATAGACCCAAATATTGTCATGTGTTATCTTCGACAAGTAAAATCTTCTTTTACGACCGGCCCTGATAAAATTCCAAGCTGTATTTTAAAGCAATGTGCTACAAACCTGTGTACTCCTCTAGCAAACATTTTTAATACTTCCTTGCATAGTGGTTATTTTCCTATTATATGGAAGGATTCTTATATTATACCCCTTCATAAATCTGGCTCCAAGATAGATGTTTCTAACTATCGAAGAATTGCAAAATTAAGTGCAATCCCTAAGTTATTTGAGAAAATCATAACTGATCAATTAACCCACTCCGTGTCTTCCACCATTTCTGTCTTTCAACATGGTTTTCTGAAGGGTAAGTCCACTATAACAAACCTCTTAGAGTTTACTACGCGTGTTATAAATGGTTTTACTTTGGGACTGCAGACTGATGTTATTTATACGGACTTTAGCAAAGCTTTCGACAGTGTTAATCATAATCTTCTTTTGAAAAAACTCCACCTTATTGGGTTTCCTGTCACATTATTAAATTGGATAAATTCGTATTTATCTAGACGTACTCAAAAGGTTTTATATAAGAATTCTCTTTCAAAAAGTATTTCGGTCACTTCTGGCGTTCCTCAGGGCAGTCATCTTGGATCGGTTCTGTTTTTACTATTCATTAATGATCTTCCTTCGGTAATAAAACACTGTAACGTCTTAATGTACGCTGACGACGTGAAACTTTTACTTTGTTACAAATCACCCGAAGAACGACATCTTTTACAATCTGAGCTAAATAGACTTGTGGACTGGTGTAGCTTAAATATATTAAATCTCAACTTAAAAAAATGTAAGCAAATGATATTCTCGCGAAGATCTGCTAGTAACATAAATTACACTATAAATAACACTAACTTAGAAATAGTTTCCAGTTTTCTCGATCTTGGTGTTATTATGGATTCAAAACTTCGCTTCAATCTCCACGTTAATATGGTGATAAATAAGGCAAGAGGAGTCCTTGGTTTCATTAAAAGATGGGCTAAAGAATTCAGTGATCCCTTTACTACTAAATTATTATATACCTCTCTCGTAAGGCCAATTCTTGAATATGCATCAGTTATATGGAACCCACAATATAATGTCTACATCGACGCCATAGAATCCGTTCAAAAACAGTTTTTACTTTTTGCTTTACGTCATAGTCGTTGGAACCCCAATATTATGCTTCCATCGTATGAAATACGCCTTAAAATTATTTTACTACCTTCCCTAAGAAGCAGAAGAATGATGCTTAATGTCATGTTTCTATATAAATTACTTCGTGGCGAGATTAATTCGGAATATCTCATCTCAGCTCTAAATTTTAACATCCCATGGAGAGGAACTAGACATTTTCTGTTTTTTAAGTTGAGTCAGTGCAATTCTAATTACGCTCTTTATGAACCTTTACGATGAATATGCAGTGATTTCAATGATAACTTCAACATGATTAATTTTTCTGAACGGTAGACGTCTTAAAACGGAAAATTATATTACATTTAAATAATTAAATCAATTTAACTTCATCCTATTATACCTAACGCAGTTTTATAACAATGTAATATTGGTAATTGAGATTGTTCTGTTTCTCCTTTTTGTCTTGATATTATGTTTTATTAAGTAAGCACCATCAAATATGAATCGTTTTTAAAACTTACTTTTTAATTATTCAATATTTTAATTTTAAATCGAATTGGGATTTACGTGCTCACGTGGTTTCCTGATTTGAAATTAGACTGAACTAATACTATCACCTGGATTGGTGTGTCAGAGTATATCTCTTTTCCACACAAGTTTATGCCTGCGTTGGCCCAAATGCATATCCAACTAATTGGGATTTTGATTTGGCGGGTATGAGATTTATCTCATTTCCACGTAGGTCCTTGGGTTGGACAATGGCCGCAAACCAGTTAAAATGAGTTTAGTGTTTTGGATTGTTTTTGAAATCAGGATTGTTTTTCGGGTACCTTAAATTGATAATTACTATTATTTAATTCGATGTTGCTTATTTATATAGAATCAAGTATACTTAAATACGCGTTTATATATATTCAATTTTTAAATTCCGCTGAAAAGCCAATTAGTGTGCTTAGTGGAAAATCCTAATTGCCAATAGGGGGTATGTTTTAGTACGTAGGTGCATTCTGTCTGTCCCGGCTGATTCGGGCAGGATCTAGAATGTAAATCGTGCATGCGTATAGGACGCGTAAACGTATCTTTGGAAGATTTCATACCTCCGGGCGAATCCAAAAAAAAAAAAAAAGTACTGCACCATAGATGTGCAAAATCATGTTAGATATTAAATTTATAACCTCTGACCCGAAATATTAAGGTTGAAAGTTTATATTAATTTTAGTAAAGAATCATTAAGTAGCGGCTTTTGTTGATCTACCAAAGCTGCCTTGACCTAAATCACATTCCCATACGTTGGCGCAATGTGAAGACATAAGTTCACACGTTAACCCAAAAAACCTTAGACAAATTCGTCTCTCATCTTTTTTTCTGAAAGTCCTTGAGAGATTAATCAATATTCACTTGAGATTTAAATTAGAAAAAAAGCCATTGTAAATAACACAACATGCTTACACCAAAGGCAAATCCGTGGAAACAGCTCTCCACTCCATATTTTTCATCATTGAACAATCCCTTCATCAGAAGGAATATACGATGATAGCTTTTATTGATATAGAAGGGGCCTTTAATAACGTCGAAGCAAGAGCTATCATCAATGCTCTAACGGAGCTTGTGGTGGATGCCACGTTGATAGATCAAACTGATAAATCAAATGCTAGTCAGCAGGATTATAAGTGCAAAATTTGGTGCGGCATCCACGTTAAGATCTGTACCAAGGGGAACCCCTCAGGGAAGGGTTCTTTCGCCTCTACTCTGGAATTTAGCAGTAAAGGAACTGTTAGTCAAACTGGAACTAGAGAGGTGCAGTGTGATAGCTTATGCCGATGACGTTACTATTGCTACCTCTGGAAAACACATATCTATTCTTCGATACATTATGCAAAATTGCCCAAATACTCTAGTCAACTGGGCTTTAAGCTATGGGCTCAGCATTAGCCCAAACAAAACTGAGTTAGTGGTTTTCACCAGAAATCACAATTTACCTCTAGTTAGTACTCCTAAATTGGGAAACACAAGACTTAGCTTTTAAGATCAAATAAAATACCTGGCCCTTGTGCTGGATGGAAACTAAACTGGAATCCCAATCTGCTAGAGAGAGCCAAAAAAGTGAATATTGCCCTGCACTCATGCAAAAAGGCGGTAGGTAGCAAACGGAGATTACAACCAAGTGCTACTTATTGGCTATATACAGCAGTTGTAAGGCAAATCTTGCTAAATGGTGCTATTGTCTGGTGGCATGCACTCGAAAAACAGACTCACTTAAACCTTCTCCGTAAAGTTAAAAGATCAGCGAAACTGTACATCAGTGGAGCCCTAAGAACCACTCCGACAGAGGCATTAGACATAATGCTTCATCTTACACCACTTGATATCCTAGCTAAACAGATGGCCGCTAATACAGCCATCCGCCTAGAAGCGACCTCCCAGTGGAAAGAAAGTGCACTAGGAAATTCTTGCATTAGAAAATTTCTCCCTCCCATACCTAGGTCAATCGATTCCATCAAAGGAAGTTCGATGTATCTTTTCCCTCTCGAGAAGAGTGGGAACTAGGACACCGTTCATCTCACAATGTCATTGAGATATTTACTGATGGATCAAAACTAGATGGCAAAGTAGGTGGAGGAGTCTACTCGGAAGCATTCAGCATAACTTAGCCTTCAGGCTCCCTGATCATTGCAGTGTATTTCAAGCTTAAATCGCTGCTATGCATGCAACGTTAACTTGGCTTGAGGTAAATGAGATATCTTCAATGGATATTTGCATACTATCCGATAGCCAAGCCGTTTTGAAAGACCTAGGAACTGTTAAAATAACATCTGAAATAGTTTTCAACTGCCGCAGAAATTTTAATGAGATGGAAAAGCAGCTCAGAGTCCTTCTATGCTGGACTCCTGGACATAGGGGTTTGCTAGGTAGCTGCAAAGGTACTAGATTTTTCTAGGTAAAGGTTCTACCAAATAACTATCTTTAGATAAGGCAAGCCTTGGTATTCCTCTCACCACATGTAAGCTCCTTACACATGAGTTATCCGGCATCAAAACCAACAACAGATGGTAAGCTGGTAACACGTGTTATATAACTCGGCAAATCTGGCGCAATCTCAACCTTAAGCGTTCAAAAGAACTCTTTTCTCTCAGTAGAGACCACATCAGCACCATGGTAGGGATCTTTACAGGGCACTGCCTTATTGGCAGACACACTCAAATATTGAACATACCCCTCAACGATTTCTGCAGAAGCTGTAGAGATGAGGAGGAGGTAGAATCTACATTATATTTCCTCTGCACTTGCCCAGCGCTGGCTCAAAAACGCTACCTCCACTTAAGCAACTGATTTTTCAATAACCTTGATGAATTCTAGGAATCTTTGGTTTACCGAATCCTAGGCTTAGCAAACAGCTCAAATTGGTTTAAACAGAGATAGGAAAAATTAACCCTTGGTATCACAATGGGCCTCATTGTCCTAAGTGTGCCTCGTTTGAGACAGCCATACAAACCTAACCTAATCTCACCTAGTAAGGAATCTCAGGGCTAGGAAGAGGCAGAATGGTGAATGAGGTATTAGATGAAAGATCTGGATGAAGAGGCTTGCACAATATGATTGGATTTTAGATTGGTGACCTTTATCCTGAAACATGAGCGCTCAAAAATATTTGTAAGATGTGCAAAAAAAGCTTCAGACATTTTGAGCCAACTCTTTCGGATACCCTACACTAAGAATTTTTTAATGTAACATATACGAATATATATATATTGTGATGGTGAAGTTTCTTACAAATAGTAAATTTCGAAAAATTTTTGTTATTTTTACATCAAAATTTTTGCGACATCGCGAAAACTATAGATGTTCCCAGGACAATGTATTTTTGTATGAAAATTCGTTGATTAAGAAAAATAACGGAAAACGAAAGCTTTTTGGATAACATTTTTTACAGATGGTATATTAAAAAATTCCCGTTATTTTGAAATGAAAACTATTGCAATAATTTGAAAACTTAAGATTTTCTTAGTACAACGCATTTTTTTAACCCTTTCAATGGCTAGGCTAAACTAAGAACAAAATAATTTTTTAAGGTGATGTTCATTACATTTAGATACTAAAAAGATGAAAAAAAACATACCTTTGATTTTTACCTGCGCTACTTACGTTTTGCAAGCTTGTAGTACAAAGAAAAAATTGTTTTGCTCCCGTTTGGCACAAAAGTTTTTTTAATCCCTTGAAGGTTTTTCAACCCTTTAGATTTTTGTTTTTAAGCCCTCCTAATATTATTATCATTAAAGTAAAAAAAGAGAAAAAAAACATAAATTTGATTTTTGTGATTGAAAATCCAACAGACTTTAAAGTCAAATATTCTCTAGTTTTATTTTATCGTGTTGGCTCATCTTTTTTTTCATAGATTTAAAAACAAGCGTTGCAAAATAAAAACAAAAATTACTTTTTGACGTATCCAATATATTGGGCAAATTCACTGAAAGGTTTAAAGTAAATTATTGAGTAGAATTAGGACTTATGTAAAAAAGCAATGTCTAACTGCATTTTTAGGTAAAACGAAACGAACGCTGAAAGTCGTGAAAGAAACGAGCGACAATATTTTTTGATATGGGAAAATGTATTGCTTACCGTGTCTCGCACCACGTTCAGCCTTCTTTTCGTTATACATAAAGATGCAGTAAGTCTGCGGACAGAGTAAACGCTGATGCGAGCAGGCAGGCAGGCAGGCGCAAGCAGGTACCTGCTCAGTAAATAAGCCGTGCAGAGTGAATGCGAGCATGTCAGATCAGATCAGTGCGAGAAAAAGTTTGTTATTTTCACCTATTTGTTTGTTAGTTTCACCTATTGCTTTCTATTTTGCATCCTCCGCTAATGGCGTTTATGAAAATTTTTTATTTTCTATGCATACATTTTTTATTTTCTAAACACTCTCTCTTCAAAAGAACTACAACTCAAAAAATCAAATGTCAAGGGACACTATAAAAAAAAATGCGACAAAACGATTTATTTTAATTAAAGACTAACAGCCCTATTCTGGCAAATTAACAAATTGTTAACCAGTATTTAGAATATTTCTATGTGTTTGTTGTTTTCAATACAAAATTTAAAGCTCAAAAAACAAAATTTGTTAATGAAATTGTCAATCTATGAAAAGCAGTTGACAATTTTTATCAAAATTTTTTATTTTTGGGCTTCAAATTTTGTTTTGAAACAAAAAAAAATTACAACAAACACATAGAAATATTCAAAATACTGGTTAACAATTTGTTAATTTGCCAGAATAGGGCTGTAAGAATATGTGTACAAAATTAAGTAAGCCAATGTATATGATCACTGCAAATAGTCTTACACGAAAAAGTATATATGTAAACATTTTGAGTTGTCTCTTTTGAAAAGGGTAGGGTGTGCGATATGTTGTGCCACTAGGCCAGCCCAGAATTGCACTGAGAATTTCAAACTAGAATTAGCGTTTCCTTCGTTGGCTAGATATGTTTCATTGGCCGAAAAGATAACTCTCCAGAAATTTTATCCAAATCGGACACCGATAAAGTAAGGCTCATTGGGATTTAATCTCATTACATTGGTATTAAGGGCGAAAATGAGGTGTTTCGTTATTAAAAAGCATATTAAAATTCTGTAAACTGATTAAATAGTTCTATAATTTTTATCAATAGAAGATTCAAATACCTTTACAACGTGTCATCGGTGAGAAAAATCGGATGAAAATTACCAGAGTTGTGATATTTTACTTTTCGAAAAAAATTCTATTTTATTTCTTGTTGTAATAAAAAAAAAATCGTAAAACTCCAAATTTTAAAAAATTGCAATGAAATGTTGTTAAACAATTTTCTGAAACAACACTAAATATAAATACAAAAAGTTGTGTCATAAATTTGAATAACTTGGTCGTTATGGAATTTTTTATTAGAAGTGTACCCTTTTGAAAAAGTCGAGTTTGAGTACTTTTACGAAAAAATTCTCAAAAATGCAAAAATGCAAAAGTTTAACCAATAACAAGAATAATGCTTAAAGCGTAGTCTTGAGCTCTTTTGTGCAAAAAATTAAAAAAACTAAAGTCCTAAGAAAAACGTTATAGCTAGTGAAACTTGATTTTTTTTTTCAAAAATCCGTAAAGTGCCTGTTTTTGGCATTTCGAACACAAAAAAAAAAAATTATAGAAAAATCAATAAAACCTTATTTCTCATTTGAAATGACTTTAAAATAAATGTTTTTTGAATAGTTTTTATTTTTGTATTACAAAAATTTTGGAATTTGAGGGCTGCCTACATATTAGACCCTGGTTTTGCTGTTCAAAATATAAAAAAAATTGCAAAACCAAGCAATTTAATTTTTTATTGTTTTATTTGTTTTATATGTATTTCTTTTGTTTCTTACATGCCCAACAATTGATCATTCGATCAATCTATCATTTTCACGTGCACAACTTATCACCAACAACAACACAATCTTAATCGACGTTAACCAAATTTGTCAATACCCACCAAAAACAACCCTCACACTCACATAAACATGTGCGCAGTAGTTGCTGTTGAAGTTTGTTTCGTTCAACGCGCTGTTGTTGTTGAATGTTTTTGTTGTAATTGGTCTTGTATTCTAAAGATAATAAAAACAACACAAAAAGAACAAACTCAGGCTGGCGCAGGTTTCTCGCAGCAACCTGATCTGATCTGATCTGACCTGCCTGCTTCCACTCTGCACACTTTGAGCAAGTTTATATGAAATCGTATGAAGCCAGTTTTGTCGCACTGGAACAAGTAAGCAAACCTGCCTGCCTGATTCAGCGTTCACTCTGTGCGCAGACTAAGTCGAAAAGTGCAGAAGGGCAGCAGGCAGATCAGATCAGGTTGTTGCGAGAAACCAGACTGGCGCAGGTTTCTCGCAACTGATTTTGTTTTTTTGCGTTGTTTTTTGCAATGTTTCAAGGAAACTCCTTTTTTTATTATCTTTTGAATCCAAGAAATATTACAACAAAAACATGCAACAACAACAACAAGGAGTTGAACAAAAAAAAAAACATCCCAGTGGGCAAAAGCAGGGCTTTGAAGCGCATCTAGCAGGCCATCATATAAATTTTTTAGCCCTTGCTAATCCAAGCCCATTAACTTTTTTATATGAAACGAGAACATTTTCTAGGCCTTCCTTTCTCGCGACTTTAAAATGGCCTGCTAGAAGCTGAGAATGCATGTGCGAGAATGCACGTTAGAAATAAAAGCAATATAAATATCAACTTTAAATAAAAAACTACTGACATATTCAGATTTGAACCAACGTTCTCTCATGTGGCGGTCCGATATCTTATCCACTCGTCTACCGCAGTTGTTAACAAACTTCAGCTTATTTTACATCATAACAAATGAAAGTAAGCTTTCGGGAGCGCAGGTTCGAGACCCAGCTCGGACAAAAAAAAAATTTTAAAAATAGCACAACAAAAAAGGAAAACAAACTGCACCAAAAAAAAAAAGCAACAACCACAACAACAAAACGTTTGACCAGTTGGACGGAACAATAGCAGCTTCCACGCACATGTTTATGTGAGTGCGAGGGTTGTTTTTGGTCGATGTCGATAGAGATTTATGCTGTTTTTGGTATGTTTTGATTTTGCATTTAGTTGTGCTTGTATTGCGATAAGCGGAGCATTAAATTAGAAAAGATGTAAATATATACAAATACAAAAGATTCTCGCACTGATCTGATCTGATCTGCTCGCATTCACTCTGCACGGCTTTTTTGGTTACTGCCTGCGCCTGCCTGCCTGCTCGCATCAGCGTTTAATCTGTCCGCAGACTAACTTCTATACAAAGTGACTTTATGAAAATGGTAAAATTAATCTTAAACTTCTACAAAAATATTACAATAGGGGTATTCACGACTCAGTGCATTTGCCAGTTAAGTAGAGGACTTGAGGACTTATGCAGTTGTGCAGTTTGTTTTTCGTGAACACACCACCATCACTATTGCTAAAGCTGTAAAATTTTTCAATGCAGACAAGTGCATTACTGCTCAAGTCCTCAAGTTTAAGGCAATAGTAGAAAAGCACTTGTGCAGATTTTCGACGTAAGTGTATTCTGTTTATGGAAAGTGCATAAGCTCTCAACTGCACTGGCAAATGCACTGAATCGTAAATACCCCTAATGACTTGAAATTCTGCACAAAGCTTCAATTTTCAATATTCACTTCGGGTATAAAATTTGACACATTTGCATGAAAACTCCACTTATCACCTATACCAAGTGACGTCATCAAAATAGTAAAACCTTCATAAATTCAACAAAACTTTATTCATGATATTTTACACATAAAATTTAATACTGTAACATATTAACCGCGGCTCCCAAAATCTTCGTGCGCTTTTTTTTTAAATTTCATATGGTTTCTTACATTGATCACAGAATTTACCACATCAACTTCAACTTTGTATCTTTCACCGCAGTCGAGATATGAGTTGGGTATGAAAATACCCAAACGTCGTTAATGTGTTCTAAATGGGCACGAATTCCTTCTGCAACGACAGCACAATTTTAAATCAGGAATTTTCTATCAACAGCAGGTATAGTTGTTTAATTTGCTAAAAGAGCTTTTACATTTAATTTTTTATACAGAATTTTTTACAAATGATAACACAAATTTTCTGATTTTTAAACTTAATCATTTTTGACTTTGAAAATGTAGTAGTTAACGTAAACCTTTCTTGAAACACTCCAAAAACAATTTGTAGCGCTATGTTTTCGTAAAGAAACAAACAAAAAATTAAGCACGTAGCTCCTACCAATCCTGACATATGATTAATTTTGCAGAAGCATTTTAGTGGGTAACTAAACCAAACCCAACCGAGGTTAATGGGTTAAATGTACACTGATTTTGGAAAATTTATGGAAATGTTGCATTTTTCCTGCCCTCCTTCTGTCCTCTTGGAGAATTCTGAATTTTTTCTACTTTTAAGGTCAGCATCTTCGAAAAAAAAGTATGATTCAATTTTAGAGGTCACTATTTTTTTTCTCAAGTGGGCAGAATTTCACACATATACCCTTTACTAAGCGACGTCATCGAAACAAAAAAATCTTTAAAACTTCGAATAATAGTCCGCGAATATAAGCCGCTGTCGGGTTCGATGCGAACTAGTTTTTTTAAAAAAAAAAAAATTATAAATTTTAGAATTATTTTTTATAGCAGCAACGTTTTGTAAAAACAATAGGGGTATTCACACTGTCTTGGGTAGTTGGGTATGGGTAGATTGAGTACTTTTGGTTATTGCGAGCACCCTAAATTGCAATTGAGTACTTTGTAGAATAGTTTTGGGCAGTGCTGCATGTTTGTTTGATCTCCCCGGCTTATGAGTGACAGCTGGAAAAGAGTTGCCACCAAATCATTTTTTGTCATTTTATGTGCGAAAAATTTAGGCCATTAATATGGCGTAAAAAAGTTATTCTTTATATGAGTAATTTTTATCGTGAACTTTGCAGCATCTTATCATTTCCTAGTAATCCAGGGGAAAACATTGTCCTTTCACAGACCGGCTTACTGCCACATAAGAATTTTCATGCCAATCGAAAAAAAAATTTTAATTTTTTGTATATCTGAACTGGCATAGCTGTAGTGCGACAACGCCCATTTTTAGTTCAGTTTCCGAAAGTAGCTATATGCACTAATTTACCAAATTTTAGTCTCATACGACCAAAACCGTCTAGAATATAGCATTTTTATTGATTCGTGGGCGGTAAAAGGGAGTTTTGCAAAATTTTCCTAAACTACCTCAAGAGCGAAACAAATTGACTGCCAAAATTTCAGCGCAATCGGCCCAGTAGTCAATTTTAATGGTTTATGAAAAAGTGGCGACCGTAGCCTAGTGGGTAGAGTGCGTGGCCCCTAAGCTAAGGAACCGCGGTAGCCCGGGTTCAATTCCAGCTCAGACAGAAAGTTTTTTCAATTGAATTTATTTTTCTGTTCGGTCATCACCTCTCTGCAGACAATGGCAAACCTCAGAGAATAAAAATTGCCATGTAAATCTTCTTGAGAACATAAGCCGTTTGGAGTCGGCATTAAACACGTAGGTCCAGTTCTCGGTCATTTGTGATCAAACATTTAATAACACGCATAACACAATTGATCAATAGACTAGGTCAAAGTCCTTCCAAGGGCTGAAATGGCCAGTTTTTTTTATGAAAAAGTGGGCGTTGATGTAGAGCAACCACACCCATTTCTAGTAGTGTTGCCGAATGTAACCATACAAAGTAAATTACCAAACTTAAGTCTTATACGACTAAAATTGTCTTAAATAATGTATTTTTATTGATTTGTGGGCTGCAAAAGAGGGCGTGGACACTAATTTTGAGTACTATTTCAGACAGTAACCAAACAAACTAAATTACCAAATTTTAGTCTAATACGATCAAAACCGTCCGAAATATAGCTTTTTTATTGATTTGTGGGCGGTAAGAAGAGGTCTGGCTTTTTTTATTAACACAGATATTAACTTTATTAACCGAGATATTAACAGATATTGTAAGTTTGGTTGCCTTAGGTGTTTCCGTTCCTGAGATCTTAGAAGACACTGCACGAACGATTTTATATATATAGAACGGCTGTAAAAGTAGGCGTGAGAAAATGTATATATCTAGTGACCACCACTTGGTCTTATAGCACATATAAACCAAGTTTCATTATAAAAACATGCAGAACTCAGGAATCCTAATTTCGGAAAAGAAGGCGTGGTTATAGTTAGAACACGCCCATTTTTTGTTGAATTGTCGATAGTAGCCATACGAACTAAATTACAAAATTTTAATCAATACAACGGAATTCGTCTGAAATATAGCATTTTTATTAACTTGTGGGCGGAAATAGGGGTGTGGCAATATTTTTTGTGCATTATTGGAGATATTAGCCTTGACAACAAGTATTGTAAATTTGATGCCCTTAGGCCGATTATTGCCTATTTTTGCAAAAGGTGGTAACACATGGAAAAAGTACTCAATTTGGCAAGAAAACAATCTACCCAAACAAGTCAGGGGGTCAGCTAGAGTAGATCGGTACATGAGTACTTGGGTAGAATGGCACTTTACAGAAACAAAATGAACGGCATTTGCCAATCTACCCAACTACCCAAGTCAGTGTGAATACCCCTAATAAGTTATTTACAGAACAAACCACCAAGCAGACTAGACGACAGCTGTTCCGTTGATCTCTACATCAACTCCTTAGAAATATTCTGTGGCTAAGAGGGCGTCCATTGATTACGTGAGCTGTTTATGGGGCCGAATATCACTCACTCTCACGTTGTGGAGAGGGGGGTTCACGCATAGATGATGTAATTTTTTATCCGCAAGAAACAGTGTAGATCTATGAGTTAGCTGGTTAAATTGACTATAACGTGTTTCTCTACTAAAATATTAGTAAATTTTACTCAATAACATTTATATTTATTATTTAATATACACATTAATAAATTCAATACAATGAAGCATAGATTAACATATTTACACTGAAAACACGCATTTTGAACAATCTCTCGTAAGATTGGAGGGGGAGGGGGTCGAGTTAAATCTTACGATATCTCACAAGGGGGAGCGGGGGGTCAAAAAATCGCAAAAATCACCTCACGTAATTAATGGAGAAACTAATGCAGAAACTTTGTTATTTTTTCAATACTAGAAAAAAAACATTTTAAAAAAGTAAGAAGCAATAGCTTTTTTCTTTGTTCAAGCATTGAATGCTTAATTTTTCTCTGAGTATAATTAAGAAACAAAAAACATATCCTTAATTTCAACAAAATTCGTATCATTTTTATAAAAAAAAAAAAATCTATATAATCTATATATACAGGGCTGTCCATATTCGAAGCGCCCATCTGGCAACACTGTAACTTTCCGCAGTGATGCCAAATCGACTAATAACATACCGCGTTTGAAGCGTCATTCCAAGCAAATGTTTACAATGGAACAGTACACGCCACGCGAACGCTCTAAAATTGTTGAAATTTACATTCAACAAAACAAGTCAATAGTGAAAACTCAACGTGCTTTCAAAAAATGAGCGATGAAGCTCATTTTCAGTTGAACGGAACGGTAAACAAACAAAATTGCCGTATTTATGCCACTGAAAATCCACAAGAGATTCAAGAGGTACCTCTTCACGATGCAAAAGTCACTGTTTGGTGCGGCGTTTGTGCTAAAATGCTCATTGGGCCGTTCTTTTTCGAAGATGATAATGGCCACAGAGTTACTTTCAATCAGGAGCGTTATCGCGATATGATAAACAATTTTTTCATGCCAATCTTTCGTCGAAAGCGTATCAGGCACTACTGGTTTCAACAAGACGACGCGCCACCACACACAAGCCGCACTACAATCGATTTTTTGAAGCAATTGTTCCCTGGCCGTTTGATGTCAAAAAATGGTGATTTCGATTGGCCGCCAAGATCACCAGATTTAACGCCTCCAGACTTCTTTTTGTGGGGTTATTTGAAATCAAAGGTTTACGTCAACAAGCCAAAGACCCTAGAAGAGCTGAAAACCAACATCCGTCAAGAAATAACCGCTATTTCCATCGAAATGTTGAAGAAAACCATGGAAAATGCTGCAAAACGGGCACAAAATGCCGTAGAGGCCAATGGCGACCATTTACGAGATATCATATTCAAGAAATAATGTAAGCAAATTTACTTGAACCCAATTAAATGATATTTATGACGAACAGAAAAAAAATTGTGGTTTCTTTGATTTATTTAAAAATAAAATGGGCGCTTCGAATATTGGCAACCCTGTATATAAAAATGGATGTATGTATGTGGGTATGTGGCTATATCACATATAGACTCCAAAACCGCTGAACCGATCTTTATGAAATTTTCAGGGAAACTGAAGCCACATCTTGAGAGTGTTCCTGTGAGGTTTGGTAACTATTGGACGAGGGGGCGTGGTACCTACCATACAAGCCAAATTTACGCTATCGACCACAAACCAAATAAAGGATATATATCAGACGGTTTCGATCGTAAGAAACTAAGATTTAGTAATTTTGTTCAGATGGTTACTGTCAGTAACTGTACAAAAAATGTGCGTGGTCGCAAATATATAAAAGTACGCCCACTTTTTCGAAATCATGGCAATTCCAATTGACACAATTTTATAGTTAAACTTGCTGTGTAGGTGCTCCAAGAGGCAGTCACGATACATAAATGTTTTCAAGCCCACTTTTACCGCCTACAAATCAGTATCTGTATATATAAAAAGAAATCGTGATTTGTTGGGATGCTTAAAACTTGAAAACGACTGAACCAAATTGGATACTTCCTTCTACTGGCTTAGCCACACCCCCTTTTGTCGCCCACAAATCAAAAAAAATGCTGTATTTAAGATGGTTTTGGTCGTACTAAATTAAAATTTGGTAAATAAGTTCGTATGATAACTATCATTAACTTTGATAAAAATGGGCGTGGTCACACTTCATCTACGCTTACTTTTAAGAAAATATCAAAATACTTCGAAACTATTGGTCCGATTGAGCTCAAATTTTGTAAGTACGCTTTGCTTTGAGTACGAGATGGTTTAAGAGGAAATGCCACACCCACTTTTACCTCCCACATATATATAAAAAATTGTTGTTATCGAATAGTTTTAGAGTTATGGGTCGCACAGCTTAGAAATTCGGTATTCGACCACAATTTAGACGTACCGTTTCAGTGATGAAATTTTATGGGAGTGGACAAGGGGGAGGGGCACGTCCCATACAACCCAAATTTGTGATATCGAATAGCTTTGAAGTTATAGGAATTCAGCTTTGGAATTAAGTTTTTGACCTCAATTTACACATGCAGTTTCAATGGTTTTATTTAATGGGCGTCGGACAGGGAGGCGTGACATCTCCCTTACAACCCAAATTTGCAATATCGAATTGCTTTGAAGTTATAGGTTGACAGTGTAAGAATTCGGTATTCGACCTACATTTATGCATGCACTTTCATTCCTCTACATTTTATGGGCGTAGGGCAAAGGGGAGTGGCACTTCCCATACAACCCAACTTTGTGCTATCAAATAGCTTTGGAGTTATAGGTCGCACAACGCCGGAATTCAGTATTCGACCTCAATGTACACATGCAGTTTCATTGGTTCAATTTTATATTCATTGGTAAGAGGGGCGTGGCACCTCCCATTTAACGTAAATTTGCGATATTGAATATCAGCGTCAGAATTCAGTATTCTGCCCCAATTTATGCATGCAGTTTCATTAATTACATTTTATGGGCGTACGACAAGGGGGAGTGAAACCTCATATTTAACCCAAATTAGAGATATCAAATAGCTTTGGGGTTATAGGTCTCACAGCTTTGGAATTCAGTTTTGGACCTCAATGTACACATGCAGTTCATTGATTACATTTTATGAGCGTTGATCAAGGGGGAGTGGCACCTCCCATACAACGAAAATTTGTGATATCGAATAGCTTTGGAAGTCAAAGTCGCACAGCGTTGGAACTCAGTATTCGACCAAAATTTACGCTTGCAGATTTACTGATAAAATTTTTTAGTGTTTGTCGGGGGGGGGGGGGGGGGGCGTGACACCTCCAATTTAACCCAAATTTGCGATATCGAATAGTTTTGGAGGTTTAGGTAACTCAGCCTCGGAATTCAGTATTCGACCTCAATTTACACATGCAGTTTCATTGGTAATATTTTATGGACGTAAGGAAAAGGGCAGTGACACCTCCCATACAACCCAAATTTGTGCTATCGCATAGTTTTGGAGTTATATGTCGCACAGTTTTGTAATTCGGTATTCAACCTCCATGTGCACATGCAGTTTAATTGATTACATTCTATGAGCGGTGATCAAGAGGGCGTGGCACTTCCTATACAACCCAAATTTGTTATACCGAATAGCTTTGTGGATATAGGTCGCACAATCTCGGAATTCAGTATTCTACCTCAATTTAGACATGCTGTTTAACTGATAACATTTTATGGGCGTTTGACAAGGGAGAGTGGTAGCAGCGCGCCGGGTTTCAGCTAGTAATATATAAAAAATAAATGTATCCAATGCGTTTCGGTACAAGTTGACGCCGTTTGTTGTTGGAGGGATTTGAAAGAAATTAGTACATATTTTTTTACTTATGCTTTATTCCTACTTCAAGTCATATTCTGATTAAAAGGTTGTTGTATACGCCGATTTTCACTGTACTTACTTTCGCCTAAAAAGAAATTGTTGTAGATGTGAATAGCAAATCCAAATGCACTTCGTTTTTTAGATTTTCTTTTTATGAACTGTTTAAGTTGGAGTCCTAAGAACATATTTTTTTTATATGAGATAAGTATGTTATGTCGAAAAATATATATTTTTGTTGCATTTTTCTCATCAAGCGTTTTAACATTTATTGACTTTGAAAGACGTATGCGTACTTTAAACAAAAAGTGTTTAAAAAATATTTAATAACGATTTTCATAACTTTTTTATTTGCGATGTTTTTTCCCTTAAAATAAAAGTCTCCTGTGTTTGGTACACTATATCGCCTAAAAGTATGCAAGCTTATTTTTTGTACAAAAATTATTTATTTGACATGTTAAAAAAAAAAAAAACGCTGACCACAATTCAAATGCAAATTGTTAGCCAAACTCATATGCATATAAATACCTCTTTGAAAAAAAAACAACAAAATTTTTAAATAAACCCAGGAATGCCAACAAACACGCAAACACACACGCTTCCACACACACTCAAACACACTCACACATACAGCGATACATTGTCACGTAGTTGGAATTCATTGTTAAAATATTCAGCAAACTGAATGTTAAAATATTTTTTAAACAATTTTCTTGCATATTTTTTGACGCCGCAAAATGTCATCGTCGTCAACCAGCCAGTCAACCAGCCCGTCAACCAACCAGCCAACCATCATGGAGCAACACTCAAAACTTTCGTTCTTATCCACACAGATACGACATACCTACATACATGCAAGCAGTCAACCACTCAGCAGCCAGCCAGACAGCAGCTCAAGGTTCTTGAAGCCTTCTTGAAGGTTATTGTTACCGAAACACATTTGAAGCTGAAATTGTAGTTGCAAGAATCTTGAATATGCAGTTGATAGAATGCGTGTGTTGATGTAAAAGTGTGTGCGTGTGTCTGTGTGTGTAGCTTTATGCATTTACCCAGTGGGAAATGAGAAGTCATTACTGCCATAACTAACTCAGTAACTAGTTATCCTGTAAGCACATGTCATTACGCCTGCAAATAATGTCAAACAAAATGCCTCGTAACAACAACAGCCGTGTATGTGACCTATCAACTCAAAACCTCACGTCCTCGCTTACGATTTAAAAATAAGTAACCTAAGCTGTAATACCTGATAAAAGTTTTTTTTTGTTATGTCAGTTCATGCCTTCAAACTTAAAAAATATTTTTTGTCTCCTCAAACAAAAACAACAACAAATAAAAGAATAAAAAGTTCGCATTCAATTACTGCTCTCTTTTGAAACCGGTTTCGATGCGTTAAGTACAATTTCTAGAACTTTAGTGCTCACAGTGATATCCATGCGTTCGGTTGATCAAGTTTATACTAAGGTCCCTTCGCCAAATAAGGCCCAAGCCTTAATAAGGCCTGATTTCTAATACGCACTTATATTGCATTCCCTGCAAAATGATTTTTTGCACGTTTAAACATGTTCATATCTGCATCACGATGCAAAAAAAATTACTTCGATTGCGCATCTGTGAAGCGAGTGACAGTCAAACGAAGTCAGCGGTAGCGTCAACAACGTGGTTGATGAAATATTGTGCTCGCAGTAAAAGTCCCTTATTCTACGAGTTAACTATTGCCTATGTCCAGCTTTGAATTAAAAATCCAGAGAGGTATTTTAATGAAAACAAAAAGGTTAATTGATCAAATCTAACTGTGGTGTATTCCGAGAAAAACTTGATTAATGAAATGATATTGACAGCGCCTAAAAAGGCCCAACAAATTTTTTCTTTCCGGCTTTCTTTTTCCGATCTCCACACCTAAATCTACCAGGCAGAAAAAACTACCAGAAAGAAAGCCCTCCACTATAAAGGCCAGCAAATCACCAAAATTCTCTTTAAAAAAGCCAGAGTAACTTTATTTTTAATTTTCAAAATAAGCTTTTGGCAATAAAAGTATTTTTTTCCATAAAGTTTTTATAAAAAAAGCTATGAATATCATTTATGCTTAGCATTAATGTAAACAAACACTTGTAATAACAATATGTGTTCTTATTTTATAATTTTCTGATTGTTTTGTAATGTTTCTTAAACCATTATAGATTGGGCCTTATTTAGACATGGTGGTCCAAATATGGCAAAAATCAGACCTTTTTATAAACTTCTGAGCTGGATATATTTTTACTTTTTCATGCCTTATTTTTATGTTTTTGAAAAAAGAATTGAATAAACAAAATTACAAAATTGCAAAAATAAGTTTAAAAAAACCCGTTTCTCTTCTGTCTGGTAAAAACCGTTAGGTTGGGCTTATTTGGGTAACTTACCTTATAAAGTGAAATAAAACAAAACATTTAAACAAAAATCAATACGGTAAGTGTGATTGGAAAACTAATTTAAAATTATTTTTATATCTTTTTTAAAAGAAATAATTATATATTTACTATTTTAATAAGGGCATAGGCAAAACAAATTTTGTTCGGTTAGTTAAAAAAAATATATTTTAAAGCTAAGAAAAATAAATTTAACTCCGCAGGCACAAGTAATTCCTCAGAAGTTTCTGAAAATTTATGAGTTTAAGAAAATTAACCATTAAAGATAGTTCAAGGATCTCAAAAATGTAATCCAACTCCTCTATGGTAAGAATTGCATCAAGTTTCTTGGGTGTATATATATTGTTTTTTTTTCAACGTGCAATGTCATCACAAACGAATACTTCGAAATTAGTATTATATATATTTAATTAAAGGTACACTTTTAAAGGAGGGCTATACGAAAGAGAAATTGGAAATAAAACTAAAAAAGAGCTTCAAAAGTTATAAAATTATTTTCTTTAAAAATAAATGTATCAACAAAAAAAAAAATATTAGTCATTAATAATAGTCATAAAAATAAGACTAAATAATAGTCATTAAAATAAAACTAACTTTTATTAATTTGTAATTTAGATGTTTAATGAGTTTTAATTTTATTTATGGTTTATTTAAAAATTTGTAATTTCTCAATACAAAAATGTATTGTTGGACTTTTTTAAGTTTTTTTTAAAATTTTTGTTTAAACTTTAATATTTTTATTTTTTTTTTTAAAATTTTTGATTTAATTCTATATGCACATAGGCATAATTTATTAATAAAAAGTTCATTTCAATTGAAAACAAACAACAAATACTCTTTTTGGCAGTAGCAAAGCTAAGTAGTTACTCTTTGAGTTATAAGTTTTACTGGAGGTAATGGGTAACATTCTGACTTACAAGTCATATTAGTTACCCTCTGACGTATAGATTATACTGGAGGTAAACAGTTGCTCTCTGAGTTATTGGTAATGGAGGTGGTAAGTAGTTGATCTCTGACTTATGGGTAATGCAGGTGGTAATTAGTTGACCTTTAACTTATAGGTAATGCAGGTGGTAACTAGTAATACTCTGACTTATTGGTATTACTGGATGTAATTAGTTGATCTCTAACTTATAAGTAATGCTGAATGCAAGCACCACACATTACCGCCTATGACAAGACCAAGTTAAAATAATGCCATATTTGTGTGTGTTGTAATCCAACAGGGAACTACCTCCCATTACCAAGAAATCATTTTAGAACTCGTTCAGTAATGATTACTTCCCCTAATGGGTATTTAAGTTTATTTGGAGCATGCTTCTTTTGACTGACGCCTCGTGTTGCATCATTTTTATTGCTTGTTTAAGAAACAAACGATGAAAAAGTCTTTATTGTTATAAATGCAACTGTGCTTGCTTGCATTGCATGAGCCGACGCTTTTAATTTTGTCATAAAAATAGCAATATTATTTTAGCATATCATCGCCTTGCTCCGGCTTTGGCGCCAATCTTTTGAGCAAAAATAATAAGCTAAGTAAAACCAATCCCAAGCAATTAGTTGGTGCCAACAAGAATCCACGAAAGAGTCTTAACCTTGACCATTTTGTTTAACAAAATGTTTAAGTATAAGCAGAGCTGTCAAGTTTCTGTTAAAATAAATGAAAAATATGAAATGGTTTATTTATGGTAAATTAAATATTAAATATTGAACATTAAATATTAAATTCTAAATATTAAATATAAAATATTAAATATCAAATATTAAATGAACTTAATATTAATGACCTTAAGCTTAAGCTTAAGTTTAAGTTGAACTTTAACTTTAACTTTAACTTTAACTTTAAGTTTAAGTTTAAGTTTAAGTTTAAGTTTAAGTTTAAGTTTAAGTTTAAGTTTAAGTTTAAGTTTAAGTTTAAGTTTAAGTTTAAGTTTAAGTTTAAGTTTAAGTTTAAGTTTAAGTTTAAGTTTAAGTTTAAGTTTAAGTTTAAGTTTAAGTTTAAGTTTAAGTTTAAGTTTAAGTTTAAGTTTAAGTTTAAGTTTAAGTTTAAGTTTAAGTTTAAGTTTAAGTTTAAGTTTAAGTTTAAGTTTAAGTTTAAGTTTAAGTTTAAGTTTAAGTTTAAGTTTAAGTTTAAGTTTAAGTTTAAGTTTAAGTTTAAGTTTAAGTTTAAGTTTAAGTTTAAGTTTAAGTTTAAGTTTAAGTTTAAGTTTAAGTTTAAGTTTAAGTTTAAGTTTAAGTTTAAGTTTAAGTTTAAGTTTAAGTTTAATTTTAAGTTTAAGTTTAAGTTTAAGTTTAAGTTCTAGTTTAAGTTAGCTTATTATTTTTCAAGTTCAAGTTCAAGTTCAAGCTCAAGTTCAAGTTCAAGTTCAAGTTTAAGTTTAAGTTTAAGTTTAAGTTTAAGTTTAAGTTTAAGTTTAAGTTTAAGTTTAAGTTTAAGTTTAAGTTTAAGTTTAAGTTTAAGTTTAAGTTTGAGTTTAAGTTTAAGTTTAAGTTTAAGTTTAAGTTTAAGTTTAAGTTTAAGTTTAAGTTTAAGTTTAAGTTGAAGTTGAAGTTGAAGTTGAAGTTGATGTTGAAGTTGAAGTTGAAGTTGAAGTTTAAGTTTAAGTTTAAGTTTAAGTTTAAGTTTAAGTTTAAGTTTAAGTTTAAGTTTAAGTTTAAGTTTAAGTTTAAGTTTAAGTTTAAGTTTAAGTTTAAGTTTAAGTTTAAGTTTAAGTTTAAGTTTAAGTTTAAGTTTAAGTTTATGTTCAAGTTCAAGTTCAAGCTCAAGTTCAAGTTCAAGTTTAAGTTTAAGTTTAAGTTTAAGTTTAAGTTTAAGTTTAAGTTTAAGTTTAAGTTTAAGTTTAAGTTTAAGTTTAAGTTTAAGTTTAAGTTTAAGTTTAAGTTTAAGTTTAAGTTTAAGTTTAAGTTTAAGTTTAAGTTTAAGTTTAAGTTTAAGTTTAAGTTTAAGTTTAAGTTTAAGTTTAAGTTTAAGTTTAAGTTTAAGTTTAAGTTTAAGTCTGGAAGATGCGGGTGACGGAGGCACACTCACAAAAGTTGACCCCGTAAAGGAACCTTCAGCTTAATGGAGTTGAGAGTCCTTCAAATAAACCTGCATAAATGCGAAACCGCCAGCGCAGAACTCCTTCTCGTATTGGAGGAAGGAGGCTACGATGTGGCTTTAGTACAGGAGCCGTGGATTGCCTCGGGCAACGCGGTATCTGGCCTAAAGTCACAAAACTTCAATACGTTTTTCGCAACAACAGTAAGTAGAACAAGAACAGCCATCCTTATAAGGAAAGGCATCTATACTTATCTAATGTCTCATTACAGCACTGACGATCTCACCGTTGTGGCGCTAGAGGGCGACGCGGACGAGCCGATCCTGGTCGCCTCATGCTACATGGCGCATGACGTCGACGCACCACCACACGAGCTACAAAGAATGGTAGCAGTCGCCGGCGGGAAGAACCAAGCAGTTGTCATCGGAGCAGATGCCAATGCACACCACCCAGTATGGGGCAGCCCAGACATCAACGATCGAGGTGAGTCCCTACTTAACTATATTCTACAATATAAACTTAGCGTAGCTAACGTCGGCGAGGAACCCACGTATGTAGGCCCCACCTCGTCGAACGTGTTAGACCTAACAATATCCTCAGACAACAACACTCTGGTCTCAAATTGGAGGGTGCTAGCACAGCCCTCTCCGAATCTTACAGAGCAAAGACGCGACCTAAAAGATTTCTTTGAACTAGCTAAAATAGCTGACCAAGAGGAAATTTGGGGGGAATACAAATGTAGGCTCAAAATTTTTAAAACAGTAAAACGCAGAGCAAAAAGACACTCGTGGAAGAACTTCTGCTCAAACATAGAAAAAACTGCGGACACAGCAAGGCTCAGGAAGCTACTCTCAAAGCAGCCCTCCATTCAGAGCCAGCTACGCAAAGACAATGGCCAGTGGATGGAGAGCAATCAGGAATCCCTCGAGGTGCTTTTAAAGGCGCATTTTCCTGGCTGTACCGAAGCTCCTAGCACTGCTACAATACAAGGGCACAGGACAACCCCGCTACAGGTTCCACACGACTTAATAACGTCGGACGGAATCGTATGGGCTATAAACTCGTTCTCGGGATACAAATCTCCGGGACCAGACGGTATAATTCCTGCCATGTTGCAAACGGCTGAATCGCGAGTCGTCCCATGGCTGAAGAATATATTTAACGGATGCATCAGGCTAAACTATGTACCTGTGGCTTGGAGGACAGCGAGGGTTGTATTCTTACCGAAGGCAGGTAAGAGCAGCCATCCATGTCCGAAAGACTACAGGCCAATAAGTCTGACCTCCTTCGTACTCAAAACGCTCGAGAAACTGATTGACTTGCACCTAAGAAACAATTCAATCCAGTTATCAACCAACCAGCACGCATACATGAAAGGGAAATCGGTTGAAACGGCACTACATTCCCTAGTAGTAACAATAGAAAAAGCCATCCACCACAAGGAATACGCACTCGGGGCGTTTCTAGATATCTCAGGTGCATTCAATAATGTATCAACCACCGCAATTCTTAGTGGATTACGTGCAATAGAGGCACCACCGGCAATAAACCTTTGGTTAGACAAGTTGCTAAGCTGCAGAAAGGTGCGGGCTGAGTGGGGCACTAAATCCATGGTAAGGGAAGCTCACAGTGGGACACCCCAGGGAGGGATCCTCTCGTCACTACTATGGAATCTTGTAGTTAATGAACTACTCGAAAAGTTCGCAGGTAGAGCCCCGAGGATAACTGCCTATGCAGACGACATAAGCATTATTATAGTAGGGAAATGTCTATCAACAGTAAGCTCCATAATGGAGAGCACACTCAAAGATGTACTTAGATGGGCAAATTCAGTCGGTCTTAGTATTAACGCAGAGAAAACGGATCTGGTTCTGTTCACGAAAAGGTACAAGATACCACAGTGGATACCACCGAAATTGAACGATATACGTCTCATACCGAAAACTCACACAAAATATCTAGGAGTCGTCCTGGACAGCAAGCTGTCATGGAAAACCAACGTGGAAGAAAGGGTGAAGAAATCCACCATTGCACTATACACATCCAAAAAGATGCTAGGCAGTACTTGGGGTCTCTCACCCTTTCTGATGCACTGGATCTATGTAACGGTAGTGCGTCCTATTCTACTCTACGGGATTATTGTGTGGTGGCCGGCTGTGAACAAATCAACATTCCTCAGGCACTTGGAGAAAACTCAGCGGCAGGCAGCGCTATGCATCACGGGGGCACTAAAGTCAACTCCAACTAAAGCGCTTGAAACGATTCTAAGTATGGACCCCCTGGACATACACGCAAAACTAATAGCCGGAAAAACGGCACAACGCCTCACGGCAGCAGGCAACATGCACATTCAAAATTTTGGACATTGTACAATCGGAAAGGATCTACTTAGTAGCACGTACTACGTGGTACCTCGCACGATAGTCAATTCCAAAGTACGAACTCTTCTGGGACCAAACGACTGGTGCAAAGGTATAGAACAAGCACAGCAGGCGGTCAACATATTTACAGACGGCTCCAAAATGCCTACGGGGGTTAGTGCCGCGGTGTATTGCGCAGAGCCTAATATGTATAAGGCAGCCATATAAACTGCCGAATCACTGCAGTATCTTCCAGGCGGAAATATTTGCCATAAGGAAGGCTGCTGAGATAGCCCTCAGCATGGACACACAACACTCTAACATCAACATTTTCGTTGACAGTCAAGCGGCGATCAAATCCATGCGCTCCGCTAGCATCAAGTCCAAAAGTGTCTTGGCTGGCAGAGATGCACTAGATGCACTATGCGCTTCGAAAAGAGTGCGCATCTACTGGGTCCCTAGCCACCAGGGCATTGAAGGAAACGAGATGGCAGATGGTTTAGCAAAGGAAGGCGCCGGGCTGGAATCAGAACTCGCAGAGCATGTACTTACTCCGCTACAAGAGTTGTACAGGAACCTCGAAAGAAGAGCCACACTAGCAGTGAATCGTAGATGGAGAGATACGACAACGTGCAAAATCTCGAAAATCATGTGCAATGCACAATGCGAAAAACGAACTCTGTTCATCTTGGCACGCCCGCGCAAAGATTGCAGGACACTAGTGGGCATGCTCACTGGTCACTGCATGACGGCAGCCCACGCGATGAAGCTTGGCATCACCACGGATGACAACTGCAGGAAGTGCAAAGAACTGGGCACAGTGGAGACCCTGGAGCACCTACTATGCACATGCCCCGCCCTACTTAGATCGAGACTAAAATACCTAGGCTCATCGACGTTCCCGTCACTTAAAGATGTAGCCAGGGTGTCTCTAGAATCCCTCCTAAGGTTTGCGAACTCAACGCAAATCTTTAAAGACTTTTAAAACAAACACAAAGGTTCCTTTCGTTCGCTACCGGTACCACTAAGGACCTGAATTGGTCTATGTGAGCCTTCACGAAGGCATCCGGTTTAACCTAACCTAAGTTTAAGTTTAAGTTGATGTTGAAGTTGAAGTTTAAGTTTAAGTTTAAGTTGAAATTGAAGTTGAAGTTGAAGTTGAAGTTGAAGTTGAAGTTGAAGTTTAAGTTGAAGTTGAAGTTGAAGTTGAAGTTGAAGTTGAAGTTGAAGTTAAAGTTAAAGTTTAAGTTTAAGTTTAAGTTTAAGTTTAAGTTTGAGTTTGAGTTTGAGTTTGAGTTTGAGTTTAAGTTTAAGTTTAAGTTTAAGTTTAAGTTTAGGTTTAAGTTTAAGTTTAAGTTTAAGTTTAAGTTAAAGTTTAAGTTTAAGTTTAAGTTTGAGTTTGAGTTTGAGTTTGAGTTTAAGTTTAAGTTTAAGTTTAAGTTTAAGTTTAAGTTTAAGTTTAAGTTTAAGTTTAAGTTTAAGTTTAAGTTTAAGTTTAAGTTTAAGTTTAAGTTTAAGTTTAAGTTTAAGTTTAAGTTTAAGTTTAAGTTTAAGTTTAAGTTTAAGTTTAAGTTTAAGTTTAAGTTTAAGTTTAAGTTTAAGTTTAAGTTTAAGTTTAAGTTTAAGTTTAAGTTTAAGTTTAAGTTTAAGTTTAAGTTTAAGTTTAAGTTCAAGTTAAAGTTAATTTTAAAATAAAAGTAAAAGTTTAAGTTTAAGTCTAAGCTTAAGTTTAAGTTCAACCTTTAAGTTTGGACGTGAAGTTTTCTATTTATTATTATTTATTATATTATTGTAACGATTGTAATATTGTTATTATATAGTTTCACTCTTTGTCATATTATTTAAATATTTGAATACTTTACTTTACTTTACTTTACTTTAAAATACTTTTAAAATATAATTTGTACTTCAATGAAAATTATTTGAGATATTTCAAAATAATAAAATAAAATTTTCAATTACGATAGAATATATTGAAAAGGAAAGATATTTTTTCTTTATGGAAAGATATACGATATAAATCGTACGATCCTTATTTAAAAAAAAAACTATTACGCAAGTAAATTCGTACTGACGCTTTCGCTGTCTTACCAAGTCCCTTGCTACATTATTTATTATTATTTATTTATTATTTACTTACCAATCTATTGACCGCTCAACCTTGTCTCTTTACGATCGTTTAGCAATTAGATGTACTGTATTCTGTACAACTTATCCAAGTAGGTAGGGAAAACCATGTGATTCTTGGAAATTGCGAATATGTAGAGGCCTCTGAAACCACGTCCATAGTTAAAGGTTAAGCTTAAAGTTAAAGTTAAAAATAAAAAATTAAATTTTAAACGTTAAAAGTGTAAAGTTTATAGTTTAAAGTTAAATGTTAAAATTAAAAAATTAAAAGTAAGAAGTAAAAATTAAAAAATTAAAAGTCAAAACTTAAATTTATAAGTTAAAACTTTGAAGTAAAAAGTTAAAAGTTAAACGTTATAAGTTAAATGTTAAATTTAATTGTTGAATATTATACGTTTAAGGCTTAATGTTTTATCTAAAATGATAAATCTAAATGTTTATGCTAATGTGAAATGTGGTATACAAAATGTTTAATGGGGAATTTGTGTTGTGATATATTAAATGTGACGTATAAATAGAAACCATAAAATGGTACAATATACATATCTTAAATCAATTTTACTCCCAACTTGGCCGCATTATAGTTTTTATTATTATTATTATTATGTAAATGCAATTTACATTGTTACATAAATTTTAATATATGTGCACTTCTTTCGCCATCTCAGCTACTGTTCCTTTCTCGCAACAGCTTTAACACGCTTTAATACGCGCACTCAAAATATTTACTTTGTTGCACCTTTTTATATTACAATATTATTTCCTTACTCAATATTGTTTTTTCAATCTTTTTATACTCTTGCGATGCAATCTTTATGGTTGTAAGAGCTTAAAACAAGCTCATCTTGTTGCTGTTGCTGCTGGAGCTTTCATGTTTATCCACTATTTCCCTTGGCGGATCTTTTTTGTGTTTTATTTAAATTCAATTTAAAGTGTTGCTTTCAAGATTTCCGTTTCCGTTTTTGTTTATGTTCTCAGAATGTAAATGATTTTCTCAGCTGCTGTTGTTGTTGTTGTTTGTTTTCTGCTGCGTTACATTTTAAAATGTTATCTTTTTCTGATTGAATTTTCAGAAATGGGTTGATTGCGACGGTTGTTGCGTCTTGGTTGGATGGATGGCGGAGGTGCGACAAGCGGAAAATTAATGATTACGATTGAAATGCTAACACATCGAGGTATCGAGTTGTCTGCCAGGAAATTGTTGTCGACTGACAAATGATGCGGTGTTGAAGTGATTCATAGCTTTGTGGAATCGATTGCGACCTTAAGTAAGCTACAAGTACTTAAGGTTGAAGGATGATTTAATTTAAAGCTAAATAAAAATGTTTATTGCTTCAATTAATGTTAAATAAATGTGATGCCTTTAAAAAGCACGCTAAATTGGCTTTATAATACTTAAAAAGAGTCTTTTATGACCATTTATTTACCGTTATTCATTAATCTTAGCTACTTAAGCTGCAAGTATACTCGGGTCAAAGTTGAAGCAACAACAGCAACATAGTATTTACCCTTTAAAAAATAATTTAAACTCATTAATGCGCCTATTTTAGCAATAAAGCATCATTGTTCCTCGCCTAAAAACAAAAAATGCTTTCAAATATATACACACACATGCACGCATCTCTACGAAACCAACAACACGAGCACAAAAGTGTGGCAAATGACTGGCAAGTGTCATGAGATGGGTCAAGTTCAAAACTGCAAAAAGTTGTTGAATGTGTCTTTGCGAGTTTGGCACCACAGTTTGGAAGCGGAAGCGGAAGTGCCAACACAAGGCATTAATTATGTTTTGGGATGGGTCGGTTTGTAAGAAAACCATTATTTTTCGCTTTGTTTTTGGATGGCATTTTTTGTTACATCTCTTTTTCTCTTTATTTATGGCTTGTTCACTTTTATTGCATTGCGATTAGGTAGGTTTCTAGCATTTAATTTTTTTATTATAACTTTCATATGTGGGTTATATAAATGGACTATATAAGTAAAAAGAGTGCGTCAATTTGTACACAGTTTCAGTCTCTTCGCAGTTTCATAGATAAAATAATTGTATTTAAATAAATTACAATATATATTAAATTAAATTTAAACACGTGAAAGATTCAATCCACTTATATAATTGTATAAATATATGTAGATAAAAAAACATGAAAATACCAGATGATTTATTATAAAAAAAATTAAAAAAATAAAAACAATAATTTCAACAAAACAACGAACGTTTAATTTGTTTAGTTTAGATCTTTTGTTCAGAAGTGGCAATCGCTCAAAAACAAAAATCAAAACCACTTGTACCAGTATTTTCTCCAGTATTTAAGTGATAAGGAATTCAGCAAAAAAAGCTTAAAAATAACGACAGTTATCTGGCAAAACAGCGCAAATATATTTCGAATATATTAACTCTGACCATAGATATATTGCCATAAAGATGCACATCTTACCACCAATAAACATTAGCAATTTCTTGAAGCTTTAACAACTGGTTTATCTTCAAAGTTCTTGAAGTTCTATTTATAATCCGTTTTCAGCTAAAAATTATTTCTGCAACTTTTATAAACAAAAAGATATAGTTTCGATAGTATCTAGTAAGTGTAGACTAGGAATTCAATTTTATACAGTTATTAGCTGAAACCCGGTGCGTTGCTGCCACGCCACCGTTTCCAAACGCCCATCAAACGTAGTCAGTCAAACTGCTTGTGTAAATTGTGGTCGAATACTGAATGCCGTGACTGCATGGGTTGTAATTCAAATTTGGGATGCATGGGAGGTTCCACGCCCCTTTGTCCAACACCCATAAAATGTTATCAGTGAAACAGCAAGTGTAAATTTTGTTTGAATACCAAATTTGGAAGCTGTGCAACCTCTTTTTCCAAAGCTAATCGATATTGCACTGTGATATCTACTACAGCGACCATGCGGAGAAGCACGAGTTTGGATGCGGATTTGTAGTTGGCAAGAGACTACGGCCCCACGTCCTGCGATTCACACCTGTGAACGAACGACTTGCCATAATCCGCATCAAGGTTAGATTTTTCAATATAAGCCTAATATGTGCGCACGCTCCGACAGAAGACAAGGACGATGAGATCAAGGAAATTTTCTACGAGCGCCTTGAAAATGCTTACGAGCGCTGCCCCCGTCACGACGTAAAAATCGTGCTTGGTGACTTCAACGCTAAGGTGGGCAAGGAAAATATTTTTGGTCCAACAGTCGGAAAGTTCAGCCTCCACGACAACACCTCCGATAACGGAATGAGGCTGATTGACTTCGCCGCAGCACGAAACATGGTCGTAAGTAGCACTAGATTCAAGCATCTCAATATTCATAAAGCCACCTGGATGTCCCCTGATCAAAAAACAAAAAATCAAATTGATCACGTTTTGATCGACGGAAGGCACTCTTCCAGTGTATTGGATGTTCGCACGATCCGTGGTGCAAACATTGACTCGGATCACTATCTTGTTGCAGCCAAGATCCGTACACGTCTGTGCGCAGCTAAGAAAACACGCAACCCTACATGGAGAAAGCTAGACGTCGACAAGCTGCAATCGAAACAGACAGCCGATGCTTTCGCCACTCGACTCTCACTCCTGCTTCAAAGCACTCCTCCAATCGATGATATATGCGCGCAGTGGACACACATTTCCAACTCCATGCGTGCGGCTGCTGAAGAGGTGATTGGCTACCAACGCCCTCGCCGAAACCAGTGGTACGACCAGGAGTGTCGCGACGCCACTGCAGAGAAAGACGCCGCCTACAAAGCCACCCTGCAGTCGGTTGTAACGCGCGCTGCTAAGGAGCGATACAAAGAAAATAGGAGGGAAGAGAGACACATTTTCAGGCGGAAAAAAAGAGAGGCAGAAAAGCGCGAGCAGGAGAAGATTGAGATGTATGGTGACAGGAATGAGGCCCGAAAATTTTTCGAAAAAATAAGACGCCTTGCCGATGGTTTTAAAACCGGGGCCTCTTCCTGCAAGGATGAAAACGGGAATCTAGTGACAGATGTCCAGAGTACACTGACGTTATGGAGGAAACACTTCTCTAAGCTTCTAAATGGCGACGCTGACAACAATCCCGCCAATAGAGATGATATTCCGGAAACCCCAATTGCGGATGACAGCGTCGAGGTTCCGCTGCCCGACTATGATGAAGTTCTGACAGCTATAGCTCGGCTTAAAAATAATAAAGCTGCGGGAGCTGATGGCTTACCTGCTGAGCTGTTTAAGAACGGAGGCGAAGCTCTACTTAAATGCATTCACGAGCTTCTATGCAGAATATGGTCGGAAGAATGCATTCCGAACGATTGGAATCTCAGTGTGCTCTGCCCAATCCACAAGAAATGCAGTCCCACCATCTGTACCAATTACCGTGGGATAAGCCTTCTTAATATAGCATATAAGGTCCTGTCGAGCGTTTTATGTGAAAGATTGAAGCCCATCGTAAACGAACTGATCGGACCTTATCAGTGTGGCTTAAGACCTGGAAAGTCCACCATCGACCAGATTTTCACACTGCGACAAATCTTGGAGAAGACTCAAGAAAAACAAGTCGACACCCACCATCTTTTTGTCGACAACAAAGCCACCTTCGACAGCCCAATAAGGAAGCACCTGTACTTCACCATGTCTGAATTTGGTATTCCTGCAAAACTAATACGACTTTGCAGGATGACACTGAGCAACACCAGCAGCGCAGTTAAAATCGGGAAGGACCTCTCCCCACCATTTATTACCAAACGAGGTTTCAGACAAGGTGATTCCTTATCGTGCGACTTTTTCAACCTAATGATGGAAAAGATCATCCGAGCTGCTGATCTGAGACGTAGTGGCACAATATTCTACAAGAGTGTTATGCTGCTTGCGTATGCTGATGACATCGATATCATTGGCCATAATACGCGCGAAGTCAGTGCAGCATTTTCCAGATTAGAAAGAGAGTCAAATCGAATGGGTCTGGCAGTGAATGCAGATAAGACGAAATACTTGGTGTCAACAAACAAACAGTCCCAGCGTCTTGGAACCCACGTTACCGTTGACAATACCTCATTCGAGGTTGTGAAGAACTTCGTTTATCTGGGATCCAGCATTAATTCAACCAACGACATCAGCATTGAGATCAAACGAAGAATAACTCTTGCCAACAGGTGTTACTTTGGGCTCAGTAGGCAATTGAGAAGCAGAGCCCTCTCTCGACGAACGAAAATCACGCTCTACAAATCGCTCATCATGCCCGTCCTACTTTACGCATCACAAACCTGGACGCTGAGCAGTTTAGATGAAAAGAATTTAGGAGCATTCGAGAGAAAGATTCTTCGTAAGATCTACGGACCAATCTGCGTCAATGGCGAGTACCGAATACGGTGGAATGATGAACTGTATGAGCTGTACGCTGACATCGACATAGTCAAGCGCATTAAAATCGAGCGGCTTCGCTGGCTTGGTCATGTTCAGCGCATGAAAGACGATGCTCCAGTGAAGAAAACAATCGATTCGGTACCCAGCGGCGGTCAACGCAGAAGAGGACGACCGCATCTTCGTTGGAAAGACCAAGTAGAGGACAACCTGACGAAGCTTGGAATTTTCAACTGGCGCCAGCAAGCGAAAGACAGAAATGGCTGGCGCAAATTCTTAGATGAGGCCAAGACCGACATACGGTTGTAGCGCCGACTAAGTAAGTAAGTAATCGATATTGCACATTTGTTCTGTATGGAAGGTGCCACGCCCCATTTTCCAATGCTAAAACACTCCTTGGTATGTATGTAATAACTTCCTAAAGTTTCATGAAAATCGTTGAAGACATATAAGCTAAATTACCAAATTTTAGCCTTCTACGGTAGAAACCATCTGATATACAGAATTTTTACTAATTTGGGGGTGATAAAAGTGGGCAAAGATGTACTGCAACCACACCCATTTTTTGGAAAGTTGTCGAGGATAAAAATATCAATTAAATTACAAAATTTTTTTATATTACGATCAGAATCGTGCGATATATAGAAGTTCTATTGATTTGTGGGTAGTTAAAGAGGGCGTGAAAACATTTACATATATCGGTCATTCCATGTCAAATCGGACGCTTTTGTCCAAAAACCAATTTTGACGATTCTGTTTTTTTTTTAAATTTTGCACGTCGACAGAACTTTAAAAACAAAAAATATTTGCATACTTTTTTATAATTCTTTATTTTTTTTTTGCTATTGTCAAAAATTGTCATTTGGACATGTACTCAAACAACTATGTATATCTTCTAAACCGTTAGTCCTACAAGAAAAAAATTTGAGACATATTTTAAAGATCTTGAATTGCTCTTTATTGTGGTGTCCTTTTTTACGAATACTTTCGAGAAAAATTTTAAATTTTTTTTGCCACAAATATTTCACTCCCATTTTTCAAGGTCAGCACCACTATTTTTTTGGCATTTTAAAAACATTATCGTATTGAGGCATTCATTCTTAATGCATTCTCAAAATTTGATGTTGGAGAATCAATGTTTACTATTTTTAACGAAATTTTCAAAAACTAACTACACAATTTTTAAGTACAATATACTTGCACTTTTAATTAAAAATGGAATTTTTAGTATTTTTTTACTAAACTAGGTACATATCGTCGCTGCGCCAGCAAAAACAGTTGTATGTTTTTCAGTAACTTTTCAGGAGAGCAAAAAAAAATTTTTTTTCAGAGCATTTCTGGTACTGCGAGCAATAACTGTTTTTGATCACTTCTAAATCATAAGAATTATAAAAAACTGCAAATGCAGAAATGTGGGTAATAGATAGTGTAAGCAAAAGATGCTATAAAAAAATTTACAAAAATCACATAACTGGTTTTTCTGGCGCAGCGACGATATGTAAAATCAATCAAGTTTAAAAATTTTATCAACTTGTTAAATTATACCATTTCTTTGAAGAGACTCTATTTTTGAAATTTGCTAAAATATTTCTTGGTTGTAATTCCGTGACGTATACCTTTATTCATACTAAATTATATAAAATTGTATAAAATTATGTATAACTTTTTTTTCGTTCTTGTAAACTTAAACAATAGTTGAAAAAGATGATGTGGATGTAATGCGCTTAGGTTATGATGTAATTTCGGAATGCTATGTATTTATATATTATTACGAAAACAAAAAAATTGTAGTACCATTTTACCTGTGTTAACGTCAGCATATTCACATAAATTTTACATCGTTGGAAAGGTATTTTTGAGTACATTTGCAGATTATAATTTTTATTCGAATAAGCTGTCATTAAGATATGCAAAATTAAGCAAATGTGAAAACCTTTTTTCCCAATGGGACAGCGAAACCAAGAGCAACACAGCTCTGTTGAACACAGGGTTGATAAATGACTTTTTCATTTTGGTATAGAAATTTTTAAAAAATTGTACTAAATGAAAAAAGAAAGTATGAAATAAATTTTTTATTTAAATTTTAATGTCTTAATGTTTTCAACAATTCAGTTCATAAACAAAAATTAAAAAGGTTTTTATTAATTTTTAATTAAAAGAAAAGTTTGTTATAATCACAAAAAGGAGCACAAGTGGTCTATAATATTCAGAGAAAGATATCACTAAAATCCAGGGTCGTAGTCAAGGGGGTTTTTCGGAGTTCAAATTTTCGGGTCGAAATGTTAATAAAAATTTTATATTTTTGCAATTGTATTAAAGATAATACTTTTGTTCGTACATGTTTTTAATATTTTTTTTATTTATTTCCAAACAAAAACTCTCAAAATTTAAATAACTTCGTTTTCATTTTTTTTTTTATTTCTTACAATATTTTTTCAGAAGATATTTATTTTATAATTAATATTTTAGCTTTAATATGCCAAAATTTTAAAAATTGTGGTCTTGAATTAATGCAAGCACTCAAAACCTTTCCAACAATATCTTGAAAGTGAAGATTGCATTAGAAAGAATGAAGTTATTTCAATTTAAGTGAAAATAAATTAAAAAAAATGCAAAAAAATTTTTAAAAATGTAAGGTAGTGCTTTTTTATATTAAGGTAACGAAAGAAATTAATGGGGAAATGTTTAAGTCAAGCAATTCTTTACTTTCAGTCAAATTTTCTGAAATTTTTTCTTTGTATATATTACTTCTGATATCAATATTGTCGCATTTATTTCACTACATTTAAAAAAAAATCTTTGGTTCCATTAAAGAAGAATTTGTTGCAATATGAAGTCTCTTTCCGCGTTTGGTTTTTATTGCATTTTGGATAGAAAATATTTTTTAATTTCTGCTGACGAATGAGAAGTTAAAAGAATTCTTAGAGGAATTTTATAAATTTGCAGAATACTTACTCCTTAAATTCAATTTATATAATTTTTACAGAGTTACAAAATTCAGAAATAAATCATTTTTTAATTCTTTTATTTCTGTTTGCTCACTAAGAGCTCTAAATCCTGTATTTAGTAAACAAATGTTGAGTAAATAAAATGTACTAAAAACGCTTTGGTAGTAGGAAAGTAGGAAAAATGTAAAACTGCACCAAAAAAGTACAATTATACCTAAAATATCAACCCTGGTTGAACATCTTTGCTGTAGCATTAATGAGAGAGAAGAGAGTTACTCAGAAATACGGTTGCCACTTGCCTATTTTTTTGTACCAAATTCTCGGAAAAATGTACAAAATAGAAAAAAATTTATTATAATTATTCACTGGAGTATATTTGTGTGCAACCAAACATAACAAAAATATTAAGTTATGTTATACACTATTAACAAAATAATAAATACATTAAAATAGTTCTTTTGCTTGCCAAATATTATGAGATTCATAAAAAATTGATAAAATCATTAAAAGAAATTTCCCCCAATCCATTTCTCACAACCCTGACTTTTTCCAAAAATATCCAAATTTTTTCCCAATGTCATTACAATTTTGAAAACTAATATTTAAAACCTGAACAAGATTCCTTTGAGCCACAACAACGTCAGGGTAGCATTCTATGAGATGATATTTTAATATGAATTATTGAATTATGGCAATAAAGAAATTTTGTTTTCTGACATAACTTGTGAAGATGTTATTATATTCAAAACATTTAGATCTTCTAAATCGAACTTGTCTTTAATTTGTTTTAAAATATCTTTGGTAATAAGAACAATTTTCTGATTGGAGATATTTTCCTGCTTTAGTGGAAATTCTCAGAAAAAATCCTCAAGTCTCAAAAAATGTGATTTTTAATAAATATGACAAGAAAAGCATGTAAACTTTCATCTTGCAAAACTCAATGCATTTCAAGTTCCACTAAACATAAGTCTGAACATTTCTCCAGTGATACCAAATTTCGCTTTTTATAGCAAGTTATTAAATTGTAAATTTTTTAGAAAATGTACCAACTCGGAAAATAATGTACGAAGGTACCAAGTAAAATAAATGTACCAATTTCGGAACAATTGTGCTCAAAATGTGCTCAGAACACTTCAACTTCACAGGTATGTCCTGAACATAATCACCCCTATATAAAAAAGCATAAAATGTTTTTGCTCTATTTCCATTTCTACTCACAGCGTCCTCATACCACAGAACGATTGCCAAATGCATTTACCAGCTAAAATTGGCCATTACACAAATTTCTACTCATCCATTCATCATGCCTCCAATTTTGGCATCATGTTTCGTGGCAAAGAAAACGCACTCATGCCAAATTGGCGCCATCTGCCGGTTGGCTATCATGGCCGTGCAAGTTTTGTAGTTGTCTCGGGTACGCCTATACGCCGGCCTCTTTGACAGACTCTGCCTGCTGAGGATAAGCCACCTCAAGGCTCATTTATAAGGTTGTGGCACTTGAGAGAAATGCACTCTTTTTTTCGCCTTTGCTTGAACTGTCACTGTTCGTTTCTTTGTTCTATGCATTCATTTTCTTGATTTCTTTTCATCCATTCTGACAGTTCAACCAAGCTCGCTCTCAAGTGCCACAACCTTATAAATGAGCCTTGAGCCACCTGTGTTTGGACCTTGCAAGTTGTTCGACTTTGAGCTCGAAATGGCTTTTTTTATTGGTGGAACCGGTAACGAGCATTGTTGTTGTTGCTGTTTCTTAATAACTCTCTCGAACTGATATCCTGAACAGAATGAAGCATGATAGTACAAAGAACTACAGATAAAGTATTCCCAGCGCAACAAAAAAAATTTACTGCGCACCTTGTCATCGGTGCTCGTCAAATGTGACACTAATGAATACATACAAAAGAAAATGGCAAAAAGAGAAAATTAAACAACAAAGGAGACGAAAATAGCAAAATGAAAATAATACAAAACAGTCAAAATTCAGTCAAACACATCAAGCAAAGTAGCTGCTTTTTGTGTAAAGGCGTAAAAGGGGCGAAAACACCCCTAAAAATATGCAATTTTGTGTCAGAAACAGTACTAAAAAATATATTTACTTTATTTTGGACTTGTGTTTTATTTAACGATATTAATTTCATTTCAGTAAAACAAGTTTTCATAAGAAAATTTCGACATTTTAAAATTTTGAGACCCTATGAATAAATTGTGACTACGGTTGCAACAACGAGCTCCACCTACGTCACAGCAAAGATGGCGTACATGCGTAATACGTTATCTGTAGTTCTTTGTCATGGGAATGAAGTAATTTCATTCAATGAACCCAGTGGTAAGTAGCCACATGACGTAACCAATTATTTTTTATACCTACAATGTAGCTTCGAGACCTCCAACGCCTGTAGAGTTAATAATTGAGTTTTTTAAGTGAAAACTTCTTCAGGCGCGTTTAGTAATTTTGTGTAGAGGGAAGTCGTTACTTTAACGAAACCTTTACTCATGACACGATATAAACAAATTAAGATAAATGCCATATTTCAGACAGTTTTAGTCGTATTAGCCAAAAATTTTTAAAAAGCAATAAATTTGGTATGTTGTTGCCATTTTTAAAAAAAGTTGCCACGACTGCTTTCAACGGCTGTTAAACTACAACATTATTTGTTCGTCCTTTATCCCTTTCAAACCTGACGCAGAATTTTTTATGATTTTTGGAGTATATGATATGAGGACTTTATATGATCTTCAAATATATTCAAAGCCAAAACTTTGATATTTTCATGTTCTTTAAGGATTTTTAAGAACCAAAAGACTTTATCAATGTAATGTTTTTTAACTTTGATAAACGTTTAAAAAAAAATTAAAAAAAAAACAAAAGAATAACCGATATTGATATAGTCGAACTTCGACCACAGATACTAGTCACTATAAAAACGTGTAGAACTCCGGAATTGGAATAATTTCGAAAAAGTAGGCGTAATAAATTTCACACAAATTTGGATTGTATGGGAGGTACCACGCCCCCTTGTCCAATCGAAACCAAACATCACAGGAATACTCTCAAGATATGGCTTCAGTTTCCCTAAAAATTTCGATTTTGAAGTCGATACGTGATATACAAACATACCCACATACATACACCGATCCATTTTTATGAATAAATAAAAAATTATTAAAACTAGTATCGCCCGTGGTCGAAGTTCGACCATATCAAAATCGAATCTTTTTTTTTTTTAAATTTTTGATAAACATTGAAAAATGTTTATCAAAGTTAAAGAACATTACATTGATAAATATTTTTGGTTAGTACATATCCACAACTCATTTTACGTACTCTGTACTCGCTGTTATCAGGATCAGCATGTAAAACAAATTTTCATGTATCGATTGCGCTGATTATTGTTTATGCTTATTTGTCGAATTGCTTCGATGTTCATTTTGCCGTTTCTTAAATTTTCACGGAATTCTCGCGTCACACTTATTTTTTTAAAAAAATGAGCATCGAACGTTAGTTGTGTTTTTCGTTTACTAAAATACTAATAGCGCAATTTTAGTGAAGAGGACACATTTTAACAAATAATAAAATATATTTTAAAATCTTAATTGATTTGAGGTCGTTTGGAGCCAAAAAAAATATTTCAGTACAAACTCTTGGTTCTTGAAAATCCTTGAAGGATATGAATATATCAAAGTCTTGCCTTTGAATATATTTTTAGATCATATTAAGTCCATTTACTTCAAAAATCATAAAAGAATTCTCAGAGACTTAGCGTTAGGTCTGAAAGGGAGAAAGGACGAACAAACAAGCAAACAGTGTTGTCGTTTAATAAAGCCGTTGAAAGTAGTCATGGCAACTTTTTTTAAATAGCACTAATATTACAAATTTATTACATTTTATACATTTTTGGCAAATACGACTAAAACTGTCTGAAATATGGCATTTCTCTTAATTTGTGGATGTTGCGTCATGAGTAAGGGTTTCGTTAAAGTAAAGATTTTTCTCTACACAAAATTACTAAACCAGCCTGAAGAAGTTTTCACTTAAATATAATTGTTTACGTCATGGGTCTATTTACCACTGGGTTCATTGAATGAAATTACTTCATTCTGTTCAGGCAGTGTTGCCATATGGTCCGATATATCGGGTTTGTTACAATTTTCAGTCTTGAATCGGATGATTCGATATTTAACCAAAATGTTACGATTTCAATAAAGCAATGTATGTATGACTTAAAAAATAATATTTTCCCATATAAATTTTTTTTTACTGACATCTTATATTTTGGTAGTTTTTGCTTGGCAAAAACAACAACATTTTTCGTTCATTTACTAGAAGCAAAATCAACGTTCTTGTTGTTTTTCAGATTTTCACAAATCCGACGTGCATTCGACGAGCTGATGGCATAAGTTACGATATGAAAAATTTGTTTATGGCAACACTGTGTTCAGGTTATTAGTTCGAGAGAGTAATTAAGAAACAGCAACAACAATAATACAACACAGCTCTGTTGAAGTGTTCTGAGTCACTCTCTTCTCTCTCGTGTATGCTACAGCAACGATGTTCAACAGAGCTGTGTTGCTATTGGTTTGCACTGTCCCATTGGAAAAAAAGGTTTTTACGTTTGCTCAGTTTAATGACAACTTATTCGAATAAAAATATTCTGCAAATGCACCCGAAAATTCCTTTTCAACGATGTAAGATTTATGTGAATATGCTGACGTTAACACAGGTAAAATGGTACCAAAATTTTTTTGTTTGCATAATTATATATAGATTTGGTCGAAGTATCATTAAATACTCCCCCCAACGTTCTCTGATTATTATTTATTTAATTCTAAAAATGTTGGTGATCATTTGAAGTGAAAATTCCTATTTTTCACGAAAAATTCCGCTATTTTGTAAGTGGAAAGCCCCCTTAATTTAATAAAAAAATTTGAAACTTACTGTTAGAGGGAAAAAGTTTTAAATGTAGAAAGTGTGTACCAAACTTGAAATAAATAAGTAATGGCTGTGAACACGGACTTTTAATAAAATGGTTTTGAGAAAAATGCGTTTGAAATTGTCGCTGTCAGAGCTATAGATTAGAGGAGAGGGAACTAATTAATTTTGCTCTGATTGACTTTGAATATTTTTGCAGCTGGACCTTTCCTTTGCTGAATCTCGGCGCGTTTAGTATAAAATTCCATAAAATGTTACCCGTCAAACTGCATGTGTAAATTGAGGACAAATACTTAATTCAGTGGCTGTGAGACCTCCAACGTCAAAGCTTTTCGATAAATCAAAAAGTAACTTAATCATAAAGCCATAACTTTTGATTGAAAGGAGATACTAGGGTCATTTGTTCTCATAAATTATTTTTGAGACTTGACTTTTTTTAAAAAATATAAGAATAACATTTTGGGAAAATTAATTCCGCCAAAAAAGTAAAGGGGGTACCCTTGTTGTTTTGACGACATAAACAGTAAAATAATTTTTGCGCTTAACTTTAAGAATTTTTGCCAAATAAATGCTATGTCATATGAAAGGTAGTCAAATGTGCAATTTTTACTTGATTTCATTTTTAAGCTTAGTATGCTGTAGGAACGAACATTTTTGGGCGAAGTTTTGGTGTGAAAATTTTGTGTGGAGAAAAAGCACTTGCTGGTTGGCATTCATATTTTTATTGCTGCAATTTTATATCTTATAAAAGGCAAGACTACACATTAATCTTATATATAAAAATGGATGTATGTATGTGGGTATGTGGGTATGTGGCTATGTGGGTGGGTATGTGGCTATATCACGTATAGACTCCAAAACCGCTGAACCGATCTTTATGCAATTTTCAGGGAGAATAAAGCCACATCTTGAGAGTGTTCTTGTGAGGTTTGGTAACGATTGGAGAAGGGGGCGTGGTACCTCCCATACAAGCCAAATTAGCTCCATCGATCACAAACCAAAAAAAGGATATATATCAGGCGGTTTCAATCGTAAAAAACTAAGATTTGGTAATTTTGTTCAAATGGTTACTGTCGGTAACTGTACAAAAAATGGGTGTGGTCGTAAAATAAATACGCCCACTTTTTCGAAATCATGGCAATTCCGGAGTTCTACACATTTTTACAGTTAAACTTGCTGTGTAGGTGCTCCAAGAGGCAAACACTATATATAAATGTTTTCACGCCCACTTTTACCGCCCACAAATCAATATCTATATATATAAAAATCAAAACGATGTGTGTCTGATGCCTATAGCCTCCAAAACTACTGGACCGATTGACCTGAAATTTTGGCAGTCGATTTGTTTCAGGTACGAGATGGTTGAGGAAAAAATTTTGCCACACCCCCCTTTTACCGCCCCCAAATCAATAAAAATGTTATATTTCAGTCGGTTTTCGTCGTATAAGGCTAAAAATTTGTAATTTAGTATGTACGGTTACTGTCGACAAATGTACTAAAAATGGGTTTCCACGCCCCCTTTTACCGCCCACATATAAATGAAAATGATTTATTTCAGACGGTTTTGGTCGTATAAGACTTAAATTTGGTACTTTGGTTTGTGTAGTTACTTTCAGTAACTGTACAAAAAATTGGTTTCCACACCCACATTTTGCGCCCACATATCAGTGTAAATGCTATATTTTAAGCAGTTTTGGCCGTATGACACTAACACGTGATACCTAAGTTTGTATGGTTACTTTCGGCAACTGTACTAAAAAGGGGCGTAATCGCTATATAGCCACACCCACTATTTGAGAAATCATTAAAATTTACTACTGGTCGATTGAGCTTAAATGTTGGCTTAGTTTGTACGGTTACTGTCAGCAAATGTACTAAAAATTGGTTTTCACGCCCCCTTTTACCGCCCACAAACCAATGAAAACATTTTATTTCAACGGTTTGGGTCGTATTAGACAAAAATTTTGTAATTTAGCTCATATGGTTACTCTCGGCAAGAGCACTAAAAATAGGCCTGTCCCACTTTAGTTAAACTGACTTTTCGGGGGGTCAACGTAAAGTGAAGCAAAGTGCGCCAGGCTTTAGCTAAATTGAGCTAAAATTTTGGCAGTCGATTTGTTTCGTGTACGAGATGGTTTAAGGGAAATAATTTTGCCGCACCCCTTTTTACCGCTTACAAAACAACAAAAATTCTATATTTCAAACAGTTTTGATTGTATTTGACTAAAATTTGGCTATTTAATTCATATGGTTACTTTTGGCAGTTATACTGAAAATGGTGAATATTTTTGGCATTTCTTGACATTTTCGTATATGGCATTAAGGCGGTCTGGGGCCGAACAACGTCTGCCGAGGAATACAAGTCTTATGTAACCACCACTCTTGATGTAAACACTAACTGCAAAAGCGGGTCGACCGATTTAAACGAAAATTTTAGGGTACTATGCCTGGCATCATACAATGAAATCAATTAAAAATTGCACATCGGCGTTCCTTTCATATGACATAGCATTTATTTGCAAAAATTCTTCCAGCTAAGCGCAAAAATTATTTTACTGGTTTTGTCATCAAAACAACAAGGGTACCCTTTCTGATTTTTTTCGCGAAATTTATTTGTTCCAAAATGTTGTTTTTATATTTTTTACAAAAAGTCAAAAATAATTTATGTGAAAAATTACCCCAATATCTCTTTCCAATCAAATTTACAACATTTGCTGCCAAAGCCTATATCTCAAATAATCAAAATTTATGATTAAAAATCTATTTTTTCATACAATTGACAATCTATAGTAATAAAAATAATTTTCTGTTTGTTTGTTTGTTTGGCCTTTATACAAATCTAAACGGCCCAACGGATTTTGCTCAAACTAGGTGCACATATTATATTTATTCTAACTTAAAATGTTACATACTAATTTTTTGCCACGCCCCCTCCGAACTTTTCCAACTAACGGCAATTTTGTTATTATAATAATTTTTTATCGAAGTTTTTTGTTTTTAATTTAAAAAATTTCTGTTATTTTGGCATCAAAAACACTCACATACACTCAAAATTGTAGAAATTTTCAGTACAACGACTTTTTCAAAAAACATCATTACCAAAGAATGAGAAAAAAACGCCATGAAAATCAAAGTTTGGTCTTTGGATGCAAATATCTCTGCTGTCCATTAATATATTTGATTCAAATTTTTTTTGTTCAAAAGTTCAATAAATATACTTTACAAAAATGGGTTGAACTGTACCTTTTAGTCAGTGAAACTATGTTTTATAATTATGTCAAAAAAGGTCCAAAATATTGACTTTTTACTCAAAAAATGACTCAAAAATTGTTTTTGTTGTAAAAATGAAATCAATTAAAAATTGCACATCTGACTAACTTTCATATGACATAGCATTTATTTGCAAAAATTCTTCCAGATAAGCGCAAAAATTATTTTAATGGTTTTGTCATCAAAACAACAAGGTCAAAAACAAGGAAACAACACCCTTTGATTTTATTGGCGAAATTTATTTTTTCCAAAATGTTGTTTTTATATTTTTTACAAAAAAGTCAAGTCTTAAAAATAATTTATGTGAAAAAATTACCCCAATATCTCTTTCCAATCAAAAGTAATGGCTTTTATGATTAAGTTACTTTATGATTTATCGAATAGCTTTGGAATTATAGGTAGCACAGATTTAGTATTTAACCACAATTTAAACATGCTATGTTCAATGTTAACATTTGATGGGTTTTTGGAAACGGGACGAGGCAGCAACGCGCCGGGTTTCAGCTAGTAAACTATATAAATGCAACAATAAATTTGTTAAATAACAAATTCAACACTTAAACATACTTACTGCATGTTTTTTATTGTTGAAAGGCAAATGAGAAATTTGGCAATATAGCAATAATTTTCGCTTCTACAGCGTACTAGCTGGCGAAAAAAAATTTCGCTACCTGTTCGTTGTCAAAAATCTCAATGTATTTCTTATGGAAATTTTTTTCGTTCCTACAGCATACTAAGCTTTACAACAAAAACAATTTTGAGTAATTTTTTGATTAAAAAGTCAATATTTTGGACCTTTTTTAAAAAATCATTAAAAATATATACACTAACCTACACGGTACAGTTCAAACCATTTTTGTGAAAAGCTTTTATTGAACATTTGAACAAAAACAAAATTTGAATGAAATATTTATTTATGTAGCGTGATCAAAACAAAGTATGTAGAAATCAAATCTAAAATGCATAAATTATGTGTACAAAGTTTAAGGGAAATCCGTCGAGCCATTTGGATTTGTATTGAGTTCATTATTGTACTATAGTAGCCCCTGTCGTTAAAGATATATAAATCTAAAAGATTTATCGTATCTGGAAACCCCTATATACAAATTTTTGTTTTAATTTTAGGAGCGTTTTATGAGTTTTAAATGTTTTGTTAAAGATTTTGACTGCATTTTTATTGATTTGTGGGCGATAAAATGGGGTGTGGCAAATTTTTTTCTACCTAAACTATTTCATCCTCGAAACAAATCGACTTCCAAAATTTCAGATTAATTTAGTTTATACCTGGTATACCACGCTTATTCCATAAGAAAGGGTCGTAAACACGGCCGTAGCCAGGAACGATTTCTTTGGGGCGCTGAGCAAGTTTTTGGGGGAGCTGACTTTTCAAGAAAATAAATAACTATTTATTCATAGATAACAGCTACTTGCAATGAACCCAATATTTTCTTTTCAAACCAAGGAACATAAAATCACGCAATCTTTAACGGGTCATTGAGGATCGCCGTATCGAATCTATTCTTGATTTTGACATGCGATAAAGGTTTGCATTTTTCGTTGGTCACTAAACTAAAGTTTTGACAAAGGAAAATTCTTCTCGTTTTGACAAAGGAAAAATCTTCTCGGAACGACAAATTAATTTTATTTAATGGTTGCAATGCATCGAATTTAAAATTTGTGCTTAGAAGTTGTTAACAGCTTTTAAGTCGTCATTATTTTTCTCAAAACGTTGATCAATTTCTGAAATAACTGAGTCAATTATTTCATAATAAATGCGCCTTACACAGTGTCTACACTTGCATTATTTTATTGCATGCGAACTGTCAAATTGAATTTAATGAGCAATATCGCAAGTGTAGTACTGCTCATGAAATCGCTCATATCATGAAATTTATCTGTTTTTTTTTCAAAGAAAACATGCATTCAACTAGAGTTCAGCTACTACAGCTTTTTCGCACTTTCTCCGCATTAGATCATCTTAAGAACCAGCTCAAATAACATTAAAATATCTCAATGATATCGATAAGAGCGATCCAAAACAATCTAAAGTGAGAAAAATTTACTCACCATAATATGGGTTGGGCTCAGGGACAACACAAGACGAATAAAAAAAAGTATAGCAGTGAGGGGACTGCCGACCGAAGCGAAATCATATATGTTAAATATTAGTATTCCTTGGAAGACTTTGTCCTGCCACGCACCGCCTTAATGCTATATAAGAATTTTCATACTAATTTGAAAAAAATTTTATATATTCACTCCCTCAACTTGTGATTATTTCTTTCAAAAATATAAATTAAACTTATTGAAATAATTAATATACACTTAAAATACATAATAATTAACACATATATAAAATTTGTATTTACATACATTTCATTGAATTTCATTTACATTATTGTCACTGTCTGCGTCATTAATCATTGCATTATATTTTTAAAAAGACATTATAGGCTTATGGTAGCTGAAATAAGAAACAAAAAATTTTGGACGATGCAGTCCCACTCATGATAAAATTATTATTAGGTGACCTTGACAACTACTTATATTCTCACGAGCTGCAATTTCAAACAAAAAGAAAGCAATATAAAATGCGTGTGTCACACACAGTTGACAGTTGGCAGCTTTCAGCGGAGTAACAGCTGGCAACTGTCTTTTTTTAAATTTGAGTGAGAAACCTTTGCAATTAAATGATCCATTCACAGCAGATGACTCCCCTGAATGGGGCTAATGTGTGTGACACACGTTCTCTATTTTGTTTTCTTTTGCTTAACATTCGATGGTTGAAACACGAAATGTCACTCCTACCTATTACTTATTATACCATGGTCCCAATCAAAGAATATGCTGGCGACATTTATAAATCTACAAATGTTTTTATGTTGGTCATGAAACTCAAATACACGCTCTTGGATATTGGCTACCAGACGCTCAGCAAATGCAGCAAGCATGGCAAAATTAAACAAGGTAGTGTTAGGGCGGAGAGCCGGTGACCGAAACTGTCAAAACGAAGTTGACATTTCATACAAAATCTGCAACCAAATAGAATGCAATATGAAAGCAAGAATTGGCAAATATATCAAAACGGATGAGTTTGACAGTTATGGTCACTTAATAAGAGAACACATTCAGCACTAACACTACCTTGTCTAATTCTACTATGGCAGCAAGCAACAATCAATAAGTTTACCGTTCCTACAAACCGTTCCTTCATAAAGAAATCATGAAGGATATTTACTGTTTTTCTGTCAATGTATATATAGATCTGTAGCTGAACTAAAATACATTTACAGCAACAATTACCAAGCAAATCTACTACAACGACGAACAGAGAAGAGCAGTATCACAACGGTTGCGCAACGTTAGAGGGGACGAATCGAATTGGCGACGGAAAATAAACAGCACTTTGCTTGCTATGTTTTTTGTTTGCCTGGTAGCAAGATCTCCAGCAAGAACACCATGAATTTCTTTGCTTCTGTCAAAAAATTGTGAGCGAAAGAGCGGAGCTGTTGATAGTTGTCAAATTGTGTTATTTGTTTGAGTTGCTAGATGATGTGCTATAGTTTTTATTGTGCGAATTAAGTATAAATAAATATATAATGCAATTAATTGTGCCGTGTTGTGTTGACAAAAAGTTAATGCAGTTGTCTTCGCCGATTTGACAAGTTTGTCGTTGAATGTTTTGGCCATTTTATCAGAAACGTGCGCTGGAAGGTGCAGCCGATATGAAGCTTTGGCCAGCATGCAAATTGTCTTGCATTCACATCGTTTTTTATTTTATAACGAACAGCGTCTCATATTTTTTATAGTTTTCCATATCACTTTATTCTCACTTTAGTCTCAGTAAAAATCTTACAAACTTGCAGAAAGACACGAATTTAACAAAATTTGTTTTCATTGCAATTCACCGTCAGCTGTTTTTGACAAGAGCGGGGAAACATAATTGTATCATTTTGAGAGAGAAGTGTCAAACTCTCTAACACCTCTACTTCTTACACCATGGGCCAGTCAAACAAAAACCAAATATCAAAACTCTTAAATTTTTTTATTTTAGCCTACAGCTAGCTCTACATATACATTGAAAAAACAGTCACATTCAATAGCTGCATTCCCGTGGTCGTTGATCTAGAGCGCGGCTCTATTTTATTCACAAAACAAAACCAAAAATTAAAATTAGCTCGATTTCTAGCTCTATTTCTGATGTTAAAATGCTGCCAAGTTTCAAGCATTTTTTATCAAAACGAACGTAGTTGGCAAATCTAAATAACTATTCATTTTCATATTTTGACGTTTCACCGCTCAATGGGCGTTTTGGTATTGTTGTTTTCTTCTGTTATTGTTCTTAAAACAGCTGTTTCAAGACTCTAATGACCAATTGATATAAAGTTGAACTAACTTTGTTTTACTGAGATTTGATCTGATCTAGTGCCACGGGAATGCAGCTAAATTTTCGCAGCGGAGCAAGGGTAGGGTTCTTTCGAACGATGCGTCAGCAGAGGAACTTATTGATGGTTGCTTGCTTATGTTTTCTAAGTTTCCTGTCTTGTTATCTTTGCTGTCTGTATTGATGACGAGAGTTACTCGGAAAAAGACAATGACGCAAACCAAAGATTTACCCTCTAACAAAATCGATCAACGCGCCTAAAGAAGTTTTCACTTAAAAAAAATTTATTAGGTTAGAGTTGAACGGCTGCGCTACGAAATGAAAATTTTCCAATTTCTAATTTTTTCTAATTTTTAAAGTTTTTTATTTATTTCTTAAATTACAGACCCCTTACATGTTTATGATCTTATACGTTTATACACTTCACCACACCCAAATCATTTATTTCTTAAACTTCAGAGTTTTCCGTCTAGCATTAACACAAATTAAAAATTTCTAAAAATAAGCTCAACAAGTTCTAGTGGTGAGCATTATTGGGTTAAGCTGTATACACTCGCCTCAAATGAGGCTACCCACTGGCTCACTTCGTAATAAGAATCCTTAAAACAGTTTTTTTTATTTGCAAATGTTGATAAACGCAAAGCTTTAACACATTATTTAAATAAATTTTTTACTGATAAGTACATTTCTGTACCATTCTGAAATTTTTGACATAAATTTGGTGAAAAAAAAGCGAAATCTACGAAAATTCTGTGTGATATTCTTAAAAATCTGTAGATTTGCCTTATTTTGAAAACAGACAGTTGAAAGATACAGTAAAAAAAAATTTCTGAACTGTTGATCGGAAAATGTTTAATTTTTAAAAATTATACAAAAATTTAATAAGAAATACCGCATATATTGCAAAAAAGAATAAACGCGTATATTAATTTCATTTCAATTGTGATCAGTTGAAAATCTATTCAATGGCTTAAAACAACATCAAGGTATGTTTGATTTTGGCGTTTTAACGACACACGGGCTTACTAGTATAAAAAATATGGCGTAAGAAGCTCCGCTTTAAAACTGAATTTCAAAATTTCTAATATCCAGTTGATTTTTTTTCAATACGCCAATATTAAAGAAATACACCTATTTAACAAAAAAGTTTGTAAATATGTATATGCGAAAAATGTGTTAGATTTGTATTAGATCTTAAATTTTAATTTCAGAACAAGTTTTATAGCTCCTTATAATAATGTCTTGAATTTATTTTTGCTAGCTTTTATCCTTGAAATACTGTTGAATTTTAAATTAGAGAAAATCTATAGCATAACCCAAGGCAATATATGTATATATATAAACTAAGTATATTCAGAACTACTCTCAACTCTTTATATTTTATTTAATAACTTTGATGGATTTCTAAATCGTTCCTTCAATTCGCTTTTCAATTAAATTTTATTTTATTCTTAAACTCCAAGGATGAACTAAAAGGAACATTAACATGTGCACAATTATTTTCTCATATGCTAGCTTATGTTTTTTCCTAAGGTCTAGTCGAAAACTTAAAAGCAATTTGAGGCAATACATAAATTATTATATTCCTTGAATTCAACCGCATGTTTGCAAAACATACTTGCTTATTTTGTCCTTTTTCACTCTTGTCAATTAGCAATATTATCATGTTTTTTTTTTCAACATTTAGCAAACTTTTTGAGGTTTTTTTTTGTTTTAAAAAACTTCTGTTACAATGTTTTTGAGTTAAAGAAAGTCTTTGAATGAGGTTACCTGGATAAAATGCTTATTTATGGTTTGTTGATAAAATAAATGTTGATAAAAATGTTAACATGAATAAAGGCAAACAAAAAAACATAGCAACTGCTTACTTGGCAACTGCCGACTGTATCTGAATCTGAGTAGAGCTATTTATTAAAACTTTGGTATTTATAAAATGTCGAATTTGTTAAACATAGCAGCTGCTAAGAAATCAATTTATCGATTATTAAATAAAAAAATTGATAACGTTAAAACAAACAAATAAACAAACAAACAAACCAACTTTATGATGAAAGCTTAACGGCTCAGCGTCTGATTATAGCTCAAAAATACACATCAAAACAATGCCGATAACAAAACCGTATAACAAAAAAAAAAAAAAGAAAAAAACTAAAAAGAGGATTGCGGCCGACAAATCCTAATTTATCGGAGATTTTGGGAAATTTTTATAACAAGCATAAACGAAACTATGGTGAGTAATAAATTTGAGCTTGAGAAAATATTAAGCATAAAATAAATCCGATTTCCTGGCCAGGAGGCAAAAACAAGCAAAGAAAAACAGTGTGAAAGGATGCCAAAAAATATACGCGGTTTATTTTGGCACATTATAAAATTCTGACACCGGATATTAATGTAGCACTTTTGGGAAAGAACGCTTAGTGTAAAATCATTATAATTCAGCCGCATGCCATTAACTTTGTCTGTTGCCAACTTCACTTCAAAGCCACCATTTTACAAGCCATACATTGCGTTACATAAATTTGTCTTGTTTATCAGTTGGCTTTTATTCCGGGCATAAATTATCTTTTATGATCTAGTGACACCTGAAGCACTATGTACTTTCGGTCGCTAGCTAAGCAAGGATATGAGCAAAGGACCAAGCAGCGATGTGAATTCAGAAAATGAAGAAAAGCAATTAAGCAACCAACGGTAGTTTTAGGCCATGTTAAGTTCATTAGGCCTTAATTGGGTTGTGTTGTTTTTAAGATTGGACCAATTTTGTAATGCGAAAATTTTGTATTTTGGAAAAACATTTTTGTAATTGTGTTTAATAATTATGAAAATATATGAAGTGAATTATTTTTGGAGGTAAATCCAAAATGTTAATAATTTTTTAAAAAATTATCTTCAATAAGGAAACTAGCCTCTGCACAATCATAATCAAAATTCTCCTGACCATATCTGCCTTTTTCGTCCTTTTTCGTTCTCATCAATTAGCTTTAATCTTCAGGTAACTAAACATGCTCGTAACATTATTTTTATCAGATTCTAACTTTGCTTAGCTGTTGTACGTGTTCCTTTTACATGACAAAGTAATTTTGCCGACAAAATCAGTCACTTTTTACCTTTTTAATATGTAGTATAAAGGTTTTTCACAATTGTTGGAAAGTATCCGTAATGAAGTACAAAACTGCTCGAATCGAAATCCATGTTGACAAGCTTAAGTGTGGTTTTTTAAAGCAATTTATCAAGAAATATATGTATTGTATATGAAAACCTTAAAAGTGCCACTTTTAGATTTGTTCCCCAAAATTTGTGGGTAGACGCTAACAAATGGTTTTAACGGATTTAAAATTTAACACATTTTTATGGCATCTCACAGTGTTTTGTATAGATGGAGCTAGCTGGAGAAAATTATTAGAACGAAGCTTTTTACGACTCGTTTCGTGGTTTGATTAAGTAAATTCTCAAAAGCGACACCTTTTTTTTGTTACGCAAAGTGGTTCATTCAATGTTAATGGGGTTAGGTTAGGTTAGGTTAAAGTGGCTGCCTCAAATTGAGACGCACTTAGGCCAATAAGGCCCATTGTGGTACCACAGGGGTTGATCTCCCTTCTCTATTCAAACCAGCTTGAGCTGTTCACAAAGCTTAGGATTCGGTATATCGATATTTCCGAGAGTTCTTCGAGGTCTCTGAAAAACCAGTTGTTTAGGTGAAGAAAACGTTTTTGAGCCAGCGCTGGGCAGGTGCAGAGAAGGTGTTCTGTAGATTCCACCTCCTCCTCATCTCTACAGCTTCTGCAGAAGTCGTTGTGGGGTATGTTTAATCTTTGAGCGTGCCTGCCAATAAGGCAGTGCCCTGTCAGGATCCCTATCATGGTGCCAATGCGATCTCTACTAAGAGATATGAGTTCTTTTGAACGCTTCAGATTGAGTTTGGGCCAGATTTGCCGTGTTATATTACAAGTGTTACCTGCTGACCATCTTTTGTTGGTGTTAATACAGGATAACTCATGTGTAAGGAGTTTACATGTGGTGAGAGGAATACCAAGGTTTGTCTTGTCTGAAGATATTTGTTTGGTAGTACCTGTGCGAGCGAGTTCATCTGCTCTGCAGTTACCTAGAAAATCCCTATGTCCAGGAATCCAGCATAGGATAATTTTGAGCTGCTCTGCCAACTCGTTTAGAGATCTGCGGCAGTTGAAAACTGTTTCAGATGTTATTTCAACAGTTCCTAGGGCTTTCAGAGCGGCTTGACTGTCAGAAAGTATGCATATATCCATGGAAGATATATCATTTTTCTGAAGCCAAGTTAACGCTTCATGTATAGCAGCGATTTCAGCTTGAAATACACTGCAATGGTCAGGGAGCCTGAAGGCTATATTGATGCTTAATGTTTCTGAGTAGACTCCTCCACCTACTTTGCCATCTAGTTTTGATCCATCCGTAAAGATCTCAATGACATTGTGAGGTGAACGGTTTTCTTGTTCCCACTCTTCTCGAGAGGGAATGGATACATCGAACTTCCTCTCAAAGAGTAGTTTTTGTGTGATGTAGTCAATGGACCTAGGTAAAGGAGGGAGAAATTTCCTGATACAAGAATGTCCTAGTGTACCTTCTTTCCACTGGGAGGTGGCTACTAGGCGGATGGCTGTATTAGCGGCCATCTGTTTAGCTAGGATATCAAGTGGTGTAAGATGGAGCATTGTGTCTAATGCGTCTGTCGGAGTGGTTCTTAGGGCCCCGCTAATGCACAGTTCAGCTGATCTTTGAACTTTACGGATAAGGTTATGGTGAGTCTGTTTTTCGAGTGCATGCCACCAGACAATAGCACCATATAGCAATATTGGCCTTACAACTGCTGTATAAAGCCAGTGGGTAACACTTGGCTGTAAACCCCATTTGCTACCCACCGCCTTTTTGCAAGAGTATAGGGCAATGTTCGCTTTTTTGGCTCTTTCGAGCAGATTGGGCTTCCAGTTTAGTTTCCTATCTAGTATAAGGCCCAGGTATTTTGCTTGATCTGAGAAGATAAGACTTGTATTTCCCAGTTTTGGAGGGCTAATTTGAGGTACATTGTGTTTTCTTGTGAAAACTACTAACTCAGTCTTATTAGGATTAACGCTGAGCCCACAGCTGATAGTCCAGTTGACAAGAGTATTTAGGCAGTTTTGCATAATGTCTCGGAGAGTAGATATATATTTTCCAGAGGTAACAATAGCAACGTCATCGGCATAAGCTATCACCCTGCACCCCTCTAGTTCTAGTTTGCCTAGCAGTTCATTCACTGCTAAATTCCAGAGTAGAGGCGATAGAACCCCTCCCTGAGGGGTTCCTCTTGGTACAGATCTTAGCGTGGATGCCGCTCCAAATTTTGCACTTATAATCCTGCCAACTAGCATTTGGTTTATGAGTGCTATCAGCGCGGCATCCACCCCAAGCTCCGTCAGCGCACTGATGATGGCCCCTGCCTCGACGTTATTTAAGGCTCCTTCTATATCAATAAAAGCTATCATTGTATATTCCTTCAGATAGAGGGATTTTTCAATGATGGAGATTATGGAGTGGAGAGCTGTTTCCACGGATTTGCCTTTGGTGTAAGCATGTTGAGCTAGAGATAATGGCTTCTTATCTATCATGGATCTCAAGTGAATATCAATTAATCTCTCGAGGATTTTTAGAAGAAAAGATGAGAGACTAATTGGTCGAAGGTCTTTTGGGTTTACGTGTGAGCTTTTACCTGCCTTAGGTATAAAGATAACCTTCACATTACGCCATCGCTGGGGAATGTGGTTTAGGTCAAGGCAGCTTTGGTAGATCAACAAAAGCCGCTCCTTAATGATGTCATACGACTTTTGGATTTCAATGGGGGCTATACCATCTGGTCCTGGTGACTTAAATGGTTTGAAGCTACTGATTGCCCATTCGAGCTTTGTTCGCGAGAGTATTTCTAGAGATCTGTTCACAGGTGGTAACTGATATACCTGGATTGGATCGTTGTATATCTCTGAACATCCCGGAAAGTGGGTTTCTACTAAAACGTTCAGAGATTCTTCACTGCTTGTGGTCCAAGTACCATCTTCTTTTTTCATGAAGCTTGGATTGGAGGGAGCCTTGGCTAGAATTTTCCTGAGCCTTGACGCCTCAGAGGTCTGTGATATATTTTCACAGAAGGTCCTCCAGGACTGTCTTTGTGCTTTTCGTATTTCATTTTTATATTCCTTGAGGGCTATTTTATAATATGACCACGTATCTGTAGATCTTGTGGTCTTTGCCCTGTTGAAAAGTTTTCTGGTCTTTTTCCGGAGCTCTTCTAGTCCCTTATTCCACCAAGGAGGCTTTTGCTTCCCCCTCAATGTTTTTAGCGGACAAGCAGTATCTAGAGCTTTATTTAGCGATTTAGTGAGACTATTAACTAAGTTGTCTAAAGATTGTTTATTGGAAGGACGATTTGTTTGTCCAATTGAGAGATCTGTATTTAATGAATTTATATAAAGATCCCAATTGGTTTGTTTAAGATTGCGAAATTCGCATGATCTCGAGTCAAAGTTATCAACATCAAAGAGGATATATCTATGGTCTGAGAAGGAGTGTTCATTAGAAACTCTCCAGTTTTTTACCCTATTAGATATATGGACAGAGGCAAGGGTAATATCCAGAACCTCCTGTCTATTACTTATAATGAAGGTGGGTTCATTACCTATATTGCATATATTAAGATTAGTTGTGAGGATGAAGTCAAATAGAAACTCACCCCGTTTGTTAGTGTCTGAGCTACCCCAGATCACATGATGAGCATTTGCATCGCACCCGATAATTAAGCTCTTTGCTTTTGATGCTGCTTTGGAGACTAAATCTGAAGTTAATGGGGTTACTGATTTTAGTTTTTGGTTCTGTCTTAAACATTTTATTCTTCGCATTTTTTTTTGTGAAAAATTATAAAAGATATCAAGATGATTTATGCCTCCCAAACAAAGTGACGTCATTGTAACAGCAAAACCTTAGAAAAATCAATAAAATATAATTTTTATGGGGTTAACTAACTATAGTTTTTTTACAAATAGCTGATTTAAAATAATTTTTGTTTTTTTTTTGTTTAGAAACATGAAAAAACGTAAACCTTTCACAGCTTAAGCCTAGTACTCTGTTCGTTTGCGTGAAATTTCGCTGGCAACATCTATTTATTTGTTGCGTGAAATATCTCACTTAAAGTTTGTTGCGAGAAATTTCTATGGCAACGTTTCTCAGAGAGAATCAAAGAGTGAGTGGGGAAATTTCATATGATTTTTCTCTTTTCACTTCAAAATAAACAGGCAGTACAATTAAATCGTCGTGAAAAATGTTGCTCAGCAACATTTTACGATAATTTCACGCAGCGGAGCAGAGTACTGTTCTGACGAAAATATTGTGAAAATTCCACAGTTGTTTCGCAGCTGTCAGTTTTTGTATGGAGATTTGAGTGGAATTTCACATGAAACTGAACAGAGTACTATGCTTTATAAATAAAATCTTTCTTTATATTTTTGAAATTCCTCTTTACTAGCCGTTTTTTTTTTACTTTGTCAAGCCGTTCCCGAGAAAGTTGTACCTCATTTTTAATGAAAAATAGTCAAGTCAGTAACTCCCTTAAATATTGTTGCAGCAGATCAGAATAATCTATTTTAATATAAAAATAACAAAAATATTGCTTCTACTTACTGCACGTTGTCATCAGTATCGTTAAGTATGTGTTTTTTTGTTGATGTGAATGCATCAAGCTATGTTGCAACAGATCACAATAAAATATTAAAAGGATTGTGTATTGGCTATCCTACATATTAAGCAGCTATCAAAAACAGAGAAAAAGAGATAGAAAACTTAAATTTTGTGACGTAAAAGCATATGAATTCATTTTGTTTTTTCCGTTTTTATGTACTCATTTATTGTGTACGTGAGAGTTCTCCTCAGATCAGTGTTGCCGCTACGATTCTAAAAATGTATCCATGAAAAGGTCACAAATGTATCCACTTCAGAAAAAAGTATCCAAAAATCAATAATATTTTACATTTTTTTAACACAAAAATAAAATTTGAAATTTTTAAAATAATGAAACCAAATTTTTTAAGCTTTAATAACAATTTTATTTATTTAATTTGAAGATTAATAGAACAAATAGCTTTGTTAAAATGTAATAGTAAAGGACAAAACATGTACACATATAACATAATAAATAATAATATTAAGGCCTAGTGCTTGAAAATTTGAGGTATTTTTAAGATTTATTTTTTAAAAGTTAAAATAATGAACAACGATATTTAAACTTTTAAGGTATATTATAACACTCATAAAAATTATTTTTTTTTGTATTAATATTTTTGATTATGTTTAAAATGGTGCTCAATAAGACCCTTTCAAAGAAAGAGCCTGGTTGCTGTTGTTGATTTTTACTATTCTATTTATCTTAAAAATTAAAGCCAAGAATATTATTAATTACTTTGAGCTCAGCTATGGCCGGGACTAGAAAAAAAGACTTAAAATTGGAAAAATGACGCGCTTTTGAAATTTAAGTTCTAAAAACATGGTTTTTACCAGCTGTTCAGTGTCAAATATATTATTTTTGAAAATGTTGATAGCGATAGCCACTGATGTGAATAGCATATTAAAATTTAAGATAATTCGACTGAATAGTTTTTGTTTTTGCTACAACACATTGCCGAAAAAAGTCGTTTTTAGATAATAAATGTAAAGAGAGTGAGCATGAATATTTGTGCTGAGCACTCGATACCTACTAAAACGGCTGTAGAAGTGGATATAATGTCAGTATGTTTACAAAAATTAAAAAGTATATTATTGAAAAAATATACTTTTAAAATATAAAAAAAAAAAATTCAGAAAAATTATAGAACGCTTTAAGAAGGCACATATGAGTCATTCTTTTACAAATTGCATACCTTCAAGGATTTGATGTCTCACATTCGCCATTTTTCACAATTTTGACCTAACGGTATTCCGTAAAAAAAAATTTTGCGAGAAAGAACGTTTAAGCTTGTTTTACGTAAGGAAAATTTAAAAAATTTTTCAGACGATTTCAAAATGCTAAATTTAATTTTTTGCAAATTTCGTGCGATTTGTAAAAGAATGACTCATATTCAGTACTTCAGTCTGTTATATTTTGTATTATTTTTATACTTTATATAATTTATGTCAATTAAATTTATATTATTTATATTTTTATATAATTTATATAAAATATAATTTAAAAACAGAGCTGTAAAATTACGATTACGATTAGCAATCAATTAGATTATATTTTAAAAAGAATTATATTCATTATATAACCATTGAGAGAGATGTTTTTCATTAGTAATTGATTACGATTACAAGTAATCAAAAAATTATTACGATTACTAGAAATCACGAAAATAATCAAAAGGAATCAAAAGTAATAAAGCAACAACTTTTCTCGACTGAAATTTTTAAAATAATAAAAAAGAATCAAAAATAATTTCTAAAAGTAGTCGGATTATTTTTTCTTGACTACTTTTAATTCTTTTTGAATATTTTCGTAATCTGAAGTAATAAGTATGAAAATAATGAAATAGAATCAAAAATAATTTTTAAAAGTAGTCGGATTATTTTTTCTTGATTACTTTTAATTCTTTTTGATTTTTTTCGTAATCTGAAGTAATCGTAATTATTCTTTAATTGTTTGTAATTATAATTATTATATTACGACTACAATCAGAAAACAATTGTACATAATCAATTATTTCACATTTATTTCACAAAAAAATCGAATTACTAATGAATACGATTAGTAATCATTATTTAATAGCTATGAAACCAAAAGAATATAATAGCTCATTCAATTTAGTATAATATAAATAAAATGGGTTCCTATTGCCCTTTATTGATATTAAATTTAAAAGTTAAAACTATTCGTTTTGGCCAAAACAATTTACTTTTACCTATTCCCAAAGAAAATCTACTAGTTTTATCGTTAATAGTAAGTTTAAAATTAGAAAAAATTCGTTCAGACTTAAGGTATTTATCCAAAAATTTAAAAGTTCTTTGTAAAAAGGTTTTAATACATTTTTTGATAAGAAAGTGTTGTCCAAAAATGTCTCAATTTAATAATTTTTCTTAACGTATTTTAAAAAATTTTAAAAAAGTATTTAAACTTACACTGACGCTACAAAAAGTATCCATAAATTTTTCCAAGTGGCAACACTGCTCAGTTGTGGTTGATTTCTGTGGTGTAATTATAATGAGATAAATTCACCATGCTTTTTCAGGGATGTTTTCCTGTGCTTTTTCGACGTCTTTTGTGGCATACCTTTTGTTACCCATTTTGTTCCAACAATATGCAGTTTTACAGTTATCGGACCTCAAACGTAACTGGTGAAATTCTTCAATTTACCATAAACCAGAGTTGTTTTCAGTTGATTTTACGACCACATATAAATATTTTGTGTTAGTATTGGAGCCAATTTGCTACAATATAATATCCCTCCAGGAAAAATCGGAAGGCTTCCATCTAAAAGTGAAAAAGAAATATTCCCCACCGTATCTTTTGAAAGCTTAAGGGTAGTTTTGTATTTATATTATTTCCCCACCGCATCTTTTGGAAGCTTAAGGGTAGTTTTGTATTTATATTGTTTCCAAACCGCTTCTTTAAGAATGCATGTGAAAACTTTTATTTATTGTCAAGCAATGACAATAGAAAATATTAATATCATTGTTTTCTAGCCGCTTATTGTAGAATTCGATAGTCTAGTGGTAGCGCGCTCGACTGTCGCTCAGGGGTCCCGGGTTAGAATCCTGGCCGAATCCATTTTCATAACAAGGGAGAGGAATGTTTCCACATGACTTTTTAACACAGCGGGGAGGAATGTTTCCCTCTAATGACATGCTATGTTAAAAAAGCAATGGAGTGTGCAACAAAGGGGAATGCTTCCTACATTCCATGGAATGTTTCCTGGTAACATCCGGGAATGCGCACATTTCCTGGAGGGATGTTATGGAACATAATGCTATCCCTCTCCAAAGCAGTTTTCCATCTCTTTATCTCTGATCCAAACAATAAAAGTAGCAAGCAATGAATAAGTTGTTGTGTCTGCTTTTTAACCTCATCGGATTCATATATTCTTGAAAACTCCTCGTTGAAACTTATTTTTCTGCATCCTTTGTTTTTTCCTGCGGAATAACTTTTGACTTTGCCCGAGGGTTTTTGTGTTCCATTGCTTGGGTGAATTGTTTTTATTCTGAAATTGAAAATTGTATGTTCCAGTTTTTTTTATGTAAACCTCTTAATTAAGGCATTATTAACAACCTGTCAAGAGTTCCGTATGATACCATGCCCATTCGTCAATATCTCTGAAAGAGTCCGAAAGGGTTAAACAAATTCTTAAAAAAAATAAAAATATTTGTTAGACTGGTATTGTTTTTAATTAGATATATGCATCTTACTTTAGGAATAAAAACTCATTCTTTTTAAATTCAGCAAAAACTTTTTAGAACTTTTGTCATCAAAACATTTTAAAAACACACGCACAGTGGCTTGATCTGGCATTTCTCGTTGCAAAAATCATAACTTCTGAACAAATTAAGAAATGTTGATGATTTTTGTTGTGATACAGCTCCTTTTGTGCAAAATTTCATATGAATGGAACGACAGAATACTGAGAGATTAATTTTTAACGGAAGGCTTTCTGAAGTGTTTAAAAAACTATGGCAAACGAAGTTTTTCCATTCGATTTTTATTCGAGAAAAAACGAATGAAAATTTTAATTATATCTGTTTCGTGGTTAATCAACATGAGCTCAAATTCAACTTCGTTTTTTAAAGTCCTTAACTATTGCTACAATGAAAAAAAATAGTCTCAAAACATATTTTCAATGGAGTTCTAAATTATATAGGTTATAATCAGAGCGAGTTTAAATGCTTCTTGCTTGTTTTCCCAGCATTTTGCTTATTCAGGGTGTTTGTGCTTATTTCGGCTTATTTTGCTTATAAGTACTTATTTTCAACATTTTCGCTTTACTTTACCAGTCCAATATTTTTTTTTTTGTATTTTGCAAACAGGCAACTCTGTTGTACATAATTTTTTGGTATAGCGGCAGCTCCTTTTCATGTACAAAATTAAACATATCCAAACATCAAAAGCGAAATATTTTGAACACCTCCTTTTTATCGTTTAAGTATTATCTGCCGTTATTTATTTGACAACTTATAAAAAATAATAGTGCTAAAAAGTAGTTGCCAGCAGCATTTAGATACAAAATTTTTGCGAATTGGAAATTGAATAGTGCGTGCGACTACTCTAAAATGAAAAAAGTATGCCGAAAGTGAAAGAACCAAATAAAGAATTTATCACCCGTATAAATCGACTGCATCCGGGCATTTTTAGCAGCGATGACTCTGTTTTGTTTTGTGTGTTTTGCAATACGCAAGTGTCGACAAAAAGGCTTAATAATGTCAAGCAACACCCGAATTCCCAAAAACATAAGACCGTGGCGTCAGAACGTGAGGCAAGTGCTCAAACCAAACACTACTTTCCCAGTATCAGGAAAAGTCGAGTTCTATGTTTCCTATGAAAAAAGTGAGTAAAGGCCAAAAAAATATACTACTAGCTTTGCAATTAATTTCTTGTAAGGTGACCCACTAAAGTGAACAATTCAGTGACGAAAATTCTGATGCAATCTCCGTGTCGAAAGAACTGTTTCAATCCAACAGTTTAAAATCTGAGCTCGCATTCATTAAATGCCAGTTTTCCTTAATCGTTCGTTCAATTGAAAAACTGGAAACCCAAGTACTTGGGTTTAATTAAAGTATTGACATTGTAAAGAAAACACGCAAGACTTTGGCCTCCTTGGATTGCGTAGAGTTTTTCCCAAAAATAGAAATATACTTTAGAGTAACAAAAGATATCCCATAATCTTAGATATATACAAAGTTATTCATAAAGCTATTGATTCAGGAAATAAGTTTCTTGATTTATATTCACCGAAAGAACTTGCTCTTTATAAATACTGTCCGGTAGCATCGTCGGATGCTGAGCGATCATTTTCCAAATTTACGCACTTGCTAAATCAAAAGCGCCGTTCATTTATTTTTAAAATAAATTAAAGCAGCACCTAATAATATATTCTAATATTAATTTATACAAGTACCCCAATGACTATACTGTCGTCCTAAGAAAGGAAGTCATATTTCCATTTCAGTAGTTTTGAGATATTCAGATTTTACGGTTTTTTAACTAGAAGTGGTAGATGTGACCATTTAACTTAACGTTTTTCAGTCATTTGCAGTTGAAACTGGGAATTCTTAACTTAACACAAAAACAGAAACTCATTCACTTTCCCAATCTGCCCTTATCTCAATTTTGGAATTGTGGCGTTTGGGACTGTCTTTCTTAGGACGGCAGTATACTGAACTGATTTTTTGATATATTTTATTTCAGTGTTTACATTAAAATATACCTGACTTGAATTGAATTCATGTTTTTTAGAGTGTTTATTCTCTGTTTTTTATATTAAAAAAGGAATATGATTATAAAATTTTTTTGTTTAAAAATATTTGTTTTAATTAAAGAGTTTTTAGTGCTTATTATTGTGCTATTTCGTCATTTTTTAGCGCTTATTTGCTGTGCTGAAAACTACTTTTTTTCGTGCTGTTTCGGTCTGCTCTGGTTATAATAATTTTTATCACGTTTCCCACTTAAATTTTTTTAATTCAATAATAAATAAAATAAACTAAAAAAATTTAATTTACTATATAAAAAAAAATTTTCGAACGAAAAAAAATTTTGTATAGCATGAAATTTAAAATATAAAATTAATTTTAAGATCTCAACCTAATTATGTTGAAATATTAATCGATATTTATATAATTATCTAATTATTCTAGCATTCTCTAGAGTTCTGACATGCCTTAATAATGAAATTCTTGGGTTTGATGGTACGGCCAATATATTGAAGAGATCTTTTGTTTGTCGTTTTCAACAAATATTGCAGGTATTTAAGTATCTGTATTTTTTATAGTCTTTATTTTTTGATTGGTAACGACTGATATTCTATTATGTCTTTACCAAGCGTTGTAGGTGTGAGCAGTATAGGTGTGAGCTTCTTTTCAGGATAGTTTTTATGGATCAAATCGGCCATTTCTGTTGAATATATCCAGTACTTTTCGGCGTTCACTTTTGCCTGCAGTTCAAGTCATTGAGGCTGACTTTCAACCTTTTGATGATCTCTCCATTAACACTTATTATCTCTGCTTTTGAAAGTTCAAATACAATAAGGTTTGGAATTGACATTTTCAAATTAAAATTTTATAATGATAAGAAACTGAACTTTCCTTATAGCTTAGGTAAAAATTTTGAAAGAAAAATTATAAAATTTTACGGTATAAACTGAATAAAATAAAGCACTATGAAGCTTTCCCACTTTCTTCTAGGCTTTTTAAAGTTTTTTAATTCTTCAATTATTTGCACCTTTTCCATTTTTAATATATTTTTGTTTTTGTCTGAATTAAAAAACACACATGATAATACAGATTGAAATTGAAGAGAAAAAATATGTCATATTAATTTTTGTTTACCTGCTGTTGATACTCATAATAAGTAATTAGATTATATTGCCCAGTAAAAAGTTGATAGGAAAAATGCCTTATCAAGCAACTTCTAGCGGGACATGAAAAATTCATATGTTTCCTGATATAAATCGTTATAGAAGGCAGGTATGCAATTATATGCAGCCTTTTCTTTTTGCATTGTATTGAGAAATGTATAACCTAACTTTTTTTTGAAAGCAGAACCCGTGACTCCCCAGGACTTATTTTAAATATCGACCTAAAGCTTGGATAATACGTAAAAACAGTGTTTTGCAAAATTGTAACTACATAAAAATAAAAAATATGAAAACAATTTTTTTTGTGTGTGTTGACAGCATACCTTGTAGTTCGGCTGATAGCAGCATATGCCTTTGGACATGCCATTTTTCAAATCTTTACAGGTACGGTCCAATGGAACAGGAGAATTGTAAAGTCCATAGTAATGCACGTTGGGTCCGTTCGCCCCTGTCAATGACATCGATGTGTTAAAAGAACGTATAAGATAAGAGGCGAACGGCATGCCATTACCACTGGCGGTATATGAATTCTCATGCCAAGTAGAAGGTCCAATTTTCAACTTGGAACAACTGGGTATAGAGTAGACTGCTTATTAAATTATAAAAAATTTTTATTTGTATTAATACTTGAACAAATATTTAAACTTAAACTTGATTTTTTTGGAAGAGGCTCGAAATCCCCAAAATCAAAATCTCCAAACACAAAATTCACAATTTTTTTCAGCGAGAGTAACGAAATGCCAAAAATAAAAATCCCCTATGTTAAGTAAATCCCCAAATACATAACCCCCAAATGCATAAACCCCAAATACGCAATCCCCAATCACATTATCCACTAATCCATCAACCCCAAAACAAAATATTCAAGGAAAAAGTCCCCAAACAATCCCAAAGAACAAAAAAGCTTATGCTATAATACAAAATACAAAAAGAGTAAATTGTATTGAAAACTTTCCACGGACTCAAAACTTTATCGAGGCGTAGCATCGTCGACTTATAGATATTGTGGGAAGGAAAAATTGTGGCCTGTACCAAATTATTGAAGAGCTAGGAAAGAGATGATTATTTCAAAAACTAACTAGGAGAAGTTGCAGTTGGGTCAAAGTATAGCTAGGAAAAAATGCAGCATTAAACGTTTTAAGTGTATTAATAGAGTTTTAAAAATCGAGTAAAAATGAAAAAAATTTAATGGGTTGGGCTTGAAAGCCCCAAAAAAACCCCCAATACAAAATTCCCAAATTCAAAATCACCAAAATTAAAATCCCCAATTAAAAAAATTCCCAAATAAAAAAATCCCCTAATTCAAAATCTCCAAAATCAAAATCCCAAACACAAAATCCCATGCTCAAAATTCCCAAATAATCCCCAAATTTTGGGATGTTAATTTTTTTATTTTTACTTTTTATTCTAAGTATTTGTTTCAGCCTTGTATTTGTCAATGAATCATTCTGAAATATCTATAAATAGATCTCGTACAAGGGAAATACTAATTTTTTTCAAAACAAAAAGTAGTTTAGTGCAGCCCCAAATATTTCCTTTGATTTTGGGGCTTTTGTGTTTGGGTCTTTTGTGTTTGGGGCTTTTGTGTTTGGGGATTTTGTGTTTGGGGAATAATGTTTTTGGGGAATTTTTTTAAATGGGGATTTTATGTTGTGGGATTAAATTTCTTGGTATTTTAAGCCTTTTCCAAATTGAATACCTTAAGTCTATAGCATACAATATTTCGCTTTCATGTTGAATTTTCTTATTTTTATTAATTTTACTTTTGTTTTAAATTTATATTTATTTTGCATATTTTGAATTTTTCCAGTTTAAAACTCATTTGTTAATTAATGTAAAAATCATAATACAATTAATTTATTTATATATTTAATTAGAGTATAGTGCTTATATTATCTTTTGTAATTTTTAATTTGGAAATTTACAAAAAAATAAATGCAGCGAAAATGATCGCAGTTCTTTTTACATATATTCTTTTTGACTGGACTTTAAAATATATGTATGTATACAACAAAGTTGTTAGATAAACATATGTTTGGATTAGGTTAAAACCCCAAATTTTGTTAAATATGTTTGGATTAGGTTAAAAATCGCGGCGAATACCTAATCTAAACGTATTTAATACGATTTGGGGATTTTGTGTTGGGGATTTTGTTTTTGAGAATTTCGTACTTAGCCCTTTTTTTCAACATCCCCAAATACAAAATATCTAAGCACATAATCCCCAAACACAAAATCCCCAAACACAAAATCTTCAAACACAAAATCCTCAAAAATTCACAAATATCCCCAACTTGGAAAACAAAACTTTCGACATTTTATATGAAGATATGCGTTTTACGAATTATGTACTCTTGACAGTTGACCCATTTTACGAAATAACAAAGAAAAAGGGAATTATATCCATCAGTACTATAGACAGCGTAGCTAGTGTTGGACTTACTGAGGGTTTTAATTCCTAAGCAGCCACTGAAAGCCGCCTATTAAAAAGATAATTATATCCAGAAGTACTGTAGACAGCGAGGCCGGTGTTATTTATTTATCAAATTTATTACTTGATAAGCACTAGGGAGTCCAACCCCGGAAGCTTTTATCAATCCCGGGATTATAGGAATTGAAAATCTCAATCCCGGGATCCCGGGACTAGTTCGGGATTGAAAATTTTAAGAAGTAAAAAATCAAAAATCGTTTTTGATACAATTTTTGGCTATGCATTACTTGAAACTAAAAAATTTAAATTAATTCATAGCAAAACCAAAGCAAAACTCATTAAGGGTATTCACAATTGCGTTGTTTTTAGTGTAGTTAAAAAATACCGTGGTATTGATACCACACCTTACCGAGCGGTTTTTATATTTTTTTGTTTTACATGAAATCTCTAAAAACCAAAAGTGTGGTTTTTTAAGTAGCCCAATGATATGTTTAGTGAACGTGGTCTTTAAGGTTCCATAAAGAACTGTTCGGTTGCCAGTTATTTTCTAATTGCAAAAATAGAAGAAGCTCAAAATGCAAGTTAAACTTTTTTATGCCATATATTAATAAAATATATCAAATTGGATAGTTAATTTATTTGCATAGTAACAAAAAGCTATAGTGAGAAGTTCCCAACCACAAGTTCTCCTTTAAAGGGTGCTCATAATTGTGGTTTTCAACAATGGAAAAAAAACACAATACAACTATACCACCAATTGTGAATACTTTTATTGTTAATGAACACAAAAACTTTAATAATATTAATGACTAGAATATTGTATTAATTTAACCCTTTCAGTGGATTTGCCCAATTCGACACATCAGAAAAATGTAAGGGGGTTTTATTCAAAGGCTGAGGTATGCTCAGTGGCTCCAGGGTCAAACAAAAGACCCTCAATCTTTTGTCCAAAATAAATAAGAAGACTTGTTGATTTTAATGCTCCGATTATATTTTTCTGCTTTATTGTTAAATTTTAAATTTTTAGCAGTGTAGACAATATTATGTATATTTTCTCTTAGTGTAATCATATGAGTAAGTCTTTCTTATTACAATACACAATATTTTAGGAATACGAACGATAAATATACAGTCGTGAGTGAATCTGCCGACGCTGGTTCGATTATATTCGTTGTTCGGTGAAGTTCGGTGATGTTCGGTTTTTTTCGGTGTTCGCTGAAGTTTGGAAATGTTCGGTGTTTATCGGTGTTCGGTGAAGTTCGGTGTGACAACGACTTCGGCAAGACCCGACTACGCTGCGTGATCTAATATTTTATATTGTTATATAAAATTTTTATACATATATATATATATACATATACATGTATCTTTACAAATTTGTGTATGGCGTGAAGTGCCTTGGTATTTAATTTAACGATAAGGTAATAATAATAAAATAAAAAACAATATAATTCTTAAGCATACATCTGTACGTCGGGCTACTGTCGGACAGAAGCCGACGTGATTGACGAAAGAGAATGTTCATTGTGGACACCCGACCGACCGAAGCCGACGTGATGGCCCAAAAGAGAGTTTTGTTGTGGGCGCCCGACCGACCTAAGCCGACGTGATGGTACCACTAGGTAATTAAAATAAAAAATAATCGAGACTCCCGACCGACCGAAGCCGACGTGATGGTGCCACGAGCTAATTAAAATAAAAAAAAAATGTTGTGACACCCGACCGACCGAAGCCGACGTGATGGTCCTACTAACTACTGTGAACTCCCGACCGACCGAAGTCGACGTGATAGTCCCACTAACTACGGTGGACTCCCGACCGACCGAAGCCGGCGTGATGGTCCTACTAACTACTGTGAACTCCCGATCGACCGAAGCCGACGTGATGATCCAAGAGAGAATTTTGTTGTCGGCGCCCGACCGACAGAAGCCGATGTGATGGCACCACTAGGTAATTAAAACAGAAAAAAATAATCAAGACTCCCGACCGACCGAAGCCGACGTGATGATTCCAGAAGAGAAGGGTTTTCTTGTGGACACCCGGCCGACCGAAGCCGACGTGATGGTACCACTAGCAAATAAAATAAAACGAATCGAGACTCCCGACCGACCGAAGCCGGCGTGATGGTCCCATTAACAAATTACTATATACAAAAAAATACGAGACTCCTGATCAGCCGAAGCCAACGTGATGGTCCCGCTTATAATACTTAAAAAAAACTAAATGTATTAATACGAGCCACCTTGCGATAGCTCGCTTTGAACCAACGGACTTGTTATCGTTTTCAACAAGTAAGCTAAGGAACAAAGCACTACACTCTCGAGCCGTGCCGAAGTCTATCACAATGCGCCTTACTTATTCATATGTCGCTAGAAACCTTCTGGGAATTATATCATGTCTGGCTGTTGCGTGTGGTTTACGTAGGCTTGGCTGTTGGCTACGTTGAATGTGCTGGCTGTGTGTGTGTGTTTGGCTGTTGGTTGAGTTAAATGTGCACAGTGCTGTAGTAGAGTAGTGGTGTAGGGAGCGGGGTGCAACTTTGTAACGAATCACCATTACTAAGTCATTTTTAAAAAAAATAATAAATAAACTGGCCATTTCAGCCCTTGGAAGGGCTTTGACCTAGCTTCTTTTGATCAATTGTGTTGTGCGTGTTATTAAATGTTTGATCACAAATGACCGAGAACTGAACCTACGTGTTTTATGCCGACTCCGAACGGCTTATGTTCTCAAGAAGCTTTACATGGCAATTTTTACTCTCTGAGGTTTGCCATTGTCTGTAGAGAGGTGACGACCGAACAGAAAAATTAATTCAATTGAAAAAACTTTCTGTCTTAGCTGGAATTGAACCCGGGCTACCGCGGTTCCTTAGCTTAGCGGCCACTCACTCTACCCACTAGGCTACGGTCGCCAAGTCATTTTTATATGTATTTATTTTGTAAAGCTTTTGTTTAAACCAAACTGTTTATTTCTATGAAAAATGATGAACCGACATGAAAGAAATACGTTTAGAGAGATATTTAACATAAAAGTCAGTTGGATTTTCGAATTTGTGCCAAATAAAATCAAAAAAATTTTTTTTTCGGCATAAAAATCAAATTGATGTTTTTTTATCTTTTTTGGCTTTAATGATAAGAATATTAAGAGGGTTAAAGAAACAAAGATCTAATGGGTTGGAAAACCTTTAAGGGATTTAAAAAAGTCTTTGTGCCGAACAGGAGCAAAATAATTTTTTCTTTTTGCAAGCTTGCAAAACGTAAGTAGCGCAGGTTAAAATCAATGTTATGTTTTGTTCATCTTTGAAGGACCTAAATGATACGAATCAAAAAATTATTTTGTTCTTAGTTTGGCCTAGAAATTGAAAGGGTTGAAGAACAAAAATATAAAAAAATAAAATACAGAACAGTTTAGGGCATTACTATATAAATTTAACATTTTTTTTTTGTACATCGTCTTCATGAGTTTTTGTGTTTAAGGCAATTGAAGGTTGGAAAAGACTTTTCAAAATTAAATTTTTTGTTTTAATTATTTTTAAAGTAAGCATTAAGCTGATCAACGCATTTTATTTTTTATTGCAGAGTCTTGGTCGGATATTATTACAAATATAGCCCGCTGATGAGAAGCACCATTCTGATTCAATGCTAGTTGTAGAAATAGTTGTACGATAATCGTAAGCAATTTGTATGTTTCGATCACGTTTGCTTTTACCACAATCAGAATACCTGACAATTTGGAAATACATAGTTTAATTTCCGATGTTGCAATTCTTATAAAACTTTGCAAAGTCTTTGCTCCAGTGATTTACACTCATCATCCTAGCAATCTTCTTCAAGCCTCAAGAAATGGTTTTTCTGATTCTATATTCATATCAACATAAAATGAAATGTTTTCATTTACATGAATATTTGTAATAGAAATTTTTTATTTAAAAATCCCGGGATCCCGGAAAGACAATCCCGGGATTTTAAGAGGCTTAAATCGTCCAGGATCCTGGGATCCCGGTATTGACTTCCCTAATAAGCACATAACCACCAATCGCGGCGATTTTTAACCTAACCCAAGCTTCTTAAACTAAATTTGAGGATTTTGTGTTTGGGGATTTTGAATTTGGAGATCTCGATTTGGGGATTTTGTGTTTTGTGGATATCGAGCGCAACCCGATTTAAAAAAAAAACAAAAGATCACAAAGCTCGAAGAAACCATCAACTTTCATCAGCTCTATAAAGCGAAACATTTGTTCAATTGAGTTAAAAACCCTTTGCAGTGAGCTTTCAGCAATTGTTTAACAAACTTCTTGTGCAAGATGTCGAGCTTGTCTTGTCGTTCAAGCAAATCTTCCGATAGTTATATTTTGGCGAATTTTTTTGTGTAGGCAGGTCAGGCATAAAATCATGTCATACGCACATTTTTGATGATGAACCTTTTTTCGTATATTATTATACGCACATATTATGTATTCTTGTGAGGAAACTAAAAATGAAATGTTGTCACAACATATTTTTGTGTTTACAATTTTGTTTTTGATTTCTTTTAAAGCACTAAAGAACCGTTTCTTTTTCACTCACAAGTAGAAACACATTAGAGAGCTTTTCATTTTTTACTTTCAAAACCCTCCCTAATAATATGTTTAAAAAAAAACAATAATAACCCGAGTAAAAAATATTAGTAGTGTAACAGCGGTCAAACATGGACTGCACGGTCGTACAAGGGTCGCACATGGCCTAAAAATGGGTCAAACAACAGCCGTACGAGGCCTAATTTTAGCTCTACGCCCGTTGTATACCACACAATTTTTCTAAGCTCTTATTCAATAGCAAACGTATGCGCAACAGCAAAAGCAAGCCACTTGTGTGAGGGACAGAAGAATATTTTGTGTATAAAGTTAGTTAAAAAAGCTGTTAATTTTCATTGTAGAATAAACACTGTTCGGCCGAAGTTCGGGCGCTGTACGCTCGTTGTACAGCCAAGATGATTTCAAAACGGGCTCTGTAAGTCCGATGTATGACCCTTGTTCGACAGCTGTTTGGCAAAAATTCCTGCAAAAGATCCTTGTACGGTCGAGAAAAATATATAAAATTAGGCCTTGTTCGGCCAGTGTTTGGCTTTAGCTAAAAAGGTTTTCATATTAACTCGGGAAAATATTTGTATTTTCTCCAGAAATACGCTTGGAAAAAACACTAAAAACACCTCGAAAAATAAACTCAAAAAAACTTGTTTGTACAGTTAAAGATAACATATTCAATAATAACAATATATGAAAATTGAAATGATTGTATTTTATTTCGTTATAATAAAAACATTCCCGAAAAAACCTTGAAAATTAAGCCGGAACACCAAACTACATCCTGAAATAATCTTACCTAATAATTTTTAAATACCACGTCTTCGGGCACTTCCCCCTATTTTCTTGGAAACGAATCATCCGATTCGGATGAAGTTTTTCTTCGTGGTAGACCAAAACGTTACATGCGTTTATCTCGAAACCACTTTTCGCGATTGGTTGTGATACAAACTTAACGAAAAAATTTGCCGATTTGGTCATTCTCGTCGGGACTAGAACCATAAGGGTATCTCTAAAAATAATGTAACCATTTTAATTCCTAAAAAATACCTTTTCTTAATATTTTTCAATACGGAAGCTACAGTTCCGTTATTTTTTTAACGACTCTCTGAATTTTTGCTACAACGATAAGGGCTTTACTTTTAATGTGTCCGTTTAGTTTTTTATTTTCAGTTTATGCAGATAAATTTTTTTCAACAACCAGCGGCATATTTTTTTGTTGTTTTGGTCTACTTTGACAAGGCATACAACAAAACCAAGAAAAGCAACAACAACAAAATAAATTTTTAATAAACTTTCATGCTGTTTTGCTTCAACAAATAAACAGTTTGTCGATATCTTTCATACTTTTTGTGTAATTTAATTAGCGAGGCACTACTGCTTGGGTCGCAAAGGTAGGAGGCAGCTAAGAGCGTATAAATAAGGACAGTGCTCTTTATTTCATCATTGTTAAGTAGAGTTTTAATTCAAACTAAGATTTGCATTTGCAAACTCCTCCCTATATTTAATGCTTCCTGACACTTTTTACTTCTTTTTAAACATATCAACATCTTCACTTAGTTCAGGCAGTTCAAAATCTAATAAAAAATTATTTAGTCCTCTCCAATAAGAAAACAATTCCACTTGATTCCTGACCACTGAACTTTTCTTATTATTAATTTCATGGAAAAGTTTTCTCCATTGAATTCAGCACCTTCAAACAACAATTGAGCTCTTTATAATAAAAGAAGAAAGAAAACAAACTTTTACCTGTGCTGCCACAAGATCTAAACAAAACATTGAAACAGCCAGCTTTGAGCAACCAGCTTGGAACAGCTCTATTAACATGCTATAAATCAAACCCACAACTTGTGCAATAAAAATTCAACCCACCCAACGTTGCACAGTGGACGAGAAAAACATCAAAGTATGTCATTTTAGTAGAAGTAATTTTCCTGCAACACACTCTTGCAACTCAACTAACAAAGCTGTGCAACCCTGTCAACTTCGCAGTTGCTTTGCGGAGTATAAACAAGCAAACAACAGCAGCTACAACAAAAGACTGGCAGCACAACACAAAAGTTCAGAATAAAGAATAATATTAAAAAAAAAAAATGTGAAAACACAAGAGTTGAACAAAAATTGCTACTATTTTATAATAAAACCGTTACGTTGAATCTTGCCAACCTTGCAGGATTATATCGCTTGTCCTGATGCGAATTATTTGCGCAAAGTAGCCGGCGAACCCAAAAAGCGGAAGACATGAAAATCATTCCAAGCGGAATTGAGCTCGGCATAAAAGTTAAAATGTGACAAAAGATGAAAAAAAAATATATAATGACAATAAGGATAAAAATAATCAAAGAAGAGAGCAATAAAATAAAACCCTTTCAGTTGCGTTAACCCACTAAATCACTGGGGGGTCGATACCCGCATGAAACCCTGTTTTTTTTCTATAACTATTATTTTCTTTTTCATTATTATTATTCCTTACGACACGCAAAAAAAAACATAAAAAAACAAAATATACATAGCCAACACAAAGTCTCGTGCCAAAGTCCGTAACTGTATTTTCTTTTCCTTTCTATTCCCTTTCATAAAAATTAAATACTCTGGTGGGGTGGGCGCTCAACACCGGACGTCCTTGTGCTGCAGTTTCGCTGCCAGACAATTTAACAGCGTGCTACAAGACGCCTCAAGTCTCTGCCGCAATTTAGGCATAAAAGTGTGACCAAGTTTTTTTTCGGTATTTACTTGGAACTAATGGTTGAAGTGTTTTATATGCATTTTTTTATCATTTTATTACACGGCAGGGAATTTTTTCTTAAGTTATGGGAAATTTATATGATTGTTATTATATTTGTTTGAGAATTTATTAAATGTGTACCACGACGCATGCTCACCACAGCTCAACAGTTGTGAGTTCTTGTGAGAGTATGTGTGTGTGTGTGTGTGAATGTGTGTTGTTTGTCATATAAGCTCAATAGAGTAAAATACTCTCGATTTCCGTTTTATTACCCTGTTGCTGAAGTCGGTCGTTGAGCTGCTTTGTTGGGTTCATTGCGCACAGTGGGATGCTTCAGAGAGCAAATAGTTTCTTAAAATTATACGCGTTTTATTGTTTGATCAAAAAATGAAAGTAGTAAAGTTTGGTTATGGAAAATAATGCCCAAAATAAAAACTAAACAAAAAGTTAGCAAACTATTATATAAATATGACATACCAAATGTGTCATAAATCGAAAGTGACAGGTGATTTGAGCAACCAAAATATATAACCTCTCTATGCAAAAAGTTTAATAGAGATTTTAAAATGAATTTAAGCTTAACCTATTAAGCGATAGTATTACTTTTTCTTAATTTGATTACACGTTTTTGTAGATATTCTAAGCTAGATTTTTCCACGTACCAGTTGCTGATTCAAATTAAACACAGTTTTTTTAAAATTTTTAATTTTTTTTTATTTTATTGTAAGTGTTTACATCAAACTGTGTGAAAAATTTTCAATTTTTTCGTAAATTTTTGTGAACTTTCGCCTAAACATGCTCTAGAAAATTAAAGTGGTCATAAAGCCATAGTTTCTGAATTTTGACAAACGAAATTTTAGCAATGTGTTGAGAAAAAGTCAGACATTTTTTTTTTTAAGAATATTGAAATAAATGAAGAAGCAACTAGAACAGATGGCAACCCTAGTTAATGGCTGTGATCTATAAATAGCCTACTGCTTTGAAATGTCATATGATTAGCAGCCATACAATTCATAAGAATGAATTCCAGAATCTGCACATTCATATGCTAGTTTAAACAGTGAGTTGATCACAGCTTAATCACTCAAAGACTACTGAAGAGGAATATGTAGCGATTTCCGAAACAGACTGTCTAGTCAGCTAAGTGATTGACTCTATACAGAGTTGTTGTTGTTGTTGTTGTTGCCTTCTTGACAACTTACTTGATCTAAAGCTCACAATCTTAATTCAAAAGAATACAAATTAATTGTGTTTCAAACTCTGTGAAACAACTGCAATTTATTCATGTCAATTTGTACATTTCCGCCAAAACATGCTCCAGAAAAATTGTCATTTATTCCTTAGTTTTGAGTTTCAGTTTTGTAAATTTCAAGAAACTTTTTATGTTCTATATTATAATGGTTTATTCTAAGACTTGTGAAATATATCATAGATAAGATTTTGCATATTTTGTATATTAAAATTCATGTGTTATTAAATTGTCATTGTTATTAAGTGTCATTTAATTTAAAAAACAAATAACTTTTAATCATAATTTTAATTAAAAATAATGAAAATAACACTTTGTTTCTTAAAAAAATTCTACATTATTTCTCCTGTTTTTGGAAATTTTACTCTCTTGAAAAATATAGTGTCCTCTAAAATTGAATAGTGTTTTTTACTTGAAAATATTGACCTCAAAAGCAGAAAAAAATTCACAGTTCTGAAAGATGGCAGAGGGAAGGCAAAAAATGCAAAATTTTTTCGAAAAACGAAAACGACATTAAAAATTAACGTTGCTATGCTCCACTTACATTATGATACGTAATCATCATCTTCATAATTCTCATTTAGATTATCTTCATCATTTCCAAGTTCAAAGAAAGGAGAAAAAAAATTTTTGTTGTTCTGTTGGAACACTTGTCCCGTGTGTATAAAAAGTTTGTTTTGTTCTGTTGGAAATCTTTTTCGGTATGAAATATGTTTTTCTGAAAAAAGGCTACCATTTCTAAAAATTGCTACTTCTTTTTATACAATAATAAATGTAATCACCTCAGCTTTGAACACTGCCGGATTAACCATGTCAGGGCCCCTAATTAATGTTATTTTCAGGGCCCCTTTACCATTTTCTAACGTCTCCTAAAATTTTTTTCTACTATTATTAAAGAAAAAAATTGGAACAAAAATTTTTCAATTACAGATTAAAAAAAAATTTTAGTGAAAAAAAAAATATGCCAATGAAATACAAAAACCCTCAGGCAAAGTCAAAAGTTATGTCATAGAAAAAACCAAGCATGCAGAAAAATTTGTTTTGACGAGGAGTCTTCAAGAATATTTGAAGGCGATGAAGATTTTTTTGCTTCCATACATTTCTTTCACCTCTAATGTACATACATTAAAAAAAACCAACGAACTGGCGAACCTTCTTCCTTGAAGTCGGTTAAAAAAATAAAGCAATAATATTGTCAGTGAGGATCTTCACATTCACATTAAACACACAAATCTTCACATTAAATTTTTACTCGATGAAACATTTTCAAATTTTTTTCTTCTCGATATGCGGGGCCCCTAGGCAGTTTCCTACACTGCCTTATGGATAATCCGGTCCTGGTTTTGAAAACCATCAGCAAAGATTATGCCTAATTTATCGAAGGGCAAGAAATTCACAAGCATGTTTAGATTGTACCTAGATTATGGGTTTATCCTAATGCTTGAAAAATGGACTAATAATTATTATAATGCTTCTGAAATATAAATAAGCAATTTAAAGAGACTCATAATTTTTCATTGGGACGCCACGTGTTTGCTTTTCAATAAAGGCTGACTTTATTAATGTACAAAACGCAAAATACGAAACATCATTCTTTTAATATCGAAAAAAAAATCAAATTTACAAAATTAAAATTTTATAAAATATATTAAAAATATTTTGATAACGTGACAGTTTTTTCAGAATGGCTTTGGGTTTTTGAAATTGGTCGTTAAATTTTTTCTTATCTCTTACGTCATATTACCATACCATCCATAGAGTAACAATTATATGAAAAAGGTTTTGACATTCATATTAACGTTTTTGTAAACCTTCACATTCATAAAAAAAAACTGGTGATGAGACATTGATTTACAAATTTGATATGCAAACTAGTTTTCCAGCTAAGCTGAAATAAAAACAACCAAGTCAAAGTCGATTTAAAGTCAAGGTAATGATAACTGCTTTCTTTGATTATCGCGATGCAGTTCACTCAGAATTCTGATCAGAAGATCAGACGATAAATAAAAAAATATTATGCAAGAGTTTTGCGGTGTTTGAGAGAGAAAATTCGTCAACAAGATTAGATTTGTGAGAAGAAAACACATGGGTCTTGCATCACAATAACGCACCATCTCACAACGCTATCAAATGAACGAATTTCTAGTCAAAAACTCAACAAATACCATCGAACAACCCGTTGATTTGACCTGATATGACTCCGAGAAACTTTTTTCTATTTCCAAAACTAAAATTATCATATCCATAATCCACTTTTTGAGTCGATAGAAGACATAAAATAGAATAAAGCTTATTCCAGAAAATGAGCTTAAAAATGTTTTAATGCTTGCATTATTCATTGGCATACGTTTAATATTTTCGAAGGGTCCTACTTTGAAGGCGATACATATAATTTTAATGAATAAAAATATGTTTTTATTATATTGACCAGCTCCCAATACTTTTTTGACAAAATGTATTGTTGGGTTTTGCTTATTGCATAGAAATAGAGGAAAAGTTTTCCAGAGGATGAAGGCTTCCACAAGTCTCAATCTAACCATACTATTATAAATAACTTTAAGCGTGTTTGGGTCACAACATTCTAAACATGTCTTCGAAAAAATGTAAGATATGAGATTTTCTACAAAAAAAACTAAACTAAAGTAACGAATATGAAAAGTTAATGATGGCATATTTTAATAACAATATTGTTTTTAATAATTCTAAAAAAGTAATATTTTTTAGAATTATATATGGGGTCGTCCATAAACTACGTTACCAATTTAGGGGGGAGGGGTTTTGAAATGCACTACGATAAGTAACGGTAGGGGGGGGAGGTGTTTAGATATTGTAACGTTACCAAAAATTAAAAAAATCGACGAAAAACCTCTAATTATTAACACAATCATTTCAAAAATTTTTAACCTTACATGTTTATGTTTGATCGTCTAAATTGATGGTTAACTTTTGTTTCAACCATTTCTTCCACCACCTTTTCCATCGACACAGGAACCTTTTGGTATTCCTTCACCATCTCAGCACACATCTGAAAAATTTGGGTCTTTGCTTTTGCGACAGGCCTTTACGTTAAGGCCTGAATGTTCTTCATCAAAGGAGATACCGTATGACATGTACTGTCCTTCTCAGAAAGAAGAAATCGGTTCAAGGTCGTGTCCTACCTGCGGCTTGTATTTCGTTTTTAAAACTTCTATGAATTGCCATAAGTTTGTATTATATCGTTTACAATAAATCGGAATACAAAATACTATTTGAATAAATCAATTTTTAGAAAGCATTTACACAAAAACACAGAACTTGGTGCAGCTCGGGTGCAGCCTTTAAGGGTATTCTGTCAAAGACCAGGTGAATTTCTTTGCGTTAGAAATGAGGATTCATCTGAATGGGTCGACATAGAATCCTATGAAAAATTATATTTTGAAGAATCCTCAACAAAGCTACCAGCTTCTTCTATCCCAGTGATTGAGAGCAGCGAATCTTGGATCGCAGATCGAATAGCTTTTAAAGATGATATTAATTATTGATTTTTTTCCAATTGTTCCTTTAATGTATCAAGTCATACTAGTCACTAATACTAGTGAAAATTGTCGGAGCTAGTCAAAATAAATAATCATTCGAATGAATTAATTTCATATGTCACGTTACTTTATGGGGGAGGGAGGGGTTTTGAAAAGCACTACGAAAAGTAACGCAGGGGGAGGGGGTAAAAAAAACCGGAAAATCAGTAACGTGGTTTATGGACGACCCCTTATACAAACAAGGTTTGGTCTTTGACCTGAAAGTTAAGGGATAGATTATTATTTAAAGGAATTGATTGGAACCATACGTGAATTATTGATTAGGTGAAACAAACGTGAAAGACAATTTTAATTGCTTTTAACCGAGGCTAGTGTTATGCCTTAACCTCGGCAAGCATTTCCAGCTCTTAGCTGTTCCTGTCCTTTAATTCCACATTTTCCACAATTTAGTTGTGGATTTTGAGTTTTCCATAATTCTTAAATGTAGGAAAGAACAAAGAAAGTGAAGACACCATGCCCGAACCCGGATTCGAACCAGGGACCTCTGGGTTGATAGTCTAGCGCACTCTCCACTAGACTACAAAGGCCGACTTCTTTAAAATCACTTCTATTTGAGTATTAATTTTGGTGTTGAAAATTGTAGTTTTCTTATCAATTTGGTATTAATTGTTATTTACTTCTTAATTGTAATAATTTCACTAAATTTTTGAAAATCCAAATTTTTTTTACTGCCAAGATGATAGTAAAACACTTTTACTACTTTAACTGCAGTGAAATTATTGTACATCAGTAGTAATTGAACGAAATAGTAATTTTACATGAATGCACTACAATTACTAAATATTCTCTTCTTCAATAGAACTATATTTACTCGATGGTTGCTCAATTTTGCTGCAAAAATGGTAGTAAATTTTATTTTTACTACTAAGATTGCACTAAAATTACTACCAACAAATATTGAAAATACTAACTCAATAACAGTAAAATCATTGTTTGGGAGAGTAATTTTACTGCAATGAATGCAGAAATTTGAAGTTTTACTACAATTATTGCATTAATTTTAGTCAAATGTCGTTTAATTTTACTGCTATAGTTGCAGGCGCGGATACAAGGGGGGGTAAAGGGGTAATTACCCCCCCAAGAACTTTTAAATACTTTACTTTTTAATATTTTATTTGAAGTAAATAATTGTACCCACAACTTAAGAGTAATTTTATGTATACATAAGCGATTCTAAAGGCGTTTTTTGAAAGAATACTACAAAAAAAATGGTCAGAGGTATTGATATAAAGTTTTTTTATTGATTTCAACAATTGAAGCATAATCGCGAATAACGTTGTAGACGACATTTTTTTTTTGCGAATAACTGTGAGAATCACTCTCTTATATTATATATAAACAGAACTGAGTAAGCAGTTGAGCAGTTTGGGGTATTTTTATCGCATACTAAAAAAGTTAATAAAAATGAATAAAAGTGCTTGTAAAATAAATACAAGTGAACAATTACAATTTTGTCGTTTACAACGTTATTCGCGAGAGCGCTTCAATTATTATAGTACTTTAAAAAAAATTTGTTTTTTTTGTTTTGTGACGTCATTTGTGTCTACGTGGCGTTTTTATGAAGCGATGCGAGAAGAGTAGGACCATTTTGCTTGCAAAATAACATGATCTGTAATCACCTGAAAAAAAATATGTATACTTGAGTTTAGGTATATCAATTAACATACCTCGTATTGCTCGAAGACAGGGTCATCGTTGTAATGTCAGCGTTTCAACACCAGAAGACAACTTTCAAATTTCCATATTTATACCATTACTAGATGATATCATTGCTGATATGGCGGTTCGTTTCAGCGAAAAATTTTTCCAAAAACTATATGTAAACGAAATCCTGCCAAACATAATTGATAAACACAACAATGAAAAGCTAAACAATTTGAGTGTTAACATTTCTAAGATAATAATTCCATTTTGTGACGGTAATAAGGAACTAATTCCAATTCAATTATTTCATAAACTTCAAATTTGGCAGTGTAAATGGGAGAGCGAAACTAAGGTTAATGATATCAACACCGTTTTTACTCTTTGTGACAATGACATTTTTCCACTAATTTCTAAAACGTTTGCTATCTTTTCCACGCTTCCTATCAGTGTAGCAACAGCTGAGCGAAGTTTATCTACACTGCGACGATTAAAAACATGGTTACGTTCAACTATGCAACAAGAACGATTGAAAGGACTCGCATTATTGCATATTCATAGAGACATTAAAATAAATATTAACGAAGTTATTGATAACTTTGCCGCAAAAAAGAAGCGCTGCGATGATTTTGTCATATAATTTTGTCTCTATCTAATGACTATCTAATAATCAGTATACATTTTGTATTGTTCATTTATTTTTCAAAGTGTACCATATCATAGTCGTAACGTCAGAACAATAAGTTTCAAATTCCTTTATTTTTTTTATTGAAAAGTACTATGTTTTTTCATTGCACATATTTGAAAATATAATTGTGCAATGTTTTATAATGGAATAAATGTGAAAAATTTTAATAAATCAACCTTAATTCCAAAATTAGTCAAATTTCGAGTTTTTATTTACTTTTCGCTAAGATATTCCAGAAAAAGGGAAATATAAATAAATACGGAAATGTGCGTGTATGTGTCTGGGAAAATTGCTTCTTACACAATTCGATAATTTCAATTCAAAAAAGTACAATTTTTTTATTTGTAAAAAGACAACATTTTCTCAAATCGAAAATGTGTGACTTTGGTAATTTATCCCCCCCCAAGATTTTTTCCAGATCCGCCGCTGTATAGTTGTAGTTATCGATGCAGCAGACTCCCGCTAAACGCGTGCATGCTCATTCGTGAGTGAGCATTCGTAGCGTTGCAATTTACTTTTATTTGTTATTTCATTATTTTGCTATTTTTGTGGTGCTGGGAAAGTTTTGAAATTAAAACAATGGTCGGATGTATTGTATCAAATTTTTATGAAATTTATCGTCATGTTCTGAGGCATGAATTATTATTTTTTATATGAACTCCAAACTCAAAAATGCTGTATTAAAAAGAATTTTTTTTATCAAATTTATTGTGTTTTGAGTATAAGATTACTTATATATGTTTTATTTCATTTTTCAAGATAAATATACGCAAGGAAACATTATCGTTAGTTTCGAAACAGGAAAAAAATTGAGCATGCTTTTACAATTTTAAGTCATCATCACTTATGTTCCTTGATTTGTTCAGCGCTCTGAAAAAGTATAAACAGAGGTGGGTTGTAATGAGTCCTTTTTAATTTATTTCTTCTTCAATTCCAATTCTTTGAAATTAGGAATTGGTAATTGTACATTTCAATTCCTCAGGAATGTAAGTTGAAAAACTTCTCAATTACATTACAGGAATTGTAATTGGTAATTGGACATCTCAAGAATGGAATTGGAAACAAATTGTCAATTCCATTACAGACAATAGAATTGAAAAAATTGTACATTCCGGTACGGGAATTGTAATTGGTAATCGAACGCCTCAATTCCTTAGGAATATAATTGGGAAACATCACTATCTGAGAAATTTTGTGCAGGAGTGTGGAAATTGTAAGCCGCGCACCTTGCAAAAAGTCGGCGGGATCGAACCAGGTAGCGTAGCATCTATATATTTTGTTCTAACTCGAAATATGTTATTAAATTAAAAAATTGGTATCTTCGATAATACATGTATATGTAAATATTTCATTAACCTACTAACAGTGGGAGTGAAATATAGTTTTTTTAAAAACATAATGAAGTAGTTTTGAGTTTATGAAAAAGTAATGGAAATTTTAACTTTAAATTACAATTCCTGTAATAGAGTTGACAATTGTTTCCATTCAATTTATAAGGAGTTGAAGTGTTCAGTTATCAATTACAATTCCTGTAATGGAATTCATGTAATGGAATTGAACATTGTTTCCAATGCCATTCCAAGGAATTGAGGTGTTCAATTACCAATCACATTTCCTGTAATGGAATTGAATATTTTTCAAATTACATGCCTGAGGAATTAAGAGGACCAATTACCAATTCCTTATTCCAAGGAATTGGAATTGAATTGTAATGAGTACTTTTTGACCCCGAAAATTTAATTTCTTGACTGTATTCATGTTTGTTTTTAAATTAAACTAACTTTCAATTAATAACTCTTTTTATTTCTCTTTTGAAACAAGTTCCTATATAAAATTTAAATAATAAGTTCTTAAAATGAAAAAGTATTAAGAACCAGCTTTAAACGTGCAATATATAATCATTTTGATATATAATTTGATCTATTGTTTTAAACTATTTTATCTATCGTTTTTTCTCTTTTTATATACAGTTGCGGTCAAAATAACAGCAGTGCTCTTATATTCAGACGTGTTTGGATAAATAATACTAGTCTACAAATTTTCGATCCGGTAAACCGATTATCATTCCTAGATGTACTTTCAATACTCGTTCCAAATTTGTACACAGTTTTCTCCGATATTGTAACATTTTCAAGATACAGGGTGTTTTACTTTTTTGGCACTTGTTTAGTATTATTTATATAGAATCTAAACTTTTTTATTTTAAAGTATTTATTTTACCTAAACTATTTCTATTTTAGAAGAAATATCAACTTTTCCATCAATCTATCAACCATTTTCGTATTATGTGCTGTAGTGGAGTTAAAATTTTCAGATTACCCGACAAAATATCAACAAATTTTGTATCTTTTATTTTAGCAGAGCTGTTATCATCCAAAGTTAGAATTTAGAAAAAACCTGATGATTAAGTGTATTTTACTTGAAAAACAGACATTTTAAATTTGGACGATTACAGCTCCGCTAAAACAAAAGATACAAAATTTGTTGACATTTCGTTTGATAATCTCAAAATTTTAGTTCTGCTACAGCATATGACACGATAGTGGTTGATGTATTGATGGAAAATTTGATAATTTTTCTAAAGTACAAAATATTATTTTTTATTTTATGGTGACTAGTTTAGATTCTAAATCAATAATACTAACCACTTGCCAAAAACGTAAAACACCCTGTATCTGGAAAATTTTGCAATATGGGAGGAAATTGAGGACAGGTTTTGAACCAGCGATGAAAGTACATATAGGAACGATAATGGGTTTACCGGATCCGAAATTTGTAGACAAGTATTGTTTATACAAACATGTGTGAATAAAAGAGTACTGCTATTATTTTGACTACAGCTGTACATCTCTTACAAACTTATCCCTAAACTGTATTCAATTCTTGTTGTTGCTTATCTTTTTCTTCTACTAGTCAGTTAAGTTACTTAGGATATTTCGTTCCTGATGTTTCATGCAAAATATTTTTGCTAATAAATAATAGTTAATTTTGTCTACTTTTGAAATTTTTTCTGATTTGCATAATTGTAGTTTTAATCTAGCAAGTTAAGTTTTGATTCTTAATGTACTTTATTTCAATTGATGTACTATAAAAGACCCAATCTTAGTGTACAATATTATAAACAATAAATAAAATAAAAAATAAATATCTCTATCTCTAAAAAAAAATTTTTATTGAAAAGTTGCTGAATAAGGCTTTAATCAATAAAAAAGCTTGAAAATCTTCAAACAAGTCATTAATTATATATAACAGGGCCTTTAGTAATTGGAAAAAGTTTTTTCACACGTTCATTGAATATTACTACAAAAATAGAAGTAAAATTAGTACACGGTCCTTGAATTTTACTACTATAATAGTAGTGATATTGTAGAGTTTTACTGTTAAGGTAGTAATCCCAAATTTTTACGTTACAGCTATTATGGTAGTAAATTGTCATAGCACTTACTTTACTGCTTTTTTGGTAGCAAAACGACTGCCTACTAATATAGCAGTAAATTTCAGCCAATAATTTTTAAAGTGTAATCATAGCATTTTGATTTCAGATGATCCAGTCTGGAACTATACGGTTCACCGGCGAACAAATTTTTTATGAGGCGCCTCCGTGGATTTGCTGCCATCCGAAGCTAGAATAAAAAGTATATAAAAAAACCAGAATATAAAGTTGATCCGAAGCTAGAATAAAAAAATTATTTAGTAAAACCTTTTAAAAGGGGCATTACATAGAGAAATTTAAGAAAAATATAATTTTATATAAGGAAGGACAACAGAGAAAGCTGAATTTTGCTGAATCTGGTCAATTAGTATATTGCTAAATCATAAATTCTTGTGTTTATTTGCACAAGCTAAATATTAGGGGCACATTATTATTATTATCTTCTAAATAATTTGTTAAAATAGTATTTTCAATATTGCTTTGAAACAAAATATATTTATGACGTATAAATATTTTGCTCTCAAAAATTACCAAAAAATATTGTTAATATGATGTACTATAATGTAACAGTCAATTAAATAAATTTGTATTACCTGTAGCGCCTAAAAATTTTTTTCAAATTGGGCCTTTTCTTCTCCGAATAAATGTTATCTCCACCCCATAAAAACATCAGTCTCAGCTAATTAATGTAACCTAAGGTCAATAATTTTCACTACTGAAGGATTCACACCGATTTCTGACCATATTATTTTTGTTTAGATTACGCCCGAAGTGGTCCACTGTGCAAATTTCTAAAGCTTTACTTAGCTTAATACTTGTCGCCTTAACCGTAGTCGAGATAAAAGAACACAAAACCTAAACAAAAGAACTGACAGCAAGGTGCGCATTGACAGCAGTGATTATGTGAAAAGCAACAGCAACAACAATAACAACAACAACAACAACAACAACAACAACAACAACAACAACAACAACGACTAAGTCGAGAAAAGGACCAAAGCCAAAAATCCCAAATAACCCACAAACTCACCTGAAGTGAAAGCATAAAAAAGCTCTTTCGCGAGTTGTATGGAAAATGCGAGCAGGAAAAACAAGGAAAGGTTAGTTACTCTCAAGCAGCCGTGCGAAACTGACGTGTTAGGCGGAGTAAAGTGTGTGGAGTTAAGATTTCAGTTAAACTCAAAATCAAGCCAAACTAATACAAAAGATCTTTTTGAGAAAAGTGCTAAAATTTAATAAAAATAATTTGTGAAAAAACCGAATAAATTTTATTCAATTGGAGAAAAATAAAAAAAAAACTATATTTATTGAAATAAACAGCATTCGCTGGAGGCTGTTTGTCCTGAAGTCTTGCTCTACTAGTACTAGTCAAGAGCGGTAACGGTGTGTTGAGTTGAGTTCAGCTGTTGTAGGAAGGAAGAACCGATAGTTAAATAGCAACAAGCAGCTGCAGTCAGTCTGCGACAGGCACTCTAGCGTTCGAGGTGCGCGTCGGAAATACATAGTTTTTAACGCGAGTAAAAGTGTGATTTTCAGCTAGATAATTGAGTTAAATCTCTGTAAATTTTTTGTGACTGTGCTTAAGTGAGTCCGCAGAGCAATAAATAAATTAAACAAAAAATATTTGAAATAATTTAAACTGCAAAGCTGCAGCTAGTAAATCGTTGTCTGCGCTAAGCTCGCGACGCATAGCTGTGAAAAAAACGTGGGTTAACTTGTTCTGTAGACGCACGTCGTTGACTCGCACACTTTTGTGCACTTTTTTTTGTAATTTTTCTATTTCTTTTTTAGTGTTTTTTTTTTTTAATTTCAAACAAAAGTAAGTGCAAATTGTTGAGCATCTACAAGTTTGTTTAGCGCGTAAATTTAAATATTTTCAACGACCATTTCAAGCAATTGAAATAAATTGAGCGAAATAACAGTCAGCAACAAAACAATCATATAAACAATAAAAAAATATTAGTTACATGAAGAGTCTGGCGGCTACAAACGTGCTTTTTTGTGTATGTGCGTGTGTGTGTTTGGGCAAAACAACCCACTCGGTACTCAAATCAAATTGTCGTTTTTATACTGAAAATGTAAATATTTTACGTTGGAGCCCAAGTTTGAAGCGCTTTAGCTTAACAATTTTTTTTCACTTACGCTCACGTATCTTTTACATCCGCGAGTTAAAATTAATATAAGTACCAAAATAAAAGCGAAGTAAAGTTTTTATTTTACAGTTCAATTCTTGTTTTTAAGTTTTTGCCATTTTCCGCAGTTTCTGTTCTTTGACTTGAACCGCGTTTATTAAAAAAAATATTTCGTGGTAGACAAATGTGTACCCCCATTTTGGTTTTTGTAGCTGACTTTGATTGCAAACGCGCATTTTAGCAGCTCCGATTTTACGCAGCTTTTAAGCAAGGTAAGATTTATTCGTAAAAATTAATTTTTACCGTTTTTAACAATTTTATTTTAGGCACGATTACGATTTATGAGGCGTAGTAATTTATAAGTGTTTTCTGGTAGAGAACAAAAAAGAATATTTTCTTTAACAAAAAATCGATTACTTAACTAGTTATCGAGTTATCGATTTTTAGTGTTTTTTTTTTGCTAAAATATCTTTAAAAAAATCCATATCTTTACCATTATCCCATAAATAATTAAATTATCTTTTCAATGATATACAATACTTATATGATTGCAAGCGTATTTGTAATTTTATAAGCAGAACTATATCATATTTGAAATTTATAATTAAAAAACCGTTATTTTCTACTAAATTTGCATTACTAAGGTACAAAAATTATATTATTATTATATTTAAAAATTATATTTATTTTTAAAGCTTACAATTTAAACTCTCATTTGATATATTAATATATATTCCTTACATTTTACACTATATTACATAAAATTAATAAAAATTGCTATTGCATTGCTCAAAACGGATCAACTAAAAATTTCAAATTTTTTCGCTGTCTAGAAAACCCTATTCATTCATATAAATATTACAGCTACAATGTTGCCTTAAGAACAGTTATTTATTGTAATGGTATGATATAAGAAATTATGGACTAAGAATACAAAACAACTAAGCTAAATATGCTTGAATTAACAAAGCAAATCATTTCATCACAAAAAAACACATAAAAAAATTCAAATAAATCATATGTTTTATATAAGAAATGAAAGATAAATTTTCAGGCTTCAATAATTTATTTTTCATAATCCATAGTAATAAAGGTAGTTTTTGAGAAAATCACGGTTTTATATTAGCAAATATTTTACTTTTGCATACAAATTGCTACACCCAAAAAATATTTAGGATAAAATTACGAATAAAATCTTTGTAGAAATACAAACAGAGGCTATTCGTAGAATGTACAAATGTTTTGTACATAGTACAAACGTTTGTAATGTTGGGCCGCATGAAAAAAATTTTTGAATTCGTAACTTTGTACATTCTACAAACGCTAGTTTGTAAAAATCTATAATGTATAAATTTGTGAACTGAACGAACATTGTTTGAAAATATACAAAGCGGTACGTATATTTGTTCGTATTTTTGTAGATGAAACGAATGCGTTTGTAAAATATACAAATATTTCTTTGTACAATGTACAAACGGTCATTTGTATTATTCACAAAGTCGTTCGTAGGCTGAAAAGAACAAACAGCTTTGTAGAATATAATAATTATTTTGTCCATAGTACGAAGCTTTTTTTTGGGTGTATAATAATATTAATATTAAATACTCAACGGATTTGATTCATTTAAAAGTAATATAAAAGCTTAATGTATTATCTTTCAAATAACACCTTAATTAGCATTATCGGTTATGCACTTAGAAAAATATAGATAGTTTTCTAGAAACATCTTAAAAAAATTTTCTTAAAAAATCGATTACTTAAAAACAAATCGATTAATCGATTTTTCCTTAGGCCATTCTTATTTTTTGTTAAAGACTTTCCTGAATCCATTGTCGAATCGTGGCGCCCCGGAAATCGTAATATTTCCTTAGCTTAGAACGCAATTTAATTAAAAATTTTTTTGTGTCATTTACACAACACGTTTTTATTAGCTTCACTTCATGTATGTATGTATGTATGTTTGTCCCGTACAAATCTTGGAATCCATTTTTAAGCAACTTTCCGATGAACTAGGGTTTCGAAATTTAAAATATAGCTCTGAACTGGATGACAACACGTATGTATAATTTAGGAAAAAATTTTGACACTCCCCCTTTACCGCCCACAAATCAATAAAAATGCTATACTTCCAAAACTACTGGGCCTATTAAGCTGAACTTTTGGCAGTAAATTTCCTTCCAGTAGAAGATGGATCGGAAAAAATTTGGCCACTCGTCCTTCAAGCGCCCACAAATCAATTTAAATCCAATATCTCTAACACTACTGGCCCGGTTGATCTAAAATTGTATCAATACATTTATTTCGAGTAAGAGGTGGTGTAGGAAAATATCACAGAATGAGATATATTACTAGACACGTAAACAAACAAAATCATAATAACAAAAATTTTAAATACCACGTATTAAAACAAACTATAAAGAATAAATTAATTTTAACAAGATTTTAAATAACTTCACTTCATATCTGTCCCGTACAAATCTTGGAATTCGTTTTTAACCAACTTACTAGAGCTAGAGTTTTGAAACTTAAAATTAAATTTAAAATATAAATGAAATTTTGTTAACAAACAAATGAGTAATATAAGACTAAAAGTAAAAAAGAAATATTTAAGTAAACAAATTTTTTTAATATAACACGTTTTAAGAACTAACTAAAAAGTATAAAATAATTTCTCCTAGAGTGGGGCTTTTAGTTCAACTAAAAACGTGGGCGCATGCTATAGAGAATATTAACCCTGTATCCACTAATGTTGGAATCCACCCAGTCACTGTTTTTATGCAAAATTTCAAATGCAATACATTCCATGTATAACTTACTGGACTGAACACAATAGATGTCTGCAAACTTGAATCTATCATCCATTCAAAGACTTCTATCCTGACTTGGGTTAAGAAATCATTCGTTCACTAACGCATTACAATTGTTAATAACACTTCTTACTATTCTTTATAGCATGCGCCCCATGTTTTTAGTTGAACTAAAAGCCCCACTCTGGGAGAAATTATTTTATACTTTTTATTTCGTTCTTAAAACGTGTTATATTAAAAATTTTTTTTACTTAAATATTTATTTATTAGAAGCTTTTATTTAACTTGCTTCATTCGTATGTATGTCCTCAAAACTTGCAAGCCATTTTTCTACAACTTGTTTGTATCCGATTAATCTGAAATCTAGCATACATATGTAAGTCCAGTGACAATGCAATATTCCGATACAAATTTTTGCCATACCCATTTTTACCGCCCACTAATCAATAAAAGTGCTATATCTCCATAAGTTTTGAAAATCAAAGATGTTAATAACCTTAAAGACTAAAAAGTAAAAAATAAATAAAAAGAAAAAAATTTTTTTTTAAAAATAAGCTTTTACTTAAAAAAGACGTGAACGAAAAAGAAATAAATAATAAGTAAAAATTTTTTTTTAAAAATAAGCTTTTATTCTAAAAAACGTGAACGAAATAGAAAAAAATTTAAGTGACACTTGTCCTTATTTTAGAAATTGTTGAGCACCCGGTTTTTTTGTTCCCTACACTGAGAAAACAAAAAATCAAAAACGCACATTTTTAAAACTTTTAGTAAAATTAATATTTTTAAAAATATTTTACGCCATAAAAAAATGAAAACGCACATTTTAAATAGAAAAGTGAAACGAAACGTTTTTAAAACAACCGCGAATATTTTACTATGATATGTTAGGATAAAATTAATATTTTTAAACACATTTTACGCCATACAAAAATGAAAACGCACATTTTAAATAGAAAAGTAAAACGAAACGTTTGTAAAACAACTACGAATGTCTTACTATAATATAGTAAGTTAAAATTAATATTTTTAGAAACATTTTACGCCATACAAATATGAAAACGTGCATTTTTAAATAGAAAAGTGAAACGAAACGTTTTTAAAACAACTACGAACGTTTTACCATGACATAGTAAAATTCACATACTTTGTTTCAAAACACTTGTTAATAACGAATTGTTTGTTATATATGTTTCCTTGACTTATGTACAGGGTCCACCATCTAACGTTTTTTTTTCAACTAGTGCTTATTTCGTGATTGGTAACACTTAGCTCATGTCTGATTTGATAGATAATTAGTTTTATCCTTCCGCTAAACGCATTTGGTTGTGTATATACGCTTAAACAACGCTGGGAAATATTGCGACATTACTTTGATGCAGAAGATGCCGATTTTGCCAAAAAAATCATCTTTTCAGATGAAGTTCATTTTGATCTTGGCGGGTACTAGTATGTAAACAAGCAAAATTGTCGCATTTGGGGCACAGAAAACCCGCACGCATACATTGAAAAGCCGCTGCACCCAAAACGAGTCACTGTTTGGTGCGGATTTTGGTCCAGAGGCTAAATTGGGCCATTTTTCTTCGAAAATGAGCAAGGAGTGGCCGTTACAGTCAATGGCGATCGTTATCGGGCCATGTTGTTCACAAAAATTAAAGAGGAGGATATTGGCAACATTTGGTTTCAACAGGATGGCGCTACGTGCCACACAGCCGAAGCTACACTCGATGTTTTGCACCCTGTTTTTGAAGATCGCATTATCAGCCGCAGAGCTGATGTCGTTTGGCCACCTCGGAGCTGCGATTTGACACCGTTGGACTATTATTTGTGGGATGCCCTCAAAGATAAGTGTTACGCCGACAAGCCTGAGACAATTGACGCTTTAAAGGACAATATTCGTGAAGCCATTGGTAAAATACAACTGCATACAATCGATAATGTGCTTAAAAATTGGACCGATCGTGTAGGCTACTGCATGGCCAGCCGAGGCAGCCATTTGAACGAAATTATTTTCCATTAATAACCGGAAGGAATGTACTTTCAAATAAAAAAAATATTTGAGAAAATATTCAGTATTTTTTTATATAGAATTTAAAAAAAAAAGTTATTTGGCGGACCCTTTATTTGATAATTGTTCAGAAAATTAAATATTTTTCATTCTCGATTCCAGCACTCTGCAGTTTGCCTAAAAACTTTAAAACTGTAATTTTGAAAACCAATAAAGCTTTTTTAATTAATAGAAGAAATGCGGATTTCTGTAAATTTATGAATTAATGGGAATAATGAACACTTTCGTTCTTACAATATAAATAATTGTTGCACTATTGCATTTTAAAATGTTTATTGTTACAAATCGAACGAACATTTTAGAATCTAATTTTAAAATTTTCGTTTTTAAAATAAAAGTAAAAATTTTACATTTGAGAATATTTATTATTAAAAATCAAACGAACATTTTAGAATCTCGATTTAAAATTTTCGTTTTTAAAATGAAAATAAACGTTTTACTACAGCATTTTAAAATATCCATTGTTAAAAATCAAACGAACATGTTGATTTCTCTGTGAAGTGTCTTAAAATAAGTCCCTAGTTTTTTCTTTTACAACAACAATAATACGTGCCGCTCGGAGCTTGAAGTTTACACATAGGCAATGCAACTCAATGAGCATTAAGGCGTTTCGAATAACAATTTTTTTCGAGTTTCAAATTCTAAGGGGTCTAAAGTATTGCATAGGGTGGTCAAGATCTCTCAAAAAATATTTGGGAAAAAAAGGATGTCTTTTCCTCCCGCAAGGACAAAGTTGTTTTTGAGAAAACAGTAAAAAAATAACGATTTCAAAATGCTTTGTTTTTTTAAGAAAAACTACAGATGTCTTAAAGCAAAAGAAAATATAGACTTTCACTAAAGATAGCACAGAATTTAATTACTTTACCGCAAGGGATGGAATCCCCAACCACCAAAATTAAAAAAAATATTTTTAAATTAAAGTGCATTTAATTACCTTTCCAACGGTATTTGAAACTTAACATTCGGTTAAAAAGTGATTGAGATATGATTTCGAATAGAAATAGTAGAAATTTTGTGCACCCTGTTACTCCGCCAAAAATAACTGCAGCATTTTTTGCCTTTAAATTAAGTTTTTTATTTCCTTCAGTGATGCTCAATGCAAAATTTCACCCAAATCGGAGATGGCCATTCCGTAAGGCCGGTACGTTCAAAATGGAATAGCTGATTTATATTATTTTTTCATATGTAGTAGATAATTTTTTGAATTTCCACCGGTTAATAAAGTCCAGTTTCTTTGAGACTTTTTTTTATGCGTTTTTTATATATAGGAACAAAATAAAAGGGTGCTCAAGAAAAACAAAAGAAATTTTTTTTTCGATACAAATATGGATCAGTCTAATGTATATAGTAGGTATATTCTAGGTGCAGAAGAACCCCTCTCTTCGTAACTCATCATCATAATATAAGCGTACTTAAATTGGTAAGTTCTAAGTACTTATATAAATTTAGAATTTTTCAAAAACAGTTATCGAAGAAATTAAAAAATATACCGAGAGGTATATAAACAGACTCAGCCACCACTCCAATGTTACTGCGATATGTTTGCTAGACGACTCAGAAGAGATAAAAAGATGGTTCCATTTACTGGACTGACCTTAGAGGAAATGAAAACTAAAAGGTACTCTTAAATAAAATAAGTAAATACATGACTTATTCTTATTAAATAATTTTTATAGTGATTTTCAATGGTAAGTGTAAATTGTTATGTTTATAATAGATTCTGACATTTGCTTATTATCCTATGGATAGATTGTAAATTTAAATGAAAAAGAAAAAAAAAATGATGTTTAAAAGTTTAAGGCTCTGATGTTGTGTAGTAAACCTGTATAATAGATCGCAGTTTATATACAGGTAAGCTTACTAAAAGATTCAATGCCACTGATAATGTGTAGTAAACCTGTATAACAGATTGAGGACATCGGTGCTTCAAGCTTTTAAATATAAATGCATTTGAAAAATTCTAAATTTATAAAGTCCTTAGAACTTACCAATTTAAGTACACTTATATTATGATGATAAGTAACGAAGAGAGGGGTTCTTCTGTACCTAAAATATACTTCTATATACATATATGACAAATGCTACTTTAATTTATTTTTTCTTTTGAAATCACGTCTTTTTTAAATAAAAGCTTATTTTTTAAAAAATTTTTTTACTTTTTATTTATATCTTTTTAGTTCACGTCTTTTTAAATAAAAGCTTATTTTATTTTTACTTTTTATTTTTTTTAAAGCTAAACTTGGCACGACTACGATTTGCAGGGCGCCGCGACGTAGAATTGTTTTATTTTTTTTTTAATTTTTTTCTAAACTGAACCAACGCTCAGGGGATTTCCCCTATTAATGTATAAGCATTGTGTTGATTCGGAAGATGGCTGGTAGTTAGTTGGAGAGTGGATAGATGGAGTAGTGTTCGGTGAAGATTTGTTTTAAATATGCACAGCTCAGAACCAGGGTTGATAAATGACTTTTTCATTTTGGTATAGAAATTTAGAAAAAATTGTACTAAATGAAAAAAAAGTATGGACTAAAAAAGTTTATAAGTTCTTATATTAAAAAACAAAGATCAAGTTCGAGAACCAGCAAAATCAAATTAAAACCATGCCTTTTTTATCAAACAATAAAATTTCTAAAAACGCCTCAAAAATTTTTGCATTTACTTGGTGCACAATGCTTTGAAGTAAAATATTCACCATATATTTCAAATTTGTAAAAATAGTATAAAAAACCACGTCACCACCTAAGCAAAGTAACTATATGAAAACGAGAAAGTCTTCAGTTAAAAATTAATTTAATAAAGTAAAATTATAAACATATGCTAAGTATATTAAAATTCACTTTGAGTTTAGAATTTGGCAAAATTGATATATACTCGACCAGTCTCCCAGACGTTATCATAGTAGCATAACTTTTATAAAATCCACAAAAATGTGTGTATTAAAAGCATATTTAGCACATAATCTTCATTATGTGTTCTACATTTGAGTTTTCTCAAAATTGGATAAACACCACAACCGTAATCTATACAAAGTAATATATACATCAAGTTTTAAAAACATGCATAACATAGAATATACTGTGGGGGCATCAAAACTTCGACCTTGTCGATTTTATTTAAATTAAAGTGAATGTATCTTTAACGATTCAGTTCATAAACCTTAAAAAAAATTACAAAGGTTTTTATTTATTTTTAATTATTCACAAAGTTTTTTATAATCACAAAAAGGAACACAAATGTTTTTATAATATTCATAAAATGAAATCAATAAAATCTATAAAAAATCATATAAACATCAAGTTTAGAGGTTTTTATAATTAAAAAATAAAAATTTCTATGAACGTGCGAATTTCTTTTGTTACCTTAATATAGAAAGGCCACTAACATTTTTTAAGATCAGGTTCTTCACAGATGGCTTTGGGTCAACCACCCATCCACCCGAAATCTGATACAATCCAGACGAAATTTTTTTTAAAATTTTAGTCAGGGCCTTTCTACGTTGATAACGAAAGAAGTTCATGGGAACATCTTTTAGTCAAGCAATTCTTCACTTTCAGTCAAATTTAAAATTTTTTTTTTCATTTGATATATTACTTCTGAAATCAATATTGTGGCTTTCAGCTCACTAGCCATTTTATGTAAATTGGAGAAAATCGACTCTTTAAAATCATTTTTTATATATTTTACAGAGTACCAAAATTCAGAACTAGATAACTTTTTTCAATTCTTTTAAATCGTTTGCTTACTTAGAGTTCTAAATTCTGTGTTTATTATAGAGTGGTATAAAATGTACCGAAAACGCTTTGGTAGGAAAAATATAAAACTGTACCAAAAAAGTACAATTATACCGAAAATATCAATCCTGCTCAGAACTGCCGGTAAACACCCTCGCAGGGAGACTATTTCACAATTATCTCGGAAATGCGAGTTTCTGTTGGACATCGAGGCAGTGGTAAAGAGGTGGGCTTGAACTATTTGAAATATTTTCATCCCCTTCTGTACTACAGGGCGAAGTAGCAATCATTGATAGAGTTGTGTTAAATTTCGGAAACATCCATTTTTGACAGCTACATTTGTAGCCGCAAAATAATTGAAGTTTTTTCAGAGCTGTTCTGCAACCCCCATTCTATTGTTGGTCCATTTAGTGCTCCTTAACTCAACTCCGGCTCCTAACTTTTCTATATATATTGAATTTGGTTACAATACCCTTATAGCAGAGTGAAATGATTTAATATTTAACTTATTTATTTTTGATGGACTTATGTTTTTTAAATTTGCAATTATTTGAAAGTACTTTGGAAATCGCAATTTCATCTGATTAACAAACAGATATTCTGAAGGAGAGAAAAGCTTAATTCGATAAAATTCCTCTGCTATTTCTGTCGTTACATTGCATCTTGATAAGCGAGTCTCACTTATTTCCATTCCAAGTTAATTAAAGCATATCTCAGTTTTATTAAATATATCTTTAAATGCTTCTTTATCGTTCTTCCGAAAATTTTCCAAAGTTTTGACTACAACACGTATATGTTCGCAGCATTTTACTAGATCTTTATAAATTTTTTGTAACAGTACTGTCAGATATGACGTAAATGAAAATATTTTATGTATTAAATAGATTGCAACCAAAAAACTCTGGACTCGTAATTGTGCACATTTATTGGTTTGCTTGAGGCGAAGTGTCACCGATAGAACTTTATTTAAGAAGTTATTGTAAGAACTTGACGAAAATCACACACAGCTCAAGAAATGTATTCCTTCATTTGGCAAACGTTAATACGTTAACAACAACACAAAGACAAAAAATAAAGTAATTCATTGATATGTATTATATATAACTTTATATCTAACTAAACTACTCATTAGACTGGCCTTTTCAATATTTTTTCGAAAATCAAGTATATGATCAGTTAAAAACCAACATTCGTTAATATGAGTTCGATAGGAGCACGCCGAGCGAGTTGATCGTTTTGTTTAAAATTGCAAGAACTTTCAAAAATGTTTTGAATTTTAACATATTTCTCGATTTTTTGCACATAATACCTAATTTTGCGCATAAAACTGGTATACACTTCGTTTTTTTTTTATTGTTTCAAAAAATGAGATAAAAGACACAAAAATCGGATAAAAATGACCAGAATTGTGATATTTTACTTTTCGAAAAAAACATTTTATTTGTAAAAAATAATAAATTTATTTTTAATAATTAAAATTTGAAGAAATGGCAATTATATGTCGTTGAAATGTTTTATGAAATAACACTTTGTCGGAATGCCAAAAACAGGCTTTTTGAGCATTTTTGAAATTAAAATTCAAGTTTCAACTTTTATATCTGAATTTTGGTTTTTGTAATTATTGCACAAAATAGCTAAAGATTATGTTATAGTAACACGTGATGTCCGGAAACCGGGGGCGAACCTTTACAGGGTAACATGCCTGACTGTCTCAGCCTGGCGAGGCCAGCATAATCCTTGTGAAATCGCCTCAAGTCGAGTCAAACCTCCACGTGGTGTTTCCTGGGTAACGTCAAAACTGACAACCGTTAGTTTGGCGTCTAATCTGAGCGGCAGGCCCTCTAGGCTTAAAACAGGTTGTGCATCGGGTTTGAATCCCACCCGTAAAAACCCATTTAAATTAAAACAAATAAGAATAGAAGAAAACTGATCCCCAAATCTGATGACGACTACCGCAGACGAAAAACGGATAATGATTTACGGATATGCACCTGGAATATCCAAACCCTTAATTGGGAAGGTGCCTCTCTCCAACTGACTGATGTCTTAGAAAGATACAAAGCTGATATCACGGCCTCACGTCCTGCAATTCACACCTGTAAATGAACGACCTGCCATAATCCGCATCAAGGTTAAATTTTTTAATATATGCCTAATATGTGCGCACGCTCCGACAGAAGACAAGGACGATCACTCGGAGGACTCGGAGCACTATCTTGTTGCAGCCAAGATCCGTACACGTCTGTGTGCAGCTAAGAATACACGCAACCCTACACAGAGAAAGCTAGACGTCGACAAGCTGCAATCGAAACAAGCAGCCGAAGCTTTCGTCACTCGACTCTCACTCCTGCTTCAAAGCTCCTCCAACCGATGATATATGCGTGCAGTGGACACACATTTTCAACTCTATGCGTGCGGCTGCTGAAGAGGTGATTGGCTACCAACGCCCTCGCCGAAATCAGTGGTACGACCAGGAGTGTCGCGACGCCACTGCAGAGAAAGACGCTGCCTGCAAAGCCACCCTGCAGTCGGTTGTAACGCGCGCTGCTAAGGAGCGATACAAAAAAAAAGAGGAGGGAAAAGAGACGTATTTTCAGGCGGAAAAAAAGAGAGGCAGAAAAGCGCGAGCAGGAGAAGATTGAGATGAATGGTGACAGGAATGAAACCCGAAAATTTTTCGAAAAACTAAGACGCCTTTCCGATGGTTTTAAAACCGGGGCCTCTTCCTGCAAGGATGAAAACGTAAATCTAGTGGCAGATGTCCAGAGTACACTGACGTTATGGAGGGAACACTTCTCTAAGTTTCTAAATGGCGACGCTGACAACAATCCCGCCAATAGAGATGATATTCCGGTAACCCCAATTTCGGATGACAGCGTCGAGGTTCCGCTGCCCGACTATGATGAAGTTCTGACAGCTATAGCTTGACTTAAAAATAACAAAGCCGCGGGAACTGATGGCTTACCTGCTGAGCTGTTTAAGAACTTCTACTTAAATGCATTCACGAGCTTCTATGCAGAATATTGTCGGAAGAATGCATTCCGAACGATTGGAATCTCCACAAGAAAGGCGATCCCACTATTTGTGCCAATTACCGTGGGATAAGCCTTCTTAATATCGCATATAAGGTCCTGTCAAGCGTTTTATGTGGAAAATTGAAGCCCATTGTAAACGAACTGATCGGACCTTAGCAGTGTGGCTTCAGTCCTGGAAAGTCCTCTATGGAGCAGATTTTCACGCTTCGACAAATCTTGGAAAAGACTCAAGAAAAACAAGTCGACACCCACCATCTTTTTGTCGACTACAAAGCCTCCTTCGACAGCCCAATAAGGAAGCACCACTGTACTCCACCATGCCTGAATTTGGTATTCCTGCAAAACTAATACGACTTTGCAGGATGACACTGAGCAACACCAGCAGCGCAGTTAAAATCGGGAAGGACCTCTCCCCACCATTTGTTACCAAACGAGGTTTCAGACAAGGTGATTCCTTGTCGTGCGACTTTTTCAACCTAATGATGGAAAAGATCATCCGAGCTGCTAATCTGAGACGTAGTGGCACAATGTTCTACAAGAGTGCTATGGTGCTTGCGTATGCTGATGACATCAATATCATGGGCCATAATTCGCGTGAAGTCAGTGCAGTATTTTCCAGATTAGAAAAAGAGTCAAGTCGAATGGGTCTGGCAGTGAATGCAGATAAGACGAAATACTTAGTGTCAACAAACAAACAGTCCCAGCGTTTTGGAACCCACGTTACAGTTGACAATACCTCCTTCGAGGTTGTGAAGGACTTCGTTTATCTGGGATCCAGCATAAACTCAACCAACGACATCAGCATTGAGATCAAACGAAGAATAACTCTTGCCAACAGGTGTTACTTTGGGCTCAGTAGGCAATTGAGAAGCAGAGCCCTCTTTCGACGAACGAAAGTCACGCTCTATAAATCGCTCATCACGCCCGTCCTACTTCACGCATCACAAACCTGGAGGCTGAGCAGTTTAGATTAAAAGACTTTAGGAGCATTCGAGAGAAAGATTCTTCGTAAGGCGAGTACTGATACGGTGGAATGATGAACTGTACAAGCTGTACGCTGACATCGACATAGTTAAGCGCATTAAAATCGAGCGGCTTCGCTGGCTTGGTCATGTTCAGCGCATGTAAGACGATGCACCAGTGAAGAAAACATTCGATTCGGTACCCAGCGGCGGTCAACGCAGAAGAGGATGACCGCATCTTCGTTGGAAAGACCCAGTAGAGGACAACCTGACGAAGCTTGGAATTTCCAACTGGCACCAGCAAGCGAAAGACAGAAATGGCTGGCGCAAATTCTTAGATGAGATTAAAACCGACATGCGGTTGTAGCGCCGACTAAGTAAGTAAGTAACGCGTGATGTCGTTTTTTAAAATATTGCATTTTTGGCTATTTTTTTGTAAATACCCAAACTCGTAATTTACAAAATGTTACACTTCTAGTACAAAATTTCATAACGATCGAGTTATTTAACGTAATCACAAACTTTTTGTATTTGTATTAAGTGTTGTTTCAGAAAACATTTCAACAAATCTAATTGCAATTGTTTTTAGAAATTTTAATTTTTAAGATTTTTTATTATTGTACAACAAAAAAAAAAAAATGAATTGAAAAAATTGTTTGAATTGATTTTTAAATTTTTTAGCTAATTTTTAGAAACAATAAAAAAAAACAAAATGCATACTAGTTTTATGCACAAAATTAGGTTTATGGAATTGAGGAATATGTAAAAAGTAAAAAAATTTTCGAATCTTTTTTCAATATAAAAAAAAGATGAACTCGTGGTTACTCCTCGTACTTCAAATGTTACTTAAAAAAATCGATAACTTGAAAACAAATCGATAAATAAATTTTTCCTTCGGTCATTCCTATTTTTATTTTTTCACGAATTAATTTTCAAAACGAGGTGCTCTGGAAATCATAGTCTCCTTAGAAAGCAGACAAACTAAGGTAAATATTATGCTTCAAATAACAATTTTCCGTACAAGCACAAATCATTTCATTACAAAAAAACTCCATAAAGAATTAAATAAATCATATGTTTTATATACCAAATGAAAGATACATTTTTTAAGCTTTAATAATTTTTTTTAAATAATTCAGTGTAATAATGGTAGTTTTTTAGAAAATAACGGTTTAATGTATGCAAATATTTTACTTTTACATACAAACAGCTATAATGTAAGAAATATTTAACGTATTTTATTTATTTAAAAGCTTTATATATTATCTTTTAAATAATTCCTTAAATATCAGTTATACACTAAGAAAAATATAAGCAGTGTTCTTAAAAGATCTTATAAGAAGAAAATGTTCATAAAAACTCGATAACTTGAAAACAAATCGATAAATCGGTTTCACAAATCCATTTTCAAATCGGCGGTGCCCGGAAACCGTAGTCTCTCCAGAAAATTTGTATAGCTCGTTATGCTGGTTTGCTTGCATTGATATTTAAAAAACCGGTAAAATGTTGCAACATGGTTCTTAAGCGATACATAGTTTTCTTAGAATTTTGTTGCTTTTTGTTTACGTCTATTCCAGCAACAAAATTGTTAATTCAAAATCTCGTGGCTACCAAAATTTGAACTTGCTACCTCTCGATCGTCAGGCGGAACATTTATTAATTATGCTATGTATCCACATTGCGTTTGTTTGTTGGTTAGCTTTCAAGTACTTTTCATTTTCTTTCCTTGCCTGATGAATAAGCTAATTTGAAACCAAGGCACACCACATTCCCTTGTCTGATAGATAAGCTCAGTCTTAAGCCAAGACACACCACATTTGACGTCAGATGGCGCATTACGAATCTATTGGACGCGTTATAAGCGATTTTTAACATTCTTTTAAGATAACCAGAAAACTAATAGAGTCTTTTTCTCGAAAAACTGCTGAACTTTCTCTATCCTTTCTGAAAATTCTGCCCTCTTAAGAAAAAAAGTTACTTTTAAAATTGATTCGTGTTCTTTTCTCGAAAATGTTGACCTCAAAAGTATAATAAATGCAGAATTCTCAAAGAGGGCAGAAAAATGTTGCATTTTTTAGAGAAAAGATAACGCCATAACATTAGCTTGATCTCCTGTGTGATTTTTCACAGGTCGATAAAGTCTAAGTCACCTTTGCAAATTTTTAAAATGAAGAAAAAATATAAACATAAAATTGTAAAAATTTTGTTTCACCAAACTATTCGATAAAATAATAATTCTATATTAACTAATAACATATTTTTTGCAAAGTACTTTAATCGATATTTCTGATTTGTTATTCTTTTTGTAGTTTAGTCCTTTACAGGTCATTGTTTTGGGGATACATAAGTTAGCCTTTATTTTGGTATTTTCCAGTACTTTGCTTGATTTGCTTTAATTTTTATTATAAACAATAGGAAAAATCAAAAGAATTTTTTCATTTCAAGGCCAACACTTAAACGAATTATTAAAAAAATTTTTAATCGCACTACACGTTGAATTTTCAATGGAAAACAGCTTTTTAAAGTGGTCATTTTATAACATCTGTTTGGAATAAAACTTTTATGCGCCAAAACGTGATCAGAAAAAATTCTTCATAGAAACAAACATTGCTACTTACAAAATACATTCCAATGAGAGTAGAATAACTTATAATGAGAAAAACAAGTAATAAAATTGTTTTAGAAAATATACCTAAAGAATACATAAGAAAAAACAATCTTATAAAAAGAAAATAGGTGCTCGAAGAGGTTTATATTATTTTTCTATTGTTCTATTTTTTTTTGCATTATACACAGGTACTAGGGACGTTGATCCCGGGATTAGGGAATAAATTAGTCCCGAAAAAATGATTCCGGGATCATTGTTAATTATTTCGTGATTAAAAATTTTTAACTAGAAATTTTTAACTGGAAGGACTTTGACCTAGCAACTTTTGATCAATTGTGTTGTGCGTATTATTAAATGTTTGATCACAAATGACGAGAACTGGACCTACGTGTTTTATGCCGACTCCAAACGGCTTATGTTCTCAAGAAGCTTTACATGGCAATTTTTACTCTCTGAGGTTTGCCATTGTCTGCAGAGAGGTGACGACCGAAAGAAAAATTAATTCAATTGAAAAAACTTTCTGTCTGAGCTGGAATTGAACCCGGGCTACCACGGTTCTTTTGCTTAGATGCCACGCACTCTACGCACTAGGCTACGGTCGCCACAGATAATTCAATGCTTTATTTTAATTTATTTATTATGTTGACTTTATATGATTTAAATACAAATTCTAAATGTTTGATAGTTTAAATCATACTTGATTTTAAATACAAATTCTAGTTGTTTGATAGTTTAAAATCGTTTATTGAGCTTAAGGTCAAAGTTAGAACAATTAATTGTTCTAACGAATCTTTCCAAAGAAACAACAACAACAACAACAACAACAACAAAGTTTTTTCAATATGAAAAGGAAAAAATCACTAGCTGATCTGATTGCAATTTCCGCCTGGCTAAGGGCGTCATCAGAATGATACCTGTGCAAAAACAACTAGAATTTATTTATTTTACTTTTATTAATATTTTATCTAAAAGACATTCTGATATCTTAAGATAAATTAAAACATTAAAAATGTTTAATAAAAATTTAATTTTTTTAAAATAAAAAAATTCCATATCTCTTAATATTGAAAAGCAATTAAAAATGCTTTAGAATTTAATTTGAAATTGTTCGGGGGCTTTGTTTTAAGTTTTACATTAAAATTATTCTTATTTTCAAAATGAATTAAATATCTTTAAATGAGAAGTGAGAAGGTGTTTTTTTTTCATCCATAATTTTAAGGCTAAGGGTTGAAAGATTTAAGATTGATAGTACTTGCATTGTCTCTTACGCAAGCGCGTCGGAAGCTAATTTCATCTGGGGGGGCAGTACAAATGGGGGGGGGGCAGTACAAATGGTGGTGCAAAAAAAGTTCACCAAAATTTCTTCAAAGAAACATGAATGTGAATAAACAAATTTTTTTATTTAAGTTTAAAATAAAAAATATATAAAAATATATAAAAAATCTTAAAATTTCATTATTTTTAAAAGTTCTTCCAATTTCAATATTAGAGATCATTCTTTAAAGGAAAATATAAGAAATAATGGTTGCTTTTATAAAGCAAGACTAGGTATATATTTACATGGTTTAAATGCAAAAAGGTACAAAAAGTTATATCAATTTAAATTATTCCAAAATGTTTCTTTCTGTCCTTGCGAGAAACAAACTCTTTCACCACCTCCATCGAATTCAATTCTTCGGTTTTATCTCTGTGAATGTGGATAAGTGCTGCATGAGTGAGTCGTTTCTGTGTCATAGGTGCTCGAAGATACGTTTTAAGTCGTCTTAGTGCACTAAAAGAACGCTCAGATGAAGCTGCACAGTCAAAAGCAAAGCAATAAGTTTTTCAACTTCATTTAATAGTTTTTTACAGTATCCGAATTTTTCGCAAATTGGGATACAATGCCACTACAATTTCAAGGTGTTTGGCCAGGCAATTGCTTCAGCAATTTCATCTGCAAAAAAGTTATCTGCATAAAGATCTAGTTTTGTTTTTAGATTTTGTTCAGAAGGCACTTTTCCGTTGAAGGCTTCGATTACAATATTTTCCAACGATTCCAGAGTGTCAAGATCTGTTTAAATATACAATAAGATTTACAAAGTGCCAGTTTACACTAGCTTCACTCAACCGACTCACCGAATGTTAAATCAAAGTGAGTCGGTTGAGTGAACTGGTGTAAACTTGCAAAAATAAAAAAAAAGTAAAATATCAATCTGTTTGATCGAATCTAGCCGTTATCTCATTTGAGAGAAGATCTAAAATTTCGAAATAATCTTTTCGTAGCCGATTATATAATGGCAACTGTACTGAAGGAACCGGATTTGATGTTTCTTTAAAGCGTCGATGTGGATTTTCATCAGCTAATTCACAGTAGGGGCTTTCACATGGTCCAAAACATTGGACCAACATGGCAGATTGTACAACATGTAGTACCATGCGTAAGCTAAAACGATAGTCGAAATTTTTGGTTTTTTTCTGCCGATTGTACAATATTGTACAACTATGTAAAATTACTGCTCAATTGTTAGGGCATCTAAAAGTTGCCTAGCTATTAGCTGCTTGAGAGCTTGCAATTAATGATGTTGCTTTACAAGTTGGATCGTTCGAACGCTCAATCAAATAGTCCCGTTAGTTTTCCATCTAACTTATCGTACAACATGTCGTCCAATATGGAAAGCCCCTAACACAGGGGTTACACGCGATAGTACTGTTAAGACAGTGAAAAATACGTACAAGTTGGCAAAATTTGTGTCTGTGAATAAGAGTCTAGACAGTTGGTAAAACAGTTGGAAAGACAGCAGACAAAATAGTAAAAAATTTATATTTTATGAAGAAATTTTTGTTAAAACTACGAGCACACCAAAGTATTGCAAATTTCCAATTAATTCTATTAAATTTTTATCATCTTCTGTCATTTGATATGCTAAATATCATTCTACTATCCTAGATACTGTCCCGCCAACTGTCTACAAAAAAGTTAAGACAGTAGAGCAGACAGTAGCAAAAGTGAGTGTGTGTGGGTAAAAATATGTGAATGTGTTGCAATTGTCTTAACAGTAGTGTCTCGTGTAACTCCCGTGTAAGAACATGTCAAATTTTTTCTTACCAGAGTTGCAAAATTAACAAGCATTAAGCTACATACTTAAGGGTGCTTTTAAACTGAAGTGGTGGGTTTGCAGTAGAAACTCTACATTTTGTTCTATCTTTTTGCAAACACAGAGAAAGAAAATGGTTATTCGCAAGCATGCTTATGAAGAAGAGAGAAAGAAGAGGAAAATATATAATACAAAAATATTATCGTTGTAAAAAAAATGATATTTTGGATAACTTTTGAAGTTTTCCTTTTAAATTGTTTATCTAGCTAAAAAAGTGGGGGGGAACTGCCCCCCTTTTCCCCCGCTTCCGACGCCAATGCTCTTACGTGCTTAAATCAAGCAATTTTTGAAATAATTTTATGTATTATTAAATCAAGCAAAATAATTGCTTGATTCAAGAACATTTTTGATGACCAAATCTGTGTTCGCTCCAATTGAGAAAACATTTTTTGATTCAAGTCTTGTTCCAGATTCAAGAATCAAGTTTTTTATTCGTGTTTCAACCAATCATTTATTTTGCAAAATTTCAGAAATAAATGTTCATTTTATTTTTGTCTTAATTCAAGTTCTTAATGCCTGATTTGAGCAAATGAGGTTTAATTTTAAATTTTCTGAAATCAAGCAAAATATTTGCTTATGTATAATTGATTGTCACATGCTCTGCAACTCTTTCAGTGTTCCTCTGTTCACTTTTAACAAATATAACATTTTCCCTTTCAAGTGTAAAACAAATGAAACCTAGTTCCTCATTTTAATGCCATTATGACATAAAAATGATTGAGAAATTGCTATAACTGCCGAACTACCCCCTTAATGCTATGCTGCAAAAGTTTTAAGTTCTTTTCCCTACTCATTTGTTTCGAATCAAATTTTAATGAGTTTTTCATGAATAGGAAATTACTCGTGGGATTTTTGAGTGCCATTTAAAAACATTTCATGCAAGCAACGAAAGTATTAAAATTTGTTTGCAAAAGCTATTTAAATTTATGAGTATTTTGGGAAAATTTAATGAATGAAATGTGAGCGATATTTTGAGAAACACCCTTTTCAATATTTTCAAGCTTATGGGTCGGTAGGATCAGAACATTTATTTTTTCTACCGGCTTATTTTCCACCCACGCGAAGTTTCAGTAAAATTTCTCAGATCAATTCTTAGAAAATTAAGCGAGGTTAAAACTGTGAGTGCAAGATAAAACAAACATAAAAATATTTACACAGATATTCTTATATTCCATTTTAACTTCAAGGGCATATTTGCTGTATTGGTCAATGTATTGATTTAAGCCTTACTGGTTTAAATAAATAAAATAAAAAAAAACCGTATTAATTAAAAACTTTACCAACCAAACCATCGCCTTTGGTTGTCGTCTCATTAGAAATTGATTGGGAAAAAGCGCATTTAATTTACCCTTTCGTGGTAAATGTTGACCATATGCTCTGCTTTGCTCTGTTCTGCTCTTTCGTCCTTCTGCCGCTGCCATGCGTTGTGTGGTGCTTCTAAATGCCAAGCATGCAAAAATAGTCATTAAATAAAAAGCGAATAAAACCCAGAAAAACAGTTTATTTGCACGAGCAGACAGCAGTTAGAAGAACCAAAACACACAAATCATCACGTACACAAACACACACTTACTTTCGAACCAAGCAGGAAGTGAAACAGAGTCAAAACAGTCAAGAGTCAATATTGAAATGTTCCCACACGTTACACACGCTTCTTCTCTCTGTATTTGATAAATATTTTAACGTATTTAAAAAAAAAAATTTAAAGCCGCTTTTAGACGCTACGAGCATACAACACATTAAAGAATAAAAGGAGAACGCCAGTAAAGTGTCATGGGCACCGAAAGTACTCTTATTGGGCTGGGTGAGTGTGCGTGAGTGTTATTGTACATGTGATTAGTTGTATGAATTTAAGTTGCCCTCATTTTATGCTATCAAGAATTTTCTAGAAATTGCAACTTGCCTATTCCTAGACGCATTCACCATCCAGTCTATTTTAAGTGGTGTGAAGAGCTTTTCATTAATTTTGATGAAATTCTATTGGTGTAGTTCAAGTTTTTGAAAACTTTGACAATCGTTTTTTTCTTTTAACTTTTAGCTGCAAAGTATGTAATGAAAATTATTATGCGTACATTTTGTGGTATGCGTGACTCAGCCATTCCAAGTATTAAGTCCATCAACATTTTACAGAAAATTGGTTAAGCAATAAAGAATAGTAGTTTTAAGTTTGGCTTTATTTTTCAGCAACAAACCCTACAGGAAAAATCGGAAGAAACATTCCCCAACGTATCTTTCGGAAGCTTAAGGGTAGTTTTGTATTTATGTTGTTTCCAAACCGCTTATTTAAGAATGCGTATGGAAACTTTTACTTATTGTCAAGCACTGACAACAGAAAATATTAATATCATTGTTTCCTAGCCGCTTATTATAGAATTCGATAGTCTAGAGGTAGTGCGCTTGACTTTTGCTCAAGGGTCCCGGGTTCGAATCCTGGCCGGGCATTTTCATAACAAGGGAGAGGAATGTTTCCTCATTAGTTTTTAAGACAGCGGAGAGGAATGCTTCCACATTCATTTTTAAGGAGAGGAAAGCGGAGAGGAATATTTCCCTTTAATGGCATGCAATATAAAAAAAGAAATGGAGTGTCCAAGAGAATGCTTCCTACATTCCATGGAATGTTTCCTGTTTATATCGGGGAATGTTTCGATTTCTTAGAGGGAATGAGTTGCTTTTTATTGTATGAGTGCTATTAAGTTAAACTACTAAAATTTATGGTGACCGGTGGTATACGTTTATACTTAATTAAAAAATTTAATCAATTAAGTAATTTCTTATAAGTTAATGGTGATGAAAATGGTTTAGGCGCAATGTTATTGTTTTTGTTTTTTGTTTTTTTTTTTTTTTTTGGTTAAATTGTAAGCTTATCAGAAGAAGTGACCATATATCGGGTGGTGAATTTCGCATAGCTTATGGCAAAGCCAGGTCTTAGGTGCCAATTTGATAACTTTTGATGGACCTGCAAACTGCTCAAAGTTTCCAAATAGGTTGCTTATCACAAGAAAAATGTAAATTTGTTGATTTTTTACGTTTTTGAGGTTACTTTTTAAACTTTTCAATCTATTTCATTCGATTTCATTCGGCTTAACCTATGTCCAGCGGTAGAAGTACAACTGCACCTTTTCCGTTTTGGAATTAAAATAACATATTTTTTGTTAATAGCAGATATCTGAAATTTTCTGGCATCTCTAAAAGTTTATCGTGGATTAGATATTACTAGTAAGCCCGGGTGGCGTTAAAACGCCAAAATCAAACATACCTTAATTTGATTTTAAGCTATTGAATAGATTTTCAACTGATCAAAATTGAAATGAAAGTAATTTTGTCTCTTTTGAAATATACGCGGTATTTCTTATTAAATTTTTGTATAAATTTTTAAATATTAAAAATTTTCCGATCAACAGCTTAGACATTTTTTTTTACTGTATCTTTCAACTGTCTTTTTCAAAATAAGGTAAATCTACGGATTTTTAAGAATATCACACAGAATTTTCGTAGATTTCGCTTTTTTTCACCAAATTTATATCAAAAATTTCAGAATGGTAAAGAAATGTACTTATCAGTAAAAAATTTATTTACATAATATGTTAAAACTTTGCGCTTATCAACATATGCAAATAAAATAAAACTGTTTTAATGATTCCTATTTCGAAGTGAGCCAGTGGGCAGCCTTCATTTGAGGCGAGTGTATACAGCTTAACCCATTAATGCTCACCACCAGAACTCGTCGAGTTTATTTTTAGAAATTTTCGGCATTAATTTGTGTTAATGTTAGACGGAAAACTCTGAAGTTTAAAAAAAAATTCAAATGATTTGGGTGTGGTGAAGTGTGTTAACGTATAAGATCATAAACATATAAGGGGTCTGTAAGTTAAGAAATAAATAAAAAACTTTAAAAATTAGAAATTCATTTCGTAGCGCAGCCGTTCAACTCTAACCTAATGAATTTTTTTGAAGTGAAAACTTCTTTAGGCGCGTTGAACGATTTTGTTAGAGGGTAAATCTTTGGTTTGCGTCATTGTCTTTTTTCAAGTAACTCTCATCATCAATACAGACAGCAAAGATAACAAGACAGGAAACTTACAAAACATAAGCAAGCAACCATCAATAAGTTCCTCTGCTGACGCATCGTTCTTTCCCCTCCCTTTGCTCCGCTGCGAAATATTAGCTGCATTCCCGTGGCACTAGATCAGATCAAATCTCAGTAAAACAAAGTTAGTTCAACTTTATATCAATTGGTCTTTAGAGTCTTGAAACAGCTCTTTTAAGAACAATAACAAAAGAAAACAACAATACCAAAAAGCCCATTGAGCGGTGAAACGTCAAAATAGGAAAATGAATAGTTATTAAGATTTGCCAACTATGTTCGTTTTTAAAATCAGAATTAGAGATCAACATCAGAATTTTAACATCAGAAATAGAGCTAGAAATCGAGCTGGTTTTAATTTTTGGTTTTGTTTTGTGAATAAAATAGAGCCGCGCTCTAGATCAACGACCACGGGAATGCAGCTATTGAATGTTACTGTTTTTTCAATGTATATGTAGAGCTAGCTGTAGGCTAAAATAAAATAAATTTAAGATTTTTGATATTTGGTTTTTGTTTGGCTGGCCCATGGTGTAGCAAGAAGAGGTGTTAGTGAGTTTGACACTTCTCTATCAAAATGATAAAATTATGTTTCCCCGCTCTTGTCAAAAACAGCTGATGGTGAATTGCAATGAAAACAAATTGTGTTAAATTCGTGACTTTTTGCACGTTTATAAGATTTTACTGAGACTAAAGTGAGAATAAAGTGATACGTAAAACTATAAAAAATATGAGACGCTGTGCGTTATGAAAAAAAAAAACGATGTGAATGCAAGACAATTTGCATGCTGGCCAAAGCTTCATGTCGGCTGCACCTTCCAGGGCACGTTTCTGATAAAATGGCTAAAACATTCAACGACAAACTTGTCAAATAGGCGAAGACAACTGCAATAACTTTTTGGCAACACAACACGGCACAATTAATTGCACTTAATATTTATTTATACTTAGGTTAGGTTAGGTTAAAGTGGCTGCCTCAAATTGAGACGCACTTAGGCCAATAAGGCCCTGTTTGGATATAAATATATCGTATGTTGTTGTCCATTTATTGTTTAATAAATTAATAGTACACATAAGCACTTATTTATATTTCAATATCTTTATACTTAAGACATGTTTATCATTAGTCCAAACAAAGGAAAATACAAACATAACAAACAATAAAGGCAATGCACCCAAAACTGCATGGTTAGCAGAACAAACTTTACGCTAATTCCAGGGCCAGTGCAATGTGCCTAAAAACGCTTACACTGCATAATATTTCGACAATGAACTTACTAGCATTCAAGGCTAAGTAGCAATTCATTGAACTTAGGTTGTCAGCATTTTGCATTTATGTTGTTTATATTTGTATTTTCCAAATATTAAATTTTAGCTATAAATAGTTTACAAAATCAATAAACTTATCAGTACAATTATCAATATTAAAAATACACGTTGTGTTATTATTAACTCCAAATCCCAGTATAATTGGTTAATGCACCAAATATACATTGACTAGAACACGGCTCAAGTGCCTGGTCTAAAAATAGAAAATATAGTATAAAAGCATACTATACATTTTGGTGACCCCGACGTGATCAGCAGGAAAGGATAACTGGTTCAAGTACCAAGTATCCATCGATACACTGAACACGTAATCATCTTGTCAAAACAGCAAAAGCTATTGACAATTGCCACAAGTGCTAATTGACATCCTGGTGCAAGTACCAAGAGTCAAACAACATTCAAGTCCATCACAGAAGACTTCAAACGTGATATCCTGGTTTATGTACCATCGTTATCAACAACATCCATCAAACGTGTCCTGTAACCAGCAGACGACAGCAAACAAGCGTCATCAGACGCATCAACATACACAACAATTTCAGTAAATCCGTGTATTGGACACAGAATTTACATACGAAAATATATACAACAGCCAAAACATGGGCATTGATGAACTTACACTGAGACAAGATGACATTGCAGTGGCTATACAAAAAACCATAGCCAACTACAAGAAGGCGCCTCATGATCGCCGAACATCAGAGTTCATCGCAACAAAGACTCGGGAGCTGGACGAATTGTGGGTACAGTTCGAAAAACTCGACAACGCCATCCGTGACCAGCATGGCAAGGAATCCAGTCACCCGTATTTTACAAAGGATATACACAGCATTATTCGCTTGAAATACCGAGAAGCACGAGACGAGATGGACAATGCAGCGAAGGCCATCAAACTTGTTCGGGACACATCAACATTAAGGGCTGGACCAGAGTTCACTAACACAGTACGGTCGCCGCAGCCAGCTACTCGACAAATCGAAACAAACACCATGGTGACAGCTACCATAAGTCCATCAAGTCAACTACGCTCACTGATTGATAAACAAAAAAGGTCAATCGATACAGCTAGCAGATTGCTAAGCCAAGTGCTTAGTAGTTCGACACAACAAACGTCGCAATATTATGCAATGCAGGCGAAAACAGTAGAAACCCATTGGAAAGCCGCCCAGGACCTGCATCAAAAAATCTGGTTATCTGATGAACCCAGCGCATACGACTACGAGAATTTTGCCCAGATCGAGCAAACAATCACTGCGCAGATTTTGCAGCTACAGGACTTGGCCCAAGAATCAGCGACAACAATTATTCAATCATCTCCCATATCGGTCAACAGGCAAACAACAAACATGATGACATCAGGATTAAAACTGCCTAAGGTCGAATTGCCAAAATTCGATGGCAGCTACCACAAGTGGAGACAGTTTCACGATCTATTTATGGAGCTGGTCGACAAGCAACCAATTCCAGCTTGTCAAAAGATGTGGTTTTTGAAGTCCAGCCTTTCTGGTCAGGCGGAAGGACTCATTCGGCATTTCACAGCATCAGCAAACGATTACGAAGCAGCTTGGGCGGTGGTCAAAGATCGATACGAGAATCCTCGGCTGTTGATAAATGCAACATTAAGCAGACTACTCTCCCAGCCAACAATCATCAATGATCATTCATCAGCGATCAAACTGCTCCACGACACCACCAACGAGTGCATTATGACTCTTCAAGGCCTAGGAGTAAGCACCGACAGCTGGGACCCCATTCTATTGTATATCCTAACCCAAAACCTACACAAAACCACTCACGCATTATGGGAACAATCTTTAACCCAACCGAAAGCAATACCATCTCTAAAAGAATTCTTGACTTTCCTTGAGCTCAGGTTCCAGTCGTTGGAAGCGTTAGGAGGAAGACCTAACAAGGATACGTCAGAACAAGGGCGAAGAAAGGCCTATCAGGCGTTAAGTGTCTCAGTGACGAAAGGTTCAACTTGCATAACATGCAACCAACATCACAAACTATTCCAGTGCCAAGACTTTATCAAGATGACACCAAGCCAGCGGTTAAATGCAGTCCAAAAAGCAAAGTACTGTGTAAACTGCCTGAAAAGTGGGCACAACGCAAAATCTTGCATGTCAGGCACCTGCACAAAATGCCTTAAAAAACACAATACATTGCTTCATTTGGGAGGTTCACAAGGCTCGGAGACATTAATCAGGACCAAGCAGTTGCAGTCTCCTGAAACAACGAAAGATTCTCCGGTATCACTTACAGCTGTTGAAGAACAGCAAATACAATCAACCATAGTATTGCTCAGCACGATTTCTGTGACCATAATTGATAAGTGGGGACATCAAATTCATTGCCGAGCACTACTCGATAACGGTTCACAAGCTAACTTCATAACAAGGTGGCTTGCGAACAAAATCGGTGTAAAAAGGAATCAGTGCACGATTGGAATAGAAGGCATAGGCCAAACACAGAGCCGTACCAATGAAAGGGTCAACTTGCAGCTGCAATCGAGGACGACCGGCTTCACCAAGAGAATTGAAGCTCACATTCTAACAGAGATTGTTTCCAAGCAACCATCAAGCAGCATCAATATATGTGATTGGAAAATTCCGAGCAACCTCCAACTAGCCGACCCCAATTTCTATGAGTCCAGAGGCATCGATTTACTCCTTGGAGCAGGTATATTCTACTCAACACTATGCGTTGGACAAATACCACTTGGAGATGGACGGCCTGTGCTTCAAAATACCCTTTTTGGCTGGATAGTTGGTGGTGAATACATAAAACAAAATTCACCTAGCACAGCTATTACTTGTGGCATCTGCACCGAAGATCAGTCACTCACCGAGGCAATGGAAAAATTCTGGCGGCTTGAAGAATGCGACTCAAGTAGAGCCAACTTAACTGCGGCCGAACGACGATGTGAACAGGATTTTCTTCGAAACACTCACCAACACATTGACGGTCGATTTGTAGTGAAGTTACCATTTCAGCACGATCCAAATCAACTCGGTGAATCCAAAGACATAGCCTTACAGCGTTTCACAGCCATTGAACGCAAATTATTAAAAAACCCTGAGCTCAAGACTCAGTATGTAGCTTTTATGCGAGAGTATGGAAAACTCGGTCATATGAAGGAAATAGATGTAGAGAGCATCAAAGGTTCACATTACTTCTTACCACATCATGCCGTCCTCAAACCGGACAGCTCAACAACTAAACTAAGAGTTGTATTCGATGCATCAGCAAAAACATCAACCAATTTATCATTAAACGAAATACTAGCCACAGGGCCAGCCATACAAGAAGACGTGGTTACAACACTCTTACGATTTCGGCTGCCTAGATTTGCTTTTACAGCCGACATCGAAAAAATGTACCGACAGATATGGGTAGACAATGATCACCAAAAATATCAACTTATTTGGTGGAGAGAGGACCCATCACATCCATTAAAATGTTATAAGCTCACCACGGTAACCTATGGCACAACCTCTGCACCATACTTGGCTATGCGCACCTTGCAAGCGCTCGCTGAAAAACAAGCTCTAAAGTATCCGTTGGCAGCAGAAGTAGTAAAAACTAATTTTTATGTAGATGATGTGTTAAGTGGTTCTGATAAAATCACTACTACACTTGAAATGCAACAGCAACTACGCCTGATGTTGGGCTCCGCAGGCTTCAATCTACGAAAGTGGTGTGCAAATCACCCAAAATTACTACAAGATATCGCACCCACGGATCAAGAAGTTGCACTCAACTTTAACAATTCTCTCAATGAGAGCATCAAAACAATGGGGATCACGTGGAATCCTAAAAATGATAATTTCAAGCTGAAAATCGGAGAAACCACCACTGATCATAGAATAACCAAACGCACAGCTTTAGCAGATATATCTCGTATATTTGATCCACTAGGATTCATTGCTCCAGTAACAACCACCGCAAAAATATTTCTACAGCAGTTGTGGAAACTAAGAGTGGATTGGGATGGTGCACTCCCACAAGATCTTCACACTACCTGGCTAACATTCAAAACAGATTTCAAATTATTGCAAAGCATCAGCATCCCTCGTCATATCTTTGGCCATAAGGAAGCGAATAATCCTGAAATACATATTTTCGCAGATGCCTCAGAGCAAGCATACGGAGCTGTAGCATACATGAAGACAACACATGCTCACAACACTATAGTCGTACGATTTATATGTGCAAAATCAAGAGTAGCTCCAACAAAACAAGTAACATTACCACGATTGGAGTTATGTGCTGCCAAGTTAGCCGTAGAACTTATGCAGAAACTTCAAGAAGCCAACATCATCAAGGAATCGATTGTACACTTATGGTCCGACTCCACGGCAGTGCTAGGATGGATAAACGCAGATTCATCTCATTATCAAACTTTTGTCGCCAACAGGATTTCAGCCATTCAGCAGCATACATCTCCACAACAATGGCGACACGTGCAATCTAAAGACAATCCTGCTGATCTTATATCAAGAGGACTAACACCAAGCAAACTAATTAACAATAATTTATGGTTGAATGGTCCCCTATTTCTACATAGAGCGATAACAAGTTGGCCTCTTCAACCACCACGAGAGGAATGTCCGTTAGAGCGCAGGAAGGTAATGTCTGCTACAACGGCGACAACTACAAACCGCACAAGAAATTGGCTTGAAGAAGTCAATCACAAAAATTCGTTTCGGCACTTGCAAAGGGTATTGGCATATGTTCTACGTTTCATCAACCATACTCGAAACCAGTCGACCAAGGCAGCAACGACAACATTATCTGCAAATGAAGTGGAAGAATCGCTGCTACTTATTGTGAAGACCATGCAACGGCAAGAATTTGACAATGATATTAGTCAATTAACTCGCTATTCCGCTGTGAGCAACAACAGTTCAATCAACACTCTAACTCCTTTCCTAGATGATAAAGGCATGTTAAGAGTGGGAGGACGTTTGGAGTCATCCAACTTAAGTTATGATGCCAGACACCCGATGCTGCTACCATACAACAACATAATTACAAAACTTTTACTAATAGATCTGCACAAGGAACACCTTCATGCTGGTCCTCAAACCCTTATGTCTATTACAAGACAAAGATTTTGGCCTCTAAAACTAAAAACCTTAGCTCGCTCCGTCACTCAAAACTGTGTTCAATGCACTAGAGCCAAACCAAAATTATTACAACAATTGATGGGTAATTTACCCGCCGACAGAGTACAACCTGCAAGACCATTTGTCACCTCTGGAGTAGATTTCTTTGGTCCAATTTGGACTCACTTCAAAATTCGAGGTAAACCACCGCTAAAATCATATGTAGCCGTATTTTGTTGTTTCGCTACAAAGGCGGTTCATTTAGAGTTGGTGAGTGATCTAACAACTGAGGCCTTTATTGGAGCGCTCAGACGTTTTATGGCTCGTCGAGGACACTGCAAGACACTATACTGCGACAATGCAACAAACTTCGTAGGAGCCAGGAACCAATTGCAAGAATTACGATCGATAATTCACGATGATAATTCACAAAAACAAATAACAAATGAATGTAATACGAAAGGAATCCATTTCTCATTCATCCCACCACGTGCACCACACTTCGGTGGACTTTGGGAAGCGGCAGTAAAATCAGCCAAAAGCTTACTCCAAAAAACCTTGGCATCCGCGTCACTAACCTATGAAGAAATGGGAACCGTCCTGGCTGAAGCAGAGGCCATAATGAATTCAAGACCAATCACTCCAATGTCATCAAATCCGAATGACTTCCAAGCACTCACCCCAGGACACTTTCTCATAGGAGAGCCTTTGACCTCGACAATCGATCCTAATGCTCAACCAAACAACGTCAAAAATTCCACCAGATGGAAACTGGTCCTGCAACTCAAGGCAGAGTTTTGGAGAAGATGGTCCAATGAGTATCTTCACAGCCTACAACATCGATACAAATGGCACCATGAATCCAGACACATCAAACCAGGCATAATGGTCATAATCAAGGATGACAACCTACCCTCCTTGAAATGGCCTCTTGGTCGAATCACGAAGGTAATACGAGGTCACGACGGACTTGTTCGAGTTGCCGACGTGCGCACAGCGACCGGAATATCACGAAGAGCAATACACAAGTTAGCACCACTTCCAGTCGATGAAGAAACTAGCGACGTCAACGAGGATGCATCGACCTCTTCGAGAACACCGCCGCACTCCACCGCAGGCACGCAGCCTCACAACAAACCTGAAGTACCATCAAAAAGGATGCGACTGCCACAACTGGCATTTAGCAACATAGTACTAATAGCCTTTTTATTACTGCCAATAATACTAGGTAATCCGATTGAGGTCACACAATTTAATAAAATTTCCGGTATACATTTCGAAGCCATAGGAAACATAAAACTAGTAACAAAGGAGTGGAATTTAATTGCTTTCTATGATATGGCACCATTTCGAGCTGAACTAGAAAGCCTGGCAAACGGAACAAGTTTTCTAAGTCAATTATGCGATCAAGTTCATCAAAGATCCACCTGCACGATCCTCGTCGACCAATTCATGCGAGCACAAGAGGAACTTAAGCAAGACAATAGTCTCCTCTATTCAAAGAAAAGATACACGAGAGGCGCGATAGATTTAATTGGCAATATTGGTAATTCTTTGTTTGGAATTCTAGATTCTGAGTATGCCGCAAAGATGGCGCAGACCATTGAACAAGTGCATTCTAACGAGGAGCATGTACGGAGTTTACTAAAGACACAAACATCGATAATGAATTCAACGATCAACATAATGAAGCATCACCAAAACGGGACTAAGATCAGATTAGGAATGATCGAGCATCAAATTGAAGAAATCGCCATTCGAATCAATATCACATCAGAAGAGGTAGTTCAAGATAAAACATTTAGACTGTTATTGGCATTAGCAGTGCAAATGACATTAACACTATCAAATCTACAACGAATACAATCGTCACTGTTGGATATTTTAATTGACACTCATCATGGGAGAATTCATCCAATGCTAATAAGCCCCCAACAATGTCGACAGGAAATAATGCGCATCAAGAATCATCTTCCATCCCAATTTCAGTTACCTGTGGAATATGACGAGCTATTGTCCTTCTACAAGCTAATGAGGGTAAAAGGAGGCGTCTCGGCCGATTATGTGATATTTGACATCAAAATACCATTGGTCAGTCAAGAATTATTTGAAGTTTTTAATGTGATACCCATTCCGGTCTTGTTCAATAATACAATGGTAACCATAAAATCAACAACCTCGGTCATGGCAGTTAACCTACATCGTGACAGATATTTTCCTACATCCTCCACGAAGCTCAAACAATGTATCAAAACAAAAGAAGATACATTTTTATGTGACAACATTCATTCGATTTATAACAAAGGAACTGTCGAACAGCCATGTGAAATCAACTTACTGCATAACAAGACCATTACTAGCTGCGAATTCATGAAAACCAATTCCAAGGAAGTCTGGATTCAAATGGAACACGCAAATCAATGGATCTTTGCCGTATCATCAACACAAATGTCAGCGGTGTGCAACAACGAAGTATTTCAACTGGCTCTAACTGGATCTGGTCGGCTCAGCCTACAACCAGACTGCACATTAAAAAATGACTTTATAACAATACAAGGACACTTCATCGTCACCACTTCCACGCATTCGTCATATACAAAATTAGGTATTATGACAGAGCTGGACGGTCCAAACAACATGGAACCATTCCTCTTGGAAACCAAAGAAGTAGCAGCGGCAGATCAGCTCAGCCAATTAACAGCACTTCAGCGTGAAATAGCGAATCTACGCATCGACGATTATGACAATGTTCGACCACATGATATTCATCAATACGTCGTAGGCTATTCATGTGTCTTCATCATCGTTTGCGTCGTAATGTGGGCTGTGTGGAAACGAATTAAAAAACTCCACAACAAGGATCGAGTTTCACCACAACCAGCACCAAGACACAACGTCAACACACGTGATATCGTTCAACCTGAAGTTATCACAACATATGAAAGATAAGGTTGATCGACAGTCGCTCAACGCCGGGGAATATGTTTGGATATAAATATATCGTATGTTGTTGTCCATTTATTGTTTAATAAATTAATAGTACACATAAGCACTTATTTATATTTCAATATCTTTATACTTAAGACATGTTTATCATTAGTCCAAACAAAGGAAAATACAAACATAACAAACAATAAAGGCAATGCACCCAAAACTGCATGGTTAGCAGAACAAACTTTACGCTAATTCCAGGGCCAGTGCAATGTGCCTAAAAACGCTTACACTGCATAATATTTCGACAATGAACTTACTAGCATTCAAGGCTAAGTAGCAATTCATTGAACTTAGGTTGTCAGCATTTTGCATTTATGTTGTTTATATTTGTATTTTCCAAATATTAAATTTTAGCTATAAATAGTTTACAAAATCAATAAACTTATCAGTACAATTATCAATATTAAAAATACACGTTGTGTTATTATTAACTCCAAATCCCAGTATAATTGGTTAATGCACCAAATATACATTGACTAGAACACGGCTCAAGTGCCTGGTCTAAAAATAGAAAATATAGTATAAAAGCATACTATACAGGCCCATTGTGGTACCACAGGGGTTGATCTCCCTTCTCTATTCAAACCAGCTTGAGCTGTTCACAAAGCTTAGGATTCGGTATATCGATATTTCCGAGAGTTCTTCGAGGTCTCTGAAAAACCAGTTGTTTAGGTGAAGAGAACGTTTTTGAGCCAGCGCTGGGCAGGTGCAGAGAAGGTGTTCTGTGGATTCCACCTCCTCCTCATCTCTACAACTTCTGCAGAAGTCGTTGTGGGGTATGTTTAATCTTTGAGCGTGCCTGCCAATAAGGCAGTGCCCTGTCAGGATCCCTATCATGGTGCCAATGTGATCTCTACTAAGAGATATGAGTTCTTTTGAACGCTTCAGATTGAGTTTGGGCCAGATTTGCCGTGCTATATTACAAGTTTTACCTGCTGACCATCTTTTGTTGGTGTTAATACAGGATAACTCATGTGTAAGGAGGTTACATGTGGTGAGAGGAATACCAATGTTAGTCTTGTCTGAAGATAGTTGTTTGGTAGTACCTGTGCGAGCGAGTTCATCTGCTCTGCAGTTACCTAGAAAATCCCTATGTCCAGGAATCCAGCATAGGATAATTTTGAGCTGCTCTGCCATCTCGTTTAGAGATCTGCGGCAGTTGAAAACTGTTTCAGATGTTATTTCAATAGTTCCTAGGGCTTTCAGAGCGGCCTGACTGTCAGAAAGTATGCATATATCCATGGAAGATATATCATTTTTCTGAAGCCAAGTTAACGCTTCATGTATAGCAGCGATTTCAGCTTGAAATACACTGCAATGGTCAGGGAGCCTGAAGGCTATATTGATGCTTAATGTTTCTGAGTAGACTCGTCCACCTACTTTGCCATCTAGTTTTGATCCATCCGTAAAGATTTCAATGACATTGTGAGGTGAACGGTTTTCTTGTTCCCACTCTTCTCGAGAGGGAATGGATACATCGAACTTCCTCTCAAAGAGTAGTTTTTGTGTGATGTAGTCAATGGACCTAGGTAAAGGAGGGAGAAATTTTCTGATACAAGAATGTCCTAGTGTACCTTCTTTCCACTGGGAGGTGGCTATTAGGCGGATGGCTGTATTAGCGGCCATCTGTTATTTATACTTAATTCGCACAATAAAAACTATAGCACATCATCTAGCAACTCAAACAAATAACATAATTTGACAACTACCAACAGCTCCGCTCTTTCGCTCACAATATTTTGACAGAAGCAAAGAAATTCATGGTGTTGTCAAAAACTCACTAACACCTGGTTTTCTTGCCAGGCCGTGAAGTCTCTTTTAATGCCTCCACTTGAGATCTTGCTACCAGGCAAACAAAAAAACATAGCAAGCAAAGTGCTGTTTATTTTCCGCCGCCAATTCGATTCGTCCCCTCTAACGTTGTGCAACCGTTGTGATACTGCTCTTCTCTGTTCGTCGTTGTAGTAGATTTGCTTGGTAATTGTTGCTGTAAATGTATTTTAGTTCAGCTACAGATCTACATATACAGACAGAAAAACAGTAAATATCCTTCATTATTTCTTTATGAAGGAACGGTTTGTAGGAACGGTTAACTTATTGATGGTTGCTTGCTGCCATAGTAGAATTAGACAAGGTAGTGCTAGTGCTGAATGTGTTCTCTTATTAAGTGACCATAACTGTCAAACTCATCCGTTTTGATATATTTGCCAATTCTTGCTTTCATATTGCATTCTATTTGGTTGCAGATTTTGTATGAAATGTCAACTTCGTTTTGACAGTTTCGGTCACCGGCTCTCCGCCCTAACACTACCTTGTTTAATTTTGCCATGCTTGCTGCATTTGCTGAGCGTCTGGTAGCCAATATCCAAGAGCGTGTATTTGAGTTTCATGACCAACATAAAAACATTTGTAGTTTTATAAATGTCGCCAGCATATTTTTTGACTGGGACCATGGTATAATAAGTAATAGGTAGGAGTGACATTTCGTGTTTCAACCATCGAATGTCAAGCAAAAGAAAACAAAATAGAGAACGTGTGTCACACACATTAGCCCCATTCAGGGGAGTCATCTGCTGTGAATGGATCATTTAATTGCAAAGGTTTCTCACTCAAATTTAAAAAAAGACAGTTGCCAGCTGTTACTCCGCTGAAAGCTGCCAAATGTCAACTGTGTGTGACACACGCACTTTATATTGCTTTCTTTTGTCTGAAATTGCAGCTCGTGAGAATATAAGTAGTTGTCAAGGCCACCTAATAATAATTTTATCATGAGTGGGACTGCATCGTCCAAAATTTTTTGTTTCTTATTTCAGCTACCATAAGCCTATAATGTCTTTTTAAAAATAAATTATTATGTATTTTAAGTGTATATTAATTATTTCAATAAGTTTAATTTATATTTTTGAAAGAAATAATCAAAAGTTGAGGGAGTGAATATATAAAATTTTTTTCCGATTATCATGAAAATTCTTATATAGCAGTAAGGCGGTCCGTGGACAAAGTCTTCCAAGGAATACTAATATTTAACATATATGATTTAACTTCGGTCGGCAGTCCCCTCACTGCTATATTTTTTTAAATTATATTTTCTTTCTTCTTGATGTTTATAAAAAAAAAAATAGCTCACCTGAGTGAAATTTTTAACTTTTCTTTGAAATAGTGCACTTAAAACTGAATGGAAAAAATAAACAAAGAGGCTTTAACCCATTAAAGACTGCTCATAGATTCCGCAGTACGATTTTTTTTCAAAATTTATCAGGGAGCTTATATAGGCCATAGAAGTTGCTTTGCAAAATTTCAGGTTTGTAACTGTCACCGTATTTGAGATTGGGTATTTAATCGGCTAATCCGGTTCTTGGTGTTAATAAAAATTTTCATATATGGCAAAATTCTTTTGCCATACTTCTTTTGCCATAATGAACACCAGATAATTAGAGGATACTAGAGGTAAACTGACCACGAATTTTTCCCTCGATCTTTCCATTTTCTAATGTTCTACATAGCTTTATATATGGATTTTGTCATTTTTGAAAATCACACATCTTCGATCTCGAAAAGGAACATTTAATTGTATGAATTTCGTTTCACATTGTAAACACCAAAAATAGTTTCATTTTTACGTAATGTTTAAAAAAAATTATTTTGATATCTCCTACCACTTTCGAGATATGGCCTTTCACGTAAACACTGTTTTATGGGTATTTAAATACCCATTAGTCATAAATGGGTTAAAGGTAAATTTTAGAATTTTTATGGCAAAAGCGTATTTTTGGCTTTCTCACACTGTTGTAAGTAAAAGCTTTACAGTGGCTGCGAATTTTTGAAAAATGTTTTCATCGCGTATGACGTATCATACGTTATCATTTATGGTTTAAAACAAACTTAAAGTGCCTGTAAAATGTATTTCAATGTTATTCATATTTATTTATTGTTTTTATAATGATTACAGATTTAAAAAATATAATGTTCCTTTAAAGTGAATAAAAGTTACGTTTTATGTTATGTTTTCAAGTTTTAGTTATAGTAGCTATAATTTTTGAATATATTTATTTTTAAACAAAAGGGGATTTTTTGCAAAAAAACCGTTATTTTGAAGAGAATCCTCTTTTTTTTTTGATTATCAAAGTAGCCTATGTCCCAACCAGAGACATGAAGAACCTACATGCTAAGTTTGAAGAAACCCATCCAATAGTTTTCACGTGACTTGCGCGTTCAGACAGACAGAAACACAGACAATATTCTTAAAAATTACATTTTTGGAATCCGGATACTTCAAAATGTTCAGCGCAAAAAAATTTCGAAAAGATATTCAATGTAGGGATGGATAGTCGAGCAGTTGAAAAGTCGATTAGTCGACTTTATCATAAAATTTTTCGAGTTTTAAAAAGGTAAAACGTGGGGGTTTACCCCGAACATTGCACGTTGGATATAACAGCTAAAGTGAGGCCAATCTTGTTATACGGTGCATGTGTGTGGTGACAGCACTAAAAACACAGTCTAATTGCAAACTGATAGGGAAAGTACAAAGAACTGCTGTCGTATGTATCAGCGGAGCGCTTGGGTCCACTTCATCGGAAGCGCTTAATGCGGTTCTTTGCTTAATACCCCTTGATATTATGGGAAAAAGGATGGCGCAGGAAGCAGCCATTCTCCTGAGAGCAACCTCGCAGTAGACTAACACTCATACAGGTCATTCTTCCATTATCGATCTTGCAGGAGCAGTTCCCAGCAGCATCGATTACACTATTGCCACTCCCTCATTCAGGAACGGCTTTTACACAGTTATCCCAACCAGAGTAGAATGGGATGGGTTACTGCCGCTAAACCAAGTAGGCGAGCATATTTTTCTGACGGCTCAAAACTTGACAGCAAAGTTGGGGGAGGCGTCTTTTCAACGGATCTGGACATCAGAACATCATTTAGACTACCAGATCATTGCAGCGCCTTCCAGACTAAAATAATGGCTATATAAATAGAGCTGTGGAATGGCTGAGGTATAGTGAGATATCAACTAAAGATATCAACATTTTTACAGACAGCCAAGCAGCGATTAAATCCCTTGCAGGTGTGTTCCTAACATCACCAACAGCCCTTAAATGTCGCTCGTCTCTTGATGAAATGGCTGATAAGTTCGACATCCATTTGGTCGGGGTACCAGGTCATAGGGACATCCGGGAAATTGTAGAGCGGATGAGCTCGCTAGGGAAGGTACAGCGGCAAGGGTGCTGCCAGACATGAAAACATTAGGCATGCCACTTGCGTCTTGCAAGTTGGCTCTAAGACAACATGCCACAGAACTGGCTAATTTCAGGTGGAAGCATAGCACCACCACAAACACATCTAGACAATTGTGGCCTAGTTTTACTGAAAAACGAACGATTAAGCTCTTTCAAATGGCGAGGAAAGATCTCTCCATTTTGATAAGCGTTATAACAGGACACTATATTATAGGTAGGCATTCCCTTAGAAAGGGGGTTCATGCGAATGACTTCTGCAGGAGTTGCAGGGATGAGGAAGAGAAAGACTGCTTTTTATTATTAGTTCAGGGTGGTTTCACGACAGTACAAAGAAAAAGAGGAGTAGATCTCCTGTGGTACCACAACGGACCAAATTCTGGTCTATGTGAGCCAGTCTTCAACCGCCCGCCACTTTAACCTAACCTAACCTTAAGTGAATTAATGATTTCAGTTATTAGTTCAAAATCGATTTTTTTATCGACTATTTTCGGTTTTTGTGAAATTTTTTTTAATCAATAATTAATATAATTTTGTTACAATAACTATTAAGTTTGTATCGATAACACTTAGTTTTATCTTAGGCAAAAACGATTGCTATACCAGAGCAACTTTGGTGCGTTCAGCTCGCCAACAACGCAGTTAACTTTGAGAAAACAATATAATGTTAATTGATTATTTATGCCAGCGCTTTCGAAAGTATTACAATTGCAATATTTTACTCCTATTGGATAGTGCGTATACTATACTCCCCAAATATGTATAGTAGTAATACAATTATCAACTTATAAGTCACATGTTGCAATTTTTATAGACTTTCATTCATCTATTTTCCAGGGTAGCAGGGTATGAAGTTAACATTGCAGTATAGGGGTTAATATGTGTATAAAAATCTAAGCAATTGCTTTCATGGACTTTGCAATACCTTTTAAGAATTTGCAATCCAAAATCTCAACACTGAAGCCTCTATTTGTCTCATTTAAACTTCTTATATGTTAATCATTAGTATGGTTTAATATTAAAAAATAAGGTGAACAAAAAAAATTCTTTATTTATTTATTGAATTATGATGATTTAGAATAAGTCTTAGTCTTTTTTAGTTCTTAATTAGACTATAACAATTCGGCATTTAATAAACTTTAACTTAAAACTAACGTTTGCTTAGAACTATTTAAAATAGCAATATCAAAAAACGAATACAATACGAAATGATAAATAATATGAAATAAAAGATATAATTAGAACTAGGAATTTAATAAATTATTTATTAAATTAGATAACAAATATAAAGTTAGTCAAAGATAATAAACAAAGTTGTACGGTATAGAGAAGTAAAGTCATACTAGATAGAGAAGTAAGGCACAGATAAAGAAGATAGAATTAAAGCAGCTATAATTTATTGATTTAAGGATTTAAAGTAGTTAAAGATGGATTGTTTGAAGTTGGTTCGTGAAGTTATTTATTTAAAAACATAGGTAATGCATTCCAAAGTTTAATGGTACTGATGAAAAAAATCTACTACTGTTAAGGTAATTACACATAGGAACAACAAAGTTTGAATAAAAAATATATAAAATTTTTAAATGAATTATAAATTGGTGAAACAGAACTTATAATAACAATCCAACATTTCAATCATGCAAACAACAATCGCTGAGCGCGATATTTTGTGCATTTCTGATAAATATACCAATGAAGACATTTAGGACTTTTTTGACCGATCCGTTTGCAGAGTAACACTGCAACATAAGTTGATGAAATTCCTACTGAACTACGCCAATACCTTGCACAACCACCAGCAAATCGTAAATTAAACAAAAATCCATTTTTTTTATGGGATACAATGCGAGATGAGTTATCTTTCGTGTGGGAAACTGCAAAAATAATTTTGCCTATAGTTGCAACGTCCGTACCTTGCGAGCGCTTGTTCTCGCTAAACGTGTATACAAAAACGTACTTACTTTTTTGGATGTCAATGTTTATTGAAAAAACTGTTGCGAAATTGTTGAATGTGTGTGGTTTTATTATCTATATGGTTTTTATAATTATTTAAATTTACTTGAAATATCGTAAATTGACAAAAACGTAGAATTTAACTTATTCTTTCGCATCTCTTTTCAACTGACAAATTTTCTTTTGATTTAAAATACGTACAAATATTCAGTGTTGCACAAAGTCGAAATAAAAAAAAAAATGGAATTTTCAATGTAATAAAAATTAATTTTAAAATAATGGAGTTGTCCAACACCTATTTTGTATTAAAAATGAGTTATAATAGTAAATATAGGCTGTGAGCGAATTGATCTAAATGCGACCTAAACTAAATAGTGTCGATAAGGCAGTGCTTCCTAATTAAGAAAGCATTTAGGTAGCTCGAGAATTTCATAAATTACACTGTGTGGCACGAAAATCTGTATTTAATTATTTCAACTTTTTTCACTTAATTTGAATAAGAGGAATCTCGTGATAACATCCGTTTTGCCACTTTACCGAACCACTTTAGTGAAAAAATTTTTTTTCAATTACTCCAGATATGCACTCTTGCAAAGTTCTTTCTATTATTCTTGCCAACAACTTTGTTGAACAAAAATATAACGAAAAATCATTTGAAATTATCTTTAAACCGTCAATAAGCCACATACATCTTGCCCGTTTTCAGCGTTTCAAAGCAAAAAATGTTACTCATACGCAATGTTGTTCGAATTTTTCGTTTGACTTTTTGTAAGAATCACTCGATAAGACCCACTGGAAGCGATTTTTACATATTTATTTGTTCAGCAGAGTTGTTGGTCAGAATTATAGAAAGAACTTTGCCTAAGAAACCAAAATTAAATCCTAATGGTTCAAGAGTTATCAACATGAAGATGAGTGCATATCTTGCGTAATTTTTGATATATTTAAAAAAAAAGTTGTTCTAAAATGTTCGGTAAAGTGGTAAAACAAATGTCACCACGAGATTTCTTATACTAAAATTAAGTAAAAAACGTTTAAATAATCAAATACAGAGAAAAAAGGTACAAAAAAGCGCACGGTGTTATATAAGAAGCACTGCCTTATCGACGCAATTTAGTTTAGGTCGCATTTAGATCAATTCGCACACAGCCATAGTATCAAATTGATTCTAAAGTGTGTAAAATATCGTTGTAATATTTTAAATATATTAAAATTTGATTCAAAATTTTATTGAAATATAATACAGCATGTTTTAAAAATTAAATATAATATCACAATTGTTTCGAATTAATTCCAAGGATATAAAATATCGTTGCAATATTTTAACAGTATTAAAATGTAAAACAATATATAGTAAAAAATGTTGTATTCAATTGAGGAGTATTAAATTTAATACTTTATGAATTAAACATTTTTCAAATATTTTGCTTGTATTAAAATTTATTTCAAGCTTTCTAACCGTTTACAGTCATTCAGAATGCGTGCTTTTAAACCAAATTATCCCAAATCAAATTATTTCATTTTGATTAAAATAAGTCTTGCAATTTGTTTGCATATCCATCATATTATTTTAACATCAACCTTTCTTAAAAATCAACAAATTCACTCTTGAGTTTCCTAGTCCTCCGGCTAAAACATATAATTCCACATTCCAGTTGTGAGAATTAAACTTAACTTTTATTTACTCTATGACCTTAACACATAAATTTGTCCTAATGCCTTGCATAATATAACATTTTTTTTAACACAAAGCACCAACGACACCATCATTCTTGAGCCATTGGGAACACATCATTACAGTTGCACTACATTTTTGCGTAATTATTTTACCACTCGACTGTACTTGTATGGCTTAGTCAAGCTGCCCGGTTTTATTGTACAACACTATATAAATGTGGAGATGTGTTACAACTATACTTGTGCTCTATCCCAGTGGGCAATTGCAGGAGGCCGAAGGCCTTATAGCAGGCCTGGCTTAGGTTTTTATAGGCCTTCTACACTCCTTGCAAACACCGTTTTATTGCTCGAATGAAATGGGAAAATTTGTCAGTACTTTCGCACTCGTTTGCTAAAAAGCACTCCTAAAAGCGCTTTTTTGAAAATGCATTCTCAAAGTACTTTCTTCATAAGCCCTGATTATTGCATTTCGTGCATTATTCCTGAAATAGGTGCTCTCTCCACAAGCCTTGAAGCAGGCTTTTAAATAGACCTTTCACACTCCTTGCAGTTTTTTTAAAAATGCATTATCATAGTACTTTCTAATAAGCCCTGATTATACTACTTTGTTTACTATGTTTGCTATTGCACTTTAACATCATTAAATAAAAAATCATTAGTAATTAAATAATATATATTAATAAAAAAAGTAAGACAATTTACATATGGCTCGTTGGCTTGGTTTTTTTTTGTACAGGATTTGCAGAAGTAGAGGGTTGCTAGACTTCTCGTTTATCGAACAACATCTATAGACGATTGAGTTCTTGTCATTCTTTCTCTTCGTCAAATTAATTCATGAACAAGATCACATCCAAGTTTTTAAGATATATTCTGCGTTTAAATGTCTTTAAGGCATTCCAATTTGGCATTGTGTCTGTCCACAGAACGTAGCCGTTAAGAGAAGAAATGCCAGTAATATTTGAAAGCGCTTAAATAGGGCTTATTATAAGTCGTTTATGTAAAATATTTATTAGGAGTAAATTCATTTATTTAATATATTAAATTCAACTTCTTAAAACTCTCCCATTTGGCTAATATAGAAGGAAAGTTTCGGAAGTTATAATAATAGGATAAAAATTTGGATTAGAAAATAAATTTATATAAACAGTTACATAAAATTTTGGCTTAATTACCCTTCATAACATTTTTGAGGGGTTGGTTCTCAATAATTTTTTTAAATAATTTATTCAAGCAAAATATGAAATAAAAAATAAATTCTTTAAAGATAATTTCTTGGATCCAATAATTATAAGCTATTAACTTATAGGGGAATAATTTGAGGAGTTTCATTAAGAGAAAATTGTATAGGAGTCAATAGATAAACATAAAACCGAATATGTATTTTTATACATATATGTATTTATGAGATTTAAGAGTATATCGGTTATAAATTAATAGATAACATTATTTTTATTTTCATATGAGAAATATTATGGGAAATGTTATCTTTCCGCTATGAGTTGATGTAAAGATATATTACTAAAAACACGCAATATTTTGATCCTGCCATATAATGTGTCTTTAAATATTGGTTTTAGGGGATTAACCTTTATTTTTATATTAAATATTTTCGAAGGTAGCTATTAGCGATAAAAACCCATGGAATAATCAAAAGTAATAAGTTATTATATACTGCATTGTCGCTCCTTAACGACGCTTTATTAATTAATTTCCTGGAATAGCTAGTTCAACTCTATTATTTAATAAAAGCAGAGTTCATTTTAAGCATTGACATTTTTAAAAATTTTTCAGTATGCAAGAAGTCAAAAAACTTTTTAAGCATATTGAAAATAAAAAACCTTCTTAGATTTTAGTATAGATTTTAGTTTGTTTGTTCTATAATAACATTTAAACCATAGGATCAATAAAAAAAATACAGCACTTTAAACTCACATACACATCACAGAGAAATAACGAAAAAAGGTAGTCACCTTTTAACAGCTTGGCCTTATAGAATACCTTATCGATGCAGTGATGTTGTGACGCCAAAAGAAGCAGTTTATACATGCCTTTTTTTAAAGGGGCCTGACTGAATTGCCCACTGGGATACATTCTGGCGTCTATGTAACTGTGCGTATGTATGTACGCACAGCTATATGTATGCGTGCGTAGAACAATAAACTAATTAGTTAAAAGTATTTAACTTTTGTCCCAGCATAATTTTGAATTTCAAACAATGCATTAAAGCTAGTGTTGTCTTTAATTAAATATGCGAGTTTTGTAGTTATGTTAAATACATATGAACATGTAACTAAATAACTTTGTTTCATTGACAAAGTTTAAATTGCGAATTCATGTCGGAAGCAGGAGAAGGTAAAATGGATATTACTTCAGTTACAGGATTTCAAAAAACTTTTGCTGCCATGATATGAAAATCTTTTTTTGCTGTAAGAATTCACAAGAAAGTTGTTTACAAGTTCGATGCTAAAAAAGGTACATTTCAGAAATTTTTTAAAAGAAACCAATTACTGCGATGGTTTTGAATTTTCCAAACTATATTGATATATATTTTAAGGAAACCTACGAATTCTTTTTTAATGAAATTTCCCCTGCGACCAAAAAAAAAAAGTTGCCCCACTGATGCAATTTATTGCAACCTTCACAGTGCCTGCAATTAAGACAGACGTAAATCTAGAAGATATTTCTTATACAATGATCCTGAAAAGAAAGGAAAAAAAAATTTAATTTGAAAAAGGACAGCTTTTAAAAAAAAATTAAATTTCCCTCAAATATATAATAATTTTTGTTTTGCTAAAATGACAATTTTTTTGCAATTATTACAAAATGTCATTGATAGAACGTATTGATGACGATAGCAATGGGCAAAATAAAGGAGTTAACTGATCCGGAAACAAGCTTATTACACTCCGAGCGCCTTGACAACGGTCCTGTTCATAAACACGACTTGATTAAATTAATTTTTAGTTTCATTAGTCTAATTTATTATAAAAATTAACAATTAACTAGTTGCTAATTAAAGAGGTCACGATTAACAATTAATGAAGTGTTATCTTTTCATTGCAAAAACAATTAAAATTTTTCCCAGCACTGCTTTCAACAAACCCACAATTAACGCAAAGTGATATGTGAGAATAGGCCAAATTACCAACGGACTTAATACACGAACGTCAGACAAGACTGACAATGATCATCTAACAAGTATTTTACACGAGACTGATGCACAACATACAACGACATAATTATTAAAGGCTGATCACTGACTGAACGCATAAATGAAATTGTATACATTGGAAAAATTTACAAAAACATTTTTCGCTATTTCCTACGTATACCCTACAATAAGCATTTTTAACATTTGACATGTGTGAATATATTTTTTGTCCCTATAATGTTTTGTAAAGAGCAAATTTTGAAAAATTTCCGTAATTTTGACATCAAACTGATGAGGATATCTTGAAAAATGTTGTTTGTTTTTAGTACAAAGTATTTTTGTACGAAAAGTCGGTTGATTATTGTACGAAAAAGCTTTTTTGGTAATACTATATTCATAAAAAAATTCCTGTTATTATGACATCAAAATTATTGCGATATATCGAAAACTGTTGATACCCTCAGTACAATGCATTTCCTTGAGAAAAATGTCAAACCACTCCAAAGTTATCTATATATAAATAGGCGTAGGCGAAACAGTAAAAAATTCTTTTATCCTGTGATTCTGAACTGATTGTGAGTGATAATGTTTAAATTAATTAAAGTAGGAAGAATATTTTTTATAGAAACTCACCTGCTTAAAACAGGTGAAATGATGCATGATGTATTTTCACGCATTGTGGATTCATATACACGTAGAAGATCTTCACAAAAAGAAGAGAAAAAACGTTCGGCATTGTTTCGTTAAGTTTTTTTTTGTCACTTTGATATGAGTTTGCTAACGTTCTCAGATGAGTGTAGATTAGGGCCTGCAATTTCGGATTGTTTTTGCAAAACCGGGATTAGCTCCGGGATTGTTACTGTACTAACATTAATTTAGTACAATTAAAATAATTGTCATTATTTAAAGGTCTTGTTTTTTATTGAAAAAACCGGTGATAATAATATTTTAGGAACTCGAAAAAAATGTTCTACATGTTTTAATAGCAATGAAACGCATTTAAATGTTTATTTTGCATAAAAGGCAATGCAAAAAAAGACAAAATTAAAAAATAATATAAAAAGGAACAGTGAAAGGAATAGTAAAAGGAATAGTAAAAGGAATAGTGAAATCCTAACTGTTTTATGTTTGATTTTTAAATTCTATTTTTGTTAAAAAGCAACAGTTTTGAATACAAAATTTAAATTTGTGAGCTCTTCTGTTTTATAATTTTGCTCATTTCAAAAATCAATTGTATATATTTTTTCTATGTTCTTACCAGAATATCACTTTTTTGTATCAGTTTTAGGATAAATACGACTCTCCTTCGAAGATGCAGAAAATAACCACCAGAAAAGTCGGAGGTGAAAAATTAAATAAATTTTTTATTTACATAAAAAACACAGACCATTAGCGTGAGCACTAGTGCAAGAAATTATATAAATTCAAAAAGTTGGTCATATACATTTATTCAAAAAGGAACAAGTGGTGATAATAATGGAATAATTAGAAAATTAATAAGATTTTTATAGTTAACTCTTCCTAAACGTTATTTTTATATATATTTATTTTATAATTTTTATAATTATAATATGATTTTTTTTATGATTTTATTTAAATATTTTTTATATAAAATTTCGTTGAAAATTTAACCTAATTCCGGGATCCCGAAAATCCCGGGATTTAAACGTTTAATCCCGGGATTGCATCCCCTAGTGTAGGTAGAAGAAATCGACTCTTTTTCCATTTTCAGCTTACCGCTCACATTGTGCTCTTTTCTGAGCGAAAAACTGGTTGCTAATTCATTAGATAAAGTGATGTGGATAAGTGATGACAACTTTTTATGAAAACCATATGTTTTTGACATTATTTTTGTATCGAATCAACACAGAATGTACAGTTGCGGTCAAAACAACAGCAGCGCCCTTATATTCATACATGTTTGGATAAATAGTACTAGTCTACGAATTTCGGATCCGGTAAGTCCATTTTCATTCCTATATGTTCTTTCAATACTCGCTCCAACTCCGTACTCAGTATCCTCCTATATTGTAAAATTTTCAAGATACAGGGTGTTTCGCGTTTTTGGCAAGTGTTTAGTATTATTGATCTCGAATCTAAACTACTCACCATAAAATAAAAAGTATAATTTTGTATTTTTGAAAAATTATCAACTATTCCATCAATGTATCAACCACTATCGTGTCATGTGCTGTAGCGAAGCTAAAATTCTGAGATTATGCAACGAAGTATCAACAAATTTTGTATCTTTTATTTTAGCGGAACTGTAACCGTCCAAATTTAAAATGTCTTTTTTTCATGTAAAAATACACTTAATCAACAGTATTTTTTTAAATTCTAACTTTGAACAGTAACAGCTCCGCTAAAACAAAAGATAGAAAATTTGTCGATATTTTGTTGGATAAACTCAAAATTTTTTCTCCGCTACAGCACATGACACGATAGCGATTGATATACTTATGAAAAATCTGATATTTTTTCTAAAATTCAAAATGTTGTGAGCTTTAGATCAAGTAAGTTTTTAAGAAGGCAACAACAACAACAACAACTCTGTATAGAGTCAATCACTTAGCTGACTAGACAGTCTGTTTCGGAAATTGCTACATTTTCCTCTTCAATAGTCTTTGAGTGATTAAGCTGTGATCAATTCACTGTTTAAACTAGTATATGAGTAAGCAGATTTTGGAATTCATTCTTTTGAATTGAATGGCTGCTAATCATATTACATTTCAAAGCAGTAGGCTATTTATAGATCACCGCCATCAACTCTATCAAGGGTTGCCATCTGTTCTAGTTGCTTCTTTATTTATTTCAATATTCATTGGTGTTCCACAGTTTGTCGAAATGCACCATAGAAATGAAACGAGTTTTTTGCTTCGCCAGAAGCTAGTGTTCTAACTGAAAGGTGGCTATTTTCACAACCAAATGTTCAATTACACATGACTTTGACCGAAATCGATCAATTATTAGATTATTTAATCAATTTGACATTAATTAAACTTATTTGGCCGTGCTCCGCCATAGTAAGTTAATAATCACAGCTTAATTACTCAAAGACTACTGAAGAGGAAAATGTAGCGATTTTCAAAACAGATTGTCTAGTCAGCTAAGTGATTGACTCTATACAGAGTTGTTGTTGTTGTTGTTGCCTTCTTAAAAACTTACTTGATCTAAAGCTCACAATTTAATTCATGTAATAATTTCATAGATCATAAAAACTAAATATCAAAATATTATTATTTATTTTATGGTGAGTAGCTTAGATTCTAGATCAATAATACTAAACACGTACCAAAACCGTAAAACACCCTGTATCTTGAAAGTTTTACAATAAGGGAGGAAACTGAGTATGGAGTTGGAACGAGTGTTGAAAGTATATATAGGAATGAAAATTGACTTACCGGATCCGAAATTTGTAGACTAGTATTATTTATCCAAACATGTCTGAAAATAAGGGTACTGCTATTATTTTGACCGAAGCTGTATGTGAAAGTGTCGAATTTCCATCGACCACTGATGAACTCTAGTTTATATGATTTAAATGAGTTAAGAGAAATTATTTTTGAAGATTTTTAAAAAATAAGAGAAATAAGAGATAATAACGAAAATGACTAAATAGCAAAATAAAAAATAATGTTGTAATGTTTTAGGAGCAAGCGATTTGTTGACAAAATGCGATAAAAGCACGTAAACACTTACGAGCAGAGTGGCGCAGTGGAAGCGTGCTGGGCCCATAACCCAGAGGTCCGAGGATCGAAACCTTGCTCTGCTATAAAGTTGATAATTTTTTAATTTTTTTTGGAACAAAACAACGACAGTTGTCATAAAGCAAATATTTTTTTTAATCGTCAATTTTAAGCGTAATCTGTCACGTAGTTTCTTCTTATTGCTTTTTAAACAAGTTCATCTCGAGTCTGGCCTGAAAATTTTATAATGAAACAATAAGTAGAGGAAAGAGTGTGTTTGAAATTGCGTTTTACCAACGGAATTTCTTGTCCGGATGCATTGAAAATGTTGCATAAAACCTAAAGGGGAGTCTGCTCTATTACGTATGCAGGTATTTTTGTGGTACAAATTGTTTAAAGAGCGTCGTACATCAGGTGACAACTTGCCTCACTCTTGTCCAGCAACATCAATAAACTATGAAAATGTCAAAAAGGTACAGAAAATCGTCGTATGACCGTGAGAGATATAGCTGGTGAGCTTGCTATATCGACTGAAGTGGCGCACACTTTTTTACATGATGTTTTAGGCATGCGACGTGTTGCAGCGCGACTTGAGCCAAAATTGCTGAATTTCCTTCGAAAAGAGTTTAAAAAAACTGTCGCTCAGGAGATGCTTTTAATGAACGATACGGGCATTTAACGCATCATTACTGGTGACGAGACTTGGGTGTTCGAGAATGACATCGAAACAATTCAACAATCTGCAGAGTGGCGCTATCCAGATGAGCCAAAACCCAAAAAAGCACGACAATGTCGTTCAAAATTTAAGGTGATGTTGACTGTTTTCTTCGATTCTCAAGGTGTAGTGCACTCGGAATTCCTTCTCGGAATTCCTTCGAAAAATGATGTGATATCTTTATCTTCTATCTTAAAAATGAAAACTTCCTTTTCCAATTCCCGGGGAAAAATTATTCAGAATTGTGCTGATTATATAGTAGAACTACCGATTCTAGTTGGTTACCTGACAGACGCTTTCTATTGGATGGTCGTTTCAAAATTAGGTCAGAACTAGAGTCCGAATCAGAATCATCTTCGTTTGCAATAATACGATGTAACTCTGCTTCAGTATTCATCAGCTGACGCCCAATTCATCAAATAGTTGAGAGGAGATATACTTAGTCCAATCCATGGCACAATTACTGACAAGGTAATAGCGTTGACTGGCTTTTTTCTCACGAGCGGCGATGGGTAGTTGTCAAAATTAGCTGTTCATGCAATTAATTAATTAAAAGTGAAAAAATAAGCGACGACTTAAACATAGCTAGTCAACCGCAGCAATCTAAAAACATTTCAATAAACTTTGCGAATAAATTTAATGATTCAAAGAAAAGTTAAAAATAAGCACATAGCTAGTCAACAGCAGCAAACTACAACTTCTTTAGTTGTTTTAGACAACTACCGCCAATCGCCAAAAAACTGTCACGGCTACCTTGTCAAATAATTATACCATGGTCCAATCTCATCATAATCTGATGCGAGGAATCGCAGTCTGATTCGGCTAGTGATACCTCTCTTAGAGGCAAAATACAAATATTTGTGCCAATGCTAGGAATCTCATGAAGTCTTAATTTTTTTCTTAATAAACACAATTAAATTTATGTGCAACACTTTCCTACAAAATGATTAGATAAATAGTATTCCATACGCGTTGGCGATCTTTATAAAGATCGAAAAAAGTTTTTAGCTAAAAACTAGACAAGTTTAGGTGTTAGCGGAATAAAAAGTATACGTGATAAATGTTGATACATGGTAAATAATAAAAAAAAGCTTTTTCGCACAATAACAATCACAATTTTTATAAAATTTTAAAATTTACCTTTGAGTCATATTTGCACTGTTTTCTTATAAGAAATTTTCACTTTGATGCTTGATAAAATCTTACTTGAGTAAACTTTGAGAAAACAGCTGATTTATTTTTTTAATATAACGCCATATTTGTGGAAAAAGCTTAACTATTTGGCAGAGATTTAATGTCAATACCCATCAGCGGATTTGCCAGTGGCTACCATAGAACTAATACAGAATAAATTACCAGGTAAGGAAGCATTACTTTTTTCAAAAAGTAATGCGTCTGCATATAGCAGAAGTAATTAACTCATACCTCATTACCTGTAATGTAGCATACAAGGAAAAGTAATGCAGTAATTTTTATAACTTAATACAAGTAGTATGTTACTCCATAACTTCTAGGTAATGCTGAAGGGAGGCGATCACTTACCTCCTGTCTCATTCAATGTTAAATGTAAGGCCTTTTATGCATAGTAAGGTTACATTACAAGGTAATTGATGCTTCATATATTCGGAATATATTCCATCCGCTACTGGGTATCGTTCAAAACAAGCCATATTCGCCAGATATGGCCTCGGGTGACATTTTCCTATTCCCCAAACTCGAATTGTAGCTTCGTGGAAAACATTTTGAGACACTTGAAGTCATCAAAGAGAATTCGCAGAGGAAGCTAAAGGCCATTCCGAAATCGGCTTAGTAAAAATGCTTTCAAGAATGGAAAAAAACGTTGGGATATGTGTAGTGCCTCCGATAGTGATTATTTTGAAGGTGATAAAATCAAAAGTGAAGAATAACCTTTTTTTTTATTTGCACAGTTCGGTTCAATTTTAAACAGAAGGTGTTATTGGCTTAATTTCCTTAAGTAAAGTGTTAAAAAAAATAAAAACTAATAATTAAATTTATATTTACACATAAAAATATATTATTTTTATTTGTTATTTCAACTATTTGAAAGCATAATTTGAAATTGAGTTTAAATATTCCCCATATATTGGTCAAAAAAACTTCTCACGATATAAGAAAATGTGGTAGGATTTCAATCATATACATTCAATTCTAATACGCTTCATGAAAAATTAATGATGGTATATCTTATTATTGTATTGTTATTTATAACTCTAAAACAATATAATTTTTAAAACGTAATAAGGGTATATTAACTTTGTCACTCCGTTTGTAACTCCGATTAGGAGGCGTGGCCGGTATAGAAAAGTATATATATTCTTGATCAGCATCACCTCCTGAGTCGATTTAGACTAAGACTGAGTTCGTCTGTCCGTCTGTCTGTCTGTCCGAAAAAATTAATCTAATCACTTAAAATTTTGCACATAAGCTTTAACAATTAATATGTACTTTAAAATGAAATTTGGAAAAGTCAAATAAAAATCACGTCTACCTCCCATATAAATTGAGTTTACCAAAACGGTAAAATCTCTTTAAATCTCACAAAAATTAATCTAGTGACTTAAAATTTTGCACGTATGAAATTTGTAAAAATCGAATAAAAATCACGTCTACCTCCCATACAAATTGAGTTTACCAAAACGGTAAAATCTGTTTAAATCTCACAAAAATTAATCTAGTCACTTCAAATTCTGCACGTATGAAATTTGTAAAAGTCGAATAAAAATCACGTCTATAACCACAAAGCTAAATGAATTTATATGTACTTTAAGTATTACATTTGAAAAAAGCGAATGAAAACAACGGCTATCTCCCATACAAAGTGAGGTTACCAAAACGGTAAAATCTGTTTAAATTTCACAAAAATAAATCTAGTGACTGTAAATTTTGCACGTATGAAATTTGTAAAAGTCGTACAAAAATCACGTCTACCTCCCATAAAAAGTGAGTTTACCAAAACGGTAAAATCTTTTTCAATTCCGCAAAAATTTATCGAATGACTTCAAATTTTGCACATAAGCAAATTAATGTAATTAATAAATACACAATTAATATGTACTTTAAATATGAAAATTGGAAAAATCGAATGAAAATCAGGGCTACTTCCCATACAAACTGATTTTATTAAATAGGTAAAATATGTTTAAATCTTACAAAAATTAAGCTAGTTACTTCAAATTTTGCACGTATGAAATTTGTAAAAGTTGAATAAAAATCACGTCTGCCTCTCATACAAAGTGAGTTTACCAAAACGGCAAAATCTCTTTACATTCCGCAAAAATTAACCTAATGACTTCAAATTTTACATATTCCCTCGATGTTTGAAATTTGGGAAAAAAAACTGAAAATAAAAAATTACATTATCATAACTGTAAAACTGTTTTAAATTGAAAAAATTAATGTTTGAACTTAATGTTGTGCACAAAAGCTTTAATAAATAAAAAGGGCTGTGAGTTTCAAATGTGAAATATTTGGATATAGCCGCGACCAATAAAAGTGACGTCATAAAAATAATACAATATTCAAGACTTCAAATAATTTAAATAACGGCAGTGGGGGAATTTTAACTTCGATTCAGTCGAAGATAATTCCTTACTAGTTTTTTTTATTATGGTTAATAAAAAATAACTTTATGAAGCCACAGTTTGGCATAATCATTTTATTTTTGCGATTTTTAGTTAAAGATATATGACAATAAACTTATTTCGAGTTGTTTTCAAAATTGGATTTGACAAAACGGCTTCGCTTAAACAGTCCATGAATTTTATAGATTTATTTATTTATTTATTTATTTATTTAGTTAGTTATTCAAAATATTGCTTATACTATGCAAATAAGAACATAAGTGATTTTTGAAAGCATCTCTGCTTAAACCTGGATAGAAATCAATATGTATGCAGACTGAATTAGCCAGTTTTAAACAACGTGTTATTGGTTCATTACAAGTGTAGTTTACTCTGCGATATGGTATATGAAATAAATTCCGTGCTCTAAGATCTCGTGAGGGAATGCGAAAACTAATCTGAAGAAGCAATTCAGGACAATTAATGCTACTACATATAATATTCCTTACAAAGATGACGGCAAAATATTTACGACGCATCTTCAAAGTGAGAATACCGAGAAGTAGACATCTTACTTTATATGCCGGCATTTCTATTTTCTAATTTAATCGTGCGATTGCCAATCTCGTGAAACGCCTTTGAACTCGTTCAATTCTATCAGAATGCACTGTGTAAAAAGGATCCCATATAATGCAGCAGTATTCTAATACTGATTTCACAAAAGCATTATATAATGAAATTAAAGAAAAAGGATCGTTAAATTCCTTTGAGTTTCTAGCAATGAAACCCAGCATGGAATTGGCTTTAGAGATCATATAATCAATGTGCCTAGAAAAACTAAGCTTATGATCAAGAATTACTCCTAGATCTTTCATTTCCGTTATTCGTGATAAATTTATATCGCCAAGCTTAAACGGGTAAAATAACGGATTAGAGTTTCTGTGAAAAGTCAAACATTGACATTTTGCAATATTGAGCGGTAATAAGTTATCTCGACACCAAGTAGATAGTCTCTTTACATCTGACTCAAGATCCGCGCATTCGGATGTCAACTTCAAACGAGCAAAAATTTGTATGTCGTCAGCGTACATTAAACACTCAGAAAATTAAAGAATTTTAGGTATTTCATTAACAAACAATAAAAACAGAAGAGGTCCTAAATGACTGCCTTGAGGAACGCCTGAAGTAACCCGGATAACTTCTGAAAGTACATTGTTAATGCGAACATATTGCGTCCGTCCAGTTAGATAGGACTTAAGCCATTTTAAAATATTTGAATGAAAGCCAATTCTTTCCAGTTTGCTTATTAGTAGGTTATGGTGAACCCTATCGAACGCTTTAGAAAAGTCAGTGAAAATAACATCACACTGGTAACCTTATTCAAAGTTATTTAGGACGTAATTACAAAAAATAGTAAGGTTAGTAACAGTTGACTTACCGGTCACGAAACCATGTTGGAATGGATATATAGCCTCTTTTACAAAAAAAGTGAGCCTGTTGTAGACCAATTTCTCAAACAATTTGGGAATCGACGAGATTTTACAAATCGGTCGATAGTTCGATACATCGTTCTTGGACCCTGATTTGTAAATTGGTAGTATAAATGAAATTTTCCATTCGGAAAGAAAATCACCATTTTTGAGCGATTGATTAAAAACTAAAGCAAGAGGAAAGGCTAATGTTTCTGCACATTTTTTTAAAAGAATTGGTGGAAAACCATCAATTCCAGGCTGTTTATCGGTGTTTAAATGACTCAAACCTTCAAAAACTTCCAACACACTTAGCTGAAAACTTCCTATGTTGCTTGAAGAGTCTACTAATTCTAAGTTATTTAAGGTTGGATTAGAAGTGGGAGAGGTATAAACAGATTTAAAAAATTTGGCGAAAAGGTTGCAAATTGTGGGGAGATCGGAGGTAGTATTGCCAAGATAACTAATAGTATTTGGAATACCAGCAGATTTTTTTTACTGTTTATAAACTGCCAAAAGCTTTTACTGTTATTAGTTTTTAATTTTGACTCTTCCTGAAGTATATAAATTTTATAAAAAAATTTATTCAAATGATCAAATTGTTTTTGAAGGCTTCGATATTTATCATAAAGCTCCATATTATGTGGGTTTTTATTAAAAAATTTATAGGCTTTGTTCTTCCTGTTGTTTAGATTTACTAGAGCACTATTAAACCACTTGGGCTTAGAAGATGTTTTAAAATATTCTTTAGGAATGAAAAAATTCATCGCTTCATTGAGCTTACTCGAAAAATAGTTAAAGTTTTTTGATAATTCTGCGTTGTTTAAAACTGACAACCAATCTATATTGTTCAAATAATTAGTAATACTACAAAAATCACCTTTGGAAAAATTAAAATAATAATTGCTATTTTGAGTTGGCTTAAGATAGCTATAAAATTTGAATGTAAGGCTCAGTACATTATGATGGTTTGTATGAAGTACTAATGTTGAATTAACACTGCTAACATGAGCATTTATTTGCCTATCTCCAAAAATAAGATCAAGAAGTCTATTATTATTATTAAAAATACCATTCAATTGGTGCAAATCAAATTCCGCGAAACTATCAACAACTACACTCTCACAATTGCTTGTAATATTAAAAGGTAGCCAGTAATGCTCATCGCCATCATAAATCCAATTTATGTTAGGAAGATTAAAATCACTCATTATTATTACGTGCAGGTTATCTTTTAAGTTACTTAAAATACATTTACAATTATCAATGTGCATTTTATATAAATCAAAAGGACTACCAGGAGGAATATAGCTTACAATTAAGAAAAGTTCATGACTATTATCAACATTTATTTTTATAATTAACTGATCTAAATCCAACATAAAATGCGGCGCTGTTAACTGAGAAGAAGGTAGAATTAATTGCGTTGATAAAAGAACTGTACGTACAGCGATCAGTACTCCACCGCCTCTGCTAAGGCCAGATATTTGAGGGCATCGATCTTTACGAAATACGTTGTACTGCTGAGGTTCAAAAAATTCGGAACTGTGATGATTCGCAGAAAGCCAAGTTTCAGTAAAAACTATTACGTCATGTTGCAACGAGGATGAGAATAACAGAATATTCATGGCTTTGGTTCTTAAGCCACCGACATTGTGATAGCATAATTGAAAATCATATGCAGAAGATGTAGAGTACTTGGGAGAATTTTTTAAGTTATCGCTGGTAGTGAAGGGCCGATTAAGTTTTTTGAAATATTAGAAAACAATTTTATACGGACGTTGTAAGGCCAAATTGAGGCATCCATTACTCTTTTCATTATGTGAGCAGGGAAGCCAAGTTTAAAGTTCATAAAACTTAGTTTGCTGATGTCTGCTTCTTTTTTTGCTAGCCTGAAGCATTTAAAGAGATCAGATGGTAAGCTTAGTTTCGCAGATATATGGCTTATGATACTTTCAGGAATAGTATCGGCACGAAATTTAGACAAGTGTATCCATTTTAATTGAGGAAACTATTATGAGGAAAATATGAGGAAAATATTTGATGTTCTGTTCTGGTGTGTTTTTTTATTGATTATATTAGTAACCACCGAAGAACTTTCAGCAAAGTTGTTATTTACAGAGGTTGAAGCAGAGCGCTGAGTAGCAGGCAATTCTGTAGCACTGACTAAAGGCGCCGGCCCAGCAGGCAGATGATTGTTGTTAATAGCTGAATCACTGAGAGAGTCGTGAACTATGTTAGATTTAAGACTTGAAGCGTAGCTAAGTGCATTAAGAGTGTTTGTTTGAACAGCAGCTGTTGTGACAGTAGCGCTGGGATCAATTACAGCAGTATTAGAAGAAGACGATGAAGAAGAGTGAGAAGAAACTGCAACAGGTGAAGCAAGAGCGCGTGCGCGGGCACGGGTAAATATTCCATTATCTATCTCCGCTAGTTGGACGGGAGATAGAGAAGAGTTGGTTGAAACCGGTTTGTTTTTTTTTTATTTTGAGAAGCACACACTGCAGTAGAGTTTGTTTCGTTTTTTTTAGATTTAGAGCAAAATTCTGAAAACATTGCTTTAAGCTCTTTAACATCATGCACAAGAGCCGAGATCTGCGCGGGAAAGTTAACAGCAGCTTCAAGGCATTTAGAACATTTAAACACTAAGTTTTTTTGTTTAAAAAGACATTCAATGATGTAATTATCGTTTATGTCGATGCAGTTTCTATGAAAGATGTTTGCACAGAAACTACAAGCAATCATCAAGTTTGTTTCACCGTATTGATTACAATTTGATTTTATCATTTTATAAACGTAACTAATGAGATAGCGAACAACGAACGGTCCGAGTGCGAGCGCAGTCAAATTCCCACTGATTATGTGTAAAATTCTTTTGATTGGGAAATGCAAAATATGAAATTAAAAATTTTTAAACATATACAAAAAACTTTTTTTGTGAAGGTATGAAACTGTTTTTTGCTCACCTGAAAAGAAAGCACAGATATCATATTATTATTATTATTGTTAAAAAATTTGGAGATGCCGGGGATCGAACCCGGGGCCTTTCACATGCAAAGCGAACGCTCTACCACTGAGCTACATCCCCTACATAAAATTGCCTCTCACATGTTTGTTGGAAGCAGTACTGCAGTTGTAGTTGTAAAACATCTGCAAAGGCACACGAATCGAGTCGCAATTATTATCGTCAAATTTGCGAGTTGAACGTGTGTAAAAAAAAGCATGCAGTGCTCAGAAGTCAACAGCAGGTGTCTATCCGAGCTAAAAACATGTTAGGTGAGGCTAGTCAACAAAAGCAAAGATTAGATAATAATATAATCATTCATAAAAATACCAACAGAAAAATGTTAGTTAATTGTATAAAATAGATGAAAAAAAAACAAAACAAATACTCTTAGAAAATATTGAAAATATGTTTTCGATGATATTTTCTTGCAGAAAAGTTGAAAATTTTTTTGACTCTTTTGAAAATATAGAGACTTTTTCATATTTGTGTGAAATTATTACAAGTTTTTAAGCAAACTTGACTTAAATATTTGACTCATGTAGTAAGTGAATAGAGTAAACTATTTTTTTTTTGCTGAGTTTATATTTTAGAAATACTTCTCTTCAACCATCTAAATAACTAAAACTTTTATATTGATTTGTTATGTATGCTTGAAAAGAATTTAACTTGTTTACTTTACTTAAAAATACATAGTATCTTAACTTGGCTGAAATCCAATTCAGCTATATGAAGTGTGAAGACAAATTTGCTATGGAGAAAAATTGTCGCAGCAAAGACAACAAGCAGAGTGGCGCAGTGGAAGCGTGCTGGGCCCATAACCCAGAGATCCGAGGATCGAAACCTTGCTCTGCTATAAAGTTGGCAGTTTTTTTTTTATTTACGAAAGTTTTGATTTTATTTCTAATAGTAGGAGAGCTGTTAGACATTTTAGGGTACATGCTTGAGGCACTATGTAAACTTGTACAACAGGTCGGAGCGAATTTCAAAAGTGTATGGCATCGATTTGGCTCAGGGCACATTCGACAGGTATTGTAACAAACACGTAAACAACAATATTTTATTTCGATCAGATTGCTTCTTCTGGCTCCGGTTCGTCCTTAAAATCAGACATTTTCTAAAAACGAATGGTATAAAAAAAAATGGAAGTGGCTCGGCTTGTACAAACATTAAATGGATTGCCCTATTTTGATCACATCTTTCTGTTCTAAGATATCCCTAAAAATTACATAAATTTAAAAAAAAAATATTATATTGCAAAGATTTTTAGATGAAGTTATAGGTACTAGCCCAAATATTTATTATTTGAAAGTTTTTCCGAATCTGCTTATTCCAGAATGTCCTTAAAAATGGCATATTTTTTAAAATCATAAAAATCGTTAAAAATGAGGGCCAAATCAGCTGATAATAGGTTAAACTAAACACGTACAAAATTTCTTTAGGATCTAACCCCAAATACCTACTGCAGAGTGTTGAAAATAATATATTTCTAAAAATAATTTGTATCGCAGTAAACATGATAAGGATCAATAATTACAAGATAGAAAACTGCATATTCAACACTTGATATCGATATAATAATATCTTCCTTTTTCAAAATATTCTTTAACATCACGGTGTCCAAGAAAATTTTATGTTTTTTCAATATTGTATTCATTTTCAAGAGATTTATGATCGCTGATTCCGAATCTGGCATTTTTCTATCTTTATTAGATTTTAGGTTATGTAATTTTGAATGAATAAAATACGAGTTTCTAAGGCTAATTTTTCAACACTGCTTCGATATGTAAAGTGTTATTTAAAGTGGTACATGTATTTTGCAAAAATCACGTGTATTAAAAATCAAGCTTTAAAAAGAAAAAAGTGCTTTCGGCAAAAGGCTCCAAAAAGGAAATGTGCGAAGGACCTATTGTAGGACAGGCTTTTATACTAGTAAATAAATAAAATCATATGGTTTTGTTTTTCTTATTCTTCTTTATGCACTTTTTAATTGCTGTAAAATCAGTAAATAAATTATTTTCAGTGCATTTTTGAAGCGAAGCTTTTTACGCCTCGTTTTGTGATTTGCTTGAGTGAAATCTCAAAAACGACACTTTTTTACATACACCTTTTTCTTAGAATTGTTGTTGCTTGTTGCTTGCGTCTGTTACACCAAGAGAATATAAAATTAAAATATTTCTTTGTATGCCATGAGAATCGAATTTGTAACCCTTCGATTGATAGTCCTATACACTACCAATTGATCCTATATTCTCTTTTGCGTTGGTTGGTTTATTCAATATTAACTGCATTATTCTGTATCACGAAGAAGCATACTAACGATGAGAAAGAAACGAGAAGCAATACAATTTTGTATGGAAAAAAGTATTGCTTCTCGTGTCTTTCTCATCGTTGGTGTGCTTGTTCGTGATACAGAATAATGCAGTAAGTATTGTGACGGTGGTTTTTTCTATTGGCTGAGGTCAGCTCAGCCGTGCCAGGGTCAAATGAAAGACCACGAACTTCCACAAAAATAAGAAAACAGCGCAGATTTCCAGTTAAATTCAATTTCTTTATTTATAACTTCGACTTAATATCAACTTATTAAACTTAATGTAGTGCAGTGTCGTGTGGGTCGGAGTGGGAGTTCGTCGATGACGGTTGAAGGTTACTGTTGATAGTCGAGAGAGAGGGTTTTCGTGGAGCGGTATCGGTGAACGGTAATTGTTAATCGCTGTCGTTAATCGCTGTCGTTAATCGCTGTCGGCAATCGGTGTCGGTAATCGGAAGGCAATCGGTAACAGGAAGGCTAAAAGGAATGCTGCTAAATATTCGAAACAAGAGATAAAAAATAGCAAAGAGGATAGGCAGAAGTCCTGGTCGATGAGTCCAAATGAGGACCCTCCAGGATCTGGCCTATTAATAAGATTCACAAACCAGGAGAATGATTAAAAGGGTGCCGCCTCTGGTGGATGCGAACCAGAACTGGTTTGCTCCAGAGGAAGAAGGCACGCAAAAATAAAAAGTGTGCCGCGTCTGGTAGAAGGCACGCAAAAATAAAAGTGCCGATTCTGGTAGATTGGGAAACTGGGGGCGATGGATCAATGTAACATGTCTGACTGTCTCAACCTGGCGAGGCCAGCATAATCTTTGTGAAATCGCCTCAAGTCGACTCAAACCTCCACGTGGTGTTTCCTGGGCAACGTCAAAACTGACAACCGTTAGTTTGGCGGCTAATCTGAGCGGCGGGCCTCCCTAGGCTTAAAATAGGTTGTGCGTCGGGTTTGAAGCCCACCCGTAAAAACCAATTTCAATGAAAACATATAAGAATAGAAGAAAAATGATCCCCAAATCTGATGACGACTACCGCAAACGAAAAACTGATAATGATTTACGGATATGCACCTGGAATGTCCGAACCCTTAATTGGGAAGGTGCATCTATCCAACTGACTGATGTCTTGGAAAGATACAAAGCTGATATCACTGCTATCCAAGAAATGCGATGGAAGGGACAGGGTTGCATTCGGCATGCACCCTGTGATATCTACTACAGCGGCCGTGCGGAGAAGCACGAGTTTGGATGCGGATTTGTAGTTGGCAAGAGACTACGGCCCCACGTCCTGCGATTCACACCTGTGAACGAACGACTTGCCATAATCCGCATCAAGGTTAGATTCTTCAATATAAGCCTAATATGTGCGCACGCTCCGACAGAAGACAAGGACGATGAGATCAAGGAAATTTTCTATGAGCGCCTTGAAAATGCTTACGAGCACTGCCCCCGCCACGACGTAAAAATCGTGCTTGGTGACTTCAACGCTAAGGTGGGCAAGGAAAATATTTTTGGTCCAACAGTCGGAAAGTTCAGCCTCCACGACAACACCTCCGATAACGGAATGAGGCTGATTGACTTCGCCGCAGCACGAAACATGGTCGTAAGTAGTACTAGATTCAAGCATCTCAATATTCATAAAGCTGTGGAAATTAAATATTTCCACAAGAAATATAATAAAGTTCGTACGTTTGATTGAATAATTTATTAGCTACTGAAAAATTTTGAAATATTTTTATACATTTAAAATATGAAAACTTAATTCTAAAAAATACAAAAAGAACTTAAAAACTAAGTGGTTTTAAAACAAAGTGTTTTACATACAATTGAAACAATATTAAAATGTAATAATAAGATAACACTACATTATTCCCCCTCCAAAGAATTCGGTATTAGTCTTACCGTGTTTGCTAATAAATTAAAATGAACTGTCTTAGCTGATTTATTTGCATTAAAAAGTGTTTTTGAAACATTAATGTTAACGAAAGCTGGCTTAATTCGATCAATATTAACCGTTATAATATTTTTGTTTTTAAGAATTTTAAAAAATTTTGGAGACTTTTCTAATACTTTGAATGGTCCGTCGTATGGCTCTTGAAGTGGTTTTTTAATAGTGTCATTGCGAACAAATACAAACTCACAAGTTTTGAGTGATTCTGGCACAAATTGTTTAAAATTCTGATTATGATGTGAAATATGTGCTTGATTATTAGCAACAATATCTTTAAGTTTGAACAAAGTTTCTGATGGACTGAATTTTTGCTCACTAGGAATGACTAACTGACTTGGCAATCTGAGTGTTTGACCATAAACCATTTCAGCAGGGGATGCTTTAACATCTTCTTTAAACGTGGATCTTAGCCCTAATAGAACTAGTGGTAATTCTGAGTACCAATTGTTTTGGTTATTGCTCGCTATAAGAGAAGCTTTGAGTTGACGATGGAAACGTTCTATCATCCCATTAGCTTGTGGGTGATAAGCTGAAGTTTTGATGTGTTTGCAACCAAATTTGGTAATAAAATTTTTGAATGTAGTTGATGTAAACTGAGGTCCTCGATCAGAAGTAATTTCCAGAGGAACCCCAAAGCGTGATATAAACTCTCTTTGGAACGTGTCAACAATAATATTAGCCCTTGTATCTTTAAGAGGATAAACCTCAGGCCAACGTGTGTTCCTGTCAATTATGGTAAACAAATATCGGTAACCATTTGAAATCGGTAATGGGCCAACCAAGTCAATATGAATATGTTCAAAACGACCGCTCGGAATGTTTATCTTGTGAGGTAGTGTTTTAGTGTGTCTATGTACCTTAGATTTTTGACATCTAATACATTCTTGAGTCCATTTGTTTATTTGTGTGTTCATGTTAGGCCAAAAATATCGTTGTGTGATTAGTCGTCTAGTACCTCTAGTTCCTGGATGTGAAATGTTATGTATTTGATCAAAAACTCTTTTCCGTAGTGTTTGGGGAATGTATGGTCTTGTATTATTTGTAGAATTTTCACACCAAATTTTTATGTTTAAAAACGGAATATCAACTTGTTCAAACTTGTAAGTTGTTTTGTCTGTTATGCTCTTGAGTTCTGTGTCAATGATTTGTTCCTGATGTAATTGTTTGAGATCAAGGTCGGGTGTTCTAACTTCTGTTACCTCGCATCTTGAAAGTGCATCTGCTACTGAGTTGTCTGTACCCTTAATGTGTAATATTGTGTTAGTGAATTGTGCTATGTATTCAAGGTGTCGTGTTTGTCTAGGACTACGTTCGGTTTTAGAAGATAATGCATTAACTAAAGGTTTGTGATCTGTGAAAACTGTAAAAATGTTACCTTCCAGGAAGTGTCGAAAATGTTTAATAGTTAAGTAAATCGCAAGTAATTCTCTGTCAAATGTACTATATTTCGTTTCAGCAGGTGAAAGTTTCTTAGAGAAGAAAGCTATAGGCTCAAGTTTATTGTTATGTTCTTGTTGTAAAACGCCACCTATTGCGGTAATGGATGCATCTACAGCAATCGACAGTTGTGCCTTACTATTAACATGGTTAATAAGTGTTTGCGTGGCAAAACTGTCTTTGATTGTTGTAAATGCATGTAAAGTAGTGTCTGTCCACTGTAAATGTTTGCTTTTAGTTTTCGAAGCTGTTGTTACCATGTCATAAATGGATTCAAGCATGTGTGCGAGTTTAGGAATGCACCTGTGGTAGTAATTTGTCATACCTATAAATTTTTGCATGTGTTTGACTGTTACCGGTTGTGGATAATCTTGAATGCATTTAACACGTTCTTGTGACGGACGTATTCCGTGTTTAGATATGTTGTAGCTAAGAAAGTCAATGTTATCAACTCCGAATACACATTTGTTAGGTTTTATGTTTAAACCGTAATCATTGAGTCTTCTAAAAACTTGCGTTAAATGTTCGAAATGTTGTGTTTCTGTCTCACTAGCAATCAAGATGTCATCTAAGTATACGAAAATAAAATCTAGTCCATGTAGCACTTCATTAATGAACCTCTGGAATGTCTGGGCTGAGTTCCTCAAGCCAAATGGCATACGGAGGAACTCGAACATCCCAAAAGGTGTAGTGATTGCTGTCTTGTGTATGTCGTTAGGTGCCATTGGTATTTGATGATATGCTCTGACTAAATCGAGTTTTGAGTAAATGCATGTATTGTGTAAATTTAAAGAAAAATCATGTATGTGTGGTAATGGATATCGGTCAGGTACTGTAATTGTGTTAAGTCTTCTGTAGTCGCCACATGGTCTCCAATCATTGGGCTCGCGTTTAGGTACTAGGTGTAATGGAGAGGATGTTTGAGAATTTGACGGTCTACAAATACCAGAAGTAACTAAGAACTGAAATTCTTGTTTAGCTACTTTTAACTTTGGCAAGTCTAGACGTCGTGGTCTTGTGTAAGGTAATTGTCCTTCAGTGACAATGTGATGTACAGTGTGATGTTTAATTGGTGCTGTGTAATCGGGTTCTGTTATTAAAGAAGGAAATTTTTTGAGTAATTGTGTATACTTGTTATCTATAGTAAATAATTTAGGTAAAGATGTTTCAGAAAATGCTGAAATTGTATTGACAGATAAATTAGTTAAAGGGTCAACGAGACGTTTATGTTTAAGGTCAATAAGAAGGCCATATTTTGTCAAGAAATCTGCACCTATAATAGGTTTGGAGATGTCAGCTATAATAAATGAAAATGGTAATTCACGTCGTAAATTTAAATTAAGTGTCAATAATTTTTTTCCAAATGTAGAGATTGTTGTGCCATTAGCAGCTTGTAATACCAAATCCGATTTTTTGTTTGAAATTTTGAATTTTGAGGAAGGTAGAACTGATACCTCTGCTCCACTGTCAATAAGAAAATTTAATTTACTAGAGGGGTCAAATACAAAAAGACGACGTGTATGTATGACGGGTCTATTATCAGTCGTCGCGACAACAGAGTCTTTTAGTTTGTTGAATTGTGTTGTGTTATGTTGTGTGGTGAAAAGTTGTCGTTTTGAACAAATGCACATGGTTGCTCACATTTACGTGCGTTTTTACCGAATCTGAAATGGTACTTACATACCCAATTGGAAGGTCGTTGACCTGAAGAGGACCTATAAGACGATCGACGTCTTGAAGTTCCTCTGGAACTAAATCTTCTGGAAATTGGACGACTGAAACGTTGATTCTTAAGTTCATCAACATCAAGCGAGAGTTTTTGAAAACATTCAAAAATTTTAGATGTTTGTTCTGCAAAATGTTTAGTAATATTTGCTATCTCATTAGAATTAGAGATGTGTTTCGATACTTTAAAGTTATTCTTGATTGCAGATACCTCAGATTCTGCTAATACCTCCCACAAGTTATCAGCGAGTAATAACAACTCATCTAATTCCTTATGACCAGATCCTGTCAAAGCAATGTTCAGACTTTTAGGTAGTTTACGTAACCAAAGCTTATAAACTAAGTCTTTGTTGACTGTTGAACCAGCTAAAAGAAGCAAGGATCTGTAAAATTGAGATGGTTTTTGGTCACCCATCTCAGTGTCAGATAGCATCTTATCGAACCGTTTGTTCTCACTTAAAGTATGTCTATTTATCAGAACTTTCTTCAAACCTTCATACAAGTTGGTTGAAGGTGGTTGTTGTATGAAATCTAATACCGTAACTATGACTTCTTGTGGAAGTGCAGTCACAAGATATTCATACTTTGTTTGGTCAGTGGTAATCCCTTTAGATCGAAATTGGAATTCTGCATGAATAAACCATGCATCAGGACTATCAGTCCAGAACTGTGGGAGTTTGACTGACGTTGCATGAACTTCAATGTTAGATGATGAATCATCGAAAGGGTTCAATAAAGGAGGCTCAAAATTAATTAAATGATTATCTCCGTCTCCTGAGGTGGATAACCGAGTAGGAGTACGTTGCATTGTATTGTTTTAAAGAATACTAGCTTTATTACAAATAAATTTCTTAAAATAATATTAATAAAATTGAAGTGTGCCTAGCGTGCAGTGTAGTGCCTACGGTTGTGAAACGATAAGCGCCGGCTTATCGTTTTACATCCGCTAAAAAGCTAATTGTGTAGTGTATATAAATAAATACCAATCCTTAGTCGCTGATTTACTGACGTCGCTGCTTGTTTCTGGCGTCACTGCTTGCTTTGGCGTCGCTGCTTGCGTCGGTGGCGCTGCTTACTTCAGCGTCGCTGTCTGCGTCGGCGTCGTTGCCTGTCTTGGCGTTGCTGCCTGCGTCGGCGTTGTTGCCTGCGTCGGCGTCGCTGCCTGCGTCGGCGTTGCTGCCTGCGTCGGCGTTGCTGCCTGCGTCGGCGTTGCTGCCTGCGTCGGCGTTGCTGCCTGCGTCGGCGTTGCTGCCTGCGTCGGCGTTGCTGCCTGCGTCGGCGTTGCTGCCTGCGTCGGCGTTGCTGCTTGCGTCGGCGTCGCTGCTTGTGTTGGCGTCGCTGCTTGCGTTGGCGTCGCTGCCTGTGTTGGCGTCGCTGCTTGCGTTGGCGTCGCTGTTTGTTTCGACGTTGCTGACTGCGTTGGCGTTGCTGCCTGCGTCGGCGTTGCTGTTTGCGTCGGCGTCGCTGCTTGTGTTGGCGTCGCTGCTTGCGTTGTTAATGTTGTTGCTTTTATTAATGTTGTTGTTGTAGATGTTGTTGTTGTTGCTGCCGACGTTGTTGTTGTTGTTGCTCTTTTCGTTGCGGTTGTGGTTGTTGTTGTTGTTACGGCTGCTGTTATTGTTATTTAGTTGTTTACGCTGCTGCTTTTGTTGTACGCAGTGACCGTGTCTGCTGCGTTTTGGTTGTTGTTGGAGCGTTTGTGGCTGTATTAGTGCGATAGCTGCTTGACGGTACACTAGTATTGGTGCTTAGGTGAGCGTGTGACGACGAGTAGGTGAGAACGTATGAGCTGCTGCTGCTGCTGTGACGACTTGTGCTGGGCTCTTCGGATGAGACTGTTTTTTGAGCGTGTTCGCTGTGCTACGCAGTCATTAAAGAGGTCGTTAGCTGGTTTTGTTGTTTCTGGTTGCGAAGTTGTAGCAGAGATGATGGTTCTGCAGTAATTCTTTTTGTTATTGATAACAATATGTTTTCCAATATGATTGAAAACAGGAACGCAGGATCGAGCAGGATCGCCAATTGTGGAAATTAAATATTTCCACAAGAAATATAATAAAGTTCGTACGTTTGATTGAATAATTTATTAGCTACTGAAAAATTTTGAAATATTTTTATACATTTAAAATATGAAAACTTAATTCTAAAAAATACAAAAAGAACTTAAAAACTAAGTGGTTTTAAAACAAAGTGTTTTACATACAATTGAAACAATATTAAAATGTAATAATAAGATAACACTACAAAGCCACCTGGATGTCCCCTGATCAAAAAACAAAAAATCAAATTGATCACGTTTTGATCGACGGAAGGCACTCTTCCAGTGTATTGGATGTACGCACGATCCGTGGTGCAAACATTGACTCGGATCACTATCTTGTTGCAGCCAAGATCCGTACACGTCTGTGCGCAGCTAAAAATACACGCAACCCTACACAGAGAAAGCTAGACGTCGACAAGCTGCAATCGAAACAGACAGCCGATGCTTTCGGCACTCGACTCTCACTCCTGCTTCAAAGCACTCCTCCAATCGATGATATATGCGCGCAGTGGACACACATTTCCAACTCCATGCGTGCGGCTGCTGAAGAGGTGATTGGCTACCAACGCCCTCGCCGAAACCAGTGGTACGACCAGGAGTGTCGCGACGCCACTGCAGAGAAAGACGCCGCCTACAAAGCCACCCTGCAGTCGGTTGTAACGCGCGCTGCTAAGGAGCGATACAAAGAAAAGAGGAGGGAAGAGAGACATATTTTCAGGCGGAAAAAAAGAGAGGCAGAAAAGCGCGAGCAGGAGAAGATTGAGATGTATGGTGACAGGAATGAGGCCCGAAAATTTTTCGAAAAAATAAGACGCCTTGCCGATGGTTTTAAAACCGGGGCCTCTTCCTGCAAGGATGAAAACGGGAATCTAGTGACAGATGTCCAGAGTACACTGACGTTATGGAGGGAACACTTCTCTAAGCTTCTAAATGGCGACGCTGACAACAATCCCGCCAATAGAGATGATATTCCGGAAACCCCAATTGCGGATGACAGCGTCGAGGTTTCGCTGCCCGACTATGATGAAGTTCTGACAGCTATAGCTCGGCTTAAAAATAACAAAGCCGCGGGAGCTGATGGCTTACCTGCTGAGCTGTTTAAGAACGGAGGCGAAGCTCTACTTAAATGCATTCACGAGCTTCTATGCAGAATATGGTCGGAAGAATGCATTCCGAACGATTGGAATCTCAGTGTGCTCTGTCCAATCCACAAGAAAGGCGATCCCACTATCTGTGCCAATTACCGTGGGATAAGCCTTCTTAATATCGCATATAAGGTCCTGTCGAGCGTTTTATGTGAAAGATTGAAGCCCATTGTAAACGAACTGATCGGACCTTATCAGTGTGGCTTCAGACCTGGAAAGTCCACTATCGACCAGATTTTCACGCTACGACAAATCTTGGAGAAGACTCAAGAAAAACAAGTCGACACCCACCATCTTTTTGTTGACTACAAAGCCGCCTTCGACAGCCCAATAAGGAAGCACCTGTACTCCACCATGTCTGAATTTGGTATTCCTGCAAAACTAATACGACTTTGCAGGATGACACTGAGCAACACCAGCAGCGCAGTTAAAGTCGGGAAGGACCTCTCCCCACCATTTATTACCAAACGAGGTTTCAGACAAGGTGATTCCTTATCGTGCGACTTTTTCAACCTAATGATGGAAAAGATCATCCGAGCTGCTGATCTGAGACGTAGTGGCACAATATTCTACAAGAGTGTTATGCTGCTTGCGTATGCTGATGACATAGATATCATTGGCCATAATACGCGCGAAGTCAGTGCAGCATTTTCCAGATTAGAAAGAGAGTCAAGTCGAATGGGTCTGTCAGTGAATGCAGATAAGACGAAATACTTAGTGTCAACAAACAAACAGTCCCAGCGTCTTGGAACCCACGTTACCGTTGACAATACCTCCTTCGAGGTTGTGAAGAACTTCGTCTATCTAGGATCCAGCATTAATTCAACCAACGACATCAGCATTGAGATCAAACGAAGAATAACTCTTGCCAACAGGTGTTACTTTGGGCTCAGTAGGCAATTGAGAAGCAGAGCCCTCTCTCGACGAACGAAAATCACGCTCTATAAATCGCTCATCATGCCCGTCCTACTTTACGCATCACAAACCTGGACGCTGAGCAGTTTAGATGAAAAGACTTTAGGAGCATTCGAGAGAAAGATTCTTCGTAAGATCTACGGACCAATCTGCGTCAATGGCGAGTACCGAATACGGTGGAATGATGAACTGTATGAGCTGTACGCTGACATCGACATAGTCAAGCGCATTAAAATCGAGCGGCTTCGCTGGCTTGGTCATGTTCAGCGCATGAAAGACGATGCTCCAGTGAAGAAAACATTCGATTCGGTACCCAGCGGCGGTCAACGCAGAAGAGGACGACCGCATCTTCGTTGGAAAGACCAAGTAGAGGACAACCTGACGAAGCTTGGAATTTCCAACTGGCGCCAGCAAGCAAAAGACAGAAATGGCTGGCGCAAATTCTTAGATGAGGCCAAGACCGACATACGGTTGTAGCGCCAACTAAGTAAGTAGTGATTCTGGTAGATGCGAATCATCAGTGATTCGCTCCAGAGTACGACAATAAAAAAAATCAAAAAAGTGTGTCGACTCTGGTAGATGCGAACCAGAGAAGATTTGCTCCAGAGTTCTGCGCACAGAACCGGAGTCTAACTCCTTGAGCTTACCTAACAGTGCACCCTAAACAAGTGCGCGTTGCGCTGCGTTCCCAAGCGCCACGCAACTTTATTTTACGCTTAACCTAAACAAGTGCGCTGCGGAAAGAACTGCTGCTCTCGAACCAGCTCAGTATAATGGTTTAAAAATCTTAAAAAACTTTTAGTATTGTGTAAAAATCTATTAATATTGCAAATACTTCCATTTGCAATTGAGATTAATTAATTAATAGCAGCTGATTGCTCTTTGTTCTAATACTTTGGTTTTATGCAGCCAACTTCACATCCGAACGCACTGTCAAAATTGGAAATTCGATTCATGTTGCGGTAGTCCGGTGCGTGTTTCGGTAGGCTTCATACAAAATGTATGTGCATGAGCCGATTTTGACAGTTAAACCACGCACGCGCTCTTGTTTAGGGTGGACTGTAAAAGGAATGCTGACTTGGTTGGTTTCGTGCCGCCCTTTTATATTATGTGGTGTGAAAACCAGTTAGGAATTATATGTTTGCCGTGTGTATTTGAAGCTACTCTTTTGTGTTATTTTGTCATAAGTAAGTATGTGTGTTTGTGTGTCGTCGGTTTGTTTTATGGTGTCATGAATATGCATGTAGCGTGTGTCTGTATGTATTGTCTTTTAGTGGCGGGTGCAGTAGTAAGGTATTTGTTGTCGCTGTTATTTTGTCATAAGTAAGTATTGTGTGTCGGTATGTTCGACAGCTGCAATTTAATATAGTTATAATGATAATTAAATAGCTTAAGTTATAATATAACAATTATTTAAATTAGTTTAAAGATAAAAATGAATGGTATTTTTAATGTCACATAATGATAATTATATAGCTTAAGTTATAATATAATAATTATTTAAATTAGTTTAAAGATAATAATGGATTGTATTTGTAATGATTGTAACGTCATGTTACAGTATTAACTGAAGATATGTTGCACCAGATAACAATCTTAATATATAAAAGACGAGCATACTTCTCTACATCTATATCGCTCAAACTGTCCTGAAAAATGTTCAGCCTGAAAGTATGCACATAAAAGTCATTGCCATTGATACAGTGCTTTTACAACACGTCCTCCGAAATGTTCAGCCTGAAGTTATGCATATTCTTACAGATGATTTTATGCTATACACAGTGTTGCCAGTATATTTATGTATAATTTCCCACAAACACATGAAAAAAGTTTCTTTTTTTCCCTTTTGCAATTTTGTAAAATCTATAAAATATCTTTCAAACATAACTTTGTTTAGGTATAAAATTGTATGCACAAAAGTTCATTAAAGTATTCAATAACATAGCACATGTTCGTAAACATAAGCATACAAAAATTTTTATAACTGAAAGAATTATAGTATAGAATCTGTTTTAAAAACTATTTGCTCAGAGCTAAGATATAAGAATTTAAAAAAAAAATCTTTTCCATACAAGTGTCGAAAGTAGACTTCGAAGATATTGTCTTTGAAACTGTCGTTGAAGACAACGGAGTAACAATATGTGTTTTTGCTGACCTGTATTTCTAAATTCAGGAGCAAAATAGATCGTATGAAATGTTTGTCAAAACATTTTTTAAATTTTCAAATATATATTAAAAAGCATAAAATTTGGCTTCAAAGACGGATCGATGAAGGGAATGAGGAAGAGTGGAAAGCATAAAGCAAGAGAGCGTGATAGGGCAAACACAAGCAGAGGTGTACTGGTTTTATGCGAACACGTACATTGGTCATTACGTGGATCCCATCCGTCGTCGAAGACATGGCGAAGAATAGTCTTGCAAGTCGTTTGGCTAATTTGTTCAAAATGGTCTTATAGCACAGCTGTAGGATTGGAGCGATCTGTCCTCGAAGACTAAGTGCTGACTTGAAAGACGTCTTCGAAGACGGATACATTCGTTCTCCACTGGGAATTATTTGAAACTTAGTGGATACATTAAAAATATCTAGTATTTTTTTATATTTATTAAATATTTTGTTTAAAGTAACGAAACAATACACATAACAATATATGTACTACTTATATTTATCGACTAATTCTAGAAATTGATATTTCTCAGTATAAAATGATATACAAAGCTTGTTGACAAAACTATCAACACACAAAAAGGTCAGAACAAGAAATATTTTTACGATATTTTGTGAGTTTTTCAACTTCATGTAAAACAAAGTATTATAAAAACTGCTTTGTATGTTAATTTACAATTGAAAATCACCAGAATAATGCTAATAGTTCTCCATTTGTAAATTTCTTTTTATATGTACGACCAAGCAAAATGCTTCCCTTTTTCCCTTTTAGCTCACAAGACTATTGAAAAATCCCTCTAAAAAGGAAATTACCTTCAATCTGGCATCATTGGTTATACACGAGCAGGCTCCATTGAACTGGGAGTAACTTATCACAAGGTACCAATTGTCTGAATGTTTACAAGCACTTAAACAATGTCTTTTTGATAAATATAATTTACGAATGATAAGCGATCCAAACATTTGCACAATACTATTGTACAATACAATATTTGTACAATACTATTTGTACAATACTACTTATACAATATTTGTACAATACTATTTGTACAATATTTGTACAATACTATTTGTACAATATTTGTACAATACTATTGATGCAGTATTTGCTAAATACATCGATGATATGTAATATACGTTTGCTATTTTAGATATCAAAACCAACAATTCCATTAATAAATTTCCATAATAATAATTCAAAACATTTACAAAAAACAATTCAGAATTATGTAACATGTAATCAAATAAAATACTAATGTAATGCAATAAAATGTACTGGTGTGAATATTAACGTGTATTTTTTTAGTTAACTTTTTGATACATAAAGTTTTTGAATTTAAAAATTATTAGATTAAAAAGCCATTAAATTATCATATCTATTAAAATGCGAAAAAGCTTCGCTTCACTCGTTGTACAACGACGCATATGTTTTTTTTTTAGCAATTTTCTGGCTTTTTATAGAAGTCGCTTAAAATGAAATTGAAAAAAAAACATCCAAAACGGTTCGATAGATAACTCAAAATTTATCGCTTCAATTTCAATGAATCTTATTGCATTTTGTTCCTAATTTTGTCCTTTAAGCACCCCACCTAAATTCAAGTAACTATTTCCTTTTATTTTTTAATTGACAAAAAAGCGCTAAAAAATCTATTTTTTCAAAACTTTTTACTCAAACTTTCACCATAATTTCAAAAAACTCCCCGAGGGTTGTTCGTAGGTGGGATGCTCAATTATTGTCCTATACTTTAAAATGACATTTGATTTGTTTGTGTCAGATGCATGGGAAAGACCATATCCATCGAACAGTTTTGGATGCTTTTTTTTCAATTTCTTTTTTAGCGACCTCTATAAAAAGGCAGAAAATTGCTAAAAAAAAATTTATTAAAGTTGTTTTTATGTACTAACCTGTATAAATTTAAAAAAAAATAACTCCTTGTACCTCAAAAAAATGTTTGAAAACATGCTACTGTTTCTCTCTTTTTACACGTATATTATACCTCAAACCATTTTATATTTGCCTTAACAGGTAATTCTGAATATTAAAAAAAATTTACTCATTGTGAGTCGGATTAAAACAATTTCAAGTATGTACAATTGTTTTTACGGAAAACATTTTTTCAAGCTTAGGTCAATTTTTAAAACTCCATTTAAAGTGGTTTCATATTTTTCCAGACATATCATCTAAAAAAATGTTGCCGATTCTTATGACTCTCTATATCATTGGTCCGTATTTTGCCGCTAATAACCAAGACACCTTTTCTTCTACTATCTTCATTTGCCGATTAGCGACAGAATGCAAATCATTTCTACGTACATCCATCATAAAAACAATCCAAGGCAATAGCAAATTTTTTGTTAACCTCTTTATTTGAAAAAATTTTGATTCGCAATATACAATCTATATCTATAAATATAACCTATCTATCTATAACCTCTATCTATATAACCTATATCTATATCTATAACCTATCTTTAGTAATAAAACTAATTTTCTGTTTGTTTGTTAGTTTGTTTGTTTTTTGGCCTTTATACAAATCTAAACGGCTCAACGGATTTCGCTCAAACTAGGTATACATATTAAGTGCATCCCAACTTAAAATGTTACATACTTAGTTTTTGTCACGCCCCCTCTGAAATTTTTCAATTAACGGTAATTTTGTTATTATAAAACTTTTTAGTATCGGAGATTTTTGTGTATTTTTATATAAATTATAAATTTGTTGTTATTTTGACATCAAAAATACTCACATATCTTCAAAATTGGAGAAATTTTCAGTACAACGACTTTTTCATAAAACATCGTTACCTAAGAATGAGAAAAAAACGACATGAAAATCAAAGTTTGGTCTTTCGATGCAAATATCTCCGCTGTCCATTAATATATTTCATTCAATTTTTTTTTGTTCAAAAGTTCAATAAAATCACTTCACAAAAATAGGTTGAACTGTACCGTTAAGTCAGTGTATATATGTTTTATGAGTATGCCAAAAAAGGTCCAAACTATTGACTTTTTACTCAAAAAATGACTCAAAAATTGTTGTTGTTGTAAAAATGAAATCAATTAAAAATTGCTCATCTAGCTACCTTTCATATGACATAGCATTTATTTGAAAAAATTCTTCCAGCTAAGCGCAAAATATATTTTACTTTTTTTGTCATCAAAACAACAAGGGTTTGATTTTTTTTCGCGAAAATTATTTTCTCCAAAATGTTGTTTTTATATTTTTTACAAAAAAATCAAGTCTCAAAAATAATTTATGTGAAAAAATTACCCCAATATCTCTTTCCAATCAAAATTTATGGCTAAAAATCTATTTTTTCATACCAGACTATTAATAAAACTGAGTTTTTTTTTAAAATTCTCTATATAGTTTGAACCTCCCCATTTATCTCTAAGAATGCATTTGTGTGTCTAGAGCATAGATCGGCACTCCATACCACAATTGTGGAAAACCAATTCACACAGACGCTTACGCTCTTTCGTATTTTGCGCTCTTTCGTTCAACCACACAGCGCAAAATATGTTATTTTGTTCATTCGCCTTTGAGCCACCGAAGTAGGCTTGTGCTAAACAGTTCCAGAGACGGAACGGACATGGAACGATTCTTTTGAAGAAAGGAACTAGTTCACGGAAACATGTCCGCGGAACTATCTAGTTCCTTTGCTTATTTGAACTGTATAGACTATTTGGCTTGTCTGCTTGTTGAACTACAGAGGGAATTTGAAGCATGTCCGCGGAACTATTTAGTTCCTTTGTTTATTTGAACTGCAGAACAATTCAATATTTTTTTATTTCTATATTTTTTAATTAAAGAAAAACATTTCTTTAGTTTATATAAAAAATTAACTTCTATCATTTAGTAAATAATTTCAATTAGTAAATAAAGTTCATGTTGCAAATTTATAAAGTTGCTGAAAATCATTTGCAGTTGCATCTTATAGTTCATCAGCTGTAAGCATGTTCGCGGATTTATATAGTTCATCAGCTTTAAGCATGTTCGCGGAACTATATAGTTCATCAGCTTTAAGCATGTTCGCGGAACTATATAGTTCCAGCAGTTCTCTTTATAAGAATGAAAGTAACAAAAGCATGCTCAATGTCATTTCGTGATTGTTCTGTTTCATATGTTAAAAGCAAAAATAAACAGCAATGCTGAACAATGCACACAACTGGAATGACGATATATCATTTTTAATTTGTAATTTGTAAGTGCGAAAGAGATGTTGCTCAATTAAAAAAATGTTATTGCAATCGGAACTGTTTGAACATGCTTAAATCGTACAGATGGAATGATTGGAACTATGTCCGAGACTGAACATAGTTCCATGAACTATGCAGGTCCGGAACGACCCAACTCTACACCGAAGTGAGAACATCGTGCGCAAAATGGAAGCTGAAAATATATGCGAAAAATTTTTCTTATTTAGGAATGCCTTTAATGAAATGCAATGCTTAATTTGTTACACAGCATTCAAAAGTCCACGCGAAGACGCTTTTAAAAGGCATTATGAACATTCTCATAATGAATTAACTAAATTGAATAGAGTTGAAAAATATAGGATTTTTAGGGAAAAAAGAGATTCTGTGTTACAAAAATTCAAGTTATGGCTTTCTGATATGGAAGCAACAGATAATGAAATGAACCATCTGGAAACCCAAAAGAAACTTAAAGTGACATTGTCAACCATAATATCTCTTCATATAGCAAAACATGGCAGACCTTTTACTGACGGAACTTTTATTAAGAACATTTGCACTGATATTTTGAATAAAATAAATTATAAAACTGATGTTGTTCAATCCATTCCCTTCTCCGCGAGAACCATAGCTCGACGTATAGAACAAGTAGCTTTGAAATTTTGAAATTTTGAAAACGGTGAATAACTGCAAATATTTTTCCATATCATTAGATGAGAGCACTGATATTAACGATCTGTGTCAATTAGTAATTTGCATCCGAAGTGTAAGTTCTGATTACGTAGTTTTTGAATCAATGATCTCCATGGAAACATTACATGGAAATGTTACGGGAAAAATTTTGTTTGATATTCTAAATGAAAACGTTTTCTCCAAATTAGATATGAGTAAATTAATTGGAGTGTGTACGGATGGTGCTAGCGTTATGGTTGGTAGAAATGATGGATTTGTGGGTCAATTGATAAAGCACGGGATCGAAATGTCATCTCTTCATTGCATCATCCACCAGGTTGCACTTGCTTCAAAGTTTTTGAGCACATTTCCTGCCATGAAAACAGCAGAGAAAGTTATTAACACAATAAGAGGAGGACATCATTCTCTAACCCATAGGAAATTTGTTCAATTTCTTAAAAATACCGACGCCGAACATTATGACCTGAAAATGTTCACAGAAGTAAGGTGGCTCAGTCGTGGCGATTGCCTTTCCAGGCTTTACGATCTAAGGGATAAAGTAATACAGTTTTTGAAAATCGAAAAAATAGATAATACTAAACTTTTAATAGATGCTTTACAAGGCAATAGCTTTAATTTGGATTTTGCATTTTTAACAGATATAACCAATTTCGTAAATAAGCTAAACCTTCAGCTTCAAGGAAAAAATAAGACTGTTTACAATTCATACAATAGCATTTTTGAATTCAAAACAACACTATTTTTACTTTTAGCTAATATTCAAGAAGAAAACCGAAATAGAAATGATCGATGAACAGCATATTGTAGAATTCTGGAAAACGATTGATGGCAGCTTTTACCCAAAACTAAAAGCAGTTTCTTACAAACTGTTAGCTTTTTATCCTTCCACCTACTTTTGTGAACAAATTTTTTCCGACCTGAAATTCATATGCTCAAAGCAGCGAAATAGATTAACTAATTCTCCTCTAAAAAGCATTCTTTTAATAAGAAACTGCGATAACAAAATTAACATTTCTGAACTTATTAATAACATACCTTTGCCATAGTATGTTTGAAATAGTTTCATTAAATGTCTTTTGTGTGCAAGTGTACAAATTTTAAAATCATATGCAGCATAAATTTTTTCACTGCAGAATATTTGCTCTCACCAACACACACTCAGTTTGAGTTTTGCCGACCTCTGGTCTAGAGCAGCGCTGGGTGCCCCATAGCTCACTGAGCGCTCTCTGAGTGTAACTTTTCACATGTACACAAAAAACAGAAGAGAATATAATTCAGTCGTTTGCTGACTGTGATGCTTTGAAAACCTGTGTCGGAAATTTTATGTACACTCTTAAAAAACCTACTTTTTGATTTGTAGATTCATAATTCTTATGCATATACTTTACTTATTTCGTATTGCCTGTTAAGATTCTTTGCATTATTTTTTCATATTATTTGTATTAATTAATTTTTTTTATGCTTAAATTTTTAAGGTTTTGATTATTCGTATATAATAAAATTTTAGAACATTAAAATAAAAACAAAACAACTAAAAACAATGTTTGAATCTGAATTGGAATGGGATTTCTGTTCCGCAGAGAATTTTTCTGGCGAAGCAGAATGTTTAATTTGCCACTGGAAGTATACTAATACAATTTATTTACTTAGAATAAAATGCTGGAGTAATAATGACATAGAAGAAATAATAAACAATACCGATGATTAAAAATAAAAACAAAATATAAAAAATTAACACATAGAACAGTTTGTGTAGGGATTCAAACATACAAACTTGCAAATCTTGATAATTGTAACAACTATTTCGCTCAGTGTACGCTGTTCCAGAGCGCACTAATACTAACAAGACAAAGTAAAATGTGACTGTGTTAGAATGCCCAGCCTATGGCACAATTACTGACAAGGTAGTAGCGTAGACTAGCTTTTTTCTCACAAGCGGCGATGGGTAGTTGTCAAAATTAGCTGTTTATGCAATTAATCAAAGAAAAGTGAAAAAATAAGCGATGACTTAAACATAGCTAGTCAATTGCAGCAAACTAAAAACATTCCAATAAACTTCGCGAACGAATTAAATGAATCAAAGAAAAGTTAAAAATAAGCACATAGCTATTCAACAGCAGCAAACTACAACTTCTTTAGCTGTTTTTGACAACTACCAATAACCAAAAAACTGTCACGGCTACCTTGTCAAATAATTATACCATGGCCCAGCCCTGGTCTAGACTCTAGAGCAAGGCTCATTTATAAGGTAGTGTCACTTGAGAGAAATGCACTCATTTTCCGCCTTTGCTTGAACTGTCACTGTGGTTTTCTTTGTTCTATGCATTAATTTTCTTGCTTTCTTTTCATCCATTTTGACAGCTCGACCGACCACGCTCTCAAGTGCCATAACCTTATAAATGAGCCTTGGTCTAGAGTAATTACTAACATTTTCGATTATATAAAATCTTCCTTATAGTAATCTACTTACTTTTTGCCTCCCTCCCCACCTCCCTCCTGTTAAATTTGTTTTGTTGTGATGGTTCTAATTTTTCTCACCATTGTGTCACCGTTGTCACTCAGTTCTTTATCAATATATAAACGTTGTATATAAAGGATGTTTTTTATAAAGTGGTACAAATTTAAATCATAATAAAACATAGTTATATATTTTTAATATCAATAAAACGGACTTTATTGGATAGAAAATTTTATGGCATTAACGTTTTAATATGATTTCGGCCATGTGGCCGCCACGGCTGGCTCGTACAAGGCGCAATCTGGAACACCAATTTTCACAAACTTTTCGCAGCATTTGCGGCCGTATCTCGCCGATAACTCTTCGAATGTTGATTTCCAGGTGTTCAGTTGCTTGTGGTTTATCAACGTAGACAAGTGACTTTACATAACGCCAAAGAAAATAATCCAATGGGGTTAAATCACACGATCTTGGGGGCCAATTAATTGGGCCATTTCGTGAAATTATTTTTTCGTCAAGAGTTTCCTTGAGTAAATCAATTGTAGCGCCCGCTGTGTGGCGTGTGGCTCCATCCTGTTGGAACCACATATCAGCAAGATTAATGCCAGCTAATTGAGGTACGAAAAAACTTCGAATCATGTTCCCATACCGTTCACCATTGACAATAACATTCTGACCATCATCGTTTTTGAAGACATATGGGCTAAAGACTCCGCCAGCACATAAAGCGCACCAAACAGTAATTTTCTGCGGATATAATGGTGTTTCGACAAAAGCTTGCGGATTCTCCTCACTCCAAATACGACAATTCTGTTTGTTTACGTACGTACACCCATTCAACCAAAAATGGGCTTCATCGAAAAATAAAATTTTCCATGGAAATTCAAAATCAATATCAATTTGTGCTTCAGCCCATTCGCCGAAACGATGGTCGTTTGGCTTTAATTCCTGCACAAGTTGAATCTTGAAAGGTTTTAAGCCAAAATCTTTTCGTAAAATCTTCCATAAAGTGGAATGACACAACCCCAGTTGCTGAGAACGGCGACGAATTGATTGATAAGGATCATTTTCAATGCTTTCCTGTACAGCGACTACAGATTCTTCAGTGCGCACTGTTCGGCGTCTCACGGGATGCACATTATCAGTAACAGTAAATGTGGTCCGAAAACGATATATTGTTCTTCGAATTAGCAGCTCTGAAGGACGATTATGTACGCCATAAAATGGACGAAGTGCACAATAAGTTTGACAAACAGAACCATTATTTTGATTAAAAATTTCCACAATTTGCACGCGCTGCTCTGGTGTAAGTCAATTAATAATGAAATGTCAAAGCAAATTAAGCAAAAAACATTTATCAGCTGTTAAATGTGTGGTCAAATAAAGCAGTGATGCCAACTTGAAGTTGTATCACTCTATAAAAAACACCCTTAATATCACTATTTCATCGAAAAGATGACTGTGAATAAGAATGCTGTAAAAGCTAATTTTTTAGTGTTTAATATTATTGAAAGTCAAATTTTCACGCCAATTAAATGTACCGACACATAAAAGACAGCGCAATTTTGACATTTTAACTCTCCAATCATGGTTGAAAGCTTGGCTGGAATGAACACATTTTTAGGTTCAGTAGCGTACTAGCCGAAAGTATGCTGGAAAATGTTATAAATTAGAAGTAAGCACTGCATTACCAACGCGGTTTCAATATTTTAGAAATGTCGATAACTGTTACTCAATTTATGTGGTGTGCAAATTTATCTAAACACTGCTTTATCGACACAATTTAGTTTAGGTCACATTTAGATCAATTCGCACACAGCCTAAATGCAACTTAAACTAAATTGGGTCGCTAAGGCAGTCCTTCCTAAATAATTTAGGAAATTATCGAGCTACTTAAGTGCTTCCTAAATTAGGAAGCACTGCCTTATCGACAGTATTTGGTTTAGGTCGCATTTAGATCAATTCGCAAACAGCTTAAAATTGCAGTAAAAAACATAATGGCACTTCTTGCACTGTTCTTGCAGTTTTTGCAACTGGATTTATGTCGATCAACTGTTTATGTCGATAATATTATCACAGGTTGCTGTATATACTATAATTGGAAGTTAAAAAGCGACTGCTTTCTTAATTTACACCTTTTTGCTAACTTACATTGAGAAACAATTGAGATTGCTAATTTACATCTTTTTGCTAACTTACATTGAGAAACGTAAAATTTTTCGCATAAAAAAGGAATTCTGAAGATTTAAGAAATTGCATCAACTATCAGACTAAGTTTATTTTATTTTTTATTTTAGACACATTATTTTCCAATTGGAAAAACTACTAAAAGATTTAGAAAGATTGGTGTCCATTTTCCTTTTATTTACAAATTTAATTTCCATAAGTGAAGTGCAAGTAACATGTTATTTATTAATATTTTTATAGTGGTCTCAAACTTAAATTCAACATGTTTTTCCAAAATTTAAAAAAACATTTAATCTAGAAGTGTATATTGAATTGTTTATATAAATTACTCTCGAGTAACACCGGGTATATCAGCTAGTAAAAAAAAATTAAGTTACTTGAATTTTGAAAATTTTTTTATGGAAATAAAATAAAAAAATTTGAAAAATTGAGTCTTCTTTTTTGAAAATTCTACTAACACGTCCGTTACTGTGCGATCACTGTGTATGCTAAGAGATGCACATCCGTTCAAACGGATCTCGCCCATTGAATTACGGTGGTATATTTTAAGAAAATTTAGGGATGAGAACGATATCTCATTTATCTCAAACAAATAAAATTTTAGAGACAGAAAAACTTTTACATAAGCTCCCTAAGTCTTTAAAACTAAAAATTCAAAAAATTACTAAAACGGTTGACTTAAAACTTTTCCTCAGAATTCTGAAAAATGTTAGTCAACTTTTTATAAGTCATGACAAATTTCAAACATTTTTCAAAAATTAAACCAGGATTAGACTCATTTCCTTAATTCGAAAGGTAATTGCTTAAAAACTATTTACAATAAAAGAGTCACAATGAAAGGAGCAGACAATTTTATTTACAAAAACTTTTGTGTGCCGTAAAGAAAATGCAGAACTTACAATAAGCTCTATTTGCATATTTGGAGTGAGCCAACCAGCGACAACGCAACTTCAGTATATGATTTGTTAAGTTTTTTTTAGAAAGTATTAAAGTAATTCAGTGAAATAATAATTTAGATGCATTAATTTTTCTTAAATATTTGACACTCTGGGTGTGGGGGGTTTGAACCCCGAAAAATCCCTCTTGGCTACGACCCTGACTAAGAGTAATATTTAAAGTTATAAACACAAAAATACTTTTAATCTCGCTGACACATTTCCTTTTTAGTTTCTTTAAATTATTGCATTGTTGACACAAAAATTCTCTTATTCAGTTCTTTTAAATGCTTGCATTGTTAAAGTTACGACTTCTTTTTTCTTTCTTATTTTATATACCATGTTGTTTAATTGACAGCTTTAGCTCTTATAACAACAGTAGAAATTGTTGAATCTATTGACAACTCAATCGCTGTAATATTAAAGAACTGGTGTTCTTGAGCACAAAGCAAATGTGAAAAGTACTTAGAATTAAGTCGGAATTTGTCCAATGTACGGGTTTTTTTTCGGTGTATTACAACTTTAAATTCAAGAACATTCCACACTAGATACTTTGAACCAACTTCCATATTGAAATTTTAAGCATTCATTTTTTATATTATTTTGCATGTTCCATAAAATAAATTTGCATTTATTATAAAAACTTTGTATTCATATCAGATTAGAGAAAAAGGTGGACGTTATACAACAAATGCTTGTGCAGTTGCCAAAAAAAAAAAATAAGAAATAATCAAAATGTTGAATAAAACATTAAACATTTAAATTAAAATATAAGACTCAAGAAAATTAAAACGCTTACAGCTGACAAAAATTTATTGAAGCTATTTTATCGCAGCTAAACTCTGACTTAGTGTCCCTGGATTGAATTTTTTTCATAAGCTTATGGCGGGCTGGCAATTGTTTATTTTCCTAATCACGAATTTTTGTTCAATTTTGGCTTGTTTGTTTATGTTTTTCTTTCTCAGACGTGGGAAGACAAGAATGAAAAAAAGTACTCACTGAATAGCTTAGACTGTTTATTTTGAGTAGAGACATATCTCATTTTAATGAGAAACCTGCGCTAAAGTGCGTTGGTTTTCTCGTGCGTAGTTCTCAAAAAAAAAAAAAATTCCACCTTAATGCAACATTTTTTACAAATGCAAATTTAAGGTATTTTTTGTTAAAACTTCTTGCTTTTAAATAAGATTTTAGCCAATTTTTAGAACAAAGGTGAAGCGTCAACAACAGGCTACAAGCACAATAGCAAGAGGGGAAAAAAGACGAACAAAAATAAATACATGCCTCTTCGAATTAAATCCCCATACAAAACTAGGGATTAACATAAATAAAAGCATCATTAAGCCAGCGTAGAAGCAGTCGCCCGAATCCAAACGGAACGTCGAAGCATCCTTTGGAACGAAGGATGCGATGAACAACCACAGCTGGCATGCTTTGCGTTGAAGTTATTTTGGTTAACAACATTAAGTCTATAATCAATAAATGTTCAGAAGAATGAATTAAATCATATAACATTTAAGCTAAGGAATTCATTGTTTGACATAATCCACTTTATTGTTTACACAAACGAAGAAACATTCATTTGAATTCATAGGGGAAAAAATTAGTTACATTAATGATTTCAATGTGTGTATCAACGCCTTTTAGTTTTTACTTTTTTAACACACAGTTGTGGCCATTATTCAGAATTTGCAAAAAAAAAAAATAAATAATAATAAATTATATCTTTTCAATTCGCCATTTTTTTTTATCCAACACATGTTTGTGTAAATGTGTTGCTGATGCGACACTGGTCAGCTATGTTTATCGCTACAATCGTAGTGAATGAGTTGGTTGCGGTGTGATTGTTGGTTGCATTCTTCGTCAAACTGTCAATCAATCGCAATGATTGAGCATTTATGCAAATTGGTGAAGCGAAAACAGAACCAACACAAACACAGGTCGCGAAGTGTTGATGCATCAATTGAAAAATGGCGGAAATGAACAGAGCACAATTGAGTTGTTTTTGGCATTTATTTTAATCGCATGTTCGACTGCGAAAATTGGACAGCATTAAAGTTTACTTTAAGATGTATGTAAAAAAAAGTTAAACAAGCTGTCAAAAGTATGTTTGTTAAGCAAGCTCTGGCCATTTTAATTTTTATTAAAAATATACAATGTGCTGAATTGCGCCCGATATGTGCTATAATATGATGCATTTAAAAAAAAAATTATTCTTAGTAACATAATTTTAATGAGAGACTCGTTTTAATAAGACTCGTTTTAATAAGACTGGATATTGTGCCGTGAAGTGCTTAATTTGTGCTACAATGTGGCATAGCAAGAAAAAGGGTTGGTATCTTGAAAAATGCAGGAATGCTCTGAAAATATGCGATTGCACACTGCAGCTCAATTTGAGCACTCATAGCCACATAACACTGCTTTACAGCTGAAAAATACCAAGAACGGCATATATGTGGGTATGTTTATTTCAACCTCCTGAACACAAATATAACTTTAATTTTTTTCTAATTTGTGAAGTTTCTTAGATAACGGTACTTTTGTGGTTTTCATGACATGACTTCATTTGCTGCGTAAACTGTCTGTTTGATTCAAGGAAAAAGCATACTGTTAGGTATGTTAGTAAGAAATAATTCGTTATTCCTGCAATCTTCAAAAGAAAATTTCTACTTGATTCAAGCAAATATTTGCTAAGTTACTTTAAATTGGAATAGCAAATTTTGATAGGTTTTTGCTGAAATCTAGCATAATTTTGAAGTGGCTGATATTCAAGCGAAAGTTTTGGTTAGCCACAATCATGGTAGAACTAGTGAAGGTATATGCATTTCAGACTGCTCTCTTTTTGTCATAGCCAGAATTGTCAAACTCAAGCATTTTGCTAGTCTTGCCTATTTTTGATTTCTTATCGCATTCTCATCGTCCTTGCATCTACCTTCTCTAATTCTACTATGGCCACAATACAAAGTTAGCAATCAGTTTTCTCCGTGTACGAATGTAATGAATGAAATTACGAAGTAGTTCGTACGAAAAATTTGCAAATATTATTATTTATATGTACACAATCATTCGAACAATGCACTTATACGAATTGTTTTATATATGTTTATGGATATTATTGGCATATAAAATGAATATATTCGTAGATACCCGAAAGATTCGTACACATTATTGGTAGAATGTACGAATTATTATATGAGTTTAAAAAATTTAAAACCAAAATTGTTCAGCTTAGCTTGTCGAACAAGTACATTATATAAGGAATTGTATAATTGTCAAGTGACTGTAGCCTACTGGTAGAGTGAGTGACCCGTAAGCTAAAGAGCCGAGGTTCAAACTCCAGCTCAGACAGAATGTTTTTTTCGTTATTAGATATTATGGTCATTCGTAACTGTAACAAATGTATTCGTACAATATACATTTGTTTTTGTACGAATACGAATAAAATATTCGTAATATGTACTAAAATGCGTCGATTCTACGAATCCTCATCGTAGCTGTAAACTACGAATAAAATTCGTGGAATGGACACAGTTATTATTATTTTTTAAACAAAAATATTTTGAGCGCGGTTGTGCCGTTGAACTTCATAGTCCATGTGTTCCCTGCACTCTGATTACAGTCAATAGACTGAACTGCATCTTTTGTCGTTCTTTGCTCAGCACTCATTACTCATGTCGCCCTCTCCCATGGTAAAGGCCCAGTTATAATAGACGTAATGTAAAGTAACGTAATGTTGTCAACTGTCATCGTGACGGGACGTAATGTAAGAAAACGTTGTAGCAATTATAATAGGCAGTAGCCAGGCAGTTGTTTGTCGTAGATAATTGCACGTTCCCGTACAAGTACAATTAAAACTTCGTCATCCATAGCTGTGGATACATAAAACTATCACCTTAATAACGAAAACTCAACAAAAAGTGTAGTTCAACAATATAAAATAGCGCAATTATCGAATCTAACCTCAATGTTTAGTTGTTCTTTGAACAGACGTAATGTAAAGTATCGTCGAAATCGAAATCGAACGGATCTTTACGTCCCGTTAAATTACGTTACGTGTATTATAATCACTTGTATAAGAAAGTATTGTTTGAAACAATAAGTGAAAGAACACACTGCTCAATTGACATTAGACCACATTAAGTTACGTCTATTATAACTGGACCGTAACGCGCCAACTGCGTGGTAACAACAGAAGCGAGGGATCTGCGAATTTGGGAGGCAACAACTCTAGCTCACTCCCAGCTCTTCTTAGTCCTTTGGAAGAGCGGCTAAAAACAAATGCCAGAGAAGAGCTCAAAAACTTAGAGGATCGTCTTCGGCTGCATACAGAGACCATATTTAACCGCTTTTCAGCCGATATTGCCAACAGGTTTGCCAAATTAGAGAGTGCAGTGGCGCTGACTCAAGAGCGCTTGAGTGAAAAATTTATTACCTACGACAACAAAATTTTTCTGCTCGAAGGCCAGCTCAGTGCACTCACCACACGCTGCGACGAGCTTACTGAGCTTATCACAAAAAACAACTCAAGCACCAGTGGATTTAGCAGCAACAACATCTACAGCAGCAACAACGGTCCCGATTATACTGCAGACGTGGATCTTTTTGGAGTACTAAACTCACCAGGCTAGAACCTGAAGAGTTTATTTAATCTTATTTGTCGTGCCATAGATTTCCACTCACCTTAAATAAGAGATATTTTTCGAATGAAGGCAAAAGAAAATAACATTAACCCTGTAGTGGTGGTTAAATTTTATACACCATATGATCGTAATCGTGTCCTAAAGGCATTTGGGGATTATCGTAGGCTATACAAAAAAGCATTTAATCTACGTGAAGCTGGTATCGACTCTGACAACAATGTCTATATACACGAGAGCCTCACTATCGAAAACCGAAGACTACTATAAGCGGCGATTGCCTTTAAGCGCCAAAGAAGAATATCCAACGCATTTGCTCGTCGTGGTGTCATCTGCATCAAGCTTTTTAAATACGCTGATTGCATCAAAATCACCAACTCCGATGAACTTCAACAAATTGTTTATGCTAGTGAGAATGGAAAAGGTATCTTCTAGTGCAGCTGCCTTATTTATACAATTATATATATTTATGCTTTTTGATCAAATATCTTTTGTATCCGATCACGATCTAATTTTTTGTACATTAAATATCAGAACTTCGCCCGCTGGACCTGCAATTCTTTTTACGTATCGTGATTTTAAGTCTATTGCTAATAACTCTTTGCATCAGAATTTGGCTTTAATTAATTGGTCAGATAGCGGGTTTTTACAATCAGTGTATGAAAAGTTAAATTTTTTCATTGACATTATTAATAATCTTTTTAATATGCACATTCCCTTGCGCACGCGTCAAGTCATAAATAGTAATAGTCACGCGGTCTGTTAAAGCAGCTTTCAAAAACCGTAGCAAAACATATTGTAAATGGAAGCGCAACCCCACTACCACCTTGAACTGGAATGAGCACAAAAAAGTCAGGAATGATGCCACATCCGCTGTTAGGCGGTCCAAATCAGAATATTTTATGTTCAAACTTAATCCTACGCTACCCTCCAAGCAGTTAAGGGCAAACTTATAAGGTATCGGTATATGCAGCAAAAACTCTGTAGCTTGCGATCTAGACCCCAATCAGTTGAATGATTATTTTGTCACTAATTCTGCATCAACTGAAACTCAACAAACTGATGATAATAATAATAGTTTTGATCTTGAGTCTTCGAATGCATTTCGGTTTAATGCTGTAAGTGAATTGAATTTAGCTAACTGTATAAAGAAAATAAAATCGAATGCATCTGGGGAAGATGGAATCTCCATTAGGTTTATAAAGCTTATTTTACCACTTGTTTTTAGTCTGCTCGCCCATATAATAAATCACTGCTTTATCACCTCGTGCTATCCTGAGATTTGGAAAGTGGCGACTATTATTCCTATAACAAAAAAGCCCAATGCTTCCAACCCATGCGAGTTCCGTCCAATAATAAGTTCCGCCTCTTGTCTTCGGTTTCTGAAATATGTGAATCGCTCATGGCGCAACAGATATCCCATAATTTAAGTCTTTTTAACCTCATGTTGCATCACCAGTCTGGTTTTCGGCCTGCGCACAGCTGTTCCACTGCTGTGGTCAAAATACTGGATGATATAAGAGTACATTTCGATAATGCTGACTTGACATTGCTCTGCTTGCTGGATTTCTCCAAAATATTCGACACCGTCAGCCACTCTATTCTCTGCAAAAAATTAGCTCAAAATTTTCAATTTTCAAAATCTGCGGTCCGTTTGCTAAGGAACTATCTAGTAGGTAGGTCTCAAAGAGTGCGTGTGGGCCAACATTTTTCTATGCTAAAAAGCACTACTAGCGGAGTACCCCAAGGATCTGTTCTTGGGCCATTACTATTTACAATGTTCATAAATGATATTTTCAGCAAGTGCCAACACGTCACTATGCATGCATATGCAGATGATCTCCAATTGTACTTATCCAGACCAATCGGCCTGGTTGAAGATCTATCTATGTGCTAGAGTTAACGAGGACTTAGCTTTGGTGTCTAAATGGGCATATGAGAATATGCTCACCTTGAACCCCACGAAATCATTTGTTTTGCCTATATCTAAAACTCCATATTACCATGATGATTTGCCTCCAATTTTACTTAATACCGTTAAACTGAAACTTGTAAGTAGGCCACAAATCTTGGTTTTCAAATAAATTCATTCCTTGCCTGCGATGATCACATCAACTCATGCGTAAATAAAGTATATTATCTTCTACGTAATCTCCGAATGACATCCGGTTTTGTGCCAGTTGAAACAAAAAGAAAACTTGTATTGCAGTTGATTATGCCGATCATAACATACTCTGAGGTCGTGTACTGCAAACTTTACTCTCGGTGCCTACATAAGCTCCTGGTAGCTTTTAATAATACAGCTCGCTTTGTATACGGTCTTAGAAAGTTTGATCATATCTCTGTCAATTGTAAAAATTTACTTGGTCGTGACTTACCTAGTTACCTTGAAGCTTTTGCATATTCCTACACCGAATTATCTATACACGTAGTCCTACATATCTTTTTGATAAGTTGAAGTTTTGCAGGTCAAGTAGAAATATGAACCTCATTATCCCTAGATACAATTTCCTTAACTCCAGTAGATTTTTTTTCGTCAGTGTCATTAGGTAATGGAGCTCATTACCTAATAGTATTAAAAGCGTTTCTAATAAAATTAACTTTAAGCATTCAATTTTCAAACACTTTTATTAACTTCAAATTTCTCTCCTTACTCTTTCTTATTCTTCTGTTACTCTCTAATTACTTTTTAAGGAATAATTATTCATTGTTTAAATTTTAGTCTTTTTAAGTTATATTGTTATTGATAGCATTATGTAACATTAATTTGCATTTCGTGTCTTAAATGTTTTTATATCCAATGTTAATTCGGCATGCAAAAGAATATTCTTATATGTCAACAAGTTTTTTAAATTAAAAAAAAAATAAAAATAAAAAAATAAATTTTTTAGTGTAGTTAGTAGGATAAGGACACATCGGATAAATCCAAGAATAGTGGACGGATTTGCATTTTTTTTCCTAAATGATTACTATAATAATGCTTACCATTTTGAGTAGTGCGTACTACCACCATTCTTTGAAATCACTTCAAAAACACGACTGGGTATTGAATCGTAAAGTGGTTTCAAGTATTTTAGGTTAAATTTATCGCATACCATTGTGATGGAATCAATGAAATAATTTTTGCTGTCGAACTGTATTCTATTTTCGTATACTTTCCTCGAAAGCCAACCTCACACATTTCCACCACGTTTAGGCCAGGTGAATAAGGGGGTCATTTCAAGACCTCAACATTTTGCTTTTGAATCCAGGTTTTAACGAGTCTTGCTGTGTGAATTGGGGCATTGTCATGTTGGTATGTCCAATCAAGTATTCTATACAAATTATGAAATTGTGGGAAAGCCACTTAAAGTACGTTTTCGTATGTTTGTTCAGTATTTTTTACATTTTCGAAAACCAGGTCGACTGTTCGAAACTAGGAAATGTCGCCCTATAGATACTGTTACACCACCCTCTCAGCTATGATGTCTATCTAAAAACTGTTCTTCTCTTCTTAAATCATGAAAATAATTATTTGGCCATCAATGTAGAGACGTCTAAATTGATTTTTTTATACGAGAAAACAACTCTTCTCCACTGAGTCAACTAAAAGTTGAAGAAAGTAATTGACGAAGTTGGAGCCAGACTGATCAAAGCGGCATTTTTATCAAAAATGATATTATTACACAATGTCATAAAAAACTCATAATTCTTCCATGCCAAACTTATGTAATTACTCCTCAACGGTTTCCTTCTTCAGAAATCGCAACATCTCACTATAGAATTAGTGCGGTCTGCAAAGTAAAGGCATGCCATACTGATCTAAGTAATGAAGTGCACTTAGATCATTATGGTCCCAATTTTATCAGAGTTGTTACCGTTTATGGAAAACCAAAGTGATCTAAGTGCAATAAAGAAACCATACATTATCGTGTTTATTACCAATTTTCTTTATATCATATCTATGTTTATATACTTAGGGTATTCCCTTAATACTTTTTCAACTGCTGCAGATACTACAATTTTAACATAACACAAAGAAATCCCTAACAGAACTGTCAAACTGCACATTTACGCATGTGGCATGTGTAAACGCTGGGTTAGGCTTGCGATTATCTATTGTCTTATTCATAAATATTTTAATTGAAAAAGTGTTACGCTGGAAGAATTGTGAATATTATGACATTACAATCTTCACCTCGGTCATCTGCATCAACTTCATCTACGAATGGAGATTTTTCAAGTGATCATTCTTCTTACCATCCAGACAAAAATTAAGAAAGTTCCACAGAATTAGAAAGCAATGATGGTATTATGTATGTTCTGCTTTTGCGCTTCTGGTGTGGGTTACAGCTGATGCTATTATTTACAAATAATGAAGAAGTCACAGCAAATCCAGATGGTTTTATTGGTAATTTGTGGGAAATAGACAATCCAGATTTCGATGATTGTGTCAGAGGAAGAAAAACAGTTCGAAATTTCGACAAATGGGCCAAAAATATAAGGAAGCGAAATAGAACAGCAGGCAAAGAATAAACCAATGTACGAGGAAATGTTGTGCCGGCCAAACAATTTACACCAGTTGTATATAACTGTAGGTTCAAATGCAGTGAGCAGGTTTCATTTGAAAACAAAAAAGCAGCACACGAAATATTTTACCGGCTCACTTCATGGGACGCTCAAACAACATGGCTGGGCAGTGTTGTAAAAGTTTTAAAACCAAAACACCGTAAAGAAAAACAACCTGCTCCTAGCCGCATAAATTATGTACGCCAATTCATGCTATTTCATAAAAGAGTATGCAAAAGTTTCTTTTTAAAAGTCATGCAAATATCTAACAAGAGATTAGATTATGCATTGAGGTATAAAAAATCTGTTTCTGGAATTGCGGAAAGGGACAAGAGAGGACGACATGTACCTTCTAATAAGCTATCTGATGAAAAGTTGAGATGGATTAGGGACCATATTAACAGCTTCCCAAAATATGTAAGTCACTATGGAGAAAGACGATCAACCCGCCAATATTTACGCCCAGACCTTTCAATCAACAAAATGTATGAACTTTTTAAGGCAAAATGCGAGTCAGAAGGAAAACCAATATTAAAAAAAAGTAGCTACGTCAAAACATTTACAACCGAGTTGAATTTACACTTTTATATACCTAAGGCAGATACTTGTTAAACCTGTGATATGCTCGATATCTCAATAAAATCTGAAGAAGACCTACAAAAATGCATAGCTTTAAGAAAGCAAAAACATGAGCATATTGAACTTGCCGGCAAAGTACGCAACATATTAAATGACTGTAAAGGTAGAGTGAAAACTGGTGGAGAGAAGGAGTGAAAGGAGAAAGAAGGAGTGAAAACTAGAACTAACCCTGCCTCTTCCTTATTTGAACACTGGAGAAGTTTATTATTTAAGACAACTGCAAATGCTTAACTTTGGGATTCATGCTTATACAAAGGAAGGAGAAAAAAATCTTAATGAATATGTGGCCAGAATATTGTGGGGCTCTCAAGAAATTATGTCCACACTTCACTACTTTCTTGAAGATTCCGTGCCAGACACCGTCAAATCTCTGTGTTTTTTAGCGACTGTTGACCAGAGTCAAAACAGAAACTGGAATGTTTTGCACTTTATGATGTTTCTGGTTAATAAATCGCCATATCTACAATAGAAACGATCACCATACACTATCTCGTCAGTGGCCATACTTACCTGCCTAACGACACCGACTTCTCTTTTATAAGTCGAGAACAAAAAAAGAAGTCTGATATCTATACACCAGAAGATTGGATGAAGCTCGTCCGTGACTGCAGAAAGCAAAAACCCTTTGAAGTACGAGATATGAAAAATAAATTTCTTGATTTTGAAAGCCTCACAGGACTATTTAAAGGGTATCACACTATATTAAGAGAAGGCGCAAAAATTTCCAAGATGCGAAAGATAAAGTTTTGTAAAGATTCAAGTTTAATCAATTACAATGATAATTACACGGAAAAATATGAAACGGTTGATCTGAAACCAAATGATATGGATGCCGAAACTTTTTTTTAAACCTGAAGAATTATGCACCGGAATAAGCCCCCTCAACCAGACTAATATCGTATCAAAAAATGCGAGATATAAGAAAAATTATAAAATTCGTGCCTCCCATCCATCATAAGTTTTACTTGACATTACCACATGCTCCCAGAAGCAGTGGCAATCAGGAAGCACTAGGTGATGAAAACTTATTACCTGCCGTGATAGGTGATGATTAAGATGTGGTTTATCTTATGACGCCAAAGTACATTGTTTTTCCTGTACCTACATTTTTAATATATTTTTCAAATTTGTGTAATGCCATAGTGATCTAAGTAATTTGTTCTTAGCAAAAATAAGAATATTTGCTTTATTAAATAAACTATATAGATAAAACTTGGTCATAATATATTTCATAGTCATCAGAAGTACATTTACCCCATAGGTATCTCACAACACCGCGTAACGCGTTTCCTTAATTTCCTCAGAAACTTAATTTTGTGCCGTAGATCAGTCTGGCTCCAACGTCGTCAATTATTTAAAACAAGTGCCTTTTTGTTAAGTGTTACTGCTCCTGATGATGACTAAAAATTTTAGTCGAAATATCGAAAAATAAATAAAAACTCTAAAACTGAAATTAATAATATTTATATGCCAAATTTCGATCCGCATTTTAGTTTTTGTTTTTAAAGATAAATAAAAGAACTACAACAGTGATATAAGCAAAATAACAAAAGAAATCACAAATTTTTACATATCTTTATTAGCATTTCTTCATATTTTAAGCTAATCAAGTCCGAACTTAAAATTGTATGGCAAATCTTATAACCCGCGCGCATCCTTCATGAAAGTGGTGCTGTGCACAAATGAACACTAGTTGAAAATTCATGAAAAAAAAAATAACATTCAGCTAAATTTAATCAACATCAATGTGGTGATAAACTATCCCTCTCACTCCACTCATCTCATTATTCTTCTTCCTGTCGTGCATGCCATTCATCGTGCACTACCGTTTCACATTTCCGCTTTTTATTCAGTCGCAAGCATGTATTGCTCTTCGACAGCGCTTTTTCACTGACACTTTTGCAATGATTGCATGCAGTGTAAAATCCTTTCTGATGCGATAATTCATTGCGCAAGTGTGAAGCACAAATTAAGGATATCACACAGCATCTGCTCAACGTGAATTACAATCTTACAAACATACGTTGTGCGATTGAGTGGATTCTGTCGGATTGCATTTGTCGCTATTGACATTCTGTAATCTTCGGTCGATGCTGCTGGTGTGGTGTTGGCTAGTAAGAAGAAATCATGATAATGCAATGCGAAAGCATGCCAAGCTTAAAGTGTCATGTGTGCATTGGCCATCAGTTTGTCAAGAACAAAATCTACGATTTGCATTACAAAGATGAAAAAAAATGTGTAAATTGCATTTTAAAGATTTGCATTTTCCGATTTTTTGTTGCCATATTTATAACGCAGAACAAAAATTATCCAAAAAAATTAAAAAATGCAACAGTTTGAAAAAGAGAGTTTTCCTTCAAAACTCGAAAACGTTAAGCATATTTAGTTCTTTTCAGAACATAATTTGTAAAAAAAAATATTTATAGTATTTTAAAAATCGTTATATAGAAATGAGATGCTTTCTGAACAGCAACAAAATGCAATAAAGAGGAATTTTTTGATCACATTATTTTGCACAACAAACCATATGCAAAAATTCTTCGCTGTACATAATTTATGGCCTCCAGTTTCGGTATAAACTGAGCTTTCTGAGTACAGATACAATTTAATATACAAAAATAAATTGTCTATTTAATTTCATACGTGTCTCTGACCCATCTTTAACTCACCAAATTGGGAGTTATATCACTTGAGGATGAAAATTGATATTTGCTAAAGGACACTTAAACAATTTTATTACAAATATTTTCGAACAAAAATTAATATAAAAATTCTTTTGCAGTATTTTTATGCTGAAAGCAATCGAAAACATCCAAAACAATTATATTTAATGACGCAGTTTACTCTTTAATGCTGGGTATACAACCGCAAAGAACATCCTTTGATGTTTTTTTTTAATATTTATTTTATTATTATTTACCCGTCGAGTTCGTCAGCAGTACAAACAACGCAATAGTTGTTTCAAATTAAATACGTCAATAACGGTAACGGCTTTCAATGATGCACATCGTTGTAAAATAATATTTCATAAGTATAAAGAACAGCTTTAAAGAATAATCGATTGCGTAGATAACGCATATTTTCGATAAAAGATAGTGATAACAATTGAATTTCATGATAACCCAATGTGCACAAAAACGGATGCGGATCCGTTACGAACCCGTTACGAGTCCGTCAGTACGCATTGCGCTTTCTTATGTTTCGACGGACCCGTTACGAACCCGTTACGAATCCGCCAAAAGAGTCTGAAACGCATTCGTATATGAAGTCCGAAACGGATTCGTATCTGAAGTCCGAAACGGATTCGTTCCTGAAGTCTGTTCTGAGTCCGAGGCGGATCCGAAAGAATGAAAAAAGCATTTCGTATTTTTGAGAGGAATCTTATGTTTTGACGAACCCGTTACGAATCCTTCAAAAAAATTTCCACAACGTTAACATAAAAGACAATCTTAAATTTGTTTTACAATTTCTTATTTTATTTTCAGTAGATTAGGGATACGAAATACAATTGTGTACTCATTTTTGTTGTTATTTTTATTTTTATTATACATTGATATAATTTTAAATTTCCTTCTTTAAAATGTTATTGTAGAATGTAAGAACTGAATTAGCCAAAAAATAAAAAAATGTTGAAAATACATAAACATTATTGTCCCTTTTTGAATAAGAACTATTTTTAAAAAACGAGTCCGTTGTGAGTTCGCATTATTTAAAAAAAGAGTCTGAAACGGATTCGTATGTGAAGTCCGAAATGGATTCGTATCTGCAGTCCGAAACGGATTCGTATCTGAAGCCCGAAACGGATTCGTATCTAAAGTCCGAAACGGATTCGTATCTGAAGTCCGAAACGGATTCGTATCTGAAGTCCGAAACGGATTCGTAACTGAAGTCCGTAACGGAGAGAGGAATTTCATACGAAAAAGGATCCGTTCCGGATGCGAAACGCAATCCGTTTCGGACAAAATGTACGAAGAAGTGAGTTCGTTATGGATTCGTAACGGATCCGTTTGGCACACTGGGAATAAACAAAAGTAGAAACAGATACGAGTGAAATAGAAAAGCCAAAAGTAAAAGTGAGGGAATAAATCTGTGCTCATAGGCAAAAATCACTTAAGTCGACTTAATACAGAACTAAGTTATTGATGTAGATGTTTTCCACGCATATATCTTTATAAACACACAAAATCTGGAGCTTCTAGCATGACGCTAGCCAAAGCTATGACACAAAAACAAAAGACCTTTTCATATAACTTATATGACGATTGAAATTTTTTGAAGCAAGATTTCTCGAAACTTTGAAACCAGACTTAATCTGTTATCGCTTATCGACACAGAAATAATATCCATAAATACTTATCTCCATAAATATTATAGGCTTACCAAGAAAACAATTTTATTTGTATATCGATGAAATTGTCTTTCATACGAATATGGATAGATAAATGCATTTTTTTTTTGTGAAAGTGTTTAAAGAGGAAATTTTTGAAAACTTTGTGTGTCTGTCATGTGGTGATTTACTGATAATTAATTACACAATGCATACACATATTTCATGAATTTATGAAATAACTTTTTTATCGTCGCACCAATAGTTAAAGATAAGTTTTGATTTGATTACGTTTTTATACTTCATAACCAAATTATTTTCGCTAAGAAGCACTTTTCAATGCTTCAGATACAGTAGCGAGAAATAGCAAATAAAATGCCTTAATTAAAAAACGAAATAAATATATTCAAATTTATTCAAGAGTTAATATAAAATTATAAAATTTCTCTACTTAAAGCTTTACTACATCTTTGTAAACATAAAAATAAATAATGCCAAGTGTTGGCCATGCAAACTTATAGTATTTCCATAATTTTAAGTGAAACTGAGAAAATTTATTATGAAATTGTTTTTGTGAAAATTTTTCCAGCTCATGTGTAGAATGCATCGCTTGAAGATATTGTATATGAAAGCAGTTTTATTACCATCATAATATTTTTATTGAAAGCATCTACCCGTTCATAGATTTACACCATAGAGTAAGTGCTGCTCAGAATTCAGAAGTGTATTTTGCATATTTGAGCAGCTATGCAAATAATGCGCATTTTTGCTGCATATGTTGGATTTATGGTTTTTTGTTTTATAGTCGTCATTAAAGTTCAACATGCCAGAGTATGATGTTCATTCAAAAATAATACATACATTTGAAAAATTTTTAAAGAGGTTTGCTAGTGCTTGAAATATTTTAGTGGAAATTACAAGAAACTACTTAACTCAAGTACATAAGCATCGCGAAATATTAAACAACTATTAAAGTAAGTTCTCATAAAAACTAAGCCTATAGCAATTCAGCCACAAGCGACAATATTTAAAATACACTTCTAGATGTGCAGTTATAATTAAATGATTAAATTTGATCTTAAAAATCAATATTCTGTATTTCTGAGTTATATCACAATCCTTCACGCTGAAAGAAATGTCTTCTCCCAGAAGAAAAGAAATAATTTCAATTGAAAAACTTTTTGTCTGAGCTGGAATTGAACCCGGGCTACCACGGTTCTGTAGCTTAGGGGCCACGTACTGTACCCACTAGGCTACGGCTTCTACTAGTTATAGAAACAACTAGTTATTTTAAAATTATGAACGTAATGCGAAAAGTAAACAAATATTCAAAAGATATAGAAGATATCTTATATATTAATATGTATTGGGGGTTGGAATTAGTTTTAAAGGTTTTCTAAGAGATGGCGTAACTATCAATAGATCGCATCGGGCACACCTGTGACTATATTCATTTCAAAGCACATTGTGTAAGCTTCATTTTTCAGTATGTGTCATTCCACTGAAGTGTAAACAACATATATTTTTTTCTCTGTGAACATGTCGACTTTCGTTCCAACAAAACGCAATTTGCGGGAAGGTTTACTTTTGTGCTTCCATTTGAAGAAAAAACCGGTTGAAGCACAACGCACGCTTACTGAGGCTTACGGAGACTATGCTCCATCGATTTCTACTTGTGAGTACTGGTTCCGTCGGTTTAAAAGTGGTGATTTTGATACGGAAGGCAAAGAGCGTCCGGGCCAGCCGAAAAAGTTTGAAGATGAGGAATTGGAGGCTTTGCTCGATGAAGACCCGTGTCAAACCCTTCAAGAATTGTCAGAATCATTGGGAGTCGACTTATCAACGGTCGGCAAACGCTTGAAGGCCATGGGAATAATTCAAAAGCAAGGAAATTGGGTGCCGTACCAGTTGAAACCGAGAGACGTTGAACGGCGATTTTGCATGTGCGAACAACTGCTTCAACGGCATAAAAGGAAGAGTTTTTTGCATCGTATTGTCACTGGCGATGAAAAGTGGATCCATTACGATAATCCTAAGCGAAAAAAATCGTGGGGACCACCCGGCCATGCATCAACATCGAGGGCCAAGCCGAATATTCATGGCGCCAAGCTTATGCTGTGTATTTGGTGGGATCAGAAGGGTGTCGTGTACTATGAGCTGCTAAAACCTAACGAAACCATCACTGGGGAACGCTACCAACAACAATTGATGCAATTGAGCCGAGCATTAAAGGTTAAACGGCCGGAATATGCCAAAAGACACGACAAAGTGGTTTTTCAACATGACAACGCACGGCCACATGTTGCAAGAACCGTCAAGGAAACGTTGGAGGCGCTGAATTGGGATGTGCTACCCCACCCGCCTTATAGCCCAGACATAGCCCCTTCCGACTACCACCTATTCAGATCGATGACGCATGGCTTGGCTGAGCAGCGCTTCACTTCTTACGAGGATACCAGAAAATGGGTCGATTCGTGGATTGCCTCAAAAGAAGAATCGTTCTTCCGGCGCGGAATCCATATGCTGCCAGAAAGATGGGAAAATGTTGTAGCTAACGATGGACAATACTTTGAATAATATACATTGTACCGTTGTTTCTAAATAAATGCTCAAAAACCGAAAAAAAACCTTTAAAATTAATTCCAACCCCCAATAAACATCAAATGTTGTCGTAACTTGTTCGATATTAATTTTAGAATAAAGGCAATGAAATTTATATCATTCGAAAGGTACTGCGCCCTATATGTGCAGAATCATTTTAGATTTTAAATTTATGACCTCTGACCCAAAATATTTTTAATAAGGAATCTCAGGGCTAAGAAGAGGTAAAATGGTGAATGAGGTATGAAATGAAAGATCTGGCTGCACAGTATGATTACATTTTAGATTGGTGACCTTCGACCTGAAATATGAGCGTAAAAAGAGCATTTTTTAAATAAAAGCTAAACAACAGATGGAAGAATATAATGTAAGAAGAAATTTTAAGCATTGATAAGGTGTGCAAAATTACTTCCGACATTTTGCGCCATCTCTTACGGATACCACACAATAAGCATTTTTTTATGTTAAAAGTGTGAATATATATTGTGATGATGAAATTTCTTACAAATAGCAAATTGTGTAAAATTTCCGTTATTTTGACATGAAAATTATTGTAATAGCTTGAAAACTATAGATGTTTTCAGTACAACGTATTTTTGTATGAAACGTCGTTGGTTCAGAAATATAACGGTATACGAAAGCTTTTTTGGTAATATTTTTCTCGGATAATATGTTAAAAAAATTCCCGTTATAATGACATCAAAACTATTAAGATATCTTAAAAAATGTAGATTTTCTCAGTACAACATATTTCCTTGAAGCAGGGTCATCGCCTCAGAATGAGAAAAAAACGATTGAAATTTCAAGTTTTGATTTTGTAAGCAAATATCTTGGCCATTTTTCAATCTATTTTCATCAAATTTTCTTTAGCTGAAAGACCAATTAATTGACTTTGGAGAAATAAGAAAAGATTTATCGTTTCACCTCATCAATTCAATGTTATTTATGGTTTTAAAAATACCTCTAAAATATTCAGTTTTTGCGCAAAAAATAGGCCAAACGTTTTTGCTGTTGTAATTTTTTTTTTTCTTATAAAATTTTCTTTTTTCACATTCTTTCATGACATATCAGTTATAAGCAAAAATTGCTTCATTTTGACACAATATGCAAAAAACAGTTTCTTTCATCGAAAATCATGAGAACCCTATGATTTTTTTGATGAAAATTAAATTTTTCAAAATGTTGTTTTTATATTTTCTACAAATCTCTACAGCTTAAATAATAATTTCTGTGAAAAAAATGTTAAAATATTTCAAACCACTACTAAGTTATATACACAAATCTATGTTTTAAGCCATTTCGTTACATATAAAAATAGCCGTAAGAGAAACAGGTCTTCCGTGTTTCTGAACCGATTTTAATAATTTTTTTTAAATAAATTAGAGTAGGGAAAAGAAGTTCACCGTAACTATTCGGTGACCTTTGACCTGAAATATGATCATTGAAAAAATATTTTTGAAGTAAAACCTAAACTATAAGAAATGGAAGAACATAGCGTAGGAGGAAATTTTAGATATTAATACAATGTAGTAAAAACATTTTTCGCTATCTCTTACGGATACTCTAAAATAACCATTTTTTTATAGTATATTTTTTTTATTTTAAAAATACTAAATTCTGAAAAATTTTGACATAAAAGTTATGACGATATCTCGAAAACGGTTGCTTTCTCTCGAAACTTAAGATTTTCTTAGTACAACACATTTTCTTAAGACAAGGTCAATGTTTCAGAATGAGAAAAACGATTGAAATTTCAGAAAGTTGGTAGAATTTCGACCACAGGCGACACTAGTATATATAAAGAGGGAGAGAGAGACAGAAAGAGAGAGAGCTATGTCCTACTAATCATATTATCAGAACCAATTATGTGTGTGATTGGGCCTAGTTGCACACAGGGATGTGATTTTCAATTTGCTAAAAATCCCAAATCCCTGTGTAAAAATCCCCTTTTTGCTCACTTTATCCCTTCCAAAATATTCTGAAATCCTGCAAAAATTGTATGATTGCTGCGTTGTATGGTATAAGCACCATAACATATATATTGAGGTGCCTCGACTTGTATGGGGAAAAAAAAAATCAATTTATACTCCTCTAAAAATTAGCCTTGATCTTTTTTATAATGATTTCCAAAATATTTTGGATGTAACAAAAGCCGTAAGTGAGTTAAAATTTTTTGCAAGAACCTACAAAAATTATGTTTTTTTTAAGCCAGAAAAAGCTCTTCCAATTATACTTGTTTTTTATTATTATTTATAGATACTTGTTTTTTTGGAAAAGTTTTCTGGTTTCCTGGTCAGAATTTTTTAAGTTGTTACATATTACAGCTAAAATATTATTTATAAAAATATATGTAAATATATGTAAAAATATGCCCATATATGAAAATAGATCGTGGTTTCTTCGGATGCTTAAAACGGAGTGTTCCTGTGAAGTTTAGTGCGGATTGGACAAGGGGGCGTGGTACCTCCCATACAAGTCAAATTTGCTCCATCGCCCTCAAACCAAAATAAAAGTATATATGAGACGGTTTTGATCGTAAAGCACTAAAATGTATTCATTTTATTCAGATGGTTACTGTCGGCAGCTGTACATAAAATGGGCGTGGTCGCTCTATATATACGCCTACTTTAACGAAATCATGACAATTCCAGAGTTATACACCTTTTTATAGTGAGGCTTGGTATGTAGGTGCTCCAAGTGGCGCTCACTATATATATTAATATTACAGCGCCCACTTTACCGCCCACAAATCAATAGAACTTCTATATATCAGACGGTTTTGAACGTATAATACTAAAATTACGTAATTTAGTTCATATGTCTGAATCCATTTTAATGAAACTTTCTAAAGCTTCATTAAACACATACAAGGAGGGTTTTGCATTGGAAAAGGAGGCGTGCCACCGTCCACGCACCATAAATTTGCAATATCGAATAGCTTTGGAGTTATAGGTCGTACAGCCGCGGAAATCGGTATTCGACCACAATTAACACATGCCGTTTCACTGATAATATTTTATGGGCGTAAGAAAAGGGGGTGTGACACCTCCCACAAAACTCAAATATAAGATATCGAATATCTTTGGAGTTATAGGCACGGTTGTCACATTGGTACAATGGTACCAAAATTGGTGTATTTATTTTAACTTGGTACCTTGGTTCATTATTTTCCGAGTATGTACATTTTTTTGGAGTATTTGGTACAAAAAAATATGCGAGTGGCAATCGTGGTTATAGGTCGCACAGCCTCGGAAATCAGTATTCGACCTCAATTTAAACATGCCGTTTCACTGATATCATTTTATGGGCCCTGAACTAGGGGGTGTGGCACTTCCCATACAACCCAAATTTTGCGATATCATATTGCGATATAATATTTTATGGGCGTTAAAAAAGGGGGAGTGGCTCCTCCCATACAACCCAAATTTCCAGTATCGAATAGCTTTAGAGTTATAGACCACACATGCTAGGTATTCGGTATTCGACCACAACTTACACGTGCCGTTTCCTTTTAATGGGCGTTGGACAAGGAGGCGTGGCACGTTCCACTACATCTTCGCACAGCCTGGGAATTCAATATTCGAAATCAATTTACACACGCAGTTTTACTGATAACATTCGTCAATTAATTTTATTTCACTGATTGCATTTTATGGGCGTTTGGCTACAAGAACGTGGCACTTCTCTTTTGGAAGTAAACTGATCGGAATTTCCTGTGGCTAGAGACTCCAACAATTTTCCTAAACTTCAGGATATCTTAGTTTTTCTTCTCAACAAATCAGAAATTGAGTGTTTTTTGACTTAAAAAATGATGCGATCTTGTGTATACCTCTAGTACTTGATTATACTTTTATTTTTTTACATTGCATGTGCCACATCCCCAACATAGTAATCATATATCTTTCTAAAACCTCTGCCGACCCTTTGAAGAAAATTTAATATCTAGAGTAAAGGTGGCTAATATGGAATATGAGGGCAACATAAACCACCCATTTATCTTAAATTCCAGACGCTAACATTTGTTGTAATAAACACAGATGTTGGCCAAAAACCCTGTCTTTCATAACCGGACGTAGCACATTGAAATATGAACTCATTATGATCGTGACGTTGCAGAGAAGGAACTGCTTATTCTTAAATACATACGACCCATGGACGTCCGCAGGATTTGTTCTAGGGGGAGAGGAGGAGGTGGAGAGGCATAAATGAATTTAGAATGAACATAAACAAAATGTAACCTATATAATGCTATTTACTACCATTTTTGGTACTAATTTTGTAAACATAATACGCACACTACACCGGTTGACACACGCTTGTACACATAAGAAAATCTAATATATTTTAAAGATAGTGGGAAAAACCTTTTCCGTATCATGTTTAATATATTTAAAAAAAATTTAATATTTTTTCATGTAATGTTAGTAATTTTTTGCTGAAGCATATATTCTTAAAAGTTTAATAAATTAAATAATGTTAGGCCTATATAATTAAATGAAATCGCATTAATTACTATTGAGCCCCTAAGTTTTCAAATTTTAAAAAAGGAATACAAAAATTTCCTAAAATTAAACAATATTTTGTTTTTTTTGGAAAACTGAAAAAAAACAAACTAAATTTTTAGGCCATTTTATAAACTATGGAAGCCTTTAACTCCTAAACCAATTTTGAGCGGACTGAAATTTTTCAGATTTGGATTTGGGAGGTCAAAATCCATATCTTTCGCAAAAATTATAAATTTGAGTTGTCGCTATTCTTAAAATGTTGCCCGCATGCTGAGGAAGATATTTTTATCGGATATCACACCGCATTGACACCAATTACTTATTTTTTTTCAACATGAATCAGTTCTAGCAGCTTGCAAGTTCCTACAATCGAGTACGGAAACATACCTACTATCTGAATGATTTAAACAAATTATTTTTTTTTAATTCGAAACATATGAAACACACAGTTAAAAATCTTGGACTAAATTTAAAACTTTTTTGGACTATACATACGACAAAACTAAATTAGGACTAAGATTTAGTCTTTAAGACGTTTAAATGAAATTCGTTAGTCCTGTTTAGTTTTAAAAATAGTCTTTACGAAGTTTAAGTATTGTGGTTTAAGTCTGAGTCTTTAATGGTTTCAAATTTAGTCCTCGGAAAGATTAATTTTTAAACCAATTTACGACTAAGATTTAAACCAATTTCAGTCTTAGTATTAGTATATGCTAAGGTTAAATGTTAGTCTTTTGTGGTTTCAAGTTTAGTCCTTGGAAAGTCTAATTTTTAAACTAATTTAGGGCTACACTTTAAAACAGTGGAAAGAAAAAGCAAGGGTTAGTTTTTTTTAAATTTTATTGTTTTTGGTAATTCTAATACATATTTACATATTTAATAAAGAATATTTCTAACAAGCAAGTACATGTTGTTGGAATTGCTTTTATAATAATATATACTATATGATTGCTTAAAAGTAATATCAGAAAACTTAAATATCTCATATGAAAACTTAAGTTACAGTTTATATGCATTTAAATTTGTACTGATTTCCTTACTGGTGTATAAAATATAATATATTCCTTTTTGTCAATTAAATTAGGAAAAAAGAACTAATAATACTTTGCTTGAAATTTTGTCTCTATTTCTATTTGTCGGGGATTAGCCTCTGCACTTGAGTTTATGTTGTATAGAAATGTTTCTAAAAACTTTAAGAATATATTTAGTGATGGATCGAACTTAATGTTTAGCGTATGAAATACCTTAAAATAAGTATCAAAAGTTGCCACGAAACTATGTTCTACAGGAAGATGTATAATTGTCCCATAAACTGCAATGAAATGCTGACTAATTGCATATTTATTAGTTCCTAACAGAATTATTGTTGTATGTGTTGACGTGTTGGTGAATTCTTCAATTTGTTTATGTACCTAAGTAATATTTGAAATAACTACTACCCAAAGAAAATCTAAGACTCTAAATCACCTCTTCAAAATAAATAAATTTGCTAACAGAAGTATGAAATCTAGCTCGTGCTCACTGTTTTGCGGTTACAGAATGCAATAATTTCATAAGACACAAAAATGGCTTCACTTCAGGATTCAAACCTATGAAAACGTAAAATAAACAACTCATTAAAAATAAAAAATAAAGCTATTTAATTTTATCTTTCGTCACCTGATAAACCAAAATTTTTGAGGATGTTGCACTCTCTAAGAACTTCTTCTGCAAAAATGGCATATTTGCACTAGTTTGATAATAAATTGTTGGATTTATCACCATATCATAGTTCAAAATCATAGTTGATCTATGAAAAACATACACAGTGAGCATAACATACAAAATAAATATATATAAAATTAAGTTACCAATGACGGATCATACAAGAAAACAGGAAATATCGTTAAAATATCAGTCCTTTGTAGAATAAATAACTTACGCACAGACTGTGCAATTTAACATAGCCTCCTATTTTGCACACCTTAAAAGTAGGGTACAGATTTACTATCGCTTTTGCCAAAGGTTCTTTATCTTCCTTTTTTGGATAGTTTCCACAGATTTTACGAAGATAATTTACAGATTCGTTAGCCAAATGTCGCCTATTTGTATCTGAGAAGGTTTCTTGATATTCCTGTAATATGTGATAAAAGTCTCTATTCCGTAAAGTCTCTATTCCATTAAAAATTAAAGTACAGGAAAAGTAAAAGTTATAAATGTGAAACGAAGCTTATTTATTTACCTGCGAGTTTATCCTTACATTAGAAAATTAATCGTTCGATGAATTTCCACCAATTGCTTCTGTAATTATTGTTAATTTTCAAAAACATAAATAATAAGAATTACGTACAAATGCTTACTTGTATTCAGTGATACAATATTTAAAATGAAGCTAATGCAGGATTTGTATTGCTGTATTATTTCTTCAAGTAGTTCTTCAAGGGAAATGTTTGCACCATCCGCATCCCTTAGGACAATTTCTTTATTTTCTTTGCAATCGAACCTGCTTAAAACTAAAAAAATAAAAAATATAATGGAGTTTATAGGATGAACATTATCGCCTTACACTGGAAAATTTATCATGCCTCTTTTATTTATCAATTATTTACTTACTTTTTACCAAAATGTCCTCCTCAATTTCAATCTTTATAAATTTTAAATCACCGCCTTTGCGCACTTTTACAAACATTTTTCTTTTTTGTTTTACGTTCACAAATAAATTCAACTGATTTTGCATCTGGTTGCTAGATTTCAAAATATTAATTTTAGTTAAAGAGTTAAAGAGTTACCATCACATTTTTTTAAATTAAGTTTAATAATGAAACTTTAAGGAATTTTATAATTTTTATATTCTTCATGCTTTATCACTTTGTGCTTCAACCGCCGGACAAGTTCGAGAATGGGCAAAACCAGAAGCAAATCACGAAAATATACAAATAATGAAACAAAAGAATGTATGTAGGACTTCCACATTACTCATGTAATATCTGAAAATTTTAAAAAATTTTACGGGCAATGTAACGTTTTTTTTGGATAATTCAAGATGTTTTTTTTTTATGATGCTGGGTATTATCTAGTTTTAAGTTAATAACACTGTGCGGCTCAAAAATCTGTATTTAATAATTTCAACGTTTTTCACTTCATTTTTAAATGAGAAATCTCGTGGTGACATCTGTTTTGCCACTTTACCGAAAACTTTAGAACAATTTTTTTTATAAATTACTCAAGATATACATTTTTTTATCATGTTGATAACTCGTGAACCATTGAGAATTTAATTTTTATTCATTCAGCAAAGTTATTGCTATTATTCTTTCTAACAACTTTGCTGAACAAATATATATGAAAAAATCGTTTGAAATTGTCTTTAAACTTTTTACAAGCCACATATGTCTTTTTCGCTTGACAATCCCAATCCTAATGATTCAAGAGTTATCAACATGAAAATGAGTGAATATCTTGAGTAATTTTTGATTCTGAGCTATATATGTACCTCAAAAAAATTTCCTTTAAAATCTTCGATAAACTGGAAAAGCAAATGTCACCACGAGAATCTTCATACCAAAATTAAGTGAAGAAGTTGAAATTATCAAATACAGAGAAAAAAAGAGTACAAAAAAGCGCAGAGTATTGGTATTTATAAAATATTTCATAAATTTTTTTTTTAAAATGCAACTTGGCAGCTCTTTCTATACGAAAAGTCAAGTTATTCGGGCAAGTTAAACTTTTTAAGACTACGATTTAAACTAAAAAAGTTTAACATTTTACTGAAACTTTCTTGAAGTTTTAAAATAAAACTTTTTTGGACTTAAAAAGCATTTAAACTAAATGAAAGTTTAAAACTTAGTCCAAAATTTTTAACTGTGCAATAAACAAAGAGGTACATTTATATAAGATTTGTTTTGGGTTTCATACATTTTCTTAAAATTTCCAGAACCTCCCTGCAAGGCTTGATTCTGAATCATGGTTTGATATAAACACGTGAAGCGAAACAAGTCCAGAAAATTCATAAACTGGGTGCCACACGTGACAAATTGGAATAGCGACCGATGCTTGCATTTTCACACAGCTCAGGCTAAGCCGTTTCGTTCGCTCTTATTCTTATCTTTATTTTATGCTTCTCCTTATATCTAGATTAGTATTTAAGCTATTAAAAATTGTTAGCTCGGTTCTGTTACTTTTTGTACGCGCCATGGTAATAAAGTTGAACTAAGTTAAATTTCATGTGTTTTAATATCTGGCCCGTTGTTCATTGGCTAGTATTGGACTAATATGCTTCAAACAGTTTCCTTCAGTGAGGATGACGAGCGTTAAATGTGAGCGTTATTAATTTTAAAAGCTAAAGTTATTAATACCAAACCAGACATTTAAGTTACTTAAATAACAGGTCTATGTTTTGGAAACAAATTCAAAGATATTACAAGAACTTTTAACTTAACATGTAAAAACCTATTTAATGATGATGAATTACAGTACTTAAGCTTGAAATATGTACAATTGGAACTTGTTGTCAAGCTTACTGTCTGTGTTCAAAAATAATTCAAGAGTGTCAACTAAACCATCTTATCCAGCTTATTAACACACTCTTATGAAAATATATATATAATATTGATGGCCCCAAATTGCTTACTTCAGATATAAAACACTTAATGTGGGGTAGCTAAATTCTTTTGTCTATCTTTAAATTGAGAAGATTTTAGAACAACTTTAGCACCGAAATATTTTAATCTGCTATAAACAGATGGACGACACTAAGGCAATAAATCATTATTTGCGCTGGCAGCGGCTGATATGGCGGCCGGGAGAAAAAAATTGCTATTTCGATTTTATCTCCTTGCAAATAAATACACATTTTTGTTCATTTTTGAGCACAGCACAATTGGAACGCTTACCACATAAATATAAATAATGAACATAAAATAATTTACGTCTCATTAAATGCATTAAAGCAATAATCGATCAATGGTTAACGATTTGGCAGCAACGCCCACGTCTAAGGCACTGCACAGTGCAAAGTCTACACGCCTAATGATGACAAATCGACAGCAAACCGTGACAGAAATGAGACAAGCACTCGTGAGAACATCTCCAAGCTGCCAACCACTTAAACTAGACCTTATAAAACAGCTTTTTTGTTCCTCTATCGTTGAGACCCGTTTTTGTGGATGCGACTTTCGAAACGACATCTTTTTTTAAAAACTTCTATCAGTTAATTTTCCATGCCATCTACCCATTTCACTAAAAGCCAAACGACTTTTCAAACCTCATAAGCGGCCTTCAAGCATCCTGTGCAAACTTGTAGCAGTTGAGATTGTTTTCCAATGTTGTTGCTCAAATTAAGCTTGTTTTTGTTTTTTTAGTTTTATTTATATATCAATTTCGAGTTTGGGTTTTTTTTTCGACTTACTTTTCTATTGTTTTACTTTGTTGTTTATAGATACATAACATAACTTCCAAAACATTGGGTCACGTTCAAGTCTCATTAAGAATGGCAAAAACAATGGCATCGCCTTCAGTCCCAAGAGGAATACCTCGATTTTGTTTGTTAGTATTATTATTATTATTATTGTTCTTTGTTTTGAGGCTTGTAATCCAAAAACTTTTGTCTACATGAAGCGCAATTAAGAGATCTAGTAGATCCCTCACTATTATCCTTGGTTTTTAATATATACAATTATTTAAAAACGTTACTTTTCTTGTATATATTTTTTTTACTCGTTTTTTACTTAATTTAACTTGACATGTTTTAAATTTATCCTTCACAGCTGTATAGGTACAGTTACTAAATATGTATGAAAACCCCGGGTTTACCTGGAAATTAGTATATTAAGATGGTGTGGTATGAATGAAAAAAAATTCTGCTATTTGCACAAATCTTCAAAACCACTTTTTGTAGCATAACTTATAACGACCTAAAAAAATAAAGACTTTTGACTTCTGTTCGGCACAAAATCGAAAATATAACCGAGTTAAAAGTCAAATATCTGTGTAAATTTATGTAAATCATGTTGGTATAACTTCATTTTATAGTACCAAGTTCTTTGGTTTAGAAACAAGTTGCAAAGTAAAAATTAAATATGTTTTCTTATGAGCCAAATATAATGGACAAATCCAATGAAAGGGCTTTGTCACTCTGTTTTTCACGCTAATAAGGAGGCGTGGTAGATATATAAAAGTATATACATTTTTTATCAGCATAACCTCCTGAGCCGATTAAGCAATGTCTGTCTGTTCGTCTGTAGGTATGTCCGTCTGTATGTCTGTCTACACGATTACAGCCGCAATTTTCAGCAATCGTAATGAAATTCAGTATATATGCTTATATTAAAACAACTAACACCAAGTTCGAGAATGAGCAAAATCAGATGAAAACCACGCCTACCTCCCATACAAAGTGACAATCTCAAGTGACAAATTCGCAAAAATAATTACAAGAATTAATACCATGTCTTCAAATTTTGCAAGTAAGTTTTAATCTTAAATATGCACTATTATTGGAATTTGGTAAAAAAATGAATTAAAAACACCACCTACCTCCAATACAAAGTGACGTTATAAGGATTAAAAACCTTCATAAATTCCAAAACAGTAATGGTTTAAACTTGATATTTTACAGCTAAGCAGATAATAAGTACACGGTTCGAAATCTTGTACTAAAATTGAAACTTTTCTGTACTACATATAAGTCTACACCAGCTTTGGTTTCAAATCTAGTATGTATTTACAAAATACTAAAAAATGGTTTTAATACAGCTTTGGTTTCAAATTTAGTACAAGCTTGGATTCAAATATATAAAAAAAATAACAAACAACGCGAGATTCGATCACACGACATTGAGCTTGTAAACTCACTACTCTTACCACAGAGCTATTGGCTTATACATAAAAAGCGCGATAAACAAGCATATGAACCGAGTCGCCTAATATTGAGTCGCAGCATTGCCAGGCCAACTTTTTACGTTTCTTAATCCAAATTTAGTATCCACATGTACTAGAATTTAGTATTATTTGTATTCAAAACAAAAAGTAATACAGAGTTGTACTTAAATTGAAACCAAAAAGCTAAAATTTAAACCAAAAAGCTAAAATTGATGCTGTAATATTTCTTTTGGTTTCAATTCTGGAACAGAAAAGTTTTAAATATGAGTTAGTATTTGAAAAGTTTCAATTTGAAACTGCAAGGTTTAAAAACATGCAGTAATATTTTAGTGGGACTAAAATTTAGTCCAAGATTTCTAACCGTGAATGAACTCTGTGCTTTCAATTTTAAATATTTGATAAAAACCATGCCCTATAAAAGTGACCAATTCGAATACACTTAAATACGAATGTGGGGCTATTTTAACTTTGGTTCAGCCGAAGACTATTATTTTTTTTGTAGACTGAACCAACGCCCAGGGGATGTCCCCTATAAATGTGTAAGCATTGTGTTGATTCGGAAGATGGGTGATAGTTAGTTAGAGGGTGGATAGATGGAGTAAATCTTGATCGAGATTTGCTTTAAATTTGCACAGGTCAAAACTGCAAGGAAACAACTCGCAGGGAGACTATTCCACAACTTAACCGTGCGACTAAAGAACGAATTATCACGGTAATGCGAGGTTTTATTGGGCATCGATGCAATGGTAAAGAGGGGCTTGGACAGCTGCCCGAGTGGACCTGGGAAACACACGAGCTAGTGGCGTCAGGCCATGTATCTCCCTTAAACCCTTCCCATAGTAATACTTATAAAGAAGGCTTAGGCGTCGTTGCCAACATTGCGTCGATGCCCAAGAGAGTTGAGAGAGTATGAAATACTTTCATCCCCTATCAAAAATATCGCACAACGTTGAATGCGATCCAGAAGCTCCAAACAGGATCTTGAATCCCCTGCCCAAATATACAAATTGTACTCCATTTTCGGTCTAATATAGTATGTGGTGTAGATTATGCGAAGATCAGTTGAAGTGAAATATTTTTTGCACCGTTTTAAAAAACCTAGGCAAATGCCCGCTTCTTTCGACACATCGAAAATATGATCATTCAAACGAAGATCAGATTGTATCGATATGCCCAGAACGTCAAGAGCGGCTGATTCCACAAGATCCACACCATTCATAATGAGAGGAGCTAAGGGGCAATCTACACGCTTGTGGGTTAACTGACAGCACTGGATCTTAATACCAAGAGTTTGATAAGCAGGCCTTGATGTTTACAAAATGATGGTCTCTGTTTAGGAGTGATGTCATTTTGAAAAAAGTAAAAAATCGTGATGTAGGATGGGAATCGTAGCACCTTGAAACAGGCCTATAGCCAGACCAAGAAGACAGAGGGGGCAGGCATGAATCTTGGGGGGAAATTTTTTGTTTTTTTATTTAAATAAAAAAAACAATTTTTTTAACGTGTGAAATGAATGCATTACATTACATGAATGCATTAAAAAACAGTTAATTTTATAATATTTACATGAATATGTAGATCTTCTTGCACGTGAGATAAATACATAAAAATGGTATAAAAATTAATTCAGGACTTTGTAATAAAATGAAGTTAAAAATACAAGATTTATTTAAAGTGGCTAGAAATATAAGAAAGTGTAGCGAAATGGTCTAACATATGTATAAGACATTTTTTAAGTAAAACAAATAAAAAAATTGAAGTAACCCGCATCCGTCGTTTGCATCAAATTGATGAAAACTTTTTATTCAGATTTATATATTAAGAACAAACATGCATGTTTTGATTTAAATCTTTTGCTTTTTTAAATTTTTGCTAGAACTAAGATTTGCAGTTTTTTCTTATTTTAAAATTAATAAACATTCATAATGCATAAAAAAAATTTTTAAATTAAAAACATTTCCATGAATTATATATTCTTTTTGTGTCTGCATCAAATTGGTGTACAAAGTGCTTTTCATTTCTAGAAAGTTCCTATGGATGCGGGTTAAAAAATTATTAAAATTCAAATCTTATTTTTTGGTAGCATATGTTGCCGAACCAGTACTTACTTACTTACTTAGTTGACGCTACAACCGTATGTCGGTCTTGGCCTCATCTAAGAATTTGCGCCAGCCATTTCTGTCTTTCGCTTGCTGGCGCCAGTTGGAAATTCCAAGCTTCGTCAGGTTGTCCTCTACTTGGTCTTTCCAACGAAGATGCGGTCGTCCTCTTCTGCGTTGACCGCCACTGGGTACCGAATCGAATGTTTTCTTCACTGGAGCATCGTCTTTCATGCGCTGAACATGACCAAGCCAGCGAGGCCGCTCGATTTTAATGCGCTTGACTATGTCGATGTCAGCGTACAGCTCATACAGTTCATCATTCCACCGTATTCGGTACTCGTCATTGACGCAGATTGGTCCGTACATCTTACGAAGAATCTTTCTCTCGAATGCTCCTAAAGTCTTTTCATCTAAACTGCTCAGCGTCCAGGTTTGTGATGCGTAAAGTAGGACGGGCATGATGAGCGATTTATAGAGCGTGATTTTCGTTCGTCGAGAGAGGGCTCTACTTCTCAATTACCTACTAGCCCAAAGTAACACCTGTTGGCAAGAGTTATTCTTCGTTTGATCTCAATGCTGATGTCGTTGGTTGAGTTTATGCTGGATCCCAGATAAACGAAGTCCTTCACAACCTCGAAGGAGGTATTGTCAACTGTAACGTGGGTTTTAAAACGCTGGGACTATTTGTTTGTTGACACCAAGTATTTCGTCTTATCTGCATTCACTGCCAGACCCATTCGACTTGACTCTCTTTCTAATCTGGAAAATGCTGCACTGACTTCGCGCGTATTATGGCCAATGATATCTATGTTGCCGAACCAGTAGAAATATGAAAAATTGTAATAGATTGTCTGAAATTTTTTGTTAAACAAATTTCATATACATATTCAAGTTATGAATAAGGTGAATGTGTATATTTTTTGTTATTTTAAACTAAACTAATTTTAAGGCAATAAAAAATTATATCAACAAAATGCATATTAATTATTTATTTAAATTTTTTCATTGTCTGATTTGGCCAGGGGGCCAACGGTTGTAATAGGGGGCATTGCCCCCTTCCCCCTTTCTTCCTGGATACAGGCCTGTCTTGAAAAGGCGAATTTTCCTATACAAATTTTTTAACTTCGGTTTCACACGAACTATCTGTGTGAATTTTACAGGTAAAGATATCTTTATATTATTACGCAAACAAAAAAATTGTGGTACCATTTTAGCTGTGTTAACGTCAGCATATTCACATAAATCTTACATCGTTGGAAAGGTATTTTCGAGTACATTTGCAGAATATAATTTTTATTCGAATAAATTGTCATTTAGATAGGTAAAACTAAGCAAATGTAAAAACCTTTTTCTCAATGGGACAGTGCAAACCAATAGCAACACAGCTCTGTTGAACATCGTTGCTGTGGCATACACGAGAGAGAAGAGAGTGAATTAGAACACTTCAACAGAGCTGTGTGGCATTGTTGTTGTTGCTGTTGCTTAAGTACTCAGTGTAACCAGAGTGGAATATTATATTCCACTTTGGCATATTTAAACTTCGGGAAGCATATTTTTTTTTATAAAAATATGCAGCATTAAAGTGGAATATTTTTCGTATGATTATATTTTTCAAAATTCACAAAAATTGCAATAAAAAATGTCTATTTGGTACTAAATGGTTATTTTTTGGCTATCGACACTTTATATTTTTTCATCTCTGAACCACCTTGTAAAACACAATATAAGGAATTCATTTTGTGGTTAACTTCTTCGTTGTCAATTTTATTGCAATTCATGTAATAACTTCACGCAGCTTAAAAAGTGAAGTAAATTCGCTTATATGTTTGTTTGGTTAGATTTTTTATGGATTATGTTACAGCAGTAAGTAATTTACTTCAGAAAACATTAGGGGTATTCATGATGTATTGTATTTTCCCTTGTATTGTGTATTTTTGATAAATTTGATATTTGCAGTAAATTTTGTAATATAACACACACAAAATGCACAGTTTTCAAAATACAACCCTGTGGAAAATATACAACGATGGAACACTATTGTATTCTGTGTAAATTTCATTGTGTATTGGATCAGCTGATTGTTCAATCATTTTTACTCAGCATGGAGCAAGCTAAAGACTACACCGTGAGTTTATTTAATAAAAATTAATATAATTCATTCTTTCATTTCAACTTTTGTATGATTTCCTTTAGTTAAATGATGATTTAAATTAATATTTCCAAACAGAAGTACATACAAAAACCAGCTGATTTTAAAAATAATATGTACTTTACTGAAGGGTTCCATCACAATAAATTGTAAGTATTGTAAATTTTGCAAAAATTTATCACAAATGCACCACATCGTGAATACCACTATTATTGCTAACAATAGCTGTTTCTTTTAACTATTTTAAAATGTGGATTCAAAACAATAAAGCAGAAAAAAAGTTCTTGATCAAAGTTCGGAATCTGAAGATTTATCAAAGTTGGTGCTTTTCTCGCTTAGCTTACCATTTAGCAATGCTGAGGTTGAGAAATTTTTTAGTTATATGAATCTTTCTTATTTAAACGAAAATTTGAAATAGAATGCAAGAAAAACTCTTAAATAATCGGTTGAATGTAAAAACATGGCTGCATGTTCAAAAAAAGATATCAAATACCAGATAGCTTAATAAAAAAATTTAGAAATGCGAATTTCTATGATAATAATACAAGCAACAGTTTAAGAATTGACCTCGAAAATGTGCCTGAATTTTAGTTTTGTATATTGTATATCGTTACTTAAAATTCAAAAAACCATAACAATGTTTATAATTTTTTATAGGAGAAGAAAATAAATTTAAGTGCGATAGTAATCAAATAAATAAATGTTTTTAAACTTGCTTCTGTGTTTATTTTTATATGCATATTTAGACTTATTTAGATATATTTCTTTGAAATTGAAAGTGGAATATTTTTGTGGAATATAAAAATTGAAAGTGGAATATTTAGCATATTTTTTTTAACAAAAAGCATATTTTTTCAAAAATCTTCTGGTTACACTGTAAGTACTCTTTCGAACTGATAACCTAAACAGAATGAAGTAATTTCATTCAATGAACCCAGTGGTAGATAGACACATGACGTAACCAATTATTTCTTTTATACCTGCAATGTAGCTGCGAGACCTCCCACGTCTGTAGAGTTAATAATTGAGTTTTTGAATTGAAAACTTCTTCATTTTGTGTAGAGGAAAATCTTTACTTTAATGAAACCCTTACTCATAACACGACATCCACATATTAAAAGAAATGCCATATTTCAGATAGTTTAAGTAGGACTAGCAAAAAATGTATAAAATGTAATAAATTTGGTATGTTAGTGCTTTTTAAAAAAAGTTGACATGACTACTTTAAACGGCTATTAAGCGAAAACTCTGTTTGTTTGTTTGTGTGTTCGTCTTTTATCACTTTCAGACCAGAGGACGGCAATGAGTATCCGACAGAATTCGGATACTCAAATCATACCCGAGTGTCGTGCTGTTCTCAACTCTATCCATACTTAATAATATGTGTAAAATACTCATAGGCATTCGGCTCATTAGCATTTCTTCGGGTATAAGTGCATTCTCATATTCGAGAGCGGCGTGATCCGATCCACTTCGAGCCGATTTAATGAGTGCGTTGAGTCAGTTTATTACAAATGCGCTCGATCCAAATGTATTTTGAGTGTACTCTGAGTACTGCTCCTTCTCTGCCAACGTCTCTCAGCGCAATTTATTTTTTTTTTGCTTCTGCACTTTTCGTAAGTACATGTCTGCAGACCATGTGAGCTCTCATTTTTTGTTTGTTTTTTCTCGAAAACTCGTTCTTGGTATTTTATTGTTGCACTCTATGGAGAAAAAACAATAACAACGCTTGTGATTTTGGTTTATTAGACATAAACAAAAATAAAACAAAATCAAAAGTCCGGCGCACAGTGGTTGAAAGTTGGAAATAAATACCAAAACTGATAACCTCTTTATGTGAATTTTTTTTCTTTGCGTTGTTTAAGAATATTCTAACTAGCATGATTCTAAAATATTTATCAGAAATATATATAAGTTTTCTGTTAGACGCCTTAAAATAAGATTGATGTAAAAATTTTGAAAAAATTTCGTAGAATATTGATATTTTTCAAGATTTATTACAGACAATTGAGAAAATGTATTGCACTCTGGTTTAATTTTAAGTAAAAAAAGCATTATTGAAAAAGTTTTTTGCAAACTTGAAAAAAATTTTTTATTTTTGCAATAAATTTCTTAGGCAAAGTTGATATGACAAAAAAACGTACGTTTATTTTTAGCAGAATAAAACATAATGATCTTCGGATGTCGACGATATTTTAAATAAATAAATAAATTGGACTTTAAGTTGAGCGATTAAAAAAAAACTTACAGAATTTTTTGCGTCCTTGAACAACATTTGGTAAAAACTAAATGCGTTTCGAAGAAAATATAGATTTGTTTAGTCTCAAAGTTTATTACTATAGTCATTTTCTTTCGTATGCTTTTAGGCATTTCTTTATTAACCGATCACTTCTTACGTGTGGCATATTAATATATAGGTATATTTTTTTATTTAAAATCGTTAAATTTTTAATGGAAATAGTGAAAGCATTTACTTACTAAATACGATAAATGGTTTAAAATGTTATAATTCTTCTTTTGCAATACTAGAATATATTTACAGAGTGTAACGATTGCAATTATTGTCATTATATAGTTTCAATCTTTGTCATATTATTTAAATATTTAATACTTTACTTTACTTTACTTTAAAATACTTTTAAAATATAATTTGTATTTCAGCGAAAATTATTTGAGATATTTCAAAATTATAAAATGAAATTTTCATTACGAGTGAAAATATTGAAAAGAAAAGAATATTATTTTTTAATTGAAAAGCGTACCAAGTATACGTACGACTCTTTTTTAAACTTTCGCGAGTAAATTGGTACTGACGCTTTATTTGCTGTATTACCAAGTCCCTCGCTACAAGAGTACTTAAGTATTCTATAGTGTGTTTCTCAGTTTATTAATTTGCTATGTTAATGCATAGTATATATTTTTTAAGTTATTACAATTAAATTGAATTTGTAAAACAGTGATGTGATATGTAAAAAGTTAAATTAATTCACATTACCTTATAGCTTACTATGAAACATTTTAATGAATTTCGCAATAAAATGCTTTCAAAACTATTCAAATATTCAAATTCCCTTGTCAAGAAATGTTCTTCAAACATCTTCAATTAGCTGAAAGTGAAATATATATTCTTTGATTCCAAACAACAGAATTAGAATATGTTCACGGAAAAAATTAATTTGCTTGAATCAAGCAAATGTTTTGCTTATAAGCAAATCAGCAAAACTTTGCTCAATCACAATGTGATTTAAGAAAAAGATTGCTAATTTAGCTTATTTAGTGCAATTTGCAATCACTCCTCGTGTATTTAGGAAAAAGCCAAATTTTGATTAAGTTCAAGCAAAATTTTGCTAAGTTATTATAAACTGAAAAGCAAATTTTTTCTTAATTCAAGCAAATATTTGCTTAGTTATTATAAATTGGAATAACAAATTTTTACTTAATTCAAGCAAATATTTACTTAATTATTTTAAATTGGAATAGCACATATTGATTAGTTATTGCTGAAATTTAGCATAATTTTGAAGTGGCTGAGAATCAAGCGCAAGTTTTGCTTAACCACAATACTAATTTAGCAAACAGTTTTCTCCGTATATGCAAGTCATGTTTTTATGCTACACGATCTGTGCTCACTTTATCACAATGCCAAAAAGTATGCTATTATCTTTTTTAACTGTTGATAGTATCATATTTACAACCAGCGTCAGTTTCTGGCAAAACGCATGAGGTTCACACCTTTTTTTTTTAATAAAAAAGAAACCATACGCTTTTTTTATGATTTTTTCCGTTTTTATAAAAAGCAAACAAATAATATCTTTGAATACTATAAACCACTAATTAAAACAGTTTAGATGCTGCGCTTCATTGAAGTTGAAATTGGGAAAAACACGTGAAGTGGAAAATTCCTTGTGGGAGGTGGGCGTGGCAAAAAAACTTTTTTATGTTAGACATATATTGAAGATTTCTGACAGAATGGTTCTTGTATTGGTTCAAGACAAAAAAATATGGCGTTTCAAATATTTGTGTTGTATGGGAGGTAGGCGTGATTGAGGGCGGATTTAAAAATATTTGTGTGTATTCTTTTAAAGCAAATTCCAAATAATAATTTAATTGATCTACGATGAGTCCTTCTATTTATTGACTTTTGTATGGGGCTCAACCACTGTGCGGCGCACGTGTGTTTGCTTCTTGTACGTAAACTTGTGCAATAGAAGTTTAATTTAAATTATGCGCATGTGATTTGGTAACTTAAGAATACAGAAAAATAAAAAAATACTTTACTTACGATACTATCGAAACTGCGTATTATTTTTAAGCCTCAACAACTTTACCTCATGCGCAGATTTCACTGTGTAAGATAAAAACAAAAAGCAACACAAGAATAACACATCTGTTGGTATCTAAATGCTCAGGAAAAAATAGCACAAAACAAATACAAAAACTCGCTCACTATTTACTGCTGCGCTCTACTGCGCTCTATTTCATATCTGTGGCAGATGAGCCGAGTGATTCGGCTACTTGTGTCGATTGTGAGTATTTCGGCAAGTAGGATAAGTATCAGCAAGACGACAACAACCATAAGTACTTATGAACCGAAAAAACCCGATCTTTCCCGATCCGACTCATGACTTAGGATACTCATATTTATTTGAGCCGCCGCATTCTAGCTTCGTAGAAGAGAATATGAGTCGAGTTGCGTGCGCTAAGGGTGAGTAGGTTTTTGTACTTATTTTTTTCGGATATACTCAGAGTCGCAAAAAAGCTATCCGTTGCAGATCTCTGTTTCAGACCTGACGCTAAGCCACTAAGAATTTTTTTATGATTTTTGGAGTAGATGGATCTGAAAATATATTCAAATCCAAGACTTGATATTTTCATGTCCTTCAAGGATTTTCAAGAACCAAAAGTTTGTACTGAAATAATTTTTTTTTGCACCAAGTGACCTCAAATTAATCAAGATTTTAAAATTTATAATTTTATTTGTTAAAATGTGTTCACTTCACTAAAATTGCGCTATTAGTATTTTAGTAAATGAAAAAAAAAACAACTAACGTCCACTGCTCATTTTTTTAAAAAATAAGTGTGACGCTAGAATTCCGTGAAAATTTAAGAAACGGCAAAATGAACATCGAAACAATATGAGAAGCAAACATAAACAATAATCAGCGCAATCAATACATAAAAATTTGTTTTAAATTTTTTCTGATTCTGATAACAGCGAATACAGAGTACATAAAATGAGTAATAGATATGTATTAGCCAAAAGTATTTATCAGTGCAATGTTTTTTAACTATGATAAACGTTTTCCAATAAAAATTAAAAAAAAAAAACAAAAGACAAATCGCTTTTGATATGGTGGAACTTCGACCACAGGCGATACTAGTACAACTCAATAGCCTAAAACCAAAATTTCGAGTTATTTCGTGCCCTCAAGCTCGAGTTACAGATTTAATTTCATCTTAGTAGGTCAAAAAGTCCACTGTAAGCCATTTAGATTTGGCTAATTAGACAAATAAACAAACACAAAATTAGTTTTATTAATATAGATAAATTCTATAATTCTTTTAGAAATTTGTAAAGAAAAACATTGATGCAAGTCTTTCACATTTTATTTCTATAAAAATGAACAAAAATTTGTTTCCCTTCCTTCTTTCGATTTTATTGAATTCATTCACACTAATGTCATTATCATTATAGATATTTATAAGGACACCCTCGTCTTGCTTTCAGGTCAATATCGACAAATTTTCACTTTTCATATGATTTTTACAACTACTCCAGCAGGCTGTATACGTATCCTTCAACACTTAAGACTTTGTTATTGTTATGGTTTGAAATTTATGCCATTTTTCACCTGTACCTGCTCTGAATTGATATTGATTTTTTTACCTCGAGTATTTAGAGCAGTGCTTGAGAAGCTCATTAGATGTGGTGGTGTTGTTGGTGACGCTGCCATCAAGGACGAAGTGCTTCAAATGAATATTTTTCTTTCATTCTCTAGATTGTTATAAGCTGCATATATTCAGAGTAACTTGAGAACTTTTAGCCGACATTAATGAAACTTTATATAAAATTAATGATACGTTGAGCATCTTTTTTATGTTTTTTTTTTAGGGCAGGCATGATGAAGTTGACATTTTTGTGGCTGTGAGTGGTTTAGCATTTTGAAATAAATGCTACAAAATAAGTTTAAAGTTAAGATGATTTATGAACTAATATATTTTTATGCTTATAAAAAAATACGTGCTAATCTTTTTATATCTCTTTTTTCATTTCAGTGATTTTTTGCGAGAAGAAAACAAATGTATGTTTTGTCGCACGTTTCCGTGTCAACCTGAAGTCCTTGTGCAATATGCTACTTATTTTAAGCTGTGCCAGCGAAGGCAACACCTTGTCACACTTTTGACAACTTAACTAAGTGCAGGGAATTCACTGACACACTGATAGGTACTTTATGACTGTGTAGAATACAGGGTGCTCTACATATAGAGATTGTTTATAAAAAACAACACAAAAACAATAACAACTTTTTCTGTTGCTGATGTGCAGAAAATCTTGAAAAATATTTTAGTCTGACAACTGTGAGAGTTTTTGTTGGTAACAACGGTAACAACAGCAACAACATCAACAACAAACGCAGTAACAAGAGCCCCGTTACTCATAACAGCAATAAAAATAACAACAGACGTCATAGGATTTGTACGTGACACGTTTTGTATAACTTCCGTTTGCTGGAGGATGTGCAAGTTGCTGCCATAATAAAAGTGAAAGTGACAGAGAAAAGATAGCAGAGAAGAGTACTTTAGTAGATTACACCTAAACATTTATATCCCTATAGGAACAAACTAAGTTGTTTTTAAAAACAACTAGTTAAAAAACTAATTTAAAATAAACTAGTTTATGAACTACTTTGAATCATATTAAGGCGGCATCCACTTCAATTTTGAATAGTCTTTATTGCATTATATATGAAGTAATTGAAAAACTACTTCAAAACAAGTGGCTTAAAAACTACTTTGAATTATATTAAGGCGGCGACTTCACTGATTTGGACATGTTTTTATTGCAAATTTTCTTTAGATTACAAGTTTGTATGTATTTAATCAAGCTATTTCATCAAATATAATTAACTTAGGGCTTTCACTAATATGAATTTATGGTTGTTTTTTTTTCAAAACAATAAAATAAATTACCTCTTTGATGTATAGAAATTTAAAATTTTTATACTTTTAAATTCATCTTCAGTTAGTGAAATATAAACTAGTTTTCAATTGTTTTATTTTAAAGTAATTTAAAAAATAATTTAAATTTAACTAATTTAACAAGTATTTGAAAATATATGCGGTTTTCAATTGATTTAGTTTAAAGTAGTTAAAAAAATAATTTAAATCCAACTAATTTAACAAGTAGTTGAAGACATATGCAGACGAAAGTCAATTGACTTATTTAGCTGACATCACCATACAAAATATGTTAGTTCGTTCTATGGAAAAAAGTCAGAGTTTCAACTAGTTGTCGTTGACAAAAAACTACTTTTTCAACTACTTTTAAATTAGTTGATTTTACTACAGGGATCTATATCATTACAAATACACACATAAAAAAAACATAGTACAGATAGGGCTTAGTAAGTTTTGGCAAATTTTTGTAGCCGAAATATAAGCTAAAACTGGATAGTAAACTATAAAAAATCAACGTGTCGTAGAAGTTGCTTGAATTGGTCACGCACGTAACCGTAGAACGGAAAAGAGTGACACACACACTCAGACATTCAGACAGACAGACAGACAGAGAGACAATACAAACGAGTATAACGTGTGGAGCAGTTTTCAGATTAAGCATTTCTATCGTGCTCAAGTAACTGTTTTGTAATTGTTAGCTTTGTAATCTGACCGGAAGTAAACTTGCGAGGCGACAACGTTACAACGGTTACAGTCACAATAACAACAACAACTACAAAACCAAAAGCTCGAGCAAATAAAGGAATGTTGTTGGCACAAATTTAGTAAACACAAGACAAATACAGAAACAATATAATAGCGAGAATTTGAGGACGAGCCGGAAGTGCGACAGAACACAACAACAAACATAACAATAATAAAAGTAACAAACAAAACACAATCAAAATGGCGATGGAATGGATAACGGCAATGGATAAACGGTTAGTATTACTTTTCTGTTCTTAAAAAAAAATTCAAGTAATTTTTGGTTAGAGTATTTTTTAAGTTTGAAGCTTATCACTAAGATTAAGCACTAAAAAATATATGTGTGTGCGTATCACGCACAAAAGAAGTAAATAATTTAGCTGAAAATGAGAAGATCCTTAAGTGATTCTGTAATAATAACATTTTAATATAAAGTCTGACTTAAAATTTTCATTCTCTGTACTGATTAAAGCAGACGAAATGTGTTTTAAAGCCATTTTGAAAAATTTTACCTTATAATATTAATCTGCATAAAGGTGTCCCTTAAAAGCTGAACATGTTTTTATCGCTTAACCTGTTCATTTTTTCGTATGCTGTTAAAATAAATGTAAAGTATATTCGAAGTCTTACTGGCTCAGATTCCAAAATATTACATTCTTAACAAATTGCAGAAAATCAGGATTTTTAACCAAAAACATAACAAAAACTATAACCATCATATTTTAACATATACACAATTTTCAAATATATATATGAAATCTGCTTTTACAACAAAAATTACTGAAACATCATCATAAAGAAATCAATAGAATCACCCAAGGGCGTCCGCAGGATTTGTTATAGGGGGGAAGGGTAAAAGGCATAAAGGAGTCTAGAATGCACATAAAGAAAATGTAACCTACATAATTCTATTTTCTGAGATTTTTGATACTTATTTTGTTATCATGATACGCTGGTTGACACCAGAGAACTGCACAAGCCTGCTTGAAGTCTATTTCAAGCGCTTGCTTAAAATACAAGTTCAAGCTAGGACTTTTAAGGATTCTGTGGACTCCGTGGTGTGAAGTTTTAGGGTAAATGATTTCGAAGATGCTGTCAAACTTTAAAATTTAAGATGGCGGATAGAGTTGCCACCTAGATTTTTTTTTATTTTTGCGAATTTTTGTAATTTTGAAATTCTGACAACGGATTTGATTTCGAATATATTGTCACAGTTTTAAAATTTAAGATGGAGGTTAGGGCTGCCACCTAAATTTTTACCACAGTATTGCCACCTAATAATATGTATTTTTAAAAGTTTTACACATCGTTTATCAGTGCTAAGGGGTCGCTGATTTCGAATCTAAGGTCAGAATTTTAAAATTCAAGATGGTGGATAGGGTTGCCACCATTATTTTTGTAGTTTTATGAATTCGGGGCTGGCAAAAAAAAGGTACACCAATAATGGGTCGCTGAATCCGAATCCGTCGTCAGAATTTCAAAATTATAAAATGTTGAAATAATAGGGTTGCCACCTAATAATATGTCTTTTTAAGAGTTTTAAACGTCATTTATTAGTGTTAAGGGGTCGCTGATTTCGAATCTAAAGTCAGAATTTTAAATTTCAAGATGGTAGATAGGGTTGCCACCATTATTTTTTTGTAGTTTTGTAGCTGGAAAAAAAGGTACACCAATAATGGGTCGCTGAATCCGAATCCGTCATCAGAATTTCAAAATTATAAAATATTGAAATAATAGGGTTGCCACCTAATAATATGTCTTTTTAAGAGTTTTAAACGTCATTTCTTAGTATTAAGGGGTCGCTGATTTCGAATCTAAAGTCAGATGATGTTTAAAACTCTTGAAAATATATATTATTAGGTGGCAACCCTATTATTTCAAAATTTTATAATTTTGAAATTCTGACGACGGATTCGGATTCAGCGACCCATTTTTGGTGTACCATTTTTTTTGCCAGCCCCGAATTCATTAAACTACAAAAAATAAAGGTGGCAACCCTATCCACCATCTTGAATTTTAAAATTCTGACCTTAGATTCGAAATCAGCGACCCCTTAACATTGATAAATGTTGTGTAAAACTTTTAAAAATACATATTATTAGGTGGCAATACTGTGGTAAAAATTTAGGTGGCAACCCTTACCTACATCTTAAATTTTAAAACTGTGACAATATATTCGAAATCAAATCCGGTGTCAGAATTTCAAAATTACAAGAATTCGCAAAAATGAAAAAAAATCTAGGTGGCAATTCTATCCGCCATCTTAAATTTTAAAGTTTGACAGCATCTTCGAAATCATTTATCCTAAATCTTCACACCACGGAGTCCACAGAATCCTTAAAAGTCCTATTACGCTTAAGCTCTCTCTAAAGAAGCTCATTGAATTTTTTGGATACTTGCTTTAATTCAATAATTTGGATACTTGCGAGCTTACAAGCTTTTGCCGATCATTTTAAGCTTTTCAACTTTCCGCCCGACAAAGTAGGCCGAAACAAGCCAAGCCAACGAGCAAGCATGAATATGGCTTGTATCTGTTTGGTATTTTTGCAAGCTGGCTAAAGCTTGTTTTTTCAAGATTGGATACGTGCTTGAATTTAAGTACTTGAAAAAGCTTGAACTTCAAGTGGGCTTGTGCAGTTCTCTGGTTGACACACGCTTGTACACGTAAGAAAATTATATGTATTCCAAAGATGGGGTTAAAATCTTTCTCGTATCATGCCTGAAACATTTTCAAATTTAATTTCTTTTTATGTTATTCAAAACATTTTTTTCTCAAAAAATATTCTTAGTAATTCGTCGCTTATCGGGGTTCAGTGTTTATCAGGATGGAAAAAGATGCTGATGGTATTCGTGTATGTAGTATTGATGAACTGTTTAATATTATATCGAATGTTGTTAATCTTTAGAACCAGTTTATTGTATTCTATATTTGTTATTATTTTAAATCTTAAGTTTCACTTTATCTATTTTTTACCTTTCTTGTTGCTTATCTTCTTTCATCTTATTTGCCTAAATATTTCTCCCCTTTTATGACTTTTTATGTCGGAGCCTAGCAGGTTATTTTTTGGCATTAATGAAAACCAGAAAACTTTAATTCAGGTCTTGTGTAGACAACATGTCGGTCTTAATGTTGTTAATTTTAATGCCCGAAGCCTAAACATGGCTAAGTTGGATTTTATAAAATATGTTTTTGAAGAGTCATCAGTTGATATCATTTGTATTTCTGAAACGTGGCTGTCTAGTAATATAAGCGATGCAATCTGTAGTGTAAATAGTTATAATGTTTTTAGAAATGACAGATCTGATAAAAAAGGTGGTAAAGTTGCTGTTTACTACAAATCATACCTAAATGCCAAAGTTCTGAGTAAATTAAGCGGTCCTGGAATTGAATATCTTACCATATGTATTTCTGTTAATAGTACTAAAATTTTAGTTTCTTGTGTGTATAACCCCAATAAATGTCATTCTGCAGATCCATTGCTCTCTGACTTGTCTAACTATATTCTTAATATTGACTTGATTTTAGTATGTGTGCCGTGCTTAAATCTTGAAAAGAACTATGCAGTTTTCATCCCTTCACGGCTGGATTGGGCAAATAAAATCCCCCTTAAAACCTCCGCCATAAAAATCTTCACAGATGGATCCAAACTTCAAGAACAAGTAGGGGGAGGTATCTACTCCCAGGATCTCGAAATCGAAGCGTCCTTTAGACTTCCTAACTATTGTAGTGTCTACCAAGCGGAAATGATGGCTATTCACGAAACCACTAGGTTTCTAGGTCAAAAAGACCTTGAAGGAAAAAGTATTTCCATCTTTTCAGATAGCCAAGCTGCACTGAAAGCACTGAACTCTAATATTGACAACTCTAAAACTCTCACTGAGTGCCGCAAATCTCTTAACGAGATGGCAAGGCTACTCAGGATTCACCTCATATGGGTGCCCGGACACAGGGATATCGAGGGCAACAATTTGGCCGACGAATTGGCAAGGAAGGGTACGACCTCTAACACCCTCTTAAATGAGGACTTTATTGGTATACCCATTTCCTCCTATAAACTCCAGTGCAAGAACAGATCCCTAGGTCTTGCACAAGAACGCTGGGAACGCCTTGATACTGTAGGATAACTAGGCTAACATGGCCTACCTACGATTTAAAACGCACCAACTCACTGCTTGAGTTAAGCAGAGTAAACCTGTCAAAAATAGTAGGAATCCTAACGGGTCACTGCCTGATCGGAGCGCATGCCCTTCGGTTGGGAGTTGCATCAAACAATTTCTGCAGAAGCTGCAGATGTGAGGAGGAGGTAGAAAACGTTCAGCACCTCCTCTGCGAATGTCCGGCTCTAGCTAAAAGGAGAATGGCAACTCTGGGCCTTCCCTTTTTAAACGGACTTGCCGAAGTCTCATGCCTGGAAATCATGCATATACTCAAATTCATTATCCGCTTGAACTGGTTTGAGGAGGGAAATCTCTCTTAGGTTTTTAAAGAGATCATGTGGTATCACAACAGGCCTGCACTGGCCTAAGTGTACGAGTCGTCTATCGGCTCAGCCACCGTTACCTAACCTAACCTAACCTAACCTAGTATGTGGTGATTTTAATATAAATCTACTAAACAATGATTCTGTAAAGCATTCAATGTGTGACAAGATATCTTCAGTAGGTCTATCTGTTGTCAACAATACTGTGCCCACTCGATTCTCTAATAATACAACCCCCAGTCTACTAGATTATTTTATTGTGTCAGACCCTTCGCTTGTTTCTCTGTCTGACCAAATTTTTTTTTTATTTCTGATCACGAGTTAATCTTTTGCTCGTTAAATGTAAAGTTTTCTCGTGATGTAATTTCTACCTCGTTTTCGTATCGTGATTTTAAAAATATTAATTACTCGTCCTTGTTTTATGACTTGTCTATGACTTCACTCAATGATTGCTGGCATCTCAGCACAGTTGATGATAAACTTAATTCCCTTTTAAGCCCTGTCAAGTACTTGTTTGAAAAGCATGTTCCATTACGAACAAATAGGTTAAAAAATGCATCATGTCCCTGGTTCTATCAGGGTGTTCTAAATGCCATAAAGAAAAGAAATTATTTACACAAGCTCTGGAAAATTAATCCATCTTCTACTACTTGGGAAGCGTACAGAATGGCCAGGAATAATGCCGTCCTTTTAACAAAACAATCTAAGTCTCGATACTTCTCTGCCAAATTAAATGTTTCCCTTCCAACTAAAAACCTGTGGAGCAATATTAAGAGACTTGGAGTAAGTAAAAAGACAGCCTCAGAGTGCCAAATTGATCCGGACTTGTTGCATAATTTTTTCATTGAAAACACTGTTCACTCGACCAATAACAATATTTCCCTTACAAATAACTATGTTAAACAACCTTTTGAATTTATCCCTGTAAGTGAGCTTGATATTGGAAAGTGTATTATGCAGATAAAATCAAATGCAATTGGCGAAGATGGTATTCCAAATAAATTTATTAAATTAATACTACCACACATAATCTGTCCATTAACGCATATTATTAATCACTGCCTTATATCTTCTTCATTTCTGGCAATTTGAAAATCTGCAGTTGTTTTACCTAAAAAGTATAACCCTTTTGGGCCTAGCGATTTTAGGCCAATAAGCATATTGCCTCCTCCCCCCTATCTCAAGTCTGCGAAAAAATAATGAGCCAACAAATAAATAATTTCCTAAAACAAAATAGCCTTCTGTCTCCATTTCAATCTGGTTTTCGAGCAGGGCATGGGTGTGCTTCAGCGGTAGTTAAAGTTATGGATGACCTGCGGCCTGCATTTGATACCGGTTATGTGTCATTACTCTGCTTGTAAGATTTTTCGAAAGCATTTGACAAAGTTAGTCACCAATGCTTATGCCAGAAACTCAGGACTCTCTTCGGGTTTAGTGAAAGTGCAGCGAATTTAATAGCAAGTTACTTGTCAAATAGATTGCAAAGAACTCAAGTTGGACTTGCGTTCTCTAACCATAAATCTGTGTTAAGTGGTGTTCCACAAGGTTCAATTCTTGGCCCTCTCTTATTTTCTATTTTTATAAATGACGTATTTGCTGTTTGCAAACATTCTTCTGTGCATGCGTATGCGGATGATATTCAAATCTATCTATCCAGCAGTACTGACCTTCTAGATAACCTCTGCCACAGACTTAATGAGGATTTAAGGAGCAGTCATCAATGGGCTATTAGTAATGGACTACAATTAAATTCTGCCAAGTCATATGTACTGCCTATTTGTAAAAACAAACATTACCTAGATAAAATTCCTGACCTCTACATTGGTACAAATAAGCTTAGTGTCGTATCGAAAATCGTAAATCTTGGTTTTTGTATGAATTCGTCCCTGTCATGTATTGATCATATAAATAGTGTTGTCCGTAAAGTTTATTATATCCTTCGAAATTTAAGAATGTCTGCAAATCTTTGTACTATTGATCTTAAGCGAATGCTAGTGAAGCAACTAGTTTTACCAGTTATTACTTATTCGGAAGTAGTTTACATTAGACTCGACTCGTCTTCTCAACTAAAACTAAATATTGCTTATAATTATGCCATGCGTTTTGTATTTAGCTTTAAAAAAATTTGACCGCCTCTCAACTTTCAGAAATGCAATACTTGTGTGCAACTTGATTGACTATCTTAATGCTAGAAACTGCATCTTTCTTCATAAAATTATACATAAAAAAACACCACATTATTTCTATGAAAAACTGCAATTCAGCCTTTCTAGAAGATGTAACGTTCTTATAGTTCATAGGCATAGCTCTCTTAATACCTCCAATCTGTTCTTCATTAATGCCATAAGACTATGGAATGCTCTACCACGTAGCACAAGAGAAATAACTCGGGCGGAAAAATTTAGGCAATCTATTATGGCTCACTTTTCTACTCCTTAAATTCTGTTTCTTTCCTTGTTTTCTTCTTCAATATTTCCTTTTTTATGTTTAAGTTTTAATATTTTAAGATTTTTTAACAACTAATTAATTTGATAAATTTGTTTTTTTTAAGCAATTATTTAATTTTGTTAAATTCTAATGTTTATTAACTTGTTGTTATATCCAAATATATACACATATAAAGAATGTTGTTAATTTATACTTAAATGTTGTACTGTAAAAGAACTTAGTTCTTATTTGTACTAATGCTATATGAAAATAAATAAATAAATAAAATAAATAAAAATAAATAATTTAGTAAATTAAATAATGTGAGGTCTCCTTTATCCCCAAATAAAATTGCATTAATTACTATTTAGCCCCCAAGTTTTCCTCTTTTCAAACAAGAATACAGAAATTTCCAAATATTTTTTTTTTTTAAAAATGAATTCAACCAGCAAGATTTTTAGACAATTCTTTTCCAGTTTCGGAGGCCTATAACTCATAAATCAATTGCGAGCGGCCTGAAATTTATCAGATTTGGATTTAGGAGCTAAAAATTGCTATTCTTGAAATGTTCCGCGCATGGACATCAACTGACTTATTTCTTTTTTCAACATGCATCAGTTCTAAAGGGTGTTTTTTTTAGAGGTATAGAACTTCGAATTGAAATAAAAGACAAGAAAATCATTTTAATGTCCATCAATTTAGCTTTATTGGAAGGATCATTTTATGCCATTGATGCTTAAATATAATTTCGGGCATGTGGCCGCCACGGCTGGCTCGAATAAAGCCAATTCTACAGGTCCAATTTTCAACCACTTTTTCGAGCATATGGGGCCGTATGTCGGCAATAACGCCACGTATGTTGGCTTACAAGTCCCCTAACGTTTCTGGTTTGTTGGCGTAGACGAGCGACTTCACATATCCCCAAAGAAAATAATCCAATGGTGTCAAATCACAAGATCTTGGTGGCCAATTGACAGGTCCATTGACTCTCCAGCATTATTTCGGAAGAAGTATGGCCCAATGACTCCACCAGCCCATAGAGCACACCAAACAGTCAGTTTTTGTGGATGTAATGGCATCTCAAGGGTCTCATGTGGATTCTCTTCACTCCAAATGCGGCAAATTTGCTTGTTGACGTAGCCATTCAACCAAAAATGAGCCTCATCACTGAACAAAATTTTGCGATGAAAATCAGCATCGAGATCAATCTCATTTTCGGCCCATACACCAAAATCACGACGCATTGCATGGTCTCGCGGCTTTAATTCTTGCACAAGCTGGATCTTGTAAGGTCGCAAGCCAAGATCTTTGCGCAAAATCTTCCATAAAGTTGATGGACAAAGCTCCAATTGCTGTGCACGGTGGCGAATCGATTCATTCGGGTCCTCTTCAACATTTTGCTCTACAACGGCAATTGTTTCTTCGGTGCGCACTGTTCGACGTCTCTGCGGATGCGTATTATCACATAGAGTAAACGTAGTGCGAAAACGACCCATGTTAACCGAATTAATTGCTCTGATGGACGATTATGTCGACCATAAAATGGACGGAGCTTGCGGTAAACTTCGCGAACTGAACCATTATTTTCGAAATAAATTTGCACGATTTGCAAGCGTTGTTCTTTTGTCAACCTGTTTATGATGAAATGGCAAACCAAACTGAACATAAATGACATTAGAGTTGCCAGATTTGATCACAAAATGCCAGTTTTATCTCTATTCGAAAAACAAACCTCTAAAAAAACATCCTTTAGCAGCATGCAAGTTACTAAAATTGAGTTTGGAAACATACCTATTGTATGAACTAATAAAAATATTTATTTTTTTTTTAAATTCAAAACGTACGAATAAATATATAAAGAGGTACATGTATAGATGTGTTTTGGGCTCCATTAATTTTCTAAACATATTCCAGAATCTCCCTGCAAGGCTTGATTCTAAGTCCTGGATGTAATATAAGCACGTGACGTGAAAAAATCCAGAAAATTCTCAAAATGGGTGGACGCCGGTTAAAAAAACCTGAATTTGAAGATGTTAAAATAAAGGTTTCAAATCGAGTTTTCTATTTCAATTTTAGTCCTAAAAAACTTTTAACCATAAAATATTCTAATGTAAAAACGTTTTCTTAAAAACAATTTACCATCAGATTTTTTAAAAAATATGTGAATGATTTTAAAGTACCATACTTTCTTAGAATATCCTAATTTTTTCTTCTCTTTTGAAACAGAAGCTTTTCTCTCGCCTAGATCGCTGCAGTTTTCTCAAATTTAAATGCTGCAAGATTGTTAGGAATTCCATTGAATTTACGAAAAATTATAAATTATCCAAATTGGATCATCTTTATGACAGAAAAACGATTTTATTTGAGCCGACTTTTGCGAAAGCATTTAGTTTTTTAAATTCAATTTACTCTGTTTTCTTCTTGTGTTTAATTACTTCAAAACAAAAATTCGCTTATTGTCCAAGTTTAAATCCGTTATTAGCTTAAATGTTCCTTACCATCTGTTGCTCCGAGAAATGATCTTCGACTAATAGGGATATCAGTCCTTATCATTTCTCAATTTCTCGTAAGAATAACTTCGTAATTTCTTCCATTACATTCGAAGTATTTACCAATGGCTTCGTACTATTTAGTTTAAATTGAGCTTCAAAAATTTACAATAGAAATCTTTCAGCCTGGTTTGTTGAACAATTACCGAATATAAGGATATGTATGATTGCAAGGGGGCTGTAGTCTTCTGAAAGAGTACGTGGCCCGTAAACTAAGAAACTGTGGTTCAAACCGCAGCTAAGATAGAATGTTTTTTTTTTGTTATTAGTAAATTCCAGAGCTGTAAAATCGGTATAAATATTCAGAATTTTAAGTACAAATGAATAACAACATTATTCAATGAATGCAAAATTGATTTACAAATAAAATTTTTAATTCACATTAATTTTTACAAAAGTGATTTATTATTTATTTCAATTATTCATTTTCGTTATTAAGAATAATTAATTACGTTTTTTATTCATTTGAATGCAAAGAATGCAATTCACAAAGAATTTTAGAATTTTCAATTATTCATTTTTTATTCGTTATTAATTTTTTATTCATTATTCTTTTCTTATTCATTATTAATTTTTTATTCATTACTAATTTTTTATTCATTATCCATTTTTTATTTATTATTCATTTGTTATTTTTTATTCATTTCTTATTAATTTTAGTCCTAAATATAAATAAAATAAATAAAAAATTAATAATGATTAAAAAATGAATAATGAATAACAAATGAATAATGAATAAAAAATTAATAATGAATAACAAGTGAATAATGAATAAAATTTATAATGAAAAACAAATGAATAATGAATAAAAAATGAATAATGAAAGAAAAATGAATAATGAATAAAAAAAATTAATTGAAAATTCTGAAATTCTTTGTGAATAGCATTCTTTGTGAATTTCATTCAAATGAGTAAAAAAATTATTCATTATTCTGAATAACGAAAATAAATAATTATTATTAATAATTAATAATTTTTTTATAAATGAAAAAATAATTAATATAATTGAATTTTGAATTAAAATTGAGCATTCATTGAATGCATTCTTATTTCGTTATTCACTGATTCACTTTTTTGTGGATAAAAGTAAATTGATCAAATCTTTTACAGCTCTGGTAAATGTAACAAATGTATTCGTACAATATACATATATTTTTGTACGAGTACGAATAAGATTTTTGTAATATGTACCAAACTACGTCCACTCTACGAATCCTATTCGTGACTGAAAACTACGAATAATATTCATAGAATTGACGCAGTTATTAGTTATATTTACACAAAATTTTTTGAGTGTAAGAAAGCCTATTGAAAAGTGCCTGTGAAGCAAGGGTAAATGAAATGGTATCGTAACTTATCACTGCGATGGGTACAACATACTTTTTTAAAATGCAGGCATTATTTATAAATATACTTTAAAAAAGTATTTATGAGTTATCTTCAAAATATATTAAGGGTTCTCATCTAAGCAAGTAAACATGTAAACATGTATAGCATTTAAACTTTTGATGAGCGATAAAGTGTAAATAGCGTAAATGTCGACAAAATGGCGGCTGCTGCTGCGACAACATTATGACTTTTTTAAATTTTTAACCTTTTAAAAACCTTCATTAACATAGAAAAATAAATAAAACGTGTTCATATTTACTTCAACTACTTGAAATATGTAATGATTATCGCCAAAGACAATCCTCATTCACACACGTAGATTTACATGCTAGTTTACACTACAAAATAAGCTCGGAAATGATGTAAACTCACGCCCATACAAATTTTGACAGATAGTTTACGTGCATGTAAGTTCACAAGGTTTACAATGTTTACGGGTCAGTTACATGCTTAGATGAGAATCCTTATTAAAATCAAAAAAGCCGAGATCAAAAGCTAAACCAATTCATTTGTGCACTGATTTTATCGTGCGCTAACCTTAGAAAGTTTTTGTTTTTTCAAGAAATTATCGCGGTAAATTCTGTTTTTGCTTAACCGGAATCCAATCTTCATATTTCTTTCGAGTTCTGTGAAGCCAATTTCTGGTCCATTATCGGCAGCTAGGAAAAAAATATTGTATGATTGAATTAATTTATTTACTATTTATAGTAAACTATTTACTTTTTCAGTTAATTATTTATTTTTCACTATTCTAATACACTTTCTTATACTTTAAACTTTCCGAATGCTAAAATGCTAGTGATGACACGAATGCTTGTGATGGTAGTGTCAGTAGTATCGAAGTAGATATCGAATTCGACAAGATATTCAAAGTAATCACAAAAACTTTTTTGAAGCCCTAAGAAAAGCAAAAGCAAAGAGCTTTTTTACAGCTCAGCTCGCAGCGAGAGCAAAGCGCTTCACGAAAGCACTGTGCAAAGGTAGAAGAAAGCACTTTTTATATGCGTTTTAATATAGTGCTTAAAAATTTTCCTTTAGGGACGTAATACAGTTTGGTTGGACAGTGAGATTATATTAGATGAACCAACTAATAGCATTAATATTGGACGACCTGCAAAAGAGTACTCAGAATGTACTTCGAAGACCCAAGTTAATAAAGTTGCAGTGCTTGTGAATAAAACTTCATGCGATGAATTTGCAGTGGCCATGCACGTTAGTTTACACAAGACAGGTAAAAGAAACGCATCAAAAGTGGTATCAGTGCTTCATTCTGATACTCAGATGGCAGCAAAGCTTAAAAAAGCTATTGCTTCTGAGGCCAATAATGTTATTGTATACACTCCTGATGAGGCTTTGTCTCTTTACGTGGACGGGGAGTTTACAAAGCACTCGTACAAATTAATGCAACCTGGTGCAAAAATAAGAAATGCAAACCAGGGATGGCCATGATTACAAATCACGATTACTGATTATGATTACATATATTCAGATTGCATAGAATACTTGATTTTTCTAAATATTCAAAAAAATCACATTGAAAACCAAACAAAAATACTTTCAATTAAGTAATCATGGTAAGGTAATTACATGAGATTATAAAAAATACAGTAATCATGCAAGGTGATTACATGATTTTTAAAAAAATTAAGTAATCGTAACATGGAATTACATGATTTTTTAATAAATCAAGTAGTCAGTAATCAGACCCAGCCTTCGGTGATTACAGATTACTTCTCGTCAGACGAAAAATTCAAAATTTGTATGTAATATAATTATTCCAGTAATTGCTATTTACCATAAATACAATATTTTCTTCAGCAGCTATTAGTGAAGCAGATATAAGTGATGTTAATGTTTGTTAGATTGGTTTTGTTAAAGAAGTGGTAACAATAGTGCTCAGAAACCTTTTCTGTATTTTACTTGTCTCAGTTTTACAGTTGAACGACATATATAAAACAGATTTAAAACAATATATTAGTTAAAGAAATCTGCAATCAACGAATGGTGAAGCCTGATTACTAATAAATTTCTTAATCAGAATAATTCATTAATTACTGGAAACTGATTGATTACTTAAATTAATCACTGATTACTTTTGCATGATTACTGATTTCTCAAAAAAATCACTGAATACTTTAAAGTTATTAATGATTTATTTTAAGTCATCAAGTAATCAAGTAATAAATTTGTGTTTATAATTGTAATCAGTAATTTTTTTGTAATCATTACACGAAAGTAATCATTACTGGCCAACCCTGATGCAAACATACATATATCCAACATTTGATGCATTATTATTAGCAAAAAAGAAGTGCTATCCGGTCGGACTTCAAATTACCGATACGTCTGCTGAAGTCTCCCTACAGAGCATGGTTGATCATACTGCAAGAAGGATCGTTGAATCGCAGAAGGAATTTTTCGTCAACCTTACTGAAAATAGCATTACTGCAATAAATAAATGGGGTTGTGATTAATCGATGAAAACTTACCGCAAGTGAAAACGTACCCTTAAAAGTGAAAATGGGAAATGAAATCAATAACAACACGAGTTCCGTAAAGTAAGATCAACCACTACAATTCTGGCCTTTGATCGCGTTGATCAAGAAATCTTAACTTTAAAACTAGACAAATTTGGAATTTCTGGTACTTTACTGAAATGGCTCAAAACCTATCTGTGTGAAGGGTACTTAATGTTTTTTGTGAAAATAAAAATAATTATACTTGCGCGAAAGTAGAAAAAATGTCCCTGATCAGCATTGCCGAGTAAGGCTTGCTTTTGTTGTTGCACATACGTTTCCTGAAGAATAAAAGCTTTGAAAAATTTGGTGGCATTCAACGGGTGTTCAGCGGCCGTACAACTTAATTTAAGCCTTGTACAGCTGTTGTATTATTATATTTTTAGGTCATTTTCGACCCTTTTGCAGCCGTGCGGCCCATGTTCGATCGCTGATCGACCACTGTTCGCCTGCTTATAGTTTAACTTGGGAAGCCAAGAGCCCCATTTTATTCAAATGAGTATGACTATTAGGGCGGGTTGATTTTTTTATTTGTAAATCGTATAGCAAAAACATAAACTACATAAAATTCAAAGAAAATTCTCCGAAGAAACCATGTATCTAAAATAAAATCCTAATCCGCGCCTCTCGACTTGAAAATTTATATGCCCCCTTTTCTACATTAAAAAAATATTCACCCAAGTAAAAAAGTTTGTATATAATTTTATATTTAATATTTTTATAAGGAACATAGATAAACAAGTCTTATTTTATAATGCAAATAAAAACAAACAAAATAAGTGTTTTCACTCGAACAATATTTCAGTAATTTTTCAGTAATTTTATTACCATAAACAAATTTTGTGTCATTAAAAGAAATAAGGTCTTTAATACATACAAAGAAGCAATTATAGAATACAAAGAAAACTTTACTTATTGGTTATATGTTAATTTTGTTAAGTCTTTTTTACTCTCCATTCTAGGTACTTTGGCACGACTTTCTATAGTTACTACTATTTGATCTATATTTCTATAGATCAAATAAACTGGATTAAAGGTCATGTTTTTTTCCTGTCTTAAGAAGTATGTTTTGCATATTTTATTCCAAAAAAAATTTTTTTTAATTATTCTTTGTTTTTTGCAAAACGCAGTTTAGGTAAAACGTGTTCTAACTATTTTTCATATAGAACGCAAATGAGAGGAGATGCAAATTAGGGTTCAACTGCTTTTTTTGATAATTGAATATTTTGATTAGTCTCAAAACAAAACCTGTATTGCATAAACTATAATATAATAAAACATAATAGCTATATTTTAAAAAAAAAATTTTTAGCGAAAGAAGAGGAAAAAAATTTCAAGTCGAGAGGCGCGGATTAGGGTTTGATTTAGACCTATGGTTTCTGCGGAGAATTTTCTTATAATTTTATGTAGATTACGTTTTTGCTATACGATTTTTCATTTTTTTTTTTTTTCATCCACACAAATCAACCCGCCCTAATGACTATATTATAAAGGCGTGTCATACCCATATCTCTCATTAACTTGAAGACCGCCATTATTGTAAAAATGCGATTTTGCCGAAAATGCGTTTAAAGTTTTCTATCCAGGGTTGCCAGTTTGGTAATTAATTGCTGAATTTGGTAGAAATTTTTTGACTTGGTAATTTGGTATTTTTTTCAAGTTTTGATTACTTTTTCCCTTTAGTTTTTCCTAAAAATTCAAAATAATCAGTTTGTTTGCAAGATTTATATATAAAATTGTATTTAAATCAACGCATTATCTGAAAATATTGCGAATCATGTAAAAGGGAGTTTTAATTTTTAAGATTAAGCTCTAGAACATTTTAGACATTTCTTAAGTTATTTTTTCCTGAATGTTTTTTTCCTTGTTAAGTTTCCTGAATGTTCTTGAGGTCTATCTTAAAAATGAAAACTCTCATTTTCGATTCCACATGAAAAGTTATTCATAAAATTGCTGATTTGGTCTAACCATTTTTGCAAACAAATTCTTGTTCATCTTTTGTTTTGAAGATTTAGCTTTTTTTTTTTTATCTTTAATATCATAAATTTTAAAACTTTTTCATAATAAAAATATTTGCTACCGTGAATTGTCTGAATCATAAAAATATATTTTGTCTTTGAAATTTAAGCAAACATTTTACCTTTGCAAATATTGCGGATAATTCCAGATACATTTTGAGATAACGAAAAATGGTTCCATGAAAAAATTATACGAAAAATTTCTAAACTAAATTACTGAAAAATTAAGGTTTTCCAGCCGTTTAAAGTTGCTTTGAATAAATTTAATAAAATTTACGTTTCTCTCACAATATGTTTTTCTAAAACGTAAAAAGATATCAGCAAAAGCTTTAAATACTATGCAATAGTTTGTGCTTAGGAGCAGTTATTGCTAAAAAAGAACTGTATATCATTTTTCTTTTCATAACTCCTTAACTTGAGGTGATGGTGAAAAAGTTTCCTTATATTTAATATTAGTGAACGTAGATAGAATTGATATCCTATAAAACAAACCCGTGTAGTTTCTGATTTTTAGTTATTACAAAATGATTAAATTTTAAACTTGAAGAAACCGATAATTTTTTTAAAGCATTAAATGCCATATCTTTGTATTTATTCATTTACTTTCTTGAAATCAGTATTTATTGCCAATGAATGCGGTATATTTTTTTAGGTCCTATTTATTTCAAATATAAAAGATAAGTATCTCATTTTTATAATACCATTAATTTATAGTTTTTTGTTTTGTGACAAAAAAATTACATTTACCTGAATTTACTACTTGTTTGTGATTTTTATATTAATATAATAAATAAATTTTAAACAAGAAAAAGTTATACTTTTTCTTATGTTGACTTTATATGATTTAAATACAAATTCTAAATGTTTGATAGTTTAAATCATACTTGATAGAGCTCGACCAAACGGAAACAGCTGAAAACAAAATCAGCAAAAATTCTAAAAACAACTTCAGTAAACATGCTTTGTTAGTGCAGACTTCCAGCAGGCTGTTGGACTACATATAATAACATAAGCATAGAAACTAAAGTAAAACAGAAATACAACAACAAATGTGACATTATGAAATTGAGGAAAAAAATGAGAAATTGAAGCTTCAAAATCTCATCGCCCCGATGGTGCAGTGCGTCAACGCGCTTGCACGGGCAATCACAAAGATTTCTGATGACGCGTTTAGCACCGCAGAAATTGTACAATAAAATCAATTGCTAGTGGTTTTTTTCCTTTCATATTGAAAAACTTTGTTGTTGTTGTTGTTTCTTTGGAAAAATTCGTTAGAACAATTAATTGTTCTAACTTTGACCTTAAGCTCAATAAACGATTTTAAACTGTCAAACAACTAGAATTTGTATTTAAAATCAAGTATGATTTAAACTATCAAACATTTAGAATTTGTATTTAAATCATATAAAGTCAACATAATAAATATAGAGGTCATTTAGAAAAAACGTTATACTTTTTCTATATATGTATGTATGTATTTACTTTTTTTATTTAATTCAAATAAAAAAGATATACGTCTCATTCTTATAAGTATATGAGTTTATGAATTTTACTTACTTTTTATTTACTTTTGTTTAATTTAATAAGAAATTTTAATAAGACATTCTAAACAAGAAAAATGTAATACTTAATAATATTAACTAAATTTATTTTACCACTATATCTGTTTATAATTTTAAGTATTTTAATGTTGAATAAATGTTTTTTATAAACAAAAACTATAATTTTATTGATTTTCTTACTATAAAAAAATATTTGTTTGTTTAATTAATTCTTATATAATTGTGGTAACTTTTTGGTGAAATTTTGGTAACTTAATTTTTTTAACAAGTGGCAACCCTGCTTCTATCTTGTATGAAAAGAGAGAAGTATGCTCTCTTCTCACGCAGAGAGTATTCAAAATAATAACATGAATTTTTTATACAATATAAAGCATTTATAAAGAACAATTCTGCATTAATAAACCGAAAATCGTGTTTTTTGAGTTACGACGGTCTTCAAGTAAATGAGCGATATGTTTAAACAAACCTGCAACTCGTAACGATCGCAGTTATAGATCCATTTTACCGATTTGACGTCACTCGGACGTAATTGTCACCTACACTGCTTGTGTAATAATCTGAACCGATTTCTGTTCAATTCCATCGTTCCAAATCGATAAGCTATCACATGTTCCGATTTCACTTCAATGGAATCTTTAAAAAAGTGTTTGTGTAAGAAAAGTGAATCGATAAAAGTTCATGCTTTTCTCACTCACTCTGTGGCAAGTGAGAACTCTACCGATTTGTATCAATGACAGTAATGTTGTGTATATCTAAAATAACAAGTACTAGCAATTTATATACTAAAACGGGTACTTTCGCTTAAGTTACATTTTTACTGATTATAATATTTTTGTTTGTTTTAAAACGTTTTAGTTTTCAAGTTAATGCAATCTTAAACGATTGCCCATTTACATAAAAGAAGGAAATTTAACCAAAACAAAATATATATATATATATATTTTATAGCAATGCAAAAGTACCCGGTTACAAATATTTGTTAAGTTTTTGTTACACATCACTTAGTGTCAGATTATTAACATTCACACTAATATTGCATACTGAATTTTTAAAATTCATATCATCACTTATGAATAACAAGACCATCACCTTTTCGTTATAAAATTTGAGCATACATAAAAAAAAAATAAATGGAAGTAAACAGCTGCTTGTCTTTTGACTCAATTTCGCAACGTTTCTTCTCGATTTGTGTTTTTTATCATCATGGACCAAATTTTTAACGATTTGAACGTACACAAACACTAGTTCTCACGAAATCGGTAACTTAAGCGTGACGTCACACAAATCGGTAACTTGCCGACAAAGAAGTAAAATATAAGGAAGTGGTGTAATAGCAGAAAAGTGTGGTATTTTCTATATTGGTGTTGGTTCACACAAATACAGAAACAATCACAAAGGGCCGTATTCGGTTGTATCGTAAAAGAAGGCCCAAACTGTTAAAGTTTGTTCTTATGCATTAAAATTTTAGAAACATTTCAAGAATAGCAACAACTCTAATTATTTAAAAATTTTTTGATCGCTCGCAATTGGCTTAGAAGTTATAGGCATCCAACGTTGGAAAAAGTGGACTAAAAATTTAGCTGATTTTTTAAGTTTTCCAACAAAACTAAACTTTATGGGAATCAAAAGAGATATAATACAAGTATCTATTCAACAAGATATCAAACATAAAAATACATGCATTTAAGATACAACCCTTTTTTTACTTAAAATCGCGAGGTTTTTCCAAATTTAATAAAAAAAAAATAAATGCATCAAAAGGAGGCCTTCGGATGCTGCTTAGGGTTTACAAACCTCAGTAAGTACCACACAGGCTTCTTTGTCTACAGTAGTTCTGAATGTAGTTATCTTTTTAATAATTCTCTTTTTAATGTATTGCTTTCGTAAAAGAGAAACCACTAGTCTTTCAGACAAATTCTAATTATAAAAAAATTATATCTTAATGAATTCTTATGGAATTCTTAATTTGACACCTCGTTGAATAGATACGCACATTACCTTTGTTTTAATACCCATAAAGCTTAGTTTTGTTGAAAAACTAGAAAAACTGCAATATTTTTAGGTAATTTTTCTATATTTAAAGGCCTATAAATTCTAAACTTCAACTTTAATTACAAATTAAATAAGGTTAATTTTTTAAAATCCTTATTTTTTTGGGTGTTTTTGCCTAGTTGTTGTGTAAAAATCAGAAAAATTTAACAAACAGGTACAAAATTTGATTCACTATGCTGAAAACAAGAGCGCCCCAAACATGTATTCAACTGCGAAAAATGACTGCGCCCCTGAAGCAGTGTTTGTGTTTTACAGATGTGGTTTGATCAAACTGGCGGAAAATCAACGGGATCTAAATTGCATTTTTAAACCATTTTTAATAAGAAATATATACATTTCTGATACAAATAAGTTAAAAAAATATCGTTAGAAACTAAATAAAGCACTTTTATTAAAAGAATTTAAGCCGTATGGACATATTTACCTGTGGAACGAATGCGCATTGTTTTTAAGTTTTCGGGAACTATTACAATTCTTAACCGCACAACTCATATTGCATATGTTTTGGTGGTTTTTTTTTCTTTAATTTTGTTGCTTTTTAAGCAGTGAAAAATGCTTTAAATTAAATTATTTTCTACTATTTTGCTGAGGAGTCTTCCAATCAGATGCCAGGGTTCTCAAAAATGTCAAAAAACACACTCTTTCTCGCTCGAACAATTTACGAATGGTGCGACAGTCCACGTACAGTGTATGTGTAAGCAACACCATTTCCTTATATTTTACTTCTTTGCTTGCCGACTACTTTACAAGAACGAGCTACTTATGCCTCTGAGCTCATATTAGAATTTCATCTTCAACACTCATAATTTCTTAAGTGTTGTTATTATTCCTAAGCCTAGATTTTGAAGTTTCACAACCGGCAAACGCCCACTTCTGTGCCAGTGGGTATGCTGCGTTTTTGTTGTCTAAAAATCCATTGAGATTAATAAATAATTACTTTTCCAAAACTTGGAGCTTTTTATCTGAGGATATTCCTTATCTAAAGTAGACTAATTAATTAGTTTTTGGCAAACAAAAGTTTTCTGAAATCTACCCACTTTTACCTCTATTGTAAGTAAATATATTGATTCGAACTAAAGATAAAATTTAATGAACTACAAAGACTCACATAGTTCAGCTACCATCGTCATAGCGCCATGTTGTGAGTCTTTATTTATTTGCGTTAATTTATCTGAAAGTAACATTGTAGAAACAACAAAAAAGTTTCTTTTGCGCTCAAGTAAACATAGCTATCACAAGATATAATCTTTTTGGGTGAGCGAGAATGGGCAACATCTCAGCACAAGTTGCAGTGAGAACAGAGGGCGTCATAGTTGCCAAGTCCTCTACCCCATCCTCACTAGTTAGGATTGTCACTGACACTATCAGCTTATTATAAATGCGGCCTATTATAAAGGATAATAACAATAAATGATAAAACAAGTTACATAGCCGAGCTTGTACGTCAAAGCAATAGTATTAAAAGCCGATAGGATTAACTTTTATATCCTTTAAAGTGTTTGTCGTTCTAATTGCTGACATTGTAGTAGTTGGAATTGCTTTTGGCTTGAACATGACATCAACTGTCTCTACGTTGAGAGATCAAAAAATATTCAAGCTTGAGTAGGCGAGAGTTTAGAGATTTTCTAACGGATTTGTACTTCATAGGATTTTGGAAATTATTTTCTATTTAAGCGAAAATCCCAAAATATTGACAATTTTTATGTCCTTAAAATTGACAGATTCTAAATTTTAAAGCAAAATTTTTCTTTTTCTCCCTCTTAAATAAATACCAGTTATGTTTCCTCTTACTAGTCCTCCTATTTGTAATAGGATAATTTATTGTGAATCAACAATTAAGTATTCTGTGTTTGAACCAAGAAAGAATAGATCAATGCTGTCATTTCCTAAATAGTCGCTATGGCCTGTCCCCCAATTGAGGTGGACTCTGTTATGGGTAGACACTTAATAAGCAGTTGTAGGCAATCCCATACGAGTTTGGACGTGATTTTATATGCGCTAAGTGCAAGTAGACTAGCTTTGCTGTCAGAGTGAATGTAAATGTTCTCGTGGAACTATTTACATACTCTCTTAGGCAGATCTCAATTGCATGGACTTCAGCTTGGAAGACTGAGTTACCTGTGCCAATGCTGGCATACAGTTGCGGTCAAAATAATAGCAGCACCCTTATATTCAGACATGTTTGGATAAATAATACTAGTCTACGAATTTCGGATCCGGTAAGTCCATTTTCATTCCCATATGTACTTTCAATACTCGTTCCAACTCCGTATTCAGTTTCCTCCTATATTGTAAAATTTTCAAGATACAGGGTGTTTCACGTTTTTGAAAAGTGTTTAGTATTATTGATCTCGAATCTAAACTACTCACCATAAAACAAAAAGTAGTATTTTGTATTTTTGAAAAATTATCAACTTTTCCATCAATGTATCAACCACTATCGTGTCGTGTGCTGTAGTGAAGCTAAAATTCTGAGATTATCCAACGAAATATCAACAAATTTTGTATCTTTTGTTTAACGGAACTGTAACCGTCCAAATATAAAATGACATTTTTCATGTAATAATACACTTACCCAGTTTTTTTCTGAATTCTAACTTTGAATGATAACAGCTCCGATAAAATAAAATATACAAAATTTTTTGATATTTCGTTGGAAAATTTGAAAATTTTAGCTCCGCTACAGCACATGACACGATAGTGGTTGACATATAAAGAGAAAATTTGATACTTTTTCTAAAATACAAAATAATATTTTTTATTTTAAGGTGAGTAGTTTAGATTCGAGATCAATAAAACTAAACACTTACCAAAAACGTGAAACACCCTGTGTCTTGAAAATTTTACAATATAGGAGGAAACTGAATACGGAGTTGGAACGAGTATTGAAAGTACATATAGGAATGAAAATGGACTTACCGGATCCGAGTTTCGTAGACTAGTATTATTTATCCAAACATGTCCAAATATAAGGGTACTGCTATTATTTTGACCGCAGCTGTATATAGATTTTCCCTGCCTTGTGCCAAAAACGCCAGCTCCCTCGGCTTCATTTGTCTTTGAGCCATCAGTATAAAAGGCTTGATAGTCACCAGTAAACCGTGGCCTTTCTGTTTCCCATGTGGTTCTGCTTGGGAAGGAGACTTGGAAGTTTTTGCAGAAGATGTATTTTGGGAGGCAGAGATCGCAGAGTAATAACGTTAGATTCTCATCCTTAGTAATTTCGTCTAATAGTGCTGGATGAGTGTTACTTGGTACATACAAATTGTTATCAATGATGAGCCTGATTGTGAAGATCAAAGCTTCTTCCTTAACAAGAGGATGTAATGGTGGTATCCAAGCAAAATCTCCAAGGTAACAGTTGGAGCAGTACGTATCACTCGAGTGATACAGACATAATCTAGTCGTTGCAACTTGCTGATCTTGGTTTGAGCTGTTTCTTGGATCGTCATAAAATAATAGGTCTCGTGATGGAAGTATACATCTACATGGCTAGTTTAGGGTTTAGGCCCCAGTTTTTACCTATAAAACTTCTGCTGACCCATAATGAGGCTCTTGCTTTGTTTATAGTGTTGTTCAGGTGTAGGTTTCATTTGAGTTTATCATTATGCTTCACACCTAAGTATTTGACTTCTTTTGAGACGTTTATAGTTTCACAGATTTTCGTAGGTTTCTTTAGATTTTGTCTGACTCTTTTCCTGGTGAAGAAGATGAGGGTGGTTTTCTTAGGATTGACATTGAGCCCTGTTTCCCTGCACCATTAAACTACTATGTTGAGTGCTCTCTGGAGGAGATACAATAAAGGATCACAATGTCATTAACGTAACCCTGCACATCGAAGCCATTTGATGTTTTACGGGGACGGAGGCGCGTAACATCAAGAGAATCAATAGCACGAGAGTTAATCGCGACATCAGACGAAGAGTCAACGACCTCTTTTCGCGAGAAGTCTAAAAACATTTGTTTTAATCTATTTACTTCGGTGGTCAAGAGACTAATAGCAGACACAATGTTATTTTTATCTTGAAACATAAGACACTTGTCATAAAGATAAACAATGTTATTATTATCATTTAAAAGTTTAAATTTTTTGTCATCAAAATTAGCACATTGTTTATCATAAATGCCACTGCAATAATTGTACGTAACAGGCATAAATGCCACTGCAGTAATTGTACGTTTTCAACTGCAATAGAAAACAATATTGGAGAGAGAACTCCTCTTTGCAGAAAACCCTTTGCGGTGAGTACTCTGAGTTCTGCCGTGCCGAAAGTTGATTTCATATTTCTGACTTTCAGCACGTTATGCACCCAAGTACTTGCTATTCCGTCAACACTTTTGCGCTGGATGCATTCGCTTATAAGAGCGTATTCGGTGTTATCAAAAGCACCTTCAATGTCTAGGAACCACCTGATTGCATATTCTTTGTTAGAGGGTTGTCTATAGACCACCCTCTCTGATATGCCGATCAACAATTTTAGGAGAAAGGAGGTCAAGCTTATTGGTCTTATTAGTGAGGAAGTCCATATTAGCAGAAGTGTTTAATATGTACACATGTCGCATATAAAGGTAATTTGTTCACTACCAGCTCAATCTTCACGGATCCAATTTTTACAGAAGACACATTGACCATATCTCACCCGACTAATCATACGAATATAAGCCTAAATCGTGGTAGTCCATATTGCCCTCAACAGATATTGGCATAATAACTGTCAATTCATAATTTTAATTGGCATAATTGGCATAATTATAAACTTAATTATGTTTATTAAATTACAACTATTTAAAAGCAGCCAAAATGATTTATTTAATCCATATTATTTATCAATTTATTCATTGCAAAATAAATTGTAAACAAAAACACAAAATTCACTTACGCACATATACTTAGAGAATAACGAAAAACTTAACGTCTGAAATTCAAGATCAATGGGTGGTTTATGTTACCCTCATATTCCATATTAGCCACTTTACTCTAGATATTAAATTTTCTTCAAAGGGTTTCCAGAGGTTTTAGAAAGATATATGATTACTAAGTTGGGGATGTGGCACATGCAATGTGAAAAAAATAAAATTATAATCAAGTACTAGTGGTATGCACTAGACCGGCTCATTTTTGAAAGTCAAGAAGCACACTCAATTCCTGATTTGTTGAGAAGAAAAAGTAATATATCCTGAAGTTTAGGAATACCGTTGGAGTCTCTAGCCACAGGAAATTCCGATGAGTTTATTCCAAAAGAGAAGTGCCACGTCCTTGTAGCCAAACGCCCATATAATGCAATCAGTGAAATACAATTAATTGACTTATCAGTGAATATGTCAAATTGTGGTTGTATGGGAGGTACCATGCCCCCTTGTCCAACGCCGTAGACTGTTATCAGCAAAACTGCGTGAGTAAATTGACTTCGAATACTGAATTCCGAGGCTGTGCGAAGGTGTTGTGGAAGGTGCCACGCCTACTTGATCAACGCCCATTAAATGTTATCATGGAAACGGCACGTGTAAATTGTGGTCGAATACCAAATTCCGAGGATTTGTGGCCTATAACTGTAAAGCTTCGATACCGCAAATTTGGGTTGTATGGGAGGAGCCACTCCTCCTTCTCAAACGCCCATAAAATGTTATGAGTGAAAGGGCACGTGTAAATTGTAGTCGAATACTGAACTCCGAGGCTGTGCCACATACAACTCCAAAGCTATTCGATGTCGCAAATGCCACACATCCTAGTTCAACGCCCATAAAATGATATCAGTGAAACGGCATATTTAAATTGAGGTCGAATACTGATTTCCGAGGCTGTGCGACCTATAACCACGATTGCCACTCGCATGTTTTTTGTACCAAATACTCCAAAAAAATGTTCCTACTCGGAAAATAATGTGTGTTAATTGTGGTCAAATACCGAATTCCGAGGCTGTACGACCTATAACTCCAAAGCTATTCGATATTGCAAATTTATGCTGCGTGGGAGGTGACACGTATCCTTTTCTAATGCAAAACCCTCTTTGGTATGTGCTTAATGAAACTTTAGAAAATTTCGTCAAAATCGATTCAGACAAATGAACTAAATTACTTAATTTTAGTATTATACGTTCAAAACTTATACGTGTAAAACTCTGGAATTGTCATGATTTCGTAAAAGTAGGCGTATATATAGAGCGACCACGCCCATTTTATGTACAGCTGCCGACAGTAACTATCTGAATAAAGTTAATTAATTTTAGTGTTTTACGATCAAAACCGTCTGATATATACAGGTGCTTTTAAGTTTTAAGCTTCCGAACAAACCACGATCCATTTTTTTGTATGGATATTTTCACAGAATCTGGGAATCTGGGGGCGATGTAACAATGTAACATGTCTGACTGTCTCAACCTGGTGAGGCCAGCATAATCTTTGTGAAATTGCCTCAAGTCGACTCAAACCTCCACGTGGTGTTTCCTGGGCAACTAATCTGAGCGGCGGGCCTACCTAGGCTTAAAATAGGTTGTGCGTCGGGTTTGAAGCCCACCCGTACAAACCCATTTCAATGAAAACTAATAAGAATAGAAGAAAACTGATCCCCAAATCTGATGACGACTTCCGCAAACGAAAAACTGATAATGATTTACGGATATGCACCTGGAATGTCCGAACCCTTAATTGGGAAGGTGTCTCTATCCAACTGACTGATGTTTTGGAAAGATACAAAGCTGATATCACTGCTATCCAAGAAATGCGATGGAAGGAACAGGGTTGCATTCGGCATGCACCCTGTGATATCTACTACAGCGGCCATGCGGAGAAGCACGAGTTTGGATGCGGATTTGTAGTTGGCAAGAGACTACGGCCCCACGTCTTGCGATTCACACCTGTGAACGAACGACTTGCCATAATCCGCATTAAGGTTAAATTTTTCAATATAAGCCTAATATGTGCGCACGCTCCGAAAGAAGACAAGGACGATGAGATCAAGGAAATTTTCTACGAGCGCCTTGAAAATGCTTGCGAGCGCTGCCCTTGTTATGACCTAAAAATCGTGCTTGGTGACTTCAACGCTAAGGTGGGCAGGGAAAATATTTTTGGTCCAACAGTCGGAAAGTTTAGTCTCCATGACAACACCTCCGATAACGGAATAAGGCTAATTGACTTCGCCGCAGCACGAAACATGGTCGTAAGTAGCACTAGATTCAAGTATCTCAATATTCATAAAGCCACCTGGATGTCCCCTGATCAAAAAAACAAAGAATCAAATTGATCACGTTTTGATCGACGGAAGGCACTTTTCCAGTGTATTGGATGTACGCACTATCCGTGGTGCAAACATTGACTCGGATCACTATCTTGTTGCAGCCAAGATCCGTACACGTCTGTGCGCAGCTAAGAATACACGCAACCCTACACAGAGAAAGCTAGACGTCGACAAGCTGCAATCGAAGCAGACAGCCGATGCTTTCGCCACTCGACTCTCACTCCTGCTTCAAAGCACTCCTCCAACCGATGATATATGCGCGCAGTGGACACACATTTCCAACTCCATGCGTGCGGCTGCTGAAGAGGTGATTGGCTACTAACGCCCTCGCCGAATCCAGTGGTACGACCAGGAGTGTCGCGACGCCACTGCAGAGAAAGGCGCCGCCTACAAAGCCACCCTGCAGTCGGTTGTAACGCGCGCTGCTATGGAGCGAAACAAAGAAAAGAGGAGGGAAGAGAGACATATTTTCAGGCGGAAAAAAAAGAGAGGCAGAAAAGCGCGAGCAAGAGAAGATTGAGATGTATGGTGACAGGAATGAGGCCCGAAAATTTTTCCAAAAAATAAGACGCCTTGCCGATGGTTTTACCGGGGCCTCTTCCTGCAAGGATGACAACGGGGATATAGTGACAGATGTCCAGAGTACACTGACGTTATGGAGGGAACACTTCTCTAAGCTTCTAAATGGTGACGCTGACAACAATCCCGCCAATAGAGATGATATTCTGGAAACCCCAATTTCGGATGACAGCGTTGAGTTTCCGCTGCCCGACTTTGATGAAGTTCTGACAGCTATAGCTCGGCTTAAAAATAATAAAGCTGCGGGAGCTGAAGGCTTACCTGCTGAGCTGTTTAAGAACGGAGGCGAAGCTCTACTTAAATGCATTCACGAGTTTCTATGCAGAATATGGTCGGAAGAATGCATTCCGAACGATTGGAATCTCAGTGTGCTCTGCCCAATCCACAAGAAAGGCGATCCCACTATCGCTATTTTCACGCTACGACAAATCTTGGAGAAGACTTAAGAAAAACAAGTCGACACCCACCATATTTTTGTCGACTACAAAGCCGCCTCGACAGCCCAATAAGGAAGCACCTGTACTCCACCATGTCTGAATTTGGTATTCCTGCAAAACTAATACGACTTTGCAGGATGACACTGAGCAACACCAGCAGCGCAGTTAAAATCGGGAAGGACCTCTCCCCACCATTTGTTACCAAACGAGGTTTCAGACAAGGTGATTCCTTGTCGTGCGACTTTTTCAACCTAATGATGGAAAAGATCATCCGAGCTGCTGATCTGAGACGTAGTGGCACAATATTCTACAAGAGTGTAATGCTGCTTGCGTATGCTGATGACATCAATATCATTGGCCATAATACGCGCGAAGTCAGTGCAGCATTTTCCAGATTAGAAAGAGAGTCAAGTCGAATGGGTCTGGCAGTGAATGCAGATAAGACGAAATACTTAGTGTCAACAAACAAACAGTCCCAGCGTCTTGGAACCCACATTACCGTTGACAATACCTCCTTCGAGGTTGTAAAGAACTTCGTCTATCTGGGATCCAGCATTAATTCAACCAACGACATCAGCATTGAGATCAAACGAAGAATAACTCTTGCCAACAGGTGTTACTTAGGGCTCAGTAGGCAATTGAGAAGCAGAGCCCTCTTTCGACGAACGAAAATCACGCTCTATAAATCGCTCATCATGCCCGCCCTACTTTACGCATCACAAACCTGGACGCTGAGCAGTTTAGATGAAAAGACTTTAGGAGCATTCGAGAGAAAGATTCTTCGTAAGATCTACGGACCAATCTGCGTCAATGGCGAGTACCGAATACGGTGGAATGATGAACTGTATGAGCTGTACGCTGACATCGACATAGTCAAGCGCATTAAAATCGAGCGGCTTCGCTGGCTTGGTCATGTTCAGCGCATGAAAGACGATGCTCCAGTGAAGAAAACATTCGATTCGGTACCCAGCGGTGGTCAACGCAGAAGAGGATCTTTGGAAAGACCAAGTAGAGGACAACCTGACGAAGCTTGGCATTTCCAAGTGGCGCCAGCAAGCGAAAGACAGAAATGGCTGACGCAAAGATGAGGCCAAGACCGACATACGGTTGTAGCGCCAACTAAGTAAGTAAGTAAGAGTATAATTTGACGCAAACGACTTTATTATGTTATTTTTAGAAACAAATCAAATTCTTTATTATTTTAAAAAATCAGAATTAAAATCTTTAGATACAAGAGGTAAATACGTGGTTTTGTATGGCCCAATCTTTACAACTTTAGAAGAAAATGTTTTGAAAAAATTCTAATAAAAAGCAAAATCAGCATATTTTTAGATAAGGCATAAATTTAAAATTTGTTGGCACACTCATTTCTTTTTCATTTGAATAAATTTTAAGGAGAATGTCTTCTCTTCGCCATCCAGAAATAGAATAAAGAAACCAAAAAATTTCAAGTGCGTTAGAAGAAATGCATTAATTATTTAATGATAATGAACATGCTTTACGTGATATTTTTAGCATAAGGCACAAAATAATTTGAATATTGTACATCGAATGAGCGAATAAACGTTAGCGTGCCGCAACGTCAAATTAAATATGTAAATGTGTGTTCAATAGCAAAACAAAACCAACAACACCACCACCACTACCACCACCACTACCACCACCAATAACAGGAGATCATCAACATAATGAGGTTTAACATACGTAATATTGGCGTTACGAACTAAAATCATCGCATAATATTTGCACTAAAATTGCAAATGTCGGCAGGAGCATTCTAAAGGATATGTAGGAGTTGACGGAGGAGGACGCCAGGAAATGGCCATAAATTCATGAAGCGGAAATCGTTTTTCCGAATTTGAAATGCAAATTAAAAAACAAAATATAACAAAACCAAATTAAAAAGAAGCAAATACTTTGCACTAATAAAACTTGAGCGACGGCTGGAATACGAAACAATGACAGTGAAGTTTGTTGGCAACAAGTAATATTAACTTTGGCCAAGATAAGCAAGCTTCTTAGACAAATATTAAAATTGGCTACTTGTGGGGTGTTGCTGGGCGTAGCTGTGGTGAGGTGGTAAAAGTTTGTGGGTCTAATTATAAGTTGTTTAGTGGAAAGAAGAGAGAATGTCATTGTGCGTTCATGTTAAATGAAGTTGTTGAAAGCTACTCAAGGTAAAAACAATGAGTTGTGGCTTAAGGGGGGAGGGGAGAACTTGATACTTTTGTTTTTTATAAATAAAACATAGCTTTATACAAAAAGAAAATATGTTGATGGATTTCAATGAAATCTGATACATTAACTAATTAAGAGCTGTTAGGCTCACAAACTTATTTTTACCCTCATACTTTTCCGTATTCATATTTATATAAATTTTTTCTTAGCCTTTCTATGTAGATACTATATTAGATTTTTAAAAAATTGTGCCATTCAAGTTAATACGTGCATATTGCCTATTTCGTTAGTTTTGACACAATAACAAATTTTTTATATAAGCTTTTGCAAACGATTTGTGTAAATCTTCTAAACGGCGTTGTCAAAAAAATTTGTCAATCATAAATCAATCAACCGTATCAATAAAAAAACGTTGGTATTGCCATTTTTAAATTGTGAAATAGCATTTGATATAAATTGTTTAATAATTTTTAAAATAAAAGTGACAAATAAATATTCACAACTTTTTCAGGCTACGCAATTAATTTTACTATTATGTCATTTCAATATAAACAGAGTAAGCAAAACGCATTACGCAAACCTACGCAGCTACTTGAATCCCATTTTTGTTTTAATCCCAATATATTTTATTTTTGTTAATTCACTTACAATTTTTTTGAGTTGGTTTGGTGTAGGAGGTGGGCGTGGTCTTAAATTGGCTAAACCTACACTTTAAGTCAAATATTTGTTTCCGTAAAAAATTTAATCTGAAGAAAAAACTTGTGTTTTACATAATTAACGAAGGTTTTATTATTTTGACATCACTTTGTAGGGAAGATAGGCGTAATTTTTATCCTGTTTTACAATTTTAAATCTGAATTTTCCAATCTGAAGCAATAAAGTACATATATAGCATATGTAAGTTCATTGCTCTTTTGATAACGAAACTATGAAAGAATTGTAGGTTAAGTTTAATATGATTGCTCCCAGTTTTACAAAAAAAAAAAAAAAAAAAAAAAAAGGAGATAACAAATATTTGATATAAATATGAATTGATTCCCCAGACAAAATATTCGACAGGAAAACGGCATTATATCAGCATAATTGTGGCAAATGAGCAGAGTTCTGGCAGTATGTTGAAATGTGGTGGCGGCCAGTTTACTTTTTATCAAAAAAGGCTGCCAGAAAGTAGCAGCATGAAGGCATGGAAAAGTCAGTAGAAGGCAGTGTGTCGAAATTCGGCATTGTATTAGACGGCAACTGAAATGTTCAAGCAGCTCAAACATTTTTGTTTTTTCAGCAGCAGCCTTCCTACGCACTATAACGGCAGGCATATGAACTCTGTTGAATAAAATCATTATTTTGGCATTGAACTGAAATATTTAGGCAGGCTTAAAAGTTTCGTTTTCTACAGAACAGAATGCTTTCGCCCTACACTGGCAGGCACATGAACTCTGTTAAAAATAAGCATTGTATTAGCATCCAATTATAATGGTATAGCAGCTTAAAAAAGTTTTGCTTTCTAGACAACAGAATCATCTCGTCTTATACTGGAAGACGCTTTTATTCTGTCTAACTCTTCTGAGCTCTAACTTTTTACTGGCTATAACTTGAAATTTTGAAAACCTTTTCACATGTAACATGTGAACTTGACATTTTTTTTTTGCAGGTCTGTAACAGTTGTTGCAATGCGCCGTACACATAGCGGAATTTATTTTTATAAAATATTTTTTAAAGACATAAGAAAAGATGGGCGTTCCAGGGCATATGGATGGAATCAATCAATTCCAACAAACTGCTTAATGCAGAACTGCTTAGTTTGTGTCGTAAAACGTATGCTAGAATTGAGGTGAAGACTTCAGATGTTGAATAACGGAGATCCTAGAACAAATCTATCTTTTCCAGTAATCGGATCTTCACTATACTCGTCTGATGCACAATTTTTTGATTCTGGGAAGGATGAGTGACCAGGGAATTCATCATCTCAATTAAAAACTTTAACTGATTATATGGTACAAACATTTCTCTGTCAAATTTCGTTAAGGAAATCTGCTTATTTTTTGCGTGTTGGACTATGTTTTTATAGTGCAATAATTTTAAAACTCACCATTCGTTTCAATAAAACTGTTCGCACACGTAGTCTCGGTATTGTTAGTGACATTGCTATTATACCCACAGGAGTGAATTTCCTTCTTTGTTTGGGTTTGTTTATACCTGATATACTTAAGATAAACTTTAAAAAAAAAACGTAGAAATTTACGTTTGAAAAATCTGAAAAAAAAGTTTAAAAGAACTTCAACAAAAAAACCATTATATCTCCTTCAAACAAAGCGTGTAAAGAAACAGTTGTGAAAACTTGAACAAAATGGCTATTGTTCCACTTTTGGTTAATTTGGCACGTGAACTCGAATCCGAGTACAGCCCACTATCAGGCGATTTGGATCATCTTTTGGAAGATGACTTCGGCTTTGGCATCCATCCTATGGAGATTTTCCGTTCATCGCGACCATTCACGTACTGCATCCACGTCGTCGCCATTTGCTGTATGACCGCCACCATCATGCTTTGGCTCGTCGTGCTGCCATTCGTCATGGTGGAGGCAAAGACGAAGTCTCTTCTATGCAGCTGTTGCCCACTGATGGCAATGAAGGTTTTCAAGTGTACATGGATGTTTCCAAATTCAAGCCGAATGAATTGACCGTAAAGACCTTGCTTGGACAAAACAATTGTAGTTGAAGGTAAGCACGAGGAACGCGAAGACGACCATGGTTTGATTCAGCGTCACTTTGTGCGCAAGTATACGCTGCCAAAGGATTATGATCCCCAGCATGCAATCTCCACAATTTCATCAGATGGAATACTCACTGTAAAGGCACCACCGCCACCAAGCAAAGCAATCAAACAAAATGAGCGCATCGTTCAGATTCAACAGACTGGTCCGGCTCATCTGAGCGTTAAAGCACCTGAGCAGTCACAACAACAGGATGGCGGCAAGTCTGTTGATCAGGCTCATAATGGCGCTGGTGAACAGAATAAGATTGAAACTGGCAAATAATTTTACTAAGACTACAGTATTTAAATAAATCTCGTCACATATTTAATTTCTTTTTGTGAATTGTATTGTGATTTAATCGTTAATTCATTGAATTGTATTTGTATCACTTAAGACTTGCATTTCCTAAACGTTTGAATAAAATTTTTGTACCAATTTTTTTTTGCACAAATCTCACTCAAAATTGTATGTCACAACATCAAAGCCGTTCAAAATTTAAGTGAATCGAAAAAAATCGCCAAACCTAAGGACCAAAAACTGTTAGTTGAACAAAAAAGTTCAAATATATAAAATAACCTAAAATATATAAAAGAAACCAATATTTTGCATTCAATGCCCCATCCAATTGCCTGCCACTACCTGCTTGTATTCTGCTCTGTGCATTCCCTGCCAAGTTGCTTCCACTGAACGCCACTTGCATGCTCTCTTATACATTTTTCAGCCTCTGTTAGTCAGTCTGCTGTTCTGTACAGTGGCAGTCAACTGGCTGGTTTTGGTACAATTCCCGCCCCGCCCTGCCAAAATTGGGTCAAAATAATTTCATTTATATTCCAATAAACAGACTACCTGTCTGCCGTTTTAAGTTCATTTTCCGGCCAAAAATTTTGTCTGGGGTTATGTATATTTTTGTATCTTCTTTAATTATTAAAACTGTCTTTGTATCCGATGTGGCGACCGTGGCCTAGTGGGTAGAGTGCGTGGCCCCTAAGCTAAAGAACCGCGGTAGCCCGGGTTCAATTCCAGCTCAGACAGAAATTTTTTTCAATCCAATTAATTTTTCTGTTCGGTCGTCACCTCTCTGCAGACAATGGCAAACCTCAGAGGGTAAAAATTGCCATGTAAAGCTTCTTGAGAACAGAGGCCGTTCGGAGTCGGCATAAAACACGTAGGTCCAGTTCTCGTCATTTGTGATCAAACATTTAATAACACGCACAACACAATTGATCAATAGAAGCTAGGCCAAAGTCCTTCCAAGGGCTGTAATGGCCAGTTTATTATTATTATTATTATAACCGATTGCAAAAATTTATAAGTTAAGGTACATTCAAATCTTGATATGAAAGTGTCACGAACGTTTCTTTCTGAGTTACAAAGTTCAAACAGCGGTTGAACAAGGGTTGAATAAGGTTCGAACAGCGGCCATTTTAAAGCAATAAACAATATTTTGCAACGAAATTCTTAAGAAACTCTACTACATTTAACATAATTTTTCGCAGGCACATAATTTTTCGACCAAAACTTGATTCGATTGTCGCGTTGACAAAGCTGTCAATTTATCAGTATAGAGGTTACAAGATCGATTCCAGATAAAAACAAAAAGTGGTGCGGTAGGAGGACCGCCGCACAGTGGCCCCAAATGGATGGATGGTCTCAAAAATCTGTTACTTTTTTGTCTCTTGTTATAATAAAGCCAAGCTTGTGTAACGTGAGCCTGTGTGCTAGAGAGAAAAAAAAAAAGGAAAACATGTATTAATGCTGTAGCAGAATTATACCTATCAATTGCACCGAGTATACATCCATATTTGTCCTTTGAGTTTTTTTATTCTATTTTTGTTTAATTTTATTTGTTTTAGTTTATTTATTGAATTTAATTTGTCACAGCTCGTGTGCTAGTTAAGATTTAATATGAAATGATAGGCAATGACATATGGAAAAAGTCCACTGTGATTGGAATTGTTGAAGAAAGCGGGGGAGTGAGCGACTGGTTGGAATGAGTGGAAAACTCGGTCACAATAGATGTTTAGTCTAGTTAAATGTTAAGTTTTTCTTATGAGTTAGCCTGGAGTAAAACCATTTTTGTGATTTGTGGCTAAATATCGTTTTTTTACGTTGGTTTTGAGTGGTTAATTGTGTATATTTTCGTATAAGAGGTTGTTGTCTATAATAAATAAAGGTTCTATGTTTACTTTGACTCAAATCGGTTGAGTAAAGCAAGCAGTAAAAAAATGACTTAATAAGGCAAACTTTACTGTGTGTTGGTATACTAACGACCGACTAGCTTAATATTAGACTTAGAGGAAAACTAAGTGCAAAATCAGAGGACATATAATAAATAGTTTCTGGTGAAGCAACAAGTGCTTAAATGAAGTGGTCAACAACCAAGTGTTTTTTTTTATTTATTATTTATAAAAATTAAAACTTAAAATTTTTAACTTAAATAGTTTTTTTTTTGTATAATTAAAAAAAAAAATACAAAGTGAGTAGTTTTGTGCTGTGTTAACGAAAATAGAAAAAAGTATAATTAATTTAATGTTTAAATGCTAGGTCGCTGATCAGTTGTTCTAGTTAGTTCAGTGATTTCGAGATCCCGTTTCAGTACCTATATATAGACGCATATATATTGGTGGGTGAATATAGATACCGCATAACATCGTAGGTGAGTCATAAATATATTACATATTAGTAGAAGGTAGGTTATAATTTGAAATTTTTATATAATAGATCTTGGCAAAGCGGGAGTGCTGTTTTAGGGCCTACGAATTTTTAGAGAAAAAAATCTAAGATTACTACGATTAAAAATTGCGGCCACCAAGTGAAATCTTATAAAAAGATTTAAAATTTAAAGATGGAGTTTCGGTCGAGAAGTGTAGGTCTAGCTAAATAAATAAGCTCAAACGCTCACGAGCCAACATCAACCAGACAAACAGCTGATTGACACTGGAAATAGTGTTTAAATTCAGGAAAGGTTACTGACCTCAACCGACGTTGGTGCAGCAGAGAGCCAAAACACAGCTGATCGACTGCGTGCATATGCAAAGTACATAAGCAGTTCAACGACCTCAAAACGTCAGTATATGTATAGATGCGAAGTTAGCATACCAAACAGGATACAGGGTATTTTGCGATGCAAAGTGGCAAAGTAAATTTGAGGTTGAAATTTTATTTATCACCTAATTAAATTATTAGGAATTAGTGAGTAAAGTGAAGTGAAGTTAAGTTTTTGATTTAGTCTTTTCGCTTTACTGTATTATTTTGAACTTTAGTTTTTAGGATTTTTTTTAATTAATTTTATTCTTTTATTTTGGAATTTAAGTTGCCTTATAATTTAAAATTACAGTTTTTTTTGGTAATGAGTCTATTTGAATTTTGATTTATCTAATTTATTTGCATTTTTGCTTAAATTCTGAATTCAGCTTATTTTCTCAGAAAAAACAGTTTTAATATAATTGAAAAGGAAGGAAAACTGTTTACTTTTTTTTGGTTTTTTTTATCCATATTTCTAACTTAATCATTTAACTTAATAAAAAAAAAAAAAAAGAAGGAACTTAACAAAGCAGATGCTGGCGCCATCATCTTCACTTTTTGGGAAATTGGTGAGTTTTTTTTTCTTTATATTGATTTTATACATATATATTTACACATATGTCAGCTAGTTACATATATCTGAAACAAAATATAAACAGTTTAATTTCTTTTGAATACTCAAATAAGTGCTTATGAATCTAGATTAATAAATAAAATTAAAATAAAAATTAAAAAAATTAAAATTAAAGTAAAATTAAATAATAGAAATTAAGAATATGCATATATATATATAGACATATATATTTATATATACACATATAAATTCATGTATATATTGTATATATACAAACTCATGTATTTTTAATTGAAAATTTGTTTTAATAAAATTAAACAATGTTGTGAATAACAAATTTTTGAAAGTTGATATTTTTGTGCTTTCAAATACGTTCTTTTTGTCTAAGAGTTTAGCTGAAAATTATGAAGTGCTAAACTTTTGGCTGGCTGGTGTGGAACCTGGGTAGGTCCGAAGCAAGGACTGTAGCTATGTAGTCCAAACAGGGCATGGGGTACGGACGGACGTAGTACGGACTTATGACAGAGTCAGTATTGGGGAACCACATACAAAATTACTTGGAGTCCTTATGTGGTTCACGGCTGCTAACCAAACAGGGCAGACACTGGGTGGGATGGCTCCAGCTGACGGACTGAGACTTAGGGTTGTAATTGTATAGTAATTTTGGTTCTTTTTTCTTATACTTACTTCTTTTAATCTATCTCTTCAATTCTAGTCGATATTTTCTTAATTTTCCTATCCTATCTTCTAATTTTTGACACGAAAATTAGTATGTTTTGAGCCAGTGGTGTGCACATGATGGCAAGAACCGCCCCAAAAGCCGTCGAGCAGCCTGGAATGCCATCGTGTCAACCGCCTGAAGTGCTGCACACCCAACATGGCTTGGCTCATTACACTTGGAATATATTATCTATGATATTCAATAAATTGTTTGAACCATTTTTTCCAAAATTCGTGTTGTTTTTTCGTACTAAAATTTTATTTAAAGTTAGGATATATGCGAATATGGCTTGAATTGCGCGTTTTAAAATTCTCTAACTTTCTTGTCTCTTGCAATAATTGAGCAAAATTAAAAATATATTTTCTATGATATTCAATAAATCATTTAAACTACTTTTTTCAAAATCCATTTTAGGTTTTGGTACCAAAATTTTGTTTTAAATTAAAAAAATCGAATTTGGTGTAAGAAAATCTTCTGCAACTTTTTTGTTTTTTGAAATATTTAAGCCCACTTTGGAAAGTATTTTCTTTGATATTTAAAAAATCACTTGAACTCGTTTCTTCCAAAATTCATTTTAGTTTTCAGTACTACTATTTTTTTTCAAATTCAAAAATATAATTTTGCGTTTCAAAATTGCGTTACTTTTCTGTCTCTTGCAATAATGAAGCCAAATTAAATATATATTTTCTATGGTATTTAATAAATCATTTCAACTACTTTTTTTCAAAAGCCATTCTAGTTTTTAGTACCAAATTTTTTTTTAGATTTAAAAAATACGATTTTGGCTTTAAAAAAATTTGTAACTTTTTTGTTTCTTGAAATATTTAAGACCAATTTCGAATGTATTTTCTTTGATATTCAATAAATCACTTAAACTCCTTTTTTCCAAAATTCATTTTAGTTTTTAGTACCAATTTTTTTTAAGTTCAAAACATACTATTTTGCATTTCAAAATTGTGTAACTTTTATGTCTTTTGCAATAATAAAGCCATATTTAAATTATATTTAAAAATTTTTTTTAATCCACATTAAAGTTAAAACAGTTGAAATTAAAGTTTAACTCAAAGTTAAATTTTTTTTAAATTAATTTTGTTTTTATTTTTTAAAATAGTATAGAATGAATTAAAAACACATAGGCGCACACGAAATTACAGTGAAAGCAACATTATTATTCCTGTGGGAGCAGTAAAGCTTCTTCACAAAATCTCTTTTAATTCTACTGTCAATTGTTTTCTTACACTTGATCTAAGTGGATCTGACGTCAAAAATAAGCGATTGAGGACATCTTCGTTTGTTGCCTTTCTTGAACATTTTCTAGAATGTGATATCCTTATTTTTTGTAATCTTTATTACGTGCTCTTTGAGCATCTTCAGATATAAATCAGTAACCATATGTTATATATTAATACGATGCAGGACAAAGGCATGGGATCAAAAAAAAAATTAGAGAAATAGTTTAATTGTGCAAAGTTACCAGAAAAAACCCCGAAAACACAAGTTCATAATATGTGATGAGTTAACATGAGACAAACATGCATTGGAGAAGCGACTGCTTCAACAGAGCTTAATAGAAAAAAAAATATAAAGTTAATGGGACATTTTTTTGCCATGCACCTACGTTATGAAAATTTAAATTTCTCAAATAGGGCAAAATTGGAGCAACTTATTTTTTTTGTCTAGTTACCTAAAGGCCCAACCAAGTTATGCTTAAGCAAACAAAAGTCAGAGAATAGTTGACGAAATGTATAATTAAGTAGAAAAGTCACCCAAGTTGGCAGATTTCAAGCTTAAGAAAATGTCAAACGTTTACAAAATCTTGACAAAAATATATTAAAAAATTGACAGTTAAAATAATTTGTATAGATATGTTAAAAAAGGTTGCCATCAGCAAACACAAAAAACATGTTTATTGTGCTGCTTGGCTTAATAGCTGTGGCAATCGCAAAATTTCTCAGCAAAAATGTACACATTTTCCATGATTTGCTTAAATATACACAAACGAAACAAAAAACAATATTTTTCATTAAAAAATTTAGCATACAAATCATAAAATTTTAATTAAACACATTTTCAGTACTGTTGGCAACCCTATTCTGCTTAGCAAAATACGATGTCAAGCACTCTTTCTCAAGTTTCAAAAAGTAAACGAAAGTTGAAAAACTGAACGAAAAGAATAATTAGACAAAACTTGGGCGACTTCATATATTTCTGTGTAAGGTGCGTGCTTTCGCTCTCAAACTTTTGTTTGCTTAAGCATAACTTGGTTGGGCCTTAAAGAACCAAATGCACTATGAAAGAAAACAGCGCAAGACAGCGCAACTATTTAAACCTTAATCAAAGTAGAAAAAAAAAATAAGAAAAACAGGTTGATAAAAAATATTAAATTTATTCCATAAAACAATTTTTTGTTTTCTCTTGCTTTATTTCAAAAAGCTTAAGCTTCCCAATGGGTTTAAATACTTTTATGATCAATTAAAAAAGAATTAATTAAAAAATTCGATGAAAAAGTACTGTGTCTTGAGAACACTTTAGCAAGCCATATAACTGAATCGTGTCAATTTTTTTATAGAATTTTCATTGTAGTACAAAATTTGACCTTTTCTTAGATTATTTTTATAATGATGCAAAGGATGCAAAAGTAATTTTGAAAAAGTCATTTATGATACGCAAACGTCCATTTGGGCCCACTCTAAGCCGTCAGGAACGAAGCTCCTTACGCTTTTTCTTCCACTTCGGATGTAATTCGAAATAGAATCAGTATATTTTAATTTTTGATTTTTATTTTTCAAGAAAAATAACGAAAATGAACAATCAAATCATAAAGTTAAATTTAATATTTTAGGAAAAAAGATTTATTTATGGAAAATTAAAATGTATGAAAACAAATAGAAATATTTGTTTCATGATGCAACAAGGCGTTGAGCATTGAACATTCATCATGTTCCTCGTATGGAGCTTGACTTGATGGAAAAGCTGGATTGAAAACTGGACTTACGTAAGAATACAAAACGAAAAAATATATTTTTTGGGTTCACCCTAGTGTCAAAAAAACTTTTTGAAATTCTTACATTTGATTCGAAAAGAGCGACCAGCGCAACTACAAAGAGTATAAAACAAAATCACATAATTAGAGTCCACCCTAAAGTCAAAAATTTTTATATTCTAACAAAAGAATCGAAATCAGCAACCCTTAATACTGTCAGCACATACACACAGAGTATAAAGCAACCCTAGTATCCTAGTATAGTATAAAGCAACCCTAGTATCAAAAAAATCCTTTTTGAAATTCTTACATCAGGTTCGAAATCAGCGACTCTTAATACTGCCAGCACGTACACAAAGAGTGTAAAACAAAAAAAAAAAAATAACTCACAATTTCAAAAAACTTTTTGAAATTACACTGTATCAGATTACACTGTATTACACACATTTGCTGCAGTATCCATTTTTTAAAGCTTAATTGCAATAAAGATCTGTCTGATTTAAAGCAAACACAAAAACATTAAAAAAGTAGATATGTGTGTGGTTGCCACGCACGGTAGAATTGAAACTTTCAGAAAACTGTTTTATAGAAATTTTTAATACAATGACTTTTCCATAAAACATCGTAACCTGAGAATGAGATAAAGCGACTTGAAAATCAAATTTTCGACTTTCCATGCTAAAATATCCGCTGTTTTCAAATATATTTAATTTAAATTATTTTTTTTTATTCAGGAGTCCAATAAAGAGACTTAACAAAAATATTTCTTCATCGTGTTTGGTAATAATTCTACCCATTCTTTTAACGAATTGTATTATCCTAGTGTCAATATTATTTCTAGTGTTTTCAATATTGCCACGCCCCTCTGTTCAATGACGCCCACTTACTTGACCGCGATTTGTAATAATTGTGTACTAAATTTCCGTACCCTAGTGTCAATATTATTCGATATACGGGGTTTTAAAGTATTGGCACGCCCCTTTTTCCAACAACTCCCACTTTCTTGACCGTAATTTGTCATAATTGTATCTACCCTTGTACTAAATTTCAGTATTCTAATGTCTATATTATTCAAGATAATTCGAGTTGAAATATTGATACACCTCTTTGTCTAATAACGCCCACTTTCTTGACCGTTATATATAATAAATGTGCCTACCCCTGTACCAAATTTCAGTACCCTAGTGTCAATATAATTCGAGATAAAGTGGTTTTCTAATATTGCCACGCCCCTGTGTCGAATAATGTCCACTTTCTTGACCGTAATTTGTAGTAATTGTGCTTACCCCTGTATTTAATTTCAGTACTCTTCTGTCAATATTATTCGAGATACAGGCCCTTATTCTTGAACCCTCGCTCGCTCTTAAAACGACGTCGAAACAAAATTATTATATTCTTAAAACTTTCAGTTTCGACGTTGAGACCTGCAGTGATGGTTCATGTTAACTATTGAGCAAATCTCGTCAAATAAATGTTAACATTTTTGATAGTCGAAATGATCTTCGACGACAATTCATTGGTGAAAGTGAGCTCTCGACGACGACATTTACTCGACGCGGATTCAAGAATAAGGGTGACAGTGTCTTTCTAATACTTCCACCCCCATTTCTCCAATGACGCCCACTTTCTTGACCGTAATTTTTCATAATTGTTCCTACCCCTGAACTAAATTTCAATACCCTAGTGTCAATATTATTCGAGAGTGTTGTTATAACCAATTTTAATTTTGTACTATATTTTGGTCTAATTTTTAAAAAGGTTTTTTATATTTGCGTAGTAATTAAGTAGCACTATATAAAGTCATCCTTTCATTCCTGCAAGGATGAAAACGGGAATCTAGTGACAGATGTCCAGAGTACACTGACGTTATGGAGGGAACACTTCTCTAAGCTTCTAAATGGCGACGCTGACAACAATCCCGCCAATAGAGATGATATTCCGGAAACCCCAATTGCGGATGACAGCGTCGAGGTTTCGCTGCCCGACTATGATGAAGTTCTGACAGCTATAGCTCGGCTTAAAAATAACAAAGCCGCGGGAGCTGATGGCTTACCTGCTGAGCTGTTTAAGAACGGAGGCGAAGCTCTACTTAAATGCATTCACGAGCTTCTATGCAGAATATGGTCGGAAGAATGCATTCCGAACGATTGGAATCTCAGTGTGCTCTGCCCAATCCACAAGAAAGGCGATCCCACTATCTGTGCCAATTACCGTGGGATAAGCCTTCTTAATATCGCATATAAGGTCCTGTCGAGCGTTTTATGTGAAAGATTGAAGCCCATTGTAAACGAACTGATCGGACCTTATCAGTGTGGCTTCAGACCTGGAAAGTCCACCATCGACCAGATTTTCACGCTACGACAAATCTTGGAGAAGACTCAAGAAAAACAAGTCGACACCCACCATCTTTTTGTTGACTACAAAGCCGCCTTCGACAGCCCAATAAGGAAGCACCTGTACTCCACCATGTCTGAATTTGGTATTCCTGCAAAACTAATACGACTTTGCAGGATGACACTGAGCAACACCAGCAGCGCAGTTAAAGTCGGGAAGGACCTCTCCCCACCATTTATTACCAAACGAGGTTTCAGACAAGGTGATTCCTTATCGTGCGACTTTTTCAACCTAATGATGGAAAAGATCATCCGAGCTGCTGATCTGAGACGTAGTGGCACAATATTCTACAAGAGTGTTATGCTGCTTGCGTATGCTGATGACATAGATATCATTGGCCATAATACGCGCGAAGTCAGTGCAGCATTTTCCAGATTAGAAAGAGAGTCAAGTCGAATGGGTCTGTCAGTGAATGCAGATAAGACGAAATACTTAGTGTCAACAAACAAACAGTCCCAGCGTCTTGGAACCCACGTTACCGTTGACAATACCTCCTTCGAGGTTGTGAAGAACTTCGTCTATCTAGGATCCAGCATTAATTCAACCAACGACATCAGCATTGAGATCAAACGAAGAATAACTCTTGCCAACAGGTGTTACTTTGGGCTCAGTAGGCAATTGAGAAGCAGAGCCCTCTCTCGACGAACGAAAATCACGCTCTATAAATCGCTCATCATGCCCGTCCTACTTTACGCATCACAAACCTGGACGCTGAGCAGTTTAGATGAAAAGACTTTAGGAGCATTCGAGAGAAAGATTCTTCGTAAGATCTACGGACCAATCTGCGTCAATGGCGAGTACCGAATACGGTGGAATGATGAACTGTATGAGCTGTACGCTGACATCGACATAGTCAAGCGCATTAAAATCGAGCGGCTTCGCTGGCTTGGTCATGTTCAGCGCATGAAAGACGATGCTCCAGTGAAGAAAACATTCGATTCGGTACCCAGCGGCGGTCAACGCAGAAGAGGACGACCGCATCTTCGTTGGAAAGACCAAGTAGAGGACAACCTGACGAAGCTTGGAATTTCCAACTGGCGCCAGCAAGCAAAAGACAGAAATGGCTGGCGCAAATTCTTAGATGAGGCCAAGACCGACATACGGTTGTAGCGCCAACTAAGTAAGTAAGTAGTATATAAAGTTAAAGCAATAAAAACAATCGACCCTAAGGATTTAAAGATATAGACAAAAAAAATGTGCTGGCATTACGTCCAGAAAAACAGAAGTGATGTTTTACTTGGATTACAATATTTTCAAAACTCTCTGAATTGGGTAAGACTTTTTGTATTTTGTTTAGAAGGACCTCAACCATTTTTTCATAATCTTTAGTCAATGCCTTCAATATTTACTAAAACAAAAAATGTACGATGTATTTACTAAATATTTACGAAAAAGAAAAATTACATTTGTGTAACAGTGGAGACGATTTCACCATCATGGTAAATGAAATTATTTATATATTCCTTAAATTAGTAAAATTTAAATGTTTCCCTTAGATAATATCATAAAATAATAAGTGTTTAATAAGTTTTAATTTTTTCGTCATAAAATTTAATTGACAAATATATAATGTTATAATAAAGTTATTATTGCAATAAATTGCTAACTTAACGCATTATTGAAATTTTATTTACGCTGAATTCGAACCCTGTTCTTCTCCATGTTCTTCAAATTACAAGTTCAACTTACTTCCACAGAACTTTTTGCAGCCTAGGTAATTCGGAAGTGAACCGTCTTTATGAATTACAAGCTGTGCCCTGAAACTTACATTGTATTCAATCCAAATAACAGCAAAATTTACAAATAGTGACGCTTTTAGAGTTGCCAGATGTACTGATTTTTATAGATAGAAACTCAAATTTTGTGTTTAAAATGTGCTTAGATTTTGGTTTGAAATTACTGAACTTTTTGTCTTCAAATCGGAAGTGTTCTGATTTCACCTCATGAAGATGTGGCAAAGCTATACGCTACTTAGATTAGTCATGCCAAGTGAGAGTAGCTTTTATTATTGCACATGCGTTTTTCACGAAGTTATTATTGAGTACTATTGTGTTTTTTTGGTCATGGGTTTCCTGTTTAAGCCTTTGTTCTTCCGCAGTTTGGCCGTGTAGGTTTTTGAATATTTGAAGACCATGTTCGACATTTCGTTCGGTCAAGTAAGCTTTTTGAATTATTTTTAGACCATGTTCGATCCTTATTTGGCCGTTACAAAGCGAAATTTGTGTTGTGTTTTTTTTTTATTCATGGGTTGTTTCCTACTTAATACCTTTCGAACGCTGTTCGACCGAGTACACTTTTTGATATTTTTAAATTATTGTTGGGCCAAGTAAGCTTTTTGGATTATTTTTAGACCATGTTCGATCCTTGTTTGGCCGTTTTCTACCGCGTTTTGTGTTCTATTTATTGTTTTGTTGATGAGTTTTTTTTTAACTACCCCCTTTTTCGGATGCTGTTTTGGCTTAATAGGCTTTTCTGATTATTTTTAGATCATGATCGATCTTCCTGTGGCCGTTGTGGACCGTAATATGTGTTATGATGTTTTTTTTATGTATTGGATTTTGATCGGATGCTCTTCGACCGAGTAGCCTTTTTCGGGTTTTTATACCCTGTTCGACCTTTGTTCGGCGGAGTAAGCTTGTGGGACTATGTTTAGACCATGCTGTATCCTTGTTTGACCGCTATCGACCACAATTTGCGTTGTTGTTTTTTTTTTGCTTATGGGTTTCTTTTGCAACTATCCTTATTATTTTTGAACCATGTTCGATCCTTATTTGGCCGTTGTTGATCGAAATTTGAGTTGTGTTTTTTTGTTCATGGGTTTCTTCTACTACATTTCGAACGCTGTTCGACCGAGTACACTTTTTGATTATTTTAAGTTCATGTTGGGCCATGTAAGCTTTTTGGATTATTTTTAGACCATGTTCGATCCTTGTTTGGCCGTTGTCTACCGCAATTTGTGTTGTGTGTTTTATTTTGTTCATGAGCTTTTTGGAACTTCCCCTTTTTTCGGATGCTGTTTGGCTGAATAGGTTTTTTTGATTATTTTTAGATCATGATCGATCTTACTGTGACTGTTTTGGACCGGAAATTGTGTTGTGATGTTTTGTTTATCGGTTTTTGATCGGATGATCTTCGACCGAGTAGCTTTTTATGGGTTTTTAGACCCTGTTCGTCCTTTGTTCGGCCAAGTAGGCTTATTGGACTATGTTTAGGCCATGTTCTATCCTTGTTTGACCGTTTTCGACCACACTTTGTGTTGTTTTTTTTCTTATGGGTTTCTTTTGCAACTATCCTTGTTCGGTTGCTGTACCAGATCTTAGTTCGGCCTTCTATTTTTTTTAAACTGAAAGATTTTTTTATTTTTAAAAATGGGTTTTTACATGGTATTTCTGCAAAAAAAAAAATTTAAAAAGAAAATACTTTTAGGTTACATCACGAAATTAGAGTGCCATAACGAGTACGAGAAAGGCATACATGTTTGTTTCTTGATATTTTAAATCAAAGCCTTTTTTCTCTTGTGGGTTTTTTACCAAAATGAAACTTATATTAAATTTTTTTTACAATAAAGCTATTATTCAATATTCATTAAAACAGTTAGGATAAAATTTCTTCAATAAATGTTTTGAATAAATTTTTTAATTTAAAAAACTTCAAGAAATTGTTTCGGATAAATTAGAAATTGTAATTAAAAATAATTTGAAAGTGATTGTCACATCAGCTACATGCAATGTATAGAAGTATCTGCTCTTTTCTTTTGTGTTTTTTTTTTATTAAGAATTTAATACTTAGATTGTACATATTTACACATGAATAAATAGAAGAAAAACATTTCTGTGGCAAGTGTTTAAGTTACCTAGTTGTTTACTCAACTGCAAGCATGTTTGCGAAAATGCAAAAAAGTTTTTCAAATATTTATATTTTTTTCAACAACAACTTGCTTTTAACAAAAACCGTTTGAGTGAATTTTGTATTTTCATTTATGAATTTTTTCCGATCCCGTAGTTGTTTTTTTTTAACAGTTTACACAATGATGCTGTGCAAAATATTTAAAAAATATAGGAATTTGTTCTGGTGCTTACTTTTTGAACGAAATTTACAGGTTTGACATGAAAAAATTTGTTCCTTTCTGTCGTAGTTGGTTTTGAAATATGAAGCCTTTAACTTTCAAATCGTTTTCTAAATCAAATATCGATGAAGTCTGTTTGAGAATTGTTAATGCCTGACGCTACACTGTGAAAGTGCTTTTACATACTTTGGCGAATGCCGTATGGCAACGCCTTCATATCATTCTGACTTTTGATATTTTACTTCTTTCTCTTCTTGCTTCTATAACATAACGACACATTTTGTTCTTTTTTCTTATACTCATATCGTACGGCTAATTGCCTCATTTTATTAATCAACTTTAATCTTTTAATGCAGATATCTGGAAACCAGCTATAAACCAATAAAGTAAAGTTATTTAAACTAACTGCCTTTGATTTTAGTTTATTTTCTCGACAAAGTCGATCATGTAGCGGTTGTAGAAAAATTAAAAGCTACTCTATAATCTTTTTAATGCTCGTATATGTGTCTGTTCATGCCTGTCGCATTAAACAAGATATAATATAAAAATACTGACCTTTAACTAAGGTTTTATTTTGGCATTCAATTTATTCGTTAAGTTGTTAGGTCAACAACAACCTTTGCGTGATTAATGGTCCAGAAGAACTCTGACATTGTTAGTGGGATGAAATTAATTTATTACATAAATAATATCTAAATAAGTAACCCAAAACAGAGAAAAAAATTCCGAATTTTTATTTGGCTTGCCATGACATGACTTCTGTGACCTCGGCACATTCACGTTCTTCATCCATTTTGAGAACAACACCAATTTTTTTTTATTTCCGGCTTTCAAAGAATTCCCACTGACGCACCGACACTTTTCGCCACTTCATTCGCCCCTCTTATAGCTAAATTAATCCATAGAAATTTCTCATGAATTACTTATATTTGCATATATGTATGTACTATAAAATACGTACACTAATGCTATTACAAACAAATACTTACACAATCAGCGTTGAGCAGCATTATGTTGATTTCTATTTAGGGAATAATTCTTCATGCTGTCCGCGTCCGAAATTCCTAGTGGGATGGGAGAGCTCTTGTTGTAGATTTCCAGCCAAAAGGCTGGGATAGCAGCAAATGTAGCTACTTTTGCTTTGCATCAATTCCCTAATATTTTTTGCTGAATTTTCGATATAACGGATGAAACTGCTTCTTCCACATGTGTGAGTGTAGTGTAAATAATACCTTTACCAATGTTTTGAATGCTTAAAACACTTGCTGTAAATATCCTTAGATTGAACGTCACAGGACCGACAGGAGATAATGCGGAAAATAAAGGAATCGTAACAAACGTACTTGCTGAATTGAACTGATTGATGAATGAACCAGTTGAGCCATATTGACATGGTGCTCAGAAGCTGCCAGTGAGCGTAAATTTATTACAAGCTCTAAGCTTATTAAAAGATATGCACTTGAATGGTCTGCAAAACACACAAGCATATCTTAAGTATATGAAATGTATGTGGATGTGTTTGTTTAAGCATAAGCAGTTAACAGTGTCGGAGCAGCATCACCTCAGTGAATATCTGAAGAGTCATGTTGTACATTTATTTAGCATTTCAAGTGATTCCAATTTCTAAAAAAACAAAAAGGGTTCAATTCAATCAGTTCTGCATAACCACTTTATCGATTAGGACGAGATAGGTTTGGGCATCGAAATGAAAAAAGAAATTTCTCAATTTTCACAAAAGCAATTCAACCAGTAAGGACAAGCTATATTCACTTAATGTGTATGCTTATAAATAAGTTTAAAATGTAGAGACTCAAAAGAATAATTTCCAATGTAACAGATGCAAATTCTTAGTTTATGCATCAGAGAAAAGTCTTAAAAATGGAAGTAACTTAAACGTATCTACCCCAGACAAAATATTCGACAGGAAAACGGCATTATATCAGCATAATTGTGGCAAATGAGCAGAGTTCTGGCAGTATGTTGAAATGTGGTGGCGGCCAGTTTACTTTTTATCAAAAAAGGCTGCCAGAAAGTAGCAGCATGAAGGCATGGAAAAGTCAGTAGAAGGCAGTGTGTCGAAATTCGGCATTGTATTGGACGGCAACTGAAATGTTCAAGCAGCTCCAACATTTTTGTTTTTTCAGCAGCAGCCTTCCTACGCACTATAACGGCAGGCATATGAACTCTGTTGAATAAAATCATTATTTTGGCATTGAACTGAAATATTTAGGCAGGCTTAAAAGTTTTGTTTTCTACAGAACAGAATGCTTTCGCCCTACACTGGCAGGCACATGAACTCTGTTAAAAATAAGCATTGTATTAGCATCCAATTATAATGGTATAGCAGCTTAAAAAAGTTTTGCTTTCTAGACAACAGAATCATCTCGTCTTATACTGGAAGACGCTTTTATTCTGTCTAACTCTTCTGAGCTCTAACTTTTTACTGGCTATAACTTGAAATTTTGAAAACCTTTTCACATGTAACATGTGAACTTGACATTTTTTTTTTTGCAGGTCTGTAACATTTGTTGCAATGCGCCGTACACATAGCGGAATTTATTTTTATGAAATATTTTTTAAAGACATAAGAGGAGATGGGCGTTCCAGGGCATATGGATGGAATCAATCAATTCCAACAAACTGCTTAATGCAGAACTGCTTAGTTTGTGTCGTAAAACGTATGCTAGAATTGAGGTGAAGACTTCAGATGTTGAATAACGGAGATCCTAGAACAAATCTATCTTTTCCAGTAATCGGATCTTCACTATACTCGTCTGATGCACAATTTTTTGATTCTGGGAAGGATGAGTGACCAGGAAATTCATCATCTCAATTAAAAACTTTAACTGATTATATGGTACAAACATTTCTCTGTCAAATTTCGTTAAGGAAATCTGCTTATTTTTTGCGTGTTGGACTATGTTTTTATAGTGCAATAATTTTAAAACTCACCATTCGTTTCAATAAAACTGTTCGCACACGTAGTCTCTGGTATTGTTAGTGGCATTGCTATTATACCCACAGGAGTGAATTTCCTTCTTTGTTTGGGTTTGTTTATACCTGATATACTTAAGATAAACTTTAAAAAAAAAAACGTAGAAATTTACGTTTGAAAAATCTGAAAAAAAAGTTGAAAAGAACTTCAACAAAAAAACCATTATATCTCCTTCAAACAAAGCGTATAAAGAAACAGTTGTGAAAACTTGAACAAAATGGCTATTGTTCCACTTTTGGTTAATTTGGCACGTGAACTCGAATCCGAGTACAGCCCACTATCAGGCGATTTGGATCATCTTTTGGAAGATGACTTCGGCTTTGGCATCCATCCTATGGAGATTTTCCGTTCATCGCGACCATCCACGTACTGCATCCACGTCGTCGCCATTTGCCGTATGACCGCCACCATCATGCTTTGGCTCGTCGTGCTGCCATTCGTCATGGTGGAGGCAAAGACGAAGCCTCTTCTATGCAGCTGTTGCCCACTGATGGCAATGAAGGTTTTCAAGTGTACATGGATGTCTCCAAATTCAAGCCGAATGAATTGACCGTAAAGACCTTGCTTGGACAAAACAATTGTAGTTGAAGGTAAGCACGAGGAACGCGAAGACGACCATGGTTTGATTCAGCGTCACTTTGTGCGCAAGTATACGCTGCCAAAGGATTATGATCCCCAGCATGTAATCTCCACAATTTCATCAGATGGAATACTCACTGTAAAGGCACCACCGCCACCAAGCAAAGCAATCAAACAAAATGAGCGCATCGTTCAGATTCAACAGACTGGTCCGGCTCATCTGAGCGTTAAAGCACCTGAGCAGTCACAACAACAGGATGGCGGCAAGTCTGTTGATCAGGCTCATAATGGCGCTGGTGAACAGAATAAGATTGAAACTGGCAAATAATTTTACTAAGACTACAGTATTTAAATAAATCTCGTCACATATTTAATTTCTTTTTGTGAATTGTATTGTGATTTAATCGTTAATTCATTGAATTGTATTTGTATCACTTAAGACTTGCATTTCCTAAACGTTTGAATAAAATTTTTGTACCAATTTTTTTTTTGTACAAATCTCACTCAAAATTGTATGTCACAATATCAAAGCCGTTCAAAATTTAAGTGAATCGAAAAAACAAACCCAAGGACCAAAAACTGTTAGTTGAACAAAAAAAGTTCAAATATATAAAATAACCTAAAATATATAAAATAAACCAATATTTTGCATTCAATGCCCCATCCAATTGCCTGCCACTACCTGCTTGTATTCTGCTCTGTACATTCCCTGCCAAGTTGCTTCAACTGAACGCCACTTGCATGCTCTCTTATACATTTTTCAGCCTCTGTTAGTCAGTCTGCTGTTCTGTACAGTGGCAGCCAACTGGCTGGTTTTGGTACAATTCCCGCCCTGCCCTGCCAAAATTGGGTCAAAATAATTTCATTTATATTCCAATAAACAGACTACCTGTCTGCCGTTTTAAGTTCATTTTCCGGCCAAAAATTTTGTCTGGGGTAATGTTACTTAAAAAAATTCCTTAACCTTGATAGCATCTGTATAAATTGATAAAATAAAAAAAAAATGCAATAAAGAAAATTAAAAAATTATAGCTTATGGCAAGACGTTTTGTAACCAACAATTTACTCCAAATACTATACTAGTTATTAAAAGCATTTCAAATTCATAAAATTTTTCTTAAAATTGAGTAAAAAACTGGATAAAGGAAGTGACATTCATCTAGCACAGCTACATTTTACACTAAATACTAACAAAGAATAGAGGAAGAGTAAAAAATGAATTGAAAACTGAAATCCTTCCTAAAAAAAACTTATTTAAGAAGAATTGTAGTTAAATTTTCATGTTAATTTTTGAAATCAATTTAAATTCTATCAATATTTTTACTACAAATGAAATAACCAACGGATGCGACATTAAATTTTTACGGAACAGATTCTTAAAAAATATTTATGATGCGAAAAAACAATTACATTTCATATTCAAGCTTGCATGCACTTATCTGAATTAACATTGACAAAAATTAAAGAGTAAGAAATTAAGCACAAATTTGTATACAATTTTACTATATTTTATAGTTAAGAATCGACCTTTAAGCTAAGAAAAGTCCATGTTGCGGATGTGACACAAAGCACATGAGAGACAAAATAATTTTTAATATTCAAGAAATAAATAAAACTTTGATAAGGAGCTAAGAATGTTTTTCAGAAAACTTTTAAAAGTTGTACGGATTTAATATCATATTATTTTTAACATTTACTAAATAACAAATTTAAAACTATTCAAAATCTGCCTTTGTGAAAGCTTGAAAAGCTCTCAGAAGCTTAAGCAGAAAAGCTCTCAGAAGCAGAAGACGACATCCACCAATACATCAGAATTTTGATGTATATGTCAAAACTATTCAAAACTGCATGACCCCAAACAAGTTCAAATAAATTAAGCAGTATTTCTTACTGCGTTATGAAAGCAAGTGGTTAAAAAAGGGCGAACTAGGCTACGATCCACTGTTTCGCGTTCGCCCACTTGTAGACCACCTCAACTAAAGGTTGGACTCTGTGCCAAAGCAAGCCCGCCTTTGTGTCGACAAACAAATGTGCAGCACAAAGATGATGCACCATCCGCGACAATATACATATTAACACACTTTGTAGAGCGAAAGCATTGACGTCAAGCTTTGGGAATCCCCGTTTTCAAATCTGTACGCAAACTTTTTCTGCCCTATGGAAGCGACTTTTGACAGATAATTATCGATAATAAAGGAGTTGCCAGATTGATAGTTTGCAAACTATTCATAAAATGTTAATTACTATTTATTTAAGAAAATGACTATAAAAATAAATATGTTTGTAAGTAAAATAATGAAATTGTGTTTATGTAAAGAAAATTTTTTCTTTGTACGCAGACTTTTTCTGACTAGTGTAGGCCCAATAAGCCTTTTTGTACTGTGTAATTCTTTTGGATATGCTCACCGCTTCGAGATATACAGCGGTGCAGGTGATAACATGGTCATCCAGATCTTGGTACTTCGGCCAACATGGTTGTACGCTTAACACAAATCGTACAAAGTTGTAAGCACCACATCGTGTATTTCGATAAATTTTATATGTTGCTGTCTTCGATGGTCTATCTGCGTACCAAAGGTAATTATAGCCTTGGCACAGTGCGTGTTAACCGTATCCCTAATTGCAAGCTACCAAACGATAATACCATCAAAAAAGAGCCACTGGGCTTTTCGAATGAAAACGTGGGCTCCTCAAATGGTGTCGAAATAAGTAACTATCTGTGGAAAGACAACAAGGCCGTTCGCTTGTTATCCACTTATGTAGGCGTTAAACCATTTGCAAGGACGAATTCGAATGAAGAAATAGCAAAGGCAGCTCAATACGACAGCGAATCCAAGCGATTCTTAAAAGTTGATTGCCCACAAATTATTTGTGAATATAACGCCCACATGGGCTGCGTATACCTAATGGATGGTATTAAGTGACGGTATCACATTAGAGCAAAAACTCGGGATGACGCGACTCGAATTTTTTACCACTTAATCGATATGGCAGCAACAAATGCTTACATTTTATATAAGCGTATAAAAAAGGAACAAAATGATAAAAGGATGGACAAATTGCTTGAATTCCCGGATTTTCATGAAGCTATTGCTGCTGGTCTGGTGAAATTTCAACACAAGCATTTGCTAGGTCACTCAGGCAGTGATGTATATAGTCGAACAATACTGTCTCCATCCTCTCGGCGACCAGAGTCTTCACAAATAAAACTTTGTGAAAAAGCAGCACATCCAATTTCGGATTTGAGATTTGGCAAGCTAAAGCGTTTTCCGGTTTGGTTGGATCGAGATAGTGAAAGGAGATGTTGCAAGTACTGTTAAACTTCGCAAACGCAGTGCGCTTGTACAAAATGCAATCTAAATTTGTGTTGCCCAGCCAACGAAAAGTTTTTTTCGAGTATCATAATCTTAATATATAAAAGGCAAGAACGCTGCTCCGTGTCCAATATCTCTCAAACTGTTCAGCCTGAAAGTATGTATCTTCTTAATACATAAAAGGCAAGCATGCTGCTCCGCACCCAGTATTTCACAAATTGTAATTGTAATCATCAATGGATGAGAAGCTAAGTGTTTTCATGGATAAATTGAATGTTGTTTTCGATCAAAATGTTCCTTTACGTACTGTGAATGTTTCTAGTAACAACTGTCTTTGGGTCACTAATCGTGTTTTAGGTGCTATAAAGTTGAGAAATAGACTACATTCTAAATGGAAGTTAATCGCTCTAGCCAAAACTGGGAAAATTATAGATTATCTCGTAACAATGCATCAGCAATAACAAAACAGGGAAAGACTAATTTCTATAATTCAAAACTAAATCCTAATTTGGATTCAAAACAGCTGTGGAAGAATATTAAAAGTCTGAGAGTATTTGGAAAGCAATCAGATGAATGTAATTTAGATCCTGATCTTCTCAATGCTTTTTTCTTGAGCACTCCAAGTACAAGTACCAGCTACGAAAACTCTTCTTTGATACAAAGGAATTTTATTTTTCCTTCGTTTGCATTCACTCCTGTCGACGTAAACTTTGTTACGAAATGTATAATGCAGATAAAATCCAACGCTGTTGGAGTTGATGGGATGCCAATTAAATTTATTAAAATTGTTCTTCCTTTTATAATTGGACCTTTGACCCACATTATTAATTGTAGTTTATCTAGCTCGTAGTACCCAAACATGTGGAAAACTGCCACAGTGACTCCGATACCTAAAACTGCTAACGCATCTGACTATAAAGACTACAGACCAATAAGCATACTGCCTGCATTAGGAAAGGTGCTCGAAAAGATCATGGCGGACCAAATTTCTCAATTTTTAAATGAAAACAAACTCCTATCGCCTTTTCAGTCAGGTTTTCGATCTGGACATAGCTGTTCGACAGCGATATTAAAAATTACTGACGATATCAGGATAGCGTATGACCAAAATTTTATAACACTGCTGTGTCTTATTGATTTTTCGAAAGTTTTGATACTGTTAATCATACTTTGCTTTGTCAGAAACTAGCTATGTACTTTAATTTTAGTCATAATGCAACTAGTCTAATAAGACATTATTTAAACGGAAGAACACAAAGAGTTAAAGTAGGAAATTATTTTTCATCTTTCAAAACCATTAACACTGGTGTTCCACAGGGATCCATCTTAGGTCCTCTTTTATTTTCAATCTTTCTAAATGACATTTTTGAAGTAAGTAAATATGCTTCTATTCATGCATATGCTGATGACATTCAGCTGTACCTGTCTCGTCCTGTTGGCCTCTTAGAAGATTTGAGCTTCAGACTTAACTCAGACTTATTATTTATTAATAATTGGGCTGTAGCTAACTCGCTGGTAATAAACCCTTTAAAATCCAAAGTTATGGAAGTCGCTAGAAATTGCTCTAGCTTTGTAGACATTCCGCCATTATTTATTGGTTTTGACCAATTAGAAATTGTTGAAAAGACTAAAAATCTGGGCTTTATAATGAACTCTAATCTAACTTGTACTGACCATATAAATAATACTGTAGGAAAAATATACGGAACCCTTAGAAATTTACGACTCTCCTTTGCCTATACCCCAATTGAAACTCGCCGCAGACTTGTTGTGCAACTTATAATGCCACTTACAGTCAAGGAAATAACTCTACATACAACCTTTGATTTAGGGGTATTAGAGAATTAATAGCGATAATAGAAAAAAAAATTTATAGCAATGTTTAAGGCATTTATAATAAAGACTATTTGAAGAAAAAATATTTATGAAAAAAATATAACATAGAAAAAATTGGGGAAAAACATAAAAATTAGCGGGAATAAAGTCTACATACAGTGTGGCAACTCCATATATCAAAAAGAAAATGAAAAAGAAAGAAAGGGAAATAACAGTTAGCTTTGTTGCTTTGAATAAAACTACAAGCATTACCATTGTTTAAGTGGAAAAAGTGATAACTAAAGAAGGTATTATTTATATTTATATCCTTAAAAATGGAAAATCGGAAAGAAATACATATTTCAGTTCGAAATATTGTAGTAAATCTTCGAAAGGAAAATAAATCGTATGGAGAAATTGCTAAGACAGTTAAATTAAGTCGTTCTACTGTACAGACGATCATTAGAAATTATAATAATAACAATAGTACCGAAAATAAACCACGATCTGGCAGGCCGAAGAAGCTTTCGATACGCGATGTTCGCAGTATTATTAAAGTGGTCAACCAGGATCCGAAAATAAGTGCCCCAAAATTGGCGGAACACGTCAAAAAATGTTCCAATATAATTGTTACTCCACGAACAATAATAAACGCTTTACATGACGCTGGATTTAATAGCAGAGTAGCAGCAAAAAGCCACTAATTTCAACGAAGAATCGTAAACTTCGCCTTGAGTTTGCTAAAGCACATCTAGACAAGGGTATGGATTTTTGGAAGCGTGTTTTATTTACCGACGAAAGTAAATATAATATTTTCGGAAGTGATGGCCGATCCTGATGGAGAAAACCAAACACTGCACTTGATCCAAAGAATATTATTCCTACGGTCAAACATGGTGGTGGCAACGTTATGGTTTGGGGTGCCATTGCGTCATCTGGAGTGGGTCGTTTGGTTTTTGTCGAGGGTAATATGGACCGCTATCAATACAAAAACATATTGGAACATAATCTGAAGGCATCTGTTGATAGCTTGGGCCTGGGGAATCAATGGATTTTCCAACAGGATAACAACCCTAAGCATACTGCGCACGTTGTTCGAGACTGGCTCCTGTACTATGCCCCAAGACAGCTGAATTCTCCACCCCAGTCACCAGAATTAAACCCAATAGAGCACATATGGGACGTTTTGGAAAAATTTGTGCGAAAATATGACATTAGTAGCCGTGAAACATTAAAAACCGCTCTTATTCGTGCATGGGCCGATATAACACCGCATATTACGGAGAATTTGGTGACATCAATGCCCCGCCGTCTTCAAGCAGTTATTGATGCCCAAGGTGGACCGACCAAATACTAAAAGTTTACATTTTTTTCGTTTTTTTGTATAACATTTTGATATAGTATTTATTTCTTGTGGCTGTATGTAGACTTTTTTCCTATGAATTTTTGCTGTTTTTGTTATTATTTTTTTAATTGTGGTAATGAATTGCTTTTTTATTTTATAAATAAACTAATATATTAATGCCTTAAATATTGACATAAACATTTGTTTATTTTCTTCACAAAGTCTATAAAACCCCTAAATCAAGGGTTGTATGTACACTTATTTCCTTGACTGTATATCTTTTTCTGAAACTGTTTTTTGTCAACTTGACTCACAGTCACTACACAAACTTGTAGTAGCGTTTAACAGCGCAGCAAGATATGTCTATGGTGTACATCGGTATGATCACATTTCTGCGAAAAGTAAAAATATATTGGGGTGTGATTTATTAGACTATCTTAAAATTCGTAACCTCATTTTTTTGCATCGACTAATATACATAAAACGTCCAGAATATCTTTATGATAAACTTAATTTTTTTCAGTCCGTGAGATGTATTAATTTTATTGTCCCTAGGCATAATTATCTTAATACAAGTAGGTACTTTTTTATTAGCATAATTAGAATTTGGAACTCCTTGCCAATTAATATTAAGCAAATAACTTCGAGCAACGACTTCAAACGAGCCATTTTTAAATATTTCGTTTCTTGAATTAAATCTCTTTTTCTTCTTTTCTTTCCTATTTATAATTTATATTCTATTCTGATGTTCCGTTCTACTATTTCTTTCCCGTACCCTATCTTTTCTTACATTTTAGTTTTTAAATTTTTAATTGATAAATTTATTCAGCTTTCATTTTATTTGATTTGATTTAAATTAACTATAATGTTTATTTATTTGAATATTTTATTATTGTAATATAATTTTTATTGTAATTTTTTCATTTTTAATTAAATTTTTTTAATGTTTTTATAATATGTTCATTGTTGTACTATAAAAGACTAAGTCTTATTGTACTTAATTAATTAATAGTAATAATAATAATAATAATAATAATAATAATAATAATAATAATAATAATAATAATAATAATAATAATAATAATAATAATAATAATAATAATAATAATAATAATAATAATAATAATAATAATAATAATAATAATAATAATAATAATAATAATAATAATAATAATAATAATAATAATAATAATAATAATAATAATAATAATAATAATAATAATAATAATAATAATAATAATAATAATAATAATAATAATAATAATAATAATAATAATAATAATAATAATAATAATAATAATAATAATAATAATAATAATAATAATAATAATAATAATAATAATAATAATAATAATAATAATAATAATAATAATAATAATAATAATAATAATAATAATAATAATAATAATAATAATAATAATAATAATAATAATAATAATAATAATAATAATAATAATAATAATAATAATAATAATAATAATAATAATAATAATAATAATAATAATAATAATAATAATAATAATAATAATAATAATAATAATAATAATAATAATAATAATAATAATAATAATAATAATAATAATAATAATAATAATAATAATAATAATAATAATAATAATAATAATAATAATAATAATAATAATAATAATAATAATAATAATAATAATAATAATAATAATAATAATAATAATAATAATAATAATAATAATAATAATAATAATAATAATAATAATAATAATAATAATAATAATAATAATAATAATAATAATAATAATAATAATAATAATAATAATAATAATAATAATAATAATAATAATAATAATAATAATAATAATAATAATAATAATAATAATAATAATAATAATAATAATAATAATAATAATAATAATAATAATAATAATAATAATAATAATAATAATAATAATAATAATAATAATAATAATAATAATAATAATAATAATAATAATAATAATAATAATAATAATAATAATAATAATAATAATAATAATAATAATAATAATAATAATAATAATAATAATAATAATAATAATAATAATAATAATAATAATAATAATAATAATAATAATAATAATAATAATAATAATAATAATAATAATAATAATAATAATAATAATAATAATAATAATAATAATAATAATAATAATAATAATAATAATAATAATAATAATAATAATAATAATAATAATAATAATAATAATAATAATAATAATAATAATAATAATAATAATAATAATAATAATAATAATAATAATAATAATAATAATAATAATAATAATAATAATAATAATAATAATAATAATAATAATAATAATAATAATAATAATAATAATAATAATAATAATAATAATAATAATAATAATAATAATAATAATAATAATAATAATAATAATAATAATAATAATAATAATAATAATAATAATAATAATAATAATAATAATAATAATAATAATAATAATAATAATAATAATAATAATAATAATAATAATAATAATAATAATAATAATAATAATAATAATAATAATAATAATAATAATAATAATAATAATAATAATAATAATAATAATAATAATAATAATAATAATAATAATAATAATAATAATAATAATAATAATAATAATAATAATAATAATAATAATAATAATAATAATAATAATAATAATAATAATAATAATAATAATAATAATAATAATAATAATAATAATAATAATAATAATAATAATAATAATAATAATAATAATAATAATAATAATAATAATAATAATAATAATAATAATAATAATAATAATAATAATAATAATAATAATAATAATAATAATAATAATAATAATAATAATAATAATAATAATAATAATAATAATAATAATAATAATAATAATAATAATAATAATAATAATAATAATAATAATAATAATAATAATAATAATAACAATAATAATAATAATAATAATAGTAATTATTTTTTGACAGTACAGTACTTTTACAACCAATGCTGTTCTCAAAATGTTCAGCCTGAAAGTATGCACAGATAATATATTTGATATATATATCATATTAAGTTTTTATAATAGTACTTTTTTGATCTAAGTACCTTTTCAACACTGCTTCAATAAGTAAAGTGTTATTGAATGTGGTACATTTGTATTTTTCAAAATCAATTGAATAAAAAATCAAGCTTTAAACAGAAAAAAAAGTTCTTTCAGCAAATGGCTCCAAAAAGGAAGAGTGTGCGGAGTGCCTGTCGTAGAACAGGCTTTTATACTAGTAAAAAATAAATTTGAACTCTGATGAAGACAACCGAATTCGCAACAGACTTTTTTTCGCTTAAAGCCAAAAGAGTTCCTTGAGACACTTATTCACATTTTCTCACCATACAGGCAAACGAAAGCTTCTACACCATTTCAGAGTTATTTTTTTAATTCAGGAGCTATAATTTACGTTAGAAAAAATAATGCGACTTATTTTCTTCCATTACTTTAAAAAGTAGTCTTAGAGGGTTAAATACAAGAGGTGACTTAAAGATGCTCTAATTTAAAAAAGGTGTGTAACGTATGTGACATTTAAAACTGCTTCAAAGTTTACACAAGCTTGAAATATTTCGGTTTAGTATTTTTAATATTATATATTTAAGTATTAAACTTTATATACTTTGGTAGTTAAGTGAAGTGAAACTAATTTGTTTTTTTACTTTTAAAATACACATAAATATACACAATCTACTCAATAAAAAAGCATTATTAACCCGCAAATTCAGTATGAGATCTGGCCAGACCTTTCGACTTTTTTAATGTATGCAACTTTTTGTTTTATGACAGTGGAGAGCAGCACGACTTCCTCAGGCTCGCCAAGAAAAACACAATGAAACAACGAAAAATCTAAAGGAATTGTTTAAGTATTGATACATTCTTTTTTATGTCGTTTCGTGAATGGTCTGGCCAGACTTCATATAAAATATATGGAATTTTTATGGCCTGGTGTGCGTAAACCAAATTTCAATTTTTAGGGTGTGTTCGGCCAGTCATGGCACGGTATTAAAACTTTTTTGTACAACATCGGATTAGCAGTTGTAGAGATATTGCAAAAATAGTGGATACCCTTTACGATTTCTCACATGAAATCGCTATAGCTTCGGAATTATATTTCGCACATCTTCAGAATTCGGTATTTGACCACAATTTACAAGTTTCGTATGACTGATAATATTTCATGGGTGTTGAACAAGGGGGTGTGGTACCTCCCACACAACCCATATTTTTGATATCACATAGCTTCGCAGTTATAGGTCGCACAGCCTCGGAATTCCGTATTCGACCTTTGTAAGACATGCCGTTTTACAGATATAATTTTTTGGGCGTTTTACAAGGGGGCATGTCACCTCCCATACATTGGTTGCTATATCGAATAGCTTTGGAATTATAGATTGCACAGCCTCGGAACTCGGTATTCGACCACATTTTACAAATACCGTTTGACTGATAGTATTTTATGGGTGTTGAACAAGGGGGGGGGGGGGTGGCAACTTCCGTACAGCCTAAATTTACGATATCGAATAGCTTTGGAATTATAGGTCGCACAGCCTCGGAGTTCGCTATTCGACCGCAATTTACACGTTCCGTTTCACTGATAACTTTTAATGAGAGTTGGAAAAAGGGGCGTGGCAAGTCCCATAAAAGCCGAATTTTGCGATATCGAATAGCTTTGAAGTTATACGCCGCACAGCTTCGGAATTGAGCATTCGAACTTAATTTACACATGTAGTTTCACTGATAACAGTGAGGGTGATTTTTTAACAATTTTCTTTTGGCAACACTGTTTTTGGCTGCACAGCTGTTCTCGTCTTACATGTTATTGTTAAACATGTTCAGTTTGGTTTATAATTTAACGAACAACGCTTGCATATTATTGAAAGAAGGTGCATCGTGCACTTCTTCCATTTTATGGTCAGTTTTGGCGACCTTCTGAGGCGGCTATTCGGAATCTTGTGACTAAATTTCGCACCAAATTTACATTACTGGGCATTAAACCACCAACACACATACGTAGAGTGCGGACAAAGGAAAATATCGTAACTGCATTGGCCAGTGTTGTTGCTTGAATTATAGATTCGGCCTCTGTTACTTCACTACGTGGGAAACTTTGCGGAAGGATTTTGATGTAAAACCTTTTAAAACACAGCTGGTGCAAGAATTGAAGCCACATGACCTACCACAACGGATAACTTTAGGTGAATGGCAAAGCTGGATGAAGATCCACTTTTTTATCGGAAAATTGTGTTCAGCTACGAAGCTCATTTCTGGTTGAATGGATACGTGAACAAACAAAATTGCCGTATTTGGTGTGAAGAGCAGCCAGCAGCATTGCAAGAACTGCCAATGCATCCATAAAAGTGCACTGTTTGGTGTGGATTATGAGCCGGTGGCATCGTTGGACCGTACTTTTTCAAAGACGACAAGGACAGGAACGTTACTGTGAATGGCGAGCTCTACATTGCGATAATTACAAATTTTTTTTTTTTGCCCAAAATGGAAGAGCTGGACTTGCCTGACAAGTGGTTTTGACAAGACGGTGCCACATGCCACACAGCTCGCGAAACAATGGCCCAATTGAGAGGAGAGCTCGGTGAACAGTTAAATTCACGTTTGGGACCGGTGAATTGGCCGCCTAGATCGTGCGATTTAACGCCTTTAGACTATTTTTCGTGGGGCCATGTTATCATGTCTATAGGGACAAGCCCGCAGCGGTTGACGCACTGGCAGCCAATTTTCAAGAATTTATTTTTGAGATACCGGCTGATATGTTGGAGAGAGTATGCCAAAATTGGAGCCAGCGTATGAACCATTTGAGGCGAAGACGCGGTGAATATTTACATGAAATCATCTTTAAGCATTGAATTATATAGATCGTTCTATCGACTCAAATAAAGAATTCATACATTTATCTAAAGTTTATGTGTTTATTTTAAATCAAATCCGAAAGTTCTTAAAAAATCACATCGAAGGGTTAAGGATAGCTATATAACGGACATAAAAATACAATTAACTAGTAATATGCCTGCAATATTATGCAAATGAAAAAACAGCACTTGCTCAAATAAAAAAAAAGTATCTCTTATGTAACGGATGTGATACTCATTCATTATACTTATGGTGTGAGAAATTCATTAAGCTGGAAATGAAAATTGTGTATTCACATGTAAAGGTTTTTCCAAAATCAAAGTAGTAGTAAAAAAAGTTCCGAGGGAAAAAGGAAACGTAACGGATGTAACTTAAAAAACGATAATATTTTTATTAACTCTTACGGAATATTATATGGTAGCACGCTTTACTTGCATTAAATAGACAAAAGATGACCAAAAGATAAATAAGTAAGAAATCTGCGTAACGGATTTGACATAAAAACACAATAATTAGCGAATTCACTAAGCAAGGTAATACAAATGCGAGAACAAACATGTTTTGAATTAGCAAAAAAAAAAAAAACACAAAATGAATTTCATATAACGGATGTAATACGGATGCAAGTTCAAAAAATCCTAACTTTGCATAAATCTTGGAAAATATTATACGAGCTAAAGATAAATATGTCTTAAATGTAAAAAGCTGACAACATGTAGAAGATTCCCGATTTATCAATTAACGGATGTGACATACTAAAACATATTCTATATTAACTTGTTATACGTATTTACAGATAATAGTGCTATGATTTTCAATTTATTAATATACAAATGCCTAAAGTCGCAGTGGATATATATGTAATGTAACGGCTGTGACATACTAAAACATATTCTGCATTAACTTATAATACGTATTTACAGATAATAATGCTATGATTTTCAATTTCTAAATACACAAATGCCTAAAGTCACAGTGGATATACATATATATAATGTAACGGCTGTGCCATACTAAAACATATTCTGCATTAACTTGTAATACGTATTTTCTGATAATAGTGCTATGATTTTCAATTTATTAATATACAAATGCCTAAAGTCGCAGTGGATATATATGTAATGTAACGGCTGTGACATACTAAAACATATTCTGCACTAACTTGTAATACTTATTTACAGATAATAATGCTATGATTTTCAATTTCTAAATACACTAATGCCTAAAGTCGCAGTGGATATATATGTAATGTAACGGCTGTGCCATACTAAAACATATTCTGCATTAACTTGTAATACGTATTTTCAGATAATAGTGCTATGAATTTCAATTTATTAATGTACAAATGCATAAAGTCGCAGTGGATATACATGTAATGTAACGGCTGTGACATACTAAAACATATTCTATATTAACTTGCTATACGTATTTACAGATAATAGTGCTATGATTTTCAATTTATTAATATACAAATGCCTAAAGTCGCAGTGGATATATATGTAATGTAACGGCTGTGACATACAAAAACCTATTCTACATTATCTTGTAATACGTATTAACAGATAATAATGCTATGATTTTCAATTTCTAACTACACAAATGCCTAAAGTCACAGTGGATATATATGTAATGTAACGGGTGTGAAATACTAAAACATATTCCATATTTACTTGTTATACGTATTTACAGATAATAGTGCTATGATTTTCAATTTCGAAATACACAAATGCCTAAAGTCACAGTGGATATATATGTAATGTAACGGCTGTGACATACTAAAACATATTTTACATTAACTTGTAATACGTATTTACAGATAATAATGCTATGATTTTTAATTTCTAAGTACACATATGCCTAAAGTCACAGTGGATATATATGTAATGTAACGGCTGTGACTTCATCAAACATTTGCTCAAAACAAACAACAAATTTATAGAGTTAAAGACACCTAATATAACACATATTTAAGTTTGGAAGTAGTTTGTAAGCAATACATAATGTAACAGGTGCAACAAAAACAAAAAGTTTCTTTCTTTAAACTTTCTTTATAAAATTTTGGATATTCTTTCATATAAGCTAAAAGTCATATCAAAAACTAATACACTCTAAACTTTCTTATATTGATATCAACTAAAATATTATAAAGATGTCTGCAGACTATGCGAGGAGGAGAAATAAACTCCAGAGCACATTCTATGAGAATGTCCGACAGTTTGCAGTCTTAGACTTCTTCACTTTGGAGAGGCATTAGTGCCACCATCAAAAATATGGAGCACCAGCCAGAAACATTGCTTAAACCTTTAAAAAGCCAATACCTGGAGAGTTAATCAAGGGCATGCACAAAAGGCATCCTATAGGTTGCGATACACATAGGCCCATCAAAAGCTTACTAACTATACAAAATGATTTTTTTTAATTAATTTTGAAAAATGATTTAATTTATGTTAATCTATCATAAAACCCCCAGATTTTATATGATTTATGCTTTGTGGTAATGTTAGTAAGGTTAAATACACACAGGAAGACATGCCACAGGTAGAGATAAGCACACTTGAAATAGGTCGCGCCTTAGCTGCCGTCATAAATTTTTGATTTTCGTTTTTAATCTCCCAACTCAATTATGTCGCAGAAAAAGCAAGCCTTAAAACCACAATAATTAATTTTAATGCCAACACTGTGTTGCTGCCTAATGTTTTCACTACCTTGTTTTTGAGTAATTAGAAAATTTCAACGTGCCAAAATATATAAGACACAGAACAAGTCGACGCATTATTTTTTGTTTGAGTTTTTTTTTCCTATTTGTAAAAAATTAACAACGACAACAACTGTTCATTAATTTCTAATAAAGTACCACAGACTGCCACGAAGACTTTGTCTAAAATTCCTGTGGAAAAACAAGTAGGCTCGCAGTGGCACACAGTGTGTTGAGCTCATTTAAACATGAAAGAAAAAGGAAGAATTTGTCTGCAATTGTAAAAATTTTACTTTGCACGGAAGGTTATTTTTATTGTAAGAAATTGTAAAAAATTTAAAAAAAAACTATCATAGCAGAAACTTTACAAGAAAACGCGTTTTACTAGATTTACTTTGTTTTTAAAATCTTTCAAATGCCAATAAAAAAAAAACAAAAACGTACTTTTTTAACCCAGATATGCCTAATGCACTACATATAGTACACCTCAAAAAAAAATTTTTGCTAAATGAGTTGGGTACCTTATTTGGTTTCATGATATCTTAGAAAAAATTCTTTAATGAAGAACAGTTTTAATTTTGTTATATTTAATTTTTACCAATAGTTGTCCTTTTCATTAGTGAAAAATGTTAGAAAAATCAAAGACAAAAATGGTCTTGAACTAATTTTAAACGGAAAAATTTTAGGCATATCTGGGTTAAAAGTCCCATAACTTTCTTGTTTGTGAAAAGAAGTTGTGAAAAAATAAGGGAACAGTGAGTACAGTAGAGAATTAAAAAAAAAGTTGTCAAAATTTAGAACTGCGACGTTTTTCTATAAACTTACAAACTTTGCAAGCTTTTCGAAGTTTTTGATAAATTTTTATACAATAGAAGCTTAAACCATTTTCACAAAAACAAGCTATATAAAATGCGTCATAACTTTCTTGTTTATTAAAAAAGAGCAACAAAATTTGAAAATATTTTTTCATAAAAGATATGTTAAATTTATGGAAATCAAAGATATTGTTATTTATTGTTCATCTCTTAAAGCATACTTATTTGTGAGATCTATGGCCTTCTTATTTAAAAGATCAAGTTAATTACTTTTACAAAATTTTATCATATGCATAATACCAATTATTTTCTTAATTAAAAAACAAACCATAAATTCGTGCGATTTTCAAACGAATTTATTCGAACAAGTTCCAAATCGTATAAAACTTAAGAAACAGTGCGTTGGTCACATCTTAATCACTCACGACTACTGCAGATGGAAAAAGTAACGCCTACCGAAACAATCTAATCTGTCTAGTCTGCTGTATGATTGACTGCATACAGAGATGTTGTTGTTGTTTTTTTTAAAACTTACTTGATCTAAAGAGCTCATAACAAAAATAAAAAAAAAGGATATGGTGTCTCCAGTGTCCTCAATATCCTCGTTAATACTTTGACATGACAACGTATCCTTTTCGTAGTCACTGTGCCAAACCTTATCGTAGAAAAGGTAGTGGAGATGAATAAAAGTCAATATAAACTTGAACCCTAACTAAACCTTTCTTGCTTTTGCTCATTTACTGTTGCGCTTGCTTTTGCTGTTTTTTTATTTGCTTATTGTACTTAGCTCATTTGCTTTTGCTTTTACTTTTTGCTTTTGCTTTTGTTAACTTTTGCTTTTGCTTTCGCTTTTGATTTTGAGTTTTCTCAAAAACACGAAATGAATTTCACATAACAGATGTAATACGGATGCGAGTTCAAAAAATCGTAACTTTGTATAAATCTTGAAAAATATACGAGCAAAAAATGTAAATGTAAAAAGCAGACAACAAGTAGAAGTTCCCGATTTATCAAGTAATGGATGTGACATACTAAAACTTATTCTATATTAACTTGTAATACGTATTTATAGATAATAATGCTATGATTTTCAATTTCTAAATGCACAAATGCCTAAAGTCACAGTGGATATATATATAATGTAACGGCTGTGACATACTAAAACATATTCTGCTTTAACTTGTAATACGTATTTACAGATAATAGTGCTATGATTTTTAATTTACTAATATACAAACGCCTAAAGTCGCAGGGGATATATATGTAATGTAACGGCTGTGACATACTAAAACATATTCTATATTTACTTGTTATACGTATTTGCAGATAATAGTGCTATGATTTTCAGTTTCTAAATACACAAATGCCTAAAGTCATAGTGGATATATATATAATGTAACGGCTGTGACATACTAAAACATATTCCATATTTACTTGTTATACGTATTCTCAGATAATAGTGCTATGATTTTCAATTTCTAAATACTCAAATGCCTAAAGTCACGGTGGATATATATGTAATGTAACGGCTGTGACATACTAAAACATATTCTATTTTAACTTGTAATACGTATTTACAGATAATAATGCAATAATTTTCAATTTCTAAATAACAAATGCCTAAAGTCACAGTGAATATATATGTAATGTAACGGCTGTGACATACTAAAACATATTCTATATTATCTTTTAATACCTATTTACAGATAATAATGCTATGATTTTCAATTTATTAATATACAAATGCCTAAAGTCACAGTGGATAAATATGTAATGCAACGGCTGTGACATCAACAATCATTTTTTCAAAACTAACAACAAATTTATAGAGTTAAGAACACCTCGTGTTATATTTAAGGTTGAAAGTAGTTTGTAAGCGATACATAATGTAAGAGATGTATCAAAAACAAAAAAGTTTCTTTCTTTAAACTTTCTTTATAAAATCTTGGATATTCTTTTACATAAGCTTAAAGTCGTATCAAAAACTAATGCACCCTAAGCTTTCTCTATATTGATATCAACTAAAGTATTATAAAGGTGTGCGAGGAGGACTATGCGAGGAGGAGAAATAAACTCCAGAGCACATTCTATGAGAATGTCCGGCAATTTGCAGTCTTAGACTTCTTCACTTTGGAGAGGCATTAGTGCTTTTGCATTTTTTAAAATTTTGCGTATTAGATTTAGCTCATTTGCTTTTACTTTTTGCTTTTGCTTTTGTTAACTTTTGCTTTCGCTTTTGATTTTGAGTATTCTTAGCTTTTTCTTGCAATATTGATTTTGCTTTTTCTTTAAGTTTAGCTTTTGCTTCTTTGATAATTTTTTGAATTTGACTTTCTTTTGCTTTGGTGTTTGCTTTTGCTTATTTAATTTTTTTTCATTTACTTTTGCTTTTACTTTTTGCTTTTGTGAACTTTTGCTTTCGCTTTTGATTTTGAATTTTCTATTGATTTTGATTTTGATTTTTTTTTAGTTTTGCTTATTTTATTGTGTTTTTGCTCATTTGCCTTTGGTTTTTTTTTGCTTTTGTGTTTCTTTTTGCTTATTTAATTTTGTTTTTGGTCATTGACTTTTGCTCTTACTTTTCTTTTCGTTGTTTTTATTTTGATTTTTTTTATTTGCCTTTGTTCTTACTTTTGCATTTGTTTTTGCTGCTGCTGTTTCAGCTTTGGTTTTTGCTTTTCCTCTGTGTTTTATATATAATTTTGCTTCTATTTTTACTTCTTCATTTTCAGTTATTTTTGCTTTTGCTGTTGTTTTTCCTTTTACTATTACTTTTGCTTATTTTATTTTGTTTCTGCATATTTATTTTTGCTCTTGCTTTTTTAATTTGGTATTTGCTTTTGCTTTTGCTGTTACTATTGCTTTTGCTTCTGGTTTTCCTTTGCTATTGTTTTTGCGTTGGCTTATTTGATTTTCTGTTTGCTCACTTGATTATGCTTTTGTGTTTGTTTGGGCTCATTTGATTTTATTTTTGAGTGTGCTCATTTAGTTTTGCTTTTTTATGCTTTTTCTTCCACTTTTGCTATTGCAACTGTACTAGCTTTTTTATGTATAATTTGCTTTTATTATCAACCATTACTGTGGTCCTGTTTGTCATTAGCCCCAAGGATGCATCCTTATTATCGCATTATAAATTTCATCATTATGCTTATAGTCACGGAGATAAAATTCCATGTAACGTTCTTGCACTTTTGTTGCATACAACGGCTAACGCCGCGTACTTATGAATTCATTAATTTTTTTCTTTTATTTTTATGAGGAGAACAGACTGCCCTTGTAGTCTAGTGGTAGCGCGCTTCACTGTAACAGAGGGATCCCGCGTTGGAGTCCTAGCCAAATCATGGTCCTACTCCTCAACCTTTTTCACCTCATTTTTAATCAAAATAACTTTCAAACACATTAATATAATTTGAAAAGTTGCAGTTGGTGGTAGAAGGAAGGTTGTGAAGAGTATCGCAAATCAACTTGATTTGACTAGGGTTAAGGCATTAAACTTGCCTTAGATTCAATTCCTCATGTTTGACAGCTGTCAGCCATGCAATGTTTTCCTTCTTTACTTTTGTGGTATCAGAATTGGCCAATAATCTTTTTGAGTAAGCCGGTCCCAAGATCAGCCGCCACCTTAACCTACTCTATTAGTAGTACAAAGAACCGACCTTTATTGTCGCATAATAATTTTACCGTAGCTCTTATACTCAGTGAGTAACAATTCCGTGTAACGAAATTGATTTTTGTTGCATAGACTGCTACTACCGCGAGCTGATAACGTCATATTTTCTTTTTTATTTTTGTCGTGAGGCCGAGTCCTTCTTTTCGTTTTTCTTTCATGAAATTAACCGTAACACATAAACACACCAAATTATAATTCCATGTTATTCCATGTTATCATCTTTGATCTAGAAGCGGCTTTCTTTGCGGTACTACGACGTGATAAATTTTGTGTCTATTCTTATGATGAGCATATAAAAGCCGCCTTAACTGTCTTATAATATGTTTTACCTAAAAATCTATACTCAGCGCTAATAATTCTATGCAACATTTTTAAATTTTTGTTGCATAGGCGTCTGCTTCCGCGTCCTGATGAAGGCTTTATTTTTATTTTTATTTTGTCATAAGATCAAAAACTCAACATTTACAGTTAAGTCATAACTTTTATTGTAGCTATTGTTCTTAGTGTGCTATTTTTGCGCATCACACTGTGTCATTTTCTACTTTATATTTTTTAAAATAGCATTGTCACTTCAAAATAATTATGCAAATTTATTTTTTAACCTTCTCTCCAAATGTGAAAATACTTAATGATCATGAATTAAATAAGTTGAAAATTTCAAACTTTTTAATAATTACTAATTAAATTCACAATTTTTTTTTTTTGCGACAAGTCAATTATTGGTTTTTATTTATTAAACATACCAATATTTTTAACGATAACGACCTTTTAAATTTGTTTTTTATATTTTTGTCCCAATTCAACACACTGTGTGTCATCACTAGAGACAAGGAAAATATGCTGACTGCGCTAAGATATTCACAAAATACCAGACGTGCACGCAGGACATTAAAATCTGCTGATACTGCGGATGTCTGACAGAAAGATGAGGAGGGGCGGGTGGTTAAGCTGTTGCCTCGCAGTATTTCGTAATTAAAAAATTCCGCTAGGAAGCCAAAAAACGCTCTTTCTAAACACTATACAACCGATGCACGTTGACAATGACAATGACAGCGACAGACACGAACTTACGCCATAAAGTTAGTCAAGGCAGGCAGGAACAACAATTAAATGACAGCAAGAAGGATAGAAAGCAGTATTGCGAAAAGCAACGTAATATTAAAGTAGACAGATAAACGGAAGTCAGTGAAGTGAAGCAAATAAATTGACTTGGGTTAAGTTTTTTTTTTTTTTTTGTTGCGCACAATGTTTTGTCTTGGCTCCGCCACACACGCATCAGCAATCAGGACATAATAGATGATACAAAAGTGCTAATGTGTGCGAGAGCGCTTATTTGTTATGATCACACAGACACCAGCACATATACAGGCATAGGCATAGAAAACCGGAAGTGACTCAATCCAACCATTCAACAAGACGTGAATCATTGATAAGAATATTGTTACAAGGTCACAAAAGTAGCTCAAAGAAGTTTCAAGAAGTAGGTGAAGAGGGTAGGAGGAAATATTTTAGGAAAAATAAAAAAAATCAGAAAATAGGTATAATACATCCACTTGTTGCTCGTCCCAAAGAAGCCCAAAAGACATAAAATTTAAACGCATTAAAAGATAAACTGGTTTTATTGCTAGAATTTGGCAATAAAAACCAAAATGTGGCTTTATCGCAGCAGCATCGTTTTTACATTCACATTCACACAGAAAAAAAATGGTGGTACTATCGCCCACTTGCGTTGAAATACTACATTTATATTATATTTCTTATCAATACAAAAGCATTTATCTCAAATGCTGAGTTCTGCTTTTTATAAAGGCAGTAACATAAATCGAGCGATTAACCAGGCATGTAAGGCTTTATCCAGGAATGACAAGCTAAAATAAAAAATTATAGCCCTCAATAAAAATGCTACTCTCACTAAGCCAGCTTCTCCACTTGAAAAGTTTAACCATATTCATGACACGGTTCTATTTACCTAATTCCTGCTGGGTCATTGCATAACCGTTGATTATGTGGCTGATGATCAAAAGGATGTCGATGGTAGGAAGCCCAATTTAAGCCATTTTGTTAATAAAGCCATGCACACACACACACACACAGTGTCCTACACACGTATTTTCTTACAAACATATGGATCAACCGCTTGAGCCTCGACTGACTCGACATTTCTTCGACACCCGCTCGGTTTGTGTTGAATATTGTATTAGAACGAGCCCGCATGACATGTTGTATACTTGTATTTGTGTTGCTGTGGCTGTGTGAGCATCTGTTTGTAGTTCTTAAGTCTTCATTAGTCGTGTCACTTTAAGGTACTTAACTTTGCGGTAGGTACTCATCAGATTGTTTGCTCCGCTGCTTTAAAATTAATTGCATTCGAAAATCAAGATATTCGAGTCTAAAGCAACAACTTCGTATCTTTGAGCTTAAGCTGTTACGGCACAACGGCTGTTAATTTAATAAAATGAAAGTTTTGGTGGAATTTATATATTTTACAAAATTAATTTTGAAATGCGAGTACGTGACATGATTGCTCCGTTTTTGTAATTCGATTAAGGTGTGTTTGTATTGTATGTAAACATGGTATAATTGAGTTTTGTTTTTAATTCTTGAACAACTTATGCCAGAAGAATTTCAATAAACATTAATGTTTTGAAAACATAAAGTTACTGTGCGAACGAGCTTTAATCGTCTTCAATTAAAAATTGTCCTCAACGAGAGTCAAATCTACAGCTGTTGTATTACTTGAAACCTCTTCCTTCTAGTCACTCACTCTTCTACTGGTAGGCGGTAAAAAGAGCAGCTTCTAGCCCAGCTATCCAAGAGAACCAGGCGAGTGGCAAACTATCACGTACAGAAACAAGCCACGAGAAGAAAAAAGTCAAAGAAGACATAAGGCAAAACTCTGCGAAGGATAAAACAAAGCCAAAACCACCCAAAAAGGGTGAGAAAATAAAAGAAGAGGCTCTAAAACGCAGGCTGAAACAGTGCTAATCAAACCAGAAGAAGGCCATAGCTACGCGGAAGTTTTAAGGAACATCCGTAACAAAGTTAACCCAGATGATGCCGTAACAAAAGTTCAGTCTATGAAAAAGACTAAAAAAGGTGTACTGTAGGTGGATGCTATCGCTAAATCTAGATCGCTAAAAAGTGATAAATCATTTGTTGCGAATTTTGGCGACATTTGCGATTCTGACCCATAAATCATCTTCTAATTTTCGTCGCTAAAATTAAGCCATAAACAAAATGAACTGGATAAAAAAAACAGCTGACTTTGACATTTGTTTATTGCTAGAAAGAAGCTAGTTTGCGATTCTGAGTGTTTTTAGTTTGCAAAAAATTGCTAAAATTACTAAGTTTTTAGCAACACAAAATTTTAGGCGCTAAAATTTTAAAACATCGCTTAATACTAAAAAAAAGCGTTAAAAACAAGGTAAATTTAATTTATCAAAAATGTTTTTAAGGAAGTGGACGCCAACAGAAAACGCGTAACAAAAGAACAACATTTTTTTTAGTCCAATATTTAGAGGAGCATAGGAACTTTGCCAACAATATTTAAGACAAAATTTGCATTATAATTTAAATTTAAATAATTATGATGAAAATATTATCTAACACAGATTCGTCCAAATTTTATTATTTTAGCTTGACCCTCAATGCTTGCACACACTAGCAGAGAATGTGAAAGTTCACATAGAAGGACTTGTGCGCACCTACTGTGGATAAAGAAACTAGTTTTTAACTAAGCGATGTGTAGCTCAGAATCGCTTGTTAGCACAATCGCCAAAATTTTGGATAGCAAGATTTTAAGCATTTTAGCGATTTTTAGAGTTTTAGCGATAGCAAATCCTGGAATCTACCAGGTTTTGCAACAATTGCAAACAACTCAGGTGCAAAGGTACAAAGTGCAACCCAACGTTTTGCGAGAACCTCAAAAGCGCTCTGCAAGTAACTGAACTGAAACCAACTTCTACGATTGAGATCAGGGTTTTATGGTGTTCCCTGCAGTGGTTCTCCAAATTCCCCGATGTTTCATCAAATTCCCCTCAAAAAAATTTGAGTGAATTTACTTATAGATTTTCGAAGCGAAGCTTTTTACGCCTCGTTTTGTGATTTGCTTGAATGAAATCTCAAAAACGACACTTTTTTCCATACACCCTTTTTCTTAGAATTGTTGTTGTTTTTTACTGGCGTCTATTACAACAAGAGGATATAACATTAAAAATATTTCTTTGTAAGTGTGAGAATCGAACTCGCACCAATGCGATCGAGAGTCCTACACATTAACCACTACTCCAAAACCCTTTGCGTCATGATGTGATTCATTCAATATTTAGTATTAACTGAGGCTATGTTGCAGTAGATGACAAGAATTTATTAAAAGGATTGTAGTTTGACAATTCTGGCTATGAGAAAAAGAGAGCAGTCTGAAATGCATATACCTTTACTAGTTCTACCATGGATTTACACAAAAGCTTTGCAAAATAAATTCATATAAAAATGACTTTCTGATGTGTCCAATATATTGGGCAAATCCACTGAAAGGGTTAAATTAATACAATGTTAAATTAATACAATGTGTGTTTATTAGTAATAAGGGTATTCACAATTGTGTGGTACAGTTGTGTTATGTTTTTTTTTGCCATAGTGAAAAATCACAAATATGAGCACCCTTTCAAATAGAATTTGTGGTTGCGAACCTCCCCCTATAACTTCTGGTTACTATGCAAATAATTTAACTATCTAACTTGATATATTCTATTAATGTAAAAAGTTTAACTTACATTTTGAGCTTCTTCCATTTTTGCAATTAGAAAATAACTAGCAAACTGGCATGGAACCTTAAAAACCACGTTCGTTAAACATATCAAAATAATCGCACTTTTGGTTTTTAGAGATTTCATGTAAAACAACAAAAAATATAAAAACCGCTCGTTAAAGTGTGGTATCAATACCATGGGGTTTTTTAACTACACTGAAAACAACGCAATTGTGAATACCCTTAATATGTTTTGTTTTTGTTATAAATTAATTTACATTTTTTTACATTTTTTAAAAACGTTTTAAATTATTTATTTCTTAAAATTTTCAATCCCGGGATACCGGGATTAAGAATTTCAATCCTGATAATCCCGGGATTGAGAAAAGCTTCCGGTATTAAACTCCCTAATACTCACTCCACGACTTTTTTTTAGAATGAGAAAATGTATGAAGTCGGATAAGCGTGCGTTCGCACATACTACTTGCAGGATGGACCGCCACAAAAAATCAAAAGTTTTTGATTTCCATCCTAAATGTAGGACGGGTCGCAGTATTTGCTTTCGCATATCCTACATGCCCATCCGACCTGTCAAATCCGTCCTACATGTAGGATAGTCCGAAACCTCCTATTAGCTATTTAAACAAAAAAGTAGCAAAGTTCCATTGAACGGGTTGAAAATTATCGTAAGATGCCAATTGTTTTAGGTGTAGATTTTAATTGCGAATTCAGACATGAATGTGCTAGAAAATTTAAGGTATTTTTAGGATTTTTTTAAAATGGTTAAGTATTGAACAACGATATTTAAACTTTTCAGGTCTATTACACTCATTCATCATAAAAAAAATTATTTTTTTAATTTAAAAAATTGTTGATCTTGTTCAAAGTGGCGCTCAATGAGACGCTTTCAAGGAAAAAGGGCATGGGTGATGTTGCAGATTTTTACTTTTCCATTTATCTGAAAAATAAAACCAAGAATATTATTAATCAGTATAAGTGCAGCTATGGCTGGCACAAGAAAAAAAAAATTCAAAATTGACAGAATGACACGCTTTTGAAAATGAAGTTCTTAAAACAGCTTGCTTTCTACCGGTTATTAAGTGTAATACATACGATGTTTTTGAAATAAAACTTTGATTCTAGTACCAGCGATAGCCACTGATATTATGAATAGCTTATTTAAATTTCAGATGATTCGGCCGAATACTTTTTTGTTTTTTCTACAACACCATGCCGAAAAAAGTAGTTAAAATGAGTATAAAGAGAATGAATGTAGACGAAACACTGTGGCTCTACACCTACTTAAACGGTTGTAGAAGTGAAAATAATCTCAGAAAGACTATACTTGTGATATATATAAAAAAATCAATTTCATAAAAATTCTAGGCCTTAAACAATGCCGTTTTGATAAATATAATTTGGGAATGATAAGCAATCCAAATATTTGCACAACACGATTAGAAAAATTTTTGATGAAATATATGCTACAAATATTAGAAATTTATCCAATAATTTCATTAACATTTACAAAAATAATTTAAAACTAATGTAAAATAATAATATAAGTTGATACAATTTACTGGTGGGAATATTATTTTTCAGTTAACATTGTGGTATTTAAAATTTTTTTACGTAAAAAAACATAAAATTATCAAACTTATAAAACTGCGAAAAAGCTTCGCTTCTCTCGTGTGTCCAGCGACACATCTGTTTTTTAATTTAATATTACAATAAATAATGTAAGGATTTTAAAAATTTCATGAAAACAATTGATTTTGATAAAAAATAACACACTATAAAATTTAAAAAGAATACATAACTTTAAAAAAGGAAAATATTTTTTTAGTAGCGACTTCAAACTTTGAAGCTACAATAAATATGTCGATGGCCCGATTCCAAATTATATTAAGGATGGTTTTAGGCAAGCAATTTTTTGAAAATCTAATTTCTTCACATTGGATTATTGTTGTACTATTCACAAATATGTTAAAAGATTTATAAATAAATCTCGCTAAGAATACAGATTCACTAGCGCTTAAAACCCGGTGCGCCAGAAAACATTTAACTAACCAGAGTAGCTTCAAACGCTTTTTTTCAAAACATACTTTTTCAAAACAGGCCGCACTAATGAACTTCAAGCTTTATTAGAAATAGAAAAAATTGATGTGTGTTTAATTTCGAAAACTCATTTTACAAAGCAATGTTTTGCAAAATTCAAAAACTATGAAACATACTGCACCAATCATCCGAACAACACTGCACGCGGTCGCAGTGCTATTATTGTAAAAAAATGTATAGACCATCACGAAGAAGACAAGTATTGTACACCAGAATTCCAAGCAACTACAATAACATTAAAAGCAGGTGCGCATTTACTGTCAATTACAGCAGCATACAGTCCACCGAGACACGCAATTACAGCAGAACAATATAAACAAATAATACTAAAACACTCTCACAAATTTATAATGGGAGGAGATTTCAACTCTAAACATACCCACTGGGGCTCGTGTCTTACAACAACAAAAGGTCGTGAGCTACTAAAGGCAGCGAGAGAAACCGGATGTGAGTTTATATCCACCGGAAAGCCAACGTATTGGCCTACTGAGTTAAGTAAAACCCCAGATCTCATAGATTTCTTTATAACTAGACAAGTTTCGCATAACTTTTTAAAAATTGAAGAAGGCCTTGACTTAAATTCTGATCATTCGCCAATATATCTAACTTTAAGCAACGATATTATTGCACGAGCACAAAAGGCACACCTTGTTAACAAGAACACTGATTGGAACTTTTTTAAAAAACTATTGAACGAAAACACACACACAAATATCGAAATATGCTCCGAGCATCAGCTTGATGACGAGACCTGGTTACTCACGAAGCTGATACAGAACGCTGCATGGCAAAGCACACCTTACATTCCAAGTAAGCTAGTCGGCTTGCAATATCCTGAAGAGATCAGAAATCTTATATATGCAAAAAGGAAAGTTAGAAAGAAATGGCATCAAACAAGATATCCTGTTTATAAAACCCAACTTAATAACTTAACCAATGAGTTAAGATCAAAACTAAAAGAAATAAAAAACAAAGCTTTGAATAAATATTTATGCTCGCTAACTAATGACAAAACAACAGACTACTCTCTGTGGAAATCAACAAAATACCTTAAAAGGCCAATTAAGCACATTCCGCCAATAAAGCGGATAGATGGCACTTAGGCAAAAACCAACGTGGACAAAGCAATAGTATTCTCAGAACATCTGAAAACCACATTCCAACCTTATGAAAGTAATTCTGTCGAAGAGCTTCCAAACATTACACAGTCTAACGCCATAATTGATCCTGTTACAATCAACGAAGTAAGGCATAAAATTCGCAGCTTCAAACCGAAAAAAGCCCCGGGTTTTGACTTGATTACATCTGAAGTCCTAGGTCAACTGCCAAACAAATCACTGAGGCAACTCACCAAAATACTCAATGCATGCATAAAGTTAAAATATGTGCCATGCTATTGGAAAGTAGCTGAGGTTATAATGATAGGTAAACCTGGAAAAAATCCACATGAGGTCTCAGCCTACAGACCCATATATCTTTTCCCTATTATGTCGAAACTGTTCGAGAAAGTCCTGCTTGAAAGACTTAAGCCAATTATTGACCGCAACAGCTTAGTACCAGATCACCAGTTTGGCTTTCGAAATAAACACTCCACCATTGACCAAGTCCATAGAATTACAGATATAATAGAAAAATCACTAGAAAACAAAACCGTGTGTTCTGCAGTGTTCTTGGATGTTGCCCAAGCCTTTGATATGGTTTGGCATGAAGGACTTTTATATAAATTGAAAAATGTTTTTCCATCTCAATACACAGCTATACTAGAATCATATCTCACACACCGATTTTTTCGAATTAAACAAGAGAACTCTTATTCAGAGCTAGTGCCAATCAACGCGGGCGTTCCACAAGGAAGTATCCTGGGCCCAGTCTTGTATACCTTATTCACAAGTGACATACCAACCTCAACAGCAAGCTCCATTGCAACATTTGCCGATGACACCGCGATCCTCGCAGTTGGAAAGAACGAAGAAGATTCAGTACGAAAACTTCAGCACTCTCTTGATTTAATCGCAAAGTGGACAATCAAGTGGAGAATAAAACTAAACCACAGTAAATCAGTTCATGTAGATTTCACCAACAAAAAAATCGTGCAATTGCCAGTGATCGTTTTTGGTTCACAAATTCCATACTCAAACACAGCGAAATACCTTGGTATGACCTTGGATGCCAAGCTGCGATGGAATGAGCACGTCAAAATGAAAAAACAAGAGCTTAATATAAAATACAATAAACTAAACTGACTAACTGGAAAATATTCACCATTATTCGTATACAACAATTTGCTAATTTATAACACTGTCTTGAAACCAGTATGGAGCTATGGCATTCCCCTGTGGGGCTGTGCCAGTAAAACAACCATAGACATCATTGGAAAATTCCAAAACAAGGTGCTACGATGCATAGTAAATGCGCCTTGGTTCTCGAGGAACAGCGACATCCTACGAGATCTACGGATGGACACTGTTGCAGAAACTACAGCCAAGTTCGCAAGGGCCCACAACACCAGACTTTGGCAGCATGTCAACGATGAAGCAGCCATGCTTGCAGTCAATACTGGTCCAACTCGAAGACTCAAGCGTATCAAGCCAATCGATATTCTTGGCAACAACCTAGGCTAGGAAATATTTCATTATTCCTTTCTTCATTTAAATTAATGTTGTGTCGTTAAAAAATCCTTAAGTCAAATTTAAATTGCTCGTTAGTATTTTTTTACTAGTTGCAGTATAAGGAAATGTTAGTCTATAAATATATTTTATAACGTTTCAATAAAAAAAAAATCTATTTGTATTGTAATTCTACACATGTTCTATGAAAATTTGTCTAGCTTTTACACGCAACAATATGGTGAAAAATATAGTAAATTTTACAACTTTTTTCCACTCTTCATAATTTTCTTTATTTAAAATTTTTTTATTCCATTTTCGTAAAATATGTGCATTGAAGGGTTTGATTTGGATTTATATTATTTATAATCTATTTTACATTAAATGGTAATTCTTTATCATATTCATACACAGATATTAACTTATATTCCATCTATAAAAAACATTTGTAAAAAACTGTCAGTTTTGTCACTGGTCTCTTCTGCAGTCACTATTCTTTTCTTAAAATTTCACGAAAGTATCACGTTCGTCTACAAAAGATGCGCAAAATATTTGCAATATCTAGGTAAAGTATCAGCTGAGCAGTTGCAACAGAGCTGCCGATGAGTAACAGTGTTGCGGTATTGCTGCAATTATTGATTGTCTCGAACAAGCCCAAAGTGACCAGATCAGCTCTCAAGGCTGACCGTGAAGCTTCCGTATCTACGATTATTGGAAGAGATTACTTTCCAACTTGAGCTTCTAAAATCAATCTGCTACCGAACTGATTGACTTGGTCAGACGTAATGGAAAGTTATTGGGTCTGTACTGTCGAAACTAATGGCTGACCCGTTCCATTAGTTCGTTCTCGTTTCCCTGTGGATATCTCTTTTTGCAGTTATTTCCTAAGTGGCCGTACTCACCGCAATTCCAGCATCGAAAACGTTTCTTCAAATTCCCAGCCGCTCTCATTATTGCCGCTCCATTTTCTTCAATATCCTCTTGATGCACCCCTCGAACTTTGTGCTTCATTCGCGAATCTTTCTTGGAACTCTCCACAGCCATAGAATATGCCAATACATCCTTTCCTTTCTTCTCGCTCAATAGCACCGCTTGCTTGACATCAGAATCACATGGTTGTCAATGAAAGCATTGACAACCATGCTATCCAAAAGATCCCTAGGAAACTCTGGATATCCAAGAAATGTTAAGCGCTCCACATGTGTATATAATTCTCATTGCCAACCTTTTGAACTCTGCTCGAAAACTGACTCAATCTTCATCTTTGAATCTATTGTGTTTATCAGGAATGTCTCGATATATTTTAAATAATTTATTTTTAAAGACAACGAACTGTTTTATTTAAAAGTAAAGTCAGAAGTGAAAAATATTGACAACAATTTTTTTCACAAAATAAATAAAACAAAACGATTGCTTCGATCTTAAATTCAACACCCTCTCTCAAACGAGTAACCCAAGATGTGAGCGAAAATATGAAAAACTATTTATATTCAAAGACTTCGTAAATATATCAGCAAGTTGTTTTTTAGTCTCAATGGAAGCAATATTGTCCCTTATGAAATGATGTTTTATATCGATGTGCTTTGCTCGTTTACTTTCAGAGTTATTAGCCATCCCGATACATCCCCTATTGTGTTCGTAAATGGTAACAGGTTCTTCATTTAGCTCCTTAAGGTATCCCTCTTACCCAAACCGCTTCAGAGGTGGCAGCGCTCAATGCAATGTACTCGGCTTCGCTAGATGATGTTGCTACAGTGGGTTGTTTGTTACTACACCATGATACAGTACATCCATACACCTTGAATATGTATCCACTCACTGATTTTCGGTCTCCAATATCACTGGCCCAGTCGGCATCAGCAAATCCCACAATTGGAACATTCGTGTTTCTCTCCAAATGCATTTTCATAGAGATAGTGCCTTTGAGGTATTTAACAATCCGTTTCAAATTTTGTCAATGCATGTCAGAAGGGTTCTGTTGATATCTACCCATATATGCAACAGAAAAACAAATATCAAGTCTAGTGCTTAACATTATGTACATAAGAGATCCAAGAAGTTCACGGTTCGGCTTATCCGAAATTATTTATTTCGCTGTTTTCAGTAAGTTTCAGTCCTTTCTCCATTTAACTCTTTACGGAATTGCAATCTAACATACTAAATTTTGAAAGAATTTTTTCAATACTTGCATCTTGAGATAATTTAAGACATCCATTGCTAAACTCAAACTTTATACCTGGGAAAAACTTAAGAACTCCGCAATCACGCAATTCAAACCTCGCTGAAAGATCCTTAATCAGATTTGCGATTGTTGATTCCTTGCTACCAGCAATCAGTAAACCATCTACGCACATGATAATAATCAACACATCTTCTCGATTTTCATCAAACTGGTATTTATCAGGAGTGTCTCGATATATTTTAAATAATTTATTTTTAAAGACAACGAACTGTTTTATTTAAAGACAAAGTCAGAAGTTTATTTAATTGTTTCTGCACCAATACCTGGTTAACCACCGATGTTTTGTTGAACGCTGACTGCAAGCTTTGCCACATACTCTTTGTAGTGTCCTGTTCTCGCACGTAACTGATAAAGTCCGAATGAATAAAACCTACCAAGCGGTCCTTGGCCTTTTTCATAAATTCTGCTCTAGCTGCTGCCTCCTCAGGAGGATCGCCGGTTAGAACGTCCAACAGATTTTGCCAGAGTCCAGGTGAGTTTTCACTCGAAAATTCCAGTCATCAAACCCCGAGCCGTTAAACTGCTGGATTCCATGAGATGATTCCTTAAAGTCGCCCATAACCTATTGTATTTATCAGGAATGTCTCGATATATTTTAAATAATTTATTTTTTAAAACAACGAACTGTTTTATTTAAAGGCAAAGTCAGAAGTGAAAGATATTGACAAAAAGATTTTTTCACAAAATTAATAAAACAAAACGATTGCTTCGATCTTGAATTCAACAGAATCACCGAAACGTGCTTCTAGTTAAATAATGACGAATTGATAGTCAAGTTATATTTCAGCTTGAAAAGTCTGCACTAAATCCGCAGCCTTTCCTCGTAATGAAACAATAAGTTGAACCACCTTGATTTCATCCTGCCAACCATTAAGAGATGACGCAGCTTCGAATTGTCTGTAAAAGACCGACCAGGAAGTTTCACCATCATATGTAGGAACCTTTACCGGAAAGCTGTTATCTCCTTTACTCATATATTTTCCAGCTGTTGAGTCAAATTGTCAATTTTTTGCTGCAGACGTTTGAAGAAGCGAATTGAATTTTTCCTCATATGAATCCGAAGCACTTTCCAAGGCATCAACTTTCGGGCATAGTGTCTGGTTTTTACACATCAGCTCACCAAACATATTGGATATTAAATCAGGATTCTTTTCAGAAGATTCTTTAAGGCAGTTCTCATCGCTAAAATCGTATTCTTCCGGATTTTCAGCCTTCGCCTCAAGAAACTGCTGCGGACGCAAAATCTTTTCAGCCTTTCTTTCGGTTGCAGAAAGTCCCCAGCTCACTAAAACTTGCCTCAGTTCAACGTCTAGTAGATCACTAATGCGTTTTACCATCGTGTTCTTGAAACCACTTCTGACACCAATCTAATATTGAGGATAAATGCTTTAGTTTTTCTAGGAATTATTTTCTGAACTTTTTATGTAGTTAATCTTTTTCAGAATGATGTACACGCGTAGCTTGACTTTTTATAACTGAGCTTTATTAATAACGAGTCTTTACGTTTCATGATTCTAGTTACTAGTTGTTAGTTACTTAGTACTAAGTAATTGTGTTGAGTAATGACATACATATCATTCCTCCAAATGTTACAAGTTTGAACTTACAATGCATACCTTATACTTAATTTAAACGCTCTATGCTATTACTACAACATTGGTCTTGCATCATGTTTATTATAACTTATCTGTATTTTAATTATAAGTAAACCTTAACTCATTTTTTATTATAAACTGTCTTTCTGGAGTTCTGGCTTAACCCTAGATTGTTTACATTGATTTTCTAACTCTTTCTTTTTACTTCTAGTCAATACATGGTATTTTTCAATTTTGTTACGTTTTACGGCCCTATCATCAATCTCCACACTATGTGATCTAGCACGTTTATTAGTTACAAATCTGTCTTTTATGCTGGATTGTGTAGTTCGTACAACTCTTTGTGATACATTTAAAAGAGTAAATCTTACGAGTTTGACATAATGTTTTTTTCAATTGATTTATATGTGCTTGCCTACAGATTCCATTTATTTCAATAACATATCTTAATTTACTTAATTTTTTTACTATTATTCCACTTATCCATTTGCAATAATTATTAAATACATTTTTATATAAAATAGTTTCTCCAATCTTGAATTCTTTCAATTTATTTAAACGTTGAATGGTTATTTTTGTTTTTGTAATTTTGTTTTTACTTAACTTTTCTTTGTCAAACTTGTCATTTTTCTTGGGACTTATTGTTTTAAAATTACCCGTATCTTTTTCTTCATCTATTTGTTCTTTCTTTTTCTTTTTAAGTTTCAGATCATTTAGAACTTTCCTTGGCTTAAAACTAAATATAAGTTCAGCCGGCGTTTTTTTAGTAGTCGAACATGGAGATGTACAATAGCCTAGTAAAAAATTGTCAATTATATTCTTCCATGATTTTCCTTGCATCTTTCTGTCTAACACCATATTTTTCAGTGTAGATTTAAATGTTTGCACCACCCGTTCTGCACTTTCATTAGACTGTGGATGATACGGGGGTGATTTTGTGCATTTAATACCATTTTTTCTACAAAATTCTGTAAATTCAAAAGATGAAAATGGTAGACCGTTATCTGAGACCAACTCCTTAGGCAACCCAAAGATACTAAACATTTTTATTAATTTTTCGCAAACTTTGTTGTTGACTTCATCTGAACCGCTTCCATCCATTTTGAATAGTTATCAAATACTATTAAAACTTCAATGTTCTGAAACTTACAAAAGTTTACATGTATTCTTTCGAAAGGATATGATGTTTGCGCCCACGAAGTTGATATGGCTACCGGTTTGTTTTGTGTAAGTTGACAACATTCGCAAGTTGCTATAAAAAACTCAATGTCCTTGTCCATATTTGGCCACCAAACCAACGACTGCGCTAAGCATTTCATGCGAACTACTCCTAAGTGACAAACCCCATGGAGCTCCCTTAAAATATTGTTCCTTAACGGCTCAGGAATTATTAAACGTTCCCCATAAAATATGCAACCACTCTCTGTGGCTATCGAATTTCTTTTTAAAAAATATGATGATAAACTAGCTACCCTATTACTCCCAAGAGGCCATCCTTCTTCCGAAAACTTTTTAACTTTGAGTAATACTTTATTCAATTTTAGCTTACTTTTCACCTCTTCTAAATCTATGGGCAGTTCATTTGAAGCATTACAGAAGTTAATAACATCTTCCTCAATATTCGTCGCTTCTGCAATTGGAAGCCTTGAAAGTGCATCTGCATTTCTCATATCGTAGGCCCTTTTATATTTTATTTCGTAGTCATACATAAACAAAATAATAGAGCATCGTTGTAGTCTACTAGCAGCAACAATCGAAATATCTTTCCTTGGATTGAATATTTCCCGTAACGGTTGATGATCACTATGTATCGAAAATTTATGCCCATAAATATATTTGTGAAAACGCTGCACTGCAAAAACTATAGCCAGCGCCTCTCGATGCAGTTGAGAATAATTTTTCTCTGCTGGACGACACAAACATAACCGGCCTTTCAACACCCTCAATTACATGTGACATTACTCCTCCTACCCCGTGCGGACTTGCGTCTGCTGATACTATGATTGGCAAATCCGGATTGTAGGGCGTAAGTTCATATCTAACATTTATATCTAACACTATTTGTTTTGCTTTTTCAAACGCCGCTTCCTGGTTTTGACCCCACTTGAATTCTGTGTTATTTTTTGTTAAGTCATATAATACCCTCAGTTGGGACAATAAATTTGGAATGCAGTTATTATAATAATTAATCATACCTAAAAAAGACAACTTGCGACTTATTGTCTGGCCTTGGGCATTTTTGCACAGCTTCAACTTTCGCTGGACTCGGTTTTATTTCTTTTTCATCAATAACATATCCTAAGTATTCGATCCTGTTTTCAAAAAATAAACACTTCTCAACATTAATCTTTACGTTATATGCAAGCAATTTATTCAGTACTTGCTTTAATGCTGTTTTACACTCCTTTTCAGTTTTTCCGCCTGTCAGAATGTCATCAAAATAAATATGCTTATTGTCTATACCTTTTAAGATTTCTTCCATTACTGATGTTAATATTTGCGGTGCAGTCTTAAGGCCATACACTAGACGGTTAAATTGATAGAGCCCCCTATGCGTGTTAACTGTAAGCAATTCTTTTGATCTTTCTGACACTGCCACCTGAAGATAAGCTCCTGTTAGATCAAGTTTGCAAAATACTTTCCACCCTGCTAGCCCTGCTAATATATCATCAATGCGTGGTATCACAGTATGATCCATTTGAACGAACCTATTTACTGTTCGCTTAAAGTTGACACACAACCGTAAATTACCATTCGGTTTCGCGACAATTACCATTGGACTTGCCCATCGACTCTGCTTAACTGGAACTAACACGCCGTCCACACATAACCTGTCTAGTTCTTCATCTACTTTCTTTCGCAACCCATATGGCACTGTGAAGCTTTTTGAAAAAATCGGATATGCTTCCTGGACTAGATCTATTTCAGCTGTAAAATTTTTAATAACAGAATTATTTTCTTTTGAAAATAAATCTTTATACTGACACAAGAAATTACTCAGACTATTCTTTTGTTCTGTTAGGTTTCTAACATAGGAAACGGAGAAAAAATTTCTCCAATCTGGATATAGCACATCTAACCACGTTCGACCTACTAGAGGATGAAATTTTTTTTTAGACTCTACAACGAACAGATCAAGAATATGAATTTTACTTTGAAATTTTACATTTACTTGAATTTTCCCAACAATTTTAATCTGATCATCATTCAACACTTTAAATATTTTGGAAGATTTACTAATTTCTTTATGTGCAAAATGTTTATCATAATCTACTCTATGACACAAGGAAACACATGCACCCGTATCATATTCGAAATTCAACAAACTATTTTCTTTTTTTAAAGGCATTAATAGACTTTTATACTCTTCAATATGATTTATATATATTTCCTCTTCTATGGAACTTTCATACTCTTCACTATCTTTTTCTTCTTTACAATTTTGTATAGCCTTAATGGCATGATTATTATTATTATAATTCTTCTTATTATTTAAAAACCACAAATCTCTCATTATGTGTCCTCTCTTTTTACAATGAAAACAAGTGAAAAATTTTTGTCTTTGATCCACAGCTCTCCAATTTTTGATCTGTTTGGTTTCTTTTCTCTGCCTGCTTCCACTACTGTCTCTTTCATGCTGCACCATTTTTCCCCGACTCAATACTAATAGCACCTCACCTGCTCTCATAGCTCTCATGTTCTCAGACGTCATCTCAATTGCTAGCGCTTTATTCGTAGCTTTTTCAAATGATTCCCGATCAGGCTCACTAAGCAAGCGATTTTGCACTCTCTCCGAATGTACACCACACACAAAACGGATAAGTAAAGCTTTATCTAAGGACGCGCCAAAGTCGCATGACTGCGCCATCTGCTTCAGCTCGATAATATATTCTGAAAGTGGTTCTCCCAGCTTTTGGTCCCGTTTATTGAATTGAAAACACTCGGCAACAATATTTCTTTTTGGAGCAAAATTCGCCGATAATTTTAATATCAGCTCTTCATATTTGAACTCGCTTTCGGTTTTTGGCGCAATTATAGAGTTGAGTATTTTGTAGAGTTCTGCTCCTCCAAAGCTTATAAAAAATGACATCTTCTCGTCATTTTCTTTAATATAAGTTGAAATCTTCACCAATCATAAAACACTCTATGACACCCATCACTTGTTTGGCCATTATTAATTTATTTTCTTTAAAATGTTCAAACAAATGTGTAACTGTTTATATTGACTGTACATTGTTAACTAGAGTTTATAATTTGTCTATCCCATCCTCGTCGCCAATTTTATGTAAATAGTTAATCTTTTTCAGAATGATGTACTTGCGTAGCTTGACTTTTTATAACTGAGCTTTATTAATAACGAGTCTTTACGTTCCATGTTTCTAGTCACTAGTTGTTAGTTACTTAGTACTAAGTAATAGTGTTGAGTAATGACACACATATCAGAACTGAATTTTATTAGTTCCTTAAATTGACAAGTTTGTACAAAATTTTTTTTATGTAATTCAAATATTTTCATTTTAACAAGTAGTTTTCATAATAAAGTATAATATGTTGAAAGTTTTAGCGACCTTTTTTGACCTTTAAGCGAGGTTGTTTTGACTGGCTTTAGGCCTTAAAAATAAAAAAAATTATTTTATATTTAATTTTGTTGTTGATTTTTATTTTCGATATTTCGAATTGACTCTGCAATTTATCATCAGGAAAACTGAAGAAACGAAATAAGCACAATAAAAATATTTAAGTTGCAAAATTTTTTTTTTCATAAATTTACAAAATCTAAAAAACAAATGGAGCAATTCCTACACTTGCAAATTGTTTAACCAAAGATTCGAATTTCAATATCAAAGATGCAGTAGAATTTCGACAAAGAGTAGAAAATGTCCCTATATTTTATGACGAAGTTTTAATTTCGTTCGACGTGATATCACTATTTCCCAGTATTCCGGTGGATTCAGCGCTGCAAATAATTCTTAATAAGTGGGACATTATTAAAGGGCACACAAATATGACTCAGGAAATATTTATGCAGATTTTAAACTTTATAACGAAGGAGAATCAGTTTTTTAGGTATAATGGTAAAATCTACAACCAACGCAGTGGCATGCCGATGGACTCTCCGGTGTCACCCATTATCGCAGATATTGTAATGGATGATTTATTGACAACCTGTATGGAGATTTTTAAGATAAAACCGCGCTTTCTATGCAAATACGTCAACGACCTCTATTTACCATATTAAAAAAAGATGCAGTAGATGATACTTTAAAATGCCTCAATGACTGCAACAAAAATATACAATTTACAGTAAAATTAGAAAAAGATGAAGTGTTACCACATTTAGATTTGGTCACACGGGAAAATGGAGTATTAAAAATAAATTGGCACCAAAAAACCATGGCTTCTGGACGATTGATTAACTTTTATTCAAAGCATCCGAAATCGATGACTTACAACACTGCAAAAAACTTTGTACAAAGAGTCTTAAAAATCAGTGACAAAGGTTTTCATGCTAAAAACATAAATAATGTAAAACAAGTTCTACAAAAAAAAGGACTTTCCAATACTTTACATTAATAAAATCATAAGGCAGTGCAATATTAATAATACCTTTTCTCCTAAAACACCGGAATTTGAAAAACCATTTAAATCTGTGATATACTTACTTGAGTTCGCTGAAAGATTCGCCGCATCTGACATATTTAACAAGAACAAAAATAGATTAGCTTTTAAACCGTGCAATATTTTAAAAAATCTTTTTAGTAAAACCAAAGATCCGATGAACAAACTTGAACAATCTAAGTTAATCTACTAAAACCCATGTAATTCTGACGGCACCAATGTATGCAACAAGGTATACATTGGTACAACTAAATCAAAATTAAGGACGCGGGTTTCATCCCACAAATCGGATATTAAAGCAGGCCACAATAATAACCAAAAAACAGCACTTGCTTTGCACTGTTTGAAGGAGGGTCACATTCCCAACTTCGAAGTAGTGGAAATTTTACAACGAGAGAACAATTACTCCAAAATACTTACTCTTGAGATGCTCCACATATCCCATAAGCCAAGCAACATACGCATCAATTACAAGATGGACACAGAAAACAGTGCTCACAGCTACAGACACATAATAAGTATCAAGGGGGAAATTTGCATTAGTAGAATTTTTAGGATTTAGTTTTTTAATACTCCGTGTTAAGTGTAATACGTTAATTTTCAAGTGTAAGAATTGTCCCATTTGTTATTTAGATTTTGTAAATGTATTTTTATTGTGTTTATTGTTTCTTCAGTTTTCCTGATGATGAATTGCAGAGTCAATTCGAAATATCGAAAATAAAAAGCAATAATAAAATTAAATATCAAATAATTTTTTATATTTTGAAGCCCTAAAGCCAGTCAAAACAACCTATAATAAAGTATAATTTCTTAACGATATACTGAAATATTAATAATAGTTTGAATTATTTATGTATAGCTTTCAAAGCAGAAATAACAGCAGATTTTACATGTATATGTTTTTCAAATGTTCTTATGTGTTCTTAGTAAAATTATACATAACTGAATCTATGGTCATTTTCATCAAACTTTGTTTTTTATTTTTATTAGAGACAAAATGTGTATGTAATCTCTTGATAAAACCAAGTTCGTAACAAACTTTCCTTTATTTATGTAAAATTATGTTTCTGCGTGTTGCTGTTGTATTCGTTATGTTTGGCCTTAATTCATGTTTTCCCATGTGTATGTATGTTATAATTAATATTTATGTTTGTGAAGACATCTGCAAATTAAGGGAAAGCATGTTTGTTAGTATGAAAGTAGCCCAAGTTTGAACATGAATATTTATATGTATTTGCCGTATTTTTCTGTTCTGAGTGAGTTATTTAAGCTTCTGGCAAAACATTCGTACGAGTGTGTTCAGATGCATGCGTGCGTGCAAATTATACCACAATTAATGTTACGAAATATTACCCAAGTGCGTATAATTGTAATAAAAACATCGAGTTTTGCTGTTTGTCTGCCCATCCGAAAAATTTTTTACAGTCGTATAATAAAACGATCAAAATAATGTAAACGATACTGAAAAAATAAAAGGCAATTGAAGTACTTTATATTGTTTTTCTTCTTTGTACTAGCTTTGTAGTCTTAAGACATAGCATCATATATAATTTTTTGCAACTCTGCGAAAACCACTTTAAACTTTTAAAAGATAAGAAATATGTTATGTTTTGTGCAGAGCTCTGCACGTTTCCAATTCAAATACACAAAACTCTCAACAGAAGAGAATATAATTCAGTCGTTCACTGACGGTGATGCTGTGAGGACCTATGTCGGGAATTTTATGAACACTCTTAAAAAAACCAACTTTTTGGTTTGTAGATTCATAATTCTTATACATATATTTTTATTTTATTAGGGCAGTTCATGATCATGTTGCATCGTTGCAAATGCAAAATAAACAGCTTTTACAAAAACAAAAAGCATATGTTGCAAAAGCTTTTTGTAAAAACTGTTTATTTTGCATTTGCAACGATGCAACAATATCGTGAACTGCCCTATTAAGTTTTAATATAATTCATACATATTGCATATTAAGATTCTTTGCATAATTTTTTTCATATCATTTGTATTCATTAATTTTTTGATACTTAATTTTTAAAGGTTTTGATTATAATTTTAATGATTCGTATATATTAGAATTTAATATTAAAACAAAAACAAAACACCTAAAAAAAGTATAGCAGTGAGGGTACTGCCGACCGAAGCGAAAACCTATATATAAAATATTAGTGTTCGCTGGAAGAATTTGTCCTGCCACGGGCCGCCTTACTGCTATATAAGAATTTTCATGCTAATCGGAAAAAAATTTTATATTTTCACAACCTCAGCCTTTGATTATTTCTTTCAAAATATTTTTTATATTTAAATAGTTTTTTTATTTTATAATTACCCTAAACTATATTATTACATTTAAATTGAATATTGTTGATATAAATATAAAATACAGGCACTATTGAATGAAAAATAATCTTCAAAAAGGATACTTAATTTTTTTCTTTCTTGTAGAGCTGTAGCTAAAATAAAATACATTTTCTTTTATTTTATATATATGATATTTTGTTTGATGGGTCTCGAAGTCCCTTTTAATGCCTGCATTTAAAATCTTGCTACAAGGAAAACAGAAAACATAGCAAGCAAAGTGCAGTTTATTTTCTGCCCCCGATTCGGTTCATCCGTACATCCTGTTCATTATTAATGCACATTATTTTCATCTTTTATCATTTCATTATATTTTAAATTATGGGTTTTAATATAAAAAACAAAGTAAATCATAAACAAAAATATAAGTTAAACTTATTGAAATAATTAATATACACATAAAATACGTATACATACATAAAATTTGTATTTACATAAATTTCATTGAATATCATTTACATTATTTTCACTGTTTGCGTCAATAATCATTGCATTATATTTTTAAAAAAGATACTATAGATACTATAGTAACTGAAATAAGAAACAAAAAATTTTTGGACGATGCAGTCCCACTCATGATAAAATTGTTATAAGGTAGCCTTGACAACTACTTATTTTCTCACGAGCTGCGACCATCGAATTTCAAACAAAAGAAAACAGTATAAAGTGCGAGTATCACACACATTGGCAGCTTTCAGCGGAGTCAATAGTTGGCAACTGTTTTTTTATTAATTTGAGCGAGAAACCTTTGCAATTAAATGATCCATTCACAGCAGGTGACTCCCCTGAATGGCAAAATTAGACAAGGTAGTGTTAGGGCGGAGAGCCGGTGACCGAAACTGTCAAAACGAAGTTGACATTTCATACAAAATCTGCAACTAATGAGAATGCAATATGAAAGCAAGAATTGGCGAATATATCAAAATGGATGAGTTTGACAGTTATGGTCAATTAGACAGAGAACACATTCAGACCTAACACTTCCTTGTCTAGTTCTACTATGGCAGCAAGCAGCCATCAATAAGTTTATCTGCTGACAAATCGTTCCTTCATAAAGAAATCATGAAGGATATTTACTGTTTTTCTGTCAATAGATATGTAGATCTGTAGCTGAACTAAAATACATTTACAACGTATCACAACGGTTGCGCAACGTTAGAGGGGATGAACCGAATTGGCGGCGGAAAATAAACAGCACTTTGCTTGCTATGTTTTTTTTGTTTGCGTGGCAGCAAGATCTCAAGTGGAGGCATTAAAAGAGACTTCACTTCCAGTCCATGGTGTAAGAATTAAAAAAAAATTGTGAGCGGAACTGTTGATAGTTATCAAATTGTGTTATTTGTTTGAGTTGCTAGATGCACCACACAATTTGGGGAAGCACCAACGTCAACACCAGAGGTGAGTACCTTTTAGAATTTCTTTTAAGTAGTAATCTAGACTTTTTCAATGTGGGGGTAACACCTACCTTTGTAACTAGGGCTAGAGAAGAGGTCTTAGATCTCACCATAGGAAGCCCAGATGTGGGGGATATGATTAGGGAATGGAGGGTATCAATGGAACCTTCAATGTCTGACCATAGAATAATAGAGTTTAGATTTGGGGCGAAATGTCAAGAGACAGAACCCAAAAGAAACTCAAGAAATACCAGTTGGGACACATACACCAACAACCTGAAAGAAAACCTACAGAACGTAAAAGCTAGGAGTAGAATTAGTAACATCCTAGAACTTGAATGCTATGTAGAGCAAGTAAACAATGCAGTATATAATGCCTACGAATCTAGCTGTCCAACAGGGCACAAGGCAAGAACAAAACATACTCCTTGGTGGAGCGCTGAGCTGACCAGACTCCGGAAGAAGGTGCGATGCAGCTTTAATGCCGCAAAGCGCAACGGAGAATGGCACAACTACATGGCGACTCTGACGGAGTATAATAAAGAAATCAGGAAAGCCAAAAGACAGAGCTTTAGAACCTTTTGTGAAGACATTTCTTCCACGCCAGCAGCAGCCAGGATACACAAAGCAATGGCTAAAGGCAGAGTGGAGACAAGAATGTCACTTCTATTGCCAGACGGAAGCTATACGCTTAGAGAAGAGCAACGAGCCAGTCACCTTCTAGAAACTCATTTCCCGGGCAGTACACCGGTAACTGAGTATGAGACAGCAGACAGGCAGATTACTCCAAATCAAGAAGAATGGAAACTTGCAACGAGCATTTGTACTAAGGCTCGTCTAGATTGGGCACTCAGAACCTTTCAACCATTCAAATCAGCAGGTGTAGACGGCATCTTTCCTGCACTTCTACAAAAAGGTGCAGAAACTATATTGCCTCACCTAGTCAAAATAACTAGAAGCAGCCTTGTGCTGGGCTATATCCCAAGGAAATGGAGAAGGGCGATAGTCACCTTCATACCAAAAGTAGGGAAAATAGACTACACGCTACCAAAGTCGTTTAGACCCATTAGCCTTACCTCATTTGTACTTAAAACAATGGAAAAGGTAATAGATAACTATATAAGAACTGAGATTCTGGAGAAGGCACCAATGCACCCCTGTCAACACGCGTATAGGGCGGGCAGGTCTACAGAATCTGCTCTATACCAGTTGGCTAGCAACATCCAGTCAGCTTTCAAAAACAAAGAAACCGTACTCTGTGCCTTTCTAGACATAGAGGGAGCCTTTGATAATACTTCTCACGAGGCTGTGAAGAAGTCTTTTCACAAAAAAGGAGTAAATGATATGCTCAGCAGATGGATATGCCAAATGCTTAGCACTAGAACTGCAGAAACAAAAGTGGGCAACACCACTATAAGAATCAAAACAACAAAAGGCTGCCCACAAGGCGGAGTCCTTTCTCCACTGCTGTGGAGCCTTGTTGTGGACGAATTATTAACGATGCTAACCGAGAATGGCATAAAATGTCAGGGTTACGCAGACGACATCGCCTTAATAGCGAGAGGGAAGTTCGAGGATACACTCTGTAACCTGATACAGAGAGGACTGTCAGTAACAAAGGAGTGGTGCAACACAGTGGGATTAAGTATCAACCCAGCGAAAACCACCATAGTACCTTTTACTAACAAAAGAAGCCTGCCAAACCTCCGAACAATGAGAATGGAGGGCACTGAAATTCCCTTCAAAGGAGAAGTAAAGTATCTGGGACTTACACTAGATTCAAAGCTTCTCTGGAGAAGACATGCAGAGGTAACAACTATAAACAAAGCAACGCGCGCACTCATGGTATGTAGGAGCCTCGCGTTGAAAAGCTGGGGTTGTAACCCAACTATTCTCCGCTGGATGTATACCATGATGGTGAGACCCATCCTCACATATGGTGCAATAGCATGGGCTGAGAGAACCAAGCTAACCACAATGAGGAATATGCTAACAAAGGTGCAGAGACTGGCCTGTGTATGCATCACAGGGGCCATGAGGACATGCCCTACAGCAGCACTAGAAGTAATTCTGGACCTAACACCCTTACACCTTGTCATAGAGGGAGTAGCCAAGCGAACTCTGTTGGGCATTGCAAAAGAGGGGACAGGTTTAGGTAAAACTATCAGCAGTAGAGAGAAGGAGGATATTGCAAAGCACACTCCCTACATCGATCTACCAAGAGACGATATAGTAAAAAGGTATAACTTCGAAAAACACTTCGGAATTACGCTTAGTACCAAGAAAGAGTGGGACAGCGAGATGATATCGCAAGTCAAGAAACCACACAGTATAGCATGGTATACAGATTCCAAGACATTGGAAGGTATAGGCGCAGGGGTGTACGGGCCAAGAACCAAGCACTTTGAACCTATGGGGACAACACCCAGTATCTTCCAAGCGGAGATCCTAGCAATACAGCTGTGTGCACAATTCAATCTGGACCGTAAATACAAAGGTCAGGATATAGTTGTGATGTCAGACAGCCAAGCAGCAATCAAAGCATTAGTTTCCTGTGAGATATCATCGAGAATATACATGGGAATGCCTAACAAAACTCAACGAACTAGGCAAGAATAACACTGTTACTATACTTTGGGTCCCAGGACACAAAGGAATACAGGGTAACGAAGAAGCCGATGGTCTATCGCGACAGGGTGCAGCCACAAAATTTATAGGACCAGAACCATTCTGCGGATTGGGCACACATTCTATAAAAGAAGAACTAAGAAGGGAGGAGAGGCATAAACGATCAAACCTTTGGAAAAGCCTCCTAAAGCTAAGACAATCCAAATTGCTCCTCAGAGATTTTAACACTCGGAGAGCAAAATTGTGCATAAGCTTAGGCAAACTGAATCTTAGGATTCTAACGGGGTTCCTTACAGGACACTGTAAACTCAAATACCACCTGATGAAATTGGGCATAGAGACCGATAGTAACTGCCGTTTCTGTGAAGAAGCAGAGGAGACTCCAATACACCTACTTACAAACTGCGACGCCGTGGCTCGCAGACGTAAACTAGCACTGGGGAATTATGAGCTGAGTCTAGAGCAGGTTTCATCCCTTGAACCTAAGAATATTATCAAATTCATTAGAGAAATAGGGCTGGATGAAATTCTGTAATCCGCAAACCCAGCGGAGCTTTGAGAAGGAGGTACAATAGATCTCATTTAGGTCGCAGTACGCATCTCCACCACACAACATTAACATTAACATTGAGTTGCTAGATGATGTGTGGCGGCCGTAGCCTAGTGGGTAGCGTGCGTGGCCCCTAAGCTAAAGTACCGCGGTAGGCCCGGGTTCAATTCCAGCTAAGACAGAAAGTTTTTTCAATAAAATGCATTTTTTCTGTTCGGTCGTCACCTCTCTGCAGACAATGGCAAACCTCAGAGAGTAAAAATTGCCATGTAAAGCTTCTTGAGAACATAAGCCGTTCGGAGTTGGCATAAAACACGTACATAGGTCCAGTTCTCGGTCATTTGTGATCAAACATTTAATAACACGCACAACACAATTGATCAATAGAAGCTAGGTCAAAGTCCTTCCAAGGGCTGAAATGGCCAGTTTATTTTTTTTTAGATGATGTGCTATAGTTTTTATTGTGCGAATTAAGTATAAATATATATTAAATGCAATTAATTGTGCAGTGTTGTGTTGACAAAAAGTTTTTGCAGTTGTCTTGGCCGATTTGCCAAGTTTGTAGTTGAATGTTTTTGCCATTTTATAAGAAACGTGCGCTGGAAGGTGCTGCCGACATGAAGCTTTGGCCAGCATGCAAATTGTCTTGCATTCACATCGTTTTTTTTTTTTGCATAACGCAGAGCGTCTCATATATTTTTTATAGTTTTTCATATCACTTTATTCTCACTTTAGTCTCAGTAAAAATCTTATAAACTTGCAGAAAGACACGAATTTAACAAAATTTGTTTTCATTGCAATTCACCATCAGCTGTTTTTGACAAAAGCGGGGAAACATAATTTTATCATTTTCAGAGAGAAGTGTCAAACTCACTAACACCTCTATTTTTTACACCATGGGCCAGTCAAACAAAAATCAAATATAAAAATTTAAATTTATTTTATTTTAGCCTACAGCTAGCTCTACATATACCTACATTGAAAAAAAACAGTAACATTCAATAGCTGCATTCCCGTGGTCGTTGATCTAGAGCGCGGCTCTATTTTATTCACAAAACAAAAACTAAAACTAGCTCGATTTCTAGCTCTATTTCTGATCTTAAAATGCTGCCAAGTTTTAAGCATTTTTTATCAAACCGAACATACATAGTTGGCAAATCTAAATAACTATTCATTTTGGTATTTTGACGTTTCACCGCTCAATGGGCGTTTTGGTATTGCTGTTTTCTTTTGTTATAGTTCTTAAAACAGCTGTTTCAAGACTGTGGAGACAAATTGTTATAAAGTTGAACTAACGTTGTTTTACTGAAACTTGATCTTATCTAGTGTCACGGGAATGCAGCTAATGTTTCATAGCGGAGCAAAGGGAGGGGAAAGAACGATGCGTCAGCAAAGGAACTTATTGATGGTTGCTTGCTACATTTGCTGAGCGCCTGGTAGTCAAGATCCAAGAGCGTAATTTAAAAACCTACTGTCTGTATTGATGACGAGAGTTACTTGGAAAATCACGATGACGCAAACCAAAGATTTACCCTCTACCAAAATCGTTCAACGCGCCTAAAGAAGTTTTCACTTCAATAATTTTGATTGTATTTCATAACTAGTGCAAAAAAAATAAAAAATCGTCATTTTTTCCCAATGACAGAGTCCAGACAAGATTCTTGTTCAAGAGATCTGTCAAGATTCTGGTTTTGATCGTCATCAAAATTTTCATTTTTTAGCTGGAAAATAAAAAACAAATTTGTATTTATTCAATCATTTGCTTCTCGTCTAATCTGTTTTTCGGTAATCTCTCAAAATTGCAAAAATGTTATTTAATTTTGACGTGTGCATTGGAAAGGCCTTGTGAAGATCTATCGACTAAATAAGTAAATAAGAATTATTAAATTCATTAAAAAGTTAAGGTTTTGGTCCCAAATTAAAAAAAAAATTGGAGTAAAATCCATCGGCACTTTCAGTGGCTAGAGACTCAATGATTTTCCTTATATTCAGGATATCTCATAGCCCTATTACGGTTCACAACACAACAGTAATTGCTGTCTTCAATGTGAAAATTTCTATTACGGGAGACAACAAAGCAACTGAATACATTCCACTGTTGTCTGTCAACAATGCTGTGTCTTCAATACTTACTACGCAACACAGCAGTTGTGCTTTATTGTCTTGTTATCTGCCAAATTTTGAAGACAGCTAATTTGGTGTTGTGTTGAAGAGACGAAATAGATTAAAAATGAAAATTTTATTTAAAATTGCGTTTTTCTTTATTAATTTTGAAAATTTCACAGAAAATTGATAATACGTCTCGTTGTGAACAGAATTATATTGAATTTAGCAATTGAATTCGAAATTGTTTGTTTTTTTACTTTTTTATTTTGACAGTGACCAGTTCACAGTTGCATCGAAACGTACTTATTAGATGACGTTTTTATAAATTTCTGCGATGCTACTTTTTTATTATTTTGGAATATTTATGATAGAAAGAAGTGCTATTTTATTTTATTAGTTAAGAAATTCCGGGAGAGGGGTTTTAAATTAAAAACAAGATGTATTTTAAATTTGCCATAATTCTTAAATTATAGTTATGCTATTGGCATCAGAGAACTGCACAAGCCTACTTGAAGTCTATTTGAAGTATTGTACTTGCTTGAAATACAAGTTCAAGCTAGATTGACCTTGATAATTTTGAATCAAGTATAGCTTGTAATTGAATATAAATAAGCCCACGACAGCTTGCGACTTGCCAGTATGCTAGCTTACAAGCAAACGGCACGAAGTATCAAGTAAAGGAAAGCTTGATGCCTTCGGCAAAAAGCTTGAAAAGCTTAAAATTGAAGGCAAGTATCCAATTAAAGCAAGTATCCAATAAATTCAATTAGCTTGTTTAGAGAAAGCTTAAGCGTAATAGGACTTTTAAGGATTCTGTGGACTCCGTGGTTGGAAGTTTTAGGGGTAACTTATTTCGAAGATGATGTCAAACTTTAAAATTTAAGATGGCGGATAGAGTTGCCAAATCGATTTTTTTATTTTTGCGAATTCTTGTAATTTTGAAATTCTGGCAACGGATTTGATTTCGAATATAATGTCACAGTCTTAAAATTTAAGATGGAGGTTAGGGTTGACACCTAAATTTTTAACACAGTATTGCCACCTAATAAAATGTATTTTTAAGAGTTTTAATCATCATTTATCAGTGTTAAGGGGTCGCTGATTTCGAATCTAAAGTCTGAATTTTAAAATTCAAGATGGTGGATAGGGTTGCCACTTTCATTTTTTGTATTTTTATGAATTCGGGGCTGGCAAAAAAAAGTTCACCAAAAATGGGTCGTTGAATCCGAATCCGTTGTCAGAATTTCAAAATTATAACATTTTGAAATAATAGGGTTGCCACCTAATAATATATCTTTTCAAGAGTTTTAAACGTCATTTATCAGTGTTAAGAAATCAGTGTCGCTGGTTTCGGATCTAAAGTCAGAATTTTAAAATTCAAGATGGTGAATAGGGTTGCCACCTTATTTTTTTGTATTTTTATGAATTCGGGGCTGGCAAAAAAAATGTACACCAAAAATGGGTCGCTGATTCCGAATCCGTTGTCAGAATTTCAAAATTATAACATTTTGAAATAATAGGGTTGCCACCTAATATAATAATAAGTCTTTTCATATGTCCTTTATTTGAAACTTCGTGCCGTTCGCTTGTAAGCTAGCATACTTGCAAGTCGCAAGTTGTCGTGGGCTTATTTATATTCAATTACAAGCTATACTTGATTCAAAATTATCAAGCTCAAGCTAGCTTGAACTTGTATTTCAAGCAAGTACTTGAAATAGACTTCAAGTAGGCTTGTGCAGTTCTCGGCCAAAAGGAGGGGAAAGCGGGATTTTTTTCAACACCATTATAATCTTAGTAAAAAATGCTTCCTTGTACTTAAAAACATTTTAAAATCCAGCTATTTCATTATACTAGATTTAATCCTATTTTTTGACGCCAGCTGAAATTAACGGGTTTAAATATGGGCTCACATTATTTCCTTTTCATATCGCAAAAAGTTCTTATCAAGATATTACGTTTTGCTATTTAAAAAATACTTTTTTTAGAGTGCGGTTTTCTTTTCTCAGAAGCAACCCTGGACCAGTAAAGTAACGAATTCTACATACGTTCCACAATCAAACGCGATAGCAACGTATTGTTGTGAACCATAATAGCTTGAACCGTTGTGTCTTCTTGACTGTTGTGTCTACTCGTAAGAAGACACAGCAGTTTATTGCTGTGAACCGTAATAAGCCTATTAGTTTTTCATACCAAAGTTTCAGAAGTTGAGTGCGATTTTTGACAAAATTTTCCATATAATAATTTTTAATTACATTTTATTTTCCCATATACCCTACTATATCCTTATTAGACTGCTGCGATGCTGAAGTAAATCCTTTTCTTCAAAGTCTTTTTAAAATTTTAATAACATTGTCTTTAAGTGGAGAAACTGAATTTTCTCAAGAATAAAAATATATTTAAAACTAGTTATGGGCGAATGATTTCAACTATCGAACAATTTGTTCGACTATTTAGTTCATTCATTTTTTTTAATAAAATAATAAGTAGTGCATTAAACTGTCGAATGATTTAACTATCGAAATTTAAATTAGATCTTGAATTAGATTGCAATTTTTAGTGAATTGCATTTTTATATACAGAAATACTATTTTTAATGAAATTTTCTCATATGCTTACCACGTATAACTACTACTACGAAGTCACATTTTTTGAATCGCTGCCCCCCAAATGGAATGGCGGGCATTTTTTGTTTCCTCATCTCATTTATAGTTTTCTATGCTACCTCACACCCCGTCAGCCTTTCCAATAAAAACTAATTGCAAGCACATCATAATTATTTGCCTTCATAAAAGAAATTAAACTGATTCAACCTTCAACTTAATAGAGAAAAATCAACCAACCGAATATTACGCTGCGCCAAAAAGCAGACTTCAATGGCAAAGCCAAAAATCTGAGCCAGCATTATGATGATGCATAAAAAAACTCTAAACCTAAGCTATTGAAAATGTAAACAAATATTCAGAATAGATTTATTTTAAAGAAAAAAACAAACTAAAATAAAAATTCAGTACGAAATAAAGCATACATAAATAATTTATGCTGTTTCTTTTTATCTTTTGCAGACCTTGTGACCGAAATCTGCGCGATGCTGAATTGATTTCGTGTCGTCTGCGGCGCGTGGAGCCACTGTGCCGGCTGCCTGGCTCTGCTTTGCAGCAGTTGGCGATGTGCGGCTTCTACGAGGATCTCGAAAAGGGTGTCACACGTAAGTGCAACAAAAATAATGGCAACAACAACAAAATAATAATAAATAACAATAATACTTTAATAAGTTTTGTTTCGGCTGGCTGCATTTATAACAATGTAAACGGCGTAAACTTTTTGCAGTGGCTCACAAACAGTTAGACACTTTGAAACCGTTTTGTAACAGTGTATTTAAATTTTTCGTTAGCTGCTGGAAAAAGTTTGAGAAACTCTATATTCTTTGTGCTAAGCCGGTAATAAAAGTTATTTGATCCAAAAAATTAGTTTTAAACCCTTTTCCTTACTCTTTTTTCTTTTTTTGTTTTCTTTTCAGTTTTTCGTGCTGGTGAACAAGGTCGTTTTTGGTATGCTGTATTGGGCGGTTCGTTGGAAGTTAGATATCATGCCCCAGATACCGATGGCAAGGTAAGCACATATACATTTCCTAGTTCTTCTTCTTTTGGTTGGATTTGTTTTATTTAAATTTTATCTGTTGTAATTTTTTTTCTGACTCGTAGTTGGATTTTTTTTTTGGTGACCCAAATGAATATTCATTTGTTTTTCTCATTTGAATACAATTTAATTTCGGTGACAAATTAGAATAAATCAGAAAAGTTAACCCAAAAAAAGGCAAAAATTTCATGCCAAATAAGGTAGAGAGCGCATTAAAAAAAAGAATGGGGTGAGGGAAGTTGACTCAATGAATAACTTGACTTTAAGCTCGAGATGAATTCATAAAAATTATTACCAAAAGTAATAAAAAAATACTAAAAAAAGTTCGAATAAATTAAATTTTTACGACCTGCACCAAATGCACCATATCTATTATCTATTGAATTCTAACTTAATAAATTTGCATACTATAAATATTCAGTGCAAATTTTATCTCTACATAATTCATGAGCGTCACGTCGTAAGTATTTTAACACTAAAAATTGAGTCTTCAACGAAGCCAGCCATTTATATGCGACTTTCATAAAAGGCCACCCTACTTAGACGTGTATCGTTCAGCTGAAACGCTTTGACTTTGGTGGGTGCAAAAGTGGGACAAGCATGTTTTTTCAAAAAGAAAAACTATAACACAAGTAAACAAGTGGATTCGTTATCATTGCGAAATTGCACAAAACAAAAAAGTTATAATAATAACAGTACTCGTAAAAATAAGTATAAACAGCTAGAACTGAGATAGTCATAAATCATAGCTTGTTTACCCAAAAAATAAATATCATAAAATATGTCAACATGATTGTCAACCTACCCAGTGAACCAACAAAATGTTTTTTAAATTACTTTATGAATCATTTTGGGTAAAACAGCATTTTTTGAATCGATCTGTTTTTTGGGAACAGTTTACAAAAGTATGGTTTTATACATACAGGGTGTCCAGTGTAAGAGTACGAATACTTACGGAGGTGAAAGAGGAGGTCAAGTTCAGCAGAAAATAGTATAGAAGTGGAAATTTTTGAAAACTTTTGAAGCACAACTAACTTTGTTGCTTTTGAAGATTTTTTATGATTTTGATGTCACTGGAAAGAAAAATAAATAAATCACAAATTTGATGCTAAACATTTTTTTGATTTATTACGCGAAGTTGCGCCCAAAATTGAAATTTTGTAGTTTGATCGTATTTATTTCATCTTCACACGAGCCCGGTAAAGAATAAGTTGGCTTGGTTCGTTGATGCACCGCTTAAAATGTCAACTCACTGCCTTTTAAATGAGTTCTTAAAAAAAGTTTTCCGTGTGTAAGTTCTTCTGCTAAAAACAAAAGTGTGCATAAAACTCATGACATACCAATTGACCCCCTAACTCCTAAGGGTGTGAACATAGAACCAACTAATACGATTTTTAGCTTAACTTGACCTCCTCTTTTATCGCCTCAAATATTCGTATCCTTACACTGGACACTCTGTATGTATATATTTATTTATATAGTATAGTTTTTTAAATGTGATTTTTGCAAACTTTCTAACGCTGATATGAAAATATCAGGGACCGAAAATAATTGTTATTCCAGATTTCACAACAGAAAAAGTTGGGCAATTTCAACACATAAAAATTTTCGTTATGAATAACTTTTATTTTTAAGAAAAATGTTTTTTGGTTGCCGGATAACTTTTATTTTTGAGGAATAATTTTTTAGGTTGGCTCATAACAGTTATTTTCTGATATTAATTTTTTTCGGTTATTTGTGTCAAAAATCAAGAAAAATATGACTTTTTCTTTTGGAATGGATTCACATCTCTTAGCCGTGGTCGATCTGGGGTAATCATCTAACGTCAACGTCGTGATGTCAGAATTTCAAAAAGTTTTTTGACACCATGGCGGACCCTAAAAAGGTGTTTTTTATATTCGCTTCCCTTTCTGGAATCTTTCCCAGAGAAACCGGCTACCACATTGATTACCGACGACTGATTACCTAACCGAATACAAATTACTGAAGCGATTACCAAGCGGTTACTTAGTCGAAAACCGATTACTAAGCGATTACATAACCGAAGACTGATTACTGAAGTGATTACCAAGCCATTACTTAGCTGAATACTGATAACTAAGCGATTACATGACTGAATACATATTAATAAAGCGATTACCAAGTGATTACTTAGCTGAATACCAATTTCAAATCGATTACATAACCAAATACCGATTACTGAAGTGATTAACTAGCGATTACTTAGCTGAATACTGATAACTAAGCAATTACATAATCGAAGACTGATTACTGAAGTGATTACCAAGTGATTACTTAGCTGAATATCAGTTACGAAGCGATAAAATAACCAAATACCGATTACTGAAGTGATTTCCAAGCGATTACAAAGCGATTATTAACCTGAATACTGATTGCTAAGTGACTACATAAACGAAGACCGATTACTGAAGTGATAACCAAGTGGTTACTTAGCCGATAAAAACTGTTTGTTTTATTTTTTTATTTTTCAATGAATTTGTGCTTCAATTTAGTTTTACAAACATTATTTTTGATCTCTCATGATCCCTCACGAAATCAGCACAAAATTTAATAAAACTTGCATCAAATGCATCTTTAATTAATTAAATCATGTTTTTACATTCCAGAATTAATGCATCTGACATCAGCAATGAATTAAAAAGGGTATGACAAATTCTTAAATTAATTTCACATATTTGCGTAAAGTATTTAATCAACTATAGAAATGATGAAAAAGCTGAGTGTTCCTCATAAAAAATTATTTTTATCACAAAATTTTAAGAAATCGATTTTTTTTAATAAAAAATGTTTGCTTAGTCATTATCTAAGAAATTAAAAAATGTTATTTTTAATATTAATGTTTTGTTTTTGTTTAATAATAAATGTTTGCATAATCATTATGAAATGCATTTTTAATATTAATAGGACCTTTAATGTGTGGTTTAATTGCACAATGTTATATATTTTTCAAAATTAGGTAGATGCTTATATGAAAATTATGCACTTTTTTAATTCCAACATCAGATTTGAAATGACCAACAAAAAGATTATAAACCAAAAAACACTTTTTAGGGTCCACCTTAGTTTCAAAAAACGTTCAAATTCAGATTTGAAATCAGTAACCCCTACATACTGGCAGAACATCTATCATTTCTGACATGGTTTTATACACAGGCACAGGCGCTCAGCCGCACCAGGATCCTGTAAAAGATTCAGTAACTCCAAAAATGATTTAACATGTCTTTATTAAAAAATGTGTTCTTATGATAGTATCTTATGTGTGCAGCGTTAAGTAACCGGGGCGTGGGTTAATCGTGCTGTAGCTTTTCCGCCTGTTCAAGCTGTTCCTTTGTTCTCGTAACCGCTTAAGTTATCGGTATTCAGCTAAGTAATAACTTGGTAATCACTTCAGTAATCAGTCTTCGGTTATGTAATCGCTTAGTAATCAGTATTCAGCTAAGTTATCACTTGGTAATCGCTTTATTAATATGTATTCAGTCATGTAATCGCTTAGTTATCAGTATTCAGCTAAGTAATGGCTTGGTAATCACTTCAGTAATCAGTCTTCGGTTATGTAATCGCTTAGTAATCGGTTTTCGACTAAGTAACCGCTTGGTAATCGCTTCAGTAATTTGTATTCGGTTAGGTAATCAGTCGTCGGTAATCGATGTGGTAGCCGGTTTCTCTGGGAAAGATTCCAGAAAGGGAAGCGAATATAAAAAACACCTTTTTAGGGTCCGCCATGGTGTCAAAAAACTTTTTGAAATTCTGACATCACGACGTTGACGTTAGATGATTACCCCAGATCGACCACGGCTAAGAGATGTGAATCCATTCCAAAAGAAAAAGTCATATTTTTCTTGATTTTTGACACAAATAACCGAAAAAAATTAATATCAGAAAATAACTGTTATGAGCCAACCTAAAAAATTATTCCTCAAAAATAAAAGTTATCCGGCAACCAAAAAACATTTTTCTTAAAAATAAAAGTTATTCATAACTGAAATGTATTTTAACCCATTTTAATAATTAATTTTAACCAATTCCAAAAAAGTTGCATAACAGTTATGTCCCTGGAAAATATACATCAATATATAGCAGAGATCTGCAACGAATACATAAAAATAAGTAGTAATCGAGTACTATTCACACTGAGTACTAGAGCACACTGTTCCAACAAATGCAGTTTTCTTCCTGATCAAAATACGCACCAATTCCAAAGTGGAGAAGGAATTGTCAGCATAAATTGTGCGGCCTGCATCCAAATAACTCTGCGCAATTTGAAATACAACATTCTGTCCTTGATTGACCTCTCGTGTTTGGTCAGGCAATTTACCAGAGTAAATTATTCCTTTGACAGGATAAAATGATTTCGAGTCACACAACCACCATACCTTTATACCATACCATAGGCTTCGACGGAATGTATTGTGTGAAGCGGGTGCGGCCTCTGTATGGGAATAACTGCTCATCAACGGTCAGTGCATCACGCGGAGTGTAAGCTGCTGCCAAGTTAGACTGTAACATTTGCCAAACATTATCAATAGCCGCAGTTTTGCTTCTGGTTAGTCGCTGCTTTCGCGTATTTCCATTGTCGAATCTAAGACATTGTAGCATGCATCTGAAGCGATCATACGATAATGCAGCTTTGTATATTGAACTGCGCGTTGTGCCCCATAGCTCTGAAGCAGGTTCACTATTCAATTTGGTGTGACCAGCATACAAAATAATAGCCAAAAAGGCATCGAACTCCTTCAAAGTGATTGTTTTCCATTCTTTTGTGTTCGTTGGATTTGCCAAATTCCATGCAGCTGTTACTTCACGGCCTTTCCGATTTGTTTCGCGTATTATGATGTACGCCATGTCTTTGGTGAATATCGAGCGGAAAATGGTAAAGGGATCATGTGTGGTTCCTACTGGTTCCAGTTTCCTCCTTGTGAAGTCGACCACGTTATGACCACGAGTGCGGAAAGTGGGTGGTGCATTTTTACTCCATTTGGTGCCATCTTTGGAAATGAAGTAATTGTCACTTGTTTGCGGAGCATCAGTTTCTTCCTCTTCATCATCGTCGTCATCACTAATATCTTCATTGGTCTCTACAGCTGCTTCACTTTCGGCATCAGAACCATCAACATGAAAATTTGGTTGATATGTCAAGTCATCTTCCGCACCTTCAAGATCAAATGCAGGAACATCAACTTCATCCTCCTCACTCATGAAGTCTGCAAATTTTCCATCCACTGCATTTCTTTCTTCCTCACACATTTGCTGGTAGCTTGTACTACGACGTACCACCATTTCAGCAATATCTAAATTTCTATTTGCCATTGTATTTTCTTTATGTAATTCAGTATAAAACTTAGCACACTATATTTTCTGCTCACTGTGTAATCTTTGTATGATTCGGTTTACGAAACTGAAGCCGCTTTTATACTCTTTTTCTACGTTAACCTGTGTTCAACCATAAAGCAGGCAATAAAATTCAAAAATGGATGGACCGTTTGTTATATTTTCAAGCAAAGGCACAATAAAAATAGTCCAAAAGGTACCTTGAATTCGAAGAATACATTTGTGATGTGTTCAAACAAAAAAATAATTCAAAATTCAAAAAGGTTTGAATTTCCCCAGATAGGTAATTACGTTTTCAAGGAAAGGCCAACAATAATCTAGAAAGTACCTAAAATTCAAAGAACACGTTTGTGATATGTTCAAATAATAAAACAACTTAAACCAAGCCAAAATAAATTGCATTTACTAACAATTCCTTGCAATTTGAGTACAAGGTCCCTAGGGACCTTGTCACCCTTTCCCGTACTACACACCTTTAAGCCCTTATAAATCCTAAACTATTGATCGGATCGCCTTGATTTTGTTTTTAAACGATTTTGCATAAAATTCCCTTGGAATACATATGTATATCTCCCATGGACCATCAAGGAGTAATTTCAGTTTGAAAATGAAAAAGGTCCCAGGACCTTCTCACCCATCGGAGGGTTAGCCATATTGAATTTTATGATTCTGATTTCAGATTCGAAATCAACGACCTGTTAATTGATGGTTAAAATTCTTTAAAATACATATTATTAGGTGGCAACCTTTTATATTTAATTCATTCTATACATTTTTGATTCGCTTCGTTTTGAATAAATCATTTTGGAAACTACTTACACTCATTCATACTAATTTTTGTGAAGTGGGTCATGATTCAAGAATGTGATTCACTTTTTTTCGAATCAATCACATATGTGTACTACTTTGGAAACTACTTATACTTATTCATACTCATTTTTGAGTAAGTGGTTCATGATTCAAAAATTTGATTCACTTTTTTCGAATCACAAACATATGAGTACTACTTTGAAAACTACCTTTATTATTCATACTCATTTTTGAGTAACTGGCTCATTGATGCAAAAATGTGATTCGTTGCAGATCTCTGAATAAAAAGGAATAAAAAATTAAAAAAAAAAAATGTATGCCAAATCGAGGGATTGCACTCGTGTCCTCTGTGTTAAAAGTCTAATGTTACAAGCTACTACCACTTGGCCATATCAATTTTTAGAAATAATTTATATATATATGCACTAAAACTTAACAGTACAAAAAAATTTTATTATTGTGACAAATTTTTTAAAACTATTAAAAGCGATAGAGTAAGACGAAAGTTGTCAAAAGCAGAGAAAAATACAAGAATATACGGAAACTTTTTCGGACTAAAAATGTGTAGTCTGTCAAAATTGTGAGTGATAGATTTAAAATAATTTATATTTTCATTGCATAAAATTATTTTTCCTTAAAAAATGAGCAAAAAATTTAAGAAAGTAAGGCAAGTATGATGTAAACAATCAAACATTTAGAAATTGTATTTAAATCATATGAAATCAACATAATTAAGAAAGTTGTTGGAATCGGTGCTATTTTTATCGCCAAATTGCTCCGGTCATAGGGGGCGGGAGCAATTTAGCGCGTAAAAATAACACGCGCGCGCGATGATAGGCTTTCGGTAGCCTACCATCTTGAGGGTGGAGTTAAGCGCTAAAATTGAGGAGAAGAAGTTGTGCTCCTCATTAACCACCAAAGGTTGTAGGGATCTCTGTTAAATGAAGAGTATCATTTAACAGAAATAACTCCACAAAATTTGGTTATTAATTAGGGGGTAATTAATAACAAATTAAGTAGTGCGTTTTTGAACATATTTATTACCTTATCGGCTGGTGGTTGAAATGAGAAGAGGGAAAATTAACAAAAGAGAATATGTACATTGCAATTTCAATTAAGCTTAAGGCCCAGCTTTTAAGCTGGGTTTAGTTTACAGTATTTTAAGTTCAATAATTTAAACTTTTTAATTAAAGCCGCAGGCTTGAGCTGCGTTTAGTTACAAAGGTAAATTTAAGAGAAAAGAGTAAATTCATAAAATTCATTTATATAAAAACCATTTGGATACGCATCGGGGCGTAGACATGCCGCCCGCCTTGCACTAGTGCAATTTACAAGATACTCTGCAGCCGCTGAAGCTCACGGATGGCGTTTAAAAGGTGTTCCCGTGGACTTTCGCTGCGATTGGTGCCAGTCGATCGTGTACATGCCCTGGAGCGCCCGGTTGGCTGAGGCGACTGTAGTCGTTGGCGAGGCCGTGAGCGCCCTTCCGAAGCGTTAGGCTGTACCCGTTGACGTACAGGCGAAGGCGACGGACTGACTCTTCGTCCCAGTCGGTGAGCTATGCCGCTTGCTCTCTTCTTGGTGGTTTTGCCGGCTCGCCGGTTTGAGTCGGACTGGATCGTGATGCGTTTTTGGTTCGCATGCAGCATCGAGTGGTGGAGACCCTTGCACACATTGCACACGGCTTTGGACGTACATCTTCCGGCTGTATGGGAGCGAGCGAGGCAGTTCGAACAATAGCCATGTCGAACCACGGCCTGGTGACGGTGCAGGACAGACATGGCCTTAAATTTTTTGCAGAATCGGATGGAATGTCGCCGCTGGCACAGTTGACATTCATAAAGCCTAGAGAAAGAAACCGAAAAGTTTATTAGTGCATGGCATAATTGTAGAGAGAACTATGTTAGCTGGGTTATTGAATGACTAGGGATAAGTCATGTACGAGTGAGAAGTGAGAGTATAGTGTAGCATTGATTGAGTGAGAGCTAGAATAAACATGAGAGATATGAGTAACTAAAAAATGTAACTAGACGGTGAGCTGATGTTTGGGAGTTACAAGGGATAAGAGACATATGAGTGAGAAGTGCGAGTGTACTGTATAAATAGAGGGATTATGTGAGGTGAGAGACCCATGACTAGAGATGAGTGATTCTGAAAGTGAGATGAAAAGAGAGTCGGAGAAGTTTCGAGAGGAGAAGAAAGTATTCGTATTTCATAAGTATTGCTCGGGATGGCAACTCTGAAATATCGGGAAAGTTTTAAGAAGTAAAGAAAAGTCTTCATATTTCATAAGTATTGCGCGAGGTTGGCAACTCTGAAGTATAAAAAGACGAATTTTGAGAACTTAAGAGAGTATTCAGAAGTTGCGCGGAGTTGGCAACTCTGAAGTATCGTCGGACTTGTTTGGAGAGAAGTGAAGAGTCGTAGAGTCTTGAAGTAAAGATGTCAGTATAAAAATGTTGAGAATTGCCCGGGTTGGCAATTTTGAAAGAAAGTCAGGAGTATTTGGAGCAGAGATAGAGAACATTAAAGTGTATTTAAAATATTCAGTAGTTGCGCGGGGTTGGCAACTCTGAAGTAGACAAAAGAAGAGTTTTGAGATAAGATGTGAGGAGTTGAAATATTCAGAATTGCTCGGGGTTGGCAATTCTGAAATAAAATCAGGTGCATGTGGAGAAAAAGAGAGAAAATGAGAGTATTTAAAAATATCCAGAAGTTACGCGGGGTTGGCAACTCTGAATATACGTTGAAAATTTTGTAGAACAGATGTAAAGAGCTGCAAATATTCAGAATTGCTCGGGGTTGGCAATTCTGAAATATCGTCTGAAGGTGTTGAGAACAAAGAGATAAAATTAATAGTAGTTATAAATATTCAGAAATTGCGCCGGGTTGGCAACACTGAATCGTCGTCAGGAATTTTGGATAAAAGAGGAAGAACACAAGATTATGGTTAACATATTCAGAATTGCTCGGGTTGGCAGTTCTGAAATCGCTTCAGAAGTTTAAACACAGAGAAAGAGGCTGAGAGTGCAATTTAACGAACTCTAATTCGGCTTGAGTTAATTAGAGTTACTTCTCCCGCCTTTTTTGTGAATTCTCTGCTATTAATAAACCATCGATTTAAGCATATGCTCAATTTGCTCGAGTTTGGTTAGTCTACCATATCGGGAAAAGTTTTTCAGAGAATTTTCTCACAATACTTTTACACATAATACTTTTATACATAATGAAAGTGTTCAGAAGTCGCGTGGGATGGCAACTCTGGATATAAGAGAGAAGAGATGAGATGACGCAAAAAATTTGAGAGAAAATTTTTTGCTTGATTGAAATTAAGAGTATCCAGAAGTTGCGCAGGGTTGGCAACTCTTAAAATATCGGGATAAGTTTTCGAGAAAAGATGTAAACAGCTGAAATATTCAGAATTGCTCAGGGTTGGCAATTCTGAAATAAAGTGTATTTAGAGGAAAGAGAGAGACCATAGGAGTGTTTAAAAATATTCAGAAGTTGCGCGGGGTAGGCAACTCTGAAAATATCGTCAGAACATTTTTGAAGGATTGAGAAAGGAATAAGTGTGTTTAAAATATTCAGAATTGCGCGGGGTTGGCAACTCAGAGGTAAAGTAGAAGTATTGAAAACAGGACGCGAGTATTCAGCATTTCGTATTGCCCCTGGTAGCATCTCTGAGGTATAGTTGAAATATCGTGAACAGGAACCAAGTAATCAGCAGTTGCGCGGGATTGGCAACTCTCGCGCGGCTGATCCTCCCCGATTTTTATTGACACTTGTGCGGTCAGCCGTGAGAATGGCGAAGAATTTAACGTTGCGCGAGTATGGCAACTGAAAAATCATGAATAGTCCGGAGAAAGCGTAAGCAACCTAGTGAACATTTTTAGAGTATTCAGAGTTACTCGAGTTTGGCAACTCTTAAATATTAGGAGCATTTTTTGAGATCGTAGGCAGAGAAGTAGAGCGTATTTAACTTACTCAGAATTGCACGGGGTTGGCAACTCTGAATTTTCGAAATTGTTGAGAAACAATTTTTTTCCAATAAAAAATGTTTTAGAATGAGTTTCGATAAATAGTGTATTTTTCATATATGTTCAGAAATTCAGATTTGATCGGAGTTGGCAACTCTGAATTTTCCGCGATTTGTTCAGAGAAAAAACTTCAAATTCTTTAATAAACACCTTTTTGAGTGTTTATTAAACTCTCTTTGCACGGAGTTGGCAACTCTGAATTTTTTATAAAAAATATTGAGAATTTTTTATAACAAAGAGTGTAGAGGAAAAAAAATTTTTTTTCCAGCTTCAATGCTTTTGAGAAAAACTTGAAATATTCAGCGTTGCACGGAGTTGGCAACTCTGAATTTTGTATAAAAAATATTGAGAATTTTTTATAACAAAGAGTGTAGAGGAAAAAAAATTTTTTCTTCAGCTTCAATGCTTTTGAGAAAAAATTGAAATATTCAGCGTTGCACGGAGTTGGCAACACTGAATTTTGTATAAAAAAATATTGAGAATTTTTTTATAACAAAGAGTGTAGAGGAAAAACAATATTTTTTCTTCAGCTTCAATGCTTTTGAAAAAAAAAAAAAAATTGAGATATTCAGCGTTGCACGGAGTTGGCAACTCTGAATTTTGTATAAAAAATATTGAGAATTTTTTATAACAAAGAGTGTAGAGAAAACAAATTTTTTTCCTTCAGCTTCAATGCTTTTGAGAATACAAATTGAAATATTCAGCGTTGCACGGAGTTGGCAACTCTGAATTTTGTATAAAAAATATTGAGAATTTTTTATAACAAAGAGTGTAGAGAAAACAAATTTTTTTCCTTCAGCTTCAATGCTTTTGAGAAAACAAATTGAAATATTCAGCGTTGCACGGAGTTGGCAACTCTGAATTTTGTATAAAAAATATTGAGAATTTTTTATAACAAAGAGTGTAGAGGAAAAAAAATTTATATTGAGAATTTTAAACCAGAGAATGTAATAAAATTGTAAAAATATTGAGAATTTTTAACCAGAGAATTTAATAAAAATCGTAAAAATATTGAGATTTTTTAACCAGAGAATTTAATAAAAACCGTCAAAATATTGAGAATTTTTAACCAGAGAATTTAATAAAAATCGTCAAAATATTGAGAATTTTTAACCAGAGAATTTAATAAAAATCGTCAAAATATTGAGAATTTTTAACCAGAGAAAGTAATAAAAAATTTTCCTTCAGCTGCAGGGCTTACGAAAAAATTAGCGATGTTCAGCGTTGCTCGGGGTTGGCAACTCTGAATTTCGTAAAAAATATCGAAAAATTTTTTTTTTTTTAAAGACAAGTGGGGAAAATTCTTTTGCTGCCGAGTGTACTTTGTTTGGTATTATATCCTGCTCGAAGGACCATGTTGGAATCGGTGCTATTTTTATCGCCAAATTGCTCCGGTCATAGGGGGCGGGAGCAATTTAGCGCGTAAAAATAACACGCGCGCGCGATGATAGGCTTTCGGTAGCCTACCATCTTGAGGGTGGAGTTAAGCGCTAAAATTGAGGAGAAGAAGTTGTGCTCCTCATTAACCACCAAAGGTTGTAGGGATCTCTGTTAAATGAAGAGTATCATTTAACAGAAATGACTCCACAAAATTTGGTTATTAATCAGGGGGTAATTAATAACAAATTAAAAGGTGCGTTTTTGAACATATTTATTACCTTATCGGCTGGTGGTTGAAATGAGAAGAGGGAAAATTAACAAAAGAGAATATGTACATTGCAATTTCAATTAAGCTTAAGGCCCAGCTTTTAAGCTGGGTTTAGTTTACAGTATTTTAAGTTCAATAATTTAAACTTTTTAATTAAAGCCGCATCGGGGCGTAGACAAAAGTAATGAATTAAATGTGCAAATAGTGATTTTACGTTTCAGCAATTTTTTTTTTCCTAATATGTGGAAATATTTTCTTAGACTTCGTTTTGATTTTTGGTTTTTTTTTTTTATATTGGACGAAACGCATATCAAAAAATATTGTTGTGGGTTTCTTTCACGACGTTCAGTGTTTGTTTCGTTATACATAAAGATGCTGTAAGTAATTGTATACTTTCACCATTTTCCTAGCAGAAATTTCTCGAATAAAAAATTGTAAATTCTGACTGGGAGGGGAATTTTTTAATTTCTTACTCTCAATAAAGTGCTCTCTCACTTTCTGTCACTCTCAAGCTCTCTTTTACTATTCTTTCAATTAACGTCGTGCTAAATCTAGCAAAACTTACAAAACCCGAGTAAAAAGTAACATTTGTAAGCTTAGGCCAAACAAGGCCTAATATTAATTATTTTTCTCAGTCGTACAAGGGTCGTACAAGGATCGTTTGCAGAACTTTTTGGCCAAACAGCGGCCGCACAAAGATTGTACAGCGGCCGTACAAGAATATTTCAACGGTCGTACAGAGATCGTTTTGAAATAATCTCGGCTGTACAATCGTCCGATCATGTACATCGACCAAACAGTGATTATTCTACAATGAAAATTGGCAGGTTATTTTAACTTACTTTATACACAAAATTAAATTTTTTCGACCACTTACAGGTGGTGTTACTATCCGAGTTTGAAAAAACTTTTTTAGCTAAGGCCAAAATATTTATAATAAGGCCTTATTATAAATATTTTTCTAGTCCATTAAAAGGTCGTTTGCAGGACTTTTTGGCCTAACAGCGGTAGTACAGGGGCTGTTTTGAAGTGATGTCGGGTGTACAACGGGCGTACGGAGGCCGTACATTTTTTTTTTAAACTGAACCAACTCTCAGGGGATGCCCTCTATAAATGCATAAGCATTGTGTTGATTCGAAAGATAGGTAATAGTTAGTTGGAGGGTGGATAGATGGAGTAGTATCGGTGAAGATTTGTTTTAAATTTGCACAGCTCAAAACTGCCGGGAAATACGCTCGCAGGGAGACTATTCCACAACCTTACCGTGTGACTAAAAAACGAATTCTCTCGGTAATACGAGGTTCTGTTAGACATCGAGGCAATGATAAAGGGGTGGGCTTGAACAGCTGCCCGAGTGGACCTGGGAAACACACGAGCTGGTGGAGTCAGGCCATGTATCTCCCTTGAACACTTCCCATCGTAGTACCTGTACAGAAGGCTTAGGCAACCAACATTGCGTCGATGCCCAAGAGAGTTGAGAGTGGATGAAATACATTGGCCGAATAGTGATTAATTCTACAGTTAAAGTGAGCAGCTAAAATAAATAAAATAGATGTATGTTTAACCTGGCATAAAGTAATAAAAAATTTTTATTTTTTTTTGTTTTAATAAATTTTCCGTATTTAGTTAAATTTTTTTCATTTTCATTATTTTTAATATATTATAAAAACTGTGTTAAAAATAAAAATATTAAAAATAAAACTAATAGACAAAAATACATAAATCAATATTATAAAAAGATACGTTAAGTTAAGATACATAAACATTCCAGTCATCGAAACAATATGCAGTAACTGTTTTATTTATAGATTTAATTAAGGTCTTGTTCGACCGTTGTTCGACCCAAATTTTGACCGTTAGGCTTGTTGGTGTATTTTTAGGTCATGTTTGACCCTTATACAGCCTATGTTCGACCGCTAATATTTTTACTCGGTAATAAACGGAAAATTACGATTATGGGAACAGACATAATACAAATAGACAAAGTGGTTCAACTTACGATTTATTTCTGATCTCATTTAATGTAAAAAGTTTTTTTATATACAGTGATGGAAAAAATAATAGAAACGACCATTTTTTTTAACTTTCAAATTTTCTTCTGTAAAATGATTTTTTTTTAATGTTGTAATTTTTATTTAATATTTATTCCATTATGTTTCAAAATAAAAAAAAATAAAAAGGTATTTCTAAAAGTTCATGTAACAAAAAATATTATTTCATTTATTACGCTTGGAAAAAAAATAGAAAATTTTCAAAGTCTTTGATGATAATAATAAGTAAAAAATAAGTAAATAATAATAATAAGTAAAATTCATTTTTTTTTAATATTTTGTAGTTCTACCACGGTTTTCTAGAACTTTGGCACACCGACGACCCATGGAATTCACCAGGTTGGAACAAAGTGAAGGATCAATAGCGTACCATACGGACTCCACTTTTTTCCACAAATCTTCCTTATTTTTAGACTTATACCCAGCAATTCGCTTTTTTAGTATTCCCCATAGGTGTTTTATTGGATTAAGGTCTGGTGATTGTGAAGGCCATTCCATCAAAGAAAATTTGTTGTCCTGGAACCACTTTTTTGCAAGTTTTGATGAGTGTTTGGGGTCATTATCTTGCTGGAACTCCCACTTTAATGGCATTTCTTCCTCTGCATATGGCAGCGTTATACTGTTTAATATGTTTACGTAGTCCGTGGCGCACATTTTACCTTTCACCCAATATATTGGACCAACACCCGTTGATGAAAAACATCCCCATAGCATAATGTTGCCACCACCATGCTTAATGGTTTTTATTGTGTATTTTGGATCGTGCGCAGTGTTCTTTGGGCGTCTTACTTGGGGTTTTCCGTCAGATCCAAACAAATTCACCTTTGTTTCGCCAGACCACAAGACGTTTTTCCAATTTGTTCGCCCTGAATGTCTTTTTGCAAAATGGACCCGGTTCTGGATGTTTTTCTTGCTGAGGAATGGTACTTTCCTTGCTGAATGTGCCTTCAAACCACGTTCTATCAGCCTATTCCGTATTGTACGGCTAGTCACAGGTGCATTTAACTCCTTCCTTAGTTCTTCCGATGATTGAAATGGATTTTTTTTTTGCCTGCCGAACAAGAAGCTGATCAAATTTTTGGGAGGTCTTTCGCTTTCTGCCTCTTTTTTCTTGTTTTTCTTCAAAATGAATTGCGGAAAATAGTTTTTTTTAACAATTCATTAATTGCGCAATTTCAACCATTGATTTGCCTTCGTTTTTGAGATTACCGATAACTTCTCTTTCCACTTCGGTGCAATGCACTCCACGACCCATTCTGAATCCAAAAACAACATAAAAGGACAAATTTAATAAAATAATAAATAAAATTTTTTATTCTGACGCCTTATTTCATCTTCAAATTTCCAAAAAGTACCTCATATAAAATATTTCACACGTTTTAAGAAGATATTTTGACGAAATCTAATCGCGTTTCTATTTTTTTTTCCAATGCAAAATCGTGGTCGAATAAAAACACTTAAACACAACAAGTATTTATGACGAAAGATGCACAAAAGCGAAAACAAAATAAAGTACTGTTATCAACTAATCGTTTACAGTGGGCTCCTTTCATAGAATTTGCCAAGAATATTATCAATATGGTTTGAATTGTGAGAATGTATGTCGTTTCTATTATTTTTTCCATCACTGTATACTGTCACACTGAGTAAAATTTACTCCACACTTTTTTACATTTCTTGTCATTTTAAGTTCTTCTTTAATAAAGATATTGATAAAAAATAATATGTTCTTGTAAAAAAATCTTAAAAATACATAAAATAAAAATAAAATTATAAATTAAAAAATGTTTGTATATATTTGTAGACTTTTTTAAGATACAATGCAATGAAATGGTGCGGGGTTGGATTTCACCATATTGTGACGTATATGTAATATTTGTTGGTGTGACTGGAAAGGGTTATTTTTATGTACAGTGACCGACAAAAGTCTATAAGCAGCATCGAATTTTTAATTTCTACAAAACGTGGGAATCTTATTGAAAAACCTTGCTTGCAGGTTTATTACACAGTACAACAGTATTTTGGGGGGTGAAAAATTCCAAGTCAGGGTGATAGTACTGAGCCAGTATAGTTAAACCTCCAAAGGGCTTAGCGTTCTCAGGTCAACATTTTTTTATGACCATTTTAACCTTTTCCTTATCTTGGTGATTGTTGCCTTAGCTTTTGAGCTATAACTCCAGAACTAACTATTCATATGCATTCTTCAGCAAACTTGTGGCTAAGGCTTAAATAAAACACTTTTTTTAATACACTCATGTTAAAAATCGAGTTTTTACTATTTTTATGGAGTGAAATTTTGAAAAAGTCAATTTTTTTGCCTATTGATGAAAATTGATGAAAACTCGTCAATAACTCCAAAGTTTTGGCCACAAATGTCTTAAAAATAAAGCCCAAATATTCTGTAGTATGTAGCAATGAAAAAACTTTGAAAAAACAATTTTCCTTTGAAAAATAACTTCTCTATTCGAGTTCTACGAATTGTCACTATTAAAAAGTATTTATTTGAAACTTAAAAAAAATTTAACTATAGTTCATAGATTTCAAAAACGAATCCAACTCTTCTGATTTATGCTGCCTCAATTCAAATTTGGCAACAATTGAACAAAGCTGATTTTGGCTTACTAAAATAGGCTGATTGGATACAGATGGTTCGGGATTATATGAGGGATCATCACTTAAATCATGTGTTGGTGAAAAAGTCGGAGCAGTCATAGAAGATAGACCACTTGGGCTGGAACATGTTGGCACAGGAATGTTGTCCGAAAAAGGCATCAGTGTTTGGGCACTTGCTACACAAACGTAATTATACGATTTTTTTGCGTTTTTGTCAATGCGGCTTTTTTATTCGCACATGCGTGCCAATTCAATGGATTGTGACTGTCGCCAGGATTAGTCCAATTCATTGGAATTACGAATGGCATAGATTCTTTTCTTTTATTTTTCCATTCCATTAGACGATTGTAGCAACTTTTACTTATTATATTTGGGACCCAATTTTTGTTCACTACAACAATTTTAACAAAACCTGCACTGAAATTTCCCTTTTTTTCTTATTGTGGTACATATTTACCACATCAATAGCAAGAACTGTTTATATGTGACTTGCACACTACCATTGTTATACCCTCACTTGTAAATAATTAATAAATTGTAATGAAAGATGGATTTAATTTTGCTGAACTTTATTTTTTCTCTTACTTGTATTTTCTTCTCCACGTAAGTCAATAAAAGGAAGTTGGTTTCCCTTTCCCCAAATAGCTCAGAACGTAGCTTAAGTTATCGTAAGAGTCATCTTTGAGCTAGTCTTATAAATTTTGTTTACAGGGCTGCCTTGTATAATACTTATAATAATTGACAATATGTTGATTTTCTATGATTTAAATACAAATTCTAGTTGTTTGATAGTTTAAAAAAATAGTTCTTTGGAAAAAATTCGTTAGAGCAATTAATTGTTCAAACCTGACCTGAAGCTCAATAAACGATTTTAAACTATCAAACAATTAGAATTTGTATATAAGTCTAGAGGATTTTAGCTATCACACATCTAGAATTTGTATTTAAATCATAGAAAATCCACATAATAAATAACAAGGTCATATAGAAAAACTTTAATTTACAATATGGTTTACAAAGTAATTAATAAATTAAATTAATAGCGTTAAATTCAAAAACTGTCTTACTCAAATAGCAAAAATGGTAGAGTTATTGACGAGTTATTGGCGAAAATTGATAAAAAAGGCAAAAAATTTACAATTTTTTCAAGGTTTTATTCCATAAAAATAGTAAAACTTGAGTTTTTTACATGAGTGTGTTAATAAAAGTTATTTTTTTAAGCCTTAGCAACAAGTTTGCTGAAAAATGCAATGAAAAATGTTGAATGGTTAGTTTTGGAGTTATAGCTCAAAAGCTAAGCCAAAAATCACCAAGATAAGGAAAAAGTTCAAAAGGTCATAAAATAATTTGACCTGAGAACGCTAAACTCTTTGGAGGTTTTACTATACTGGCCTAGTACTATCACCCTGGCTTAAAATTTCTCACCCCCCAAAAAATGACCCTGAAAATGTTCCACAGTGTTATTAATTATTTTTAAGTTGCAAAATTTACAAACAACTTTTATTTATAATATATTCTTAAAATAGAGTGCTCAATAATCTATTCGCAAAAATATGAAAAACTTAAAATGACAAAAGTCTTCATTCAATTTAGTGTTTCAGCTCGATAAAAGGAAGCGATAAATTGAATCTTTTTGCTTCCTATGTACATATTAAAAAAATGATTATGAACTTTCATTAGAATGCGTTTTAAGTTCCGTTTTAAACTGTTCTACTCACATAATGAGATCATGAAGCCAAAGATTAAATATCACGCAAAAATGTAAAAATTTTAGTAAAGAATAACTAACCAAATAGCGAAATAAGAAATATTTAGTCGAGCCAGAGTATAGACTAGTTATTAAAAAAAATAATAGTATTAAAATTTATTACGACCGAACTACGATAGGTTCTATTAAAGTCACATTCTCGAAATATTCCGGCCTTTTCATAAAAAATGTGGACCACAATCCGGGAATCAATAGGGGTATTCACGATTCAGTGCACTTTCCTGTGCAGTTGAGGACTTGTGCACTTTACAAAAACAAAATACACGTAGGTCAAAAATCTGCACAAGTGCTTTTCTACTATTGCCTAAAACTTGAGGACTTGAGCAGTTGTGCACTTGTGTGCATTGAAAAACTTTGACAGTTTTGAAATAGTGATGGTAGTGTGTTCACGAAAACCTAACTGTACAACTGCACAAGTCCTCGATCAAGTACTCAACTGCACTGGCAAGTGCACTGAATCGTGAATACCCCTAATGATTAAAAACTAGCGAAACATTTTATGGGTTCTACTAGGGAGCTTAGTGCCGTTTATTAAGTTGCTTAAGTTTTGCAGAAATCGTAAATTTGATGTTGCGTGTAGATTTTTGTCGGCCACTGTATATTTTTAATTTGAAAGCTATTTTGCTTTAATTTGTGTTGATAAAATGCAAGTATTCTCCAAGTTGGCAAAAAACATGTTTGCTAAAAAATACAGTAACCTTAAAACATTCGCAAAACTCTCACTTTTCGCGGAATTTTCGCTTGTGGTTCAGTGGGTATTTTTTGTGTGCTGCATTTTAAAACATGAGCGTCTCTTTGCTCTCGCCACTCGACTGACTGTCAGGGCGGGCCTTCACATGCATGTGGTTAACACATGAATGACGCATTGAATGCGGCTTAAATGAAGTGAGCGAGAAGAATATTAAATAAAATACCAAAAAAATGTTTCTATGTCAAAAATTGCATGTTTAGAGTTGGCAAGGTTTCTCATTGTTGTTGTGTTTTTACATTTTAGTTGTTTAGGAAATTGCGGAAATACAGTAAGAGAAAATATTTTCCCCAAACCTAAAAGCCAAAATAAGAAATATCTTATCTTTTAGTTATGACATGCCAAAAAGCACACAGAAGAAAATACACATCTGGCTTGTATAACAAATATGAACTTACTCGTGCGGAAGCGGTGAACGCGACAAAAAAGCTGATTTTTTGTCAAATGTGCTTAAATAAAATTAAGTTTTTTTTTTAAAGCAGTAAAAAAACTTTGACAGCCAAGAGATATGTCGTAAATACGTTTTCATAAAGGCACAAAAAACCTACTTTAGTTAACAAAACCGCAGACAAAAGCAGAAATGAATACAATCGCCAAATGTGTGTTTTGTTTTTTTTTTCTTTCGTAAAGTTTTTTGTATTTTTATGGTATTTTACAATATTGCGCTGTTTGTGTTTAATGGAAATGTGCTCTATTTAAATGCAACACAATTCAAAATTGAAATGTGAAGAAACATTTTATACAGTTGATATCCGAAATATTTTTACAGTTTAACATGACCATTCTCTAGTATTAAGAAAACTTTTAGTTTAAAATGACCTAAATTGTTTAAATACATTAAGCTTGTTTTGGTTTTAATTAAATATTTTTTCAATTAATTAGGCAATGTTTAACAATCTCCCAATTCTTTATTAATATTATATCTGACTGTATGCTGTACCTGTAAAATTTATTACAATAATGTTATTAGGTCTATTTTTGTTCTAGAGCTTAAATTAGACCAAGCAGTACCGCTATCCAAATCCGTTAAAAAATAAATATTAAAAAACTTTGCGCTCTTATTTGTCGTTCGTAGTTATTTCAAATCGTATGGTCCTATCAAATGGTTAACATGTTATGACATATACATATATTCGCTTATTAAACGAAATCAAACTCAACTTAAAAGACCATTTTCTATGGGTTTCTATAGATAAGACCACTGACAGACACCCTTTTGCATGTTACGTGCTTAGGTCATGCTATGCACTGGATAGTAGAAGCATTTAGAAATAATTTCCTGCAACTGCGCTTCCTCCACAGCCAATTACAACAAAATTGGCCGCATTCAGCGCAGACAACTGTTGTGAACTGTAATGGTAGCGCTACCTTAGTTCACGATGTTTTTCTCTGAATGTGTTACTGGTCTACACGTCAGAAGTTAGATTCAATTTAATTTTAATGTAAATTTCATTCAATTGCAAAGGTCTCTCACTTAAATTTGCTGCGTTCTTTCTGCGTTTATTAATTTAACAGCGTCAGTAACAGCATCTGACAGTTAAGCAAACAGTTGTGTTCATGTAGCATAGAATTTGTACGCTCGATTAAAAGGCGTTTCGCTATTTTATCAGTTTTAGTTAGCGCTACCAAATTTGTACCATTCAGCGAATTTTTACACAACAGATGCTAACTGTTGTCTGCGCTGAATGCGGCCATTAAAAGGAAAAAGAAAAAACCAAATGTGAGAAGAGGAGAAGAGTGGTAGATCAGGAAGAATTGGGCATGCCTCCATACAACTTTAATGAGCAAATTAATCCTTTACAAGCTTTTTTATGTTTTTCTTTGTCTTTTTAAATTATAATGAAAACTCGAAATGGCCCCACTATCTGCATAATAAATTGGCCAGTTAAAAAAAAAAAATGAGACCCTCTACGACAAACCTGTTTAGGGGTCGTCCATAAACTACGTTACCAATTTAGGGGGGGAGGGGTTTTGAAATGCACTACGATAAGTAAGGGTAGGGGGGGAGGTGTTTAGATATTGTAACGTTACCAAAAATTAAAAAAATCGACGAAGAACCTCTAATTAATAACACAATCATTTCAAAAATTTTCAACCTTACATGTTAATGTTTGATCGTCTAAATTGATGGTTAATTTTTGTTTCAACGATTTCTTCCACCACCTTTCCCTCGACACAGGAACCTTTTGGTATTCCTTCACCATCTCAGCACACGTCTGAAAAATTTGGGTCTTTTTTGCTTTTGCGACAGGCTTTGACGTTAAGGCCTGAATGTTCTTGATCAAAGGAGATACCGTATGACATGTACTGTCCTTCTCAGAAAGAAGAAATCGGTTAAAGGTCGTGTCCTACCTGTGGCTTGTATTTCGTTTTTAAAACTTCTATGAATTGCCATAAATTTGTATTATATCGTTTACAATAAATCGGAATAAAAAATACTATTTAAATAAATCAATTTTCAGAAAGCATTTACACAAAAACACAGAACTTGGTGCAGCTCGGGTGCAGCCTTTAAGGGTACTCTGTCAAAGACCAGGTGAATTTCTTTGCGTTAAAATGAGGATTCACCTGAGTGGGTCGACATAGAATCCGCTGAAAAATTCCATTTTGAAGAATCCTCAACAAAGCTACCAGCTTCTTCTATCCCAGTGATTGAGAGCATCGAATCTTGGATCGCAGATGGAATAGCTTTTACAGATGATATTAATTATTGATTTTTTTCCAATTGTTCCTTTAATGTATCTAGTCATGCTAGTCACTAATACTAGTGAAAATTGTCAGAGCTAGTCAAAATATATAATTATTCGAATGAATTAATTTCATATGTCACGTTACTTTATGGGGGGGGGGGGGGGGGTTGAAAAGCACTACGAAAAGTAACGCAGGGGCAGGGGGGGTAAAAAAAACCGGAAAATCAGTAACGTAGTTTATGGACGACCCCTTATGAGGTTGTGTTTTTGGAGTGCTTCTCTACAAGTAGCGGTTTCTTCGATACATTTTGGCTGTCACACTGTGTAATTGCAGTAATTTTTTATAACAATTTTCATGTTTCTGTTTTTGTATAGTTTTTGTTTGTTTCCAAAGATGTTGAGTTTTAATAGGTTGGGCTTGAAATCCCCAAAAACAAAATCCTCAAAACAAAATCCCCAAATTCAAAACACTCAAACACAAAATCTACAAATTCAAAAATTCCCAAATTCGAAATTCCCAAACAGAAAATCCCATGGTTTGGACCTTATTGACCTTCAAATTGATTTTAGTGTTCAACAAATGTTTTTCTATTCCAGAAAATGAAGGACATATATAACAAAAATCAAATAAGAGATATTGAACATACATAATTTTATAAACCGAAGAACAAGTAACAAATTTAAGTGAAATAGTTTGGGAAATGGATTGTAAATAATCAAGTTTCTTTAATTTAATAAGATTTTTAACTACATATTTTTCTAATATTTTTACGACATTTTAAATTTTTTTTCTTCGTGGATATGTCTTCTCCAGACTGCAACTTTTCCAAGTTGGTTTTTATTAAAATCATTTCCGTCATTTCCAACAACAACTTTCAGTTTTCGATGCCAGGCCTCGATGGAGTTTTGAGTGCGCGGAGAGTTTTCTTTAAAGGAGTCTGCTGCTACACTCTGAAATTCGGGATCGAGTCTAGGATTGTTTGATCCGGCTATTCCAGTTAAGTAGTTTTTTAAGCCAAACACTTACCTTTTTAAAATCGTTGTCCTGAGTGCGGGCAATCAACTTTTTGTAGTGGAGTAAGACATCTTCAGGAGGAACAAATGCCAAGCTTTTCAACATCCGAATCTACATACTAAAAATAGCGTCATATCCAAATTTTCTGGAGAGCCCTTCTTTTTGCACTCGTCTTCAAACAATCTGGCCGAAATGAAACAAACAGTCTTTATATTCGGCATCAGGAAAATATTCCATTGCTGCAGATGATATAGTTTTCTCAAAATCTGGATTTAAGTGAATATTTTGCGAAGCAGCCAAGAAAAACAATCGATGAAAGAATTCTTCGAATGCCTGCTTAGATTTTTTGCTCATAAGACAAAAAATAATAGGCACAAACTGACCATCGATTAAGCCTAGAATTGTAAAAAGCTGGCGGAAAATTATTGGAACAACATAAAACGTTCCATCCGTTACCCAGCACCGCGAACTCCCTAAAGCTTTTAACGAATATGATGTACCCAGTATTATATTTTTGTCGTCACCGAAAAGGAATTCACTTAGCACAAAAGGATCACCTTCTAAATATTTTAAATGTTCTGGGATATTTATGTCTTGTTAATTTTGCGGTTCACTATGTCATAGATTTTGCGATTTCGGGAAACTTTTAGTTTTTGTGCTCGCTTAGAAGGAAGTACACCCGGCTTTCTGGCTCGCCCGGCTTTCACAACAACTTCCGTTATTATATGCGATGGTTGAAGTCCTGAAGACCTGGCCATTTCCTTTAAATTAGAACTCGCTTTGGGGATCATTGTTGTGTTCCGTAGGCACTCTTTTAATTTGGTGCTTTTGATCATTTTTCTGTTATAACAACACTTTTACATAACAACGGCTTCCTTTTTAATGGCTAATTCAATTTTATTTCATGTTCAAGAAAAAATTTTCACTGTACAGACTTTTCATTGCCTACTTCTATTTGATTTATAAATTTGGTGGTTATGAACTTATCAAGTAATAAATTTGAGCTAATTATTTTTAATATCATTTTATTTGCTTTAAAAATGATATTAATGGAAACAAAAAGGCATTATAACTCAAAGTCGAAACTTCTGGATATAATTGTTCATTTTATAGGAGGCCTTCGGCCGCTGGTTAGGGCGTACAACCCTCAGTAGTCCAACACCGGCTTCGCTGACTACAGTACTTCTTGATATAATTCTCTTTGTACTTAGGGATTACAACCCTCAGTAAGTCCAGCACCAGCTTCGATGTCTACAGTACTTTTGGATATAATTATCTTTTTAGAAGTTTAGAGTTGTTGCTGTGTTGCAAGTACAACCGAAAGTTCGCGATTTTTTCCAAGTTGGGGATATTTGGGGATTTTTTAGGATTTTGTGTTTGGTGAGTTTGTGTTTGGGGAATAATGCTTTTGGGGTTGGGTACGAAATTCCAACAAAAAAACCCCAAAACAAAATTTCCAAATACCGAATCCCTAAAAACAAAATCCCCAAACTCAAAATTCCCAAAAGAAAATCCCCAAACACAAAATCCCCAAATTTTGTTAAATATGTACGGATTAGGTTAAATATCGCAGCGATTTGGGGGTTTTTGTTACTACTTACTTACTTAGTTGGCGCTACAACCGCGTGTCGGTCTTGGCCTCATCTAAGAATTTGCGCCAGCCATTTCTGTCTTTCGCTTGCTGGCGCCAGTTGGAAATTTCAAGCTTCGTCAGGTTGTCCTTTACTTGGTCTTTCCAACGAAGATGCGGTCGTCCTCTTCTGCGTTGACCGCCGCTGGGTACCGAATCGAATGTTTTATTCACTGGAGCATCGTCTTTCATGCGCTGAACATGACCAAGCCAGCGAAGCCGCTCGATTTTAATGCACTTGACTATGTCGATGTCAGCGTACAGCTCATACAGTTCATCATTCCACCGTATTCGGTACTCGCCATTGACGCAGATTGGTCCGTAGATCTTACGAAGAATCTTTCTCTCGGATGCTCCTGCATGTTGCGATGCATAAAGTAGGACGGGCATGATGAGCGATTTATAGAGCGTGATTTTCGTTCGTCGAGAGAGGGCTCTGCTTCTCAATTGCCTACTGAGCCCAAAGTAACACCTGTTGGCAAGAGTTATTCTTCGTTTGATCTCAATGCTGATGTCGTTGGTTGAGTTTATGCTGGATCCCAGATAAACGAAGACCTTCACAACCTCTAAGGAGGTATTGTCAACTGTAACGTGGGTTCCAAGACTCTAGGACTTTCAAGTTAAGACATCAACCAACACATCCTTATCCAAAATTTTTCCTTAACATGCTAGTTTTGGGTGATTTTTGAGTTCTTCTAAAAAGCATATCTGGTGATGCGTTTTTTTTTTGCAAGGGGTGTATATTAAAAATTACGCTTTACAATTAATTATTAGAAGCTCGGTCAAAGTTCCTGTAAGAGTTGAAATGGCCAATTCGGTTTTATTTTATAAATTAAAGTTACTCAGAAGCTAACTATTAAAGTAAAAACATGCGTATTTTTTTGCTTAGTCGGAGTCTATAATTATGTTGGTTGTTGATCTGCTACTGTTATTGTTGTGCTACTTACCTTATTTTAAAAGTCCATCAAGTGCAGAAATATATATTAATATCAAGGAGTTTAAAAATAAAGTTTGAATTTAAGTTAAAACTTATCCAAAAACTTAAAGTAAAATTTTATAACGACTTTATTTTTATAGAAAACTAGCTGATATATGTTATTCCAGAGTAGTTTATATAAATATTTTAGAATACACGATCGATTAAAAGTTTTTTAAATTCTGTAATAATAAAAAACATGTTGAATTTTAAGTTTGAGCTACCATTAGAAAGGTAATTGAACGGACTTTAATAAAAAAATATTTTTGGGAAATTTTGGCGGTTCCATCCCTTGCGGTGAGCTAATTGGATTCGAAGAAGGGGTACGAAAAATATATTTTAAAAATTTAATATAATTTTTATATTTACTTAATCTTAAAGCTAGCAAAATTACTTTTTTAACAATAAAAAAATTATGGTGGGACTCAATGGGTTTTTGAGATATGGTCATTTTAACATCTAAACAAAAATTTATATTTAAAAAAAATATTGTACTTTTGAACAAAAAAAAATTTGAATGAAATGTATTTAAAAACCGCGGAGATATTTTTTTATCGAAAGTCAAAACTTTGATTTTCATATAATGTTTTTCTCATTATTAGGTATCGATGTTTTATGAAAAAGTTTTTGTACTTAAAATCATTGTACTAAAATATATATCGAGCCAGCGAAATGTGTGAGGTTAAATTTGAAAAAACAAGTGGTAGACATCATTCAGCTTTTCACCGCAAGGTGTATAGTTAGTACACACAGTACTTACTAATGCGGCGCCATCTCTCTGTGAATTTAAAACACAGATATAAACCAATGAAATTTTGCTAAGTGCTAAATAGATGCGCATATGTTTTGTTCTATCGCCATCTAGCTGGAACTGAGTACATGAAAATATTTACTTTTACAGCATTCTATTCACGGTCATCTTTTCGATGAAATGGTGATATAAATACAAAAACTAAAGTACCATTGATAAAGAACTGCGTGACACAGCTGACAAAGTAGTGAGAAGAAATGGAGCCATCACAACAAAATAATTAATAAAATTAAACGAAAATATTTATATAAACCAAAATGTGTGTTATTACTAGTGTCCGACCGAAACGTGAACTTTGGCCGAAACCGAAACCGAATATTAGGCCATTTTATAATATTCGGCCGAAACCAAAACTGGTTATTAATATGAAAATTTAAGTTTTTACAAATGATTTTTTTTTATTAAAAGGAAGCAAAAGTACTACTATGTAGTACAAAAAAAGAATTATTTGAATATTGAAGTTTATACTAATTAATTAAAGTTTACTGTAATAATAAATGAGATCATTTCTTACTTAATTTTATATTACACACTACTATACACACTCAAAATAGTATGCACCTACAATGTAAATTTTTTAGAATTACAAAACAAAGTATTTCTGTTTTTTTAAAGGTTTAGAATTATAAAAATAGAAATATTTATTTAATTTTCTCTTACTTTATTCCACACACACAGAATTCGTTCGGAAGTTTAATTATCAATTTTTGGCTTCAGTACCTATAAAACTTTAATATTATTTGCAATAGAGATGATAAAATCAAAAGTGATAGTATCGAAAGCATATAATTAACCAAAATGTTTTGCGTTAACACTATTAATCAAATTATAGACGAATTCATAATTTTTGTTTTGTAAAATGCGTTGTAAATATTTTTATTAAACCAAACTTATATATTTGAATAAAATGACTGATGCAAGAAATTTTGGTGTAATTCAAGAATAGCGACAACTCTCTTTTTTAATATTTTGTGTTGAATTATACGGATTTTAACCTCCAAAATCCAAATCCAAATTTCAGGCCGCTGGCAATTGGTTTAGAAGTTAAAGGCCTCCAAAGTTGCAAAAATGGCCTATAAATCTTGCTGTTTTTTTTAGTGTTCCGCATTATGGGTATCAAAAGAAAGGTAATGCGAGTGCCTATTCAACGAGTTATCAAACATGAAAATCCATTTGTAACTTTTTAAGATATACCTACTATTATATTACTTTTTTTGTCTACTTTTACACAAGCACTACAATAAAAAGGTTTATATCTTTAAAATTTATGCATGTATTTTCATATTTAAATAGGTACCTTGTTGAATAGGTACTTAAATTACCTTTCTTATGATACCCATGAAGTGTAGTTTTGTTGAAAAATTTAAAAAATAGCAAGATATGTAGGCCATTTTTTCCAACTTCAGAGGCCTGTAACTTTTAAACCAATTGCGAGCGGCCTGCAATTTTTCATATTTGGAGTTAGGAGGCCAAAATCCACATAATCTGCAAAAAAAAATAAAAATTAGAGTTGTCGCTGTTCTTGAAATATTCCGAAAGTTTCAGCTAGTTATTTTCGGCTAGTAAGTTTCGGCTATTCGGCCATATTGGGGCTCATTTTTGAAAAAAAACTGACGAAAAGGGTCGAAACTGGCCGTAACTGAAACCAATTATTGGGTCGGACACTAGTTATTACTCCAGATAAACAACTACAGCCTTAGAGAAAAATTATTTTCAAATTGGGAAAGGGGCTGAAGGGATAAAATATTTTTATACAAAAATTTTTTTTTAATATAGTCTGGTAAGAAAAAAAATTTTTTAGCAATAACTTTTGATTGGAAAGAGATGTTGGGGTAATTTTTTACATACATTTTTTCGAGACTTTTTTGTAAAAAACATAAAAGCAACATTTTGGAAAAAATGAATTTCGTGAAAAAAAAGAAAGGAAGGGACCTGTTGTTTTGATGAAAAAACCAGTAAAACAATTTTTGCACTAACCTGGAAGAGTTCTTGCAAATAAATGTTATGTCATATGAAAGGTAGCTAGATGTGCAATTTTTAATATATTTCATTTTTACAACAAAAACAATTTTTGAGTCATTTTTTGAGTAAAAAGTCAATATTTTGGAGCTTTTTTGACATAATCATACAACATATATACACTGACTTAACGGTACAGTTCAACCTATTTTTGTGATGTGATTTTATTGAACTTTTGAACAAAAAAATTTGAATGAAATATATTAATGGACAGCGGAGATATTTGCATCGAAAGACCAAACTTTGATTTTCATGTCGTTTTTTCTCATTCTTAGGAAACGATGTTTTATAAAAAGTGAATTATAGGTACTAAAAATAGTTGTAACAATTTAATATAGGATGCACTCAATATGTATACCAAGTTTGAGCGAAATCCGTTGAGCCGTTTAGATTTGTATAAAGGCCAAACAAACAAACAGAAAATGAGTTTTATTACTATAGATTTTAACCATCTACTCTATTTAACCCTTAATATTCTACTGGTACCGCTAGGAACCAACCACAAAAAATGATAACTTTGTTAGCAATTTGTTTTTAAATTTCCCGCTGGGTCTTTAAAAATGTTTATTGGTGTAGGCGCCACCATTTGAGAAGATCGCCACTTGCAGCCAACTTCATTTGACACGTGTCTGGTTAGTAGTGTAACACAACCTCGAGAAAAAGCACTTTTGTGAAATCGCGAACTTTACAAAAATTATTTTTGTGTTAAATTCGTTTAAATCGAAGCTGAAAAAAATATTTCCGTGATCGTTATAGTGTCTAAAAGGTATTGTGAACGTTTGAAGTGATTTAATTTTTATATTTTACTAGATTTTGTACCAATTTTTAGTTGGTTCTTTGCGGAACCGTCAGGCTCCGGGACTTCGAAATTATGCTTATATGAAGTTATACAGAATTGCTTATGTTGTGTTTTTTTTAGTTTATTAGGCAGAAATGGCGCGAAGAATTCGTGATTTTCGAACAGGTGAACAACTTTCCGAGTACGTCAATTCAATTGCGTGGTCGGAAAGCGAAGATGATGGTGATTTTTCTGCTGACGATATGGATGACCCAGATTTCGACTTTCAGCCTGCTTTTCGTAATGAAAATTTAGGATATGTACATGGAGACAGTGAAGTGTTGGAAGATATTCAAGACAATTCTGCAGTAGACGTGAGCGATGTCGAAATGGCTAATGCCGATTCAGGCAATTTAAGTATTGAAGCGAACACTGTATCAAATCAAGGTGATAATTTACAACAAAACCTATTTTTGGTCTGTATTGACATATATTTGTTATAGCTATTGTAGAAGACCCAGTTATTGTTGGTGATCGTTCCCGATGGCGAGAATATGCGACAATGTTTGAAGGCGTATCGATTGACAAAGAGTCTAATGTTTTTAAAAAACCATTGTGGCGAAAAACAAATCTTCAGTTGTATTCGAATTGTGTTAAATTTCAAGAAAATGATGACTTGACACCAGAAATATTAGCATTGAACTCACCGATTCAGTTTTTTTCTTTTTTCATGACGGATGATATTATTTCAAATATCGTCGAACAGAGCAACTTGTACGCGATGCAAAAAAACGTTGATAAACCACTGAATACCACGCCAGATGAGATTAAACGATTTATGGGAATAGATTACTATATGTCGGTTTTTAAGTACCCGAGCGTTCGATCGTATTCGGGTGAATATGGTTTTAAGCCTATTATAGATTGCATGACACGAAATCGTCATGAAAAAATTCGCCAATTCTTACACTTCAATAACAACGACACAATGCCGCGAAGTCATCGTGTGCAAGAGCCATCAACATCTGATCAACTGCCATCGCTGTCTGATCACCAGCCATCGACATCATCTAACGGTACACGCAAACGCAGACGTAATCGTGTGTCCGAAGCAGTTCAAACATATGGACCCATACCCCAGCACGATTTGGGGTATGATCGACTATACAAAATTCGTCCGATCATCACCGCACTGAACAAAAATTTTAAAAAAGTGCCGAAGAGAGCAAGATTGTGTGTTGACGAGCAAATCTGTGCTACGAAGATTAAGCACTATCTGAAATAGTACATGCCAGACAAACCTCATGCTTGGGGAGACAAATTGTTTCTTATGTGTGATGATTCCGGATTTTGCTATGCATTTGAAATTTATTCTGGCGACGACGACCATCGTAAAACGAGCCCAATTTGGGTGCGTCTGCGAATATTGTGGTACGATTGGCGCGTTCGATTCCTCGATTCGTAAATCACGTCATATATTTTGATAACTATTACACATCGATTCCGTTGATGGTGTATTTGCGGACACAAGGCATATATACGCTTGGAACGGTTCGACGCCCACGACTTCCGTCATGCAAATTACCGCAGAAATTTAACAATTGAGGTGATTGGGAAGAGTATGTTGGAACGTTTCATGGAATCGACGTCTCAACAGTGGCATGGAATGACAATAAGGTTGTTAATATGGCATCAACAATGGCCGGAGTGAAACCATATATTTCGCCAGATGGTCAAACTCCTGAAAATGCACCAACTATTGAGCGATATAACAAAAAGAAAAAGGTAATGGAAACCATTCCGTGTCCAGCCATTGTTCATGAATATAACAAATACATGGGCGGTGTTGATCTTCTGGATTCGTCACTAGGCTGCAGTCATATCCGCATAAAGTCTCGCAAGTGGAAAAACCGTTTGTTCTACCATATGTGTGATATAGCAATGATTAATGCCTGGATTTTATATAAGCGACATCATGCAGCAACTAATCAAACGGAACCGATGAAAACCTTGCATGAATTTGTGTGCGAAGTTGCCCATTGCTTGATAAAATCTGGAACTGAGATGCGAGTAGGAAAAGGGCGGCCAAGTAATGTTGAAGTTGAAATTGTTGCAAAACGTCATCGCCCAATGTCTGCTCCGCTGCCACCGCGTGATATTCGCCTGGATAACGTTGGGCATTTGCCAGAATTTATAAAGGATGGGAAGCCACGATGAAAACTTCCAAAATGTGCATCCCGTACAAAGGTCCGGTGCCAAAAATGTGGGATACATTTGTGCTTTTCAGCTGAAAAAAACTGCTTCGCTGAGTTTCATCAAAACTAATTGGCTTAATAACACTATTATATACATAAACAATTTTAAATTTCCTTTTCACTTTTTAATGTTTCTTAATAAAATTGGTTAATGCTTATAAAACAAAAAATTTCGGTACTATAAACTTTCTTTTATAATTTTTGATGCCCGGGAGCCTAGTGGTTCCGCAAAGAACCAACCAGGTATTCTTTATCTAGCTCAGGTAAATGTCAGCTATCAAAAAAATCGTAGAACAAATATTGTTTAGAATAACAACATTTATAACGTCAATTTTTTTCAGCTCAAAATAAAAAATCAGGCTATTAAGGATTAACCTCTCGAGATTCCATTTAAGGCGTAATTGGCGTAATTGAGTTACGATATTCTACAGAACATTTTTCATAATATATATAACTACGGTGACCAATCGTCCTCCTTTAGGGAAGACAGTCCTTTTTTTGTAGGTTCTGTTCTTTCTCAAAAAGTGTCTTCCTGACTGTTCTCCTTTTCGATATTTTAAAACTAATTTATTGATATTCCTTAAATTTAACAACTCAAATGACAATTGTCTGTTTTAAGAAATTAGTAACTGAAACTGATTGAAATAACTGAATGTTTATTTCAACTCTGATAAATTAACACAAGGTGAAACTCAACATGTTTAAATTGATAAAATATGGGTCGAAACATTTAACCATTTCGAAAATGAACACATTCCTTAAGAAATTAAGCTATTCGTTGTTGTTTTTGTGTTGTGCTGCACTGGAAGTAATGCAGCAGTTGAAAGAGTTTTTTCAATTGGTAATGATTTTTGACAAGTAATAAATCAAGAATTAATGGTAATACTCTTCTGCAACACTTACCGTCAAATTTAATATGAAGGCTATTTCTTTATCCAATACTTCCAATTTATTGTTAGAAAATTATGTTTTGATAAAAAATATTCATTCAAACGAAAAATGCTCTTTAAATAAAATTATTAAATGGTTTGTTAGCATAATTATTGTATTTTTGTCTGAATTAATAAATTGTTTCATTTATTTACGTTGTACTCTATTCTTAAACTTGTTCATTGGTTGCAAAAAAAAATTCACCTTAATAATAATATAGATTCGTGAGCAAAAGAATTTTGTCAAAACCCATTTCATATCCAACGCAATATTTTTTTTTATAAATTATTTCCTGCATTATTTTGGTCACTTTTAAGTTTCTACATCAATTTAAAAATTATTTCTATCTATGAATTAATTAACAGCTTTTTTATTCTATTTAAATATTTTAACTTCTTAAAATGTGCTTTTTAATCTCTCATAAATTCTGTGCTTTAAGCTCTCAAAGTAAATAATGATTTATATATCTTACTCCCTTTAAAGTTTTTCTGAATTGCTCATTAAGACTCATTGAGATTTTATCCACAAAAATAAACCAGCATTTTGTGTTTTTCATTAATATTAATAAAAAAGCCTGAAAATTCGAAAATGCCTCATTGATGAAACTCACACAATTAATGCAAATTAACAAATTGTTCAGCGCTTTGAAAAGCAAACTGATTGAATTTAAATTGTTTTAATTAAAATGAATGGCTATACTTTAATAAAAGAATTTATTAATAAATACAAAATTGTTTTTATGACACTAAGAAAAAGAAGAAAGGGGACAAAAAATCAACTCATAAATTGATTGTGTCGTAGAATTGATTGTGATTATTGTAGGCTTGATTGTTATAGTTCTATTTTGATGGTTAAGTGTTGTTGTTGTTGGTTGTTGTTGTTGGTGTTGTTGGTTCAGCTGAGTAGCTGAAGCGTAACGTGAAACACGCAAACCTAATTCCAACAAATGATAAAGTGGGTAGCAGAAAATCACAAGAAATTGAATAAAATTGATATGAAGAAAACAAGAGGAGGAAATCCCACACAAGACAAACTACTAAAGCAGGAAAGAAAATAAATTCCGTAAATCCAAATAAGAACTATTTTTGAGAGAAACACTTAAAATCAAATAAAAAACCACAGGCACGCATAGTAAATGAGAAAGAAATTAATTAGGCAAAATACACTTGACGAGCTACGGTAGAAATAGAGACGAATCGAATCAAGTAAGTCTCGAATCAAGCAATTAAAAGAAAAAATAATTATTTCACCCTTACTATAGCCGGCTAGATGGTTAAGATTGATGAGGGTTGCTCGAGCACTCACTCCAAGGTTTAGTAACAGTAGCAAAAGCCGCACAACAACAAAAACCAGCGTGAAACACGAACATCAACAATGCTGAGATTCGCGGTAGCTACACGTATCTACACTTAAAAGATACGCGATAGAGCTAATGTATTTGTTGTTTTTACTTTCACCCTATCACACGTGATGAGGATAACATTGAAATTGATGCCCAGCATGACTTCTTCAGTTTCTAATTAGATCTTCCTTTATTAGTGTTGTTAAGACGTATCTCATATGGAAAAGTATCTCAATTGTGCTAGGTGGAGCCATGTTAAGGCAGTGAAGCCCACTGCAGCATTCTTAGATGTCTGCCTGAATGTCTGTCTATCTGTCTGGCTATTTAGCTATCAACAGCATTTGTGTGTGTTTAAGCAATCTTTTCGTAGAAAATGATGAGAAGTGTTTTTTTTTATCTTAGCTGCATTGCATTTGCAGCAGTTTTCGGGTATCTGTGAAGCGCATTGATTTGCGTTTCTGTTACAGTTCCTGCTTATAATGCCTCATTAGTCATAATTTGCATTTTTTATTTCAATTTTTGCTGATTTCAATAATCACAGTGAGTCATAAGCTGTATCTACAACATCAGCAGTATTGATGATTGAATTATAGTAACATCATTCTGTGTCCTTGAGTATCTAAACAAACTGACATGAGGTCTCTTAAGAATCCCACACTCATTCTCCATCGTTATGTCTACAACTACTACTGGAACAGATTTCATTACTTTTTCTTACTAAAACTACTGTGATTTTCAGAATGCATTACTTTCTTCATGCAAAAGATGTTTTCGGTTTTTTTTTTTGTTTTTTCCCCCTTTTATTTACCATACATGTTTATTTTTTCTGCTTCGTCATACAGCATTTCATGTTTTCAAAATGCATTTTTAATGCTACGAATTCTTTCTTAATAACAAGAAAACAAAAAACAAAAAAATCATGCATTTTTACATGCATATTGTTAACAAAGAAGCAAGCAGTACTGATGCTAAAAAGGAAGAATCATAAATCTGATAGTTTTCTTGCATAATACTTAGAATGCAAATGTTGAAATGCTTGTCGCATTTATTTCGCTTAATGTGTGGAACGTGCTTAAAAGTGAAAAATATGCAACAAAAGCCAGATGTTGCCTAAAAACGTCGAAAAGCATAAATTAGTGAAACAATAATGTTTGGCATAATACGAGCTGCCCGTGTGGTATGCCAGCATCCGGAATGGTTACATTTTCGAAATAGCTTTGTAAGTCATCTTATAAATAAATAAACACATATTTGGAATAAACTCTGATGTTTATAAAAGATGATGTTGAAAAGTTGGCAGCTTTGACACTATATACTTGGTCGTTACTAAGGATCTACATTAAGAAAAAATTAACAAATTCAAGCTAAAATTATGACAAAACATGCTTGAAATAGCATCGAGCACGTTTCTGGGTTGTTTTAAGCAATTTAGCAATTTAGTGCTTACTGACCAAAAAGATTGTTATTTTATGACGTTTTTGGGTTGTTTTAAGCAATGTCGTGCTTTAACAAACTAAACAAAAATATTTTTATTCCCAGCAAAATTTTTGTTACAAATATGACATGCATTCTTAAGGACACTGCTTCCAGAAGACATTATTCTATAGATTCAATTGTGTTCTTCTAACAGCTCTATTCTGGCATCATCGTCACAACCAATTGATACTGAAAAATTGTGACAATTTTGATCTGGTCTCTATTGATCCGTATTCTGTCTACACCGAAAAAAAATGTGCGGAGTTAATCAAAGTTTTTCCATGAGTCAAAAAAGTTTTTGAGAAGTTAAAAACTTTTTGTCGCCGTTAAACTCAAAATGAATTGCATCAATATTTTTTTTGTCAATATAAAACTTTTGTGCTTGATACAACTCATTAATTTCAAAGCTTGGAGTAAATTAAAAGCAGTTTCAAATTAACTCTGCATCTTCTCCGAACATTTGTCCTTTAAACTCCATTAAAGCTTATTGCAACCATCTATGTAGAACGTATTTGTATTTTAAAGCTGAAACGGAGTTATTTTTAGCACGAAACAGTCTGCTCGAGTAAATATTTCCGTTTGTTCGTTTTACTTTGAATGAAGAGAAATTACTCAAATATTTTAACAAGCAAATCAAGTGTGCTGTAAGAATTAAATGTTGCATAATGATAAAAAAGGGCCGTTTTTACTTGATATAGAGGCTAAAATTTTTCGAGTCTCGTCACGAAAGTTTTTTTTAATCTCGTTACGAAAAATTGTGTACACAAGCAATGATATTTTTTTTTTGTGGGGACCCCTAGAATGGTGGCAGATAGAGTGTATGTTTGCTTAGAAAAAATGTTAAATTTTAAAAAAACATTAAGACCAGCTCATACATATGACCTCCCTTGGGGTCATCGATTTTTTGATATGAAATATAATAGACAATTTCTCTATTTTTTGTGTTTTTTGTATCGGGACCCCTAGAAGGGTGGTAGATAGAGTGTTGGTGTAGTAGAAGAAATATTCAATGAAAAAATCAGTAGCACCAGACATTAGACCCTCTAACGGTCATAGATTTTTTATATTATTTAAAATAAACATTGTTTCATTTTGTGTTTTTTGTATCGGGATCCCCAGAAGGGTGGCAGATAGAGAAAATGTGAGTTCAAAAGAAGTGTTAAGGGGGAAAATCAATAGGACCAGCTCATATATTGTTCCCCCTAGGGGTTATAGATATTTTGGTATGAATTATAAAAGCCATTTTTTTAATTTTTTGTTTTTTGTGCACACAGAAAAAAAATTTATTGTAAATCATTGTAAAATTGATTTTAAATTTTTTGAAAGGCACATGTTAAAAAATCTTTTGTTTTATAAAATTTCTGATAATACCAAACTTTGTCTGCAATTTTATAAGTCCCAGTTATTGCATCTGATTCTATAACGTCGTGGAAAAAAGGTAATTAATTTAAAGAGTAGTATTTGAAAGCGTTGATTTGTAAGACCGTTTATGAAAATCCATTTTCATATTTTATTAGAAATTCTGAGAATTTTAAGTAAGCTTTTTTACTGAGTGTTAAAGGGGGATTCACTCGACAGGTTATACTTCTTGCATATATATTAGATGGAAGGACGATGCTTTGTCGCGAATTTAAAATACCAAATTTTTTTCAAAGCACCACATTGTTAATGGGTTCGGAAATGGTGCATTGGTTTTAACGTTTCCCCGAATAAATTAATAAACAAAGAGTGATGATTCTGAATAAGTTATTGTAGAAGATCAATATTTTCTTAATCGAATTCTGGTCACATTACATGGTAATGTAAAGTAAGCACTTGTGTCTCAAACCAAACGGGTTATAATTTTAGTGCGTTCAAATTAAATCCATTCCATGTGTAGAGCTGATATTACTTTGGTATAAAAACAATAATTTTCAATATACTTCTTTGAAAAAAAAAATATTTATTCAATTCATTAATTTAAACCCATGAAACTTTTAACCCATGAAAATAAATTTACTAATACTATTTTTATTTTAGTATTTACTAATACTAATATATAAATAGGCGTAGAAAAACAGTTCGGTACCATTTACTCCCGTGTTTCTCAACCGATTTGGATAATTTATCTTTGAAATGAATAAAAGAAGGGAGAAGTAGTGCACCGAATAATTTTTGTGACCTTTGACCTGATATATGAGCATTCAAAACAGAATTTCTCAAATAAAAGCTAAGCTATAAGAGATGGAATAACACAGTGCAAGAGGAAAGTTTAGACGTTGCTGAGATGTACAATAAATATGTCAGACATTTTTCGCTATCTCTTACGGATACCCTACAATAAGCATTTTTATTGTAACATGTGTGAATATACATTGGGATTGTATAATTTCTTACAAACAGTAAATTTTTAAAAATTCTCGTTATTTTGAAATCAAAATTATGACGATATCTCGAAAACTGTAGCTTTTCTCAGTACAACGTATTTTTGTATGAAAAGTCATTGGTTGAGAAAAATAACGGTATACGAAAGCTTTTTTTTGGCAATATTTTTCACGGATAGTATTTTAAAAAATTTCCCGTTATTATGGCATCAAAATTATTGCTTCATCTCGAAAACTGTAGCTTTTATCAGTACAACGTATTTTTGTATGAAATGTCGTTGGTTAGCACTGAGTTGCAAACTGCAAATAGAAATAAACTCGTTTTTTAACCCTTTTCTCTGCTCATCTCAGAACGAAAGCAATTTCATATCACAGTGTCACAGTGAAAAGGTCGAATTTCGACCACTGGGCAACTGTAGTACTAATAACCATGTGAAAATACTAATAATCCATTAAATGAACTATATATAAATACTATTTAATATTATATATATATATTTTATATTAACATAGTATTTAAAAAAACATAGTACAGCGATGATTGCAAAACTTATAAAGCCTCTTCCCTTAAATTTATATCGACCTAAGCTTTTGTTGTAAATCCAATTTTGTTAGTTGTCTTTGCCTATGTTCAACTAGGATATTTTGCAATTAAAATCTTTTGCTTTGATAAATTAAGCTCTAATGCAATAAAGAAACATTGAGAATGAATTATTAAGCCTTTTGGTTTGTATTTAAAATACACTCTAAAATTTCACAACACTATTTTAAATTTCAGCATTTGCAGACTGGAATTAATGAATAAAAGATTATATTACTGACTAGCTGATATACCCGGTGTTACTCGAGAGTCATTTATATAAACATTTTAACATACACTTCTCGATTAAATGTTAATAAAATCTGGAATAGTTGTATTTTATTTGAAAGCTACCGTTAGAAAGGTAATTGAACGAACATTAATCCAAAAAAGTTTTGGAAAAGTTTTGTTGTTGGTGGTTCCATCTCTTGCTGTGAGCTAATTGAATTCAAAGAAGGTGTACGAAAAACATATTTTAAAAATTAAAAAGAATTTTTATATTTACTTAATCTTAAAGCAAGCACAATTACCTTTTCAACAAAATAAAAATTATGGTGGGAGTCAAGCGGAGTTATTGGCATTAAAAGTAAAAACTTTGATTTTCATATAATTTTTTTTTTATTATAAGTTATCAATGTTTTATGAAAATTCCTTGTACTAAAAATCATTGTACCTACTAAAATTTCTATTAGCTGCGTTTTTTCATTGGAGATCAGGATCATATAATCGCATTTGCAAGCAAAGCAAAAACAACAAAAATTCCAGCAAGTGAGCTGGACATTTAAATTGATCCAATTCTATGTTTTTAAGTGTTGATGACGCAGTACTGCATTATTTTACTTTTTAAAAGTTTGGTAGCAATAGCATTTTCGCAAAACTTATATCTGCTAGCATAAGAACATCAGATATTCTTCTGTAAGCAGAAAATAACGCCACCTGTCTGTAATCCCAAACGTGTGGGGTTAAATTTAAAGAAACTTTTGAAAAAACATTATTCAGCTATTCACCGCAAGGTGTATAGTTTGTACCCACAGTTCTTACAAATGTGGCGCCATCTATCTGTGAATTTAACGCAAACATCAAAACTAATGAAATAACTGTGCTGACCAGATGCGCATATGTTTTATTATATCGCCATATAGCTGAAACTGATTACATGAAAATATTAACCTTTACAGCATTCTTATTCACAGTCATTTTTTCGATAAAATTGTGATAAATATACAACATTTAAAGTACCATTGATAAAGAACTAAGTGACAACGGTGACATAATAGTGAGAAAAAATAGAGCCATCACAACAAAACAAATTTAACAGGAGGGGGGCGGGGGTGGGGAGGCAAAAATAAGTAGATCACTATAAAGAAGATTTTATTTAATCCAAAATGTTCGTAATTACTTAAGACACACAACTGCATTCTTAGAGATGAATGGGGACGTTCAAACTATATAGAGATTTTTAATACAAAACTAAATTTAATTAATAGTCTGGTATAAAAAAATAGACTTTTAGCCATAACTTTTGATTGGAAAGAGATATTGGGGTAATTTTTTCACATAGATTATTTTTGAGACTTGACTTTTTTGTAAAAAATATAAAAACAACATTTTGGAAAAAATAAATTTCGCAAAAAAAATAAAAGGTTGTTTTGATGGCAAAAACAGTAAAATAATATTTGCGCTAACCTGGAAGAATTTTTGCAAATAAATGCTATGTCATATGAAAGGTAATCAGATTTGCTATTTTTAATTGATTTCATTTTTACAACAACAACAATTTTTGACTCATTTTTTGAGTAAAAAGTCAATATTTTGGACCTTTTTTGACATAATCATAAAACATATATACACTGACTTAACGGTACAGTTCAACCTATTTTTGTGATTTTATTGATCTTTTCAACAAAAAAAAAAAAAAATGTGATGAAATATATTAATGAACAGCGGAGATATTTGCATCGAAAGACCAAACTTTGATTTTCATGTCGTTTTTTTCTCATTCTTAGGCAACGATGTTTTATGAAAAAGTCGTTGTACTGAAAATTTATCTAATTTTGAAGATATGTGAATGTTTTTGATGTCAAAATAACAGAAATTATTCAAAATTAAATACACAAAAATCTCCGATCTTAAAAAGTTTTATAATAACAAAATTACCGTTAGTTGAAAAATTTCAGAGGGGGCGTGGCAAAAACTAAGTATGTAACATTTTAAGTTGGGATGCACTTAATATGTATACCTAGTTTGAGCAAAATCCATTGAGCCGTTTAGATTTGTATAAAGGCCAAACAAACAAACAAACAGAAAATGAGTTTTATTACTATATGTAGATAGTCAGTTGTATGAAAAAATAGATTTTTAGCCATAACTTTTGATTGGAAAGAGATATTGGGGTAATTTTTTCACAGAAATTATTTTTGAGACTTGACTTTTTTGTAAAAAATATAAAAACAACATTTTGGAAAAAATAAATTTCGCGAAAAAAATCAAAGGTGGTACCCTTGTTGTTTTGATGACAAAAACAGTAAAATAATTTTTGCAAATATTGGGGGTTGGAATTAATTTTAAAGGCTTTTTTTCGGTTTTTGAGCATTTATTTAGAAACAACGGTACAATGTATATTATTCAAAGTATTGTCCATCGTTAGCTACAACATTTTCCCATCTTTCTGGCAGCATATGGATTCCGCGCCGGAAGAACGATTCGTCTTTTGAGGCAATCCACGAATCGACCCATTTTTTGGTATCCTCGTAAGAAGTGAAGCGCTGCTCAGCCAAGCCATGCGTCATTGATCTGAATAGGTGGTAGTCGGAAGGGGCTATGTCTGGGCTATAAGGCGGGTGGGGTAGCACATCCCAATTCAGCGCCTCCAACGTTTCCTTGACGGTTCTTGCAACATGTGGCCGTGCGTTGTCATGTTGAAAAACCACTTTGTCGTGTCTTTTGGCATATTCCGGCCGTTTAACCTTTAATGCTCGGCTCAATTGCATCAATTGTTGTTGGTTGCGTTCCCCAGTGATGGTTTCGTTAGGTTTTAGCAGCTCATAGTACACGACACCCTTCTGATCCCACCAAATACACAGCATAAGCTTGGCGCCATGAATATTCGGCTTGGCCCTCGATGTTGATGCATGGCCGGGTGGTCCCCACGATTTTTTTCGCTTAGGATTATCGTAATGGATCCACTTTTCATCGCCAGTGACAATACGATGCAAAAAACTCTTCCTTTTATGCCGTTGAAGCAGTTGTTCGCACATGCAAAATCGCCGTTCAATGTCTTTCGGCTTCAACTGGTACGGCACCCAATTTCCTTGCTTTTGAATCATTCCCATGGCCTTCAAGCGTTTGCCGACCGTTGATAAGTCGACTCCCAATGATTCTGACAATTCTTGAAGGGTTTGACACGGGTCTTCATCGAGCAAAGCCTCCAATTCCTCATCTTCAAACTTTTTCGGCTGGCCCGGACACTCTTTGTCTTCCGTATCAAAATCACCACTTTTAAACCGACGGAACCAGTACTCACAAGTAGAAATCGATGGAGCATAGTCCCCGTAAGCCTCAGCAAGCGTGCGTTGTGCTTCAACCGCTTTTTTCTTCAAATGGAAGCACAAAAGTAAACCTTCCCGCAAATTGCGTTTTGTTGGAACGAAAGTCGACATGTTCACAGAGAAAAAAAATATATGTTGTTTACACTTCAGTGGAATGACACATACTAAAAAATGAAGCTTAGACAATGTGCTTTGAAATGAATATAGTCACAGGTGTGCCCGATGCGATCTATTGATAGTTACGCCATCTCTTAGAAAACCTTTAAAACTAATTCCAACCCCCAATAAATGCTATGTCATATGAAAGGTAGCCAGATGTGCAATTTTTAATTGATTTCATTTTTACAACAACAACAATTTTTGAGTCATTTTTTGAGTAAAAAGTCAATATTTTGGACCTTTTTTTGACATAATCATACAACATATATACACTGACTAAACGGTACAGTTCAACTTATTTTTGTGAAGTGATTTTATTGAACTTTTGAACAAAAAAAATTTGAATGAAATATATTAATGGACAGCGGAGAAATATATATATTAATTTTGTATATATTAATACAAAAAAATCTCCGATACTAAAAAGTTTTATAATAACAAAATTACCATTTGTTGAAAAATTTCAGAGGGGGCGTGGCAAAAACTAAGTATGTAACATTTTAAGTTGGGATGCACTTAATATGTATACCTAGTTTGAGCAAAATCCATTGAGCCGTTTAGATTTGTATAAAGGCCAAACAAACAAACAAACAAACAGAAAATGAGTTTTATTACTATAGATATTTGCACAGTATAATTCGCTTAGCTGCCTATTCGCTTAAGAGATTATATATGTTTGCAGCACAAAATCAATGTTCTGCTGCATTTTTTAGCGTTATTGTAAGAAAATGTCATTTTTAGCTACCTCCCGCTTAAGGGCACATTTGCTTTAACATCATTAGATTCTTGGTCATTTATATTAATTTTTAATGTAATGTAATGTAATGTTAATGTATTTTCGTAAAAACTTAATTGACACAAAAACCTACCTGGACTCATTGTAAGAATATTATATTTTCAATGTTCGCTTACATAGACATAGTTCCTAATATAATATTACTTCAAATTTACAATAAGAGCTTATCTTGAATTCAAAAACCGAAATTAGAATTTAAAACTTACAAAAAACATTTATCTCGCTTTTGTTTATTATAAAAATTATATCATATTTACAAAAAATGTAAAAAAAAATTGGAATAACGACTTAAGTACATGCAAATTATTTTGACCAAATCTTTAAACACATATTCATGCTCTTATGTTAACTGAGGTGTTTATTGCTTATGTGATATGTGTTCAATCACGCATAAGCAAATATGTTTTTGCATATAACTTTTGTTTACAAAATAGAACAGAGGGCGGATTCTGAAAAACGCTAAAGCTAAATCTCCACCGCTAAAGCTAAATTTATAGTTTTTAGCGATATTGCTATTCTGAAAAACTCCATCGCTTATTTTTATGCTAAAAATTTAGAGACTGAACGAGCTTTTAACGAAGAATAAAATTAAAGCTGTCATAGCTTAATTTTTAGCGATTGCTGCGATTCTTAACTTTTTTTTAGCGATTTACAGAAACTCTAATTTTATTTTTAGCTATAATTTTAGAGTCCAATATTTTGTTGCCGCTAAGTTAAAAATTAAGAGATTTTTCAATTAAAATCGTAAATTTTGATATATATATATTAAGAAAAATTAATGCTTTGTCTCTTTTGAAAGTTTTCAAAGAAAAACATTTCACCAAAGCACTTTTCCGAAAACTTGCTGTTTGTATTTATCAGTTGTATTAATATTAGGGGTATTCACGTTTCAGTGCACTTGCTTGTGCAGTTGAGGACTTGTGCAGTTATGCAGTTAGGTTTTCGTGAACAAATCACTAACACTTTTTCCAAGCTGTCAAATTTTTCAATGCACACAAGTGCACAAATGCTCAAATCTTCAAGTTTTAGGCTGCAGTAGAAAAGCACTTGTGCAGATTTTTTATTTTGATATTGTAAAGTGCAGAAGTCCTCAACTGCACTGACGAGTACACTGAATCGTGAATACCCCTATTGTTATCATATGACATGATTTTAGAAAAAGGTTTCATCTCTTAAAACTTAAAAAAAAATTTATTAAATTAATTAGTAGTTTACAAACAAGCTTTAATTGTTGTGACACACTCTTAAGTGATAATTCTGTATCACGAAGAAGCACACCAACGATAAGAAAGACACTTGAAGCAATACAATTCTGTATGGAAGAAAGTATTGCTTCTCGTGTTTTTCTTATCATTGGTGTGCTTCTTCGTTACACAGATTAAAGCAGTTTGAATGCAATTTGGTCATTAATTGACAAGAAATTTTGGACCTAATTTTTAATATGTAAAATGTACTATAAGTGCAAAATTTTGAAGAATTGAATAAAACCTTAGCCTCCAATAAGCCACGACTGTTTTGGTATTTAAAGTTGAACCAGTGAAAACAAATTTTTACTAGTTTTTACATAGTTTTATTCTATGACAATACGAGAATGTTTAATGAAAAATCATAAAGTACTCGTGTAAACATACTAAAAAAATTAATTACAAATTTTTAAGTATATTAACTTAAGTTTATTTAAAATTTTTTCAAATAACTAAAAGTTTTTATTTTGCACTTTTTATTTAGATATGCACCAATATCCATTGCCACCATTAGCACCAGTAAACTATTTTCAAAATAAGAAACAAGCTTATTTTAATTATTATATTAATTTAATTAAAATTCGAAAGAAACTTTAAAAAGTTTTTGAAAACTTTTCACTCGGATGATGCATTTTTGACAGTCGGAAAGAGAATTTTTGATATCAGTGAGGTGAGTTTTATTGTTAAAAATTCATGTAGCCTCGGGGACTAGTAGAAATATTGACAACTGGCACTAGAATTCTTGAGTGAAGCAAAAGGGTTGTGCTTTACCAAATTGTTAGTATCAGTGTTTTGCTGTGTATTTTTTCTGGAAAAAGTAGTTTTATTTATGTTTCCGTATAAAAAAAAGGATTGTGATTTGCTTTTAATATTTAGAAAATATTTGTTATTAGGCTAAAAATACAAGCTTGAGGAGCAATTAAAAAGCATGGAGTCACTGCAGTCGTCTTTAATTTATTTAAGTGTCAATAAAAATTACTACAATTTTTTTTGAAGATTTTTAAAAACTAGGCTAGTCTTAGGAGCTAAAGGGTTTAAAATAAATATTTATGTTAAATTTGGAAGTTCATTACTTCTGACATACGCAATGTCAGGTTTTTCTTTACTGCATTCAACTTGCAAAACTAATGCATTGAATATACTTTTTGAATATTTATAAATATGGCCGATAAAGAGTTAATACGTGTTCAAGGATGTTTTATGGTTAGTTGATTGATCGACTGAGCATAAGTCAATATTTTCTTTCGTATTACAATCGATTGAGCTCAAAATTTGGCAGTAAGTGTATATCGAGTATGGCAACCTTTAGGTATAGTGCAATTTTTATTTAGTGCAATAAAAGGTTAAGGATTTTTAGGTCCAATTCACAAGAAACCTTTAACACTGATACTTTTTTTACTTAAGTAAATTTTAATAGTGGAGTAAAATCTAAACACATAATTTAAAAACATGTTTTCAATTTATTCCATCTCTAAGCTAATTAGGTAAAATACATACAACAAAATAATAATGAATAAAAATTGTTATTTTTTACAAATTTTTAATGTTTTAAAGTTTTGGTTTTATAAGTTATTTTACTTAAAACAGTTAGATTCCTTGTAGTTCATAATATCATTTTGAATAAAAATATAAGTAGTAGAAACCGAGGCAGTCAAATGTTTCTTAAACTCGTTCATTCGCTGAGAAGACGTCAAAATTTCTGGATAACATTTCCATGTTACATTTGGCACAGCAAAAACTGACAATTTGAATACAACAGATACAAATTTTTTTTAACTCAACATTTTCTTTCCTATAGAACCAATAGTGAAAAGTTTCCAAATGGCACACAGCCATAACAAAATAATTTTTTTGACATAAGAATCGCTAAAACAGCGCTTCCTGTGGCGAGTAGTAAAAGCAACATTTTTAGCTAGGCGATTTGAAACTCAGAATCGCATTTTAGCGAAATCGCTATGGAATTAAACGAAGCATTTTTTTAGCATTTTAGCGATAGAGATTTAGCTTTAGCTAGGCGATTTTCAGAATCCGGCCTCAGATGTTCCGATTTCATCAAAACATTCAGTGAAGTCAAGGAAATATGATGACATGCTTAACTTAATTCTTTCTTAACTCGACTTAAGCGGTTATTGCTTGTGACCATAGCATTACAAACTTTCTTTTCTTTTATTTCCGAGTTTTCCTACAGTACTGCATTTTGAATCTATTATAAGAAAAAAAATCATAAGAATCTGAAATGCTGAACACATCACATGTCTGACGTCAAACAGATATAAATCTTCGCGTGTCGCGTTAAAACTTTGGAATTCTTTAAAATAAGACTAACGGCATTCTTTAAGCAACATGTAAAATATTCGGTTAAAAGTAACTTAACTGGGTTAATTAATGCTTGTTTTTTAGGCACACGAGTGAATGGAAAAACTTTAAATTAACAACATTAATTCGCTGGAAAGAAATTTAATTTCGAAAGCCAGCCATAAAGTATGATCGTGTAAGACTTGCCAAATTTGCACACTTTACGCCAAACACAGGCTGAAAGTTTGAAAGGCAATACAAGCAAATATAAGTTATATGAAGAGGCATAACCTTTATTATTTTATTACACCTAAAAAAAAAACATATAAAAACAGAACTATTTTGTAATTTTTTTAAGATTTTTATAGTGATAATATCGCAACAATAAGTGTTACAGTAAAGATAAATAAAATGCCAGACGAACGCAGCAGACAAACTCATAACTTTTAATCACATTCTATTGTTATCAGAGCAACAACGTTTTGTTGGCATTAAATAAGAATGTTCAATGTCTCTTTATCAAAAATATATTTGCTTCTAACAATCGCTAAACTAACAATATTTAGCAAACAATTAAAAATAATTTTGATTTTCGCTTTTTTTTTTCAATTATAATTAATTCTTTCATCTTTCAAATTTCGTTCATTCCACAAATGTTTGAAGATTGATTGTGGTTATTTTGTTGTTATTGTTGTTGCTGTTGTTGCTGTTGTTGCTGTTGTTGCTGTTGTTGCTGTTGTTGCTGTTTGTGGTAATTTTAGAAGTTTGCCCACTAGCATGCCGTAACGCAGAGATAGCATTGGCAGAGATATTCTGGATAGCTTGTATCCGTATCTTTTAAACATACGTTACACTCTCTCTCTCTCTCTCTCTCTTTCAGTCAAACACTAAAACAAACATTTAATTACACTAGGCGACAGAATGAAAGTAAATGTCTGTGTTTCGGTGCCATTATAAATTTATCTAATATATAAAATTCTTCTGTCACGGGGTGCGTAATCGAACTCCTCCGAAACGGCTCGACCGATTTTCATGAAATTTTGTATGTATATTTTGTAGGTATGAGAATAGGTCGTAAAGTATATTTCAACCTCCTACTAACAGTGGGCGTAGCACCTCCCATACAACCCAAATTTGCGATATCGAATATCTTTGGAGTTATAAGCCGCTTAGCCTCGGAATTCGGTATTCGACAATTTACACGTGCCGCTTCGCAGATAAAATTTTGTGAGAGTTGGACAAGGGGGCGTGGCACCTCCCATACAACCCAAATTTGCGATATCGAATAGCTTTGGAGTTATAGGCCGCACATCCTTGGAATTCGAAATTCGACCATAATTTACACGTGGCGTTTTACTGATAAAATTTTATGGGAGTTGGACAAAGGGGCGTGACACCTCTTATACAACCCAAATTTGCGATATCGAATAGCTTTTGAGTCAATCAAACAAAGCAAACAAAGCCTCGGAATTCAGCATTCGAACTCAATTTACACATGCAGTTTTACTGATAACTTTGTATGGCGTTGGAAAAGGGGGCGTGTCACCTCCCATGCAACCAAAATTTGAGAAATTCTACAGCTTTTGAGTTATAGGTCGCACAGCCATGGAATTGAGTATTCGACCACAATTTACATATACAGTTTCACTGATAACATTTTATTCGTGTTTGGCAACGGGGCCGCGGCAGCAACGCGCCGGGTTTAAGCTAGTTATATATAATAATATAAATTTAAAATGTTTATTATTACAAAAATAAAACATATTCAGCAACTCCATTTTAAACGTACCAAAAAAATAAAAATTTCGGAATGGCCATCTCTGATTTTTTTTGAAAATTTGATGAAGCATCACTGATAGGAATAAAAAACTTAATTTGGAAAAAAGATTATCGTGATTTTTGGCGGAGTAACAGGGAACACAAAATCGACAAAAACGTTGAAAATAGATTTTTAATAAAAATATTAAATAAATAAAAGCAAACAAATCAAATATTGATCACATTATGTCTGATTCAAATATAGAAGATAAAGTTAATACCTAAATTGATAAAATAAACCTAGCAGCGGGTGGATACAGTCTTAAAAAACGTTTTAAACCTAAAAATAACTGGTTTGATTCACAGTGTGAAAATGCATGTAAACGAATGCTTAGAAAACTTAACAGCCTTAAAAAATCGAATTCTCAAATAAACAGACAATCTTATATTGAAAGTAGAGCAAAATATTCAAAAATATGCCACGAGAAAAAAACTAGTTTACAAAAACAGTGAAAAACTTAATGCGGTGCGTAACACTAGCGAATGGTGGAAATTAGCGAACTCAGTAAAGTGTTTCTCGCCTAGGATTGGTAACAACCTTAAAATTATTGATTTTTACAACTTTTTCAAGTCACTTTTGTCACAGGTAGAATCTGATTGAACAATTTTATGGACGTCACCTAACATCATAGATCCGTTCCTTGATTCTCTTTTGAATTGCGTGAAATTTGAATAGAAAAAGATAGAAAAGCCCCAGGCCAAGATAGAATAAGCTATGAATTTTATAAATATGCGCCACAATGCTTTCTTAGTGAAGTTGTCCAACTTTTAAATGCAATTTTTCTTCGCCAAGACATACCAGCCTCTTTTCGCAGAGCTATAATTATACCATTGTTCAAAAACGGTAATGTTAATGTTGTATCAAATTACAGGGGACAAGACACACTGTACAAAATTTTCACAAGTATACTCCTCAACAGAATTAATAGTTGGTTTGACTGTCATAACATTCTAAATGAATATCAAGCAGGATTTCGAAAAAGCTATTCCACTGTCGACAACATATTTAATCTGAGTAGCATTAGCCATTTGAACTTTAAACTGAAAAAGAAAACATATGCCTTTTTTTGTTGATTTTTCTTCTGCGTTTGACATTATTCCAAGAAACTCATTATTTTATAAGTTATTCAATGCTGGTTTGTCATCTTAAGTGGTAAAAATATTGCAATTGTTATACGATGGTACAAAAAGTCAAATTTGGGATGGAAATTCTTTATCCGATAATTTTCCTGTTACACAGGGTGTTAAGCAGGGGTGCCTACTCAGTCATGTCCTATTCGCAATGTATTTGAATGACTTGTAAGATAATTTTCCCGGCGGTATACGTGTGGCTGGCACGGTTATTAAAGTGCTACTTTACGCTGACGATATCGTTCTCTTGGCCGACTGTTCAACAGTACTCCAAACTATGATCGATGCTTTGCACAACTATTGCATTCAATGGTGTCTAAAAATTTACCTCACGAAATCTAAAATTATAATACTTAAAACTTGTGCTAGAGTAAGCCGAAATTTGAAATGGTCTTATGGTGATGACGACATTGAAATAATGAATACAAATACTAAGGAGTTAATTTGAATTAAAATTTGCCGTTCAACAAGCACCTTGACGCTAAATTGGTATCGCCTAAAACCGCTATTAACGCATCGTGGCTAAGTTCACATCAACCTAAAATATTTCTACGAACAAGCTTAAAATTTTTAACACTGCAGCAAAATCGATTATGTTTTATGGCGCAGAAGTTTTTATGGCGCAAACAGTATGAGCAATTAGAGAAGTTACTACATTATTTCCTGAAAAAAATGCTATATTTACCTGCAAATACTCCTAATTATATGCTACACATAGAAACAGGTCTGGCTTCTCAATTTGAAGAAACGCTTAAATTACATTTCAGTTATGTGAGAAAAATTCTTAATTATCCTTTAAACAGGCTTCCACGAGTTCTTGCTGAAGAAATAATGTTACAAAACACTTTTTGGTTACCACAATGGTTCACTCTATGTAGTGATCTTGGTTTTAACATTGATTTTGAGAGTTGAAAGCCTGATTTGTCGTTACACTATGATCGTATACTACAAGCATTGAGATTAAAAGTGTGTGAGAAACACATTAGCAGAGCAAGAGACTCGCGATTTCATGATTTGTATCGTCACGTTCTATTCGATGTGCTCTCCTACTTTGTCGATTCAGATATACAGTGTGGTCACGAATTTAGCACACACTGTGTTAGTAACTCTAATTTGAAATTTTTTACATCTTAGCTTGAGAATTGTAATCAAATATTTTTTGTTGAGTATTGTTTATGAAGTTAACTCTATGTACCGTTAGTTGGTTTCTTAGTTATTCTTAAATTTTCTGACATGTTTCAAGTTGTATAAATCAATGTGGTTTAAATGCTGGACACGAATTTAGCACAGATGAGAATAACTGCTCCATATCGTATTTTATTTTCGATAATTAAACTTAACTAATAATATATACTAAATTTATTAAGTTTCTATTTGAGTTCTAACAAAAAATTGCAGAAAGATATGGCGAAAGGCTACTGATGTTCAAAGGCTCAGCGGCATTTGATTCAGCAAATGAAAAATGGTGGAAGCACAGTTTCAGAGATTGCTCTGCTTCTTAGATGTTCGTGAAAGTTATTATATAACGCATTAGAACATGTAGAGCAGTATTAGAGCATTAAAAATGTAAAATAGCGACCAAGAGCGCGAAGAACAATAGCAAGAGAGGGCCATATGATTTATAGAGCTTCACTTAGTGATCCTTTTAAGACCTCAAATAAAATTTAAAATGAAATTTCATCAAAATATGGCATAAATGTATCCTCAGAAGGTATAAGAAGACGCTTGAATGAAAACAATTTCCGTAGCTTTATAGCCCCACAAACACCACATGTGTCGCAAAAAAATATTAAATGCAGTCTTGCGTTTGCAAAAGAATATTTAAATAGTCAACAAATTTTTGGAAAAATGTGCTTTGGAGGGATAAATAAAGTTTTGCCGGTTCGCATCTGACAGCAAACAATATGTGTGGCGACTTCAAAACATGCAACACAATCCAAAGTACACGCTCAAGACGATTAAACAGGGTGGCTGAAATGTTATGGTATGGGCGGCGTTTTCTTGGCACGGAGTTTGTCCGATTGTTAAAATTTACCAAAAAATGGATCAGCACGCTTACACAAACGTACTTGTCAATACCATGATACCATTTCAAGAGGATAATTTTTCCACTTTAATGGCGTTTTAGTCAGGATAATGATCCAAAGCACAGTGCTCACATAGTTAGGAGTTGCTTGGAAGACAAACATATTGATACTTTGAAGTGGCCATCGCAATCATCGGACTTATTGACCCGATTGAAAATATGGAGGGATGTCGAGCAGCAAATACTAACAGTATAATCCAAAAATTTGCCAGATTTGTTTAGGGAAATCCAAAGGATTCGGTATAGTATTCCAAAGTACCGTTGTGAGGCTTTGGTCAAAAAATTACCAAGGATATGAGATGCAGTAATTAAGAATAAGGAATTTCCTACGAAATATTGAGTTTTATGCAATCAATTTTGATTATATTTTTCATCCTAGACATTTTTTCGCTCGTGTGCTAAATTCATGACCAAGTCGAAATGCTTATTTTTAATTTTTATTTGATTTTAAGTCCTATAGGAAAAAGTTTTGAAATAAAAAAATGTATATAAGAAATAAAGAAGACATAATATATACACTAAAAAAAAGTTAATTAAAAATTTACAACAAATAAATGGAAAATATAAGTATTCACTTTACTTTTTTAAGTGTGCTAAATTCGTGACCACCACTGTAGATGTAGAGATGATATGAGCTAAGTTTACGATTACAGTAACCGTAATTTCGACTTTTTCTAAATTACGATTTAGAAAAAGTTTAAATTACGATTGCTGCATTCGTAATCTAAGATCTTTCGTAGAAAGATTTGCAGCAATCCTAATTGTAAAATTTTTGAAATTGGCATTAAGATAATCCTAATCCTTGCCGCAATCACACATGTTATCCTTATCGCCCAACTCTGCTACCGAAACACAATTGTGTTGTTGCCTAGTGTTATTTGCTCTGAATATGTAACAGCAAAGATATAAACAAACAAAAAATATAGCAATCTTCAAACTTTGTTTGGTTTTTGCTCACTTCGCCGCTTTATATTTTTCTTGGTATTTTACACTCTCCCTTACTTCCCCGTATCTGTCACTTCCTGTCTCTCTCTCTCTCTCTCTCAGTCTTTCGCTCCATAATTTCTTTACGTTGAATTCCAGCGGCGGGCGTTTTGGTTTTTGCTCTGTTGGTATCTGAACGATAGTCAGCCGTATCTTATGGATCTCTTTCTTGACGTTTGTTAGTTTTTTGTCTGTTTTATACAACAAAAACAAAGAAGAATTTAATTTACGTTTGGCGCTGAGGCACGTCACAACATCAACCACACGTTCTGGTAACGTTTAATTCAATTGAATTCGGTTTTTGGTTTCGGTATAGGTGTCGCGGTACCGGTATCGGTAGCTGAATCTATGGTATTGGTGTTATTTGAGATCTCAATCAAAAAGTGATGGATGAAAAAAAAATGTAAACAAAAAATTCTCAAAACGAAAAATAGCAACTAGCTGCCAATCAATTATTTCCGAATTTTTTTTTTGCCTGCATTTTTGTCGTACGTGTTTTTGTGTTAAATTCCATGTTTTGCTGCAGTGTATTTCGGGCATATCTACACGCTATCGATTACCAAGAAACATCTGCATCCACTCTGGATGAGCCTCCCCTAAACATGTGTGTTGGATGTGGGTGGTGCTGGTGAATGTGCGCCTGGCTGCCTTGACTGCCTATATCTCTTGTTTGTTTTTGTTTATTTTGTTGCTGTTAACTGTTTCCAGCTTTGCGCGTGAAACAATCGGTAAAAAGTCTTTAATTTGCATTGGTGTCGACGTCGATGTCGGTCATTGATATCTGGTATTCATCGTGTATTTGTTTTTGTTTTTCATATCGTTACCTGCCGGCGTTTTCGTTCGCATTCACTTCGTTTTGCTTGCTCAAAGCATTTTATTTGTGTTGTTGAAATTTTCATAAAAATATACTAATTTTGTTATATGTAATTCTTAGAAACCATATCTTTTTGATGCCACAGGTTTTTACAATGAAATTAAAAAAAAATGTTCACTCTTAAATTCGTTGAAATTTAGTGAATACATGCTTGTTGCCGATTTGCATGAATGTTTTTTAAAAGATTTACAATAAATTAAAAAACATTTTTAAAAATACGTAAAACATATCTAAACGTATGTGTTATTTTCACAAAATTCGCAATAAATTCCAGATGATAAAGTTTTTAAATTCCATAAATTTTATTTTAAGACCAAGGAAAATCTTGTGTTGAAACTGATAAGTTCTAAATCAAAAAGCATTTTTTGTTAATGGATAATATTTGATGGAAAATATAAAAATTCATAAAGGTAAATAAATAAAAAGAAAATTTTTCCATTTTTTTTTTAGGTACTCTTTGAATTAGGGGTTTAATTGACTTTCTGTCCTTAAGAGGGTGCCATATTAAAGTTTATGTGACGTCACATCACATAAAACCGAATGACATAATTGTCAAATTATGATAAGTAATTTCGAAGTTAGGGGCTTATTAGACTTTCTGTCCTCTAGATGGCGCCATATTAAAGTCTATGTGACGTCACAAAACTTTTCTGCAGAGGATGATCAAAACGCTTCTAACGATACCTCAGTTGCTTATGTCACCAGGGGCGTACCGGGGCCATTTTGACTGAGGGGGTATAATGCATTTCGGCCGACTGAATACCCTTAAGTTCCGACTTTTTTTTAAATATAACATAGTTGAATTATGTAAAGTTACTCATCTGTACGATCAATATAAATAAATCTTAAGGGGTCTTTTTCATTTGAACGGCTAAGAAAAACACTTTGTAATTATTTTTACTAAAAAATTTTTTTTATGATGAAAAAAAACAACTTGTGTACATCAAAATATATATAATTAAGTATGTTTTAAATTTTTTTTATTGGTTTGGCTTTTTATCTGCTCTCTTAAGCTTTTCGCAATTAATCTTTGGTACCGTTGTAAGAAATTTTTAAACCACATAAGTAACACTTTTTAATCTTTCGATCTTTTTCAAGTGAAGAAGATCGATCAAAGGCAGTTTTCATTTCGTTGTCTCTATCAAAGAAAATAAAATAAAATTATTTCAACATTATCGAATCAGCATTTAAAAATTTATTTTCGTTTTTGTTTTAAAAATGCATAGTTTATAAGTGTTAAAAAATAAAGAGGGCTTTCAATTTCTTTTACATTTTTTCTTATAATTTCTTAAAGTAATTAAAAAAATAGTAAAATAAATAATACAAACTTAATTTTTAAGTATAACATATGATTTAAAAATATTAATTCTTTTTTTTTAAGGTAGCCCATTGCTGCGCAATATTATCTAAGTTAATGAGATCAACTATGTCCTTTTCCGATGAAAGTATTAATATGTCATTAAGACGTGGTTCTCAAATTATTTTTAACTAATTCTAATTTGCTGAACATTTTATCATTTCCTGAAACAGTAACAGGCACTGTGCACAGCAAACGCGACATTTTGTTAATTGCAGGAAGAAATTTTTTATTGCATTCTGAAAAATTGTACCCGATAGAGTTCCTACGCCTTCGCATAGATGATAGAATACTTCAAATTCCGCTTTCAATTGAAGTGAATCAAACAAACAATTTCTCGGTAACAATTTTATTGATTCTAGAATTCGCATTTGGGTCAAGTTAGTTGAAGATAGAATTGGATTAAAGAGTTTATTCAGAGGCTTTATTGTTTCTAAGCAACTGCTTAATTTATCTCGCATCAGTGAGTTTATCTTAACCAATACAAGTTTAATTTCTCTTCTATAACAACAGTTTATCGACAAATAAACCGCGTTGGCATTGTTATCATCCAAACGTTTTGGCGCAAAACGACGGTTATGGCGAATTGAGAATTCCTTTTCAGCATCAACATTAAATGATTTTAACAATGCAACAGCACGACTAATTAGGTTAACAGTACCTTAATCCGAATTTATTTTTTCTAATGATTTAAGGGTACAAAAAATAAATATAATAGCTTCAAAAATATTCAGATCAGCGGCTTCAAGAGATTCAGTCAGGAATATGAAACTCCTTGCACATTTTTCATAAAAACAAGACTCATAATAAAGTCCACAGAAATGAGTTGGTTTGATAGCGAATATGCAGCAATTCGGGTTCACTTGTCAATTTTTTTAGAGCTTTGGGAAATTTCATTTAAAACATCAACAATGACATAAAGCGATGCTTTTATAATAAATGGATTTTGAACGCAGATTTAAAAATGATGTTCTTTTTGCCATCATCTTGAGTTTAAAAGTTAAAACGGACCTCTTTTCAATAGTTTGACTAAATCCTTTAAATTCATTATTTATTTATTATAATTGTATTTAAATTAAAATGTTAAGTCTATAAAGTTAAAGATTTTACTCAGAGTTCTTGAGCTAAGAAAATTTTTTTAAATATGTTGGCCGATTTCGATCATTAAATTTTTTATTACAAATGTTGGGTATTTCTGAATAAAAATTTCAATCTCAGAAAGTTTTAAAAAAATGAATTGATTAGGTTTTAAAAGGGGGAATATGTGGGGCGACTGAGTAAACCTTTGTTCGTTTGCGCTTGTTTTGTTCCACTTATTTTTTCAACTTTTTGACAAGGTATTTGTATCAGGGACAATCAGGTTATCATTAAGCTATATCCAAAAATTTAAGCATTAATCATTATTTTATGATTTTCAAGTTTGTGCTCAGATATAAGAATAGTAATCTGATTTTATAATAATTGATAAACAAATGATTTTATAATCTCAAATAAAAATTATTAATACTTTTTTTGGTCAAACAAAAATATCATTTTCGGTTTTTATTTTTGGTCAAGGACACGGTTGCACAATTGAACTAAAAATGGTCCAATTTTCCATTTGGTTTTGCATTTCTATGCATTACTATTTCCCTACTTTTGTAACAAAATTTATACTACTTTTCTGAACTTTTTCTGCATTTTGTCACAAAGGAACACTGGATTCGTTTACAACAATTCATCTCTGATACGACTTAACATGAGTTGGCCGACTGAATTTGTTTAAGGTACGATTAAAAGTGAATTGGCCGACTGAAGATAGTTTTGGGTATGAATTAAAATGAAACAGCCAACTAAACTTGGTTTATGTTATGAAAATGGCAATAAAAGGTACGACTGGCTTTAATGCGTTCATAATTATTATTTATAAAAATCAATATTTTAAAAAGTTTTAGTAAAAAATAACAATTAGGCCGACTCTAAAAAAGTAAGGAGGGTAGTCTACCCCCCTAGTTACGCCACTGTATGTCAAAAACAAATTTTTTGGTTCATGGCTTTATGTCTTTTAGAGGGCGTTTCATTCAATTTAATGAACATCACATATCCTATATATAGTCGTCAAATTATGATAATTAGTTTCGAAGTGAAAGTGAAGCAGATGAACATACATACAGTTGCGGTCAAAATAATAGTAGCGCCCTTATATTCATACATGTTTGGATAAATAATACTAGTATACGAATTTCGGATCCGGTAAGTCCATTTTCATTCCTATATGTACTTTCAACACTCGTTCCAACTCCGTACTCAGTTTCCTCCTATATTGTAAAAATTTCAAGATACAAGGTGTTTTACGGTTTTGGTACGTGTTTAGTATTATTGATCTAGAATCTAAACTACTCACCATAAAATAAAAAATAATATAAAAATAATATTATTATATATAAAAATATAAAAATAAATATAAAAATAATATTTTTTATTTTAGAAAAAATATCAACCTTTCCATCAATATATCAACCACTTTCGTGTCATGTGCTGCAGCTGAGCTAAAATTTTGTGATTACTCAACGAAATATCAACAAATTTTGTATCTTTTGTTTTAGCGGAGCTGTAATCGTCCAAATTTAAAATGTCTTTTTTTCATGTAAAAATACACTTAATCAACAGTATTTTTTTTAAATTCTAACTTTGTAACAGCTCCGCTAAAGCAAAAGATAGAAAATTTGTAGATATTTTTTTGGATAATCTCAAAATTTTTTCTCCGCTACAGCACATGACACGAAAGCGATTGATATACTTATGAAAAATCTGATATTTTTTCTAGAATACAAAATATTATTTTTTATTTTATGGTGAGTAGTTTAGATTCTAGATCAATAATACTAAACACGTACCAAAACCGTAAAACACCTTGTATCTTGAAAGTTTTACAATATAAAAGGAAACTGAGTACGGAGTTGGAACGAGTGTTGAAAGTACATATTGGAATGAAAATGGACTTACCGGATCCGAAATTCGTATCTATTAGTGTTATTATTTATCCAAACATGTATGAATATAAGGGCGCTACTATTATTTTGACCGCAGCTGTACGTACATGCATTCATACGAGCATACACACAGGTCAAACTTCCTGTCACGTGCTATCTACGGCTGCATACTCGTGACAATGGCTTCGTCCGCGCGGAAGTAGATGGCATTCATGTCGTGAGTTGCTAACAAGCACCAAGTTGCTGAGTGGCATATTAGCGAGATGCACACGCACAGCAATCACCAAGCTATCATTTATAAGCTCGATGGTCGATCCATCATAAATACGGGTAGCAAAGCTTCCTACAGAGTCGAAACCTTAGATGAAAACATTTTTAAAATAATGACGGCCGTTATTCACCAATCTGGCACGCCAAATGATATTTCAAGGCAGTCCCTGATTCAAATAAGAAGAGCTTGCGATGCAGTGATGATATCGAGACGAACTAGCAAGCGCAAGCAAGACCCAGTCAGCAAGGACTGAGGAAATTTCTGAAGCACGCAGACAATGCCTCGAAGTAAGAAGAAGCTACTACTGTGCAAGAGGTTCATATAGCTTCATTGAGCTTTTAGAAACCTACCGAATGCTAAAGAACACCCCGAAAAAGCAATCCGTACGAGCAAGCACCAATACTTCCTACAGCTACGCACCGAAGCAGAATGTACCAACCCATGTGGTACCGCATTCACATTGGTTACGAAGAAGCTGAAGTCGTTCAGGCGATCAGCACCTACGGACCCGCAAGTGATAAGTGTAAAAGTTAGAACGCTCTTCCCACAGCAGTCAGTGATTCAGTCAGTTTGTTTTTAGTTTGCAATTTTTGAGTAAGGATATAGCGTTCGCAGATGATATGGCGTGTACGTTTTCAAGTGAGTCTTCTCTGAATCTAACCTGTGACGTTAATCTTGACTTAGTTCATCTGAGTCATTGGTTTTCTTCACATAAGTTGGTTTTAACTAACCAACTATCTAACTTTACCTTCCATTGTACAAACTGTAAAAATTTTTTAATTAGCAATGATATATGTAGTTCTTCTTTTCATGTTAAAACATACAACGATTCTTGCCATTCCTCCTCGAAATGTTTCTCTATTGAGTGCGTTAAAATTTTCAAATATCTTGGTTTAGTGGTTGACTGAAAATTACCTTGGATAGATCATACTGCCGCACTTAAGAGATAGCTGCTGGGTGCTATAAAGCAATTGTATTTTTTAGAATCTTTTTGCTCCTCAAAATTGCTTAAATGTATTTACCATGGTATTTTCCATTCTAAACTTCAGTATGGGATAGTTTGCAGGGAGAAACTTTCATTGTTTAGGGGAGGAACTCATGCTAATAAGATAAATCCACTACTTTTCGCTCAGAAACATGTTATTCGGATTATTTGTAACAGTAAACGTTTAGATAGTAGCTTTTCTTGGTTCAACAACTTGAATGTATTGCCAATTAAACACTTATACTATTTTAGAGTGCTAAAAGAATTTTTTATTAGATCTGGTTATTCATTAAACATATGCATTTCTAGCTATAATTTAAGTATGAATTATCACATTTTGTCACAGATCCTGCGCACAGACTTTTTAATAAGTTACCAATTAGTGTTCGTCGCATTTCTAGTAGTCCTTTGTTTCTCAAAGAGGTAAAATCATGGTTTTTTGACTTTGATTTCAATGTTATTGATTCAATAATCACAGTTTTATTATAATTTATGTTTTATTATTTCTATGTTTTATTTTCTAAAAGGTTATGTATAATGGCACTTTGTTTAAATTCAGATTTAGGTATTTCAATTCTTTGTATTAAATTTGTATTAAATTTATATATTTGTGACTTCACTTAACTTCACTACTTAAAAATGTTTAATTTTTGTTGTATGCTAGGCTTACTGCATTCGCCACTTGTTCATATTGAACAACAGAATGTATTATTTATTAAACAATTATGAAAAATTTTTTGTTAAAAAAACAAAGCTATGGATCATTTAAAAAAAACTTAAAAAGCGACAAGGTGACAAATCCTGATGGTAAGCAACCGTCTTGAAAATGCGATCCAAACCAGAGGAGGACTTTCCGTCCAACAGTTGGGGTTTCGAAAGGCCCAGTCAACCACTGACGCTATTAAGCTACACTCTAACCAAAATTTACGAGAATTAACTACAATAATTGCTGGCAACTGATTGCCTACATTTAATGTTGTCGTTAAATCCCATAGAGCAAAATTATAAATATTTATCGTTAAAAATGCGTGAATCCTCTCACCTACAATTATTTATTTCGCTCTCTTGTAAAAGCTCTCTTCTAAAATTATTTCTTCCAATCTTGTCTGCGCTTATAAAAAAAAGCTAGAAATGCGTCAAGTCTCTCAAGTAAGTTTTGAACATGGCAACAACAACAACTCTGTATAGAGTCAATAGCTCAGCAGAAGGCGCTACTCTTTCCTTCTTCAGTAGGCTTGAGTAATTAAGCTATGGCCAGTAGATTACTGTTTAAGTTGTATATAATTTGAGACTTGTTCGAATAAACTCTTTGAAATCATATGACGTTAAAGTAGGGGTGTTTATTTAAGACAAGTGTAAAATACCGCTGCTGGAGCGTTTTTAGGACTATCTGAGCGAGAATACGCTGATTTTCAGACAAAATTGAAAAAACTCGCTGCATAGCGTGGTTTTTTTACAAAATCGCCAATAAATGTCGTGAAATTTCACAACATTTATTGTAGAGATTTTTCAATCAGTTTTTAGAGTGTAGTTACGAGTACCGCGCAGTGTTGAACCCTTTAAAGAATACACTTTTCAGTTCAGTAGTTAATTTAAGACTGTTTATTTAATAATGATTTCTGTTGAACGAAAGGTAAGGAAAATATATAATCATGAATCACTAGTTCACTTCAAGCGCAACTTGAGATAGGTGACTAAACGCTGGTAACTCAAGTGCCTTGGAATGTTGTAAGTATGCTTAATCAGCTTGACAATTTGGTAATATCAAAATGTCAAGTGATGCATGTTTAGGTTATTGACTCGTTTAGGTTATTGACTGTATTTTCCCTACAGCAGAAGGCAGCTGAAGAAGTAAGGTGAACAAAGCAGTACAGTTTGTAGCAGTACGGATTATGACAGTCTTCAGGAACTTTGGAGTACCACGATAGCTCACAAAGATCGTATCAAACTACTTCAGTGAATGAGTCCTGCGCTACGACACAGAAAAAGGCACGAATACATACATTGTATCCGGTGGAGTACCACAGGGGTCGGTCCTGGGCCCTCTGCTATTGAACGTCATATAAAATGGGGTTCTTAGGTTTGAGGTACCAGCAGGCGTCAAGATTTTGGTTTTACGAATGACCTAGCAGTTGCGACGACGGCAAAACACTCTAAATAAGTTGAGGCCCTCAGTAGTGTAACACAAAATAGTAGGCTACACAAAAAAGCATTTAATCTATGTGAAGCTGGTATCGACTCTGACAACAATGACTATATACACGAGACCCTCACTATCGAAAACCGAAAACTACTACAAACGGCGATTACCTTTAAGCGCCAAAGAAGAATATTCAATGCATTTGCTCGTCGTGGTGTCATCTGCATCAAGCTTTTTAAAGATGCTAAATGTATCAAAATCTCCAACTACGATGAACTTCAACAAATTGTTTGTGCTAGTGAGAATGGAGAAGGTGTCTTCTAGTGCAGCTGCCTTATTTATATTTTCATTTATAATTGTTATATCTATATTGTGTCTTTCTCTTACAATTACTAACTTATTTACCTTACCTCTTTTTTATTTCCTTCTTCTTTTCTATTATTCGTTCACTTCTATGCTACTTGTTTACTTGCCTTGTCTTCTTAAATGAATTTTAATGTTAAAAACAATCATAAAACTGTGATAGAAGTTTTGTGTAGGCAGCATGAAGGTCTAAAAATCGTCCAATTTAATGCTAGGAGTCTAAATGATTTCAAGTTGGAGTGTCTTTGGACATGTCTTTATAGACTCATCTGTTGATATTATTTGCGTCTCGGAAACGTGGTTTCATGAAGATGTAAACGATTTCTATCTTGACTTGAAAAATTACAAGCTTTTCAGAAATGATAGAGTGGATAAAAAAGGTGGTGAAGTTGCAAATTGTTGTAAGAAACAGCTTAAAGTAAATGTTTTGGGTAAATCTAATAAATCGGAAGTAGAATTTTTTAATGTTGAGATTTCAGGCAATGGAAATAAAATATTTGTTTCTTGTGTCTACAGTCCAAATTGTAGTTGCAATTTGGATCCCTTATTTATGTCTTTGTATAGTTGTGCTGTTGACTATGAAAACTTTGTTTTAACTGGTGACTTTAATATAAGCCTAATAGCCAATAGCAATCTTGCCAGTAGCTTTGTAGAAAGAATATCTGAAGTTGGACTCACTGTAGTAAATACCCTCATGCCGACTAGGTTTGCAAACAACTCTCCTCCAAGCTTGCTAGACATTTTTATTATCTCCGACGCATGGCATCATCGGTTTTGCTTTTTGATCAAATATCTTTTTTATCCGATCACGATCTAATTTTTTGTACATTAAATATCAGAACTTCGACCGCTGGACCTGCAACTCTTTTTACGTATCGTGATTTTAAGTCTATTGATAATTACTCTTTGCCTCAGAATTTGGCTTTAATTAATTGGTCAGATAGCTGGTTTTTACAATCAGTGGATAAAAAGTTAAATTTTTTCATTGACATTATTAATAATCTTTTTAATATGCACGTTCCCTTGCGCACGCGTCACGTCACAAATAGTAGTTGTCCATGGTTCACGCGGTCTGTTAAAGCAGCTCTCAAAAACTGTAGCAAAACATATTGTAAATGGAAGCGCAACCCCACTACCTTGAACGGGAATGAGCACAAAAAAGCCAGGAATGATGCCATATCCGCTGTTCAAGGCGGCCCAAATCGGAATATTTTATGTCCAAACTTAATCCTCCAAGCAGTTGTGGGCAAACTTAAAAGGTATCGGTATACGCAGCAAAGACTCCGTAGCTTGCGATCTAGACCCCAATCAGTTGAATGACTATTTTTTCACTAATTCTGCATCAACTAAAACTCAACAAACTGATGATAATAATAATAGTTTTGATCCTGAGTCGAACGCATTTCGGTTTAATGCTGTAAGTGAATTAGATATAGCTAACTGTATAAAGAAAATAAATAAGAAATTATCTTATGAAATTTATTGCCAGGCAAAAAAAAACAACCCAAAATGAGGTAATTGCGTACATTTTGCAAAATAAGGCCATAAGTCTAATATAAGGAGGGAAATCTTTGCATACTGCTCCGCTGCTTATCAAGCAAAAGAAGTGGAACCGTTTGCAATAATTTAAATCTGTAATTGTATCAGAATATCAATATTTTTACTATAATGTTAAAAAAATGTAAGCGATAGACATTCTTTACTGCTTTTTTGGTATTTTTTTGTTTTGTGTTTTTGCTAATATTGCTATCAACAAATTTTTCGTAAAATCTGAATAAAATCGTCAATGAATTCACGAAGAACTTACTTTTCTTATTGAATAAAAAGACTTATCAACTGATTTATTTGAATTTCTTTTTTTCTATTTTTTTTTTTATGAAAGCATGTGATTTTTTTAATACAATATTCTGTTACTTTGGTTGGTTAACCTTCACCTGGCCTCGTGGGGTACGCACATACCCCCACGTTCTTTCTCTTTGTTTGGAATTTTTTCTAGTTTTCCGGATTTTTTACGAACGCTGAGCATTATTTTTGTCAACTTGGACTATTCTACAGTTTAAAAGGGTATCTTAAGATGATCTCTTAACTTTTTGTGACAAAATAATCAATATTTAAATTTTTTTTTTCTCCGCCTAAAAATTTTTTTTTAAGATAAGTTATATTAAATATAAGCTCCCGAAATAGGAAATCGTAATTTTTCAATAGATTTCAACAAAAAAATTTAATGAATTGGCGATTTTATTCTTTTTTCTATGTTTGTAATTTATTTGCATAGAATACCATGTGAACTTATGTTTTTTTAATGTTTTAGCTTATTTTAATAAAATTTCCTAAATAAAGAATATAATGAAAAATAAAACGGAACCAAATGAAAAAATGCAACAAAAAAGTTAGACTGATTATCGATTTGCGCCGTGGTACTTTCGCTTGTCGTTCATGTGTGGATGGTCCTGAATCGTCATCAGGTAATCCTCCATCGTCTTCTTCTTAATCTTCTTCACAACTTCTTTCGTGCTTATCAGGGTCATTTAATTTGATCAGGAATTGGTCAGATCTGCGATAAGGATTTCTTACCTGAGAATGTGAATAAGAAATGCACAGTGATCAGAGAAGTAAAAATAAAAATGAACACAAAAAGATATACATACAAAAAAAGACATACTGTGTATTTGTTATAGTTTTAATTGCTACTAATAAGAATAACAAACCTTAGTTTGATGCTTGTATTCAATTCAAAATATACATACCCAGTGTGCCAAACGGATCCGTTACGAATCCGTAACGAACTCACTTCTTCGTACATTTTGTTCGAAACGGATCCTTTTTCGTATGAAATTCCTCTCTCCGTTACGGACTTCAGTTACGAATCCGTTTCGGACTTCAGATACGAATCCGTTTCGGACTTCAGATACGAATCCATTTCGGACTTCACATACGAATCCGTTTCAGACTCTTTTTTTTAAATAATGCGAACTCGCAACGGACTCGTTTTTTAAAAATAGTTCTTATTCAAAAAGGGACAATAATGTTTATGTACGTTCAACATTTTTTTATTTTTTTGCTAATTCAGTTCTTACATTCTACATATTACATTTTAAAGAAGGAAATTTAAAATTATATCAATGTATAATAAAAATAAAAATAACAACAAAAATAAGTACACAAATGTATTTCGTATCCCTAATCTACTGAAAATAAAATAAGAAATTGTAAAACAAATTTAAGACTGTCTTTTATGTTAACGTTGTGGAAATTTTTTTAAAGGATTCGTAACGGGTTCGTAACGGGTTCGTCGAAACATAAGACTCCTCTCAAAAATACGAATTGCTTTTTTCATTTTTTCGGATCCGCCTCGGACTCAGAACGGACTTCAGGAACGAATCCGTAACGGACTTCAGTTACGAATCCGTTTCGGACTTCATATACGAATGCGTTTCAGACTCTTTTGGCGGATTCGTAACGGGTTCGTAACGGGTCCGTCGAAACATAAGAAAGCGCAGTGCGTACTGACGGACTCGTAACGGGTTCGTAACGGATCCGCATCCGTTTTTATGCACATTGGGTAATTATATCCAATGAAATAACAAACACATAGACAGAGTAGGAAAACAAAACAAGTTACATCAAAATTCAGAACATTCTACACAAAAATTCACTTCAAACAACTTAAAGTAATTTTTTCACATAAAACGAAACCATTTCGGGAAATACCACATAAACCAACATGCGCACACATACATAAGCAAGTTATTTAACTGACACATCAAGACGATTACACGTACACGCTTCCTTTTATTAGACAACTAAAATCTCTACGCGAGCTGATGTCAACAAACGGATGCAAAGAAGCTAATTCAACACAACGTCATTAAAAGGAAAAAAAAAACTTTGGCAGTTGGCGGCACCTGCTGTCAAATCACCCTTTATAAAATAAAACCAAAAACAATGAAAGAAATCCAACATTGTGGCAACGCAGTTACCCAGTTAACAACTGTAAACAAAATTTATTTTTACAACGGTTTTCTACGACACAATAAAAATAACAACAATCATAAAGCGCTATGATTGAAAATCATTTCCGTTAAACGGAAATTCACAAAGAATCACAGGGGCCTTTACAGCGCTAAGCAAAATATGGCTAAGAAGGGTAAAAAATACTCAAAAAAGATTTAAGTGCGTTTTCAAAGAGCCAACTTGGGGAGAATAAGTAAAATCGTATAAATATTATATACACACGTATGTATGTGTACGTAGCTGTACGTATATCAATGTGTGTTAAGTTTGTAGTTGTTTGCGGATTTGATTTAGATACATTTTTTGTGATAAACAAATAAATTTGCTTTAATTTGATGTGTGCTTTGATAAACAAATTGCTCTATTAAAGCTTTGAAATGCTAAACTGAGGTCATATAATATTGTTTTTGCTAGGTGCTACCAATAAAAAATTACAATAAGTTGGCAATAAAGGTGTTATGCAGCATGCATTTTATGACCTTTCCGTTATTTGAGTCTTTTACGATACCAACAACAGGCGCACGCACCGTAAAATTTCTATTTGTTTGCAAATGTTTATGTTTTGAAAATAAAAATTGAATTGCATTATAAAAAACTGAATTATAGGTGTTGTTAATGAAAACATAAAAATAAAATACGATCTATTTTGCAGAAAAACAAAATGAACTGCAGTGGCACATGTACATTAGGGTGTCCCAAAAGAAGATTTTTTTCAAGCTTAATCTATGTTTGACAGCTTATGAGGTAAAGTATTTTTGAGACTTTTTCAGATTTGTAGGAAAAGGTTTATAGGTGGCAATATTAGGATTTTTCCTAAAAATCAGGATTTTCGGAGTTTTTTTCGAATTCCAAGCTTAAGTTAGTCAATAACAGGCATTTTATGAGTCTTTGAATCATCATTTTGAAAGACAACCATTTTGAACAAAAGCAGAAGTTCTGGCAATTTTTTTGGTCAGTTAGGTGTCATATATATTTAATTTTTTCGATTTTGAATCAGTTCTGTTTACAGCGTTTACTATCGAGCTGTTGATGGCGTTTACCCACAATTCTTTCTTCTAATGCCAATGCCGTCATTTTTGACTCCATCTATATTGACGTTATAGTTATGGATCAGATTCGGTTGAGTTATTGTGATATACTTATTTTCTATACAAACGTTTCTTTACTATCGGCGAGCTGGCTTTATGGGTACAACAGAATCATAGATAGTAACAATTGTCAGTTGGGCATTGTCGTTCCAGAGCACAAAGTTAAGATGATTCTTCTTATAGAAAATGTAATCCATAACAATAATTTTAGCGTAATAACCCAACGGGCCGAAATATCAGCAGCATCGCCCAGGAGCAAAACGTCAGCACTTTATTTTGTTGTTGTACAATGGAGCAATTAAAAAAGCTTGAAAACAAAAATGAACTGCTGACCCAAAGCTTTCCAAGAAAGGCCTTTTAAAGTAATTCAAAGTAAGCTAAATTGGAGTGCTTTTTCCTACGACACGCAATGTTAAAATTACAATGGTGTGTCATATTTCACACCATAAAAAATTACATAAGTTTGAAATTTTGACAACGGATTCGGATTCAGCGACCCATTTATAGCTAGTGTTCGCGCCAGCACCGAATTCTTAAAAATAAAAAAAATAAGGTGGCAGTCTTACTAAAAATATTTAATTTCAAAATTCTGACTTCAGATTCGAAATCAGCGACACCCTAACACTGTTAAATGATGTTTAAAATTCTTAAAATACATATTATTAGGTGGCAGCTCTATTATAAAAAATTACATAATTTTGAAATTTTGACAATGGATTCGGATTCAGCGACCCATTTTTAACTAGTGTTCGCGCCAGCACAGAATTCGTAAAAATAAAAAAATAAGATGGCAGCCCTATTAACCATATTGACTTTTAAAATTCTGACTTCAGATTCGAAATCAGCGACCCCCTAACACTGTTAAATTATGTTTAAAATTCTTAGAAATTCATATTATTAGGTGGCAACCCTTACATATAATTCATTCTTTACTTATTTGATTCATTTTGTTTTGAATCAATCACATATGAGTACTACTTTGGAAACTACTTATACTTATTCATACTATTTTTTGTGTATTATAAAGTGTGATTCACTTGGTTTTGAATAAATCACATATGAGTACTACTGTGGAAACTACTTATATTTATTCATACTCATTTTTGTGTAAGTGGGTCGTGATTCAAAAATGTGATTCACTTTTGTGGCTCATAATTAAATATTGTGATTCACTTTTTTTTTTTAATCGATAACCTATGAGCCCTACTTTGGAAACTACTTATACTTATTCATACTCATTTTTGAATAAGTGACTCATTGATTCAAAAATGTGATTCGTTGCAGATCTTTGAGTGTCTACTAGGGAGTCAAATCACGGAAACTTTTCTCGATCCCGTGGTTATCGGGATTAAAAATCTCAATCCCGGGACTAGTTCGGGTTTGAAAACTTTAAGAAGTAAATAATTCAAAACATTTTTAATACAATTTTTTATTATGTATTACTTGAAATGAACAAAAAACGTAAATTAAATCATTTATAAAGCAACAAAAATATAACACTTTAAGGGTATTCACAATTGCGTTGTTTTCAGTGCAGTTAAAAAACCCCCTGGTTTTAAAATACTACTCTTTACCGAGCGGTTTTTATATTTCTTGTTGTTTTACATGATTCGCGAGGGCGAATTAAAGAATACATTCTATGCGTAGGTTTTTCAAGATTTCTTAATTAAAATATTTGACACTATTTCGAAAAGTGTCCAATTTCGAAAGAAGTATCAAATTTTTCGAATAATGTCAAATTTCGTAAGTAATCAAAATAATGAATAATTGTCAAGTCACAGAAAATGTCAAACTTTGAAATAAATGTCAAATTGTCCAATTATTGCAAAAAGTTTCAAATTTCAAAAAGTATCAAATATCGAAAAAAGTGTAAATTTTGGATTAAGTGCCAAAATTCGAAAAATTGTCAAATTTCTGTCAAATTAAGTGTCAAATTTGGAAATGTACAAGTTTTGCAAAAAATGTCATATTAAATTTTGAATGGGAGCGGTCCGAATGCTTGAAGGTCAAAATCTTGAAACAACCAAAACCTTGAAACAAAACAATCTTGAAAAAAAAATCTTGAAAACGAAGTCTTGAAAAAAAATCTGGAAAACACAAAATATGCATAATTCTTGAAAAAAATCTTGAAATTTTAAGAAATGTTCTTTCGAATAAAATGTACATTTTCGAGAAAAAAACGGAAAATAATATATAACATTTTTGGGAGCGGTTCGAATGCTTGAAGGTCAAAATCTTGAAACAACCAAAATCTTGAAAAAAATAATCTTGAAAAAAAAAATCTTGAAACGAAAATCTTGAAAAAAAATTATTTAGAAAACACAAAATATGCAGAAATCTGGAAAAAAATATTAAATAAATCTTGAAATTTTGAGAAATGTTGTTATTTTGAATAAAATGTATAATTTCGATAAAAAAACGGAGAAGTGTCTAATTTCGAAAACAAAAATGTCAAGTTTTGGCCAAATTTTAAATTTTTTAAATGTTTATCATCCCACACTTAGCGTCATCCAGCCAAAGACGAGGACGTGGTGGTTTTTTGTCCATTTATGAACAGTTTTTTGCAAAATTTGTCACTTTTCGAAATTTGGCACTTATTCAAAATTAATTATGACATTTTTTACTAAACTTGTACATTTCGAAATTTGACATTTATTTCAAGATTTGACAATTTCTGTGTCTTGACGATTATTCATTATTTTTATTGTTTTCGAAATTTGACATTATTCGAAAAATTTGATCTTCTTTCGAAATGGGATTTTGAAATAGTGTCAAATTTCCAATTAAGAAATCTTGAAAAATCTACGCGCGCGAATTAAAGAATTCATTCTGTGCGTAGGTTTTTCAAGATTTTGAGTTTTAAGAACTTTTTTCAAGATTTTCGTTTCAAAATTTTTTTTTCAAGAATTTGTTTAAAGTTTTTTTTTTGCTTAAGATTTTGATTTCAAGATTTTTTTAAAGATTTTTAAATTCTATGAAAAGGACCCAACCTGTTTTCTATGTTTTTTTTTTCAAGATTTTCGTTTTAAATTTTTTTTCAAGATTTTTGTTTCAGGAATATTTTTTTTCAAGATTTTGGTTGTTTCAAGATTTTGACCTTCAAGCATTCGGACCGCTCCCATTTTGTATACCCCAAAGTTTAACAAACGTAATAGGGGTATATTAACGGGGTTTGGGATCGTTTCGCAGAATTTCAAAATCTTGAAAAAAATCTGGAAACAAAATCTTAAATAAAAGAAAAATTATGAAAAAAAATCTTGAAAAACTACACGCACGCGATTAAAAGAATTCTATGCGTAGGTTTTTCGAGAATTCTGTATTGAAAATTTTACACTGTTTCAAAAAGTGCAATATATTGAAAAAATGTGTAAAAATGTCATAATTCACAAAATGTGATATTAAAAAAAAAAAATAAAAAATTTTAATTAAGTGTCAAATTTTAAAATATATAAAATATTGCAAGAATTTTAAAAAGTTTCAAATTTCGAATAAGTGTCAAATTCAACAAATAAAGAAATGACTCTACTTTAGGGGTCCACACTTAATTTTTTTTTTATATGTTTATTAAATGTATTTGGACCTTCTTAACTCAAGTATGCAAAAATGCACGCTCGCAAGTAGCTCATGAGATAAAATTCGTGAGAAAATATCATACTTTTAGCAAAATTTGCCATTGTTGTTTTCGAAATTTGACACTATGTCCGGTTTTCTCTTGAAAATTTACAATTTATTAAAAAAAAACCTTTTTTAAATTTCCAAATTTTAGTTTTCAGTTTTCTAAATTTTTTTCCCCCAAGATTCTTGTTTCAATATTTTTTTTTAAGATTTTTTACAAGATTTTTTTTTTCCAAATTATTTTTTCAAGATTTTGATTGTTTCAAGATTTTGACATTCAAGCATTGGGCCCGATCCCATATTAACTTTGTCACTCCGTTTGTAACGTCGATAGTATAGAAAAGAATATATATTCTTGATCAGCATCACATCCTGAGTCGATTTAGCCATGTCCGTCTGTCTGTGATCACGATAACAGCCGTAGTTTAATAGCTATCGTAACGAGAATCATTATATAAGCTTTTTATTAAAAAATTTAGGTCAAGCTCGAAAATGAGCCAAAACGGATTAAAACCACGCCTACCTCCCATACAAATTTACTTAACCAAAAACGTAAAATTTCTTAAATTGGAGTATGAAATTTGGAAAAATCGGAGGAAAACCACGCTTACCTCCCATACAAAGTGAGATAACCAAAACGGTAAAATCTCTTTAAATTCCACTAAAATTTATCTAATGACTTCAAATTTGCACATAATCTTTAATTTTTAATATGCACTTTGTGTACGAAATTTGTAAAAGTCGAATAAAAATCACGTCTACCTCCCATACGAAATGATTTTACAAAAATGGTAAAATCTCTTTCAATTCCGCAAAAATTAATCTTTTGACATCAAATTTTTTGCGTAATCTTTAAGAACTAATATGTACTTTAAGTATGATATTTAGAAAAATCGAATTAAAACCACGTCTACCTCCCATACAAAGTGAGGTTACCAAAACGGTAAAATCTCTTTAAATCTCACAAAAATTAATATAGTCACTTCAAATTTCGCACTTATGAATTTTGTAAAAGTCGAATAAACGTATACCTCCCATACAAAATGAATTAACAAAATGGTAAAATCTCTATCAATTTCGCAAAACTTAATCTAATGACTTCAAATTTTGCACATAAGCTTGTTATGAAAGATTTGAATCGAGTTCGTTGTCGCTGTGCATTTCTATGTTATTATATCTAAGTTCGCTTATGATATTTTTAAAGAATCCAAATCCAACAAGGAGATCTTGAAATAGAAGAAATCCTCTAGCTACCTCGTGTGTATCTGTCTTGTTCCGGAGCTTCAGTTTCGAGGGTTCGATGATAAAAAGTAGCTAGAGATCTACGAACACTTGCACGCAATTCAAAAAGATAACAAAAAAATTTAAGTCAAAAATTAAATTTTAAATAAAATCAAACGTAGCCAGACAGACAGAACCATAGACAAACTTACAAGCGACTACCACATAAACCTGAACATAATACCAAACAAAACAGCGCGAACATTTTTACGGCCGTTCTATTCCCGCCCTCCATGACTTCCAGATGTAATTAGAACTCCCAATTAGCATGATAAAACCACTTAAATTCAAATCATTATTCGAAATTTTCCAATTTATTATAATTTTTATTCAAAACTAGAATAAACATATATTTATAACGATAGAAAGGATATACAAATTCATGGCAGAAATATTAAATCTTAAAATTATAAAGATTTTTTTATTTACAGTGAACCTAGTGCAAGTGTAAAAATATTAAAAGGTCTAATTAATAAGGAGTGCCATTTTGGTTTTTTTTTAAGTAAAATATTATAACCAGCGTAAGACTCTAGAAAAAAAATTTTTTTTTAAATATTTTACTTTTCTGATAAGAAATTTTTTACTTTTACCCCACTGTACGATTTCTGTATGCTGTGTATATTTCTATTAAATAATTTTTTTTCTCAAACAGCTGATCATTCTGTAAAGCTCATTGAACTCTCAAGTCTAGTATATAGTTCGTTTCCAACCTGTTCCAATTATAACTAAGTCTTAAAAACGTTGAGAGCCAAACTAATGTTAACACATGCTTAGGTATAACAACAAGAAAAATTTTTATTTGTACTCACTTATATATACAGGATCTCGCCGAAGCCCTTCCAACGATGCTCTGCTGCTACTTTATGGTAAAATTTAGTTTTGCGCTCTACCTAATTGTTGCTAAATAGTAATGATGATTCAAGTTAAATATTTCTATAAGTTGTTTGCTTTTCTCAGAATCTTTTCTCTCTCTCTCTCTTTTATTAATATCAATTTCCAACCTCCGTATTTGTTTCTTTTAATTAATTACTTTTTTCCACCATTACACTATATCTATCTCTGTCTTGATTTCTTGTTTCTTAACCCACTTTTACTAAAACCTTGCACTGCCGCTTTACATATATATGTATTCTTTTCTTTTGAACTAGATTAATTTTACGTATCTTAAAATATGAAATTTTAAGTTTGTTTCTTTTCTTTAACCCTTTTTTTTCTTCTGCACATATTCTAACCTTAAAATATAAAAATTTTTCTTTAATCGGTTTTTTTCTCACTACACGCGAACCTTCTGACATTTCTTTTACCTCCACGTGGTTTTAGTTTATGAATAACTTCTTTTTTTTCTATATACTCTCTTTGAAATTTTTACTTATATATATATATATATATATTTTTTTTTTAAGTTTTAGAATAACTTGTTCTTCTCCATTATCTTCTTAGAAATTAAATTTTAACATCCAGCTTCGATTTAACCCTTGTGAGCGACCACTTTCGGCCGCTCCACTAGCTGTGCTTTTTCCTCAATTATTTATGTCGTTTACAGGATTAATAAATACTTTTTATATGATTTTCTTTAATTTTTTTTTAGTATAATTGAAATCTCCAGATATTTTACTGTAGATCTCTGCTTTATATTGTTGCTTAAACTATCCAAAATGGTTCAGTAGATATTTGCTTCTTTTTAAAATCAATCTAAACCACTGAATGTCAATTAAACTGGAAAATTGAAAATTGGAATTTAAAATTCTAATTAATCTTACCAATGATGTAAAAATTACTAAAGCAAAATAGATAATTTTTGTAGTTCCTTTAACCAAAACGTCTTGTTTCAACTTCAGCTTGATTAGAAAAGACAGATTTTTCTTGACGTGGCCCGGAAGTGAAAAATTATCTTTTTTTTTCCTTTTTATTATATAAAAATTCGATAACAAACATATGAGATATATTGAATAATCAAAAGAAACAAAGCAACTGTCAGCAATGCAGTTCACAATAGAGACACATCAATTTGTAAACTAACATATCTTTATAAAATTTTTAAATGGATTAAATTTTTATTATTTATTTGAAGTACGTGAAGTATAAGCTTTAACAATGAATATGCCCTTTAAGTATGGAAAATTCTAATGAAACCCTGGCTACCTCACATACAAAGTGAATTTATGAAATCAGTAAATCCCATTAAATTCCACAAAAATTACTACAATGGCATACAATTTTTCAATACTGAAAATTCCACCCACCTTCCATACATAATAACGTAATCATAATAGTAAAACCTTTTTAAATTCCAAAAAAATAATGTTTCAACTTCATGTTGTACAGAAAAGCTTTAATAAATAAAAAGGACTACGGGTTTCAAATGTTAAATATTTGGATAAAAATCACGACCAATAAAAGTGACGTCATCAAAATAATACAACATTCTGGACTTCAAATAATTTAAAATACGCCAGTGGTGGTATTTTAACTTCGGTTCAGTCGAAGATAATTCCTTACTAGCTTTACAATAAAGCTGTTATTGGGGGTTGGAATTAATTTTAAAGGTTTTTTCGGTTTTTGAGCATTTATTTAGAAACAACGGTACAATGTATATTATTCAAAGTATTGTCCATTGTTAGCTACAACATTTTCCCATCTTTCTGGCAGCATATGGATTCCGCGCCGGAAGAACGATTCGTCTTTTGAGGCAATCCACGAATCGACCCATTTTTTGGTATCCTCGTAAGAAGTGAAGCGCTGCTCAGCCAAGCCATGCGTCATCGATCTGAATAGGTGGTAGTCGGAAGGGGCTATGTCTGGGCTATAAGGCGGGTGGGGTAGCACATCCCAATTCAGCGCCTCCAACGTTTCCTTGACGGTTCTTGCAACATGTGGCCGTGCGTTGTCATGTTGAAAAACCACTTTGTCGTGTCTTTTGGCATATTCCGGCCGTTTAACCTTTAATGCTCGGCTCAATTGCATCAATTGTTGTTGGTAGCGTTCCCCAGTGATGGTTTCGTTAGGTTTTAGCAGCTCATAGTACACGACACCCTTCTGATCCCACCAAATACACAGCATAAGCTTGGCGCCATGAATATTCGGCTTGGCCCTCGATGTTGATGCATGGCCGGGTGGTCCCCACGATTTTTTTTGCTTAGGATTATCGTAATGGATCCACTTTTCATCGCCAGTGACAATACGATGCAAAAAACTCTTCCTTTTATGCCGTTGAAGCAGTTGTTCGCACATGCAAAATCGCCGTTCAACGTCTCTCGGCTTCAACTGGTACGGCACCCAATTTCCTTGCTTTTGAATCATTCCCATGGCCTTCAAGCGTTTGCCGACCGTTGATAAGTCGACTCCCAATGATTCTGACAATTCTTGAAGGGTTTGACACGGGTCTTCATCGAGCAAAGCCTCCAATTCCTCATCTTCAAACTTTTTCGGCTGGCCCGGACGCTCTTTGTATTCCGTATCAAAATCACCACTTTTAAACCGACGGAACCAGTACTCACAAGTAGAAATCGATGGAGCATAGTCCCCGTAAGCCTCAGTAAGCGTGCGTTGTGCTTCAACCGCTTTTTTCTTCAAATGGAAGCACAAAAGTAAACCTTCCCGCAAATTGCGTTTTGTTGGAACGAAAGTCGACATGTTCACAGAGAAAAAAATATATGTTGTTTACACTTCAGTGGAATGACACATACTAAAAAATTAAGCTTAGACAATGTGCTTTGAAATAAATATAGTCACAGGTGTGCCCGATGCGATCTATTGATAGTTACGCCATTTCTTAGAAAACCTTTAAAACTAATTCCAACCCCCAATATTTTCAAAAGGAACTTGTATACAATTTGTTTTGAAAATATATAATTCTATAACAATTATTGCCATGTTTCTTGTTATTAATTAATTTTATAAAATTGTTTTCTCCAAATAGTTAAATTTGAACTTGGCCATTTTGGAATCCAAGTCCCTGAACTTTTTGTTTTACTTAACAAAAAACTCGATCAAAAATTTTCTAAAATTTAATTCAGAATTGAATCAAATCCGAATCTATTTGTTCCGAAACCGTCAAATGCAGAAATGTTCTGGTTATCAGGAAAGTACTAGATGCAACATGCGCCTTGAACATGTATCTATCCCGCTATAAGTACTGTGACGAAACCTAAAAATTAGAGCCTGACAAGCAGTAAGTTTTAGGTGAAGCGATACGACACCATGTACAATCTCAAAAATTATATGCGATGTACGATGAGAAAAACAGACATCCTGTTACGCCCCGAAAAGACTGCAGGACTGCGGTGCGTATCCTCACATGCCGCCGCATGACGATAGCTAATACGAGAAAGTTGGGCATAACCACGGATAGTTCATATATGGTTCCACGGAGGAGCTGAAGAGACCCTGCAAAACCCACTATGCACAGAAAATCCAATGTGTTTTACGTAGACACCTGCCGTGTAGGCTTAATTCTACGGTGCTCCATAGCGTGGGACCGAAATATTGCGTCGGCCAACGCCCCTTTGAGGGTTCAAAGGTACCAAATTAGCTAAATGTTGTGATGACATGTCGCAACCCTTGGTAGGGTGGAGGCCTATCTAAAACCTCTTCCGTACTCTGGGGTACGGCACCCGGTTTGAGAATGCAAACCTATACCGAGCTGAGCAGCTCTACCCGCGATATAGGTGATAAACACACAGCCACCACGAATCTCCCCGAAGGGCCGACCCAATCAGTCAACCTGGCGCATGCCAAGGGGCTACCGACTGCCCGTGGTACCAACTTTCAAGTCTTTGGTCGGACCTCGTAGCATACTAAAAGCATACTACTACCAGTTTTAGCTCATCACAGCTCCGGACTGGTAACCAATCAAACAAAAAGGGACAAATCAACAAGAAATGAACAAACCACACTCATTTGGACCAAAACAAGCAAAACAGACAACAAATACCCAACTCAAAAATGTCTAGCCCGCCGCCTGTGAAACACGTCACATGCAAACTGATCCAACCTAGAAACGTGTTCGCTAGAAGCTAGCACATTTTCCAAATCAAAATCCCCATTTGCACGCAACACCCCCATTGCACGCAAATCACGAATGTCTTCGTAAAAAGGACACTCACGAAGTACATGCAACTAGTCCTCACGAACTGCCCCACATTCACACTCGGCACTCCCACTCAGGTTCCTTTCATGCAAGAAAGCATTGAAAGACCCATGCCCAGTCAACATAAAACCAAGACTTAAGCTAAAGCGAAAGTCAGGGTGACGATTCACAAACATAACATCACCTATAAAATTATAAGTGACCCTACCATGTAAACATTCGTCCCATCTATATTGCCATCTAGACCTCACACATTCACACAGCAAAGCCTTCCTTTCAGCCTCATCCATATGCGCTACATCCGAGTGCGTGACCCAATCAAACAATAAGGAGGGCACATCTTTCTTAATCCCATAAGCAACACAGAGTTGCATTACAACAAGATCAAGAGGAGGTACCCCCAGCAACACCCACTATGCACATGCAGAGCGAGTCTACTTAGATCGAGACTTATGTAAACATACATACTTGGGCTCGAGATTTATATTTCTGTCATCTGAAAATGTAGCCAAGACCTCTCTTGAATTTCTCTTCAAATTCGAGAATTCAACGCAAATCCTTACAGATCTCCTTTTACCGTTTCCACTAATGACCGAAATGGTTTATGCGAGGCTTCTTGGACATACAACGGGATTAACCCAATCTAACTTAATTCAGAATTGTAAGAATCGGACTGTTTTAACTGTACTGAATCAATTGTAGGGGTTTCATCTGTCTTTGATGTAATTTCTGATCACTGTCTTATATGTTTTAGCAGTGAGGGCTGCGCAAATATGACCAGGCCAGATAATAGTGGTGGGAAAATTGTCTCGTGTACTGACTTTTTGGCTCTAAATAGATCAATTTTAATGGAATCTTGGAACAACGTTTACAATTGCAATTGCCCTTCTGAAGCTTTTAGTTCTTTTCTTAGCACTTTGCATATGCACTTTGATCAGTGTTCTCGTTCACATGTTGCCAAGAAAAAGGACATAATAAAACTGAAACCAAGGATAACAGATGACCTTGTTCGCAGAATAAATTGAAAAAAAAATACCTGCAGAAAACTAAAAAGGCACCAAAATAATGAACAGCTTAGACTTCGTTACAAGACTGCATGCAAAGAAATTGAAAAAGATGTTTTCAAGGCTAAAACTGTGTTTTACAAGGATAGGTTTCATAGGTTAAGAGGTGACCCTAAGGGCGCATTTATAGTGGCGACTTGTTGCTGGACCGGACCGAAACGAGAAGGAAAGCTGGAAAACGCTGCACATACAATCATATGAAACAAGCTCAAAGTGCGTATAGTGCCAGCCGAGCTTGCAACTTCAAGTGACTTGTGCGCTGGTTTCCATCTTCCCAATTGTTGCTTTCTCGCTCGCTCGCACGGCTTGCTTGTGTTTTGATTCATTTTACACGTTGCTTGCTTGCTTGTTATTACTTTCGTTAAATAACATGAAATGGAATAAGAAACAAGGAAACCAATTTTTTTTGTTGTTTTTGCTGTTGCTCCTTTTCTTCGTCTTTTCTTTGTTTTTCTTGTGCACAAAAGCAAGTGTGTAAAATGAACAAACGAATGAAAAGGGATTTTTCCCACAAAGTTGGCAACGTTGGCGGTAGCAAACTAAATTCCTCGCAAAAATATTGATATACGAAAAAACAACAAATTGCAGCACATTTGACTGCCAGCGTCGCGATCGATTCTGTATTTCCTTGAATTCATTCATTCAAAAAAACAAAGAACCGCACGATAGCAACAAAGAAGAACAACAAGAAAAGTAATAAGCATACAAGAACACGAAATTGCGCTCAGTTGTTATGCTGTATTTTCTTGACCGCAAAAAATACACACAGAAACAGCACTTTAAAGAAGCAACGAAGATAAATTTCTATCAACTGTTGCACACAGAAAACAAAAAGAGAAATAGCGAAAAAAGCTAAACCAGCCGGTGAAGCAATTCGTCGATTAGCGGCTGCAAGTGCGTTTCATCTAAAACAGAAAATCGAAGATTATCAAATTTTCTTATGTGCGCTCTTCCTTTCTATTTGATTTTAAGCACAAAAGTAAACAAACAAAAATAGCAGCAACAAGATATAACAACTTTGTTTAGATTAGTTTTGTATTGCTTTGTTGCAATATCAAAAATAATACAACAAAAACAAAACCTAAATAAAAAAGTTAAAAAAGTTAAAACCAGTTGGATGATCAAGTGGCTTCATGCGGCTTGAAGTGCGTTTTCGCTGAGTCATAGCATAAAAAAATCTTGGGCCAGCTGCTGATGTAGGTTTTTTTAATGTGCGTTCTTTCTACGATCTTCTTTTTTGTCAAAAAAAAAATTGAAATAAAAACACAATAAGGCAACAAAAACCAGCAGAAAACACTTGCGAAAAAAGTTGAAACAAGTTGGTACCTCAAGTGACTTGAAACGACTTGCAGTTGCAGGAAGCGCGTTTCAGCAGCGTTTTTCGCATTTTCGTCTCTGCACTTGTTTGTTTGAGGAAAGCAAAATGAATGAACGAAATCATGTGGCTTTTTTGATGCTTCGGTTGCAAAAATAAACAAAAGAAAAAGTAATATATACAAACAAACCCAAAATAGTCAAAAATCAGCTGAAACAAGTCACCAGCGACAAGCGCGCACTATACGCACTTCCAGCTGCTTTTGGCAGGACGCGTTTCCAGCTCGGTCCGGCCCAGCAACCAGCTGTCACTATAAACGCGCCCTAAGAGAGAATGGAATGTTATTAATGAAATATTAGGTAGAGATGGATGTAATAATGATATTAGTAATTTTATTATTGATGATGTTCCTACCTCTAGCACTCGTGAAATGGCTGAAGGTTTTAATAACGTTTTCGCTAGCATTGGTGAAAAAACTGCTAGTTTTGCAAATATTGATAGCTTTTCCTGTAACTGCTTTCTTAATGATAGATTTTATCCAAACAGCTTTACGTTTTTGCAGATTTCTTCGTTTGAAATATATAAAATTATCTTGTCCCTAAATAACTCTAATTCCTCAACTTATGATTGTTTTTCAAGTAACGTTATAAAAAAAATTGCCTTTAATATCACAGATGTTTTAGCGTATGTTTTTAATTTCAGCGTTAACTCTGGCGTTTTTCCTGATCTCTTAAAAAATGCGGTTGTCTTGCCATTATACAAGAAAGGTGTACGATTTTGTATGCATAACTATAGACCAATTTCACTTTTGTCACTTTTCTCCAAGTTATTTGAAAAAACTATTTTAAAAGCAGAATTATATTGTTTCTCAACAAAATAAATTTTTTCAACAGAAATCAATTTGGATTTCGAGCTGGTATGTCGACTGAAGATGCTTTACAAAGTTTTTGTTCGAATATATATAAAGGTGTAAATGAGGGTAAGACGACTGCGTCTTTGTTTGTAGACATTACGAAGGCGTTTGATACTGTGCATCCGGAAATATTGTTGGACAAACTTTGCAAATGTGGTTTTCGAGCAAGCGCGTCGGAAGCGAATTTCATCTGGGGGGGCAGTACAAATGGGGGGGCAGTACAAATGGTGGTGCAAAAAAAGTTCACCAAAATTTCTTCACATGAAACATGAAGAAGAGAGAAAGAAGAGGAAAATATATACTACAAAAATATTATCGTTGTAAAAAAACTGATATTTTGAATAACTTTTTCTTTTAAATTGTTTATCTAGCTAAAAAAGTGGGGGGCAACTGCCCCCCTTTCCCCCCGCTTCCGACGCCAATGTTTTCGAGGCTTCATGTTTTCTTGGTTTGCCTCATACTTATCAAATAGACAGCAAGTAGTAAAAGTCGATGCTAGTGTAAGTTCCAATATGATTTTGAGCTAAGGTGTCCCATAAGGTTCTGTTTTGGGACCAATATTGTTTCTTATTTATACTAACTCCTTATTTTCTTTAAAATTGAAAAACTCTATTACTGCATTTGCTGATGTTATGGCGTGTTCGTTTACGAGCAAATCTCTTATTGATCTATGCTCCGATTTGAATCATGATGTAGATCTGCTGAGTAGATGGTTGAAAACGCATAGACTTGTTAATAGTAATAAAACTAAACTTATATTTTTTAATATTTCTGGGTATAAGGTACCTTTTGGTCAAATACACTATCATGGACCTTATAGTGGTAAATTTCCTAAGGTGTGCTCTTCATGTAGTATAGATAATAATGGCATAACGTTTATTGACAATATGCAATGCTCTTTTCAATGTTTTGTGATCGAAGTTGTGGATTCTTATAAATATCTTGGAGTTTGGCTTAATTATAAGTTAGATTGGTCCTTGCATTGCAGTGAGTTGAGAAAGTACTTTAGGAGCATTATTCGGCAACTTTATGAACTTAAGAAGTATTGCTCCACAGATCTCTTAAAATGCGTGTATTATTCTCTTTTTAATTCTAAATTGGAGTACGTTTGGACCTGTTGGGGTGGGACACATAAAAACAAAACTAACCCTATTCTTAAATTGCAAAAGCGTGCTATTCGTTTAGTATGTAATAAATCTCGCTATGATAGAAGTTTTGGTCTTTTTGCCACTAAAGCATTTGTATTACTACAAAGTTCTCAAACTATTTTTTAATAACTCTGGTCATTTGTCTAACAGACTTTCCATGCGTTAAAATTTAAGAATGAATTCGCAAAACTTAATTGACATTCCGTCAAATAATTTGCAAATTTTTTTAAACTGTTACTCTTCAGTGTCACCAAGAATTTTTAATCGTTTACCGGATGATATACGGCTTATGCGCAGTAAGGCCTTATTTCTCAAAAATGTAAAATCCTGGCTATTTAGTTTTTATTATGAAGAATTAGGCAATATTTTCAAGTTATGCAATAAACTCTTAATTAAATTGTTATGTTCTTTTTGTATCTTACTGTTGGCATTTGCAGCCTACATTTTTTTTTTTACTTTTTTTTTAATGCTATATAGTTTTATATATGTTGTCTTTTTTAATTTTTTAAATTACATTGTAACTGCTAATTTAGTAGAATATTATTGTTTATTGTTATAAGATATGTATTTTTGTTGCATTTAGGCAGAATTTACTACGATCGCCACTAGCTCTTCTGAGTTACAGATCGTAATCTCTATTCAATAATTTTTTATATTTCTAATTCTGTAAATTTATACTTTAAGCTTTCTTTTTGTAATATGATGTTGTTGAATAAATAAAATAAAAATAATATTAAAAAAAAAAATTAATAAAATGTAATTGTTTTAACGGCAAAATTTGTATTTTTGCATTTGTGTATTAAAGCAGTTGATATCGATGCACACTGAATGACTGTAAATCACCTTCATCTTCAACTGTTGAGCTTACTATCTACTGAGCTGTATCTGGGTGAAAAATCAAATTAAAACTTTTCCCAATATGAATTCACTTTTCTATCGCAATTTCCACAGCTTCAATTCGTGATATATTTCTCAACGACTACTTCAGCATTTGCTTTGACACGTTTATATCGTGTAGTATCTTTCCAACGATTGTGAAGCATACAAAACTAATCTGCTGAATGGCAAACAGAAGCGAAGCGAAATCAATGACTGAGTAATGGGTATGAGAGAATCCTACCCGCCTTCAACGAATTCAATCGCCCTTGCGTCATTCAAAAACCTGGAGTCAGCACCGCAAAGTTGTAATATGTTCACAATAAACATTCAGTGCATTCACCGTTTTAAAAGTTTATCTGTCTGTCTCTCTGTTTATCTGTTTGTCTGTTTATTTTTGTGTCTTTTATGAAATATGTTTTGCTGCTTGGGTGGGCGGCTGGCGGCATGCTGCTTTATTCATGCTTTCAACATAAAAAATCCATCATATTTAAATATTTAAGCAGTTTTGAGTTAATGGAATTTTAAAGTTTTCCGCATGTGATGCTGCTGTGACACAGCTTTTTGATTAAATCAGTCCATAAATGTACAATTTTAAAGCGTATGTTTTTTTACTTATTTCATTTAATGCCGTAGACCAGTGTTGATGTATGACTGAAATGTCTACGAGTAATTTATTCTTATATCTTTTCTTTTTTTTTTTAAAATCATTATAATTTGAGTATTTATTATGGTTATTATTTTTCGTTTGATATTACTCAATTTATGCTAATCTACCATGAGTTTTGTTTTGAGCTGTATTTAATTATGTTAATTTGAAGGTGTTTCAATCAATTAACAGATGGCTATTGATATCAGAAACATAATGCTTTTTTCGTTTTATTTTTTATGCTTACTTAATTGATTTTTAGACTGTTTGTCTTTGATTATTCTTTGGTTTTTTTTTTCTCATTTGATAAACGTTGCACGTTTTACTATTATATATAATTACAGCAACGTTTAGTCGTAACATCATTTATCATTGTAAGATTTTGTTGTAAAGGTCATGTCATGGTCACATCATTTTGGTTGCCGCACCAAATGCTATTTATTGGGCGTTCTAGTAATTTATTTAATTATGTTGTAAGCAATACATTCAATTATTTTACAACATATTTATTTTTGCTAACGACATTTTTATTAATTTAACTTTTTTAGACCATTTACTTGTACTGAGAGCAGCATAACCTTGAACAAATTTTTAAATAATATACGTCAGGCTCGTAGCCAGGATTTACCCATGGGGGGTGTTTATACCAAATTCTTTAGGCCCATTTTAAATTAAAATTCTACATTTAGATAATGAAAAATACATGCATTTTTTTTTTAAACTTATGGCGTTTTCGTTTCTCGAAAAGAAGCAACATTTTTTCTGTCCTTTTTGGAAATTCTGCCTTCTTGAGAATAAAAATAGTGACCACTACAGTTAAATCGTGTTCTTTTCGTGAAAATGTTGACCTCAAAAGAAGAAAAAAGACAAATTTCTCAAGGATGGCAAAAAGAGGGCAGACAAAATGCAACATTTTTTCGAGAAACGAAAACGCCATTACTCTATGTAAGTTTTTAAATGTTTATGTTATCTTCCTTTTTTTTTTGATAATTCTTCTAAGACATCGTCCTCTTTTTCGGTGCGGTCTTTATGAATACTTAAGGACGCACATCCATTCAAACGATTCTCGCCCATAGAATTTTGGAGATATATTTTTATTTATTAGCCTTAGCGAAGAGAACGAGCGTTCATTTGTTCCTGTTGTCACTGGTAACGAGCACAAGATTTTTAGCAAGCAGTGTATGTTGGGAACAGCTGTTGAGTCGCTCTCCCTTAAATGGAATTGGAGAAATATTATAAAGTTACAAAAAATATATAATAATTAAAGCTGTTAAATACATTTAACAGCTCTAGACTCTTTGATGGCACTAGTACCAAGGAAATGTGGAACACACTCCGAAGGAATGGATGCACTATTACTAATTCTCCGATTCAAATCGCGGACTTAAATGCTTTAAATTTCAACTTTATTTCTAATCAATCTGCTTCATCGGTTAATAGCTTGAACCTTGATCCTGACTTAGCCAGTAGCGATAGTTTCTCTTTCCGGAATGCAAGCTCTGATGAACTATTTCTTGCTTTCATAAAGATAAAATCTAACGCAGTAGGCCATGATAATATCCCGCTAAAATTTTTAAAAATTATTTTTCATAACATTCAGTTAGGCCTTTTCCACACTTGGTCAACGCAATTCCAACGAAGCATCAACGCAACAGCGAAAAAGTTGAAAAATAATGCAACTGTAAGCCGAATAATTTTAGATTTGCTTCAAAAGTCATGCAACATATAATACAATAATTGTAATAATATAATAACTTATGTTTTTCGACTTCTTGAACTAATTTAATATTTAACACTTGCTCATGCATCCTGTAAACTATTTCTTCTTCTTTAAGATTCTATTAATGAAAAAAATAACTAATTAATTAACTTATGCACTTTAATTAATACTGCACTACCAACAACTCACAAAACAGACAAACTGATGCAACAAGTCGCCGATGAAAATTGCGGAAAGCCGCGTTGCGTTGAACAGGTTGAGAACGTGTCGAGAACTTGTTGCGTGCAAGTTGCTTAATTTGAAGGTTCCGGTATAAATACACAGGCTAGCAACTTGAGTTGGAGTTGCGTTGACCAAGTGTGGAAAAGGCCTTATACTTACTTCACTTCGTTAATACTATTTTTACGACTTCTGTCTTCCCCTCTGCATGGAAAACTGCCCGTGTGATCCCGATCATGAAGAAAGGGAAATCTAGCTCCATTGAGAATCTGCGTCCTATAAGCATCCTTCCTGTCCTGTCCAAAGTAGTTAAGAACCGCATGAAGCAGCAAATCATGGACCTCACAAATCGCCACCAACTAGTACATAATTGCCAATCAGGTTTTCGTCAGGGACACAACACTTCTTCCTTGCTAGTGGGCCACACAGACGCTATCAAAAGCTTTCTGAACCAGGGTAAGCTTTCAGTTCTTTTATCGCTTGATTTGTCAAAGACTTTTGACTGTATCAATCATCAAACCTTGATTACCAAGTTGAGCTCTAAGTTCAATTTCTCTAAACCAGCGTGTGAGCTCGTCTACTCCTACCTCAAGGATCGCAAACAATTTGTCTCTCACAATGGCTTATGCTCGGACGTATGTACAGTATATGGTGGCGTGCCCCAAGGTTCAGTTCTTGGTTCCATTCTTTTTATGTTCTATATAAATGATTTTGTTAACTGCTTAGATGTCAATGCCTGTACCCCGTTCATATTTGCCGACGACATTCAACTCCTGTTCAATGGTGAGATGCAATTTCTGGATGTCTTTGAAGCTGTCATCAACTTCAATATACGTAATGTGAGTGAATGGAGGGAAAGTAACTCTTTCAATATTAATCCCAACAAAACTAAAGCCATGATATCCACAAAAAGAAATAGTTCGAACATCAGCCTAAACATCAATATACAAAACAACAACATTCATTTGTCAATGAACTCAATTGTCTAGGTGTTAGATTAGATAATCGCTTATCATTCGAGGCTCATATTAGCAGACTGAGTTCAGAAATTAACTTTACTTTAAGGCGGTTGTTTAGTCTGAATCTGTACCTACCGTTCCACGTTAAATACAAATTAATTCACGCAATGCTGTTGTCTAGCTTAACATACTGCATCGAGGTTTTTACCGGTACCTTTGCTTACAACTTAAGGAGAATTAGAATCTTAGTCAACAGATCGGTTAGATTTCCTTACAATCGAGGATCTCGATATCACATCTCTCCTTTTACAACTCAGTTTCTGGGTTGTTCTTTTTCCAATTTTTTAAAATGGAAGTTTTTGTCCTCTTTTTTTAAAAATCATTGCCCCTCTTTCTGTATTAATTACTTCTCTTTTTCCCGGTCTATTAGAAATCCTCAAATCGTATTCCCTAGAATCTCTTCAGCATTGTCTGAGCGATCGCTCCATATCCGAGTCGCTAGATGCTGGAATTGCTTACCTCCGAGTTTGAAGTTCTTTGCTGGGTCTCATGCTGCGTTTAAAATTAATCTCTTGGCCTATCTGTATGATTCGTCCTAGTTCAAGCCGTGTTATGTTATCACGTTGGTGCTATGGGTGTACTTAACTATTTAACTATCTACTTTTACTTTTTGTGGCATGGATCAATTTTATTTTTCACTTAATAACTTTTTTGTAAATTTTTATTTTTTTATTTTTTTTTCAGAGCATTTTCAATTTATTTATTTTTCATATATGTATTTTTTATTAAACATATAATTTTTTAATAATTTAAATCAAATGAAATACTTAACCTTAAGTGCTATTGTGCATATCCATTCCTTAGCTCTAAGTTTTTTTTTTTTTTTGTTAACTCGCTCTATATACTTATATACTTGTAATTTGTTTATTGGCCTTGATGCCTTTTTGCATCAATTACACATGAATAATAAATAACTAAATAAATAAATAAAAATAAATTGCGCTCCAACTCCTTTAGTTCCACTGAACCAACATTGGCTTCAGCATCCGTTGCCAAATAGCTATTTCATTGCCGCCTATGTCCTTATAATCGCAACATGGCAACACATTTGCATACTTTTCAATCAAATAATGTGCTCCGTCTTCATCAGAACTTGTCTCGAGAAGAACATTAAAATATGATTGAAGTCCATTATGTTTTTAATATTATTGGTTGCAGCGTCCAAAACTGGTATGTATACTTTTATTCTATAAAAGGTCCTCAACCTGGCTCTTGTGATTGGACTTCTCTTGGGAATTTGGTTCGATAACTTAAGTTCGTTGATGCTTTCGCTGTTGCTTTTGACACCATCGAACTGGCAAAAGAGAGTAATGCTATGTTCACACTGAGAGCTAAATGCGCATTTAGAGCATTTACTATATATATTTGTTCCTGTTACTCCTACAACGAGTAAAGGGACGTTCGTAAATGTGGATTTCGTAAATCCGCATTTAGTTCTCAGTGTGAACATAGCATAATACGCGCAAATAGGCAAGCGTAAATGCCCGAATATAAAAATTTGTGTATATTTCTTATATATTTTACTTTTTGGATCCTGTGGGTGTGTTTTAACACCCAAAATACCCCCACCCCCTTGACTGCGGGCCTGCTAAACGTACACTAGAGATTGTTTGAAATCGAAATTTTTTGAGGGTTTCTTTCAATACTATTAGTACTTCTTTTTCTACTATTATTCCTTAACTGTTTTCTACTTCTTTTTGTATTACTATTATCTACTTCTATTTATTCTTATTTTTTGACTTATATATCGAAGATTGTATGATTTCACAATATTATAATGGTTAACTGAAACATAATTAACACTACAATACTAACCTAATTTCACTATAGGGTAGAAGGGGGAACATTCGCCACGGGGGCACATACGCCACCCCTACTTTTCTCCAAAATAAACAATACTATTAAATCGAAAAAAACATCATCGAATGCCAATATCGACAAAGCTCCATCCCTATGAAAATGACATTTCAACAGCAAGCATGATTCCGACAAAGTGTATTCTTGTATTTTTTGGTGTGCGTCGAAAACTTTTTTGCGTAGGATAATTAATTTTAGAATATTTTCAGTGATATAAGTGCATACAATCACATATCGCTTCAATTAATTTTATAGATGAAAAAAAAATTAAATTTTTTTGTGTGAATGCCTGCGTGTGAATATGGGGTGCAATATACGCCGAAGTGCATTGGGCAGTTTCGCCGGCGTATTGTCCCCTTAGAGTCCCCCTAGAGATTCGCAAGCCATTTATCTTGAATAAAGGGCTGATTTTGTTTATAAAGGTCGAATAGTATGCCAAATTAAAAATAACTGCGAAACCAGTGATTCGAATAACGACTTCACTTTGTGACCTTAATTTTTGACAACGTTTTTATTCGTCGAAAAGTTTATTCGTAGTTTATAAACTGAATGTAAAACCAGTCTTTTATTGAATACTAGTTGAAACCCGGCGCGTTGCTGCCACTCTCCCTATTCAAACGCCCATAAAATGTTATCAGTTAAACAGCATGTCTAAATTGAGGTAGAATACTGAATTCCGAGACTGTGCGATCTATATCCACAAAGCCATTCGATATAACAAATTAGGGTTGTATAGGAAGTGCCACGCCCTCTTGATCACCGCTCATAGAATGTAATCAATTAAACTGCATGTGTACATGGAGGTTGAATACCGAATTCCAAAACTGTGCGACATATATCTCCAAAACTATTCGATAGCACAAATTTAGGTTGTATGGGAGGTGCCACTGCCCTTTTCCTTACGCCCATAAAATTTAACCAATGAAACTGCATGTGTAAATTGAGGTCGAATACTGAATTCCGAGGCTGAGTTACCTATAACTCCAAAGCTATTCGATATCGCAAATTTGGGTTAAGTTGGAGGTGCCACGCCCCCCGACAAACTCTAAAAAATTTTATCAGTAAATCTGCATGCGTAAACTTTGGTCAAATACTGAATTCCGATGCTGTGCGACCTATAACTCCAAAGCTATTTGGTAGCACAAAGTTGGGTTGTATGGGAAGTGTCACTCCCCTTTTCCCTACGCCCATAAAATGTAAGAAATGAAAGTGCATGTATAAATTTAGGTCGAATACCGATTTCTTACGCTGTCAACCTATAACTTCAAAGCAATTCGATATTGCAAATTTGGGATGTAAGGGAGATGTCAGGCCTCCCTGTCCAACGCCCATAAAAAAAAATCATTGAAACTGCATGTGTAAACTGAGGTCAAAAACTGAATTCCAAAGCTGAATTCCTATAAATTCAAAGCTATTCAATATCACCAATTTGGGTTGTATGAGAGGTGCCCCTCCCCCTTGTCCAACTCCCATAAAATTTCATCACTGAAACGGTACGTCTAAATTGTGGTCGAATACCGAATTTCTAAGCTGTGCAACCCATAACGCTATTCGATAACACAAATTGTTTTTATATTAATGGGAGGTAAAAGAAGGTGTGGCATTTCTTCTTAAACCATCTCGTACTCAAAGCAAAGCCACTTACAAAATTTGAGCTCAATCGGACCAATAGTTTCGGAGTATTGTGATATTTCCAAAAGTAAGCGTAGATGAAGTGTGACAACGCCCGTTTTTATTAAAGTTAGTGACAGTCATCATAAGAACTTATTAACCAAATTTTAATTTAATACGACCAAAACCTTCTTAAATATAGCATTTTTATTGATTTGTGGGCGATAAAAGGGGTGTGGCATTACTTTTTTCCTAAACCTTTGCGTAGCAGTTACGAACAAACCAGTAGAAGTAGCATTTTTGTTGTTTTGCAAGCGGTAAAAAGGGGTGCGGTAAAATGTTTCCCTTGAGCCATCTCGTAATCGAAACAAATCGACTGCCCAAATTTCAGCTCAATTTAGGTTAAGCCTGGCGCACTTTACTTCACTGGACGCTAACTCCCCGAAAAGTGAGTTTAACTAAAGAAGGGCAGGCCTATTTTTAGTGCACTTGCCGAGAGTAACCATATGTACTGAATTACAAAATTTTTGTCTTATACGACCAAAACCGTCTGAAATAAACCATTTTCATTTATTTGTGGGCGGTAAAAGGGGGCGTGGAAACCCATTCTTAGGACAGTTGTCGACAGTAACCGTACATACTAAATTACAAAATTTTAGCCATATACGACCCAAACCGACTGAAATATAACATTTTTATTGATTTGCGGGCGGTAAAAGGGGGGTGTGGCAAATTTTTTTCCTCAACCATCTCGTACCTGAAACAAATCGACTGCTAAAATTTCAGGTCAATCGGTTCAGTAGTTTTGGAGTCTATAGACATCACACAGCCAGACACACATCGTTTTGCTTTATATATATATATAGATATTGATTTGTGGGCGTTAAAAGTGGACGTGAAAACATTTATAAATTGTGTTCGTCTCTTGGAGCACCTAAAGAGCAAGTTTCACTGTAAAAATGTGCAGAACTCCGGAATTGCCATGATTTCGAAAAAGTGGGCGTATTTATATAATGACCACGCCCATTTTTTGTACAGTTACCGACAGTAACCATCTGAACAAAATCTCCAAATCTTAGTTTTTTACGATTGAAACCGTGAGATATTTTTCTTTTTATTTTGTTTGTGATCGATGGAGCAAATTTGGCTTGTATGGGAGGTACCACGCCCCCTTCTCCAATCGTTACGAAACCTCACAGGAACACTCTCAAGATGTGGCTTTATTTTCCCTGAAAATTTCATAAAGATCGGTTCAGCGGTTTGGGAGTCTATACGTGATATAGCCACATACCCACCCACATACCCACCCACATACCCACCCACATACCCACATACATACATCCATTTTTATATATATAGATTTTCTTTAGAAATACAAATTACACTTCAGGTTTTAATGATTTTAATGGTACTCGCCATAAAAGATGTTTAAATTTGAAATTTGTGCAAAGTGGATTTTTTGAGAAAAAAGGTAAACAGCTGGTTTTTTATGAGCCCTTGTAAAAGGACGTCTCATACATATGTATTGAATAGTGATATGAAGCTGAAACTGCTCGAAAGCAAAACATCTTCCTGAAAAATTTCGGCAAGCAGCTACTTTTATTTTCGAAATAAATTTACAATGTCAACTAACTAAAAACTAACATAAAACATAAATATTCGTATGTTTATTTTTCGTTTTTAACGTAAATTTCAATTTAATGAAATGAAATGTGTTTTCCTTTTATTAGATTTTTTTAATACATCTTATTCACGACTTATTATCTTAAAATACAGGTTTTTTTATTGTGGCGTATGCACCCCATGGGTGGGGCGGTTTCGGCAATTTGACTGATTTTGCAAATTATAAAAAAAAGCAAAATATACACGCTCATTAGGACTAAAATATTAAAGTATATATATATTAGCTTCAGACGGGAAACGAATTTTTTAGAAAATTGTTTCGGAACATTTTTTATAGCAGTTTGAAAAAAAGGTGGCGAATGATCCCCCTTCTACCCTACATTAGAATTACTCACGTGGAGTGAATAAATTTTACGTAGGTTAGTATTCTAGGGCTTGTTTACTCGAATCTTTTAAAGAAATATGATGATTTGAAGACCATTAAACCATTCGGAGATATATAATCTATTGAATATAAACTCAACTTCTGCCATGCGTGATGCCACACAAATTTTATAATTATAATTTTTTTTATTTTTATTCTCATGCACGGTTAAAAATCCTGGACTAAATTTTAAACTTTTTTGTATTACATATAAGACAACACCAAAAAAAAAAAATTAATTTTTAATCCAAAAAAAGTTTAAAATTTTCAATCTAAAAAAAGATTAGTTTTTAATCCGAAAAAAGTTTAAAAAAGCAATTAATATTAACTTAAAATAAAAAACTTTTTTAACCAGTTCATGATTTGAACACACGTTCCTGTTGTGTTGGTCCAACACCTTATCCACTCGTCCATCTCATTTGTTATGGAATTTACGCTTATTTTGCATCATAACTTCTCTGAATTCAAAAGTAATATGTAAGTCTAGTGGACCTGGTATAGAATTTTTAAATGTATGCATATGGGATAATAATACTAAAATTTGTTTGTCATGTGTGTATAATCCCAACAAATGTTTTTCTGTTGATCGTTTGTTTTCTGCTTTAACGAGCAGCATTCTTGACTATGACTTAATGTTGTTGTGTGGTGATTTCAATGTCAATATTCTATCCAATGATTCCGTAAAACAAGTTTGTTCGATAAAATACCGACACTAGGACTTTCAGTACACGCTCAGAAATCTTGGAATTAAATTTAATCCAATCGTTGGAATCATGCATTTTTTAATACTTTTTATATTAGAATTAAAACTCTTCAAAATATCAGACATTTTTTAATAAAACCTGGAATACTTTTTAATACAGTTTGGATAAGTCTTTAAAAACAGCGTTCGGCTTGGTTCGGCTCTTATGCATGTTTATCATTTATTTATACATGTGGCTTCATAGAGCAGTTGGTAGAGCCAAGAACTTATAACCTAAACGTACTGGGTTCGAATCCCACATGTTTCGTTAATTTTTTTTTTGTCAAAAATATTTTAATACAAGCATGTATTAAAATTAAGTCCCATGAGAGAATAAAAATCAATTGTAATATATGTAGTGTATTAGATTGTAATACAATTCTGGTGTGGTCATATATACAATACAGTTTGTATTAGAATTTAATCCAAGATTTCTGAGCGTGTAGTAAACGACACTGTGCCCACTCGCTGCTGCAATAATTCTACTGCTAGTTTACTTGATTATTTTATTGTCTCGGATCCTTCTGCTGTGTCTTTATTTGATCAATTGTTTTTTGTCTCGGATCACGATTTAATTTTCTACACGTTAAATGTCAATTTATCTCATCATAGAACTAATAATACTTTTTCGTATCGTGATTTTAATTCTCTTAGTCCCTCTTAGTCCCAATAAAATATCTGTTTGATACGCATGTTCCTCTTCGTGTGTTAACTGTAAATAATATTTCTTGTCCCTGGTTCACTCAGAATGTTGTTATAAGTATTAAAAAAAGAAATAAATTGCAGAAAGTATGGCGAGTTAGACCATCGTCAGAAAACTGGGAATCAGTGTTCGGACTTTACTGCAATTGCAGTAGATCTACTGCGATTTTAAGCAAAATTTATGGTTTTGCTGCGTCACTGCGGTTTTTCTAAATCTACTGCGATTTACTAGCCACAAACATTTTTATGGTTATTTTTGTGATATTTTAGAAATATTTAAGGGAGAGTTGTCTAAAGTGGGACCCGAACTTCTCTCCGATATTTTCCACAGGCATCACCAATGTTTTGACATTGACAGTGTAGCTTTGAAGCGCCATAACTTTTCATATGGACTTGGAGAAACAAAATTTCAAAAAAAAATTTTTTGCAACATTTTTGGCAGTGAATTTTGTCATTATTTTTTTTTTGGTCTAGCACGATTCCATAGTGATTTCTGTTCAAATGCAGAAAAAAAATTTCTTTGAATAAAAAAATATTCATTATTTGGAGTTTTCATTTCAATTATTTTACGCTTTCTGTGATTTTATTGAATGTATGATAGAGTCCCACGTTAGAAGACAACAATTTCTGGAGCCGATTTTAAGCCTTTTAGATTTTTGGAAAAATATAATGAAACTTTCCAACAAAACTAAAAACTGTATTAAGCAAAAAGATAGTCATTTCATAAGCCAATCCATTGATATATTTGGCTCTCGAAAATAATTTCATTGTGAAAATTATGATGAAAAAACAAAACCGGTCCCACTTTAGATAACTCTCCCTTAAGCATTGATGTGGATTATGAAAATGTAGTTTCAAGGGCCCATCTGTACATTACATCTATATACTGTGGTCTAAGCTTTAAAACAGAAGAAAGTAATTTGTCAGATGAAGCTGTCATTGCAATAAAAGCAATTATTTTAAAGTTTTACATAAGTTTTTGCTAATTTTTAAAGACCGTGATTGAATTTGTTTACGGCAAATATATTTTGAATCAGTAAGAAATATGTTTCTGCAACATGCAAATATAAAGTATATAGTTAAGTGTATATTATGTTATTAGTAAAAAATGTTCATACATTAGTAGTAAATGTACGTACATGGTTGTAAATAAAAAAAATCAAAAAAACTACTGCGAAAATGTTCGTTTAACTGCGTTTTTTTTCAAAATTTACTGCGATTTACGAATTTCCAAGTCCGAACCCTGCTGGGAATCCTTTAGACTGGCCAGAAATGAATCTGTTCATGTTATTAGACAGCTAAAACACGTTACTTTTCTAATAAACTAAATTTGTCTCTTCAAACCAAAACGTTGTGGAACAACATAAGAAGACTTGGTTTGTGCAATAATAACCGCTCTGAATGTAATGAAGATCCTGAACTCCTAAATAATTTCTTTGTCGATATTTCTGTTACCTGCACTGATAATCCTAATCTTACTTTTAACCTGACTATGCAACAATCTTTCGAGTTCGAAACAGTTAACGAACTCGACGTTGGGAATTGTGTTTCGCAGATAAAATCCAATGCAGTCGCGGAAGATGGTATTCCCATCAAATTCATTAAACTTATACTGCCTTACATTATTAGTCCCCTTACGCATATTATAAATAGTTGCTTCATAACTTTTTCCTTTCCTGACATGTGGAAAATTGCTACCGTTCTATCTGTGGCTAAAAAGCGAAATCCCTCTGGTGTAAATGATTTTAGGCCAATAAGCATTCTGTCGCCATTGTCTAAAATATGTGAAAAAATTATGTCGCAACAAATAAGCAAATACTTATCTCAGAAAAAACTATTATCCCCGTACCAGTCGGCTTTTAGGGCAGGACATGGGTGTTCTTCTGCAGTTTTGAAAGTGCTTGATGATATTCGGCCTGAATATGACGCTGGCTCCATGACCTTACTCTGCTTACTTGACTTTTCCAAGGCCTTTGATAAAGTAAACCATAATTACTTGTGTCAAAAGCTTAAATTTCTCTTTGGGTTTTGTAATAGTGCTGTCAATCTTTTGTCTAATTATTTATGTAACAGAATTCAAAAAGTCAATGTCGGTCAAATGTTTTCATCGTATAAAATTGTACAAAGTGGCGTCCCACAAGGTTCCATTCTAGGCCCGCTGCTATTCTCTTTGTTCATCAATGATATTTTTAATGTATGTAAGCACGCTTTTGTTCATGCGTACGCTGATGATATCCAGCTCTATCTGTCTCGGCGAACTGGGCTTCTTGATGATCTGTGCGTCAGGTTGGATGAAGATCTCAGTAGCATTGATGAATGGGCTAAATGTAATGGGCTTCAACTCAATGCTGCCAAATCGTATGTCCTTCCCATCTGTAAGGCCTTTTCCACATGGAGAAATTGAAAAATAATGCAACTGCAACGCAACAGCTTAAAAAGTTTCAAAACACTTCAATTTTAAACTGAACTGCAACCTACGCTTTCAGATGAGCAAGTCACGTCGCAACGCAACATTGAAAAATTCACAACAAAACAAACACTTATTTAATGGAAGCTTTGTTAAATAGATATAAAAAATTAATTGAGGATGAAAAAGGATATTTCTTCACTTCCTGCACTTAATTCATATTTATTAGCTGTATAATTATTTTCATAGCACACAACACAAATCGGAAAAGTAACAAATCGCCGATTCAAATTGCAGCACGCCGTGTTGCATGGAACTGGTTGCGAATGCGTTAAAAACTTGTTGAGTACAAGTTGTTTCATGTGAAGGTTTCGGTATAAATACATTGGTTAGCAACTTTTGTTGCAGTTGCATTAGTTTTCAATTTCTCCATGTGGAAAAGGCCTAAGAGTAAAACTTGTGTTGATGATGTCCCTGACCTTTTTATAGGAACTAGCAAGCTAAATGTGGTATCAAAAGCAGTAAGCCTTGGTTTTGTCATACAATTCATCTTTGTCTTGTGTTGACCACGTTAATAGTGTTGTACAAAAAGTTTATTATGTCCTTCGTAATTTAAGAATGTCTGCTAGTGTTACTCCTGTTGATTTAAAACGTAGATTGGTAAAACAATTGATCTTACCTTTAATTTCATATTCAGAAACAGTGTACAGTAAACTCGACTCTTCCTCCCAATTAAAACTACAGATTGCTTTCAATTATGCAACACGCTACGTATATGGTTTGCGAAAATTTGACCACCTTTCCACGTTCAGAAACGCTATACTTGAATGTGACCTAACTACATATCTTAGTGCTCGTAACTGTTTGTATCTCCATAAAATCATACATGAAAAAACACCTCGCTACTTGTTTGAAAAACTCCAGTTTTGTCTTTCAAGAAGAAGTCATGTTTTAATAGTCCCTAGGCATTATTCGTTACATTCGTCTCATCTTTTTTTTCATGAACGCCATTAAATTGTGGAATGCTTTGCCTCGTTGGTTAAGAGAGATTAGTGGGAGAGGTAATTTTAGGCGCTCTATCCTATCTTTCTTCTCTACTTCATAGTTTCATGACTATATTTTAATCTATTTCCTGTATTCTTTACTCTATATTATTAGTTCTTAAAAAAATAATTGCAATGTGATCCAATTTAGCATTTAATATACTTAATATTTATTATAGCTTTCTTCTTTCTTTTAAAAATTTAACGTAACCTTAAGTATATACTTGTTGTTATGACTGTATAGTTTAGTATTATTGTTTTTTTGTTTTTTCAAGCTAATGCTTATATCGTACTATAAAAGAACCTAGTTCTTATTGTACCAACACGTTTCTCTAAATAAATAAAAAAAATAACGAATCAAGTAACGTGGGTTTCCCCAGCTAAATTAAAGTAAAATAAAAAATGTTCTGACCAGTTCGTGATTTGAACACACGTCCTCTGATGTGCTGGTCCACTCGTCCAACTCAGTTGTTAACATTGTTTCGCTTATTTTGCATCATTGCGTAAGCTCTTCTCAGGAATGTGGGTTTGAGACCCAGCTAAATTAAACTAATGTTTGGATTAAAAAGCAGTACTTTTTGGAATAAAAATTCCTTTAAACCAAAGTTTGGATTAAAAAGTAGTCCACAATTTTAACCGTGTGGTTAAACTTTTGAAATATGGGCATTTCCGCCAAAAGGTCTTCAGCGACTGAAAAATTAAATGTTACCTTAAATTCTTTTACACCTACATAAAAGAGTAAAAATGTTTAACCCTGGATAACCAATCATATTTCTAATAAGTTATAACCAATGATAGTCGATTCGACTTACTTACTTACTTACTTAGGTGGCCATAGCAACCCGTCGTCGGGTTTCGGCCGATCTCATCAGCTTTCGCCAGGCGCCTCTGCTTCGCGCGCGCCTTCTCCAATTGGTTTCACCAAGCGCGGTTAGGGCTTCCTCGACCTGGTCAATCCATCGGAGGCATGGTCTCCCTCTTCGTCGTCGGCCTTCGGCCTTCGCCTCGAACACCTTTTTCGCTGGAGCATCGTCATTCATACGATGGACATGACCTAGCCAGCGTAATCGCTGGATTGCGATACGCTGAACTACTTCAATGTCGTCGTATAGCTCATACAGCTCGTGGTTCATTCGTATGCGGTAGTCGTCGCCAACTCGAATAGGGCCGAAGATTTTGCGAAGAACTTTTCTCTCAAACACCCCAAGAGCGGCTGCGTCTGCTTGCGAGACAACCCATGCCTCAGCGCCATAAAGAAGCACAGGTATAATGAGCGTCTTGTAGAGTGTCAGTTTTGTCGATCGAGAGAGGGCTCTGCAACGTAATTGCTTACTAAGCCCGTAGTAGCACCTATTAGCAATTGTTATTCTTCGCTTTATCTCCAGGCTGACATCATTATTGCTGTTAATGGCGGTGCCAAGGTAGGTAAATTCCTTGACCACTTCAAAGTTATAGTTGCCTGTTGAAACGTGAGAGCCTAGCCGCCCCGCTCCCCTGCCAGCAGGCAGCATACACTTCGTTTTACCCTCGTTTACCGTCAAACCCACATTGGCTGATTCTTTTTCGATAGCGGTGAAAGCAGCAGTGACATCTCTCTTGGTTCTACCGATGATATCAATATCATCAGCATACGCAAGGAGCTGAACACCTTTGTAAAAAATGGTGCCATTGCGATGCACACCGGCCTTTCGTAGGATCCCCTCCATGATGATGTTGAAGAGATCGCAAGATAGCGGGTCGCCTTGTCTGAAACCTCGTTCAGTATGGAAGGTTTCGGAGAGGTCATTTCCTACCTTGACGGAGCTGCAAGTATTGCTCAACGTCATCCTGCAGAGTCTTATCAACTTTGCAGGTATACCGAACTCAGACATTGTTGCGAATAGGCAATCCCGCCTCGGGCTATCGAACGCAGCTTTATAATCGACAAAGAGATGATGCGTGTCGATTTGCTTTTCGTTGGTTTTCTCCAGGATTTGGCGCAGTCCAATCAGTGTTTTTGTATACGGCTTAAGTCTTTCACATAGTACGCTCGAGAGGACCTTATATGCGATGGAAATAAGACTGATACCTCGGTAGTTGGCGCAAATTGTCGGGTCTCCTTTCTTAAGTTAGGGACAAAGCACGCTGAGATTCCAATCGTCGGGCATGCATTCCGCTAGCCATATTTTGCAGATGAGTTGATGCATGCACCCTATCAATTCATCGCCGCCGGCTTTAAACAGTTCAGCTGGCAGGCCGTCAGCACCCGCTGCTTTGTTGTTTTTGAGCCTCTGGATAGCAACTCGAACCTCGTCATGGCTAGGTGGTAGAACTTCTACTTCGTCATCGTCGATTGGTTGTGGCGAGCTGCATTCTCCATGGGCGGAGTTGGTGGGATCATCGCCCGTAAGCAGATTGGAAAAATGCTGTCTCCACAATCTCAGTGCGCACTGCGTATCTGTAACCAGATTTCCATTCCCATCTCTACAAGTGGATGCTCCGGGCTTGAAACCTTGGGTTAGACGCTTAACCTGTTGGTAAAATTTTCGTGCATCCTTCTTGCCTTTGTACACCTCAATTTCTCCACGCTCACGCTTTTCTTGCTCCCTTTTTTTGCGTCTGAAAAGGCATCTCTCTTCCTTCCTCTTTTCACGATATTTTTCTCGCACGGTTCGCGTTGCAGCTGACTGCAGCGTCTTTCTGTATGCGGCGTTTTTTGCTGCCGTCGCGTCGCGACACTCCTGGTCATACCATTGGTTCCGAGGTTGCGGGCGCCGGAAACCAATCACTTCTTCAGCGGCAGCGCGCATGGAGTGGGAGATGTGCGATTCGACTAACACGCTGAAAAACTCGTTTTATATGGTTAATTGTGAGAGTACTGAGAGCTGATATCAATATGAATTTACAAAAATGACAGTAAACATGATGAATGGCAACAAAAGTTGAAAAATGGTGGACAAAAGTTGAAATTTTATAAGTATAATAAATGCTCGTGTAATACGAAGTTTAGTTTAATTTTTTTCAATTTTCGATTGAAATGGTCCTGAATAATTTTTTATATGTTTTTCTAGTTTAATTAAATAGACAAAATTATAAAATATTTTTAATACGTATAATTTTTGGTGGCTTCTATCTAAGAGACGAACTTTTGACAACTCTTAGCTTTTACACCTTGTTTGTATAGTGTGCTTAGTCAACTATTAAAAAATTAAAATACGAAAGCTGTAAGTTTAATTTTTCTTTGTTTTTCCACTCCTTAAAGTCGTACGACTGTCACGTGCGTAGCTCCAGAAATGCTCATATTTGTCTTTAATGCTTTGGAAAATATAGGTAATAAATTTTTTATATTATTTTTAATTCATCAAAAAATGCTCATGCTCTTTCTTAAAACCAATAAAATCGTATTCTTTTTTTTTATGTTTAACGCATTTGGGGATGATCATAAAATTTCACGCCTAAATTATAGATAGCATTAAGCTCTGAGTATAGCTATTTTATTTTAATATTACTTATTATTGTTAAATTCAAAAGACTTGGTACTTTTCCAACTTAGCTGCATCAAGTTTTTACGTCAACTTAATGTTCATTCACCAAGTTTTGCTTCTTATTTTATTGAACTGAAAATTTTTGTTTAAATTTACCATTTTTTGTCTTTGAATATCACAGCTCCTTGAAATCTGTTGAACCTATTAACATACAGTTTATAAAAAACAAACTGAAACAGAAATATTTTTATGTTCATTCATTATTAAATATAGCTAGCTACAGCACTTAAAACCATTCATGTTTGAAGTTGAAGATTTTTATGAAGTCTCCAAACGTGCTGTGTATCTGAAAATGTTGGCCATTGAACCATTTTGTTTTATATGTCTGCGATAACTTTTGATAATTTAAATTGATTTTTTATAGATGCATAAAAAAATATGCGTGATTACGAGTAAAATAAAAAAAAAAGTACAAAAAGAAACCCTAAAAAATCGAAGGAAAGCCAAGTATAGGATTTGTTAGATGCGTAAAAATAAACGTTATTGTTTCGACATTATTTTTGATGATAGCTTTATTTTTATGTTGTGGCCGCAGACAGATTGAGTCTGAAAAAGAAATGCTAAGCAATAATTGGGCTGGAAAATGTAACATAGGAGCTAGGAGCATACAAAGTTTCATGAAAGAGAAAAAACAGCATAAACTGCAAGCATCATATATTTTATATGCTGGTTTTATTGCTTTATTTATGCTGTTATTATTTTTATGCAATCGAATAATGTTGGCTTTTATTTTAAAATATTGCCCCTGCAGCGGTCAACAGAGTTCAAGTGCTCATCTCTGTTCGTTTTTTTACTACAGTGTATTAATAGTACGAAAGTGATAAAAATTTAACGGTAACGGCATCACGTAAACTGCCCCAGCGACATATTTGAACACGATGACTTTTTGCGCTATGTGTCAGTTGGTGTTTTCCAGTTTTTTTCATAGTGCTAGAATTTATTTTATTTCACTGCAATTTGTTTGTTGTGGCATTCAAAATTTTTATCGATTATTTCGTTGCTTCATTGCCCCTAACATGCTGCCATTGGCGTCAGAAGCGGGGGGACAAGGGGGCAGTTGCCCCCCACTTTTTTAGCTAGATAAACAATTTAAAATGAAAACTTCAAAAGCTATTCAAAATATCAGTTTTTTTTACAACGATAATATTTTTGTATTATATATTTTCCTCTTCTTTCTCTCTTCTTCATAAGCATGCTTGCGGATAACCATTTTCTTTCTCTGTGTTTGCAAAAAGATAGAACAAAATGTAGAGTTTCTACTGCAAACGCACCACTTCAGTTTAAAAGCACCCTTAAGAATGTAGCTTAATGCTTGTTTATTTTGCAACTCTGGTAAGAAAAAATTTGACATGTTCTTAGGGGCTTTCCATATTGGACGACATGTTGTACGATAAGTTAGATGGAAAACTAATGGGACTATTTGATTGAGAGTTCGAACGATCCAACTTGTAAAGCAACATCATAAATTGCAAGCTCTCAAGCAGAACACATCCGGCTAATAGCTAAGCAACTTTTAGATGCCCTAACAATTGAGCAGTAATTTTACATAATTGTACAATATTGTACAATCGGCAGAAAAAAACCAAAAATTTCGACTATCGTTTTAGCTTACGCATGGTACTACATGTTGTACAATCTGCCATGTTGGTCCAATGTTTTGGACCATGCGAAAGCCCCTACTGTGAATTAGCTGATGAAAATCCACCTCTACGCTTTGAAGAAACATCAAATCCGGTTCCTTCAGTACAGTTGCCATTATATGATCGGCTTCGAAAAGATTATTTCGAAATTTTAGATCTTTCCTCAAATGAGATAACGGCTAGATTCGATCAAACAGGTTGATATTTTACTTGTTTTTATTTTTGCAAGTTAACACCAGCTTCACTCAACCGGCTCACTTTGATTTAACATTCGGTGAGTCGGTTGAGTGAAGCTAGTGTAAAGTGGCACTTTGTAAATCTTATTGTATATTTAAACATATCTTGAACACTGGAATCGTTGGAAAATATTGTAATCGAAGCCTTCAACGGAAAAGTGCCTTCTGAACAAAATCTAAAAACAAAACTAGATCTTTATGCAGATAACTTTTTTGCAGATGAAATTGCTGAAGCAATTAGAATGATCTCTAATATTAAAATTGGAAGAACTTTTAAAAATAATGAAATTTTAATATTTTTTATATATTTTTATATTTTTGTACTTTAAACTAAAATAAAAAATTTGTTTATTCACATTCATGTTTCTTTGAAGAAATTTTGGTGAACTTTTTTTGCTCCACCATTTGTACTGCCCCCCATTTGTACGGCCCCCCTGATGAAATTAGCTTCCGACGCGCTTGCATGCTGCTATATTTTATGATTGATGCCCATGCATGCTGCGAAAAAAACAACAACATAATTCATTGTTGATGTATTGAAGTTCGTCCTGCAGTGGCACGTAGTTTCGAGGCTTTAAAACGTTGCAGCGTATCTAATTGAGTTTTTGAATCTTAATCCACAACCTCCACCGCCCTCACATATTTTTTACATTTTCCTTTCATCCTTTGTTCTTACTTTTTTCTCTAAAATAAGTTCAAAAGAAGCAAATGTGCAAAAAAATGGTCGTTATTGAACTGCAGATTGTTGCTTTAATGACAGGGTCGTAGTTCAATGCTCAAGCAAATGCTGTAGTTGTATAACACGACAAAAACAAAAAGAAAGACACACTGCCATAAACACTAAATTAGCATAAATGCGATAATAGTCACAACAGCTACTCAAAAAAAAAAAAAAAAATGTGTGAAATTTTCACAGTTGCCGCCGCATGTTAAAAAATTTGCATTTTTCACGTTGTGCCGAAAGCTTTTCGACGCTTACCAAACAAAAGCTTTTAAAAATGTATTGATGTGCAAAATGACGATGTTATTGTTTTTATCTGTTGAAAAAAAAGCCTGAAAAACATTCTGATTTGCATTTTTATGACGTATGCAAAGCGATGAAAATGCCGTCTCTACCGAAAACTCACAAAAACCTGTATAATCGGTAAAAAAAGCTATTTTCTTAAATTAATTTTGTGTCGACATTTTTTTCAATTCAATTTTATTGAAACTTTTTTAATTAATTACAGTTTTAGTTATTACTTAAAATATAACTGACAAAAACTTAGAACTATAGATGTGTAGTGCTAATATGGGATAAGTAAAAGAAGCCTGCTTTGTGTAAAGTAATATAGCAATATATTACTGAGTTTAAGAATATGAAATAATGCTTGCTCTCGGTATAGGTTGGTGTCTTATATCTGTGTCGATAAGCGATAACAGCTTAGGTCTGATTTCAAAGTTTCGAGAAATCTTGCTTCAAAGTTTTCAATCGCCATGTGAGTTATATGAAAGGGTAGGTATTTTGTTTTTGTGTCATAACTTTGGCTAGGCTCATAATAGAAACTCCAGATTTTGTGTATATTGTATATAAATACTAGTATCGCCTGTGGTCGAAGTTCCGCCATATCAAAAGCGATTTGTCTTTTGTTTTTTTTAATTTTTATTGAAAAACGTTCATCCTAGTTAAAAAACATTGCATTGATATAGTTTTGGCTAATACATATCCATAACTCATTTTACGTACTCTGTTTCGATGTTCATTGCGCCATTTCTTAAATTTTCACGGAACTCTCGCGTCACACTTATTTTTTTTTTAAAATGAGCAGTGGACGTTAATTGTTTTTTTTTCATTTACTAAAATACTAATAGCGCAATTTTAGTGAAGTGGACACATTTTAACAAATAAAATTATAAATTTTAAAATTTTAATTTATTTGAGGTCACATGTTGCAAAAAAAATTATTTCAGTACAAACTTTTGGTTTTTGAAAATCCTTGAAGGACATGAAAACATCAAGTCTTGGAAAAAATGCTTAGTGGCTGAGCGTCAGGTCTGAAAGGGATAAAAGACGAACAAACAAACACAGATGTCGTTTAACAGCCGTTTAAAGTAGTCATGTCAACTTTTTTTAAAAAGCACTAACATACCAAATTTATTACATTTTATACATTTTTTGCTAATCCTACTTAAACTGTCTGAAATATGGCATTTCTCTTCATTTGTGGAAGTTGTAGGATTTTGTTAAAGTAAAGATTTTCCTCTACACAAAATGACTAAACGCTCCTGGAGAAGTTTTCAATTCAAAAACTCAATTATTAACTCTACAGGCGTTGGAGGTCTCGCAGTTACATTGCAGGTATAAAAGAAATAATTGGTTATTCCATGTGTCTATTTACCACTGGGTTTATGAATGAAATTACTTCACTCTGTTCAGGTTATCAGTTCAAAAGAGTATTTAAGCAACAGCAACAACAACAATGCCACACAGCTCTGTTAAAGTGTTCTGAGTCACTCTCTTCTCTCTCGTGTATGCCACAGCAACGATGTTTAACAGAGCTGTGTTGCTATTGGTTTGCACTGTACCATTGGGAAAAAAGGTTTTTACATTTGCTTAGTTTTACCTATCTAAATGACAATTTTTTCGAATAAAAATTATATTCTGCAAGTGTACTCAAAAAAACCTTTCCAACGATGTAAGATTTATGTGAATATGCTGACGTTAACACAGCTAAAATGGTACCACAATTTTTTTTGTTTGCGTAATAATATATAGATATATGCGTGGAACGCATCTACATCAATAACTCAGTTCTGTCTTAAGTCGACTTAAGGGATTGTTGCTTGTGAATACAGATATATTAATAAAAATAAAACTTGATACATCAACAGTATATAACAGTTTATTGAGGGGAGATAGACTTAACCCTTAAATGCCCACTGTATCATTAAAGATACAACCACTAGAAAGCCTCTCGTTTCACCATTAACAACTCGAAAGCTAAGAAATGTAAATCATTGCAGTCAGAATACTCCAGAGCTTATTAAAAAAAATAACACAGTTTCGATAGTATCGTAAGTATAGACGTAGAACTCCTTTTTATATAGTAATATAGAAAAATTCTGGTTTTTTTATTTATATTTTTCAAAACTAGCTTAAAGCGTTTCATCTTCTAAATAAAAATTATTCAAAAACAAACTTGTTGCTGTTGTCCTTTTTCAAACTTACCTGATCTAAAAAGCTCACAATTAAATTCATGAACAAATTTTTTTTTGTTTTATAAAAAGTTGTCGTGTGATATTTTTGCTGATACATTTGTTGTTCTTTTTCATTTGTTTTGTTAGTTAAAACTAAATGTAATTCAAAGTAACGTTTAATTAATGGAAATAAATATGGGTAAATTTGAATTATTTATTTTTCCTGCAGTAAAGAGCATAAACATATATGTATAGTTTAAAAGTAATTTGAAATTAAAATTTTAGCCAACAAAATAAATTTTTAATATGGAAAGAATATAGTGCATAATAAAAATAATTCGAATTTATTATGGTATTTAAAAAAGAAATGTAGTTTTTAAAGCACAACGCATGCTTAGTAACGCATGCGCAAAATTGCGTAGTAGTATACATACATGCTGAAAATAAACATTCGTTTTATTCGTACTCCAACTCATGGCAGAATAACCAGGTAGGGCCGACTCGGAGAGGAAAGAAGTAGAAAGCAGAGAAAAGCGAGCTAGTTGTCAAATACAGCTGTTCGTGTTGAGTAAAAATTAAGAACATCTAAAAAAATTTCAGCTAACTGAACCAACAACAATTACCAAGTCAATCTAAAACAACGACGCACAAAAAAGAGCATGATCACAGCGGTTGAGCAGCGTTAGAGGGGATGAACCGAATCGTCCACAGAAAATAAACAGAACATTGCTTACTATCATGGTAGAACAAGTGAAGGTATATGCATTTCAGAATGCTCTCTTTTTCTTATAGCCAGAATTGTCAAACTCAAGCATTTTGCTATTCTTGCCTATTTTTGCTTTCTTACCGCATTCTCATCGTTTTCAGATATTGTATGAGCTGTCAACTTCGTTTTGACAGTTCCGGCAGTCTGTCTCTCCGAAATGCATTTACCTTCTCTAATTCTACTATGCTTACTATGTCCCGCTTTTCACTCGTTACACATGAAAATTCTCGAGCTTGCGGCGAAAGCAATTATTGCTCTGGTAGCAAGATCTCTTTGTCCCAAGATGCCTTTGCCGCAAGCAGTTTGTTGATTATTCGCCCGCATGAGGGGGCTTACGAAAGTCCCCTTTAAACCAGAGTAGTCAACAAACTACTTGCGGCGATAGCAATAATTGCTCATAGAATTGCCAAGTGAAAAACCGCCCCTTTCAGCGCATGCAGAATCAAAACAACAATATCAGCAGCTAGTAGCAACGTTGCCAGTTATGTTGGAAAAAATCCCATTCGTGGTAATTTTAAATTGCCCTTAGGAATTTTAGTTTCTGGAAATTCCTTTCAAATTTTTAATCCAGCGTGGTATTTTTAATTGGCGTGGAAATTCAGCGGGGTAATATTTAAATTTCCTTAGGAGTTTGGCAATGTTATTCCTACATTTTTTTTTCTTTTTTAGTAAGCAAAGTTTCTTTGTGGTATTTCTTTATGTTTTTTAAATTGTTTGTGCATATGGGACTTATTGTGGTTTTTTTTTTAATGCGAATGACATTTTTCTGGCAATTTTAAATGCATATGGAATTTGTGGTGGTATTTTTAAAACGCGTGGTATTTTTTTGGTAATTGTGGTAAAAAATCGTGAGATTTTTTTTGATATTTTTTTATTGCGGTAGAAAATTTTTTGTTTGTCTTTGCAATGGTAATTTTTGTTGTATTTAATTTATGTTATTGTGAAAAAAGTAACTTTTTGTTGGAATTGTTTTAAATTTTAACTGGCAACCTTGGCTAGTACACACAGAAAAAAAAACACCGAAAATCAAGTAAAAACAACCTTAAATTAAAATTTTTCAGTCATGAAATCCAGCTAAAGTTTTTTCACCTAAATTTAAAGTTTTTAGAACTTAATTGAAGCGATTTACACACACGTTGCAGTAAATCTTGTTTTAACATTGAAAGCAATTGTTTCAAAATTGTGTCAAGTTAATTTAAGATTGAAACAATCGTACTTCAGACATAGTATTAAGATGGTTTAACCTTGATTTAAAATCAATACAACCTTATCTTAAAGTTAAACGACGTCAAAATAAGCACGTGAAAATCTTGAAATTAAGAATTTAAAATATTATTTTGAGGTATTTTAAATCTTAGTTTAAGTAAAAAGAACCTTTATTTAAAATGTTGAAATATATATTTTTTTTACAAGAAACTTAAAAAAAACGATCGTTTTTTGTTTTTATATATCAATATATTTTAATTCAATTCTTTGCCAAAAATTATACATGTAACGTATAAAAATTGTTTACATTAAAAATAACTTACTCACTACATATATTTTGGTCGTACATAAATCTTGCCATTATTTATAGGATATAAATTTAATGGATACGTATCGAAAACTATTATTTCTATAATCTGTACATTATTACATTTTTTCCAACTTCATAAGACTGAAAATGTTTATAAAATTTATTCAAAAAAATTTCTGACACGAGGCAATACAGTTTTTCATTTTCATATAAAAATTTTTCGATCTTTTATTCACCAATTTTTTTATTCACCAACAGATTTTAGAAAATTTAGCAAGGAAAGCAAATTCGAAGACTTACAATCATATGGAGTATGAATATCATAAATAAAATTTTGGATAAGAACCCATGCTGTTTCGCAGGGTTGTGGGTATTTAAGAGAGAGCACATGAAATAGCTTGAAACAAGTATCAAAGGCTTGTAAGAAAGAGTTAAATTTGTACAAACTCTTATCAAAATAAACAAAAAAATTTTTTACTTCTCCTTCTGATAAACCCTCTGCAATTATAAATGGTTGCATCGTCAGCTTAGCAGAATAATATTTGCTTACAAGATCAGCGATCCTTTTTTCGTAGTCATTGATGCAAATAAGGTGCAGAACCAAACTTTCCTGTGAATCCAATATTGTTGCTTTCTTGTTGTGTTTTCCAAACTTATCTACAAACCTGCAAACTGAGGGTAGAACACCAGCTAATAGAATTGTAAGAATGTAATTTTCGGCATCTAAAATAAGAACAAATTAAATAATAGCGTCCCTAACAACCAAAGTTATGCCTCACCTTTGTTTGTGGTAGATTTTGCTACTGCCAACAGTCGTTTGCAGGGTTCGTTATGAAGGTTTGCTTCATAAAAACTGAGTAAGCCTTTCTTAAACTCCTCCCACTTTGATAGCAATACATTTTCCTTTCCAGGATGCATTATTCCGAAGTCGATGTTTATCTAGTTGAAATATCATCCAATATATGAGAATTTTTAAAATCGACGTTTATTGTTCTTACCAATTCTGGAGCCCGAGCATCAGAAAATAGCGGCCAATTTTCCAAAAAAACTTCCGGTAAAAGCTCTTTTACGTCCTTTTGTCTCATCAAAAAAGTTTTCGCCCATTTATCCTTTACTTCATCGAAATCAGCAGCATGATGCAATGAGTTTTTCAGAGAAGCAGCTAATGAAGAATCAATATCGGGTTGACTGACATCTTCTTCGATGGATTGAGAAAGTTCCTTGCTTGGGGTTGAAGAAGTTTCTTTTCTTCTCTTAGTGCGCTGGTTAACATATTTTGCAAAAAGTTTTCCTCTTGGATTACGCTTTCCTGTTCGTGGCATGAAGTAATACTCCTACGAGTAAATAAATAACATAACTTCAGAAGTGGTAGAGCCAACATTCAATTAACCCGCATAAATTACAGATAATTTAATACAATATATTATAAAGCAAATAGTATAAGTTTTACAATACCTTTACACTTGCTTCACTTGGGAAAACGTTGCAAATTTCGACGACAATGCTATGGAACTGCCTTGGCATAACGTTGATGTTATTTCCAATTAAGTCTTCAACGATGATGTTCATTAAATCATTCCGGTTACCATTAGATAAGACATCATTATTTTTATAGCATTGCAGAAGTGCTTTGCCTTTTGAAGATTCCTTAAGTAAGGAAGTTAAATCCTTGATGAAAATTAATATTTTTATATGTCTAATTATTGGCCTTCTTAAATTGTTAAGTTCTTATTTTTAGGCTCTGACCAAAATAATAAAACAAACTATGTAAAGTTCAAAACTGATTTATTTCCTATACTTCGGTAAACTAAACGTACCGTCATCATGGATCATTAAGATTGATGAGGCGGCTAATGAAAATTACGTGATTCTATTGTGTAACGGGTTGTATGTGACACCTAATGACAGTTTGCAAAGCCAAACGAAGTTTTGGAAATAAATACGTTGGAAACAAAATTGCATAGCTTTGCTCTAATTCTGCGGCCAGAGCTTATTAAAAATTGATAATATTTTTTAAAAAATTGAAAAATTTACTTGCCTTTTTCAGCAAAACGTTTTTCGAACACTCCGGTGAAGCCGATATAATGCTCTCACAGCTGCCTTGTTTTTTTAACCAATCATGGACTTTACTTGGCATAGACATGGTTTCATCATCAATTCCAAACTGAAATATTAAGATTTGTTAAGGTTTTTTAGGTTTTAATATTGTTGTATTTTCAAATAAATTGTTAATGAAAACATGCTTACCTCTTCTTTTTTCCACATAAATAATTTTTCTCTAAATTCCATGCGTAACCCGAGTGGTGGAATCGCTTCCTTTAAGTCTTCTTTACGCATAAACTTGAGGCTCCGAAACGTAACTTTTGACTCTGAAATTGCAAAAATGTATACGAACTCTTACCACACTTATCTCTTACCACTCTTACCACTCTAAATCTTACCTTTTAAGTAATCCAAAACAGCTTCCAGATCAAACTTTTTCAATAGTTCTACTAATTTTTCAGAGTCAGCGCTTTCTTCCATTTCAACTGAAGTTAAGGCAGATTTCTTGTATCCAGAAGCTGTTGTAACAATTATAGCGTTATGCAGCTTAAAGTTTTTTGAAATAAACTATCGTCGAAGACAATATCGCCTTCTTGGCTTTCTAAATAATAATTTGTTGTTTCATCCATCACTTTAACACAATTCTATAAGCACAATTTTTTACGGAATTAAAAAACAAACACCCGATGTTTTCTTCTTGACAATTGAAACGAGAGTAATATAAAGTATCAAATTTTATACCATTTGGCTCTCGTGCTGACAATTTCAAGAGCTACCAACCTTCTTTTAATATGTAGTAACCTTATATTAAAGTTTGCAGTCTCACTTTAAGCTTTCACAGTTATTAAGTAATATCTTGTCACTACGAATTCAAGATTGTAACGAACTTCTTTTTAAATTCCTCTAATATTCAATTAGGCAATAAAAAAATTTAAATTGCAATTGAGATTGAAAATGTTTAAATAAAGGTTGTCGGATACTCTTTTTAAGTTGTACACATTCTTATTTCTGGAAAGCATAATCTGCTAATAAGGTTGAAAAGATATTAAATTAAAATTTTAAATCTGAAAAGGTAAAACAATGTGTCTTTCAACTTGATTTAACATTTTAAAGCACAAAATTAAAGATTTTTCATACTTCTTTTAACATTTACACACTTAAAAATCATCGATTTTACTTAATTCGAGATTGTTGCACCTTAAAATTAGGTGGATTTTATATTAAAGTCTTACAATCTAAAATTAAAAATGCAACAATCTACTTTTTTTTTTCTCTGTGTAGTAGTACAATTTTTTTGTAGCCACATACTGGCTCTCTAGCTACATGCATCTGTATTCTCTATTGCATTACAACCCAACAATCCATGAATGTTACTGTGCCAGCTAAACGGTACTTAAAACGGCGGCGTCTGATTTGCTGGTATGAAAACGACATTGAGAACGATTTAAAGGTACAAGGTCCAAAGGTACAAAACTTTAAATCGTTCTCTATATAATTGTAAAGTCCTTTTTTATAGTTGTTTGATAGTTTAAAATCGTTTATTGAGCGTAAGGTCAAAGTTAGAACAATTAATTGTTCTTACGAATCTTTGCAAAGAAACAACAACAACAACAAAGTTTTTTCAATATGAAAAGGAAAAAATCACTAGGAAAAAAGCGCGCAATGATTTTTGCTGATATTTGCTGATATATTTTCAGCTTGTTTCTGTTTGGTCGTATGGTTTAAACTATCAAAAATTTAGAATTTGTATTTAAATCATATAAAATCAATATCATAAATAACAAGGTCATTTAGAAAAAAACTTTAATTTTTTTTTATCAAATAAACAACTAGCACATAATATATTTTATTGTATTTAATACATATATATAGTGATATTCAGTAATTAATAAACAAAAAATATTGAATAGTTTATACATAAAAATTTCAAATGAGAATATTTTTTTGTTTCATACTTTTTAGAGCTTGATTTATAGTAGTTGGGTTTTAGTTTATTGAACTTGTTTTTTTATAGCTTTAGAAATAGTTAACCCATTGAGCTGGTGCGTACACAATTGCGTACATCACTTTGTATGGCGCGTTGCAATGAAATTATTTCAAGTTGGAAATACCTTCACGACTTCTACATATCAAAGTTATATGACAAAAAAAAAACTCAAATTCCATTTACACATAAAACAAAACTAGAAGGAAAATATTCCTAATATAAAATATTTATATGTGCATGATCACAAAACTAGGGTCTTTAAGGCGTATTTGTCAAAATTTCCGCGAGCTTAGGCTATAATAATTAATATGTTTTCCTTTTTATATTTTGAGTTTGGTAAGACGAGATGGCATCGGGTCAATCAAAGATTTTAACATGGACATGCTGATATTTCTCTTTCTATTGTCTCTTTCACCTCCTTTGCGGTGTTAAATTGACATCCATTGTTATAAAATTTAGCATTAAGTATTTCCTAGAGAGGCGGCCTCGATAGTCTAGTGGTAGCGCGCTTGACTGTCGCACAGGGGTTCCGGGTTCGAATCCTGGCCGGGGTAGGGCCATAACATAAGAGAAGGCTATAACCTTTCTTTCCTTATTCCTAATCAATGAAACTTTAAAATACGTCAATTTACGACGAATAGTTGTAGTTGGTAGTGGAAGGAAAAGTTTGTGGAGAGGAACGCTTAATAACTTGATTTGACTGAGGGCAAGGCATAACACTTGCTTTAGATTTAATATCACATGTTTTTACAGCTTCTGCCACATTAAGAACATCCCACATAAAAAATTCACTTGATTACACTCGCTTCTTCCATTCTGTGGTATCACAACGAACCAATAATGGTCTAAGTGGGCTGGTCTTAAGGCGGTCTTCTCATTCAAAACCCGTTTTTTTGACCCTTTTTAAAAAAAATTCTTATTTGAAAACGCAAAGAATTGAAAACTTTTTTTATTTATTGTATTACAAAAGGTTCAAAGTAAATAAAAAAATTTTTTTTGCCTCGATACGTGGGCTGTTCAAAAAGTAATGAGACTTCAAAGTTGGTGGTGAAAAAAAAGGTGTCGTCACGGCGGCCACGATTCCGGGTCTCCGGAGCATCTGAAATGAAAAAAAAAAACGGGGTTATAATCAGTATAGATGTAATTCTCGGGTGAACCTCAAGCTTAATTTTGTGATTTTTTTTGACAAAATCGCGGCAATTCAAAAAAAAAATTTCAATTTCGGGTTTTTTTTTTAGTTTAGTGTAAAAAAAATAGTAAAAAATTTTTTAAAATTATGGTCGAGGTTCACCCAAGAATGGTGACAATTCTGCGTCGATTCCACTTTGTTTCATGAAAATCGGTTCAGTTGAACTGGAGATATCATGGCCGCCAGTTCGAAAAACGTGGGTTCGAGATAAACGCGTTTAAAGTTTGAAGTAATTTTTTTGGGAAAAAAAAATCAAAACTGTTTAAATGCAGTTTTAAAGAACTGACAATTCTCCGTCGAATTCACTTTGTATCATCAAAATCGGTCCGGTAGAACCGGAAAAAACTTAACTCATAGGTCAAAATACGAGGGTTTCAAAAAAACCCAAAAAATTTTTTTTTCAAGAAAAGCAGTGCTGCTGGTATCAAAGTTATTTTTTTGGTAAAAAAAGAAAAAAGTGACAAATTAAAGTACGCAATTAACTAAAGGAGGTAATTCTGCGTCATTAAAGCTTTATTTCATCAAAATTGGTTCAGTAGATGTGAAGAAAACTGGCCAGGTAGTCAAAAAAGGGCCTTTAAAAGAAAATCTAAATATTTCAGATATTTTTTACTTACAAATATTAGTCGGCGATGCCAGCTCCATACAGGCCACCTTCCTCTTTTTCGTAGAAACTGCTTTCTGCTGCCCTCTCTGCTCTGCGAGCCGCTCTGCCAGCTTTTGATGATGCCGCAGCTCGAGTCTCTGATCGGTTCAATCTGTCTTCATTGCGAGATAGGCTTGGGTAGTTCACGAACGAACTAGTTCAATTGAACTATTCGCACTCAAGAACTATGTGAACTAGTTCGTTGATTCTCGTTCTTTTAGTTCAATCGATTTTGCAGCGAGTCAGATCGAAATGAACTAGAAAAAATTTTGTTTCACTCAACAATGGTTTGAGTCCGTGCTGATACAGTTTGATACTAATGAACGGTAAAAAAAACTTTTTTGCAAAAACAAATTTTTGTGGCAAATATTGTGTGGAATGCCCCATATGTAGTATTTTTATGTAAATTTCTTCTATGTCCGCAGTTAATGATTGATTCGGTCATATAGTTCGTTTCATTTTATAGATCTGATCATGAAACAGCAAACAAAACAAACTAAAAGACCTATTGAACTAAAAAATACAACGAGCTAACATACCTAACGATCTGAAACACCAAACGAACTATAAGACCTAACGAACTAACAACATGAACGAGTGCACGAAACGAACTAAAAGAGCGAACGAACTAAATGAACTAAAAGAACTATATGAACGAACTAGTTCATTAAACTCAACTGAACTAAAAGGAGCGATCTTTTTAGTGAACTAAAATGCCCAAGCCTATTGCGAGATAGTGCGTATTCGTATGCGTTTTTGGTAATTTGGTAAGCCTCTGGCTCTTCTTCCTTCTTGGCTTCCCAATATTTGCAGTTGTTACACAGACGAGATTTTACGACAGTGTCAACAATTTTTTTGGTATGCTTGGCAATCAAAGTTGTGACACCATAAAGGGAAGCAAAGCCACGCTTCTTCCAAGTCCCATCCACCGACACAGTAAATAAAGTGGGATCGCACTCTGGATTCGCTTCGATCATAGCCTCTTTTTCTTCTCCAATAGCTTTTGAAATGACATGTTCGTACATGGCTTTTCCAGCAACGTACAAATTTTGTAGGATAGTATAGTACAGATTGTTGGACAAACTTTGTCCGAGGTCCATGAGGCCACAAAACATGGTTATACCTTTTGGCCCAATCCCTAAAAGCCGCATGGCAACAACCAAGCGTCAATTAATTTCATATGATTTTCCGATCATAGGTGACGACTCCATTTGGTGAGGCTTCTGAGAACTCAATTTTTTGCTTGCATGAGGCACAAATTACCAACGCTGACAACGTGGTAAACACAGAACAGAACTCGAGAATGCAATACTTCAAATTGTTTTTGATTGATACTTCGTCGTCTTCGATATTCTTGAATTTCTTGGCCGATGTACTGGTATATTCAGAATCCTCTGGTCTAAGATGCTGATTTCCACTAAACCCGCGTTTTTTAGCACGATTCTGACGCTCACTTGGGCGTTTTTTTTTAATACTTTTCCGATCCATTTTACAAAAATCACAATAAATTTATGAAAAATTTACTTTTCCGTTCACTGAAGCGCACGCGTCTGTTGCTCAACTCGATACAAACTGAACTAAATGATGCTTTCAGTTGAACACCTGGACTCAAAAAATGCTTCAACCCCTAAAATAAGCAGAAATGTGTATTCGTATGTTTGTATGAATATGTGTGCAAACACGTTTTTACCTAACAATAAACATTTTCAACGGAATTCGGTGGTTACTTTATGCCGCTTCGTTCGAAAATGAGTCGAAAAAAATAGCTCATTTTGACGAAGACCTTGCTTCACAAAAAAGGCTGTATCTTCTAAAGTATTTCGAATTTCTAAAAATCATTTTAGGGGCATTTTCACAACTACCCAAGCTATAAATAAATGCAAAAAAAGTCGAAAAAAAGTTGCTCAATGAGAAGACCCCCTTAAGACATGCTGCCACCTTAACCTAACCTAACCAATTCCTAGAGATCTTCGATGGGGCTTAAGTCAGGATTTTTTGCTGGCCAGTCCAATAACGCTATTTTTCTGGACTCAAAAAACTCTTTGGTCGAAGTTACAGTATGAATTGGCGTTTTTCAATAAAATGTTTGATTTATTTTAAATTACATACTTACTTTTGAATTATTATTTCTTATAAGCTTCTGCCGAGGAATGCTTTAAATCAGTAAAAATGCTTTATATATCAGAAGGTTTTGATCGTCATGCATTGATGTTTCAAAAGAAAACGTCTGGCATGTGTTGTTCGAAGGGCAATTAACAAATTTTTCACAATTTCACGAAACAATCATAAACAAATTCATTAAATTGAGCCAGGGCAACGTATGTCGGGTCCACTATAGATATATATAAATAGGGAAATGACTTAAAACTAAATTTTTAAATTTTTTTCACAGACATTATTTTGTAAGCTGTAAATTTTTAAAAAATATAAAAGCATTTTAAACAAAAGAATTTTAAAAAAAATAATCAAAATAATCAAAAATAAAAAATAACCTACTTTACGGTTATTCATGATTTTTAGTGATAAAAACTTTTTATTGAAATTTTTGTCAAAGTTAAGCAATTTTTGCAAATAAAGAGTAGGGAAAAAGGGAAATTGACAACAATTGTACAAGAAAAAAACTTTTTGCCTATTTTTCAGACAAAGAATATTTGATGAAAATTGATTTGAAAATGGCGTAGATGTTTGCTTGCTTAGTCAAAAGTTGAAATTTGAATCGTGTTTTTCTCATTTTGAGGCTTAAGAAAATGCGTTATACTAAGAAAATCTATTGTTTTTGAGATATCGCAATACCCGATTGTAAAGATTTGTTGGCGATGACATTGTAATGCAGAACAGTAAGCGGAAACGAAATCTTGTTTGTGCTCACATAATTTTATTGTCATTGTCAAAACAATAGTTTGGCTTTATTCGTCTGTGTAGCAACATCGTGTTTTCCAACAGGAAGTTTTGCAATGAAGTGTGTTTGTGAAAACTATTAATTTTCATGTTTAAACCAGATCAAAGTTTTATATATAATATATATTATTATAATACATTAACTCTGAAGTGCTAGCTAAAAGCTAATAACTTCCTTCATTTAATTGTAAAAATTATTGTGGAACTAATTTGTGGCGTCACTTGCTTTCGTTTGCTTCTTGTCAGTGTTTTTTCTATCGTTCTAGTTGTGTTTTTGGCATAGAGAGGATTTTCGTTCAATTTATTTGTGTTCGCTTTAATTTTGTGAGTCATTTTTTTGTTCTCTCCTGTCTTGTGCACACCTACTCCCATTGTCGCTTTCTGTGTAAGGTAGATGTCATCAGTGCTTAAGCGGCCATGTCCAAACAAATGTAATTGAGAATATGTAAACAGACTTCGGAGGTCCCGCAGCTACATTGTATTTAGGAAATGAGTGGTTACGTCATGTGTCCATTTACCACTGGGTAATTATTATGTCATATTAATTGGAATTTTTTCAACGTAAATACTATCCGTACAAAATATTCTCGAAAAAGCTTTCGTTTACCGTTAGTTTTAGTAATAAACGACTTCATATACATATATGTGTTGCACTGAGAAAATCCTTAGTTTCGAGATAACGCAAAAGTTTGATGTCATAACAACGGGATTTTTTCAAAATTTACGAAGAATATTTTTTATGTTCAGAATCTATATTAAAAAATTATATTTTTTTATTACAAATTTTAAAAGTTTTTTTATTACTCTGCTATGCAGGACTTATTTAAAAGTCAAAATAAAAAAAGCCAATCAAATATATGTCATCTTAACAATTACCTTTTAAGCAAGCTTAGTCAAATTAAATAAAGTAATTTTTTTTATATTTATACGTACCATTTTTCCGTTATTAAACAAAGAAACATAATTATTTTTATATATTTTTCTTTTGAAGATTCATCTAAATACTTTAATTTGAAGATTTAAAATTTATACATGTTATTTAAGATTTTTATCTCAAGTGAAGCAGTGGGTATTTGCTAGTATGTATATAAATTATGCTTTTTAAGCAAAAACAATGCTTGTCTAGGGTTTTTCACTTGTTAATGAATTTTAAAAGAAAAGTTAGAAGCAGGGACCGTAACGGTTATGATTTTTTACAAAAAAGTCTACAAATAATCGTTTTTTTTTTACTGATTTCATATCGATTAAAAATATCAAAAATAAAAGTTAAAATATTGCTTTCATTTTTTTGATCAAAAATATAAGTTAACGTTTGATTTTAATTTTTTTGATCAAAAATAAAAGTAAAAATTTGACTATAATTTTTTTTTATAAAAAATAACAGTTAAAATTTGGTTTATATTTTTCGATCAAAAATAAAAGATAAAATTTGATTTAAATTTTTTTGATAAAAAATAAAAGTTAAAATTTGCTTAAAAAATAAAAGTTAAAATTTGACTTTTATTTTTCCGGTTAAAAATTTGACAGATCAATTTCTTATTAACTATTATAATAGTTAAAATTTTCAAAACAATAGAGTACATTTTATATTCTTTAACACCTATATTAGAAATATTTAGGCACAGAGATAAAAGCATTGCTATCGATCTTCATATCGTTGCATTGCATCGCTTAAATGCTTATCATTGCACATTATGTTTTCATTTACTTTGCAAACGGCAGGAACAGCGACTGCAAGCAGATGATATAGGAAATAAAATATGACTGTTACTTTTGATAGAAAAAATAAAAGTAAAATTTTAACTGTTATTTTTGATCGAAAAATTAAATGTCAAACTTTAACTTTTATATATGATCTAAAAAATTAAAGTCAAATTTTAATTTTTTTTTTTGATAAAAAAAATAAAAGTCAAATTTCAACTTTTATATATGATCAAAACAATAAAAGTCAAATTTTAACTTTTATTTTTGATCGAAATAAAATTGGTCAAAAAATAACGATTATTTATTTACTTTTTAAAAAAAATTAGAAAAGTTAAAATCATTAAAGATAATTATTTCTTAGCTAACAAGCATTACATTGCTATATTCAAATACCGAATAGACTTAAGTACTCTTTCCATTTGACTTTTTAAATATAAATTTCGAAAATAACTGGTTTATTCGGTCCCTGATTAGAAGTGAAGAAAATACTACACTACGTCATTAAAACATATACATATGTTTCGTGAGATGTATTCCACATTATTGCTCTTCCTATGTTTCAATGTTCATAGCTACTACACGCACTCAAGATAGGCAGTCGAGACAGTATATCAATTCAAGAAATTCCATAAAATTTACAAAAACTGCGCCCACATACGTACGTATATGTGTGCATATGTTTGTGTGCAATAAGCAGACAACAAATCAAGTTAAAATCCTATTTCATTGAATTCCTGTGTCGAAAACCCATAAAGTTGCCCACATTCTAGATAATGTATAGAATCATGAGATGGTATCAGACCATAAGTGGTTGATGGCATGCTTTGTTTTGCTTTTCGTAATGTGTAATATTGCATTATGTGTGTCGGTGGTTAGCGGTATTTCTTGTTGTTAATGCTAAATAAGGCAAGGTATAAATAATAGCTACTAATTTTGGTTAAAATAGCAACCAAGAGCGCCACTCACTCATACGAAAGTTGCCATTTTGGTAACGTTAATTATAGCAAGTTCCACGAACACGGACTGTAGCTTAACAAAGTCATATTTTTTGACTTATTAATGGTTTGTTTAATGAGGTACAGCAGGTTGTTTTTAGTTATATATGTATAATATAAATCAAGTCAAAACTCTTAAAATATTTAACTTAAGCTGTTAGAATAACAAATTAACTTTGTTTAATGAAGAACATTTATCAAAGTGAGACATAGTGATGAACAGGTAGTATTTGTATTTATTCATAAGACATTAGTACAAATAAGAACTAAGTTCTTTTACAGTACAACAAGTAAAAATACCTATAGATAAGTCATTGCTATGTGACATTAACTTTTTATTCTAACAAACAAAGCTTAACAATAATCTTGTAAATATTCTAAAAACTTCCCAGTAAACCAAAACTCTTTTTTTTAATTCATTTATGTACCTTTCCGGGTAAAAAAAGTACATTTTTGGCACACATAAATGAACCCTTTTGGACTCATTCGTCAAACCAAAATGCCTCACAAAAGCGAACATTATTTCTTCAGAAATGAGTTAAAAAAAGATCATCAATTGCACTTTTTTGTTCGGGAACGAGTAGAAAAAAGAATTATTGAAAAGTTATTTTTCGGCACTCAAAAATAAGCCAATTTTGTACCCAATCGCCGGGCTGAAAGCCTCTGAAAAACAAACCTTTTTTTGTTCAGAAACGAGTTAAGAAATGCCATAGAAAATCACTTTTTTGGCACTCAGAAATTAATATTTCTTGTAACAATAAATTGTCGTATTATTGCATATCGATAAATATGCTTAAAAAGAAATGATAATGTCAACAAATTATTTTCGTTTTATTTGAACAAAGTACACAGTAAAAAATTTTAGGGTAAATTTTATATTTTTTATAACATCTGAGTGGTATAAACTTTTTTTATCCCAAATAATTTATACATTTTATACCACTCAATATTATAAAAATAATAAAACAAATATAATTTAAAAATTTTATATGGATATCATGTTTTAATCAAAATATATTCTGGTTCGAAAGAAAAAACTTCACCGAAATAGGGAAATTTAAAAATATAGAGGTTTCGATTGGTCTGACGAGAAAAATGGTCTGCAAAAATTTATATGATTTGATGGTATAAATTTTATAACATTTTTGGTTTGGATTTATATGTATACAAAATAGTATAAAATTTATGCTCATATTTTTTACTGTGTAGTAATATATCGAGGGCCCTCGCACACTTTTTTGTGCTCAACTTTTTTGATGGAAACAATATTTAATGAATTCAGTCCTATCAAGGATGTAGTTTTGATATACTAATTAAAAAACATAAAATAGAAAAATATTCTACCCGAAAACGTGCGCAAACTCACTTCACACTTGTGGTTCAGTAAGAAGATGAAAATTTTATGATTGTTTATTGAACTCATTTAAGAATGTGAAACAGTATAATTTTTAATTCATTTCTAAACTTATTTATGAATAAAAATGGTTTATTTATAAGTAATCGTTTTCTACTAAAATGATGAAATTATGTTTCTTTTTCTGCTCAAAATAAATTTGTTAATAATTTTGCAAAAGAATTAAATTTTTTTTATAAAAAAATTTTCACGAATTTAATCTTCTTTAGCAAGAACATTGATCATACAAATCAAAGATAAAATTTTTTTAACAAAAACAAAAAAAAAAAACCAACAACAAGACCACTGCAAAATAAAAAATAATTTTATATTACTTTTCACATTAATCCTTGGTCAAATTTGTAAATTTATTTATGTATATTATTAAATTGGAGATCTTATTACTATAAATTTTTGCTATTTTGTATTATTATCATAAATATATTAATTTGTCCATGAATATAAAGCCTCTTATGTCGGCGCTTATATGATCAGACTTTTATAAAATAAACGATGTGGCTTTAAAGGTTTTATATTCATGGAGGAATTAATATATTTATGATAATAATACAAAATAGAAAAAATTTATAGTAATGAGATTTCTAATTTAATAATATATATAAATAAATTAACAAATTTGACCAAGGATTCATGTGAAAAATAATTTAAAATTAATTTTTATTTTGTAGTGGTTTTGAAGTTGGTTCTTTTTTTTTTGTTAAAAAGTTTTTATATCTTCCTTTTTAGAGATTATGATAACAATTTTTCCCATTCTTGTAACGAATTTTCATACCCTTGTGTCAATATTTACTGAGAAACAGTATTTTTTTATATTGCCACTCCCTTTAATCCTATAACGCCCACTTTCTTGACCGTACATTTTCATAATTATGCCTGTACCTAATTTCAGTATCCTAGTGTCAATATTATTCGAGTTACGGCATTTTTCTAATATTGCCACGCCTTTTTCAAACAACGCCCACTTTTTTGACCGTAATTTGAAAATTTTTCCAATCCCTGTACCAATTTCCAGTACCCTTGTGTCAATATTAACTGAGATACAGTATTTTTCTTATATTTCCACGCCCTTTTGTCTAACAACGCCCACTTTCTTCTCATTAAATTTTCATAATTATGCCTGTACCTAATTTCAGTACCCTAGTCTCAGTATTATTCGAGTTACAGCGTTTTTATTATATTGCCACGTCCTTTATCGAATAACGCCCAATTTTTTTGAACATAACTTTTAATAATTTTGCCTACCCCTGTACTAAATTTCAGTACTCTAGCGTAAATATTATTCGATATACAAAGTTTTTCTTATATAGCCACGCCCCTGTGTCAAATACCGCCCACTTTTTAGACGATCACTTCCGCGCCTGATATCTCTATCTGTTGACAAAAAATTGTGGTAATCGGGCAAGTACTTTAAGAATAATCGATGTACATACATTATAAAAAACTAACCAACTCCTCCTTTTTGAAGTCGGTTAAAAAAAAAAAGTTCACTAAAAAAATTTTTACCCGAAAATGTACTCAAAACTATCACTTAACGCAAAACCTTTGCATATGGTACAGTGGGTTAAATCTTTTAACTATAACACCGTGTTACACACATTCTGTCCTATGAACCAAATTTACTTTTTCGGAAAGGGGATAAAAAATAAAAATACACGTGTATCGGCGATTTTCATGTACACGTCAGAATTTTTTTTTTTAAGTTTGAAGTATATATTTTTTTTAATGGTTATCGTTTTTTCAAGGTTTCAGTTCGTTAAAAAAACAATTTTTTTTATTACTTTTATTTTATTAAAATAAGTAATTGTTACATTAAAAATTTTAATGTTTTTAAAGAAATGTAGGCCTTTTATTTTTGCGGTTGTAAGCATTTGCTTCAGTATCGCGACAAATAGACCAACAGTATTCGCCAAGCATATGCGTAATGTCTTTTCCTTTAAAGCGCGAATTTTGTTGCGGTGAATGTATTGGTACCCTTTTGTTTGAGCAAAAGTTACACAAAAGTAGCACAATTCATTGCAGTGCTCCGTGCGTGGTAGCCAAATTGTTGGTACAGCGTACTTTATTGTTGACCTTCCATCAGTAAACTTGCACAAATTTCTGTAGCAATAGTCGCACACGACTTCCGGAGTATACCACAAGTAAGGAACATAAGCAGTCTTAAATATTTTCTGAAACGAATTCACCACTGTTTTAGTAATATTTTTGAAATTTTTACTTGGTGCGAATAAGCCACAAACGTAACAAAAGTTATTTCGCTTCGCACACTGCATTTTTTCAGATGAAATATATAGAAATACGTTTTCGCACAACAGAACTTAAAACAATATTGCAATTCCTTATTTCATCTGTCAGAAGGGGCCCTCAAACGATACTACATGTCCATCCGACCTGTCAAGTCATCACACATGTAGTATCGTTCGTGTGCAAGAAATCAAGGCGGATGGACATGTCCGATGGAAGTTGCATGGACATGTAGTATCGTTTGAGGGCCCCTAGACCAGTTGTAAGTGTTGTAAAAGTCAAAAACTGTTTAGTGTTAGAAGGTTACTATTGATTAACTACAACTATATCGAGTAGGATGGGTCAAAAAACATTTTTTTTTCCTAACGCTTTAGTAGTTTAAAACTTTGGAGTCCCTTCAAGTTATGCTAAGAAAAGTGAAAAAAATATTTTTTTTTTCAAAAATAATAAAAATTGGGGAAAATCTGAGAATTGATAAAAATTGTTTTTAAAAAATTTGACGTGCTACAGACATTTCCACGAGTCCGCCTGCAAAAAATCAGCTCGATTAGATCACTGAAAAAGGGTTAAAAATCGGTCCAAAGGCTTCCACACAGGCCAATACGAGCTTTATACTTCAAACTTAAAAAAAAAAAAAATTCTGACGTGTACATGAAAATCGACGATACACGTGTATTTTTATTTTTTCCCCTCTTTCCGAATATTTGCATTTGGTTCATAGGACAGAAAAAAATTTATTTTTTGTAACACCGTGTAATATTATGAGTTTTTGAGTTAATCGCTCTCTATTAATTTCTATGCTCTGCCGCATGTACATAGTTTTAAAAGCATAGGATATACTTGTTGGGTGCAAAATTAGTCAAATCCAATGACGAATTCTTGCTCAACTAAAAGTTTCCATACTCTTTCGTTCATAGATCAAAATTAACTCTTTACATAATTACATATATAGAGTTTTATGTTATGTGCCACGCCCTTCTTCCAATGTTCATAAAAATTTTCCTGAGTAGTGAGAAATAGTGGTGGATTTCCTGAGTTTCCATACTCTTTCGCATCTAGCTCAAAAGTTTAGTCATTAAAAAGACACTTATTGTATGGGAGATTTCACAATCTTTCTTCAATATCCACAATTTTTTATAACGCATATTTTGAAAATGTGTGGTAGCTCCATATAGAATTCAAATTTTCTTGCTCTATCGTAAAACCATATAGGTATTGTAAAAAATACAATTTTTATGGGAGGTTGCACGCCGTATTGTTAAATCAATTTTTTATAGAGTTTATACAGGAGATGGTTACATTTTAGTATCGACAAATATTCAATAAATCTAACGAAATTTATGAGAACATTTTTAATTGATCCTCGATATATTTTGATAAGAAATATTTATGCTTAAGTTTCTTTAAATATAAATAAGGAAAGTTTTCGACATATATTCAATAAATTTAACGAAAATAATTAGAAAATTTTAAATTGATCTTCAATTTTCTTTAAATAAAATATAAATAAGTAAAGGTTTCAAAGTTTTCCCTCACCGATTTTAAAGATTTTCAAATATATGGTAGAAGACACAAATCTCAGATTGACGAATTTTTTTGTTGTGTAAAACGTGCGCAATGGCATATCGAAATCAATGGAATTTTGTTTTTATGCCATAACGTCACAATTTTTTATGGAAACATATACTATAAACATGGTACTAAACAAAAGTTGTTCAAAGGTCACACATGATGTCATCAAATTTGTTGCTAACAGTACTTTGCCGACATTTTCCAAAATTTTGATTTTAGAAAATTTAAAACGTGACTGTTTTTAGTTTTTGAAATATTTTCCGTTTTTTAGAAACTTTGGTTTTTTTAACCCATTAACCGCGGTTGGGTATTTTTTACCCATGAAAAGGCTTCTGCAGAATTGATCATATCTCTGGATTTGTGACAGATAAGTGTTTAATTTTTTGTTTGTTGTTTTAAGAAAACATAGAGCTATAAATTGTTTTTGGAGTGTGTCAAGGAATTTTTACGTTTACTACAACATTTTCAAAGTCAAAAGTGATAAGCATTAAAAATCAAAAAAATTTGTGTTATTATCATTTGAAAAAAATTTTATATTTTAAAGAAATTTACCAACTATACCTGCTATTGATAAAAAATTCCTGATATAAAACTGTGCTTTTGTGCCCATTTAGAACACATTAACGATAGTTGGATATTTTATTAACCAACTCATATCTCGATTACGACGAAAGATACAAAGATAAAATTATTGGGGGTTGGAATTAGTTTTAAAGGTTTTCTAAGAGATGGCGTAACTATCAATAGATCGCATCGGGCACACCTGTGACTATATTCATTTCAAAGCACATTGTCTAAGCTTCATTTTTCAGTATGTGTCATTCCACTGAAGTGTAAATAACATATATTTTTTTCTCTGTGAACATGTCGATTTTCGTTCCAACAAAACGCAATTTGCGGGAAGGTTTACTTTTGTGCTTCCATTTGAAGAAAAAAGCGGTTGAAGCACAACGCACGCTTACTGAGGCTTACGGGGACTATGCTCCATCGATTTCTACTTGTGAGTACTGGTTCCGTCGGTTTAAAAGTGGTGATTTTGATACGGAAGACAAAGAGCGTCCGGGCCAGCCGAAAAAGTTTGAAGATGAGGAATTGGAGGCTTTGCTCGATGAAGACCCGTGTCAAACCCTTCATGAATTGTCAGAATCATTGGGAGTCGACTTATCAACGGTCGGCAAACGCTTGAAGGCCATGGGAATGATTCAAAAGCAAGGAAATTGGGTGCCGTACCAGTTGAAGCCGAGAGACGTTGAACGGCGATTTTGCATGTGCGAACAACTGCTTCAACGGCATAAAAGGAAGAGTTTTTTGCATCGTATTGTCACTGGCGATGAAAAGTGGATCCATTACGATAATCCTAAGCGAAAAAAATCGTGGGGACCACCCGGCCATGCATCAACATCGAGGGCCAAGCCGAATATTCATGGCGCCAAGCTTATGCTGTGTATTTGGTGGGATCAGAAGGGTGTCGTGTACTATGAGCTGCTAAAACCTAACGAAACCATCACTGGGGAACGCTACCAACAACAATTGATGCAATTGAGCCGAGCATTAAAGGTTAAACGGCCGGAATATGCCAAAAGACACGACAAAGTGGTTTTTCAACATGACAACGCACGGCCACATGTTGCAAGAACCGTCAAGATAACGTTGGAGGCGCTGAATTGGGATGTGCTACCCCACCCGCCTTATAGCCCAGACATAGCCCCTTCCGACTACCACCTATTCAGATCGATGACGCATGGCTTGGCTGAGCAGCGCTTCACTTCTTACGAGGATACCAAAAAATGGGTCGATTCGTGGATTGCCTCAAAAGACGAATCGTTCTTCCGGCGCGGAATCCATATGCTGCCAGAAAGATGGGAAAATGTTGTAGCTAACGATGGACAATACTTTGAATAATATACATTGTACCGTTGTTTCTAAATAAATGCTCAAAAACCGAAAAAAAACCTTTAAAATTAATTCCAACCCCCAATATATGGTAGTTCCTGTGATCAATATAAGAAAGCATATGAAATTTTAAAAATATCGTACGAAGAGTTTGGGAGCCGCGGTTAATGAGTTAACGTATACGTTGATATTTGATGAAAAAAAGTTTAATTTTATAGTACTTCACTAAACTAAACAACGGTTTTGCTCTTATTTTATTCCAAATATTAACAATTGCACAAAAAGCAAACAAATGAATGTAAATACATTTTAAAAATAAGAGAAAACGATCAGATATTCAAAGCTTAGAATTTCGATTCAAATACCGTTGCTGTTTTTTAAAGTATGTCTTTACATTCCATTTTCTTTTAACCCTTTATAAGGCAGAACTGATATTTTACCACCAAAATTTTCGACGAAATACCAGTATGCTGTGAGAATATGTTACGTACTTATATTGTATACTTGAAATGCACCAATTTTTAGTTAATTCGATGTTTTGAGCGCTCAAAAACGCCTTCGTTCTTGATACAATAAAAAAAAAATGAGGTCGCATTGTATTGATGATGAATGATTTTTCGGAGCTTGTTTGTTTTCCCTATTTCACGGAATACTTTTGGAAAACGAATGGTTGTGTACCATTCCTAATTGATCGTTCTACGTGTATCAAGTGGTAATGTGCCCACAAGACCAGTTTTTTGGAAGAAACAGGCAACCTGCTGAACAACTTATGTTCAATTTGGTTCATTTTGAAAGACCCATAAAGTTGATTGAATTTTAGGCTCATACGCATAAATCCATGATTCGTCACTAGTCACGATTTTACAAACGTCTTTTGAAGCACAGCGATCGTATTTCTTGAGCGCTTCTTTGCACCAATCGACGCGAGCCTTTTTTTGTGCTATAATGCTTGATCGGAGTGTCCATGATATAAGGATAGAGGTAACTGCAGTGCTGCCTGTACTCTCTTTCCATACTGCCATGTCTGTCAAATTCAGCTGTGTGGCGAATGGAAAAAAAAGAAAATAAATAAAAAGTTTTGCTTCATTTTGACATTTACGGCAGTATGCTCTCATCTGGTACATCTATCTGCATTCTTCTACTATGGGCGTCTCATATGACCATCAAGCATTGTCAGTTCGCTCACAGCGTCAAAGTTTTGGACGCCCAATTAATTAAATTTTTCTGTTCACCCCAGTGTTGCCAGATTCTGGAAGAGATCATTCCCGTTTTGTTCATGCATTTCAATAAGTTTTCCCCGTTCTTCCCTTAACATTTTCCCGTTTTTTCCTCTTTTTTAAAATTCTGTATTTTATTTTAAATAGGAACCAAAACAATACAAACCTTAGAAATGTAGTTAAAAATTTATCACATTTATTGCTTGTACAATGTACATATTACTTAAGTGTAACTGCACACAATTTCTTTCGATTTCTAAGCCTATTCAGTGCTGATTTTTTATATGTATTTTGGTGTGTAAAATACCATTTATGGTACGGTTATCTAACCGATTTTTTATATTAGCTTTTTTTTGAATTTATGGCAGAAAAAGCTCTCTCAGCGCTTGTACCGCTAAGTGGAAGAGAAAAATGAACTATACTCATATCGATTCTTTAATTTTTGGGAATATTTCACTTGTATCTGCACATTTCATATTTAAAACATGACGCTAAAAATTTAGCGCATTTTGTGCTAGTATATTTAATAAATCAATATTTCTTAGTGACCTATATTCTAGGTCTAGATAAATTAATTTTAGGTTTTCTAAATAAATGAGTAAAATAGGAACACAACAGAATTAATAAAGGTTACGTGTTGTTTTTCAAAACGATAGGATTAACAAATGTGAAAAGCTTAATGCTCCGCCATCATCCCAGAAATTAAATCTTTTAAAAGCTCTAAGTTTTACTTACCCATTTTCCATATTTGCCAAGCAAATAAATCAAATGACGCTGGACAGAACAAATTACGCTTAAGTTTACAGATACAAATTACGTTTATCGAAATGAATTTAAATAAAATGCACATGATAATTCAAATAGTAATAAAATTAAATTAAAACTCAAGATGGCAGACAATTTTAAAATGTATGATGTTAAAAACTTCATAACATAATTTTTTGATTTTGTTGCGAAGTTACTCTTTTTGCACAAAAACGCGGTAAGCCTCAGTTTCCCCGTTTTTAAGAGTGTTGTTCCCGTTTTCCCTTTTGGGTTGTAAATTTCCGAAAAGCGGGGAAAATTCCCTTTTATGGTAACACTGGTTCGGAGAGTAAAAAACTGCTACTTCAGAGAGTAAAAAACTGCAATGGAAAGCTTCTTGAGAACATAAGATATAATAATATAAATTAATTTTTTTCCGAAACTTATTTAAAAGAGCTAACCAGGGTTAACTAAAAAGGTTAAACTAAAAAAAAATCGCATGAAAAATATTACATTTACACAAAATGCAAGCAACTTTAAAAATTTCTTATTCATAAATGTATAAATAAAATTCCAAAGTGACCAAAAATTCATAAGAGTACGAACAATTTGTTGGATAAGAGTTTAATTTGAATAAGACTTGGTTTGTTATAATTTAATTTTTTGGAAAAAAGTGTTTGTAAAGTAAACCAAATGTAATTTTTTTTAATTATAGCAAAAACTAAAAAACAAATATATTTAATTTTTCTAGATTTTTTTTTTCAAAAATAGTTTTGTCTTATGAAAATTTTGTATCATACAAAAAAAAAAAACGCAAATGAAAACTAAAAATTTATAAAAAAGTTTTTAACTAATAATACTTAAAACAAACTTAAAACTTAAATCTTGTTTAATTTCATTATATTTAACTATTAACTATTATATAAAATTGAAGTAAGCATTTTTTGTTCCAGGTAAACTCTTAAAGTATTGGGCCGATTTCTATGAAAAAAGTTTTAAAATATAGTATTTGTGCTACAGCATTTTTTTGGGTTTTTTTTCTTTCTAAATTTTAAAAGTAACATTATGCAATAAAAGTGTTTAGTTATTTAATAAATTATTTTAGCTGACACGCATTGCTTAATCGTTTTCTCTTCACGCGTTTGTGTTGCGAGAGTTTTATTTATTAAAAACTTCATGTTACGCAATAAAAAAAAAACAGACGAGCCTCGAGCAAGGCGAAAAGTGAGGTACATACCCAGTGGTAAATGGACACATGACATAGCTTTCAAAGCTTGTTTACAATTCTCAATAAGATTTATTCAGACATGGCCGCTAAAATACTGATGGCTTCTACCTTACACAGTAGCGACGATGGAAGTAGGTACGCACAAGATAGGAGAGAACATAAAATTATGCACAAAATTTGAGAGAACAGAAACAATTGAACGAAAATCGTCTGTGCATCAAAAATACTACGAAAACGAAAGAGAGCAATGAAGCAAACAAAGGCGAATGACTCCACAAAATTTTAAATTTCTTCACAATAATTATTACAATTTGATAAACGAATTTATTGCCTTTTATTGAGCATTTCAGAAATTATGTTGAATAACACTTAGTTATTTTATTTGTTCAAGTTTAAACATAAAGATTAATAATTTTGAAAAACACAATTTTCTGCAAAAATACTACTACACACCTCGTTTGAAGTTCTGCATTACAATGTCATCACCGACAAATTTTTACAAACGGGTATAAATGCAGTGCAGCGCTCCAAAACCAAATAAAACACAAGAGGCAATGTTTTTTATTTTGTTTGACATGTGGCGTGCTAGTATAATCTATAAAATCCAAAATTTTTACTAATTTCTAATTTCTACTAAATTAGAAAACAATACCGCGACTAGTCCTGGCATTCCAGGATTGCTTTTTAATATACTGCAAAATTTAAGGATTTGTAAAGCATAAAAATGACCAGCCTTAGTATGCACATATATGAACTAATTTTAATAAAAGTTTCAACACGAAGAGGGGTGGGGCATTCATGTGCAGACAAAACTGATTTTAAGTAGAACAAAATAGTTGGTAAAACTTAAAAGGTCTAGCTCCTAAAATTATTTAACAACTTCAATACTATACATATGTGCCGCAAAAATGTTTCTTATGATGCCCTTTTTAAAAAATACACCATAAAAGTTTAGGCTAGCACTCTTGCAATTATCAAGCCTTTAACAAAGACTATGAATACTTTACATAACCTATTTTATAGAGAGTATTTTTAATCTCTATCTTTAATTTTTTTGACTCTTTTTATCCGGCGGCTACCAGTTTTTGTTCAGTTTGAAACAACATTTCATATTTTAGCTATTCTAATCTAAGTAGACTGGTATGCGAATTGATCTAAATGTGAGCTAAACTAAATAGTGTCGAAAAGGCAGTGCTTCCTAATTTAGGAAGCATTTAGGTAGCTCGAGAATTTCCTAAATTATTTGGGAAGCCAAATATCTAATCTACATGTTTTCGAATTCCGAAAAATAAAAATGGAGCAATTTTTAGACTACAACAAACCCATGAAAACTGTTTTTCGGATAAATCCAAAAACGGGTCGATTTGACAATGTCTTAAACTTTCAGTATCAGTACTTTGTTCAATAAATTTTAAATCAGTCAAGCTCCAGTCTTAAAACGTAAGATGTTGTGTTTTCGTACGCTAACAACAAATGGGGTTAAGTCTTTAGCAAATTTAATGGAACTGAAAAATTTTATTTACCCGGTTGTAGTTTCCAAAGAGTTTTATATACGGGGAAACTTGATTGTACAAGAAAACTGTGCAAATTATTAAAATAATAAATAATACTTAAATAAATTGTAATATTTTATTAGATAAAAGAAACCCCGTAAAAGTACACAAAAACTTTAATATATGCACCAGGTGCTTGATACCCACATTAGCCCTAAAAAAGCAAAACTCTTCGATACACAAAAGCACCCTACTTAGGCACCAGCAGCAAAAATGGCAACAACAACAACAACGCCATTCATACACAATACAAACAAGAGGCAAAGACATAGAAATTCAGCACCGACTGAAAAAAAGGTAAGCAGTTTAAAGAGCCAAAAATGATGTATTTGCAAATATGTTTGTATAAGCACGAAAGCTCAAAAGCACAAACAATAAAATTCAATGGGTTGATTAGGGGAGCAGGTGGTTCTTAGGGTTAAGGACATTGGCAAGTATGCCAAGTAAGCCATTTACGTATAGTAGCTATTTTGGAAAAATAGAATTTTAGTTAGCTCAGGTTTTTTGTTATCTTCATGAAGAGTGGCGGGGGGAGAGGAGGGGTTGTAGATACAAAGAAAAATGGTTGCCAGCATCAGAAAAAGTTGCATAGACAAAAAAAAAACAAATAGGAAGCAAACCTTTGTCAGTTGAGCTTACTTAAATATAAAGATGATGACAGAAAGATGCTTAAGACATATACCGCTCGGCAACCAAAGTTCGCAACATGAAAACTTTTGTTATTTGATGAGCTAACAAATGGCGAAAGTATAATTCATAAAACTTTAACAGCGTCGATATTTCAATGAGTCCTTCAAAAAATTAACAATAGCTTAAACATTCATTAAGATTTTATTTGAACAAAAAGAAATCAAAATAAAATCAACAAGTACATATAATTTTGACAATTGACAAAAACTTTTTTAATTCTCAAGTGACTAAAGCTTTTACATTTTATGCGTTTTCTTTCTAATTACGCCCTAATGGCAAAGAAACCATAAATAATTTTTCTCTTTACATGCAAGCTAAGTGAACATTTCTGTAGAAAAAGCAAACAAAGCAATACAAAAATACTGGGATAATCTTTCAAAGGCGGCCACTCAGAGCTTTCCTCCCTGTCAGTTTCGTATCGCAACAACCTTCAACCCCGATATATTTGGATATAGTTTTCACCATTTCTTCGATACTGTGAATCACTCTTGTTAAAGTTTGACAAAGTTTAACGAACTCATCGAATGAGGGTAGGTTTTTTATTTATTGTTCAAGTTTAACAAATTAAAGTTCTATATTCAAGCAAATTTTAGGAAACTCATAATAGGAAATTTATTCACAGTATTTATCATATGAAAAGAATATGAAAAAAGCTAAGTTCAAAGGCAATGCTCTTTGTTTATTTTTGATTGATTTTAATTATTCTCATTCTTAATGGGAAAATTATTCTATTCAAATAATAAAAAGAATAACTGTTTTTGGAATTCAAAGTTTAAGACTTAATGAGTTAAGAAACTTTTCAGATATTTATAAAAATAAACTTACTGGAACGCATATCTGAGAGCGAAAGAATATAGCTACTCTTAAAAACTTATTTAAATTTCATGACGTGACGCGTTGCATTCATTAAATGCTTAGCATTTTTTGTATAAAAAACACATTTAAAAAGCATTTAAGGCCAAAACAGTTTGTTCACACCTGTGTTGAGGTGATTAAAGTGTAACACATGCTATAAAAGAAGCACACAAAATATAAACCATTCTATAGAATCTTATATAGAGGCAAATTAAAAATCTATTTACGAGCGAGTGAGGGTGCAAAATATGCAAACATTAATAGCTTCTACAATGAATTGCAAAAAGTTAGAGCACAAATCCATAAACTTTATTGTACTAGCAATGCCGTAGTCAAATTTTGCTGTACAATCACCATAAACAAACGAATAACAAAAGGAGAAAATTATTAATATTAAAAGGAAGTTAGGCATATATTAAATATTTCCTCGCCGATACAAAAAGAAGTTGTAAGTTAAAATCAATATAGAAAGAAATAACTTTTTATTGATACATTATTTTGCTTGATTCAAGAATAAGCAAATCCATGGGCGTTCACAGGCGAAGAAGAGGACACTTCCCCCCAAGGCTAAGCAAATTTGTATATATGTATATTAGAGAACTGCAGAAGCCTACTTGAAACTTTATTTTAAGTACTTGCTTAAAATACAAGTTCAAGCTAGCTTGAGCTTGATAATTTTGAATCAAGTATAGCTTGTAATTGAATATAAATAAGCCCACGACAGCTTGCGACTTGCAAGTATGCTAGCTTACAAGCGAACAGCATGAAGTTTCAAGTAAAGGAAAGCTTGATGCCTTCGGCAAAAAGCTTGAAAAGCTTAAAATTGAAGGCAAGTATTCAATTAAAGCAAGTATCCAAAAAATTCAATGAGCTTGTTTAGAGAGAGCTTAAGCGTAATAGGACTTTGAAGGATTCTGTGGACTCCGTGGTTGGAAGTTTTAGGGGTAACTTATTTCGAAGATGATGTCAAACTTTAAAATTTAAGATGGCCGATAGAGTTGCCACCTAGATTTTTTATTTTTGGAATTCTTGTAATTTTGAAATTCTGACAACGGATTTGATTTCGAATATAATGTCACAGTTTTAAAATTTAAGATGGAGGTTAGGGTTGCCACCTAAAGTTTTACCACAGTATTGTCACCTAATAATATATATTTTTAAGAGTTTTAAACATCATTTATCAGTGTTAAGGGGTCGCTGATTTCGAATCTGAAGTCAGAGTTTCCAAATTATAAAATTTTGAAATAATAGGGTTGCCACCTAATATTAAGTCTTTTCAAGAGTTTTTAACGTCATTTAACAGTGTTAAAGGGTCGCTGATATCGAATCTGAAGTCAGAATTTTAAAATTCAAGATGGTGGATAGGGGTGCCACCTTCATTTTTTGCATTTTTATGAATTCGGGGCTGGCAAAAAAAATGATACACCAAGAAGGGGTCGTTGAATCCGAATCCGTGGTCAGAATTTCAAAATTATAAAATTTTGAAATAATAGGGTTGCCACCTAATAATATGTATTTTTAAGAGTTTTAAACATCATTTATCAGTGTTAAGGGTTCGCTGATTTCGAATCTAAAGTCAGAATTTTAAAATTCAAGATGGTGGATAGGGTTGCCACCTTGATTTTTTGTAGTTTTATGAATTCGGGGCTGGCAAAAAAAAATTGGTCGCTGAATCCGAATCCGTTGTCAGAATTTTCAAATTATAAAATTTTGAAATACTAGGGTTGCCACCTAATATTATGTCTTTTCAAGAGTTTTTAACGTCATTTATCAGTGTTAAGGGGTCGCTGATATCGAATCTGAAGTCAGAATTTTAAAATTCAAGATGGTGGATAGGGTTGCCACCCAGGGTTGCCAACTCATACCATTTGGCCCGGAGACTCCGGTTTTGAAGGGTCGATCTCCGGGCTCCGGCCCTCACAGATTTTCTCCGGCTTTCGCACTTCAAGAATTTTTTTTAATAAAAAAATTACAATTATATAAAAATGTAATATAAAATTATTTCCTTCGAAAATTTTTTTGAAACTAAAGTCCGTATGCACTTAAGCTCTTTAAAAGCATGACAACAAAAAATTATTCTTAATGATGTGGTCAGAGTTTATAAAAAAGGTTAGTGTATTTTAAAAAAATTTAACAAATTTGAGGAAAGCTCTCAAAAAGAAATTTCTATGGAAATTCCAAATTATTTATATATTGTGAAGCACGAACTCACACTCGAACGTGTATAAGAGGTCTAAAAAATTATACAATGGGACAGCCAAAACGTGAGTAAGAAACCGACAAATGTGTTCAATTATTTCCGGACTCCTTATCACGAATCTGGCACCCAAATTTTTTTATCACATCAGGATTTTGAGAAAACCGTGATTCAAGGTCAAAAAATTCTACTAAGAGGAATCAACTTGAATCGTCAAAAATAAAAGTGGTACTTGATTTTTGTATATGGCAAAGATGTTTGTCAAAAGTTGATAAAAAATTGTCTTTCATACTTCCATCCCCCCACCCACTTTTTTAACCTTATTTTTACGTTTTTCAAAATGAATTTATTTTAGCATAGCTGTATTCTGCAAACCATTGAGATATGTAATATTACGTATTGGCAAAAAATCATCCCCTTAAAAAAACATATAGGGTCTTCCAACAACAAAATTACCCTAGATCCACTATATCAAAACAATTCACCCCCAAAAGGCAAAATTAATTCTTTTTCACTTATATGATGTAAACTTTTGAAATATGGACTCAAAAGTTCCATAGGGTTGTCAAGATCTCCCAAAAAAATTTTAGGAAAAAAGAACATGTCTCCCTCTACTGCAAGAACAAAGTTGTTTTTTGAGAAAAACTGGTAAAAATATAGATATCAAAATGCTTAGATTTTTGTAAGAAAAACTTCATATGTCTTAAAGTAAAAGTAAATACAGACTTTAACTAAAAATATTTTGCCAAACACGATGCCTTTCTTAATTTTTACCCAGAGTGTAAGGTGTGAAGGATATTCGAATCTAAAGGTACTCCCGAGATAGCTCAGAACTTTTGATTGTTGTCTGATTGTCTAAATTTTGGTGGTATTGATTAAAGTCTTTACCTTTTCCTTAAATTTGGCAAATTAATAATTTGCATATTTTTGCATATGCATTTTCTTGTTTCTGAGAAATGTACGCTTTATTGCAATTTTTCAACTTTTCCGAAAACATGAATGTAAGGTGTTATATATCGAGCACCAGAAGTGGTACCGAAGGTAATTTTCTCAATGTTGATTCTTCAAATATTTCTGAAAAACACCCTTTCCAAGAGTATCTATTAAAAACACCAGGATAAAGACCACCTTTTTTCTATTTCGATAACTTGAAAAAATGTTACTTTCTAGCATGAAATTTATTATTTCCCCAAAGCACCTCACCTCAGCATTGACAAATATGTTATACTAAAATTTCGAGCTTCTGAATTAGCCATTCTCAATTGACTTATTGTTTTTAAGAAGTGGTTTAAAGAAATAATTACCATAAAGGAGATAAGAACATAATAGTTAAATTTCATGCAAGGAAATATTTTTATTTAGATATAAAAATAGGAAAAATATGTTGACTTTATATGATTTAAATACAAATTCTAAATGTTTGATAGTTTAAATCATACTTGATTTTAAATACAAATTCTAGTTGTTTGATAGTTTAAAATCGTTTATTGAGCTTAAGGTCAAAGTTAGAACAATTAATTGTTCTAACGAATTTTTCCAAAGAAACAACAACAACAACAAAGTTTTTGCTCAATAAAAAGCTCAATAAACGATTTTAAACTATCAAACAACTAGAATTTGTATTTAAAATCAAGTATGATTTAAACTATCAAACATTTAGAATTTGTATTTAAATCATATAAAGTCAACATAATTAATATAGAGGTCATTTAGAAAAAACTTTAATAGGAAAAATATTTTTGGCCTTTTCCTGATGTTTTAAATAAATATTTTAAGACAGGGTTTCTTTGAAAAACATTTGAAAAATCCAAATTGAGAAAATTATTTTCGGTACCACTTCTGATGCCCGAGATATAACACCTTATATTAATATTTTTGGAAAAGTTAAATAATTGCGATCAAGTATACATTTCTCAAAAACAAGAAAATACATATGCGAAAAATATGCAAATTATTAATTCGCCAAATTTAAGGAAAACGTTGACACTATAAGCAATGCAACAAAAATTTAGAAAATTAGATAACAATCAAAATAATTGTGCTATCTTGAGTGTACCTTTAGATTCGAATATCCTTCTCACAGGAGACTGTGGGTGAAAAACGAGAGTGGCATCGTATTTGGCAAGATATTGTTAGTGAAAGTTTGTATTTACTTTTACTTTTAGACTTTAAGACTTTTACTTTTCTTACAAAAATCTAAGCATTTTGAGATCTACATTTTAACCGTTTTTTCTCAAAAAACAACTTTGTTCTTGCGGTAGAGGGAGACATGTTGTTTTTTTCCTAAAATTTTTTTGGGAGATCTTGACAACCCTATGCAACTTTTGAGACCTCTTAGAATGTGAAATTCGAGAAATAAATCTAAATTCGATACGCCTTATTGTCTATATCTCAATAGTTTGAATTAATTTTGCATTTTGGGAGACTATAGTTTGGATATGGTGGATCTAGGGTAATTTTTTGTTGGAAGATCTTATAAGTTTTTTAATAGGGATGATTTTTTGCCAACACATAATATTACATTTCTCAATGGTTTGCAGAATACAGCTATGCTAAAATAAATTATTTTCGATAAACGTAAAAATAAGGATAAAAAATGGGGTGGGGATAGAAGTATGAAAAACAATTTTTTATCAACTTATAACAAACATCTTTGCCATATTCAAAAATCGCGTACCACTTTTAGTTTTGACGATTCAAGTTGATTTCCCTTAGGAGAATTTTTTGACCTTGAATCACGGTTATCTCAAAATCCTGATGTGATGGAAAAATTTGGGTGCCAGATTCGTGATTACTCACAAAAATAAAGGCTCTTTTTGGTGCATTAATGTTGAATAAAATGTTGACGAGCTTTTTGATAAAGTTAACTATATCAATAAACCCTTGCCAACATTAAAGAGAACCATTTCATCGGTAGCTGATATTTGGATAGCAATTTTAAAAACCAATTAAAAACTAGAAATTAAACAACTTGGTATGAAAGTGTTCGGCATACCAATAAGCAACGCATTCATTGATCGTTTATTATAATTGAGTCTGTATGAAGAGCCGACAGAAACAAAATGAGCACTCGTTTGGTAAAAGAATAAATAAATAAAAAACGAATAAATTTTTATTTTGATTGACAACACTCGGATCAGCAAGAACTTGTTAAAAGCTCAAAATCGCAGCTCAAATATAATTTTTAAAATGTGTTATATTGACTCAGATTTAGTCTTTTTTTTAAATATACAAATTGTTATGCACTTTTTGTTAAAACAATAAGTTATAAGATTGTTTATTATAATTACGTATAAAAAATTAAATTTTTATTCTAAAACAAATACAAAAAATAATTACTTTGAGAAAATGAAAAAAAAATTATGCTAGAAAAGCTCCGGGCGGGGAGCTTCCAACCCTGTTGCCACCTTGATTTTTTGTAGTTTTATGAATTCGGGGCTGGCAAAAAAAAATGTTACACCAAAAATGGGTCGCTGAATCCGAATCCGTTGTCAGAATATCCAAATTATAAAATTTTGAAACATAAACAGAAAAAAGTTACACGAACTCCGCATAATAAATGAAACGAACAACGAAACAAACGATCGTCTGTCGCTTCCTACGGCAGTGCAGTCGCATAGAGTTGAAACTAGAGTTGAAAAGAAGAAAACTTGACTTTTTCCATCAACTCATGTGGGGTAGAAACAAAATAGAATCACGTCAGACATATGATTCGTTTTTCAGAAGCCAGTCGCGAATTGTAAGGAAAAAAATAAATCAAGTTCCCGCATATAAACTCAAAGCTTGATATTTTTTCTTTTAGATAAGTACTCATCAACTTGTACAGTTATTTTCTCATTTTGCCCAGCTAGCATGTTCTACACGACTCACTGTGCTGTGAGCGGATATTTACATTGTTTACACCGAACGGTGTTAATTTACACCGCCTCCTCTGTGTGAAATGCCGAACTTATCTGATCGGTGTGACATAAGAAAGGCAAAGAAAAAAAGCATCATTGAATTCACATTATCATTGACAAACAGAAATTTTTCAACCAAATTGTTTTGGCAGTCGCTCAAGAATCAGACTTTTAAACTTAGGGCCAATTCTTCAGTGCGAGTTTGAACTCTAGTCAAATTAAATAAGCCGAGATCAACTCACCAAAATTGGAAATATGAATTCGCTTTAGGCAAAAAAGAAACACATTATATGATAATTTAAGTCAATTTAACTTCAACGAATGCTAAAATATTTAGTTAAACCCAGTTTAAACGTCCAATTGTAGTGAGTCAAGCTCGGTTTAACTAGACTAGAGTTTAAACTCGCACTTTAAAATTGGCCCTTTGTAGTTGAGCTTATGACAAACGTGCATGGATTTTATGCACCAAGAGAAGAAAAGGTATATTTGGCGCAGGCAAGGGCTCAGTTGTTCCCAAACTTGTGTAAAGGCAAGAATGCCAATAATATCTTAAGCAATTTATAGCATTGTTTGCAATAACCCCTCGGATCTAAACTCTGTAGCATTTTGTTTTTCTTATCAATTTAGGAAATTTTCAAGGATGTCTCAAATAGAGGTGGCTATTTCGCCTATAGGTAAAAAACAATCAACAGAATTGCTGGAAACACTTTAAGACATGAGACCCACCCGCAAACACTTAACATTCAAGAATCATGTTAACATAATTGCTGTGGCCTTAATAAAAATTGTTAAAAAACATGCGTTCGAATATTAAAAATAAAAAAGTGTTAAAAATAAAATCGTAATTTTGCGTATTCTAAATAAATAAAACCCTAATTAGGTACAGAACAAAAATCATACTTGATATTAACTTATTTACACCGATCCCACAGAGGGCCTTTTTAATTTTAGGATGACATTTGGGTTTTTTTTTTTTTGTTAAATTTTATAAAAAAATATTTTTATTCGTCAGATTATAAAACATGTATTATGGATGTAGTCAAAGTTGAAATTTTTTAACAAAAAAAGCTCAATTGAACCCAAAAAATGAAGTCAAACTTAAACAATAATGACTTCGAGCACAAAGTATATTTCAAGGTTTTGTTTTTTTACTTTTTTATGTCTTAATCGCCTTTGAATTTAATATTAAATACAATAAAAAATGTTAATAAATAAAAATAGAAAAATCGTTGAAATATGACTAAATTTTTCAAAGAATGAAAATTTAAGTAAAATTTAGTAGTAAATATCTAGCTTATTGGGCATTATTAAAGTCGAAGACTATTACTATTATAATAGTATATTGTACTTCTACCTTCTGTTTCTGTAAAAACCTGCTGCATCTAGCTGCTATTTAGAAAAAACCACAAAAAAAATGTACTGCCAAAGTTTTAAAGTTACAATTTGACAATTGTAAAACAAGTTGTGACCTTATTATGTATTTAAACCATTTTTTTTTAAATATTTGAAATAGTTTTACCATCACGTTTAAGGGCCATTTTGTTCACAGAGAGATAAATTTATCCCCGAGTTAATTCCATGATTTTTCCAGTTTTTCATTTGTTCACAGTGAGTTAAGCATTTAACTCTTCAAGCTGGAGATAAAAATGGTGGCGAGATAGCTTAACCCCAGAAATATTTAACTCGTGAAAATTGGTGAGTTAAGATTTTTAATTCGCTCTCATCACTCTCATTTTAATATTTTTTATTTACTTGGTGTCAAAATATTGAAAATACAGATTTTTAAACATAGGGAAACAGTATTGGGGGTTACTGATTTCGAATCTGGTGTCAGAATTTTAAAATTTGGATTAATTTTTTATTTTTACGAATTCGGGGCTGGCGCGAACTAAAGGGTAAAAATGGATCGCTGAATCCGAATCCGTTGTCAGAATTTCAAAATTCGAAAATTTTTCTACACATAGGGCTGCCACCTAAAAATGTTTTATTTTAAGAATTTTAAACATGAGGGAACAGTATTGGGAGGTTACTGATTTCAAATCTGAACTCAAAATTTTTAAATTCAAGATGGTGGATAGGGTTGCCACCTTAATATTCTACATTTTTACGAATTCGGGGCTGCCAAAAAAAAATGGTACACCAAAAATTGGTTGCTGAATCCGAATCCGTGGCCAGAATTTCAAAATTATAAAGTTTTGAAATAATAGGGTTGCCACCTAATAATAAGTCATTTTAAGAATTTTAAACATTATTTAACAGTATTAGGGAGTCACTGATTTCGAATCTGAAGTTAGCATTTTAAAATTCAAGATGGTGGATAGGGTTGCCACCTAAATTTTTTGTATTTTTATGAATTCGGGGCTGGCAAAAAAATGATATGCCAAAAATGGGTCGCTGAGTCCGAATCCGTGGTCAGAATTTAAAAATGATAAAATTTTATAATAATGGGGCTGCCACCTAATAATATATATTTTCAAAAGTAAAAGCAACCCTATTATTTCAAAAATTTATAATTTTGAAATTCTGACCATGGATTCATATTCAGCGACCCATTTTTGGTGTACCATTTTTTTTTGCCAGCCCCGAATTCATAAAAATACAAAAAATTAAGGTGGCAACCCTATCCACCATCTTGAATTTTAAATTTTTGACTTCAGATTCGAACTTAGCGACCCCAATACTCTTTCCTCATGTTTAAAATTCTTAAAATAAAACATTTTTAGGTGGCACCCCTACGTGTAGAAAAATTTTCGAGTTTTGAAATTCTGACAACAGATTCGGAATCAGCGACCCAATTTTACATAGTGTTTCTTCCAGAGTTGAATTCGCATAAATAAACAAGAAATTAGGTGGCAACTTTATCCGCCATCTTGAATTTTAAAATTCTGACACCAGATTCGGAAGAAGTAACCCCCAGTACTGTTTCTTCATGTTTAAAATTCTTAAAAAAATGTTTAGTTGGCAGCCCTGTGTAGAAAAATGTTAGAATTTTGAAATTCTGACATCAGATGCAAAATCAGCGATTCATTTTTACCTAGTGTTCACTCTAACCCTCAAATTCACAAAAATAAACCAAAAATCCCCACACATTTTTTAATTAATGAGCAACACTCTAACATTCCAATGGAAATCGATATAAACTGAGAGCGAATTTATGCTCTAAGCATAAAGCTGGTATAAAATGTGAACAAAACCACTTTTTTATCTCCCGATTTATACGCTTGGTATAAAATTAACCTAGAGATAGTTATCCCCGAATTAAATCATATTTATGCCCTTTGTGAACAAAATGGCCCTAAGTGAAGTTAAATAAAATAAATGTACTCTTTAAAAACATAAATAAGCATTTAAAAACATAAATAAGCGGGTTTTTTTTATTAAAAATATATGTTTGTATGGTTTGTATGGGAGATAGGTGATGCAGTTGACCTTGAATTCTAATTTTTTGTGCTGTTACTTAATTAGGCTAAAACTCATACACAACTCGTACACAATTTAATGGCCCTTGATTATAGTTTCTGAGATAATACAAATATCATCCTAAAATAGAAAAAAGCTCACTGTGGATCGGTGTGAAAAAATATGACCTTTTGGATTAAAGCACTTTGCATGGTTTTCTTTAACTCCGAACGGTGTAGGTCTCCCTGGAACACCGGTCGGTGTAAAAATCAACAAAATTTTTAGTTTGTACGTTGGGAGGGCCGATTTGATGAAATTTTTCCCTGATTGATGAAATTAAGAGGACAAAAAAGGATTCTAGGGGTATATTTTTTCCGTGAAATAAAACGTACCACCCACATTTTAACTTTTGTATAATGTTCCAACATTTTTGTACTAGAGCCCTGTATGTGCTATTTTTTGGAACAAGCGACCTGTATTGGCCGCTGCTCTGTCGAATGGGCTTTTTTAATTTAGACCATATTCGATCCTTGTTTGGCTGTGTAGTCCTTGTTTCACCGCTGTTTTGCTGATTATCGGCAAGTTCCAAAAGCTTAGTGGAAATTTCTAGTCAAAACTTTATACAACTTCTGAGTTTATTTTCGGAATAAACTGGCAGCAGCTTTTATATCCATTATAGTATCGTTAAATCTTGGTTGCCTCCGATGGTTTCGCTAACCTCCTAACGAAAATTCTTTAGAAGTTGTATCAAACCTGAATATATCCTAACCTTGTTCCTTGTGTTAGTTGGGAAAGGTGTTCGAGTGTGAATTTAGTTTGAACACATATTTAATTAAAATTGCGTAAAAAATCCGCAAAAATTTTTTAGCTTCCATAATATTTTTATTTATATTACATAAAATTATTATTGGTTTCGAAACACAAGCCATTGAAAATTTGAAAATTGCACTCGTGAAAAGTTGTGAATTTATTGCATAGATTAAATGCATAAGTAATATGTAATATAACAAAATGTAATAATATAGGAATATAATCATTTTGTAATATAAAAATTATCATTTTGTATCTCTAATATTGGATTCATATAGAATAAGCATTAATAAAAAAGAGAGATAAATTGAAATGAAAATCTATTTAGATAATTACACTCGTGAAAAGCCGTGAATTAATTGCCTAGATTAAATGCATAAGTAATATGGTAAATAATTTTACTTTAGATTGTTAATTTATAAATCAGCAAATTACTTGGTCGTAAAAAACCGTTTTCAAGCCAAATTTAATGCCTTATAAATATAGCACATAATTGCATATTTCGCATTTGAATCTTTGCCATCTTACTCAAAACTTCCAATTTCAATAATAACTTGTAAGATAAATAATCTCCTAGATAAACTACTTAAAATTTAATCTTCTCCAATTTGTTCTACTGCCCATTTTTATATACATCAAGACTAAAGCCTAACCTTCACAATGCTATAGCCAAGAAAAAACTCTCGGACTTATCTTGATTTTGCATAAGTCAGTTTACAGATTTTCCAACATCTGTGAAAACATAAATATTTTGTCATTTGCTTGGATGATTTCGATTTATTGAACAGAGTGTATTTTTATTTAAATAGATAAGCTTTTTTTATTTGATATACATTTTTTTTAAATGGAATCAGTTCAATAGAATGTTTTTTGTTTTCCTGCCACTTGTTAAGATTTGCTTTTTCGTTTTTTTTTTTTTGTGATGTAGGTGTTGTCAATGTGTCAAGTTATATTTATTAATTTGTGTATCAATAACTTAAAATGCCAATAGAATTCACCAATATTTGAATACTTTAATGTTGGCTTTACTTACAACACTCTTAGCCACTTTTTTGGTTTAGCCATAATTGTTATTGTTGTTTTTAACAAGTTTGAGTTATGACAAGTTTGGATTTATGACTGACTCTTTCATTTTCCTTGTTTGAAATGATACACAAGCGTTTGTTGACACGTTGACGATTGTAAAGTTTTCATTAATTTTAATTTTAAAAATGGTTATCAAAAGAACTTTAAATATTTTCAAAAAATTAAATCATAACCAGCAAATTTGAATGAACTTGTTAAAATTTTAAAATCGCATCAAAATTTTTTGTGTAACTGTTATATTACTGTTAAATAATAGGTATGTTCCTGTACTTGAAAATTTAAGAACATTTCTGCGCAAGTTTTTACTAATTTATTTTTCTGTACTCCCAAAAATTTTAAAAAAGAGCGAAAATCAGTGAGTAAAACATTTTCCCTGCTTGTAAAAAGTTACTAGTTTCTGCTACACAAATTTCATGTAATAAAATCGTACAACATATGCTGAGAATAAAGTCAAACTTTGCATAACTTTTTCCGTTTTAGTACTTTTTGCATTTTTTCTTGTAAAGAGAAAATTTCTTTGATTAGTCTCTGAAATTTTTTCAATTGCCAATTTTTCCTTAAAAGTACGAAAACTGACCTTATATTAAGGTATAATATACAGTGGGGAGCAAATATGTCTACATGTTTAAGCTTTTTGCATTTCAAAGCGCAAAAAGAGAGCAATAACAAAGCAAATCGAACAATTCTTTTTCATTTATTTATTGTTTAATTCTTTTACAAAATGGTAAAGAATACAAAAAAAAAAGAATGAATTCAGAGAAAAAAAAAATAAAACAAACCAACTTGTATGTACTCAATTTTGCACTTTTTATAAATAATATGCTTTGGGTAAAGTTTTTTCCATAAACCCCATATTTTTTTGTGTTTTTAAACTGTGGAGGCTTTGACCGAAGTGAATTAAATTTTTTTAAATTTTTCAAATTTAAATTTAATAACAGTTTTTAACCTAACTAAAAAATGAAGAAGTTATCTCGAAACGTTGAGGATAGTATCGTATCATTGACGGAAAATGGCTCCTCGACAAGGACAATAGCCAAGCAACTTCAAATTAGCATATCGGTGGTCATAAAAGCGCAAAAGAGGCGAAATATATCTCCGAAGGAACAAGTAAGAGATCGCCGAAGACTTCCAACGGATGCGGACGCACGTCATACTATAGCAGAATTGAGAGAAAACAAGTGTTTAACGCCAAAGGATGCTTCTATAGAAAATAATAAGAATGCTATCATATGGACAACAAGACGAGCCCTGCACTACATCGGTTACGTCTCAGCTGTAAAAAAAAACATACCTCCATTATTAACAAAAGGCGCGATTAAAGTTTGCTAAGGAGCATTAAAATTGGGCTGCTGACGAATGGAAATGTGTCATCAGGTTCGATGAATCGAAATTTAACCGATTCCAGTCTGACGAAAAACAGTATTGTTGACACTGGACCTGGTGATGCCATTCAAAGACACCATGTCAAGCATACAATAAATCATGGAGAAGGAAACGTATAAAGAGAAGATTGTTTTTATCCTGAAGAAGAAATAATATTCATTTATTTATTATATCATTCATCAAACAGATCTTCAAAATCTTACTGACTACTTAAAGAATTGATTAATCTAGTGTACAATAATAATATTATACAAATAAAATAGTTGTGACGTGGCTTTATCATAGGCTGAGGTAAAACTCAGCCGATCCAGGGTCCTGTGAAAAGGTTCACTAACTCTCACAAATTATTTTGAAAATAAAAGACGCAGTGTTTTCAGTAATTCACAAAGTTACTTTATTGAATACGTTATCCTTATTATAACCTCTTAGTTATGCAGCTTCGGGTACTCGCTAGCAGTCTTAATAATCAATTGGTAATCGCTTTAGTACTCGGTCATCAGTTGGTAATTGCTTTAGAAGCCGGTAATCAGTTGGTAATCGCTTCAGTAATTGGTTGGTAATCGCTTTGGTAACCAGTTGATAATATAATAATGGTAATCGGTAATCCGTTGGTAATCGCTTCGGTAATAGGTAATCGGTTGGTAATCGCTTCGGTAATCAGTAGTCCGTTGATAATCGCTTCGGTAATCGGTTGACAATCGCTAAAAAGGAATGCTACCTAAGCTGGATTTGTCGTGTCTATTTATATGCTTCCGGAAAGAACTACTTAGGAATTATATACGTCGTCTGTTGTATGGCGTATGAATAGAATGTTTGGCGGCTGTTCTATGGCCACTAGACGGTGAGTCTTGTTGTTTTAGCTGTTGTTTAGCTCTTGCTGTTGGTGTCCAAGTTGTCAAAGTTGTCTACCCTATGCTGCATATATAAATAAATATACTTAACCCTCCATTACTAACGCTATTCGGACTAACTTAATTACTAACCTGGGTGTAATCCACCCATACATTTAAATTCATGAATTTGTAAAAAATAATGTTAAAACAGTAAAACGGTTCTGCTTTTATTAATTTCGTATATTTTGTTATTCTACTAAACATAAAATTCGTCCAGTTTAATTAATATTTCATTTTAATATAAATATATCAAAATAACGTTAATTATAGAACTAAAAATAAAAAAATATCATAATGGTTTGGATAATTTGGACGTTCTTCGAGAGGGCCAATTTGAAAAGCTAAGAGATGTATACAAAAAAATTATCTATATTATTTTTTTTTTGCAATGAACATTTTTTAAAATAGTGACCTCTAATAATTCGTTATAACTGAAACATTAGCCTCTCATGCAAAATAAAACAATCGAGGAAATTCTTGGTCAAAGATTTTTAAAATTTTAAATTTGTTTTGCCAAATCGTTAAATGCATAGAAGAATACGCTAAAATGAAAATTAAATATAACTTCTATGTTTATCTATATAGAGATGCCAGAGATGCATTTATGTTTTTATCTGAGCGTTGCCATGCGTCGCCATATTGTGCATAATTAGATATACGCAAATTGCATTAAACAGATTTTATTGTTACACTTGTTAAGAAATAGCTAATTGGACCATAACAAAAGTAATTGAATGATGCAATAATTGCATATTATGACAGAAACCCTGTTTCCATGTTCTAATTTTTTGTCAAATGGCTAGTCAAATACAATAGAACAATATTGAATGTTCCGTTAAAATTACAAGAAATTCGACCATTTGCACCGAGCTAAATTTAAATTCACAGTGTTGAGAAAGATGAGATGAGATCTTGCAAGCACAAACACGTCCGCATTCTTAAAATTTTTTCTATTGATTTACATAACGATATGAAATCGTCGAATCTGTTTAATTCGAGCAAAGGTTTAAATCTTTAATTTGAATTTCCTGTGTTGCTCAGAAGTGGTTTTTTATTTAAAACCCTTTTTTATTTTACTTGAGAGAAAAATCACACGTATATATATAGTAAATAATATAACATGATTACTAACGTGGGTGTAAAACACCCAGACACTTTTTGAAATGAGTACTTTTTATAATTTAGTTTAAAAAAATGTTCTAAATTTTGTTTTAAAATATAGCAAAATATATAGAAAGAGATTACATTTGATATAATGTTCGCACCATTAACCTATCCATTAATTTTTTCCATATATCATAACTTATGGGTGTAATCCACCCTGCGTTAGTAACAGATGGTTAATTTATCGTAAGCCTAATTGTAACGTCTTGTTACATAGTTCATATAGAGTTATTTCGTAAACTATTAAAATATAAAAGTAAAGTGTTCTTAAAAGGTCTTCTACTTAGACTAAGATTAAAATCTATTTAACGACACACTGAGTTTGCCAGTCTTAAACATCGAGTAATAGGTTCATTCATACTATAATTTACTCTATAAAAAAGTTCATAAAATAAATTAGAAGATCTTAGCGCAAATGAAGGTACGTGAAAGCGAATTTCAGAGAGCAAAAGAGAACAATTTATATCCGAGCATATTATATCTCTTACAAACATGATGGCAAAATATTTACAACGATTTTCTAAGGATTCAATACCAAGAAAAAGGCTTCTTACATCATATGAAGGCATTTCAATACTCCATCGTAAGCGACTTATTGCAAACCTTGTAAAACGTCTTTGAATGCTTTCAATTCTACTTGAATAGCAAGCGGAAAATGGGTCCCATATTATGCAGCAATATTCTAAAACAGATCTCACAAAGGAAAAATATAAATTTTTTAAGGAAAAAGGATCAGAAAGTTGTTTCGAGTTTCTGATTATGAAGTCTAACATACTATTTTCCTTTGATACTATGTAGTCTATGTGCCTTGAGAAACGAAGTTTACTGTCAAGCATAACTCCAAGATCCTTCTTCTCAGTAATTCTTCCAAGTTTATACGGATAAAACAAAACAGAAAAACTACGACTGAAAGTAAAACATTGACATTTTGATATGTTTAGCGGCAACAAATTGTTACTGCACCAAGAATACAACTGGAACAAATCCCTCTCTAAATTCATACAGTCATTATTGTCTTTTATTGTAGAAAAATTTTTATATCATCGGCATACATTAAACACCGAGAAAACTTTACAATATTGGGAATATCGTTTACGAATAACAGAAACAAAAGAGGCCCAAATGACTGCCTTGGGGAACCCCTGAAGAGACCGTTATAGCATCTGACATTGTTATTATTATTTATTCGAACGAATTGCTTCCGACCTAAAAGGTATGATTCAAACCATTTTAGAATACTGCAAAAAAATCCAATGGATTCTAGCTTTTTTTAAAAGTAAGTAATGGTGTACTCTGTCGAAAGCTTTTGAAAAATCCGTGAAAATAACATCACATTGATATCCATTTTCAAAGATGTTTAAGATACATATTGTATATTTTGTAAAAATTTCCAAATTTTTAGTTGTTGACCTTGCATTAATAAAACCATGTTGAAGCGGTAATATAACCTCCTTCATAAAAAAAATCAGTCTATTGTAGACCAATTTTTCAAAAAGTTTGGGGATCGCAGATATTTTACAGATCGGGCGATAGTTTGAAACCTCACTTTTTGAACCAGATTTGTGAATTGGAATAAAATAAGTGAATTTCCAATCAGTTAAAAATTCACCATTTCTAAGTGATTGGTTGTAGATTGTGGTTAGAGAAACTGCTAGTATATTCGCACAATTATTTAAAAGTATTGGTGGAAAATCGTCCATTCCTGGCTGTCGATCACTATTCAATTGGTTCAGTCCATCTAAAACTTCTATTAAGCTAAGCTCAAGGAATCCTAAATCAATTAACTAACTAGATAAGTTAGTGTAATTACCTGAAATAGTATCAGAAGATACATAAACTGATCGAAAAAATTCTGCAAAAAGGTTGCAAATCGATAGGGGGTCAGATGTTGTATTTCCCATATACTGAATGGTATTCGGGATACCCGTCGTATTTTTTTTGCTGCTGATAAAGTACCAAAATATTTCGACAGGATGGCGACCCAAAACACACGTCGAAAATTGTAAGGGAATGGCTGACAGGAGAGAATTTAAAATTAATGCAGTGGCACTCGCAAGGCAATACTATTGAAAATTTGTGGTCAATCGTGAAAAGACGGTTGGGATAGTACCAAACAGCCCCATCGAACCTTAAAGATCTGTGGCAACGTGTGCTGCGGGAGTGGCAAAAATTCCAAACGAAATAGTACAAAAATTGATTAAAAGTTTGCCAAATCGTATAAAACTAGTAATAAAAAATAAGGGCTTATGAACCAAATATTGAAGTGGTTTTTGTTTTATTTATTGTTTCTTTTTGAATTTATTCTTTTTTGTTTTGTGTTGTTTACTTTTGTCTTAAAAACTAAACAAGTAAATAAAAAAAAAAATTGTTCGATTTGCTTAGTTATTGCTCTTTTTAAGCGCTTTGGAATGCAAGGAGTTCAAACATGTACTCATTTTGCTCCTGTAATAAGAAAAAATAGCTTTTTTCAAACGTTTTTTTATTTGAAACAAGAAGTAATTATTTTTTAAAAAATTTATACAGGTTATTTATTGTACGTAAGAAATACTTTATACAAATTTTTTTGTTTTTTTTAAAACAATTTTCTGGCTTTTTTATAAAGAGCTCTTAAAATGACATTAAAAAGAAGACATCCAAATCGTTTCGATAAATAACTCGAATTCTATTGCTTCAATTACAATTAATCTCATTGCATTTTGCTCGTAATCTTTTCCTCTAAGCATCGCCCATAAATTTAAGTACATACCTATTTTTTTTCTAGACAAAAATGGTGCGAAAAATCTATCTCTTTTTTAACTTTTTACTCCTTTCTTTTTTACTTTCACCATAATTTAAAAAAACACCTCGGGGGTCGTGCGTAGAGGGAATGCCGAATTGATGATCATACTATAAAATTCTATTTGGGACAGAAATCCTCTATGTATTTAACGTAGACCCCTGCCGCGAAGGCTTAATTCTACGATGCTACAAAGCTTGGGACAAATACGAAGCGTCGGCCAACGACCCTTCGGAATTGAAAAGATCCACCAGAAAGGTTCCCCTAATTCTACAGCACAGACCAACCTTTAACCGTCCATTGACTATACATGACCGTGACACATTTGGCCACTAAAATTGTACTTGACGGTTATAAAATAACCATAGGTCATTATCGGTATACATACCGATAATTTAACCCATTTTTTGGCACGCAACTTCGCTCACACGTTCAAAGAGGGGAGTCTTTGTCATGAAAACTAGGAAGCGATAACTACATAAGACCTATGGCAATGCTGCTATTTCATAAGGTTCCCCAATCATTTGTGGACACAACTCAGACTGTTTAGGTTTCCCCGTCGCCTGTTCTCAAATTCCAAAGGTAACAGTATATTGATCCGCTAGTTGCTTACCTTCCTAACATTTACTGTTTGAAATAACGAGAGTTTAATCTACCATCATTTTCTTAGTAATTTAAGGGAGTTACCAACCCGAGTTCAACTTAAATGTAACTCACACCGACCTTCCTGGTCTAACCACAGCCAGAGCGTATGAAACCCCGAAGGGTTTCCACGACAGCCAATACCCGGGCTCAAGGTTCCACCAGACAAGGCTCTTCAACATCCCGTCTACCGACCAAAAGTTCTTAGAGCAATTATATTTGACTGTGACACCTTCAGCCACTAGAATTGTACATGAATAGGTCAAAAATAACCATTGGTTTCCCGGTAATATACCGAGAGAACCACAATCCTACTTACGCAACTTCGTTAGCTTCATTAAGGCTTAATTAAAAGCCTCTTTTGTAAGCGTGAGTCGTAGTATACCAATGGGCTTATACTTGGTCGAAGGATTCTGTGCTTCTTACATAGAACCCTCATTTTAAAAAAAGGTCTGCAGAACGACGATAGATCAGGTCTCCTCATCATTGATGGATGACTGCCCCCGCTCTTCAAGTTATGTTGGATTGATCGTCCATCGAAAGCATCCCTATCGGAAATTTCAAAGTGCTTTATGAAAAAGCAAATAAAAAGGGCTTCTTCACTCTGCTTATGAATAGTGCTTTTGAGAAGTGCTTTGCTCTCGCTACGAATTGAGCTTCAAAAAATCGGTTTGCTTTCACTATTTTCCCTAATTTGATTAAAACAAGATTTACATCTTGTCGTTGCTGTCGTACTAGTTCGATATATTTACTTTTCTCATCACTACTTGTCATTACACATCACTAGTATGCGCGGGAAGTTTAATTCGTGAAAGTGTTTCAGCAAAATAGTGAAAAATAGTGAAAGGTAAAAAACGTTTATAAACAGTTTAAATATTTTAATAAAAAAAGTTATATTTTCATAAAAATTAGTTTCTAAACATTTTTTCTAAACTTCTTAATAGCTTATTTCTTACTACTTTTTATATGTATTTAATATTCAGTTAACAAAACCAAAAAACAGTTTCAAACTAACTAAAAACACTTTACTAAGATATGTCTAAATGCATAATACTTTTCTAAACTTTTTGAAAACTTACTTTTTGCTACTTTTTATATGTATTCAATATTCAGTTAAAAAAAAAAAAAACAAAAAACAGTTTCAAACTAATGAAAAACACATTACTAAGATATGTCTAGATGCATAATACTTTTCTAAACTTTTTGAAAACTTACTTTTTAATACTTTTTATATGTATTCAATATTCAGTTTAAAAAAACCAACAAACAGTTTCAAACTAATTAAAAACACATTACCAAGATATGTCTAAATACATAATACAAATAACTTTTTTATTTTGCTTAAAACTTTGGTCGGTGCCACTACGGGAATGTTATGCGTTCTTTAATCACTTTCCGAAGCGATAGCAATGCACTTTTTTAATCACTTTTCGAAGCGAGAGCAAAGCGTTTTTTTTAATTACTTTTCAAATCGAGAGTAAAGATATTTCTGTAATCACTTTCCGAAGGGAGAGAAAAGCGCTTTTTGGAATCCCTTTTCGAAGCAAGAACTAAGCGCTTTTTTTAATCACTTTTCTTAGCGAGAGCAAAGTGCTTTTTCAAATCACTTTTAGTAGCGAGAACAAAGGTCTTCTTCCCAATGACATGCTAATGTTAAAAAAAATCACTGTTAAAAACGAGAACAAAGCGCTATTGTGATTTTTTTAAGTGCTTTGAAAGTAGTTTCGAAGCGCTTTGTTTCCTAAAGGGATATTACAATAACAATGTTATGATAACTTAATACCAAAATAATGCTTTCTCCATGATTTGGCGCTAACAACCAAAGATCAAGGTAAACCTTTTTATTTTACGAAAATTAGATGAACATTGAAGAGCCGTGCCTCAAGAATGAACTCATTTTGAGATCAATTCATGGGCCATGGCCCATAAATTGTCCACCTAATAACCAACCATCACCCTTAAGACCTGGCTTTGGACAGGCAGATTCCCCTAAGGTCATCTGGCGGGTTTACTATTTGGGACAATACCAGTTGTTTGTTTCAGATGCATGAGAAAGGTCATATCCATCGAACTGTTTTGGATGTCTTTTTTTCAATATCATTTTCAGCGCCTTCTATAAAAAAGCCAACAATTTTTTAAAAAATAACAAAACATTTTTATAAAGTATTTTTTATGTACAATAAACTGTATTAATTTAAAAAAAAAAATAATAATATCCTGTTTCTACAAAAAATTTTTTAAAACTTATTCTTAAGCTTATTTAATAGGTAACTATTTAAAAAAGTTTTTCAAAAATATGAAACCCTTTAAAATAACACTAAAAGTATTTCTTAATTTGAGTGAAACACTAAAAATATATGTCACGAACAGCTGTCATCTGTCAAAAATCGTCACTGTTTAAGGTTTCCATGAATTACATAGAAATGCATGTTATTTAAAAATAAATATTAGGCCAACAGCTTCATCATTCGAGCTCTCCACTTTAAATTAACAATAAGCTCATCATTGTTATGCATAATGCTGTCATCGTCATTATTATCGTAAAATGACAAACGTCAAGTCACTGCATGTATTTCACATTGACCCTGAACCGCATGGTTGTTGAAGCCCAGTCATTGCCATCAGTGACCAACATTTTCGAAGCGGCAAGCAACATCAACATCAACAACAACAACAAAAACAAAAACAACAACAACAACAACAATAACAACAACAACAATAACAACAACAACAATAACAACAACAATAATAACAGCAATAACAACACCAATAACAACAACAATAACAACAACAATAACAACATCAACATCAACAAAGCAACACCACCACAACGTTGTACTCAACGCATCAACTGAAATTAGAAAATGCAACACTGGCATAAAAGTGGAGCAAAAAAATACAGCGAGAAAAAGGAAATTGCCATAGCTGCAAAATGCATATCATATTGCGGAATATGTTGTTATGGATGCTGAGATAAAAAGCAAAAAAAAAATGTAAAAAACAAATACGACCATGCTGCCAACTCATGACGCAGCTTCATGTCGCCATAAAATTAGTATGGCTGCCGACGCATTTACTTGCTGTTTGTTGTTGTTGTTTTGACTCTGCGGTTTACTGCATATGAAAAAATGCGAGTTTTAACCAATTCATGTTATTAACTGCGATGACAATAAATGTCAGAATTGCTGTTATGTGAGAATGGTGCCACAGTATTTAATAATTTACAGCAGTTTGATGGTTTTATTTTTATTTTAATTTTTGTAAATTTTTACATTCCGAACTTTTTGCATTTTGTTGGTTTGCTTTTTTTGGAAGCCTAATTAAAGTAGTTTTTTTTTAAATCATTAACAGTTGTGCAAAAAAAACGTAAAATTATACTTTTTTTAAGTACGAGCTCATTTCACATAGGATAGAACAAAATGTTACATAAATTAAGTTTTTATCGGTATGTCGATGGAAGATAGATAATTTTCTTTTTAAATGCAAGATCAAATTAATAAAATTTAATGTTTTAAAAATATCAAAAACTTTTATTGTTTACTTAGTAAATTACTAGAAATTTAATTTTCTGTTTGTATTGCTTAGTATTCAAATGTTTTGAAAAGTAAAAAAGTTTCTTATAAATTTATTTGTTCTTATGATAATTTTGTTTTATATGTTTTTAATATATAGCAATTTAAGTGAAATTACTTTGACATATAGGTTTTTATAATGCTTGGTTTTCACTATGTCATTTTCAGTGGTCAATTGTTGTCAATTAAATTGAAAATGACAACATTTTGACATTTTTTTATGTATGGCCATCTTAGATAATTTAAAACAAATAAATTATTAAATGCAGCTATGCAAAAAATGTTCTTGAGTTTTATTAAAGTGATATTTCAGGTGATAAAATTTTGTGTCGTCATAAAAATGACATAGTAAAAACCAAGCATAAGAAATAAATTACAAGTACAAAATCAATTTATTGGGAAAAACCAAAAATACTTGTATAGTTCGTATATACAATGTATGTATGTATATCAATTTAAATATGATTTATATTCTGTTGCATTCTATCTTTAAAGAAATTTAATAAAAATATTCTTTCATATCAGTTCCACGTTGATGAGCTGTATAATTTTGAGAAAATAACGATTAAAGGTGACTAAATCGAATCAGTTGATTGCGAGGTTTTACTTTGAAAATCAAATATATCAATAATGAATAGAGATAGAGAAGTTTGTAAGAGCTCATTTTAGATCTAAGGACACCTGAAATATGTATCAATTATGAGAAATGAACGATAGAATTTGACTAAATCGAATTACTTTTAAAATCTAATACCTTAAAAGAGACGTAGCAGAAGAAAAATATTATGGGCAAAAAAATAATATTTGGCCACTCAAATTTTTTTCGTATTCAACGTCATTCTTGAGATACATATTAGATCTTAAAAGTAAAAACTTTTGTTCAACTGGCTAAATTAGACCAATTCTATCGGTCATTTCGCACAATTAAAGCAGTACCTGAACTTAAAACTTCTTTTCGAGTTTTGTTTCATCATGAGAACACATTTTGGTTTAAAATTTAAAGTTCAGAAAATGGGCGTATTTCGATACATTTTAAAAAGAGCGCTCTTTCCTCGATCCAATGATCGAAAATCTAACGAAAATCTAAAGCAACATTCAAGTTTAATCTAAAATGTAATAAGCTTTTAAGAAAAATGCTCACTTTACATATCGTATTGGTACCAATAAATTTTTTTACCCAAAACCATATCCAATATAAAATTCTGGTAACAGGCCTCCTGATTACGGGTCTTCTGCATTATTAAAAACTTTATACAATTTTTTTAATCCAAACTTTGGTTTAAAGGGTTTTTTAATCCAAAAAGTACTCTTTTTTAATCCCTGCTTTAGTTTAATTTAGCAGGGTCTCGAACCCATGTTACTGCTTGCTTATTTACTAAAAGCTTACTTGCATTCGTAATGATGCAAAATAAACGAAACTTTGCTGAAACTGAATTGGACGAGTAGATAAGATGTCGGACCAGCACGTCAGAAGACGTGTATTCAAATCATGAACCGATCAGAAGTTTTTTATTTAAGTTTAATTTAGCTGGGTCTCGAACCCTGCGTTCTTACTTCTGCAAGCTTACTTACATTCGTAATGATGTAAAATAAGCGAAACATTACAAACGTTCGAAGTGATTTTTCTATTGCTGTCTGAAACATTAGCTGTACCCAACAGAGTTTATACGTCTTCTCATAGATCATATAATACTTCAAAATCCGCTTTTAAGCAGCTTACACATTAGCGAACTGGATCTTCAAACAAAATGGCGGGTCTAACTTGCCCAGAAGAGATAACGTTCAAATTAAAGCAACCTGTTCGTCAAGCAAGTAAAATTTTTTTGTTGTTTTTCCTAATTTTGTTTCACAACACTACGTTGAAGGAGAAAATCAAAAATTTTTGTCAACAGGTTCGACGTCAAATTACCTTCTTAACTATTAAATTGTTACGAACATGGCCGCCGTTTGACGAACGGGTTCTATAATGTGTAAGCCCTTTTAATTACAGTAGATCCACCAAATATATTTTTATGTAACATTTTTGTTTTTGTAGAATTAGTAATTCTAGAGTTCGGTTATGAGTCAACTAAATCGAATATAGAATTGGATCAAAGAGATCATCCAAAGGCTTAATTGTTTTCAAGCAACTGCTTTAGTCCTCTCGTATCACTGAGGTTATCTTTACCAATACAAGTTTAAATTCTCTTCTATAAAAACAGTTCAGTTGTAAGATTCGCAATACACGAAAGGTACATATTCGGAGTAATAATATAAGTAATAGTAATAGTAGAGTAGTAATATAAGAGAGTCGCTTTATTAGTAAAAGTAGTATAAAGTTGGTTTTGGGTATGATTTAAAATGAAATAACCGAGTAAAGTTGATATTTGCTAAGGCTGATGATGAAAATGGCAAAAAATGGTACGACTGACTTTTCTGAGCTCATAAGTATTCAAATTTGAGCAATAAAATAACAATTAGGCCGACTCCTCAAAAAATGAAGGGAGTAGCTTACCTTCCTGACCCCCGTTAGTTTCGGCCCTGCTTGTGCCTTTCATTTTAAATATTTACATGGTTCAGTTTTACACACGGCAATTAAGGGGAAATTAATTCCCTTATGATCTTGCCGAGGGCTTCTACATGGGCAATTCATGATACCCCTTTTCCACACGGCAAATTTTCTTGCCAGAAAGCCGAAAATACAAAGGAAAGAACAGCACAGCATCAAAGAAAGAACAGCACAGAAGAAAAACTTCCCAGTGCAGACTTGCCTGTACCGCAGACTTGCTGGCAAAAATACTTTTCGTGTGGAAAAGAGGTCTAAGCATTTCATTGCTGGCAATTTTTTAACGTTTGCAGCTAAAGATTAATATGGTATAAATCAAGACTTAGCAAATAAAAATATTTTTTACTTGAATACCACAAATAATAGGTCTGTTCCCGCTCTCTAAAGTTTTAGTAAAGTTTACCAATTTTGCAGGCTTAAGTCCGAAAAGTGTTCCCGTATTCGAAAAAATTGTAAAAGAGAGTGCAGTCGAGAGAGTAAAAAAATCTCCCCTCACTTGCAAGTTGCAAGTCTTATAGCCGATACACATTGACTGCAACAGTCGTCCACCGGCAAAACGAAAACTTGCCGTCAGAGAGAAATGTTGCAGTATTCTCGACGACTTGATTATAATGAACGCAACAGCGACAATCTGTATTTCATACAAAACGTTCGTCGCTAGTCGCTAGTCGCAGTTAATGTGTATCGGCGATAAGCCTGCGGACAGAGTAAACGCTGATGCGAGCAGGCAGGCAGGCAGGCGCAGGCAGGTACCTGCTCAGTAACTAAGCCGTGCAGAGTGAATGCGAGCAGGTCAGATCAGATCAGTGCAAGAAAAAGTTTGTTATATATTTTTTCCCCTATTGCTTTCTATTTTGCATCCTCCGCTAATGGTGTTTATGAAATTTTACACTAATAGCACACTCTCTTCAAAAGAGTACAACTCAAAAAATTTAATTTTCAGGAAGAGCAGAAACAATTTATTCCTTCAAAGGACTCCATACAAAAAGAAGAGACAAAACAATTTTTTTAATTAAAGACTAAGAATATGTGTACAAAATTAAGATAGCCAATTGTGTGTATATGATCCAAATATATGTATATGATCACTACAAGTAGTCTTACACCAAAAAGTATATTTGTAAACATTTTGAGTTGTGACTCTTTTGAAGAGTGTGTGCGATATATTGTGCCACTAGGCCAGCTCAGAATTGCACTGAGAATTTTAAACTAAAATTAGCGTTTGCCTCGGTCGCTAGAAATGTTCTATTCGCCGATAAGATAACTCTCCAGAAATTTTATTCAAATCGGACATCGATAAAGTAAGGCTCATTGTGATTTAATCTCATTACATTGGTATAAAGGGTGAAAATGAGGTGTTTCGCCATTAAAATGTGTATTTAAATTCTGTAAGCTGATTAAATCATTCTATAATTTAATTAATAGCAGATTTAAATACCTCTACAACGTGTGAGAAAAATCAGTGAAAAAAATCGGATGAAAATTACCAGAATTGTTATATTTTACTTTTCGATAAAATTCTATTTTCTTTCTTGTTGTAAAAAAAATTTGTAAAAATCCAAATTTTTAAAATTGCAATGAAATGTTATTAGACAATTTTCTGAAACAACACTTAGTACAAATAGAAAAATTGTGTCATTAACTTGAATAACTTGGTCGTTATGGAATTTTTTTATTAGAAGTGTACCTTTTTGAAAATGTCGAGTTTGAGTACTTTTACAAAAAAAATTCTAAAAATTCTAAAAATTCTAAAAATCCAAAAATGCAAAATGTTAACTTATAAAAACAATAATGCTTAAAGTATAGTCTTGAGGTATTTTTGCATGAAATTTAAAAAACCAAAATCCTAAAAAACTTGATTTTTTCAAAAATCCTCAAAGTGCCTGTTTCTGGCATTTCAAACACAAAAAAATATAGAAAACTCATAAAACGTTATATCTCAATTGAAATATTTTTAATTTTTGAATTACAAAAACTTTGGAATTTGAGGGCTGCCAACATATTAGACCCTGGTTTTACTGTTCAAAATATTAAAAAAATGCAAAACGAAGCAATTTAATTTTTTATTGTTTTATAAACATGTGCGTGGTCGCTGCTGTTGATGTTTGTTTCGTTTAACGTGTAGTTGTTGTTGAATTTTTTTGTTGTTATTGGTCTTGTATTCTAAAGATAATAAAAAAAACGCAGTTTCTTTGAAAAATTACAAAAAACAACACAAAAAGAACAAATTCAGTTGCGAGAAACCTGCGCCAGCCTGGTTTCTCGCAACAACCTGATCTGACCTGCCTGCTTCCACTCTGCACACTTCGAGCAGGTTTATATGAAATCGTATGAAGCGAGTTTTCTCGCACTGGAACAAGTAAGCAAACCTGCCTGCCTGCCTGCCTGCTTCAGCGTTTACTCTGTCCGCAGACTAAGTCGGAGAAATTACTTCTGGTAAAAATCGTAAAAGTGTCAAACTGCTTAAAATTAGCTGTTTATAAGTTAGCAAAGGAATTGCAAAACATAAAAAGTTCTTTGAAATAAATTAAAAATATTGTAATGGAAACCAGAAACATGTTAAATTTTTAAAGAACTAAATATAAATGTTAATTTAAGATATAATTTCAATACAAGTAATGTGTATGAATGTGACAATTTTTCTTCATTCGGCAAACGATTTTATTGGACAGTTTACACAATTTTAGTCCGAAAAACGTTCCCGTACTTTTTTGTGTTTTTATTTATTTTTAAAAGATGTTTTCTTATTCTCACGCTTTTGACAGTTTAACCATTTTTAGTTCAAAAAGTACGGGAACAGACCTAATGAATTCTACCATTATATTACCATAATATTTTAAAAACATTAAATAAATAAAAATTATCTAGCATGAAATGCATTATATAAAAAAATATTCTTCTTCGAACAAAAATTGAATGCATGTATGCGAGAAAAACTATGAAGTGCACTGCCAGAAAAGCGAAAATAACACATGCGCTACACAAAAATTGCCGGTACAGCGCATTAGAGCAGCAGTTTTATTTTTTACTATCGTCAACCCCCTCGATGCGGTGAGTTGCCAACAAACTGCTTGCGGCGTCATCAATTATTTGCCCTGAATTTCCGTGTGTAAAACGGGCCATATTTTCCACAATTTTTTTCTGTGTGGTGTAACCACTAAACACATATGGCATATTTAATTTATAGTATCTTGTGCCTTATTTGTCACATTTCCAACATGTAACACTAGAAACACATTTGACATTTGAAAAAGCTGTTTTATTTTGCATTGAAAAGAAAAATAGTCTTTTACCTTTATTAATGGGAGAGTCATTAAAAAGGCCGATTTAAAGCAAACATTAAAGCCTCACTGTATTTTTTACGATAATAGTAACATTTATTTTCAACCTATTTCTCTGATAATATTTTTACCTAATTATATTTAATTACTTTTTTTTCTTCTTTTCCAGGTGAGTCAAAAATAATCTTACCCCACATGCACACACATTTGAAGTATATCTCAAAGTTTAAGGCAAGGTTAGTTTAACTAATTTTTAGCATCCGGATTTTTTGTTTGTTTTAAAAATGTTTGTTTCTTTGTTTTAAACTGTTTTATTACTTTATTTTTATAGTTTAGTTCTTCATTTAAAGTAGAATAAACTAAATAGAAACTTTTATCATACGAAAACAATGAAATACTTCAATAATTTAAATATTTCGAAAAATTTTAACCATAATTACGCCATACTTACGTACTTTCTTATAGCGATTTATAAAACGCGATTTCGTTTATTGAAAGAGGGCGCTGCTTTTTAATTGCCTACTGAGCCCAAATAGCACCTGTTGGTAAAAGTAGTCCTGCACTTGTTCTCAATGCTGATATCATATCGTTGGTTGAATAAATGCTGGATCCCAGATAGACGAGGTCCTTCACAACCTCGAAGACGGTATTGTCAACTGTAACGAGGGCTCCAAGACGCTGGCACTGTTTGTTTGTTGACACCAATGCCGTAGATATGGAAGATTTAGGGGGTTCAAACCCCCTTAGCAATTAAAATAATATTATTAGATATTTATATAAAACAGGATGTGTGTATGTATGTAACGTATGGACTCCAAAACGGCTGAGCCGATTTTGATGAAATTTTCAGGGAATCTTCAGAATATTTAGGCGGGTGACACTGTGAAGTCTGCTTTTTGATTTTTGGTCTGTGGGTGGAGGGGCGTGGCAAAATCCAATTTTCATACTGTACCACCAATGGCATATAAATATATATATTTTTTTTTTTGCTTTTTTTTATTTTTTTTTTAAAGCCGTTGTCATGTTCTTCAAAACGAGATATCAAACTCTTAAATCGGTTATGTAGTTCCGACGATTTTACAAAAAACCTATGTTAATAATGATGCAATATCATAATTTTAAAACTTTCGAAATGTTAAATTAAAAAATCCGAGTTTTCGGTTTATTTACAAAATATTTACATCATTCGATAACACAAGATATTCCGCGCTTACTAAGGTGCAACATTGTACAATAAGTTAAAAATCTATGTATTTAAAAATGAATGTATGTCTGTCTGTTTGTTTGTTTGTGCTTTATAGGAGGCCAAGCCCTTGAACCGATCTTCCTGAAACTTTCACAGCATGTTACTATGACTCTGGAAGGAATAATAGGCTATATGAAGTTTTTATTGGAAAAAGGGGCGTGGTACCGCCCATATAACCCAACAATTTAAATCGCCATATTTTGGGCATTTTTTGACCTACGTCGATGATATTTGGTACATATGGTATTGGCATAATTAGGAATACGTACCAAGAGAAAAGTGGGTGGGACCAAGCCCCTTTCTAGGAAAATTAAAAATCGTAATATAGTCTTAACTACTATATCGTCATTAAATTTTCACAATAGGATATTCTTACGAAATAATAAATTCTTGACTATATAAAGTTGTGAGAGGACAAAGGGGCGTGGCCTCGCCCATATAACCCAAAATTTAAAATCGTCATATCTTGGGCATTTTTTGACCAACGGCAGCAGTATTTGCTATATATGGTATTGGCATGAATAGAAATACGTACCAAAAGAAAAGTGGGCGGAGCACGCCCCTTTGTTTGCGATATATTGGAGGCTGGACCTTTTAACCGATTTTAAATTTTCACAGCGTGCTGCTTTGACTCAGGAATACTTATTACATGATAATATTTTTCGACCATGCACACTTCTGCACCTACTTTTTTCTACGTTTATTAACGGCTTTACCTCAAATTTAAAATACATATTAATTAAAATAGAGAGTGGGGTAGCCCCATTCTCATTCTCCCACAACTGACTGCGAAACAGCTGATTGTGTAATTGCTGCTTTTTGATTGGTCTAAAAAGAAAAAGGGGGAGCATGAAGCAAGTCACATGCGGTTCAGTGCTGAATTCCAATTAGTTTACAACAAAAAACAGGGGAGAAGCATTGCAATAATTCAATTAAAATTAAATAAATAAATTTTTGTAAATACTTTTAATTTTATTTTATAACGAGGGGGGGTAGCGAAGCACACCGGGTTCAGCTAGTATTAGATAAAAGCACAGATATTCTAAATTATTTGATTACAATAAACATGAAGATAAATTGAAAATTGTTCAATGTACATTAGACCGGTTCACATTTCAAAATTGTTGAAATTCCTCGGTGCGCGTCCATTTCCTGAAAGTTCTACCCCTAACGAGATGAAAAATATTTCAAGACCCCAGAAATATTGATCCCTAGGTATTCCGAAAATCGTTTAAAGCTCATTTTAGGGGTGTTTACGACTTAAAACCTTTTGAATAATGTGTTGTCCAAACAAAATGACAAATGGATAATATTTTGATGAGAGATCATTAGTAATAATTCAGGCAAATTTTGAATTTTTAAATTTTTTAAAAAAACTCTGTCCGTTATTTTTGGCGGAATTTTTAATCTGCAATTTAACTCACAAACGAACATTATCATTTTTCCACATCAAATATTTTTCTTATTTTGTTCTAGCAAAAAAAAGTTAGCATTTTTGTATTTTTGCGCCAAGATTTCCCTTTCCAACGGTGTATAATGTTGTACATTTTTTGGACCATTTCTTTTCCCTTGAATTATAAAAATAAATTGTTACCAAAGCTATCGAAGTTTGATGCATAAATTAAACTTCTCATTTGTATGCCAAGCCTGTTTTAGAACGATTTAAAAACAGACTCGTTATGAGTATGATTAATACGTTTTTCGTTTCTATCATTTCGCTAAAACACAACTTTTGTTATATCTTTGATCTAACTATTTCGAAAAGAAAATTATTTGCAATTATAGATCCATCACGCAAGACATGATTATGCCGAATTATTAGAGCTTATTGTAATCTTTCTTGGGGGGACAAAGAGCAAAATATACGTTTTAGATACCCAGGAGCAATGCACAGAGCAAGATGGATGTCTAAAGCCATTTATTCCGTAAAAATTTGGATGTTCCAAGATCAGTTTCCTATGCCTCGTCAAGAAAAGAAACAAGTTCAAGATTTATGCTTATTTGTTGTTGGAGTGTACAAAAAATATTGGTTTTTGTCTCCACTTCCCGCAATGGCACCTAGAAACGATTTGGAGTTTCTGCAGAGTCTTGAAAAGTAAACAACGCAACTAAATTTGTTATTTAACTGTCTAAAGCCAAATTTATTTCTTTATATAGGTACAAACGTATTAATCCTGAGATAGCAGAAATTGCGAAACAACAATTTGAGAATCACTTATGGTATCTTGGTGAAGAGCTTGTGGGGCTATCCTTTTTTGATAGATCACTAAGTATTGACACTCACAAAAAAATGGCGGAGTCAATTAAAAAAAATCCAGGAAACGAAAAGACTTTGAAAAAGGCTACTTGCAAAGCTTCATATTTAAATGCCAATTTGTATGATTTCGTTACCATCAACACGCAGTTATTTTTTAAAAAACTCAAAATATCTACAGATTTTTTAATGCTTGACCCTGCTGAGTGGCCTAATAACAGCGCTTATGTTAGTGGTCTTCAAATTGTCACACAGCTTAACGTTATTAACGATTCAGCAGAAAGAAGTGTGGCATTAATAACTGATTATAATAATTCAATAACATCAAATGAAGAGCAAAAACAATATTTGCTGCAGTTTGTAGATACCCTGCAGTGTAAGACTAGTCAGCATTAAAACATGAGTAGTATTTATTCTAGTCAAAACAAACTAGTTTATATTTTGTCACGATTTACTAGTTGCAAAAGTAGTTTAAACCCAACTAGTTTTTGTCAAGTCACATTAAACCAGTTGTAAAACTAGCCAAAATCAAACTATACTACATATTATCAAAATCAACCAGTTCCAAAACCAGTTGGAGCTGGGTACCCCATTGGAACAAACTAATAATAAACAAATTAAAACATATAGAAACTAATTTAAAAACATGTAGTATGCCATAAACATGGTATTTCATCAAATAGCTTTAACTTTAGCCTTTAGCTAATATTTTGTTGTAAAAATATATGTTCTTTGAACCTATGAACTATTGAAAAAATATGAACCTATGAACTAGTTTTAATTCGATAATTACTATATTGGTTAAAAACTAGCCACAACCCAACTAGAACTTTACTTTACATAAAAAATGAGTTGTTAACTAGTTAAAACCTTATCTATAGTAAGACAATTGTCTTTTCCAATGACATCACCACGTAAAAAATACCAGTCGGTTCTATGAGAATAGGACATAAATCGAACTAGTTGTTGGATATTTCCAACTAGTTGTTGACTGGTATAAATCTAGTTGATTACACTGCAGGGTAACCACAGAAAAAATTTAAAAAATTTTTCAAAAAATAAACTTCTTACAAATTATTTTTTTTTGTTGTTTTACTTTATGGTCCAAAAAATGTACAACATTATACACTGTTGGAAAGGAAAATCTTAACGCAAAAATACAAAAATGCTAACTTTTTTTTGCTAGAAAAAAATAAGAAAAATATTTGATGTGGAAAAACGATAATGTTCGTTTGTGAGTTAAATTGCAGGTTAAAAATTCCGCCAAAAATAACGGACAGAGTTTTTTTAAAAAATTTAAAAATTCAAAATTTGCCTGAATTATTATTAATGATCTCCCATCAAAATATTATCCATATGTCATTTTGTTTGGACAACACATTATTCAAAAGGTTTTAAGTCGTAAACACCCCTAAAATGAGCTTTAAACGATTTTCGGAATACCTAGGGATCAAAATTTTTGGGGTCTTGAAATATTGTTCATCTCGTTAGGGGTAGAACTTTCAGAAAATGGACGCGCACCGAAGAAAATAAGACACATAATTTTTCCCATACATTTTTGAACAGGCCTAATGTACATGCTAAGTTTGTTCAGCAGACATTAAGTTAAATATAATACAATATAAATGGTTTTCTTAATTCTTTTCCCTTTGTATTGTTGTTTACGTACTAGCGTTTGCAGAGCGTATACATATAAATTGAAAAAAATTATTCTAAGCCAGTCTGTGAAATTCAAATGATGATAAGCAATGCTTCATTGTTCGTTAACTTACACTGTAGGTTAATTTTCACTTTTGAAAAGACACAAAAAAACGCCGAGACAAATCAAATTAATTTTCGGTCGTAGAATTTATTGCCATATTCAGTTTTTCCAAATTAAGGTAAGTTACCCAAATAAGGCCAACCTAACGGTTTTTACCAGACAGAAGAAAAACGGGTTTTTTAAACTTATTTTGCAATTTTGTGTTTTTTGTTTTTTCAATTCTTTTTTCAAAAACATAAAAATAAAGCATGAAAAAGTAAAAATATGTCCAGCTCAGAAGGTTTTAAAAAGGTCCGATTTTTGCCATATTAGGACCACCATGTCTAAATAAGGCCCAATCTATAATGGTTTAGAAACATAACAAAACAGTCAGAAAATAATAAAATAAGAACACATATTGTTATGACAAGTGTGGGTTTACATTGATACTAAACATAAATGATATTCATAGCTTTTTTTATAAAAACTTTTTCGAAAAAATACTTTTATTGCCAAAAGCTTATTTTGAAAATTAAAATTAAAAATAAAGTTACTCTGGCTTTTTTAAAGAGAATTTTAGTAATTTGCTGGCCTTTATAGTGGAGGGCTTTCTTTCTGGTAGTTTTTTCTGCCTGGTAGATTTAGGTGTGGAGATCGGAAAAAGAAAGCCGGAAAGAAAAAATTTGTTGGGCCTTTTTAGGCGCTCTCAATATTATTTCATTAATCAAGTTTTTCTCGGAATACACCACAGTTAGATTTGATCAATTAACCTTTTTGTTTTCGTTAAAATACCTCTCTTGATTTTTATAACAACACTTGTCATAACAATATTGGACATAGGCAATAGTTAATTCGTAGAATAACGGACTTTTACTGCGAGCACAATATTACATCAACCACGTTGTTGACGCTACCGCTGACTTCGTTTGACTGTCACTCGCTTCACAGATGCGCAATCGAAGTATTTTTTCATCGTGATGCAGATATGAACATGTTTAAACGTGCAAAAAATCATTTTGCAGGGAATGCAATAAATGTGCGTATTAGAAATCGGGCCTTATTAAGGCTTGGGCCTTATTTGGCGAAGGGACCTTAGATCAAATTCTCGAGATATTCAAATTTTTGTTATTTAACCATCATTTGAACTTCATTTAAAAAATTTTGTATAGAATTTTAACCATTAATTTTCATTGAATTTTCGAAAATACCTCTTAATCTTAAAAAATCTTTAAAAAAAAATCTTAAATTTTTTTTACTTAAATTAGTATTTTAATAAGTAGATTAAATTCTGAAAGTTTAAGCAAAATCGGAGGTAGTCAAATTTTTTGTTCTCCAAAAATAAAGAAAATATAACTTAAAATGGGTCTAAAAGTGACTAAATTTCAATCTCAAATGTCTCGAGATTTTGATCTGATTGGGAAAAACTGAGTATACCACTAAATTCGACCAAAAAATAAGTTCACGTTCTCGGCATCTTCTTGTGTCTTTTTGACGTCCCTACAGTGTTATTAAATAAACGTAAAAGTGAACTTCATTTGTACATTTATCAGTTTCACGATTTTTTTAAGCTGTGTGTGACTATCGCAAAGTGGTTTTAAAAAGATGTTCTCCACAAATTCTAGCGGTGATACTTCGTCTCAAGCACACTAATTAATGTATGCAGTTATGAGTCCAGAATTTTTCGTTGCAATTTGTTTAATACATAAAATATATTCATTTACGTCAGCTTTGACAATACTGTTGTAAAAATCGATAAAGATCTAATATAATGATGTTATGGTTTAGCGCTATTAAATATTCATAAGGATATTCATAAGAACGAGGAAACTGTCATCGATAAATTGGCTTCGCGTTCCAAAAAAATTAATGAACTATCTATGCAAGTATCTACAACTATGTATATTAAAGCGCCTAATGCTCCATACAAAAGAAAAAAGTTGATCGAATCTTTCCTTAAAATAAACTTGAGCTTATGTTACGATGATTCCCCAAATATTTTGACTCTAAAGACAGCCATTCGTGAGCTGGAATGGTTTGAAATAACCTCTAAAAATCGATTTTTGTGTAAAAATATTGGCTGGCGCAATAGTTTTAAAAAACAAACTATCAAAAATTATAGGCCGGAAAAAACTCTTCCAATCTGCATCAAAAATTTTTTGATATTTTTTATTTTATTTCCGTACAAAAACTTTAAAAATTTTAATAACTTCATAACTTTTTTTTAATATCTTACAATATCTTTTCAGTAGGTGTTTATTTTATAATTAATATTTTAGTTTTAATTTTTTTCAGTTAAGCAACTCTGGGCAGCAATTCTGACCAGTGAGGATATCATTAGAAATAATTAAGTTTTTTGAACTTTTGTGAAAATAACTTAAAAAAAAAAATCATAAGAGTGCATGAAAAACATTATTATTTTTATTTCGAATGGAAAAATCTAAAATTGTTTGATGCAGATTGAGAGAACTTTTTGAAAAATACTATTTCAGATCATTTCACTTTTTCTAACTAACACACCAGTCAATATTTTTATAAAAAACTTAATTTTTAGAGGTTATTTCAAACCATTGCAGCTCAAGAATGGCTATTGCTAGAGTCGAAATATTTGGAGAATCATCATAACATAAGCCATGGATTATTTTGAGGAACTGCCCCGAACAACTTTGCATAATATTTTGTATAAATTTTTTTAAGTCCAGCAGCTCATGCAGAAACTTCCTTTAAGAAATCATCGCGAAAAGTTCGTCAATGATGCCGCGAACTACTGGGTCGATGAAGCTAAAAAGTGAGGTGCATATAAGTGCAGAGCGTCACTCCAAAACAAATCAAAAGAAAAGAAAACATATTTCTTTGACATGTACCATATTGTCTTTAGGAGATTAATAAAAACAAATGGCCTGCTAGTTAATAAATAAAACGCTAGCTTATAATAAATCTTAAAGGTTCAAAATTTTAACTTTTTAGTTGAAAACATTTTTTATGTAGGACAAATTTTAATTTCAATCTCAATAATTTTAGAAAGGACCAGTGTTAATCGACACCTTTTCACTCGTATGATGAAATCTTGGCGAGTCAAAAGAAGAATATTTGGCATTTGTTAGGTTAATTAATAGTCGAAAATTGTTGTAGCCACAGGGGATAGTGCTATTTTAGACAACTGGCAGTGAATTTTTTACACAAGCAAACATTTAAAATAAGAGTAACTTCCCAATGTGCACAAAAACGGATGCGGATCCGTTACGAACCCATTACGAGTCCGTCAGTACGCACTGCGCTTTCTTATGTTTCGACGGACCCGTTACGAACCCGTTACGAATCCGCCAAAAGAGTCTGAAACGCATTCGTATATGAAGTCCGAAACGGATTCGTATCTGAAGTCCGTTACGGATTCGTTCCTGAAGTCCGTTCTGAGTCCGAGGTGGATCCGAAAAAATGAAAAAAGCAATTCGTATTTTTGAGAGGAATCTTATGTTTCGACGAACCTGTTACGAACCCGTTACGAATCCTTCAAAAAAATTTCCACAACGTTAACATAAAAGACAGTCTTAAATTTGTTTTACAATTTCTTATTTTATTTTCAGTAGATTAGGGATACGAAATACAATTGTGTACCTTTTTTTGTTGTTATTTTTATTTTTATTATACATTGATATAACTTTAAATTTCCTTCTTTAAAATGTAATATGTAGAATGTAAGAACTGAATTAGCAAAAAAATAAAAAAATGTTGAACATACATAAACATTATTGTCCCTTTTTGAATCAGAACTATTTTTAAAAAACGAGTCCGTTGCGAGTTCGCATTATTTAAAAAAAGAGTCTGAAACGGATTCGTATGTGAAGTCCGAAATGGATTCGTATCTGAAGTCCGAAACGGATTCGTATCTGAAGCCCGAAACGGATTCGTATCTGAAGTCCGAAACGGATTCGTAACTGAAGTGTAACGGAGAGAGGAATTTCATACGAAAAATGATCCGTTCCGGATGCGAAACGCAATCCGTTTCGGACAAAATGTACGAAGAAGTGAGTTCGTTACGGATTCGTAACGGATCCGTTTGGCACACTGGGTTGTGATTTCGCGGTATTTCAGAAATGTTCTTGATTTGTATGAAATTTGTAATTTTTTCGCAGCAATATATTTTTGCTATGAAGTTAATAAAAAGTTAAATTACAGTAAAAATTAAAATTTTTTTCAACGGACATAAATTTTGTTCAACTTAGTATTTTCTTTACTACCTCGAGTGAAATGTATCCGAAAGGCACACACCCTTAAGTTAAAAATTTCAGCTTTACTGTATAAGCTTGCTCATATGAATAGTGCTACACCTTTTAAAACTTACCCACACACTTAATAAGATCCCTACCTTTTATATCAAAGTCACAATTCAAGATGATAATAAAAATATAATAACCCTAATGAAGGTTTTCCCTAATCATTATCCTGTGGATGCTGATGATGATGATGCAGATCGGCGAACACATCCTGTTGCGATGTACAGACATAAATTAACCCACACATAATACAACACACATCACTGCACACACAATACACTAAATCCTCGACATATGTACGTCTTCAACTAGACTCGAAAATATGCAAATTGATAGCTCTTTCCAAACCTTAAGTAGCTTGAGCTCTGTGCTCATATTGAATGTGATGTGAAGTAAACCAAATGTAGAAAACTTTAAGTACCAGTCACAAAGGAACTCTTTTTGGGCCAGCGAGGCAGCGTAAAAAAAATCCATTGAGAAGATGTAGAAAGAATAAAAAAAACATAAAAGAAAACTAAAAAGGATTTGATGTAAAAAGTACCAGTACCAGGTGATAACAAAGCAAAAAAGGCGCACAAGTCAAAAAAAAAAAAATAAAAAAGGTACGCCACAAAATTTTGAGAAAAATTTTAAATTCTTTGGGGAAGCAACAATTACTGTGTTGCCTGTGATGATGGTTCAGATACCTACGTATGGTCATGAGTGGTGCTCTTAAGGCAATTGAATATTGCTGGCAGAACTAGTGGCAGCATCAGCATCAACATCTATTGAAACGCAATCGAGTTTGTATTGACGATTGCTTCCGCTTCAAGGCTTGCGTGGGTGTGTGTGTGTGTGTGTATGTTATGTGGGACAGCAAAACTAAAGCACACATCGATGTTAATATAAAAGTCATTGTTATCCAACACAAACACACGCACACTACTTCCTACTTTTGAACTTTTGCGCGCTAAGCAGGTATTCCCTCTTGCTTATGTGTGTGTGTATGATGCTGTCTTTACGAACCCGCATAAATTTTCAAAAATCGATTATAGCTTCTTGACAAATAATATATCCGCCCACCGCACAGTGTTATATTTGATCAATTCTAAATTTTTGTAGAATGATTTTACTTCTGTAAAGATATCCCACAACGTAAAGCCCAAGTTTTTGCTGAATTCTTCGCGAACCATATCTGTATTTTGAATTCTATGCAGTTACAAAATTAAGTTTTTAAAAAATTGTTCACAAGAAAATGCAAAATTTGTTTCTTCTTTCACGGCTTCACGAGTTCACGATCTAGTGCAAATGGTCTTGCATGATTGCTATAGCAAAATATTACTGCATATATTTGCACTAAAATAACAAAATACAAAGATTTGTAATTACTAAGTAATTGCTAAAATAAAGCACTGAAAACCTGTAAATGCTCTGAATTACAAGCTCAACCAGCTGATAAAATGTTATATATATTAAAAACTTGCCAAGAAATCAATTTTGTTTACTTGCGATGGAGTGCCTTAACGTAAAAAATAAAATAAAAGGCCCAATAAAAAGTGGATGGAGAAGGAAATAAAAATACTTTTGAATTATCTGCAAGAAGCTTCGAAAATAGTGGTGAGAAATATGTTCGCGTCTTTAGAAATTCTCTATTTTATATCTCTGAAAATATACATGTTTCATATTTCATTGGAAAATATATAGAACAAAAAAAAATTACAACAAAAACTTTGGCCTATTTTTGAGCAAAAATTTAATATGGAGGCCTATAACTTCTAAACCAAATGCGAGCGACCTAAAATTTTTCCAGATTTGAATTAAGAAAGCCAAAATCCATATAATCCAGCAAAAAAATATTAAAAAAGAGAGTTGTCGCTATTCTTGAATTATAATAACAATATATAACATTGAATTAGTAAGGACACACTAAATCTATAATTATTTCTCTGAGTCAGTAATTTAATTCAACTTTTAGACAAAGACAATTTTATGAGAATCTATTAGAAAATGACTAGAGAGCATTCCACGGCTAAGTACAGACAAATTCAACTATTTTTTTGAGTTTATTTCACAGACAATTCTAAATTTACACATTGGAAGTTAAGTCCTTTTGTTTAATGAATTAGATTACGTTCTGTTTCTTCATTGTACGTTCAAACTTTCATTTAATTTTATTAAATGCAAGAGAAAAAAATAAGACATTTACTGTCACGTGTGGGATGGGTCCAGTCAACCAACTTTGCAAATCGTTGTGTTTGATTAAAAATTTTAGCGAAAGTAACTAACATACGGAAGAGGTGTTTGAAAGCAAAATTTATATTACTCATAAACATGCTTTTGGTGTAAAAGTATTTCAAAAAAAGTCCACAGCTTTTTTTAAAATATTATATTTACAAATCGTCACGTGGAGACAAATCGCGTCACGTGCCTGACAGACTTACAATGTTTCTGTTTAATTGGGTAATTAAGTAATAAGGTAGTTAAGTAATTATGTTATTTAGTAATTAAAAACTACTTTCACCTTTCCAAGTACTGATAATTTCACAGGCTGGAGTGAAGTCTTGGATATTACCCTTCTATCCGAAAACGAGTCTCTAAAAGCAGTCAATTGGAGAGTTTCGAGCAAAAGTTCCTTCTTGGATCACATCTTGATCTTCTTTGATTTGAACCTTGAAATAGAGATCTCTCTTCAATTTCGTAACACCAAACGTACTGACTGGGCCAAAATTGCCAAAGTGGCTCGCCCAAAAATCCGTTCTTTAGCCTACAAGCAAATCTCAAATGCGGAGGAGATCAGACTCTTCCGTGGAGGCCCTAGAGCAAACCATGCAGGTTGCCTTTAGAGTCTCATGTTCCACTAGCAGGGGCAAGAAGAAATCTCTTCCTCGGTGGTGGAGCAAAGATCTATCCGACCTTAGGAAAAGGGTTAGGAAAATTTTCAACTCGTGTCATAGACAGTGTCTTTGGCAACCATACAGAGACATCCTCAAAACCTACAAGAAAGCAATTCGAGACGCGAAAAAGCATTCTTGGCAGAAATACACCCATTCAATCGACAATTTAAAACAATCGGCAAGACTAAGAAAAATTCTTTCCAAAGAAAGCAACAGTCCATCTTCCATTCGGAAAAAAGATGGTACGTGGACAGAATCTACCAATGAATCTCTAGAACACTTACTCAACACACACTTCCCCGGCTGCAGGAGCAGCTGCAATGAAACCTTAGGTTTAGAATCACCCGAGGCAACTGCGGCGGTTCCGACTGGCTCCTTTGTCTCAATGGAAAGGGTTATCTGGGTCTTAAGCAGCTTCTCTCCATACAATTATCCAGGTCCCGACGGCATTCTTCTAATAATGTTGCAGAAACTTCAAGATGTAGTTGCACCTATCCTACTATCTATCTTCACAAATTGCCTCTGCCTTAACTACACTCCAAGGAGCTGGAAAAGAGTTAAGGTAATATTTATACCCAAAGCTGGGAGGAGAGGTCATGAATCAGCAAAGGATTTTAGACCAATAAGCCTCACATCATTCGTACTGAAAACCCTAGAGCATGTACTGGATATTCATCTCAGGGACGTTCTAAAGGGTGCTAACATATCCAGCGCCCAACACGCATACCTCAAGGGCAGATCCACAGATGCCGCCCTACACGAGGTTATTACTACTATTGAAAGATCCACCTTCTTTAAACAATACACTCTTGCAGCCTTCTTAGACATAGAAGGGGCTTTTAACAATATTCATACTAGGACCATTCTAGATTCTCTTACCAACCTTGGTGTACAAGCACCGGTGAGAAACTGGATAGTCTCAATGCCCAGTAACAGAATAATCCAGGCAGACCTGGGTGGCTGCCAACTCATGAGATTTGTCAGTAGGGGTACTCCGCAAGGAGGAGTGATCTCCCCTCTACTCTGGCTCAACGCCATGAATGAATTTCTTAATACTCTTAATTGCAATGGGGTCAAAGTGGTGGCTTATGCGGATGACGTGGTTGTAATGGTGTCAGGACTATTCCCTTCTACGCTCAGTGAGCTTATGGAGGTTGCTTTGGGAAAACTCAGTGTCTGGGCTGCCAGGTGTGGCCTAGCAGTTAACCCTAGCAAGACGCAACTGATGTTATTCACCACAAAAACCAAAGCGCCACAATTTGTCCTTCCAAAGCTAAACAACCAGCCTCTTACATTATCCAGTAGCGCAAAATATCTAGGTGTCATTCTGAATCCTAAGCTAAGCTGGAAAACTAACATCGAACAAAGGGTCAAGAAGGCCTGCATAGCCTTCTACGCCTGCAAAAAGACTTTTGGTAGAAAATGGGGTCTTCAACCAAAAATGCTCTTATGGCTATACACAGCGGTAGTGCACTAGTATGGTGGCCTGCACTGAATAAAGCATACAACACAACAAAACTAGCTCGGATCCAGCGATCCGCATGCATAGGTATCACAGGGGGTATCCGCTCATGCCCCACTGATGCACTTAATGTCCTGACACATTTACTCCCCATAGATTTAAACATTAAGCTTACTGCAAAAAATAGTGAAGTCAGACTCAGAGAGTCATACAACTGGCGAAATAGACCATATGGATACAGCAACATTCCAAATCCGCTACCTCGGGAACTGATTCCTGGAAAAACGGACTACGACACTCCCAAACCCGACTTCACGAAATCCTTTACAACCAAGTTTCCCACCAGGGTGGAATGGCGCAATGGGGAATTGATCTAGCTTTCGATGTGTCCTTTTACACGGATGGCTCCAAGATGGAGTGCGGAGTGGGAACGGGCATATACTCTGAGAAACTGGGGGTGGCGGACTCTTTTCGTCTACCAAACTCAGCCAGCGTCTTTCAGGCCGAGCTTTTTGCGATAAGAGAAGCTTGTCGCACCCTTAGGAGAGCTAACACCAACCACCTTAACGCAGCTATTCTGACGGATAGCCAAGCTGCCGTTAAATCTTTAGCTGCGTTCAGTACCAACTCCAAACTGGTAAGGCAGTGTAAGGATGAACTGGCCCGGCTAAGTCACCAACTTAGCATTACTATAATCTGGGTTCCCGGCCATAGGAACATTTATGGTAATGAAAAGGCGGATGAATTGGCTAGGCGGGGTTCTTCCCTTGACGTTTCAAGAGCGGAACCAGTCGAAGTTCCACTGAACACAGTTAAGGGAGGAATTCATTCTTACTACTTAACCCTAGCCGGTCGTAGATGGAGAGAACTACTAACCTGCAACACATCAAGAAAAATATGGCCCCTTTACAACATAGGTAGAAACCAACAGATGCTCTCAAAGCCCCGGAACGACATAGCCAGATTAACGGCTATTATTACGGGTCACTGCTGTATCGGAGTTCACGCCGAGAGAATTGGACTACCCTTCAACACCCACTGTCGCAGCTGCGATGACCCAAATTAAAAAGAAACACTGACACACTTTCTGTGCACCTGCCCGGCCCTGGCCAGGTCCAGACTAACAACGCTTGGCAAGCCATTCCTCAGCAATCTAGAGGAACTTTCAACAACAAAAATCAACAATCTCCTAAAGTTCATCAACCGCACCGGATGGTTTTAACCTAACAGTGCGTTACCCACCCAACCAACAGAAACACGAGGTTATGGTATCAAAACGGTTCACTAGAGCTACTTGGATCCTACTTGTATGTAGAATCACCATCTAAACCAACCAACCAATTAAAAAACAAAACTTATATATTTTTCTAACCTTGCCTCAACCATTTTTTCATTATCTTACTGTCATTATCTTTACTTATCTTGTCTCTGATTTTTTTGTTTTCGATATATGAGAACCAAAATATCTTGACACCGGCTGAAAAGGACTGCTTCTTTTATGCCACCTTCACCTATAAAAAGAAGAAAAATTTATTTTCGAATATTTGTTTATATGTTTACACTGAGAATAAAAACATACTTTAAAATTAAACAAAAAATTTTAAAATAGACATTTAGCGCTTTTGCGTTTCTACAAAACAAAATTTATAATAAGCGTATTAAATTTTCAACTAAAGAATGTGCACGAAAAATCAAACACGTGCTACTCTCCTTAGAATAGGGGTAAACTAATTGTTTTTGTTGCGATTAATAATTTTTATTTTACCTTTGCTTTCGGATATAATTTTTTTTAAAGTTTCTCATTGCGCAAAATGGCTTCAAGCAATCAAGACGTCCGCGAATTAATTGTGCGCAAAAAACTGAAAAATCCATGTATGTCACATAAAGATATAGCAAAATCGTTAAAAGTCGCGAAATCCACAGTAACTTATGTACCAGAGAACTGCACAAGCCTACTACGATTTTTAAGAGTTTTAAACATCATTAATAGGGTTGCCACCTAGTTATATGTATTTTCAAAAGTAAAAGCAACCCTATTATTTCGAAATTTTATAATTTTGAAATTCTGAAGACGGATTCGGATTCAGCGACCCATTTTTGGTGTACTATTTTATTTTGCCAGCCCAGAATTCATAAAAATACAAAAAGTTAAGGTGGCAACCCTATCCACCATCTTGAGTTTTAAAATTCTGACTTCAGATTCAAAATCAGTGACTCTATAACACTGTTAAATGATGTTTAAAACTCTTAAAAGTACATATTATTAGGTGGCAATACTGTGTTAAAAATTTAGGTGGCAACCCTAACCTCCATCTTAAATTTTAAAATTGTGACATTTTATTCGAAATCAAATCCGTTGTCAGAATTTCAAAATTAAAAGAATTCGCAAAAATACCCAAAAATCTAGGTGGCAACTCTATCCGCATCTTGAATTTTAAATTCACAAGCTCATTGAATTTTTTGGATACTTGCTTTAATTGGATACTTGCCTTCAATTTCAAGCTTTTCAAGCTTTTTTCCTTCAATTTCAAGTTTTTCAAGCTTTTCCCCGAAGGCATCAAGCTTTCCTTTACTTGAAAGTTAGCTTGAACTTGTATTTCAAGCAAGTACTTGAAATAGACTTCAAGTAGGCTTGTGCAGTTCTCTGTTATGTACTAAAAAAATATAGTGAAATATTAAGCATAAATAGAAAAAGTGGCAGTAGCAGACCGAAAGGTTTTATATCAAAAAAATAAATGTGAATGCAGTAGTGACCTCGCTTAAGACAAATCCCGTACTTTCTGTTAGAGATCTGGCAAAAAAAGTACAAGTGTCGCCATCTTTCATACAAAAAGTGTGAAAAGCAAAAGACTTACGTTCCTTTAAAGTAAGTCCAACACCAAATAGAAATAATAAACAGAATAAAGTTTTTTAAACACGCGCTCGAAAACTGTACGAAAAAGTTATCAAAAATTGTAATTACATCATAATGGATGATGAAACATATGTTAAAGCAGACTTTAAACACATTCCGGGAAAAGTGGACAATAAATATAAACAAAAAAACTTGATAAGTTTCCTAAAAAATATTTAGTTTGGCAGGCAATATGTCAATGCGGCTTAAAAAGCAAAATTTTTGTGTGTCATGGAACTATTAACCAAAAAATTTATGTTGAGGAGTGCTTACAAAAATGTTTGTTGCCACTTTTAAATATGCACATTGGTTTGCCTCAGCCCACTACGGAAAGCTTGCAATGGAGTGGTTTGAAAACAATGCATCTCTCGTGATGCCAACCCACCACACACGCCGCAACTAAGGCCAATTGAAACTTATTGGGCCAATATTAAAAGAAAATTGTTAAAAACGAAGAAATGTGTGAAAAATGAGAAAAAATATAAGTCCGACCCTTTAAACCAAGTTCGGAGCGCTTATAATTCGGACTCTGAAAAGAGCATTATTAAAGAGGATTTTATGAGTTTCCTCTTATTTATGAGTTTTTAATGTGTATTTTTTGTATTTTCATAACGTACACTCCTGAAAAGTACTTATTTCGGATTGTTTTTGGAGAACTTCAGTTAAGGGCTCAGAAAAAACTCAAATTTAAGAGTGTCTTGTGAAAAGCCTCCTGAATATGAGTTTTAATGTGTATTTACTGTATTTAAAAAAAAAACTACGCATTTTCGAAGTACAAATTTAAAGAAAAAAGCATGTTTTGAAATATTGTTCATTGACATAATATATAAAATATTTCATTCCGTTCAGTAATCGCGTTTGAATATTATATTCAGACATGTTTGGATAAATAGAACTAGTCTACAAATTTCGTATCCGGAAAACCTATTAATATTCCTATATGTATTTTCATTGCTGGCCTAAAATCTGCAGTTGCAATCGTCTAAAGTTAGAATTTAGAAAAAACAGTGATTCCAGTTCCTATAAAACAAAAGATAAAAACTTGTTGATATTTCGTTGAATAATCTCAACATTTTTGCTCCGCTATCGCACATGACATGGCAGTTGTTGATAAATTGATTGAAAAGTTGATATTAAAAAATACCAAATATTATTTTTTTTATGGTGAGTAGTTTAAATTCTGGATCAATAATACGAAACTGAGTGCAGATTTGAATCCATAGCTAAAAGATAATTTTCGCTGCTCATATTCAAAGGAAAACGAGCTCATTTTCTGCACTTTTATGTTTATTTTATGAAGAAAAAAAGGGCAAAAATAGGAATCATAAAAGAGTATTTTAGGATTCATATTGATGCCTTATAAGAGCGACCAGTTTCAAAGGAAAACTAGCACTTTTTGGAAACTTTTAAGAGTCTATTATGAGTATTAAAAGGCCAATATAAGATTCATAAAAGACTCTTATAGGAGTCCGAATAAATTACTTTTGAGAGTCAAAAAAGTATCATTCTGTACTCATATTTGAGCTCTTAAAGAGGGACCACTTTCAAAAGAAAAACTGCTTTTATGAAACTTATAAGAGCTCATTATGAGGGCTCTGGCTCCTACAAATGAGTCATAAAAGAGTCTTTATGGACTCATATGGTTTGCAGGGGAATGGCAGAAGGCCGCAGATACAGTGACAAAAGACGATGTGCAACATCTAATGTCGGGCATAAAAGCAAAGCTGCGTAAATTCGCTTATGCAACAACAAATTAATTTTTTTTTATATATAAAATTTAAATAATGAAGTTTTTATATTAAATTTACTGATAAATAAGTTAACAAAAATTATGAACACTCGACTAATATTTTTCGTGCACATTCTTTATAAACTCATTTATTTTTTTAAAATTTTCTCTTATTATTTCTTTGCAATAACAAAAAATACGCCGCTATCTGAGATTGAATTGAAAAATTTTGTGCTGTAGAATCTTTGACAATAATTACCAGATAATTCAGACCAAACTGAGAAAATGTTTTTCAAATTGGTTTTTCAACAAATAAAGAACATTAGATGAAAAACTAATTTAATATTTAAAATATTTCAATATTTTAAGCCGCAATAAAATGCAAACTTCATCGAATGGAGTTTAAATATGGTATTTGAGGGGTTTCAAAGGTCGCTAATTACGAATTTTATACCTAAAACTCGAAAAAATTAAAAAATGGCATCGAAAAAATGGTGGTTTAATTCAATTGTTTTTAATTTAAGAACAATATTTTAAAATTATGTTTTAAAATATTTGTTTTCAATACTAAAGTTTTTGTTTTAATTTTTTTTTAAAACAAATGTTTTTAAGCTGTAAAAGTTTACAATAAAAGTATATATAAAAACATTGTTTTGAAAGAAAACTTTTGATTTAAATTGAAATGTATGTACAAGCATTTTAGTTTAACTTTAATGAAATTGTCAAGCTCTATTTCAAAAAGAAATTCATTTAATATGAACACAGTTTCTTTAAATTTTAGCCTGTATTCCCTCAGTGTATTAAAAAAAAAAATTCTCAGTCTATATTATAGTCTTTTCACAATAAATGTTTTAAATGGAGTCTTTTTATTTTTGATCTACTTTGATCAAGATCTTTGTCGTGATCATAAACACACAACGACTGCCATGTTGTGCTGAGTATTTATCTCGAAGCTCTTTAAAATTCGTTCATTTCGGGAGGGCTTCTAACCCCCCAAATCCCCCCTACGTACGTGCCTGACCCCAATGTATAATATGAAATTTGGCCCAAATCTTAAATAAAAAACTACCCCTAATGTTTCCATCAACGGATATACTAAAAGGACCGCAGGGAAAATATTTTTTGAAAGGTCGCGCTTCTAATGGCAAAATAATTTGCCCTTTAACGAAATGTTATTTTTAACATTCTGCACAAGGGAAAAACCATTTAAGACTCAGTGAAGTAACTCCACTTTTTGTTATTTGGGATTTGAAAAAAAGTTCCACACCAAAAAAGGAAAAATGGCTCTTATGTAAAAACTGTTTATTTGAGGCTTAAAAGTAACTCCAAATCGCTCTCAAAGAACACAGTTTTTCGACTTTTGTAAAAAATATAACGAATCACTTTGCATTTTTGCTCATGCATTTTTCGTTTTATTTCGCTACATTTTATTAAGAAAAAATATTTACTACAAGAATGTTTTTACAATTTTGTTTTACTAGATGGGAAAACCAAACACTTTGCACCATCCATAATCCCCCATCCATTCTAGTACCTACCTGTTTTTTTTGTTCCATCATGAATTTGTTATTGCTGCCATTTGACAAAATGATTGAATTGTGCCAGACGCAGTTACTTTGGATGTTTTTCTTTTTATTCGTGTTTTTTTTTTGTGGGTGCACGGGCGAATATATATATTTTATATTATTTCGAATTGGTTTAGCTTTGATTTCAATAACACATACATGCATTGATTTTGTTTCCGTTGCTGTCGTTTTTATTTTTATTGATTTATTTTTCCTATTTTGATTTGTGACTTCAAATAAATCTGTAATCTATTATGTATTTCTGTTGATGGTTTTCTCTGAATTCTCACCTATGGATTGTTGAGTCTCTGCGTGTGGGGACCAAAGTGCTTATTTGCAGCTTTAAAGGTGTGTTTTTTTGCACCTCACATGACTGTGTTATCCACTTGAAGCAACTTTTACGTTTATTTGAGTTGTCGCACAGTGCATTGAGCTCATTTAATTGTGGAACAAAAAATATCTTGTCTAATCTTGTAGCTTATTTAATTGGATTTCGCTGATTAAAAAAATTGGGAAGTTTTTAATGTAAGTCTTGTACTTATTTTATGAATGGCAAAAAAGTTTTCGACATATTTGGGAAATTATAAAAAAAAATTTAACATATTTTTATTGCATATATATTGTGCTTAGGCCCTTTTGGTCAATTTGATTTTTTTAAATATTCATTAAATTAAAAAACTTTAATTATATTTAATTTTCCGGACGTTTCGAAGGTTTCTTTCCTTCTTCTTCAGGGGATTATATATTTTATTAAACACTGTAAGTACAAGAATACATATTATAATTTCAATTTTTCTAACAATTAAATATTTAACAAGAAACTCACATTTAATTTAGCATTATTTTAGTAATATGACACATAACAAATCGAATTAAATTTAAAAATTAGGAACAAACAATTAAACTGAACTATTAAACTGAACTATTAAGAGGCTAAGCAATAAAATTAACATATAATACAGCTGATTTTGTTCTAAAATAACCATGTAGCTGGAAAAGATGTTGTCTTTGTTTTCTTGATGGTTCATTGTTTTTGTTGACTTTTCTTGTATTCGTAAACTTTCCAATATGTAGCGTTTTGTTTCTCTTTGTTCTCTGTCTACAATTTTAACTTCGTCAATATCTGCTTGGTGTTCACTTTTCATAATGTGTTAAGAGAATCCTGTTGTCTGTTTTTCTCTCCTTATATCTGCCGAGTAAACCAAAGTTTCCGAATTCGTAACGAATTCGTTACGAATTTTTCGAAATTGCTCCGAGTTCGGCATCCGAATTCGTTCCGATTTCGTAACGACAATCGTATGGAGGGGTTGACACGAATTCGTAACGAATTGTCGTAACGAATTCGGAAGGAATTTTAGTAACGAATTCGTAATAAATTCGTAAAGAATTGAAGTATCGTATTCGTAACGGATTCGTAAAGAATTGACGTATCGATTTCGTAACAAATTCGTAAACAATTGAATTATCGTTTTCGTAACGAATTCTTTACAAATTCATTACAATTTCTTAACGAATTGTAGCACCGAATTTGTAACGAAATGAAGCATCAAATTTGCCACGATCTCTTAATGATTTTTGTACCGTTTGTAATACAAAATTAAATAACAATTTCGATCAAAGTTTAGTTAGGGCTTAAGATGCCCCAGACTATATGTTTCGTACAAATGACATGCCAAAAATTACAGATCCTTTGCAACTACTATTACGGAACATATGTAAATGTGAATCTGACATGTCGTTTGTATTTGCATCTGTAAAAATTAAAATTAGAACCATATCTTCTGTATCATCTGTTTTAAAAAAAAAGTTGTTTAAAATTAAATTATTTTACAAATGCAAAATTATTTAAAATGCCGCTAGGCTCATGGCCTACCAATTTTTTTCAACTCGAAATATTTAAAACACCTCACAATTTAAATTTGAAAATTTGATGTCGGAACTCTTTCGAATTATTAATGTTCCGAAATAAGTGTTGCGAAATAGCTACGAATTCGTTAAGAATTCTCGAAATAGTTACGAACTAATCGGAATTCAGACAAATTCGGAATCTTTGGCTTGCAGGGTGCTTTGTGTTCGTTGATTCTTACCCCAAGTGCTCTTCTTGTCGTTCCAATGTATACGAGATCGCATTTTTCTCCCTCTTTTCCGTTGCATTTTATTTCATAAACGACATTATGTTGTTGTTCTTTGTCTATTCCTGACTTCGTGTTAGTATATTGTATATGTTGTGAAGAGTTTTGGTCGGCTTGTGAGCGAATTTTATGTCTTTTTGTTTTATTGTTTTGTGCAGGTTCTTGCTGTTCGTTAAGTTAGTCCCATTTTAGACAAAGCGATATGCCACCGAGTTTTCTCACCGATATTCTCATTTATGCTATTCTTGGGTGCGGGAGCTGAGGAGAAGGGATATATAAAAATCGTCAAAAAAATCTTGCGCCGATTTGTCGCACTTACTCTTTCACTCTCAGCAACAAAGCGTGAAATAGCAAAAACAAATTGCTTGGCCGAATTGCATGTTTGCTTTGAATAGTTTTCGTAACAAAAGAAAATATGAAAAAATCGGTGAGCGACATCGGCGGCATAACGTCAAATCTAAAATGGGACTTAGGAATATACGTTATGCTGAAAAATTTCATAGGGTTGCCAGATTGTTCCAAAATTTGTTTATTATTTATATTGTAGTCTTGGTTTAAATTTTTTTTATAAGATTGTTGATTACTTTGGTTGGGAAATTGTTGGATTTGAGTATAGTTCTTATTTTGCTTATGTTACTATTTCTAAATTGAGTATCGCTAAGAGCGAGTGCTTTGCTGATGAAATTATTTGCCATGTTAAATTTTTGTGAAGTTGGTTGCGTGGATAAGAAATTCATCATTCTTCCTGAAGCTGTTGGCTTGGCATACCAGTTAAAAATTATTTTATTGTCAATTCTGTGTAATTAAGTATCTAAAAATGGTAGACTGCGATTTTCTTCAGTTTTTTTCCAGAATAACCAATTTAAGCGTTTAAATTTTAGCGATGCTTTCGTTTTGTGAGTATTTGCTTTATAGTCTTTTAATTTAATCCTTAACTGGTACACCTTAAAAAAACCCATGAACCACACCAACTTCAATGCTAAAAAAGCAAAAAAAATTTAGTTTCAAATTCTGGTTTTTTTATAGAAATTCTGGTTTTTTTTTATAAAACGTCTTTTATAAAGCTTTTTCTTCCTATTACAAAAAAATTTTTCAATTATTCAAAATAGTTGAATTGAATCGAATTGAACTTTGAATTGAATTATTAGAGAAATATACTTTTTTTTGCTGGTCCCACAGGCCAGGAGTACCGGTTGCGGGTTAATAAGCCACTAGCTGAAAACCAGCGATTACTGCAACTGAAGAAATAATTGTAGAAATATCGTTTAAAATTTGAAAGAGTTGTCATGTTTAATTGAAAATAAATGCTTATCAATCTCACTCGAGAGTATGTATTTAAGACAAAAAATTAATTTTCTTTGCGCACAATTATTTTTATTTTCTTGGTCACTATTGTTGTCTATTATTTCTTAATAAAATAAGTTGACAAAATGTAAATAGTAAGTTCCTACTGAGTTTCATTGATGTGTGACGTGAAAAGTTCCACGCCTTCTTGTACAACAGCCATAAAATTCTAGCAGTCCTAGTAAAAAAAAAAACAACTTTTCAGCTAAGGTCAAACAGCGGCCAAATAAGGCCTTATTTAAAATATTCTCTTGTCTGTTTAAGGATCGTCTGCACAAGTGTCGTTTGCAGGACTTTTTGGCCAAAAAACGGCCGTAAAGAGGCCGTTTTTAAATAATCTCGATTGTACAAAGGGCGTATAGCGGCCGTGTATTGGCTGCACAGTGATTGTTCTATAATGAAAATTAGCAGATTTTTTAACTACTTTCATACATAAATAAAAATTATTTTGCAGTGGCGATACTATCAACATACTCATACTTTTTCTGTTGAATAAGATCTTAGAATTATTTGTTGGCATACAACGGGCGTACAACAGCCGTAAAACTTAGTTTTAACCTTGTACGGCCCTTGTTTTAGCCCTTCAGCCCTTGTACGGCCGTGCGGCCCATATTCGATCGTTATTCGCCCACTAATATTTGTCCTTGGGCTAAAATACATATAAGTAGCAATACTATCAACATCAGCATCTCCGAGTGAAGCTTGTTTTTGTTATTGCGCATACGTTTGCTGTTGAATAAGATCATAGAAAAATTTTGTGGCATAGAACGGGCGTACAGCGGCCGTACACCTTATTTTAGGCCTCGTGTGGCCCTTGTTTCACCCAACTTTCAGCCGCTAGGCTCTTGAAATTATTTTAAGGCCATGTTTGGTCCTTGTACAGCCGTGCGGCCCATGTTCGACCATTATTCGCCCGCTAATATTTTTACTTTTGGTGAAATACATACAAGTTGCGATACTATCAACATCAGCATCGCCGAGTGAGGCTTGCTTTTGTTGTTGCGCATACGTTTTCTGTTGAACAAGAGCTTAGAAAAATTTAGTGGCATACAACGGGCGTAAAGTGACAGTACAACCTTATTTAAGCCTTGTACAGCCATTGTTCAACCCATTTTTCGGCCGCTAGGCTTTTCGGAATATTCTAAGGCCGTGTTTGACCCTTGTACAGCCGTGCGGTCCATGTTCGACTGCTATTCGCCAACTCATATTTTTACTCGGTGTGAAACTGCACGTGTAAATCGAGGTCGAATACCGAATTCCGAGGATGTGCGATTTATAATTCCAAAGCTATTAAATATCGCAAATTTGGGTTGCATGGAAGGAGCCATGTCTCCTTTTCCAACGCCACTAAAATGTTATCAGTTGAACGGCACGTGTAAATTGTGGTCGAATACCGAATTGTGTCGATGTGCCACCATAGCTATTCGATATCGTGAATTTGGGTTATATTTTATGTGCTACGCCCTCTTGCTCAACGCCCGTAAAATATTATCAAGGGAACGGCATGCCTAAATTGTGGTCGAATACCGAATTACAATGCAGTGCGTCCTATTATTCAAAATATATTCGATATCGAAAATATAGGTTGTATTTTAGGCGCCACTCCCTCTTGTACAACGTCCATTGTATTATGCCTATGTTATTCCCACAAGTGTAAGCAGTAAGTTTACACAGTTTTGTTGCAATCGGATAAAAGGTAGTTTAGCGAATAAAATACGAGTAAACAAACATTAATTCTTATATATTAGATAAAAACTTTTACTAAATTAATTACTGTCTTCTTTTAGGCCGACTACTTTAATTTGTTTATATAAGCCGCATATCAATTTAGTTGGAAAAATTCTATATTATATTAATATATTCGATGATATTTTTGTTAATCTTTTTCAGCAAAATTTTAATTAATTAATTAACATTTTACTTAATTGACAAAACTTATAAATTGACAAAAAAATGACAAAAATCTTTAACTGCGATTAAAAGTTGTAATGCTTAGCATTCATAAGCTTAAGCGAAAATAAAAATAATTGAGAAATTTTTATTTAAGAATTGAAGGGCAGAACAGAATGTGCCACATAAAAAACTTTCGAAATAATCAACTTTAAGCTTTAAAAAAATTTATTTCTATAAAAAGAAAAATAAAATTAACAAGAAAACTTGAACAAATGGGCTATTCTGAATTTGTTATGAAATAGCCGACAAATTTTTAACGTCTGGCCGTTGGTATTTCATTAAGTAATGAAACCAATCTGAAAAAAATTATTTTAAAATTATTTTTTGCAACAAGACCTAAAATTTTAAATTAGAATATAGTTATAAAATATGCAGTCAAAAATTTTGTCTTTCATAACTTCTGTTTTTGTGAAAAACAGCAAATACAATTTGTGAAACCTTAAATATAAATAAGAAAATATAATGCAAAAATCTAAAAATTTTTTAAATATGTTTATCAAAATTCTTTCAAACTTTCCTGCATTTTGATTTTAATATTTTAATACAAAATAAACGAATTTCACTAAAAATAACCATATTTAAGGCGTCATTATTTTATTTTTTAAAAGGATAATTAAATGAAATGCAGAAAACTGAAATTGTATACTTTAACAAAGTTAATATTTTTTTTTCCACATCGCTATCTCGAATAAAAATTGAGGGAGGTAGATGTAAAAACATATCGATTTTTCCAGTTTTTACCAACTTCACCGTACTTTGAGCGAAAGTAGAATGTAAAATTCATCTTAACCTATTTAGTTTTGGTATGCAGTTTTAAAAAACATTTAATTTTGCGCCTTCTGCTTTTAAGTTTATTCAAATCAAGTAATATTTGATTGAATTATTCATTTTTTTAAGAAAAGATTATTTGTTTTGTTTAAACTTGCAATTAAATAAGCATTCTGTGAACAGAATACCGAACACATGAGATAATTGAAACAAATTTATTATTTATTTTTTAGTAATTCTTTTATTGCACCCTTTTTCTTTTCTTATTGTATAATAATGAACTTGTTCCTACCATAGCTCAGTGGCCGCAATACCCCATCTAGCGGCGCTTTAGCGAAATGTTAAAAATCATAATTTGGCAAACTTTATTATTTTTTTTTTAAATTTTATTTTTTTTTTTTAGTTTTTTAGTTACAACGGCAGAATCTAAACGCATTCTTTTTTAATATGGCATAATGAACCAATGCCAACAAACAAATTTTTAATGGTTGAAAATCATGTATTTTCTAATATCATTGATAGCTCGAAATATAGCGAAGAACAATACCGACAAATTCAAAAACAATTAAGAAATTTTATTAGCCAACTTGCACAACAGTGGAAAGAAAGTCATAGAGTTTTGGCAGTGTTCGAAAAGCGAAATAAGATGTTGTTGGATGAAGACATTATTTTCCCTAATCCAGCCGTTTCCCAACGTAATGAAAAACCTTTTTCAGAGTGCACAAGGAAGGCTCAAATAAAAAAAATTGAACAATTGCCAATGAAACACCGAACGAAGAGTTAATGTTAGCAACGAGCGTGAGTCTTTACAAGGCTGGAAAAAGAAGCGCTTCACAGGTTGTTTCAAAGTTATGCTCAGAATCTACAATAGCTCCAAAAATGCTTAAATCTGTCGACGCTGAACCAAAAACCCCTATTCCGTATACACCTGAGGAAGCTTTAGCTCTTTATATTGATGGTGAATACTCAAAAAGGTCATACAGACTAATGCAATATGGTGCCAAAGAACGAAACTGCAATATTTATCCAAGCTACGATATTTTGGCTAAAACTAAAACGGAGTGTTACCCCAGTGCCAACACGTAACTGAACGTTCGGCTGAAGTTGGCTTGCAAACTCTCGTAGACCATACTATTGCACGTATAATACAAGGCTTTTCAACAGCTTTTGAAGATCTCATGAGTCATGACTGTAGGCAATAATAACGATTGCATAAAAGCAATATTTAAATGGCGCTGTGACGGTAGCAGTGGGCACTCTACTTACTGTCAACGTTTCAGTGTTTCTGATACTGGAACAATTTATGAGCATTTATTTGTTGTATATATTATTCCTTTACAAATTAAAAAAGGACCCGCAATACTATGGCAAAATAACCGGCCTTCTTCAACTCGGTTGTGCAGACCCATTAAAATCATTTTTGAAAAAGAGTCAGCGGATTTAGTTAGGGCTGAGATAGAAAATGTAAAAAGACAAATTGTTCTTTTGAAGTAACACACGAATTTCATTTGACCATGATCGATCGAAAAGTGTTTAGTACCATAGCGGAGTCATCATCACTGGTTTGTGGAATTTGTGGTGCGACACCAAAATTGATGAACAATCTAAATTTAGTTCAACTGAGGCAGCCACAAAACCACTTGTACGAATATGGATTGTCGACACTTCATGCTTGGATACGGTGCTTCGAGTATATAATTCATACCGCCTACAGAATACCGATAAAAAATTGGCAAATTCGTGGAGAAAATAAAGTGCTGGACAAACCAAAAGAAAAATTCAACTTGAACTAAGAAAACAAATGGGTATTTTGGTGGACATTCCAACGTCGGGTTCGGGGAATACAAACACTGGGAATACCGCCAGAATGTTTTCCGAGCAGCCAACCTTGGCCTCTATAGTAACTGGAGTAAAATTGGAACTTATAAAAAGGTTTGGTATAATATTGCGGACAATGGCATGTGGATATGCAGTTAACGTAGAGGCTTTTCTCATATATGCCTGGGAAACAGCAAAAATATTTGTTACCGAATACCCTTGGTTTTATATGCCTCAATCTGTACATAAAATATTAATACATGCAGCAGATATTATTGAAAAAGTTTCGCTACCAATGGGAATGATGTCAGAAGAGGCACTTGAGGCAAGAAATAAAGATTTTCGCAGTTATAGGCTGAACCACACGCGAAAGACTCGAGATTGCATACAACGGAAGACTTGCTGCACGCTCTATTGGTTTCGTCGGATCCTTTTTTTACATCTAAATCTAAAAGCACTTCGAAATACTCGAAAAAACACATCCAACTAGATGATGAGGTCAAGCAGCTTCTTTTAAATATGAATGATATACCTGGCAGCCTTAATTCTGACAGCTCCGACTCTGAATAGTTTTTTTTTTATATGCACCTTAGATCCATATAGTAATTCCGAATCGGAATAAAAAACTGTTATTACTATTATTATAAGTATAGTCATTTTCATTTTTTGCATTATAATTAAATTTTTGTTATAAAAAAAATTAAATATATGAAGCTGAATAAGGCCAAAAAGCGTTATTTCAACAAAAAAATAAATTAAAAAAAAAATAAATAAATAAATGTTAAAAAAACCTGTTTTTAATATCAAAGTTAAATATATTTTCAGTTCAAAAGAATGTGCCACATTAGGTATATTAACTTAATCATGTTTTTCTGAATGAAATAAACAATGTCTAATATTGGGGGTTGGAATTAGTTTTAAAGGTTTTCTAAGAGATGGCGTAACTATCAATAGATCGCATCGGGCACACCTGTGACTATATTCATTTCAAAGCACATTGTCTAAGCTTCATTTTTCAGTATGTGTCATTCCACTGAAGTGTAAACAACATATATTTTTTTTTCTCTGTGAATATGTCGACTTTCGTTCCAACAAAACGCAATTTGCGGGAAGGTTTCTTTTTGTGCTTCCATTTGAAGAAAAAAGCGGTTGAAGCACAACGCACGCTTACTGAGGCTTACGGGGACTATGCTCTATCGATTTCTACTTGTGAGTACTGGTTCCGTCGGTTTAAAAGTGGTGATTTTGATACGGAAGACAAAGAGCATCCGGGCCAGCCGAAAAAGTTTGAAGATGAGGAATTGGAGGCTTTGCTCGATGAAGACCCGTGTCAAACCCTTCAAGAATTGTCAGAATCATTGGGAGTCGACTTATCAACGGTCGGCAAACGCTTGAAGGCCATGGGAATGATTCAAAAGCAAGGAAATTGGGTGCCGTACCAGTTGAAGCCGAGAGACGTTGAACGGCGATTTTGCATGTGCGAACAACTGCTTCAACGGCATAAAAGGAAGAGTTTTTTGCATCGTATTGTCACTGGCGATGAAAAGTGGATCCATTACGATAATCCTAAGCGAAAAAAATCGTGGGGACCACCCGGCCATGCATCAACATCGAGGGCCAAGCCGAATATTCATGGCGCCAAGCTTATGCTGTGTATTTGGTGGGATCAGAAGGGTGTCGTGTACTATGAGCTGCTAAAACCTAACGAAAGCATCACTGGGGAATGCTACCAACAACAATTGATGCAATTGAGCCGAGCATTAAAGGTTAAACGGCCGGAATATGCCAAAAGACACGACAAAGTGGTTTTTCAACATGACAACGCACGGCCACATGTTCCAAGAACCGTCAAGGAAACGTTGGAGGCGCTGAATTGGGATGTGCTACCCCACCCGCCTTATAGCCCAGACATAGCCCCTTCCGACTACCACCTATTCAGATCAATGACGCATGGCTTGGCTGAGCAGCGCTTCACTTCTTACGAGGATACCAAAAAATGGGTCGATTCGTGGATTGCCTCAAAAGACGAATCGTTCTTCCGGCGCGGAATCCATATGCTGCCAGAAAGATGGGAAAATGTTGTAGCTAACGATGGACAATACTTTGAATAATATACATTGTACCGTTGTTTCTAAATAAATGCTCAAAAACCGAAAAAAAACCTTTAAAATTAATTCCAACCCCCAATATATGAAAAAAAGTTGCAACTTTAACAAAAAAAATTATATATATATATGTTAAAAAAAAATGTTTTTGTTTAACTTTGTAGCTTAATCTATTTTCAACTGAAAAAAATGTTACACAAACAAATATAAATTTTCCCTAGGCGCTATTTATTAAACGCCGCTAGATGAGCCTTTCCGGCCACTGTGCATAGTTGCCAACCAATTTTACCACAAAAAAATACCTTTTCCCACAAAAATAATTTAAAAATACCATCGAAATTCCCTTCCACCCATGGTATGTTTTGCATTAAGAAACACTACAGAAATTAAAAATTACCACAAAAATTCCCAGTCATTAAAAAATAAAACAAAAATACCGACAGTCATTAAAAATACCACGAAATTCCCACATATGTTAAAAAAATACTTTCATCGCACAATACCACAAAAGTCACAGTCTTTAAAAAAATTCCACGCCGAATTGAAAAATACCATGGGAAATCCCTTTTCTCACTGCAATTAAAAAATACCACGAAAGGTATTTTTCCCACGAAGTTGGCAACTATGGTTCCTAAGTCAATCTTCTTGTATGATACTGTTATTGAAAGCAAAGGCAGAACAACATGAAAAAAACAAACATCATTGATTAGTATTTCTTTATAAATTTTCAAAAATTATTGACCGATTTAAAAAAAAAAATCCACGCTTAATTCGTGAAAACGTGAACTTTTTCTACAATAAAACAAATTTAAGAGGTTTCAAACAAAATAGTGTTAAAAAACATCATCAAAATCAAAAAATTACAAAAAAAAAAAAAACAAAAAAAAGGTTAACCTAGCAAATACTTCAATATAGGATATTAAACCTGTTAAGTTATGTATAGCATGTTTAAAGACCTAAATTTTTTTCCTTTCAAAACTGGTTAAAAAAATTAAAATCAGAACATATTTGAAGAAGTTATGGGCGTAAAAGTGAACACATGTCCGAAAAAACCGTTTTTTACCGTTATTCAAAATTTCGATGTGCATCAAAAAATTCTAGTATGCCACAAAAATCTATTTAACTATACCTACAACCTACGCTAAGTCCCATGCCAGAAGTCTTGTTTTGATTTTATTTTGTCTAAAAAAATAAAAGCAAGAGAATTTGAATTGCTTTTAACCGAGGCTAGTGTTATGCCTTAACCTTGGCAAGCATTTCTAGCCCTTAGTTGTTCCTGTCCTTTAGTTCCACATTTTCTACGATTTAGTTGTGGATTTTTAGATTTCCATAATTCTTAATTCTTAAATGTAGGAAGGAACACAGAAAGTGAAAAGAACCATGCCTAAACCCAGATTCGAACCAGGGACCTCTGGGTCGATAGTCTAGTGCAGCGTTTCTTAACCTGGGGTCCGAGAGTATATATATGGGGGTCCGCCGTCTAATCTATGGACATTTGAATTAATAATTTTTTTAAGTTTTTATGTCCACTACACTATACAACTTTATGTCCACTCATGAAATACCGTGGGATAAATGTGTGGCAGTTAGTACCGACGGTGCTCGGGCTATGACCGGTACACGAACAGAACTTCAGGCGCGCGTGAAGAAGATGAATCCATCTATTATCTGGCATCACTGTTGCATTCATAGAGAGGCATTAACTGCTAAGAATATGGCAGAAAAATTAAAAACAGTTTTGGATGACATAGCGCAGGTCGTGAATTTTATTAAAGCCAGGCCTCTAAATTCCCGTATTTTCGGTATGATATGTGAAGAAATGGGCAGCATTCACATGCAGTTGTTATTGCATGCTGAGGTGCGTTGCTTGTCTCATGGCAAAGTCGTATCGCGTGTTTTTGAGCTTAGAGATGAGATCAGAATGGTTTTTTTTTAATTATTCTGTTGGCAGCGCCAATAAACATGCAAATCATTTCAATAACTTTGAATGGCTTACAATGGTGGCATGTTTGGCTGATATCTTTAGTGCCCTGAACGAGCTGAACTTAAGTCTACAAGGAATAGATAACAACATCTAAAATGTTGAAGATAAAATAGAAACTATGATAAAAAAACTTGACCTTTGGACTAATCGTACAATTAAAAAAAACTATAATCAATTTCCTACCTGGTAGCGTTTTTGGAATCCTCTGGTGGAGAAATGTTGCCAACGCAAGTAGAAGAGGAAATGATTACCCACCTCCGCGGTTTGACGTCTTCTTTTTGGGATTATTTTCCAGAACCCGACAGAAATAAAAACTGGATAGCAGACCGTTTCAACGCAGAGGTTTTAGATAAAATCGGCCTGACAACGGTACAGGAAAATCAATTAATAGAAATATCATATGATTCAGCTTTAAAACGTAATTTGAAAGAATCGTCTTTATTAAGTTTTTGGGTAAATTTAAAAAATGTTTATAAAGAAATATCAGAAGCACTAAAATATTTACTGCTTTTCTCGTCCACATATGTGAAAAGGCATTCTCTGCTCTTGTATACACCAAAAACAAATATAGAAACAGATTACAATTGGAATCAGATTTGAGATTACAACTAAGTAAAAACATCAACCCAAATATTACTAATTTAGTTTCAAAAAAGCAGCACCAACCTTCACATTAATACAGAATTTTTAATTTTTATAAAAATTTCATTTTTTCAGTACTAAAATAATTTGTCCAAAATTCATTCCTGTGTTTTTATTAAGGGGTCATTGAACTTGTGCGTGATTTTCTAGGGGTCCGAGTGAAAAAGGTTAAGAAACGCTGGTCTAGTGCACTCTCTACTAGACTACAAAGACCGATAAATATTACAAATATTAAAAAAAAAATCTATTACAAATTTATGACAACCGAAGATGCCGATATTTATTTTTCATCCATAAAAACTTAACAAATTATTAAGGCCTCTTTGTAAGATAAATCAAATTTTATTTTTAAAATTATATTAATAAAATTTAAAAAATTATGTTGATTTTTAAAAAGTTATTAAAACTAACCGCTTAATTTTGTATATCGAAAATGCAAACCAATGACAAGCAAGACACGAGACCTGTCTCGTCTCTTACCTGTCGTTGGTTTGCGTTTTCGATATACAAAATAAAGCAGTAAATCTGCATATTTTTTTTTATTTCTTTTGTTTTATCTTCTTTCTTAAAGGAAGCATTTTTAAATTTTGCATTTATTTAATAATAAATATATTCACAAAATTTTTTTTGATTTGTTGCAATCAATTAATTGGTTTTTGTGCAAATCAATTTTATTTGAAGTTTTTTATCACGTATTTTTTTCCCACATTAACTCACTATGCGTATCAACGTGTTATTTATTCTCCTTCCTGCTATTTATCGTACCTTGGTTATAGGTTTCTAAGCAAACAAAATTGAGTCATTTAAAATTTAACAATATAACTAATGTTTATGCTGTTTAACGTTCTGATTATGGATTGATTTTCTCAAGGATTTTTTTATATATCCTTCTTATGAAAACTTTTTTATGCACTCCATATACGAGTATACTCCATTCAGAGTGTCAATTTTACATTTCACTTGAAATTATTCATATACATCTTTTTTTTGTAATATCCATTATACAAGAATATTTAAAAACACAAACGCTTAGAGAATATTAAGGTTGAGCAAAGCCTTGTGTGCTAGAGTTTTGTTTATTACTAAAAATGTTGAGACGTCTGTTACTGTGTTTATTAATTATAATAATATTTTTAGTTTTTATGAACACAAATAAATTAATATGAGTATGAAAAATTTGAATACAAATAAATGAAAATAAATATTGTATGAAAACTTTGTTATGCAAAAAATGTAGAAAAGTTTGAAATATATTTAAGAATTATAATTCATTCGTAGAAAAATTCAAAAGGTAGGTAGGAAGGTAGGTTAAGATGGCGGCAGGTCTTTAGACAAGCCCACTTAGACCAAATTATTGGTTCGTTGTGATACCACAGTATGAAAGAAGGTAGTAATCAAGTGAAACTTTTGTGTAGGAGGTTCTTAGTGTTGCAGAAGCTGTAGAGACATTTTATATTAAATATGAAGCAAGTTTTATGCTTTTACCTCAGTCAAATTAAGTTACTAAGCGTTCCTCTCCACAAACTTTTCCCACAACCACCAACTACAACATTTCGTCGTAAATTGATGGTGTTTTAAAGTTATTTTAATTAGAAATAAGGAAAAAAAAGTTATAGCATAGGACCATGGCCCGGCCAGGATCCGAACCTGGGACCCTTGAGCGACAGTCAAGCGCACTACCACTAGACTATCGAGGCCTCCAGAAAAATTCAAAGAAACTAGTGTTTTTCGAATTAAAGAAAACGGTTTGTCTTTTCACTTCAAGAATTCTTTTAAAATAAATGAGAAAAACTTAGTCTCTAGAGACCTTTCAAATATAAACATTTCGTCTATAACGCTGACATGAAACATTTTTTGGTAATTTCGACGTGAAATAAGTCAAAAACTTAAATCTTAAAAGTGTTTTGCTAACCTTGTTTTTAATATCTGCTTATAGCATATAACTTTCTTATAGTTACAGAAAATTTTATCTCAACAAAGCTTTTTACTTCCAACAAAGTTCTTAATTCAATGTCACTGATTTTTTTAACGCTTAAATAAGCTTTGATCGCAATCGATGAAACACAATTGAGTGCACAAACTCTAAAGGTAAAATGCAAACAGCGTAAAATCGTTGACAAATTCCATCAGTTCTATGCCATGCTGAGCAGACAAATAAGCAACAACAACAAACAAAACTTCATCTACCCAGTGGGCATTTTAGCGAGTGCTCCGCAAAAGAAGGCATGCTAGCAATGTTATTATTGGCGTCAATACACCTTCCATGATCACTGCATTGATGAGTACTTCTGTAAGGCCTACCTTTTGAAGGTTCTGATTCTTTTCATATTATTTTATATGAAAAAATTTACAAAAAAAATTCCAAAAAAAAATTTAAATACACAGAACAGTTTGTAAAAAAATGCAGATTTAAAAAATACAACAACAAAAATAAATTTCTTGTCCGAGTTGGGTCTCGAACCCGGGCTCCCGAAAGCTAACACATTACATAATATATTATATGAAAATATTTATATGGAAAAAATCAAAGGGACGTATTAATAAAAACTGAGTGAACGAGTGGAGTGAAGTGTGCGATGTTAGTTAAGTGGAGTGTGAAATTCGTATTAAATAAACCCACTCCATTCTGAGGGCAAAAAAACATCGTTTGAGTGTTCACTTATGTCAGCAGCTGTCGGACAGCCAAATTTGTTTTTTAATAATAATTCTTTTGTCATTCGACAAAATACGCTACATTTTTGAAACTTTTTTGTTTTAATTAAAATGGATGTAATTTTCGAAGCCATCCAATGTAAGTAATAAAAAAACTGCAAAATTTTCATTCATATGTTCGTTTGCAATTTCAATGCAGAACTTGGTGAAAATGTAGCGCTAGAACCTGGTGAAGTTCAAGATAACGAAATGCTTGAAGAAGATCCTGAGGGTTTTTTAATTTTAATAGGTTAGCTTTAAAATTAAGATTGTATAAAATTATTGCAATTTTTTTAAAAGTTTTAAATTTTTCCCGTCAAATAGATGGATTAGCCTTTTCAATGATACCATTTTTGCGAAAATCGCATTTAAATTGTCTGAGCTACGTTGTCTCAAAAAATACCCTATTTAAGTTATAATAAAATAATTTGCTCCAAACAGGAAATGGTAAGTGCAATAGATGTTATACTTCATTGGGAAAAGGGCAAAATATAATATTTGTATAGCTTGAGTAAGGCTGAGGCAGCTAGAAAGCACATTTAACTTTTCTTGAATGATCTCAAGTTTTATTAATACGAAATAAACAAAAACTGAGTGTACTGGAGGTTGCTATGTTTATTCTGAGTGAACACTCAACGCCAAAAAAAACATGAGTAGAGTGGAGCTTAGTTATTTTTATTAATACGCTTTAGGCTTGTACTTAACAGTTCCAGAGACGGAACGGACTTGAAACGATTCTTTTGAAGAAAGGAACTAGTTCACGGAAACATGTCCGCGGAACTATCTAGTTCCTTTGCTTATTTGAACTGTATAGCCTATTTGGCTTGTCTGCTTGTTAACTACAGAGGGATTTTGAAGCATGTCCGTGGAACTATTTAGTTCCTTTGTTTATTTGAACTGCAGAACAGTTCAATATTTTTTTTATTTCTATATTTTTTAATTAAAGAAAAACATTTCTTTAGTTTATATAAAAAATTAACTTCTATTATTTAGTAAATAATTTCATTTAGTAAGTAAAGTTCATGATGTAAATTTATAAAGTTGCTGAAAATCATTTGTATTTGCATCTTATAGTTCATCAGCTTTAAGCATGTTCGTGGAACTATATAGTTCCAGCAGTTTTATTTATAATAATGAAAGTAACAAAAGCATGTTCAATGTCACTTCGTGATTGTTTTGTTTCATAGGTTAAAAGCAAAAATAAACAGCAATGCTGAACAATGCACACAACTGGAATGACGATATATCATTTTTAATTTTATCTATTATTTCTTTCACTCTCTATCACGTGCATAATTGGCTTACTTGTCGTTGCTCAAACAATTCGATTAATTTATGTAATCGAAAGAGATGTTGCTCAATTAAAAAAATTTTATTGCAATCGGAATTGTTTGAACATGCTTAACAAAATTGGAAATTCGATTCATGTTGCGGTAGTCCGGTGCGTGTTTCGGTAGGCTTCATACAAAATGTATGTGCATGAGCCGATTTTGACAGTTAAACCACGCACGCGCACTTGTTTAGGGTGGACTGTAAATCGTACAGATGGAATGATTGGAACTATGTCCGAGACTGAACATAGTTCTATGAACTATGCAGGTCCGGAATGACCCAACTCTAATACGCTTTATTTATACCGATCAGAGTAAAAGCGAGTGGAGGTGAGTTCACTCCACTCGACTCGCTTTATTAATACGACCCAAAGTCTTTTCTTATATTTTTGTATGAAGAAAATTTATAAAAAAATTCAAAAAAAATTTTAAATGCACAGAACAGTTTGTAAAAAAATGTAGATTATTTCAAGTTGACATTTATATTGCTTTTCATTCTAACGTGACTTCTCGAAAGAGCTATTCTGGCAGGTCGCTTTTGAGCAAGGAGAGCGGAAGGCCTGACAAATTTACCCATTTCATACAAGCAATAAAACGATGTTTGCAAAGAGTGTGGAGGCCTTTTGAAACCTAACGCAGGCCTGCTAGAAGGCCTTCGGACTCCTGCAATTGCGCACTGGGTAGTAAAACCACTTTGATGACCATACTGGAATACCAACCATTTATACTGCGCGCTGAAAAATTTGTAAAAAATTTCCTGACCACAAGATTCTTTGAGTGCATCTCCAAAAGAATATGACTGTAAAAATAAATGTAACCACATGGACAAAGGCATGTATTGAAGATTGAGTTAATATGACTGACTGACTGGTTTGTGTTGGTTGTTATTTACACTGCCTGAACATCAAATAATAACAATGGATGAAAGCATTGTGTTTTGCTTAGCCATAAGAATCATTTACAGTAGATATGGTAACGCTGCGCTGCGCTGCGTTGCGCTATTGAGTTGAGTGCACTGCTTCACTTGTTTTAAAAAAAGCACCGCAATAGCGCAGTAATATAAATGACACCCTAAAGAAAAATGAGCAAATATTTGTTGTATAGTGCCTCAAACATAGCGATAGAATGTTCGAAGCGAACATTTTTTGCTTATTTAAATATGAAAAAAGAGTTTCGGCAAAGATGCTATTAAGCATGAGTGAGACAAAATGGGACGAAGTCGAAATACCTGGGAGATAATGCTATTTTTCTGGTAGGTATTGTCGAGTAAAAGAATGCACATTCTTACTATCAAAGCAATAACTTAGCAAAGTTTTGCTTGAATTTAAACAAAAATTTGCTTAGTTATTATAAACTGGAATAGCAAATTTTGATTATTTTTTGCTGAAATCTAGCATAATTTTAAAGTGGCTGAGATTCAAGCGCAAGTTTTGCTTAACCACAATACAAATTTAGCAAACAGTTTTCTCCGTGTAGGCAAAATAGGTTTTTGACCGTAAGTCCAGATTTTGGGTGTGTCCGGCAAATTTCAAGTATAAAACATTCTTTAACTCGACCTACCGGAAAAATAAAATTATTTCACAAGTATTTTGGACTGTCTCACAGTGTTATCAGGACAAAAATAAATATTGCATGTAATTTAACAAAAAGAGAATAATAATTAATTTTAAAATACACATAAAATTAATTTATAAAAAAGCAAAAAAATATAAAGTGAACATAAAAGTAATAATTCTAAATAATCTTTTCCCAAAAGATGTCGCACTATATTTGAATGGTTGCAAATCCAAAAAAGCACATATATTCAGAAACCACATGCATTTTTTGTAAAATATGCAAAAATATGCACTAGCGATAGAATACCATTTGAAAGGAAATTTCATTACACAAAAAGATAACTTAACCATTTTCATTTTAAAATGCCTAGTAAAAACATGAATTTGATTGAGATTCCTAGCCCTAGTTATGATGCTTTGCCATTCACTAAATGGCTTTGACAATATGTAAAACAACAGTAGAGCTCATGATGTAGTGCAAATGGTCTTGTATGAGTCTTGTATGTATTTGCACTACACTAATAAAATACACAGATTTGCACTTGCTACGTTCTTACAAAAATGCACCATGGAAAAATGCACCAGCTTATAAATACTACGCATACGCAACAAAAGATTGCATGCTCAATCAGCTGATCAGCTGCTTACAGCTGAAGACAAAAATTTCTAAAATTTACAAAGAAAACTTAAAAGGAAAATTAAACTACATTTCTTCAACATCTTTTTCTATTAAGCATTCCGTTATTGTTTCTTTCTCACTTTTTCCGGCATAGTAAAGATTTTGAAGCGAAGCTTTTTCGCTCGTTTCCTGATTTGCTTGAGTGAAATCTGGTGAAGGTTGGTTTATTCAATATTAAGTATTAACTGAAGCAATATTGCACCAAAATGTTCAGACTCGAAGTATGCACATTAGACCGTATCGAAAAAATAAATTTCGCCGCACACCAGCTAATCTGAAGCATTATTGAAAGAAAGTTTCGAAAAAAAATTTTTTTTTTGACCGAACGTAGGGTTCGCGCATCAACATATTTCTGTATAACTTCGGTATTTACCGTCCGATCTAAAAGAATGATATGTCCATGTTGTTGTCTTAGAGAGACGTATCTTTTGTTTCTAGGATTTATTGACCTCAGTTGACCCCTTATAGTACTGACCCACTGGACCTCAGTTTCTATCATCTTAAGGTACCATTTTGATTTCAGAAATAGAAAGTCCGTAAAAAACCAATAAACTTTTGCGAAAGAAATTTTTCGCTATTCCTCCTAGAAATATTTTTAAAAGCTTCTTTTTTTTTTTCTTTTTTTTTTTGCAAAACGTAGGGAACATTTTTAACATTTTTGTCATATCGTATTATTTTTATAAAATATGATCGATCAAATTGGACTGATCGATTTTTTACGGACTTTCCATTTCTGAAATCAAAATTGTACCTGAAGATAGTAGAAACTGAGGTTCGGTATGTCAGTACTATAAGGGATCAACTGAGGTTGGATCAACTGATCAACTGAGTACTAAAAACAAAAAATTATTATCCCTAAGACAAAAATATTGACACATAATTTTTTTAAGATCGGACGGTAAATACCGAAGTTATGAAAAAATATGTCAATGCGCGACACCTACGTTCGGTCAAAAAAATTTTTTTTTCGAAACTTTCTTTCAATAATGCTTCAAATTAGCTGGTGTGCGGTGACTTTTTTTTATGCCTATAAGGCGAGGCGGTCTTATGCTCATCTTAATACATTAGAGGCAAGCATGCTGCTTCACTCCAATATCGCGCAAACTGTAATTAATTTTTGCAATTGATGCAGTGCTTTTACAACATATACCTTCCTCAAAAATGTTCAGCCTGAAAGTATGCACATATTTACAGATCACTTCTATGCTATACACGAGCAGGCTCCATTGAACTGGATGCAAATTAAAACAAGAAGTCAATTCTTTTAGGTGTATATTTTAATTTGGAATTAAGACATGAATGTTCACAGGCATTTAAACAATCCCTTTTTGATAATTATAATTTAATACTGATAAGTGATCCAAATATTTGTACAACACGATTAAGGACAACTATTAATGCAGTATTTGCTAGATATATCGATGACAATATAGCCATAATATACGTTTGCTGTTTTAGATATCAAAAACACATAATTTCTCTCTTTTCTTGTGATTAGTTTTGCAACAAGTGTTGCAGAGTAACCCAAAAAAAGCTGTTCACAAATGATAGCAAATGTTTCCAATTGCATAATTTTGCAAACTTGTGTTGCAGAGTAACCCAAAAAAAGCTGTTCACAAATTATAGCAAATGTTTCCAATTGCATAATTTTGCGAACTTATGCAAATAAGATCCTTAAATGCCCTAATATGTTGAACGATTTTAAAAGTACAAACAAACTTGAGTCAAACTTTAAACCTATTCTTGCGTAACAGAAATGTCCTTGCGTAATAGAAATGTTTATGTACGTATATCTGTTTGATTGCTAACATTAATTTTGAACGGAATGCAGTTGGCTGCATACTTAAAGCATGAAATTTGTCAATTTTTGGTGAATGAGAAATATATAGTCTTTATTTAATAATGTTTCATATTAATTATTAACGTATTTTTCAAGTAATTTTAAATCAATTTATGATCAATATGAGTCATTTTTATCAGATATATATATTGTGTCAGGATTTTTTATTTGGTTACATTTATTTTAACTAAGTGAAGACAACTTGCCCTTAGGACAACACTTGCAACTTCACCACAAAACTCATCGCATTCAACAAATTTACCACACAATGCAACATGCTTTCCAATTCAAGAACACCCTGTGCTGATAAACATCTTGGTAATATAGATATAATAGCATTTCAAACTACGTCATGACACAATTGCGCTAACACATTACGCTGATACAGTAAACTGCGCTTGGGTTGATGTATCAGCATAGCATTTTTTGGTGCGTTACCCATGTCTAATATACACTCATTTTTGTTTTCAAATACATGTGGCAACATCTGTGGCTAACATGTTTGGGTTCAGGACGAAAATTAAAATTGCTGATACGGTACTATACAGTTCAAGTTCCAACAACAAACGCACAATCAACACGCTTCAGTGTGCGCCAATGATCCTTAAGTGTTTCATCCAAGCGCCCACTTAATTTCAAATGTTCCACACAAAAATACTACCACACGAAAGTACTGTTGTACAAACACGCATACCCACATGTGTGTACATGTTTTTTTTTTCTGTTGATGGTCTGGCAGGTTGGCCAAATATGCATATTTTGAATGGTTCTCTTCGACCGGAGGCTTCTAATTAAGCAGTAATAACAACGAGCTCTATTGTGTGAGGTTGTAATGGTTAAACCACAATTGCTTCAAGTGTTTTATGTTCGCTTAACTCGAAATTGACTTTAATATCTTTTGTTGTATTTTTACGAAACTATTTTGTTCTTTTTCCACTTCAATGTTTTATGGCAAAAGCTGATAATAATATGGTAAACTATACAGTATTTTATTTGGTGTTAAAGTTAAGTTATCCCACAGTTTTAGTTTTTGGTCATTTTTTGTAAAGTCATATAAACCGAATTGAAAAATTAAGAATTGCCTGTGCCAATTTTTGATAGATATATTTAAAGAAAATTATTCACAAAAACGTATCTTCCTTAATTAAAATAGGTAAGAAGAAAAGTGTATTTACATTTATTGTGTGTGTTCCAGGTAAACTGGGTGTTTTACCTTTAAAATGAAAATATTTTGAGAGTTTGTAATATTGTTGCTCTACATTATTATATAAATTAATTTACGTTAACGTTAAACATTCAGTATGTTCTTATTAGTAATTATTTAACAAGAATCACCCTGTTGTAAAATAAAAACTTATTCTTAAGAAACGCTGCATTAGTAAATAATTAAACGTTTCAGTGTCTCGTATTTTAATTATTGGGGGTTGGAATTAATTTTAAAGGTTTTTTTCGGTTTTTGAGCATTTATTTAGAAACAACGGTACAATGTATATTATTCAAAGTATTTTCCATCGTTAGCTACAACATTTTCCCATCTTTCTGGCAGCATATGGATTCCGCGCCGGAAGAACGATTCGACTTTTGAGGCAATCCACGAATCGACCCATTTTTTGGTATCCTCGTAAGAAGTGAAGCGCTGCTCAGCCAAGCCATGCGTCATCGATCTGAATAGGTGGTAGTCAGAAGGGGCTATGTCTGGGCTATAAGGCGGGTGGGGTAGCACATCCCAATTCAGCGCCTCCAACGTTTCCTTGACGGTTCTTGCAACATGTGTCCGTGCGTTGTCATGTTGAAAAACCACTTTGTCGTGTCTTTTGGCATATTCCGGCCGTTTAACCTTTAATGCTCGGCTCAATTGCATCAATTGTTGTTGGTAGCGTTCCCCAGTGATGGTTTCGTTAGGTTTTAGCAGCTCATAGTACACGACACCCTTCTGATCCCACCAAATACACAGCATAAGCTTGGCGCCATGAATATTCGGCTTGGCCCTCGATGTTGATGCATGGCCGGGTGGTCCCCACGATTTTTTTCGCTTAGGATTGTCGTAATGGATCCACTTTTCATCGCCAGTGACAATACGATGCAAAAAACTCTTCCTTTTATGCCGTTGAAGCAGTTGTTCGCACATGCAAAATCGCCGTTCAACGTCTCTCGGCTTCAACTGGTACGGCACCCAATTTCCTTGCTTTTGAATCTTTCCCATGGCCTTCAAGCGTTTGCCGACCGTTGATAAGTCGACTCCCAATGATTCTGACAATTCTTGAAGGGTTTGACACGGGTCTTCATCGAGCAAAGCCTCCAATTCCTCATCTTCAAACTTTTTCGGCTGGCCCGGACGCTCTTTGTCTTCCGTATCAAAATCACCACTTTTAAACCGACGGAACCAGTACTCACAAGTAGAAATCGATGGAGCATAGTCCCCGTAAGCCTCAGTAAGCGTGCGTTGTGCTTCAACCGCTTTTTTCTTCAAATGGAAGCACAAAAGTAAACCTTCCCGCAAATTGCGTTTTGTTGGAACGAAAGTCGACATGTTCACAGAGAAAAAATATATGTTGTTTACACTTCAGTGGAATGACACATACTGAAAAATGAAGCTTAGACAATGTGCTTTGAAATGAATATAGTCACAGGTGTGCCCGATGCGATCTATTGATAGTTACGCCATCTCTTAGAAAACCTTTAAAACTAATTCCAACCCCCAATAACACCGAGCCTAAAATAACTTGCTCCAACTGATCAAATATCTATATAAAAATATTTTGATTTTGGTCAAGTAAATTTTCCCCACGGTCATTTAAAAAAAAATTTAAAATGAGAACACGAAATCATAATGCATAAGCAATGAGAAGCAGAAAGCAATGATTTGAAAGAATTGTCCAAAACAATGATATAAAAAACGGGGGGGGGGGGGGATCAAAAGTCTGCAATTTCAAAAAAACTTGTTAGTTCGATAGCTAACGATAGCCAAAACTGAAATAGAGAAGAATAGGCTTGCATTTTTGATTTCAGGTAATTTGCTTAGGTTATTTACATTTTATAGTTACATTTACATGAGTAAAAGTAGAACTTTTTCTAACCAAGACATATTAGTGCCGAGTCAAACACTGGTCAAACTGCAACTGTTTTGAATTTTTTTTGGCCAAACAATGCTCGAACAACGATCAAACAACGGTCGTACAACGAGCGCTTGTAGAACTTTTCGAAATAAATTGATTCAATGCAGTAGGGATATCGAATTAAAATTTTATTTCGAATTTCACTTTCTAAGCGGTCTCAAAAATTTCATAGGGTTGTCAAGATCTCCCAACAAAAATTAGAAAAAAAATATGTCCTCCAACTTGTTCTTTGAATGCAATTTTTTACCTTTTAAAAAAAAATAATATAAGGTTTTATGACTCTGCGAATAATCGCCCAATTTACAATCGCCCAAGCCCAAAAATGAACAATCACCCAAAAAAATATAGACGTTTGTTCATAATGTACAATCGCCCAAAAAAGTGACGAATAATCGCCCAAAACTGCGAACATTTGCCCAAATCGTGAAATGAATAATCGCCCAAAAAAACAAAACAAACAATCGCCCAAACCCAATATGAACAATCGCTCAAAAATTTTTTCCGGTTTTTTTGGCGATATTTCATTTCCGTACTTTTAGGCGATTGCTATTTGGGCCATTATTCGCACAGCCGTATTAGTCTGTGCGAATATTCGCCCAAGCTGCAATCGCCTAAATTTTTTTGGGTGATTGTTCATTTTGGGTTTGGGCAATTGTAACTTGGGCGATTATTCGCATAGACTAATAAGGCAATCGCCCAATTCCAAAAGGAGCAATCACCCAAAAAAATGTGCCCTTGTACGGAATGTAGTTTTTAAAATACCGTACAAGGGCAAATCATTTTACGGCAATAATGTCCATCCCGAATAAGACATAACGAAATGAACAATCGTACAAAAAATATTTTTGGGCAATTATGTATTCTTTAAAATTTGGACATTCGTTATGAACAATCGCCAAAACTCCACAGGAACAATCGCCCAAAAATTTTAGCGTTTCTTTTTTGGCGATTATTCATTTCAAAGTTTGGGCGATTGTTACAGGCTAATACGGCTGTCTGGACAATCGCCCAAGTTACAAACGCCTAAATTGTGAAATTAATAATCGCCCAAAAAAAATATGAACATTAGCCCAAAACTGCAAACTTCCGCCAAAATCATGAAATGAATATTCGCTTAAACAATTAGGGCGTTTGTTAATAATGTACAATCGCCCGAAAATATGATGAATAAAATATTTTTGGGCGGTTATTCATTCAATGATTTGTTCATTGTGAACAATCGCCCCAAACAAAAACGAACAATCGCGCAAACCCAAAATGAACAATCACCTAAAAATGTTAGCATTTTTTTTTTTTGGGCGATTGTTCATTTTCGTTCTTTTGGGCGATTGTAACTTGGGTGATTATTCGCACAACCAGGTTTTATATCTCGGGCATAAAACCCGTGTCGCCGAAAATTATTTCCTGAATTTGGATTCTTAAAATATTTCTGAACGAAACTCTGTCTTAAAGTATCTATTTAGAATACCAGGTTAGGAATACGATTTTTTTGTCATATCGATTTTTTTAAAAACTTTACTCTTAGCATGAAATTTATTATTTCGTTCAAACACCTCAGCATTGACACAAATGTTATACTAAAATTTTGAGTTTCTGATCCTGCCATTCGATAGGTCCTATTTAAGTTAACAATTGTAATTTCATGCTAGAAAGAATTTTTTTAAATATCAAAATAGGAAAAAAATCTTGATGTTTTCCTTATATTTTTAATAAATATTTTTAAATAGGGTTTTGTTCAAAAATATTTGAAGAATCCAAATTAGGGAAATGATCTGCGGTACGACTTCTGATGCCCGCTATATAAAACCTTCTATTAATTTTTTTGAAAAAGTTACAAAATTGCATTCAAGTATACATTTCTCAAAAACAAGAAAATGCATATGCAAAAAATATGCAAATTATTAATCCACCAAGTTTAGAGAAAACAGTAACTCTTTAATCAATATCGCTAAAATTTAAACAATCAGATAACAATCAAAAGTTTTGTGCTATCTCGACTATACCTTTATAGTCGAATATTCTTCTCACAGGACACTGTGGGTAAAAACCGAGAGTGGCATCGTGTTTGGCAAAAAATTTTTATTTAAAGTCTATATTTTCTTTTGCTTTAAAGCAAATGTAGTTTTTCTTAAAAAATTTAAGTATTTCTAGATTGTTATTTTTTACTGTTTTTCTCAAAAAACCACTCTGTCCTTACGGGAGAGGACAAAGAAGAGGTTGCGAGATCTTGACAACCCCATAAAACTTTTGCGACCTCTTAGAAAAGGATCTAAATTTTTCGATACGCCCTAATGTACAGTGATTTTTTTTTTTATTATTTGCGCACGTATAAGTTGTCGTAGAAATGCTTCAGCAACATTTTATGAGCAACGATTGTGATTAATTTCGTTGTGCTGCTTACATTTGAATGGACATCAAGTGCTGTTTTTGTGTTTACATGGTTTTATTGTGGCATAAGCTCAAAGGCAAAATTGGTGATAAAATATTATTTCAATAGCCCCTGTTCGACCCGTTTTTGGTGGCTGTTCAGACAAATGCTCTTTTTTATTATTTTTAGACTATGTTCGACCCTTATTTGGTCACCGTGTTGACCTTGTTCGACCGCTATTCGGCTAATTATGTTTTCACTGAGGTATGCATTTTATATTTCAGTTTCTTTTTTAATTATTCCTACAAAATTATATAGAAATATTATCCAAACTATCGAACTACCCCCTTTATGTATGATATAAAAATATTACACAAATGGATTCTTTTGAATTACTTTATTTATTAAGGCATATTTACAGGTTCGAGTGCTATCAGTAGATTCCGTTTTTACACTCGAACTTTTAAGTAAATGACTTTATCTATATGATGAATACTTTTTATAAAATAGTAATTCTAATTGACTTGCAGAGATGTCTTCTTCTTTCTGTATTGTTATTTATCCTTCTTTTACTTGCCAAGTAATGAACATTAGGGCATACCAAAAAACTTAGATCGTATTCTTAGAGGTCTCAAAAGTTGCATAGGGTGGTCAAGATCTCCCAAAAACAATTTACGAAAAAATAAGGATGTCTTCCTCTCCCGCAAGGACCAAGCTGTTTTTTAAGAAAAACAGTAAAAAATCACATTCTCAAAATGCTTTGATTTTTTTAAGAAAAACTACATATCTTTTAAGATAAAAGTAAATAAAGACTTTAACTAACAATATCCTGCCAAACACGATGCTGCCCTCTATTTTTACCCGTAAGGTCCTGTTGCTGACTTTTTCAAGTCGACTTATTCATCATCGTCCTATGATTATTTAAGTTATCCTTTCAATATTCAATCTGGGGATATATATTTCCCAATAATTGACACAAACACAGTCTTATCATTTTTAAAAAATATTAAAACATCATATAAAAGTGGTCCTGATAACATACATTCGTGTGTATTAAAATACTGCTGTGAAGAATTAGTAACTCCAATCTCTTTACTATTTACTTCATCATTAAAATCCTGCTATTTTCCTGCAGTCTGGAAGCATTCATTTATCATTCCGCTGCATAAATCCGGAAATAGGTATTTAATTGATAACTACCGTGGCATTGCAAAATTGAGCGCTTTGCCTAAACTTTTAGAGGCAATTGTTACATCACGACTATCGCATAGCGTTAAATCTTTAATGTCTCCTTTCCAACATGGATTCCTTTCTGGAAAATCCACTGTTACTAACCTTCTCGAATTTACATCAAAAACTATAGAAAACTTTGGAAAAGGCATGCAGACTGATGTTATTTACACGGATCTTAGCAAAGCTTTTGACGTTGTAAATCACAAACTACTGATCTTAAAATTACATCTTGTTGGATTTCCTATACCGTTGGTAAAGTGGATTGAATCTTACTTAACCAATAGAACACAATCTGTTCTTTTTAAGCTCAAGAAATCACACGAGTTTCCTGTTACTTCAGAAGTACCTCAAGGAAGTCATCTTGGGCCTCTTCTGTTTCTACTTTTTATAAACGATTTGCCATCTGTCATAATGCATTCCAGCATCTTAATGTTTGCTGACGACGTCAAACTCTTCCTTTCTTTTAAAAATGATAATGACGCTGTATTTTTGCAAGCCGACATAGATCATCTTCATAACTGGTGCAAAACGAACCGTATGAACCTCAACATGAAGAAATGCAAGCATATGTCTTTCTCGCGCAAACCACCAATTAAATGTACCTTCAAAATTTGTGGTTATCCATTGGAGTCCTTAGATAGTTTCAATGATCTTGGAGTTACAATGGATCCTAAACTACGCTTTAATATTCATGTAAATAAAATAATAAATAGAGCTAATAGTACTTTAGGATTTATTAAACGTTGGGCTAAAGAGTTTAATGATCCTTTCATAACGAAGACCTTATTCACTTCCCTAGTGCGGCCTATCTTAGAATACGCTTCAGTTGTTTGGTGCCCACGATACGGTTGTTACATAGACGACATTGAATCAGTGCAGAAACAATTTCTTTTGTTTTGCTTAAGCTATCTTTATTGTAATACTGATTTTCACTTACCACCTTATGAATATCGGTTACAACTCTTAAATCTTCCTTCTTTAAAAAATCGGAGAATTATGATAAATGCTTGTTGGATTATAAAACTTTTACATGGCTATGTAAACAGTCCATATTTATTGAGTAAAATATATTTTAATATTCCTCTTCGTCCTAGAAGATCTTTTGAGTTACTCCACATGAACTTTTGTAGAACTAATTATTTGCAAAATGAACCTCTTAGAAGCGCTTGCGGTGATTTTAATTTTGTATCTGATGTTATATCCTTAAGTGAATCCATGGACTCAATGAAACATAAAATTATAGATTACCTGCAGTACCGTCGTTGATTATGTAAAGTTCTTTCAAACATATATCTGATGCATCTGGTGATTTGTAAACACATTAATATAACAATCTAAATGGATAAATGGATAAACATATAAGTAATCTGAATGGACCTAAACCTGGGATCTTCAGTTGCCTCATATCTTCATGATGATTGTAACTACACTTGTCGACGGTACCGTGGTGTCTTGGTGTCTTTTAACCTCTTGAAACACTACGTTAGATCGATTTGTAATATATTAATATGAGTGGCCAATAAGACCTAGTTTGTCTTGGTGCCTGCGTTCGCAACTGGTTTTCTTTATTTTATGAAAATTGGTTTGGTGAAGTTGACCTCGTTTGTCGAGTAACCACCCTGTCAAGCCAGGATTTCACCGGCTTCAGGGAGACAGAACGATATATATTATATATATACCCATTGGAGTGGTGTTTTATTGGGTATGAGACCTTGTTTGTCACACGACTCCGCCGTATACAAAAATTGTTGCTAACTTGACCTTGTTTGTTTTGAATACGCAACCCTGCTATGCTGTCTGATTTTATCGATTTTGACTTAAGGGGGTCTTCTCATTGAGCAACTTTTTTTCGACTTTTTTTTGCATTTATTTATAGCTTGGGTAGTTGTGAATATGCCCCTAAAAGGATTTTTAGAAATTCGAAATACTTTAGAAGATACAGCCTTTTTTGTGAAGCAAGGTCTTCGTCAAAATAAGCTATTTTTTTTGACTCATTTTCGAACGAAGCGGCATAAAGTAACCACCGAATTCCGTTGAAAATGTTTATTGTTAGGTAAAAACGTGTTTGCACACATATTCATACAAACATACGAATACACATTTCTGCTTATTTTAGGGGTTGAAGCATTTTTTGAGTCCAGGTGTATAACTGAAAGCATCATTTAGTTCAGTTTGTATCGAGTTGAGCAACAGACGCGTGAGTTATGTTCCTTGCTTAGAGCAGTTTGATTGAAACACACTTTTCTTTTCTGCTGTAAACTTAGAACTGAACTTTATTACAACTCTTTCTTAAAATCTAACCAATTCGTTTTCGAAATGTAAATGTGTAAAAGTATGTAAAGATATAAATGGAAGAAATACAATTGTAAAATAGGAGAAATGTAATGTATGTAAAAGAAATACAATGTGGTTAATATGTAAAAGTTAATAGTCGCAAAGTGTTGCCTAATTTATAGTTGCAACATAATATCAAAAATGCAAGGGTTTCATTTTAATGTCTTGTGGTTAATATGTAGAATAAATAATCGTAAAATGTTGCCCAATTTATGGTTGCAACATAATATCAGAAATGCAAGAGTTTGATTTTAATGTTATACTTTAAAATTGAACCTATTTTAATAGTTGCGATTTATGAGGAAAAAAATAAAGAAAGAGTGTAAATAAAATTGGAACACTTAAAATATCTTATTGATTACGCTGCACTTTAAGTAGTGCAGTGGGGCTTATTATGTTGTTGTTTCTGGTGCTATTGTTGTGGGTGCCGAGATTTAATTGCCGTTTGTGCTGTTGTTGTAAATGTAGTAACGATGTCTTTGACTTGTTGGTTAATTTGGTATTGTTGTTGTGTTTGTTGTAATTGTTACTGTAAGTGTTGCAGCGGCGTATTGAGCCTCGATGGTTTGGGTGGTGGCTGAGAAGTATATGTATTTGTTGTTGTCGTTTGAGTGGGGGTCGTAACTCCTCCCCCCCCAGTATGAAGTGAGGGCCATAAAGATTGTGCAGTGGCCCTTACGAAATTGGTTTGCGGTGTATAAATTGATGCCATTATTTTCCTAGGGACGTAAATGAAGATCAGGACAAGGATTACAATTAACGTATATTGCAGTGCGTCTTGGGCATATGTAATTGTGCTGAGGTGTTTAACTGATGCGTAGCTTTCGATTTGATGGTCGCGAAGTTTTTCCAAGTTTAGGGCTTCGGTTACTGACAGGGCTTGTATTCCTGAGTGTGTTATTGGCAGGATATGTATCTCGTCCCAGAAAATTCCAACATTGCTCTTGTAGATGATACCTCTTATAGCGATGTCGCAGTTCTGGAAATGAATAGCACCGGTACCTTCAACTGTGTATTGTCTTTGACTGCAAGTAGAATTTATTAGTGTATAGGGTATATTAATATAGACGATAAAGTTGGCTTCTGGCTGGAAGATTGTTGTTATCTTTCCGAGGTCATACAGGTCGCAGTGTCCAGGTTGATTTTGCATGAGCTGCCCCAGGCATTTAGATTCTTGAGTGTTTTCTTTTTGGATTGGTTTTTGGCAAAAGTATATTTTAGATATTCTTTGGCATGTTTTGTCGAAAAACTGAATTGTTTTGTTATTGTAAGTTATGTATGATTTTGTTATTATTTGCTTTGTTATGTTTATAGGGGTAGGTATAATATGATATAGCTGATAATTTTCTGTATAAAGATTAGGTATTTGAACATTGAATATGACATTAGAATGATTATAATATGCTTGTAATTGTAATAGTTCGTATATTTCTTCATCTGTTTCAATTTTAATGGATTGATTAATCATATAATTTCTAATTTCTTGTAACTCTTTTTGGTTTAATATAAGCTTGGATATAATGTTTAGTTTGGCTAATAGTATGGCTTCTGCTATGTCTGTGATATGATTGAATAAAATATCTATATTGTAGTTAAGTTGGTTAAGATATTGCATTTCTTCTAGAATATTTTCATTTCTTTTAATTTTATTGGCTGTTTCTTTTGAATATTTGTTTACAAATTTTTCAATTGTGCTATGTTCATTATTCATGTGTTCAGTAATATTTTTAAATCTTGCGATCATTTGCATATTCAATTTGTTTTGATTGACCGATTCTTTTTGTAAGTTTTCTTCATTTTCTTTTAATTTTGTTATTTCATTATTTAAATTTTGTGCATCAACCGCATCCATGTTTCCTGTAATAAACTTTACTACTGATCCTAGTCCATTCAAGATACCCCTTTTTTGTCTAGCAACAGGTGATAGTGTTTGAATTTTATTCTTTAGTTCGAAAAGTTTCATTTCAGTTACTTTTATAAGATTTGGTTGTATACCTTGTGCTTTAATTTCAGTAAAGGTAGTGGATAATTTGTTAATGTTTTCATGGTATTTGTCTAGGTCGATTATATGGATTAAATTGTTATACCCTTTTACTACTCGTGCCGGTCCGAGTCTGAGTGGAATTATACCTTGGTTATCTTTGACGTTATGAATCTCTATTAACTGTCCAATGACCAGTTGTACCCTAAAAAGTGAAAATATACAAATATAATGCAAGCTAAAAGTGCCTATTGGAAAAAAAAAAAATTCGAGGTATAATGTTAAAATTTATGGTTTATTTTGTTTTCTTAGTTTGGATTTGTGTAATTTTTGGTCTTTTATTGTGGTTAATGTGACTTTTTTATTGCGTTTTACTTTATGTTTTGTGAATCTAGGAGTCATTTTATTTCTTCTATTTACTTTTCTAAATATGGTTTTGTTGCTGTCGAAATTTTCGGGTTCGTCTCTAGTTACATTGATTTTATCTATGTTAAGGCTTGTAATTTGTTTAAGCTGTTCACATATTTTTGGGTATAGAATCTCCTGATATTCTTTTAACTTTTGAAGGTATTCGTGTTCATTGTGAAATGAAATTATGTTATTGAATTTGTATGTTCTGCCAAAAAATAACTCGTAGGGAGTGTGTTTGGTGGCGGAGTGAATTGCGTTATTGTAAGTTATAAATGTTTCTGCTAAAATTTCGTCATGTTCAAGAGATAGATTGTTTTCTTTTCGAGTTGTAAGTAAAATTCTGTAAATTTCAGTTAAAGTGGAATGCATACGCTCTACTGGAGAATTACTACTCGATTGTTGGAATGACGTAAAATGCAGTTCTATTTGGTACTGACGACAGAAGTCCTTAAATATATTTGCCATAAATTCTTGACCTTGGTCACATACAATTTTTCGAGGTGTACCGTAAACACTGATGTATGTTTTTAATGCTTTTAGGATGGATACGCTATTTTTCGATTGTAGATTATAACCTGCTCCGAACTTAGAAAATTTGTCAATTATTGTTAAGATAGGGTGATTGTTAATTGTATATATATCGATGTGCAAAATATCGAGTGGCTTAATAGGTGTTTCTGGTTTTTCAAATTTTGTTTTAGGGGGATTCCTATCGTATTTTTGAGTTTTGCAGGTTTCGCAGTTATTAATTGTTTGTGTGATTTTATTTTTCATAAATGGAAAGTAGTACTTTCTTTTGAGATGCAAATGTGTTTCATTTATTCCTCTATGGTTATGTCGATTGTGATAATCCCTAATCAACTGTTCTTGTTCGTCGCTTTGTGTTATGTCCTGTAATATTTCCATGCAGCGTATTACACGGAATATTTGGGTATGTGAAAAATATTTGGAGTATACATCCTGGACTATTCTGAATGTATCGTCATCCGTATAGATGGCAGATAATTTATTAGGTGCCATATAGTTTTTTAAAATTTGAGTAATACTGTCTTCATTAAAATTAGTTTTTCGGATTATGCGTCTTTGTTTATTTCTAAATGGAATTTCGACTGTGATTTCAGGTGCTTGGCTTGATATTTGTAGAATTATTTGTAGATTAAAATCGTTTAGTGGTTTTTCGGAAATAGCTATTCCATCGTTGAGATTTTCTATAGCAGAGTGAATTGTGCTTCCGTTTGTAGCGTGATTAGATTCTGTATCGTTAATGTTTACGTCCACGTTAGTGTTTGGTTTATCCTGTATTATTCTGCTTAAAGCGTCGGCATTTGAATTAAGCTTTCCCTTTTTATAGACTATCTCGTAATCATACTCCTCTAATTTAAGGCGCCAGCGAATGAGTTTAGAGTTGGGTTCTTTCAAACTCATAAGCCAGGTTAGAGGTCTATGGTCAGTAACTATCTTGAATTTTCTACCATAAAGGTATGGCCGAAAGTACTTAGTCGCCCACATAATGGCGAGTAACTCTTTTTCTATAGTAGAATAATTTGTTTCCGAGTCGGAAAGCGTTCTACTCGCGTAGCAAACTGGCTTATCACTGCCTATAGTGCCTTGGGATAAGACTGCGCCTAGAGCATAATTACTAGCGTCTGTTGTGAGAATAAACGGTTTGGAGAAGTCTGGATACTGCAGTATTGGGTCATTTGTTAAAAGGTGTCTACATGTATTGAATGCCTGTATATATCGATCATTAATTACGATTTTCTTGTCTTTTTTTAGGCACTCAGTAAGAGGTTTTATAAGTTTTGATAGATCTTTAATGAATTTTCGGTAATAACCTAGTAACCCAAGAAAAGCTTTAATTTGTTTCCTAGTTTGCGGAATTGGATAATTTTGGATGGCTTCTATTTTGGAAGGATTTGGTTTGATACCATCTGTTGATACAATGTGTCCCAGGAACGCTACTTCTTTATGCAGGAACTCTGACTTGTCTAGTTGGATTTTGAAGTTTGCCGAACGTAATTTTTCAAAAACTTTTTCAAGACTTTCAAGATGTTCTTGAAGAGAAGTTGAGTAGATTATTATATCATCTAGGTAGACAAGACAAATTTTTCCTACTAATTCTCTAAGAACATTGTCCATCACTCTCTGAAACGTTGATGGAGCGTTCTTTAGACCGAATGGCATTCTTATGTATTCATAGTGACCACCTTCTACTGTGAACGCAGTTTTTTGTATATGTTTATGATGCATTTCTATTTGATGAAAACCGCTTGCTAAGTCAAGCGTAGAAAAATATACACATTTACCTAGTTTATCCAGAATTTCATTTATATTGGGGAGCGGGTACCTATCTGATATTGTTTTTTCATTAAGCTTCCGATAGTCTATGACGAGGCGCCACTTTTGTTTTCCACTGGAGTCCTTTTTCTTTGGAACGATCCAAACGGGAGAACTCCAAGGGGAATAGCTATGGCGGATTATTCCCTGTTGAAGCATTTTTGCGATTTGACATTGTACCTCGTCTTTGTGGACGTATGGATATCTGTACGATTTGGTGTAAATTGGAATGTCATCTGTTGTGGATATTTTGTGCTTAATTTCGTTGGAGAATGTTAATTGTTCTCCTTCTTTGTAGAATACGTCGTTATTTTTCTTACAGAGTTTCAATAACTTTTGTTTTTCTTCTGAATTCAGATGGTCTAATCTGAGAATTTCTGATAAGTCTACAAAGTGGTTTGGGTCACAAGTATTATCTGGGTTTATATTATTTAATTCGACAAAGTCAGAAGTGTTGTAAGGGTTTACTTTAAGAGGCTGTTCAAGAAAAAGGGATTGTTCATTTTCAGAAAAATTTATTACTTCCAGTGAAGCAACCCAGTTTTTTGATTCGTATATACCTTCTGATATAACTAAGTTAGGTTTAAGTTCTGTGTTTCTGAGATAAATTGATCCATTTTGAGTGTCTACTGGCAATTCAATAACTGTTTTAGATCTAGGTGCAATCAAGTATTTTTTTGATATTATATTTGGTTTAAATTGTAGATTAATAGTTGAGTTTTGTGTATTAAGTGATTTGCTAACAAGATTAACTGTTGCACCGAGTTGAGTAAGGGCATCAAGTCCGATTAGTCCATCGAAATAATTATGGAATTTGAAGAGAAGGAATATGAGATTACCGCGTTGATTGAATTCACGAAATATAGGTAATGATACTTGCTCATTAAGAGTATATTTTCCAAGTATAGTAGAGATTGAAGTTAATTTACATTTTTTAATATCGTCTTTATGTATGAATTCGGGATTAATAAATGAGGCTGACGCTCCCGTATCTATAAGAAATCTCAATGGTCTACCAAAAGGGGATGATATGTTAACATATGCTAGCTCAGATCCATGTCTATTTACGTCTATGTATCCTGTCGGTTCGGTGAGGCTGATCGGAAAAAATTTTGATCATCTTCAATGTTATTGATGTCTTCTATTGAGTCATCTGTATATTGATCTAATTGTTGTTGGTAAGAGGTATTGGGGCGTTGGGTCCTTGGATTTTTATTTATGTTATGAAATTCTTCTGTTCTTGGTCTTGTCATCCTGGAAAATTTAGAACGCATGCTTACATCGGAATTATTATTCCTTTGAGATACAGTGGAGTTTTTAGTGTTTGTAAAACCTGAACTTGTGTCCATTGGTTCTGGTTGTGGTTGTCTGGCAGAAAATGACGAATTGTTATTATTGTTGTGGTTATTTCTAAAAGGGTTATGATTAGGATTAAACCTATTGTATGTTGGTGGGTTATTAAATCGGGACTGGTTTGGGTTATATGTGTTTTGGTAGTAATTTGATGTGTTTGGATTATAGTTAGACGTATTTGGTGTAAAGTTACGTGGGTTTTGCATTCTTGCTGGATATTTATTGAACGTATTATATGGCTTATATTGTTTACTCTGATATGTGTTTCTTTCTGATCTCATGTAATGAATATTTTGTTCTTTTATACAGTAGGCTAAAGCAGTGGCCAAGGATTCTGGCCTCATAGCCCTAATGTTTGAGCCAAGTGGCTCTCTAAGACCACTTAAAAATGAGTTTAGACACATTTCCGCAAATAGTTCTTTTTTTGCTGCTACAACATTTTGATCACTTTCGTGTATCAAAATATTGTTGCACAGTGTAGCCTGAATTTCTATTATTTCACTGAAAAAATTTTCTACAGTTTTGTTGTATTGTCGTAAGTTGTGTAAATCCCTAATAAGTGAAGTCTCCGATCTTTTGTCAGAGTAATGCAGAATTAAGTTAGTTTTTATGTTTTCCCAATTGAGTGACGTTCCGTACATATTTAGTACTTCGTTTGCCTGACCGACTATCTTATTTCGTATTGCCCTTAGTAGTATTTGTCCTTGAGGCGTATGACTAGCACCTCTTGTATGTAACAATATTTCCTCTACGTTATTTAGAAATTCGTATAGTAGTCGAGGATTGCCATCATATTGAGGCAAATCCTTTATTGCATCTGGAATGCGAAGTGACTGAAAAATATCCACATATACAGGGGCAGGGGTGGGAAGGGTTGGGATGGGGGCTGTATTTTCCATAGTAAATTCTCTACTTGGTTCTTCTAGAATTGAACTAAGGCTTCTGCTTTTAAAAAGATTACTGAGGGAAACTGAATAGGGCTGATTTTCTGCACGTTTTTTCTGGGTTTTTTTCCACATGAATTTTTTTCTTTGTTCTTTTTTTTTTTTATTGAATAAAATTGTTAACGTATTGAAATTTTTCTTTTCTTATCCCCTTTTATTGAAAAAATTTATTTGTTTTATTTTTAAGCTTTGTTTTATTTAATTATTTTTCAGTTTTCGACTTACATGCTTCCAACGATGATGATGATTAACTGCTTTAGCTGCATGATGCTTGTTGTTCGCTAGTCGTCCTTTCAGAGCGTTGAGTTCCAACGGCGATTAAAAGTTGATATAGTCGTCCTTTCAGAGCGTTGAGTTCCAACGGCGATTAAAAGTTGATACTTAACCGATCTTGTGAAAAAAAAATGTGCTGATATTCAGTCAACACTTATTTCAGAATATTATGTATCGATATTCTCTCGATAATAACTTCTGATAATTACAATAATTTTAGTTCGATATTCTTTCGAACAATTATTTTATCACTTATTCTTCAAATAAGAAGGATACTGATTATTCACTATTCACAAGATGGTTCGCCAAGCCGTAGACTGCGCCAGTTATGTTCCTTGCTTAGAGCAGTTTGATTGAAACACACTTTTCTTTTCTGCTGTAAACTTAGAACTGAACTTTATTACAACTCTTTCTTAAAATCTAACCAATTCGTTTTCGAAATGTAAATGTGTAAAAGTATGTAAAGATATAAATGGAAGAAATACAATTGTAAAATAGGAGAAATGTAATGTATGTAAAAGAAATACAATGTGGTTAATATGTAAAAGTTAATAGTCGCAAAGTGTTGCCTAATTTATAGTTGCAACATAATATCAAAAATGCAAGGGTTTCATTTTAATGTCTTGTGGTTAATATGTAGAATAAATAATCGTAAAATGTTGCCCAATTTATGGTTGCAACATAATATCAGAAATGCAAGAGTTTGATTTTAATGTTATACTTTAAAATTGAACCTATTTTAATAGTTGCGATTTATGAGGAAAAAAATAAAGAAAGAGTGTAAATAAAATTGGAACACTTAAAATATCTTATTGATTACGCTGCACTTTAAGTAGTGCAGTGGGGCTTATTATGTTGTTGTTTCTGGTGCTATTGTTGTGGGTGCCGAGATTTAATTGCCGTTTGTGCTGTTGTTGTAAATGTAGTAACGATGTCTTTGACTTGTTGGTTAATTTGGTATTGTTGTTGTGTTTGTTGTAATTGTTACTGTAAGTGTTGCAGCGGCGTATTGAGCCTCGATGGTTTGGGTGGTGGCTGAGAAGTATATGTATTTGTTGTTGTCGTTTGAGTGGGGGTCGTAACTCGTGCGCTTCAGTGAACAGAAAAGTAAATTTTTCATAAATTTATTGTGATTTTTGTAAAATGGATCGGAAAAGTAATAAAAAAAAAACGCCCAAGTGAGCGTCAGAATCGTGCTAAAAAACGCGGGTTTAGTGGAAATCAGCATCTTAGACCAGAGGATTCTGAATATACCAGTACATCGGCCAAGAAATTCAAGAATAACGAAGACGACGAAGTATCAATCAAAAACAATTTGAAGTATTGCATTCTCGAGTTCTGTTCTGTATTTACCACGTTGTCAGCGTTGGTAATTTGTGCCTCATGCAAGCAAAAAATTGAGTTCTCAGAAGCCTCACCAAATGGAGTTGGATTTAAAATCGCTTTGAACTGCGCCTGCCCACGCACAACATATATTCCTTCGTCACCTATGATCGGAAAAATTATGGGTATTATACTTAAAATTATGGGTTTGATGGGTATTGCGATTGGCAAAAACGCATACGAATAAGCACTATCTCGCAATGAAGACAGATTGAACCGATCAGAGACTCGAGCTGCGGCATCATCAAATGCTGGCAGAACGGCTCGCAGAGCAGAGAGGGCAGCAGAAAGCAGTTTCTACGAAAAAGAGGAAGGTGGCCTAAATGGAACTGGCATCGCCGACTAATATTTGTAAGTAAAAAATATCTGAAATATTTAGATTTTCTTTCAAAGGCCCTTTTTTGACTACCTGGCCAGTTTTCTTCACATCTACTGAACCAATTTTGATGAAATAAAGCTTTAATGACGCAGAATTACCTCCTTTTGTTAATTGCGTACTTTAATTTGTCACTTTTTTTCTTTTTTTGCCAAAAAAATAACTTTGATACCAGCAGAACTGCTTTTCTTGAAAAAAAAAATTTTTGGGTTTTTTTGAAACCCTCGTATTTTGACCTATGAGTTAAGTTTTCTCCGGTTCTACCGGACCGATTTTGATGATACAAAATGAATTCGACGGAGAATTGTCAGCTCTTTAAAACTGCATTTAAACATTTTTGATTTTTTTTTTCCCAAAAGAATTACTTCAAACTTTAAACGCGTTTATCTCGAACCCACGTTTTTCGAACTGGCGGCCATGATATCTCCAGTTCAACTGAACCGATTTTCATGAAACAAAGTGGAATCGACGCAGAATTGTCACCATTCTCGGATGAACCTCGACCATAATTTTAAAAAAATTTTTACTATTTTTTTTTACACTAAACTAAAAAAAAAAACCCGAAATTGAAATTTTTTTTTTGAATGGCCGCCATTTTGTCAAAAAAAATCACAAAATTAAGCTTGAGGTTCACCCAAAAATTACATCTATACTGATTATAACCCCGTTTTTTTTTTATTTCAGACGCTCCGGAGACCCGGAATCGTGGCCGCCGTGACAACACCTTTTTTTCACCACCAACTTTGAAGTCTCATTAATTTTTGAACAGCCCACGTATCGAGGCAAAAAAAATTTTTTTATTTACTTTGAACCTTTTGTAATACAATAAATAAAAAAAGTTTTCAATTATTCTTTGCATTTTCAAATAAGAATTTTTTTAAAAAGGGTCAAAAAAACGGGTTTTGAATGAGAAGACCGCCTTAACTTTTTTTCTATTATTTTTTATACTTTAATAAAATTATATGCTTTAAGCAATTTACTAAAATTTTTTAGTTTGTTAAAAATGCATTATTTCATTCAAAATCATACTTTGAATTGTATTAAATATCTTATTTTATAATTTTAAATTTGCTATAAAACCTGTTAAGGTTTAGCAATCAAGCAAATAAATAAATAAATAAAAATTTACTTTTGCATTAAGGAATATATAGTTTTTCTTACAAAAATTAAATCATTTTGAGAACAAAAAACAAATTTGTCCTTGCGGGACAGGAGAGATCCTTATTTTTTCTAAAAAATTTTTTTGGGAGATTTTGACCACCCTATGTAACTTTTGAGACCTCTTAGAATGTGAAATTCGAAACAAATTGTAATTCGCTACGCCCCACGGTGAGGCGAGCCCATACAAAGGGTTGGACATCGCATATTGCTTTAAATAATTGATTATAACTCTGGAACCATTTAATGTATTTTGACCAAATTTTAAACGTGTCTTCTTAAAAGAATTTCTCAGGAAATATTTTAACCTTTATGAGCGTAGCGGGTCTAGGAAATCCAAAAAATGAACAGTAAAAAAAATATTGTTTTTGTATTAAGCGATATTTCTGTGCCTGTATTTTATTACAAAATGTCTTTTTAAACAATAATTTATTAGCTTATTACATTTAAAATACTTTAAGACAGCATACACTCTATTTAAGGCCCTATTCTCCTTCAGCTTGCTGTTTTTGGACCCTTTTTGAAAAAATTCTCATTTGAAAACGCAAAAAGATATTTGAATTTTGTTTTTTTTATTGAATTAGTAATGAATGAAAAAAAATAAAAAATTTTTTTCGCCGCGATATAGGGGCTGTACATAGATGATGGCACCGTCAAAGTTGGCCCTCAAAAAAAAAGGCATGGTGCTGGCGGCCACGATTCCGGCCCTCAGGAGCGTCTGAAAAAAAAAACAAATATAGGGTTATGATCAGCATAGATGTAATTCTGGCCCGTAGTAAAATAAAAATTTTGCGATTTTTTTTTGACAAAATGGCGGCCACTTGAAATTGACAAATCGAATTTGGACCCATTTTTTTGTAGTTTAGTGTAAAAAAAATAGTAAAAAAAATCGCAAAATTTTTATTTTACTACGGGCTAGAATGGTGACAATTCTACGTCGATTAAACTTTGTTTCATCCAAATCGGTTCAGTAGAACTGGCGGAATCGTGGCCGCCAGCTCGAAAAACGTGGTTTCGAGATAAACGCGTTCAAAGTTCAAAGCAACATAAAAACTACTCATTTTAGCGAAGACATGACCCCACAAAAATGGCCATATCTTCTAAAGTATTTCGAATTTCAAAAAACCCTTTTAGGGTTATATTCTTAAATGTCCAAGCTATAAAAAAATGCAAAAAAAAAAGTCGAAAAAAATTTTTTGCTGAAAGAGAATAGGGCCTTAAAACTAATTATATGTAATACTAAAAGCAAACAGTGATTTATTAACCTTTATGAGAGTGACGAGGTACCCGGGTACATTTTGCGTTTTTAACATTAACTTCACCTTTTTTACAATAACAGCAAAATCAATCAATTGTGGTGGATGGGGGGGTTGCCAATAATATGTTTACAAATTTATTGGTGTGACGATGTACCCGGGTACCTTTTTGTGTTTTGTATGAAGCTTCTTAGAAAATTAAAATATTTTTTGTTTGAAACTTAAAAAATTGTTTTTATTTTATTACAATACAATTGCAGATAGCACAGCTTTTCACTCTTCACAAAAAAATTGCAAAAGAAAAATAACACACGTCTTTTTTCCTCAAATCAAAAAGATTAAGTAACAAAACTTGGAATTTTTCATTGGATTTTCGTTCAAAATATGGCAATATTGACTTTTTTTTATTTTGACACTACTACGGTGCCGATTTAATAGACGTCACCTACTTCTGCTACCTTCATAAATACATCTTGCTTACATTGCACTTTTAAGATATATTTCATATAAATTATTGACGGTTAAAGATATAACAACTGTGTTTATTGGCAGAACACATTTAAGTGGATTTCATACCCTTTATCTGTAGTGTACCAGTTTATGCAATTTTTTTAGTGGAATTCTTGACGATATTTCTCGTGTCTGAAATATATCTCAAGAACCAGACGTTTCAGATAAATAAACAGTATACCAGAAAATTTGCATTAAAATTGTCTGCACTTATTTAGTACAATAAATTTACGTCACTCTACTAGTATGGATGCTATGCCGCTATCAAAGCAAAATGTTTAATTTTTCCGTTAACAAATGGTCACGGAGCCAGGCCGGAATAGGTTAAAAAATATATGTATCCCAAACTTGTTTTTTTATCCATTCGCAAGTTTTAATTGCTAATCAAACTGAAGCAGTTCCTATAGTTACGCTGTAATAGGAAAACTTTGTGAGAAATGCTATAACAAAACCTGAGGAATACAATTTTGATAGTGAAATTCTCAGAAGGCGCTGGATGGCGCGCTCTAATTTTTTTTTAAACATTTCTTACTATCATTATTTGTAATCTAAGGTAAATTGATCCTGGCCAACCCGGGCCATTTGTTTATTCCTTATTGCAATAACAGGATTACAAAAAAACTTAAAACACAATATTTGGTTTAAAAGTTTGGAGTATACTCTTTCATAAAATATAAAGATCTGTTCAGTCAAGCAGTTTAACGAAATGTTATAGGACTTTAAAAAAGACTATATTTTTTTATATTACAAAATATCAACGCAAATAAAAGTACGCACTGAAAAATAAAAAAACAGCCGAATTCAAATAGCCCAAATAGATTGTTATCGAAATGTATCAAAATATTATAATTATTTGCAAGTTGCATTTATTTCTGGATGTCCAACCCTTTGTATGGGATCGCCCCACCGTGCGCCCTAATGAACTATAATGACTAACTTTGTGTCAAATAAGATCATGAATCAAGAGGTTGTAACAACATCAAGTTCTTTACGGAACAAACCACAAAGCAGACTATACAGCAGTTTTGTTGATATCTTCATCAACATAAACTTTTCTCTAGTTTTCTGTATCTTCTGCTGTCCACTTACTTTAAGAAACTAATAAGCACCACTTCTGCTTAATCAAAGTTGAATTAAATGTGGTTTTTGCTTTTGAAAATAGTGTTTTGCTACTATTTTGTAAAAGTGGCTGCATTGATTCTGCAAAGATTTGTTGTTGTGCTCATTGTTTACTTCTTTATCACGAATCAATCTAGTCTCCAACAATTTGTTGGTATAAAACCATAGAAGACGTGTAGAAGGTTTTTGAAAACAGACTATATAAAGAAGAAGATAGAATACAAACTCATTTAATGGGTCCTTTCTCTGTAAAGTCTTTTTCGAATTTATTTTCGTTTTAATTTTTCAAAAACTTATGCATGGCAGGGAACAGAACTGTTAACATTTTATTAGAGAAATGTGTGTTTAAAACACATTAATCATGCAACGTTAAAATTAATTGTTCTCAAAGTTAAAATACATTACATTGAACATGTTTATTCACGCAAAATGTTTTTTCAAGCCAAATTGTACTTACTGACAAAACATACAAACAAAAATTATGCACTAAAATTACTAGTTAAATGTCGTTTGCCTTTTATATAACTGAGGATTTTCATTGTTATATTAGTTGTTCGCTTTATGCTGAAGAATTTTTTTCTATTATATCTAAATTTTATCTCAAAGATTTTATCTTGCTTTTACCAATGCAATATATAAATTAAATATTAAAAATATTCAAATTCAAGTTACCGTTCCTTGAACATGTTTTTAGATAATTAAACTGTTGTGTTTAAGTTTTCTGTTAAATTTAATGAGGTTTAACTCGCGAATGAATTCACTTTACGTCAACTTATTGCACATCCACTTCATGTTCTCAATCATTTATATTATAAATTGATTTCAAGGTCGCCAGTCTTGTTAATAGCAAGCTCATAAATAATTTTCAAGACTCAATGGCCCCCGGAAACGTGTAGGTGGCAAAAGCCGACAACATCTCTTAAAATCTGCAGGAACCAAGTCTATCATAAAACTACAACAACTCTGATATAGGCCAAAAACACATATATAAAACAGACTCTAATGAACGAAAAAGTCCTTTGAAGTAAATAAAAACCTTATCGCAAATTCTGACTGAGCTGTGTCCTTGTGTTTTTATTTTTTTTTTATTGTTTTTTAATATGCCTGAACAAACATGAAAGTAACAGAAACAAAAAATTTAACAAATCACAAGAATTTAACATTCATTTGAGTAGAAATGACATAAATAGGAAGAAAAAAGCCAATGTTCAACAGACTATGAATTACTTTTTCAGAGAAGAAGAGACGGAAGCTGACAAGGTATGGATTTTTATGAATAATACAATGGTTTGCTTTATTCGTATTACCATAGAAAACGGTGAGAAAGATAAACACAAGCAGTAAAGAAGTAAGAAAGAATAATAAAACTAATTCAACAAAATGAGATGAAATGCTAAAATAATTATGTCACAAGATAAGGTCCAGAAAAAGTGGATTGTCATAATATTACACATAGTTACTCGTAGATAAGAGGAAAAAATATTCACAGTAAAAAAAAATATTAGAAATGAAAAAAAAAATAGTTGGAAAAATCTTGCATCGTAGAAAACAAAGACAAGAACAATAAGTGATAAGCTACAGGTATTACATCGAGAAAAAAATATTTATAAAATAAAAGAAAAACAAGAATTGCAACACTTAAAGAGAAAGAAAATTTCAGTATAGAAGCAAAAAAGGACAGGAGCAATAAATGACAAACGATGCAAATAAGCGGCATAGCATGAATATCAATTAACATGTAGTTAACCGACTACCACAGAGTCAAAACAACAAAAAAGCAACAGTTAGTCACACATATACCCACACACACACACACACACAAACCGACAATGGCGTTACAAACAAATTTCTAAGGATGTAGAAGTGCTAGAAGTATACTACAACGAGAGTAAAACTTTTAATACTTCCGGTGTTTACAAATTATCACACGATGTATCTGAGTTCGAACAAAAACTCTGGATGAGGAAAAAAAATAGCAAAAGAAACAGAAAAACAAGAGAATGGATCATAGCATAAGAACTTCGAAATGTTGTTCTGACTGTCTACTTGTTATGTTTGCAATCGTTCTGATAACGATAATGCAGATAAAACCTTAAGGAAAAATTCCCTAGAATTATTTGTATATTTCGCAAAGTAACAAAAAAGAAAATCTAAATAAATATTTAATCATTCGAATTATTGTATCCATAACCATAACAAGATAGACATTATTTAGTCAATCACTTTCACTTGTTGGAAGTGAATTACCTCTTTAAATATATTTCCGCATAAATTTACTTCATAACTTGAGGCAAATAAAACATTTGTAAATTTTATGCTAATTAGACTTTTCAAACCCGGTCTAGGATTACTCGAGAAATTGGTTTATTATGAATTTTTTTCTTATTTTCGGTTTTCTTAAAATCAACAATTTTGAGTTTTTTGAAAGACCGGTTATTTCGAGTAGACTGGCTTTTCGGCATTTCAAAGGACTTTCATTTATGCGCTCATTGATCAAATAAATGATCAGCAAGTTTACTTTCAATTTAAACATTTTCTGTGTCAGAAATAGTATTAGTATTAGACAGGCGCGTACCCAGAAAAAAAATTTCGGGGGTTCTTTTTTTGCAACGTTGCACCAATCTTCAGGAATCGGCTTGTTGATGGATATATAACGTATGGATATATAAAAGTTACAGGTCGATTTGTCTGATTCAAGCAGTGGCTACAAATATAAAGTATAAATTTTTGGAGTATACTGAAAAAATATACATTTTTGGATATTTTGCCTGTAAAATACTGCATTTTTAATTTTTTGCTATTTTCCAATTTTTGCAGAAAAACAATACGACATACGTTATTGAAATTTCTCACACTTTATTTTTTCCTTGGATTATATTTGACTTGGCTCTCTGACTTGAAATTACCAAGTTATAAATAATAAATGTCAAATAAACACGATTTTGAGGAGAAAATCTTATCTATTGATCCAAAACATAGGCTTACAAGCATTTAATGGACTGTAAGTACAGCGAGAAAGTAGAATACCTTGTCAAATTCAAAATACCGAAAGGAATGCAAAAGAAATGACAAGAGCTATCACGCAGAGAAAAAAAACATAGTTGCAACAACTATGTTTTAAAAGGATCATAGTACACTGAGCCAAAAAAAAACTCTTAAAACAAGTACTTGTAACATTTAAGAAAATTGTAGCTTCAAAGTATTTGTCTCAACAACAAAAAAAGTTAAATCAAAAGTGCAACTTTGAAACAAGGACATTTTCGAATTTTACAACAAGACTGACGCATTTGAAACAAAATTTATGCCACTTTTGAAATTAAACAAATATATTAGTATTTTCTCTAATAGTAAAGTTTTTGTCTTGAGAACTAAATATTTGCTTCATTACATGATAAGCAAAGTTCTTAGGTCAAGAATTTATACTTAAGCCAACAACGTAGACATTTTTTACTTTGTAGGTGTTCACTCGTAAATCAAATGATTGAATCGAATAAAATTTTTTGTTGCTTTCGAAGGTTAAATTCATTAAATCTTTATTAAATTAATTAAAGAAAGATTAAATTTATTGAAATGCTTCCATCAGCCATTCAATAAAAACATCACATGTGAACAGACGGGAAAAAATATATATGTACTTTAGAAAGAGTTAAAGCTAACAAAAAAAGCGATATTCTTCGATCATTTGATTGACGTGTTAAATACGTCTTTACGAAGAGGTAATGGTAGTTTTGACAACGAAAGTTGTTGACATAAAGAATTTACACTTAACGCAAGCTTATTATATTTCAACACTTTTTGTCGAGTTTGTTTCTCTGGTGTTTTAAGAAGAAAATAATTGTAAAGTGTATTGATGAAATTAAAATTAGTGAAACTACAGATATTAAATTGGAAATTAGTGTCGATGTCCTCAAAATATTCATTAAATGGGCATTGTCCACTGCAGCCATTGAACATTTGTGCAATTGCTCTATTAATTCACTGAACGTAATAAAAGTCATGCATAGTCATAATATTGACGAAGTACACCAAGCAAGGGAAATGATCGGTGAAAAAATAAAGTATCGACACAATCTACAAAAGTGGCGCTTTCAAAATAATGTAAGTATTCATTATCCATTAAGCAATTAGGCAGCATCCCGGTGATAAATTCGCTGTTAAGAAAATTAACTTGGAAGGATCTAGCAGCTTATTCTTTGTAACAAATAAGTCCTTATAACATTGGCGGTGCAGGCTGCTGGCTCTTTCCAAAAAAGTTTCTTCTTTTGGCAGTGGTGGCTGCTGCCTATTGGTATTGGTAGTGGTGGTTGTCAGATGCGCAACTTCCTATTAGTATAATTTAATAAAAAAAATTTACTTTGGCAGCTTAACAGAAGTTAAGTTTATATCTTTATATTGAATAGTAATTCGAGTTTAAAATTTTTAATTATTTTAGTTTGATCTTATGTCTTGCTGTGGAAGTGTTAAAAAATATCGAGCTGCGTATCAGATTGGGTCAATTCTTCAAATACACCATCACCACAGCCTCAACTTTTTGAAAACTTCAATGTGGAAGATGTTCTTTCTAAAACATTTCCTGGAAGAGAAGTTCTAAGAAAATTTCTAAGTTGTGGACAGTTGATCGAGGCAGAACATAGCGAAGTTTCCAGGATTATTTTTGATAACTTTTTGTTCAATAATATCAAAATGAATCCAAATGTAATGACTGATACATTTATAAAAGATATTCCTTCGAAAACCTTTTTAATAAACCCTTCTGGGAAGATATACGATAAGTACTTAAATGTAATGTACAAAAGAAAGCACGCTAACGAAATAAAAGATTGCAAAAACTTAAAAATTGCGACGAAAATGATACCTCGGTTAGCACTGAATTGGTTTGAAAATGAATTATCTATATTAGTTTTGCAACACAATCAATTTTTTATTGAAGCTTTTAAAGAAAAGTTAAAGCCAAAGTTTCATTTTATGGTGCATTAATGGGGTCCTCTAAAATGTTTATGGAGTTTCAGATTCGAAAATAAGCACCAAGTTTTCAAAAAATAGGCACATGTCATAACATCCCGTATAAATATGCCATATACGCTGGCTGTGAAAAAAAGTCTTATTTTTGCACACATTTTTGTAAATCATAGCTTTGTAAAACCAAATATATCAAATGAAAAGCATATTATAAGCATCGATTTAAGAGACCTTTTACTATTAACATTTAAGCCCACATTTTAATAAAAGACTCGAAGTCGATAATTTGTCTTATAAAGGCATAAGTTATGAAATAAGTAAATTTGTAAAAGTTGATACAAACATAGTTAAAATACTGAAAATATTTTGTAAGTCAAGAAACAAGAACGGAGTTTTTAGAAAAGTTTTAATCCCATAAAATTTTGGAAATGTGCCAGTGTTATTTTCTAAAGCGAATTGAAGATTTTTTTTCATTTCCAGTAAAACAACATACATTAAATGATGCAAAAAATGCAACCAATTTTAAGATATTAATTTTTTTTAATTATATTCATTCTAAACTGTTAAAAATTTGTATTGTAAGATCTATTGTTTGTAACATATGAAAACTCATTCGATACATTATTTTTTTATCTCTATTAAATGTTTTTATAAAAATTTATTTTTACACGCATGCTAATGACGTAGGTATACTTCAGTTGGGAAGCATATTATTATGAAATAAATATGAATTCAATTTTTGTCTAATTTATTATTTAATTATTTATATTTAATTAAGAGAAAAAGTTCGAGGATACACTCTTTAACCTGATACAGAGAGGACTGTCAGTAACAAAGGAGTGGTGCAACACAGTGGGATTAAGTATCAACCCAGCGAAAACCACCATAGTACCTTTTACTAACAAAAGAAGCCTGCCAAACCTCCGAACAATGAGAATGGATGGCACTGAAATTCCCTTCAAAGGAGAAGTAAAGTATCTGGGACTTACACTAGATTCAAAGCTTCTCTGGAAAAGACATGCAGAGGTAACTATAAACAAAGCAACGCGCGCACTCATGGTATGTAGGAGCCTGGCGGGGAAAAGCTGGGGTTGTAACCCAACAATTCTCCGCTGGATGTATACCATGATGGTGAGACCCATCCTCACCTATGGTGCAATAGCATGGGCTGAGAGAACCAAGCTAACCACAATGAGGAATATGCTAACAAAGGTGCAGAGACTGGCCTGTGTATGCATTACAGGGGCCATGAGGACATGCCCTACAGCAGCACTAGAAGTAATTCTGGACCTAACACCCTTACACCTTCTCATAGAGGGAGTAGCCAAGCGAACTCTGTTGTGCATTGCAAAAGAGGGGACAGGTTTAGGTAAAACTATCAGCAGTAGAGAGAAGGAGGATATTACAAAGCACACTCCCTACATCGATCTACCAAGAGACGATATAGTAAAAAGGTATAACTTCGAAAAACACTTCGGAATTAAGCTTAGTACCAAGAAAGAGTGGGACAGCGAGATGATATCGCAAGTTAAGAAACCACATAGTATAGCATGGTATACAGATGGGTCCAAGACATTGGAAGGTATAGGCGCAGGGGTGTACGGGCCAAGAACCAAGCACTTTGAACCTATGGGGACAACACCCAGAATCTTCCAAGCGGAAATCCTAGCAATACAGCTGTGTGCACAATTCAATCTGGACCGTAAATACAAAGGTCAGGATATAGTTGTGATGTCAGACAGCCCAGCAGCAATCAAAGCATTAGTTTCCTGTGAGATATCATCGAGAATAACATGGGAATGCCTAACAAAACTCAACGAGCTAGGCAAGAATAACACTGTTACTATACTTTGGGTCCCAGGACACAAAGGAATACAGGGTAACGAAGAAGCCGATGGTCTAGCGCGACAGGGTGCAGCCACAAAATTTATAGGATCGGAACCATTCTGCGGATTGGGCACACATTCTATAAAAGAAGAACTAAGAAGGGAGGAGAGGCATAAACGTTCAAACCTTTGGAAAAGCCTCCCAAAGCTAAGACAATCCAAATTGCTCCTCAGAGATTTTAACACTCGGAGAGCAAAATTGTGCATAAGCTTAGGCAAACCGAATCTTAGGATTCTAACGGGGTTCCTTACAGGACACTGTAAACTGAAATACCACCTGATGAAATTGGACATAGAGACCGATAGTAACTGCCGTTTCTGTGAAAAAGCAGAGGAGACTCCAATACACCTACTTACAAACTGCGACGCCGTGGCTCGCTGACGTAAACTAGCACTAGGGAATTATGAGCTGAGTCTAGAGCAGGTTTCATCCCTTGAACCTAAGAATATTCTCAAATTCATTGGAGAAATAGGGCTGGATGAAATTCTGTAATCTGCAAACCCAGCGGAGCTTTGAGAAGGAGGTACAATAGATCTCATTTAGGTCGCAGTACGCATCTCCACCACACAACATTAACATTAACATTAATTAAGAGAAAAAATTTAATTTAAAAAAAACAATACATTATTAATACAACACCTATTCACTCTTGTTGCAAAGATTGCATTGTTGGCAATCTTAAGAATAAAACTCTTACACCAAGAGTGCAAGATTGTCTTTGCAAGAACTTTTGTTCTTATTAAGAAACATTTTTAGTACTTGTGCCAAATGCAAACGTTTTCGAAGTAATAATTTAACTCGTAACAATATAAACTCTTGTTTCAAACACGCAAAGTTGTTGGGTACAATATGACCAAGAAAAGTTGTTAAGTTTAAGTGTAAAATTGTTAATTTGAAAATGTTTTTTTCTGAGTGTATGATTCGGATTATGATTGTTGATACCATGTTCTTAAACATATAATGGTTTCTATGATCATGGTTAAAGGATTAAAATAACTATATTTAGAAAAGATGTTTTTCCGTGGGAACCAAAATATTATATCAAAATTTCTTTTTAAGCATAATACTCTGTTCAGTTTCACGTAAAATTTCACTCAAATCTCCATATAAAAAGTGACAGCTGCGAAACAAGCGTGTAAATTTTCACAACATGTTCGTCAGAGCAGTACTCTGTTCCGCTGCGTGAAATTATCGCAACATGTTTCTGAGCAACATTTTTCACGACAGTTTAATTGTACTGCCTATTTATTTTGAAGTAAAAAGAGAGAGATCATATGAAATCTCCCAACTTATTCTGAGTCTCTCTGAGCAACGTTGCCATAGGAACTTCTCGCAATAAACTTTAAGTCAGAAATTTCACGCAACAAATAAATAAATGTTGCCAGCGAAATTTCACGCAAACGAACAGAGAACTAGGCTTTAGGAACCAGAATATTATAGAAACAATAATTTTTTTTTTGTTTTATTTCAATGCACACCAATTTCCACAGCTATTAATTAAGATATCCCTAGAGGTTTGCCTTTGTCTGCTGCCGAACAGAAATATTAATTTAATTGAAAAAACTTTTTGAAAAACTTTCTGTTCGGTAAACGGTAAATAGAAATATGTTTGCTACAATAAAGTCGAAAGTGTCACTTTTCTGCGAGCTGTTTTTAGGATAAAGCGTTTAAAAAGAAACCACAATAATTGAACAGTTGACAAACGAAACGGTACATAGCCAGGAATCGATAAGACTTCTTGTGTCTGAATGAAGTGAAAGTTTTTCCTGCAAACTTATTGGTTATGTTCTGCTTCGTTTGCCAACAATCAAAGAATAGTTCAGAAAATCATTCAACATTCTAATATGTTTGATTGATTGACAGAACTACAAGATTTTTGTTGCAACTAATAGTCGAGGCAAACATAGTATGTAACAATTTCAATGATGTTATGATTTCAAATATGTTATTTTTGGTACCATTATTAGTAAATAATGACTTTATTAAGGCAAAAATTTGTCTATGCAGAAATAATACAATAATTTTAGTAAACAAATTATTATTGCAGTAATCATGTCTCAACCATGTCTTTTTCTTTCTAGGAACGAAAAGCACGTTGTGCACCAATTTGATGCAGATACAAAAAGAATATATAATTCATTGAAATGTTTTTAATTTTTAAATTTTTTTATGCATGATGAATGTTTATTAATTTTAAAATAAAAAATCTGCAAATCTTAGTTCTAGGAAAAATTTAAAGAAGCAAAAGATTTAGATCAAAACTTGCATGTTTGTTTTTAATATATTAATCTGAATAAAAAATTTGCATCAATTTGATGCAAACGACGGATGCGGGTTAATTCAATTTTTTTATTTGTTTTACTTAAAAAATGTCTTATACATATGTTAGCACAACTCGCTACTATTTCTTATATTTCTAGCCACTTTAATCCTCATCGGTCCCTCGAGAAATACATCTAATCGGTTCCATTGTATGCGCGCGCATACACATATATTTTTAATTGTAAAAAAGCTAAAAAAAATTAACAACCATTTATGTTTTGTGATTTTTTATGTTTAGTACATTGTTTACTATCATATTAATACATTTGAACTTCATAAAGGTAGATATATTAGAAAAAAAATTGAAATTTTAACTTTTGTCAATTATTTGTACATTTTTCGCATAAATTGAAATTATGTTCAGCACAAATGAAATTTCTACACTTTTCACAGCGTGTAGCAAAAAGAGTTTTGCTCTTTTTATATGTGCAGATGTAGCATCGGCCTCGTTTTGATGTACTTGGTAAATGGCGAATCTCCCGAATTCTTTGAATAACACTGGAAACATCATTACTTTGAGGTTGTTTTTTATGTTTAGTGATCTTTTTTTCAACGAGATTCAATCCTAGCTCCTCGATAAAAAGGCGACGGCGAGTATTATGTTTCGTTTTAGAATTTTTCCAATTCGGGAACAATGCAATGAACGTCACGAATGCATTCAATGCACTAACATCAATCATGTTACAAAATACTGCCATTGGCCACCGATTGACTTTTCGTTTGCATGTGTAGGTAGCCACCATTTGATCCATAGTACCAACTCCACTCTTGCTTTTGCTGTAGTCTACAATGATGTTAGGTTTCTTCTTTTCACTATTCTAATTTATGCTGACAACATTGTGGTATGTACTGTGCAAAGTCACAAATCAGTACCGGCGAGGAACATATGACAACATAACTGCTTGCAATTTTTGTTCACATACTACAACTTCTGTATGATAAATTGGCTTTTGACGCATGTCGAGTAGAACTGAAGGAATTTCAGTCCTATTTTTCTTTATTGTTCCCAAAATAGTCATGCGATTCTTATGTAAATCTTCTGCCAATTCATACGAAGTGAAAAAGTTGTCACACGTTACATTTCTGTCAGAAAGTCCTTCCACCAAATCCAAAACAACACGCCGTCCGAGATTGCGTTCAGGAGTAGCATTACGATTACGACCAACATAAATTTGTGTGTTGTATGCATACCAGCTTTTTGAGTCGCATAGCACCCAAATTTTGATGCCATATTTCGCCGGCTTGGATGGAATATACTGACGAAACCTACATCGCACACGATACGGAACTAACTGTTCATCTACGGTAATGCTTTTTCCTGGTGTGTCTTTCAACTTATGATTCCATTTATCGTATACATTTCGAATCGGTGCCAATTTGTCACGTACAGAAGTACTTGTATATGCAGTGTTGGCCATACGTTGTTCGCGATCATCAAATCGAATGCAACCATGGATACGCTTGAACATTTTCAAAGACATTGTTGCTCTAAATATTAGTCAACCAGTTTCATCATTCCACAGTTTAGTGACTGCGATGACACCGTATGACCGATACACACCAGAAAGCAGCAACAATCCAAAGCATGCGTGCAGAGTGTCCAAATCAATGTTTTCCCAATCGTCGTTGTACTTTCGCACACCATATAAATTCGTCATGTTCAAAATAATATTCTCAACCGGTTCAAGAAACATGTGAAATGCAGACGAAACATATTAGCAGCTGCTAATGCTTTTGGACCTGAATTATAACAAAAATGAAACATACAGTGGCTCACAACGAAAGTCGGGCAGGTATTTCTTAGGACTTTCGCATTGATTTCAGAAATGAAAATGTATGAAGAATATTGCAATATATGTTTTTTTCAAAACGTTACGGTGAACAAAATTAAACAGAAACATAATTAAAAAATTATAACCTAACAGTGAAACAAATTTATATCGAAACAAACCTATAAAAACGAGCTCACATTGAAAGTCAGGCAAGTAAGGAAAAAATGCATATTGTGGTCCTTAAACCGTTTTTCCTGCTTATAACTTTTTACTACTGTTGGAATAACTTCAGTTAAACGCAAAACTTAAAAAAATAAACATTTCTCGAAAAGTGAATCAATCAACACTGGCAGAAAGGCAGATCGTGATAGAATATTATTTGAAAGGAAAATCCGAGCGTTAAATTTCACAAATCCCCATAAAAAGTAAATTAACAGTGCACGATATAATCAAGCATTATAAACAAGATAAGAGAGAATGCAATAAAGAACGTACAGTAGCTAAAAATAAACTTCGTTCCAAAGATTAAAGGTATTTTTTAAGAGATATAATAAAAGTCCCATTTTTATTTGCTCTAAAACTAGTGGTCATGTTAAAACTCAATTTAAAAAAGAGTGCACACTCAGAAACAATTTGAAGAGTTTTGGGAAAAAATGTTTGAATTGAGGAGTAGCACGAAAAAAGCACTGTATTAGAAAGAAAAATGTAATAGAACGCCCCAATTTCGTGCATGAGCAGATGACCAAAGACTACTTATTCTGGAGCAAGGTTAATAAAACAGAAAACATAAGAATCTTTAGCACTTTTAAACAATAAACTTTTAGTACAGGTTTTGTTTACCGATGAGAGTTTATTGAATTTATATGGTTCAAATGGAAAGCGAAAACCGAATGAAGAATTTTGCAATAAAAATTCTAAACATACGATTAAGCATGGTAGATGATCAGTCGTGGTTTGGGGCTGCGTCTTATGTTGGAAGGATTCATTTAATTGAAGATATAATGGACAAAAATATGTTCTTTGACATTCTCATGGCGCAAGTATAATAAAGTGCTGGTAAATAAGGAATTGCAGACAATTTTTAGTTTTACCAAGACAATGACCTGAAACAAACGACGCTCTTGGTAAAGAATTGTGTACTTAATATTTGTCCAAATGTCATAAAAACAACCTCACAAGGCAAAGATTAAAATGTTATAGAACATCTATGAGATGAACTTGAACCCTGAGTGCAGTATCAGAGATGGGCAACTAAAGATCCAATCCTAAAAAAAAAGTATCCTAAGTAAAGAGTGGAATCAGATTGGAGCTGAAGGTTTTAAAAATTTGGTTGCACCCATTTCAAAAAGGCTGCAGGCATTCATATAAGAAAAAGGATTGGCAACAAAATATGAAATTCTTAGTTTTAGCACTGAATTCCTTATCTGTGCCCGACTTTCAATGTGAGCTCGTCTTTAATTGATCTGGTTTGATTTAATTTTGTTTTACTGTTATGTTCAAATTTTTTGACTATGTTTCTATTTTATTTTGCTCATCAATAAAGAACGTTTTGAAAAAATATTTACTCCAAGTTTCTTCTTGCATTTTCATTTTTGAAACCAATGCGAAAGTGCTAAGAAATTCCTGCCCGACTTTCGTTGTGAGCCACTGTATAATGAACATGAACCCATAACAAAGAGGGTAGGTTTTCACCTGAAGTGACATTTTTTGCATGTCGCAATGAATTTCTTCGATTTATTTCAAATGGTTTCGATGAATATTCAATTTTCTTATTGGCGGTTGGAATTAATTTTAAAGGTTTTTTTTTCGGTTTTTGAGCATTTATTTAGAAACAACGGTACAATGTATATTATTCAAAGTATTGTCCATCGTTAGCTACAACATTTTCCCATCTTTCTGGCAGCATATGGATTCCGCGCCGGAAGAACGATTCGTCTTTTGAGGCAATCCACGAATCGACCCATTTTTTGGTATCCTCGTAAGAAGTGAAGCGCTGCTCAGCCAAGCCATGCGTCATCGATCTGAATAGGTGGTAGTCGGAAGGGGCTATGTCTGGGCTATAAGGCGGGTGGGGTAGCACATCCCAATTCAGCGCCTCCAACGTTTCCTTGACGGTTCTTGCAACATGTGGCCGTGCGTTGTCATGTTGAAAAACCACTTTGTCGTGTCTTTTGGCATTTCCGGCCGTTTAACCTTTAATGCTCGGCTCAATTGCATCAATTGTTGTTGGTAGCGTTCCCCAGTGATGGTTTCGTTAGGTTTTAGCAGCTCATAGTACACGACACCCTTCTGATCCCACCAAATACACAGCATAAGCTTGGCGCCATGAATATTCGGCTTGGCCCTCGATGTTGATGCATAGCCGGGTGGTCCTCACGATTTTTTTCGCTTAGGATTATCGTAATGGATCCACTTTTCATCGCCAGAGACAATACGATGCAAAAAACTCTTCCTTTTATGCCGTTGAAGCAGTTGTTCGCACATGCAAAATCGCCGTTCAACGTCTCTCGGCTTCAACTGGTACGGCACCCAATTTCCTTGCTTTTGAATCATTCCCATGGCCTTCAAGCGTTTGCCGACCGTTGATAAGTCGACTCCCAATGATTCTGACAATTCTTGAAGGGTTTGACACGGGTCTTCATCGAGCAAAGCCTCCAATTCCTCATCTTCAAACTTTTTCGGCTGGCCCGGACGCTCTTTGTCTTCCGTATCAAAATCACCACTTTTAAACCGACGGAACCAGTACTCACAAGTAGAAATCGATGGAGCATAGTCCCCGTTAGCCTCAGTAAGCGTGCGTTGTGCTTCAACCGCTTTTTTCTTCAAATGGAAGCACAAAAGTAAACCTTCCCGCAAATTGCGTTTTGTTGGAACGAAAGTCGACATGTTCACAGAGAAAAAAATATATGTTGTTTACACTTCAGTGGAATGACACATACTGAAAAATGAAGCTTAGACAATGTGCTTTGAAATGAATATAGTCACAGGTGTGCCCGATGCGATCTATTGATAGTTACGCCATCTCTTAGAAAACCTTTAAAACTAATTCCAACCCCCAATATTTTTTTAAAAATATTTATTTTCAGGATTTGCTGCATTTTCTTCTGCTAAATTTTGCTCAAGTGGCTCAATGTCGTCTTCATCCGAATACACGCTAACTTCACTTTCATCATTCTCCTCGTCTGATAATGCAAAATCATCGTCACTATTACACGGAGACTCGCCCGCTTCACTTTCCAAATCAAAATCCATTTCTAGTTCATCTCGCTGCCTTCTTTTACGCAAAACTCTATCCATTTTTTATCAAATACTTCGAAACACAACCAAAATTCAAATAAATGCGCAAACAAACTTCACTTATGTGTGTTCCAGAAAAAACTGAATTTCATAAAACGAAAAAATAAGAGCGTGCTATAAATCCACACACAAAAATAAGCGACAATTCCCCAGTGGGCATTTTAGCGAGTGCTACGCAAAAAGAGGCATGCTAGCACTGCTATTGTTGGCGTCAATACACCTTCCATGATCACTGCATTAATGAGTACTTCTGTAAGGCCTACCTTTTGAAGGTCCTAATTCTTTTCATTTTATTTTATATGAAAAAATTTACAAAAAAATTCCAAAAAAATTTTTAAATACACAGAACAGTTTGTAAAAAAATGTAGATTTGAAAAAAAACAAAAAAAAATTATTTTTTTTTGCCCGAGTTGGGTCTCGAACCCGGGCTCTCGAAAACTAACACATAACATATTATATTATATGAAAATATTCATATGGAAAACTCAAAGTCTTTTCTTATATTTTTGTATGAAGAAAATTTATAAAAAAATTCCAAAAAAATTTTTAAATGCACAGAATAGTTTGTAAAAAAATTTAGATTAAAAAAAACAAAAAAAAAATTTTTTTTTGTCCGAGTTGGGAATCGAACCCGGGCTCCCGAAAGCGTACTTTCATTTGTATTCATGCAAAATTAGCAAGTGATTCTTAACAACCACGGTAGTCGAGTAGGTAAGACATCGTACCGCCGACTGAGAAGTCCATGGATCAAATCTCAAATTGATCGTCGATTTTTATTAGAAGATGATATTTTTATTGCTTTTCATTCTTACGTGACTTCTCGAAAGAGTGCTTCTGGCAGGTCTCTTTTGAGCAAGGAGAGCGGAAGGCCTGAAAAATTTTCCCATTTCATATAAAAAACAAGTGTAATTGTATATGAGTGCGGCAGTACTCTAAAATCCATACGAAGGCCTGCTAGCAGCGCTGCCAATGCCTACTGGGTCCAGGTACCTGCTTATGTGTATGCGCGCACATACACAGTGACCGATTCGTAACTATAACTGCACAGGCAAATACAGTAAGGGTACAAATTCAAAAACAGGTTTTTTTGGTTGTTCAGGCAAAATAATTCTACTTTGCAAAATACAAGGTCATTCCTCTGAACCGTTTTTATTTTATTCAAGGTTGAAGATCAAAATTGTATGCGTGCGCATACAGGGGACCGATGAGGGTTAAACAAATCTTGTATTTTTACCTTCATTTTATAACGAAGTCCTGAATTAGTTTTTATATTATTTTTTATGTATTAATCTTATGTATAAAAAGAGCTACATATACATGTATATATATTATAAAATTAACTGTTTTTTAATAAATATGTGTAATGTATTCATTTCACACGTTAAAAAATTGGTTTTTTATTTAAATAAAAACACAAAAAAATTGCCAACCCCAAGATTCATCCCTGCCCCCTCTGTCTTCTTGTTCTGGCTACAGGCTTGGTAGCATTTGATTTTTCAGACACGGTAGACCTTTTGGTGGAAATTTCCATATGCACCGTGACGTATGAGTGTTATTTAATTTCAGTTCAATTTAATGTAAAACATAACACTCATACGACATTGATGCACTTCTATGAAAAATCATGTAAAAAATTTAATTTCAGCAAAATTTCGCTTAACCCTCTGACACGTAAGAGTGTCTCAAGACACTTATCATATTATTCGCAATAACAGAAAAAGTAAAAGCTTTAATATCATGTGAATATATTTTGGCTGTTCCCAAGAAACACACCGATCTAAATGCAAAATATACAAAAGCTCTCAAATGTTTAAATGATACTTTTATTGTGATTTGCAAGAGCCATATGTTTTTTGTGCATAAAATTTTGACTGCTGCACATTGTGTTTTGCTGTGATAATAAAAAATAAATTTAACAAATTAATCAAACCCTTAATTTTTTCGTCAAAGGTATGTGTATTAACTAATAAAATTAAGTTTCATATTTGTTTCACTTTTTTTCGCTCAAAGCCCCAAGAGTACCTTGAGACACTTATTCACATTTTCTCACCTTACAGGTAAACGAAAGCTTCTACACCACTTCTCAGTACATTTTTGAATTCAGGAGTTATAATTTACCTTAGAAAAAATTTATGCTATCTATTTTCTCCCATTATTTTAAAAAGTAGTTTTAGAGGGTTAAGGTGACTTTGAACATTGAAAAAAAAAGAAAAAGACTCAATTTTAAAAATTTCGTGTAAAAATACTACGAAACATAGACTTGATATTTTTTTTTACGTAAATAATACAAAAACCAATTAACCAAAAACTTGTTGGTTGTTGTTTTTAATGCATCTTCTTTGCCCTAGGTGGCTCCGAAAAAGTAGTCGTTTTCAGCCTGGGTCAAGATATTTATCGGAAACAAAAATCAAAGTGCATAAACATAAGGGTACTATATTAGAATTATTAAGTTTGGCCCAATTTTAAACATTTAGCGTGACTTTTTAAAAAAACACTGTCCTTTTCAACCCGTTAGATTGCCCTTATTGTTGTAATGTTCTATTATTTTTTTGATTCCGATAAATGTGTACCAAAATATCTTAAGAAAAAGATGCATTAGAAACAAAAAAAAAAAAACTTTTTTGTATTATTTAGTTTAAAAAAAAATTCAAGTCTCTATTTTTTCTAGTCTTTTTAGAAGAAAATACTGAAATTGTCACTTTTTTTCTCTCCTGAAAAGTTGCTGAAAAACACAAAAACATTTTTGTTGGCGCAGCGACGGTATGCTAAAACAAATATGTTATTTTTTAATTTTTCGTAGATTACAATAATCAATGATTCTCGAGCAAATTATTCCGCTTTAGTATTTAAGGTAATGATTTTTGTTTTTTTTTTCAGTGTATCCAGCTATCAAAACGTACTTGTTGCATTTCTAAATATTAACACTGAACGTAGCAAAACGTGCCACTGATATTGAGTAATTGTTGCAACATTTTCTATGGAGCAAGAGATGTGTGTGGATATGGTGGTGGAAGTGAAGGTGTAGAAAAAAGAAATTATTTGAATACTTCAACTGCATCCTCCTCTGCTTGCATCCATTTATTGTGTTCCTAAGATACACGTAATGCATCTTTATTGCAGTTTTTGTTGTAATTTCAACATTGTTTCATTGTTGTTGCTTTTTTGCTGTCATGCAATATTTGATACAATCAAGTGTTTACTTTGTTGCTGTAGATTATTGAAATTTGTCTTCTCCGGTAGGGTGAATGTGCGAAGGTTCAGTAATTCTTTTGACACCGCTTTCTTCCCTCCCTCCTCCTCGTCTTCCCCTCAAACAATGTGGATTACGTTATAGCAGAGCATTACGTCTTCCAATGTTTTGTTGCAGTTACGTCGAAATAAAAATCTTTTGTGTGTCAAAACTTTGTTTATTTGTTCGTCGCTTAATTCCTTGTCTTTTCTTTTTGCCTGACATACTCTCATATGTACGTATTATATTGTGAATAATTTAGAAAATTTAATGGATGCAGAAATGCAAGGTAGCACGGAAGTCAAATGTTCTATGTAAATATTGCAGCAAGAGCTGAATGAAGAAAAAGAAGGAATCTTGTTGCTATAAAATTGTTTTTATATGAATATGTATTTCAAGAACATTGCAATATGCTAAAAGGATAATAAAAAAATTGAGAATAGAAAATATTTAGGGTGTACTGAGGAATTTTTACTGTCTTACCAAAAAAAAAGGAAACAGTATGCATGCTTTTTTTTAAACTTTCTAAATAATAAAAACATCTTTTTCAGATTCATAGAGTTTATTTACAGCAGATGTATCTACATTTATCTTGTTTAAACAAAACCATAGAACGGACAATAATTTATTTCTGATAATACAATAAGAGAGCTCATTTTATGTAAATACATCAAAAATTTGGCTTGAACACGCTTGGAAACCAACTACAATCTTTGTTGTTGCGAAAATGCATGTTTATTTGAATCTTCCCCCCCCCCCCCCCTCTACTAATGTTAAGACTAGAAATTTTCCGCATGTGCTTTGGTCTCAAATATTTGAAATTTTTTAAAATATTATAACAACCATGCCTACCTCCCATACAAAGTAACTATATGAAAACGGTTAAGTCTCTAAAAATTTCTCAAAAATGAATTTAATGAATTAAAAGAATGAAAATATGCTAAGGGCCAATTTTTCATTGCGAGCTTAAACTGTAGTCAAATTAAACTGAGGTAAACTCACCAAAATTGGACGTTTAAACTCTGTTTAACAAGATATTTTAGCATTCTTTGAAGTTGAATTGACTTAAATTATCATATAATGTGTTTCTTTTTTGCCTAAATCGAGCTTAAACGTCCAGTTTTGGTCAATTTACCTCAGTTTAATTTGACTAGAGTCAAGCCTGTAGCCAGGGGGAGGAAAGAGGGTAATGCCCCCTACTACAACCGTTTGACCCCTGGCCAAATCAGACAACTTAAAATTTTAAATGAATTATTTATATGCATTTTGTTGATATATTTGTTTATATTGCTTTAAAATTAGTTTAGTTTAAGAATTCAAAAAATATACACATTCACCTTTTTCCTGGCTTGAATATTTAAATGAAATTTTTTTAACAAAACATTACAATTTGATGCAAACGGCAGATGCGGGTTAATTCAATTTTTGAAGTGAAAACTTCTTTAGGCGCGTTGAACGATTTTGGTAGAAGGTAAATCTTTGGTTTGCATCATTGTCTTTTTCCGAGTAACTCTCGTCATCAATACAGACAGCAAAGATAACAAGATAGGAAACTTAGAAAACATAAGCAAGCAACCATCAATAAGTTCCTCTGCTGACGCATCGTTCTTTCCCCTCCCCTCCCCTCCCCTCCGCTGAGAAACATTAGCTGTATTTCCGTGGCACTAGATCAAATCTCAGTAAAACAACGCTAGTTCAACTTTATATCAATTTGTCATCACAGTCTTGAAACAGCTGTTTTAAGAACAATAACAAAAGAAAACAACAATACCAAAACGCCCATTGAGCGGTGAAACGTCAAAATAGGAAGAGTTATTTAGATTTGCCAACTATGTTCGTTTTGATAAAAAATGCTTGAAACTTGACAGCATTTTAAGATCAGAAATAGAGCTAGAAATCGAGCTGGTTTTAATTTTTGTTAACAACAACCTCGGGAAAGCAGCTATTGAATGTTACTGTTTTTTTCAATGCATATGTAGAGCTAGCTGTAGGCTAAAATAAAATAAATTTAAAATTTTTGATATTTGCTTTTTGTTTGACTGGCCGTGAATGAAGTCTCTTTTAATGCCTCCACTTGAGATCTTGCTACCAGGCAAATCATAGCAATCAAAGTGCTATTTATTTTCCGCCGCAAACTCGGTTCATCCCCTCTAACGTTGCGCAACCGATGTGATACTGCTCTTCTCTGTTCATCGTTGTAGTAGGTTCGCTTGGTAATTGTTGTTGTAAATGTTTTTTAGTTCAGCTATAGATCTACATATACATTGACAGAAAAACAGCAAATATCCTTCGTTTATGAAGAAATGATTTGTCAGCAGATAAACTTATTGATGGTTGCTTGCTGCCATAGTAGAATTAGACAAGGTAGTGTTAGGGCTGAATGCGTTCTCTTTCTAAGTGACCATAACTGTCAAACTCATCCATTTTTATATATATGCCAATTCTTGCTTTCATATTGCATTCTCTTTGGTTGCAGATTTTGTATGAAATGTCAACTTCGTTTTGACAGTTTCGTTCAACGGCTTTCCGCCCTAACACTACCTTGTTTAATTTTGCCATTCTTGCTGCATTTGCTGAGCGCCTGGTAGCCAATATCCAAGAGCGTGTATTTGAGTTTCATGACCAACATAAAAACATTTGTAGTTTTATAAATGTCGCCAGCATATTCTCTGATTGGGACCATGGTATAATAAGTAATAGGTAGGAGTGACATTTCGTGTTTCGACCATCGAATGTCAAGCAAAAGAAAACAAAATAGAGAACGTGTGTCACATGCATCGTCCAAAATTTTTTGTTTCTTATTTCAGCTACCATGAGCCTATAGTATCTTTTTAAAAATATAATGCAATGATTAATGACGTAAACAATGAAAATAATGTAAAAGAAATTCAATGAAATGTATGTATATACAAATTTTATAAATGTCTAAATTATTATATATTTTAAGTGTATATTAATTATTTGAATAAGTTTAATTTATATTTTGTTTATGTTTTACTTTGTTTTTTATATTAAAAACCATAATTTAAAATATAATGAAGTGATAACAGATAAAAATATTGTGCATTAATGATGAACCGGATGTACGGATGAACCGAATCAGGGGCAGAAAATAAACTGCACTTTGCTTGCTATGTTTTCTGTTTCCCTTGTAGCAAGATCTCAAATGCAGGCATTAAAAGAGACTTCAAGATCCATCAAACAAAATATCATACATAAAAAAAAAGTAAATTTATTTTATTTCAGCTACAGCTCTACATACACATTGAAAGAAAAAATTAAATAACCTTTTTGAAGATTATTTTTTATTCAATAGTGCTCCCTGTATTTTATTTTAATATCAACAATATTCCATTTAAATGTAATAATATAGTTTGGTTTAATCTATAGTAATAAAACTCATTTTCTGTTTGTTTGTTTGTTTGGCCTTTATACAAATCTAAACGGCTCAACGGATTTCGCTCAAACTAGGTACACATATTAAGTTTATCCCAACTTAAAATGTTACATACTTAGTTTTTGCCACGCCCCCTCTGAAATTTTTCAACTAACGGTAATTTTGTTATTATAAAACTTTTTAGCATCAGAGATTTTTGTGTATTTAATTTTAAAATTTTTTTGTTATTTTGACATCAAAAAAATTGACATATCTTTAAAATTGGAGAAATTTTCAGTACAACGACTTTTTCATAAAACATCGTTGCCTAAGAATGAGAAAAAAACGACATGAAAATCAAAGTTTGGTCTTTCGATGCAAATATCTCCGCTGTCCATTAATATATTTCATTCAAATTTTTTTTGTTCAAAAGTTCAATAAAATTACTTCACAAAAATAGGTTGAACTGTACCGTTAAGTCAGTGTATATATGTTTTATGATTATGTCAAAAAAGGTCCAAAATATTGATTTTTTACTCAAAAAATGACTCAAAAATTGTTGTTGTTGTAAAAATGAAATCAATTAAAAATTGCACATCTGGCTACCTTTCATATGACATAGCATTTATTTGCAAAAATTCTTCCAGCTAAGCGCAAAAATTATTTTACTGTTTTTGTCATCAAAACAACAAGGGTACCTACCCCCTTTGATTTTTTTCGCGAAATTTATTTTTTCCAAAATGTTGTTTTTATATTTTTTACAAAAAAGTCAAGTCTCAAAAATAATTTATGTGAAAAAATTACCCCAATAGCTCTACATGTGTACCTAGATATTGGGTTCACATGTGTATATAAAATCTTACTTTTTGCCTCCCCACCAAATAGCAAAATTTAAGAAGAAGAATTTTATTTATTCGTATGATATAGGTTATATAAATGAGTAAATAAAAATTCAATAACATCAAAATAATACTCCATCATAATTCAAAAACATTAAAAAATTTTCCAAAAATATTTCATACGCTAAGAAAAATACTTGAACATTAGTTTGACAGGTCTTGAAGAAATCGTTTATTTTTCAGTATAATGTGTACTAAAAGACAAAAAAATTAAAAATAACTTTTTCTTAAATTTCTGCCATTTCCCATACAAATTTTAAAATGTGTGCAAAAACATGCACCACAAAATTGTCTTTACTTATGAGTTTGAGAATTGTTGCAAACCAAATTTTTGAAATATGTTAAGAAAGCATTATTCTAAGATATCAATGAATTAAATAAATGAATAAAAAATTTGGTTTAGTTTTTTTACGAATCTTAAATTTGTATTTTTTTTTTCGTTTATGGGGCTTTTTTTGAGATACTAGAATTTGTTTCTACTAAACGATTTTAATAAAAAACTTATGCAGTACTATGTAAATATGTGTTTAGATATTTTTACATATTCATTATACTAAAATGTACGGGTTGTCAATATTCGCAGCGCCCATCTGGCAACACTGTAATTTTCCGCAGTGATGCCAAATCGACTAATGACATACCGCGTTTGAAGCGTCATTCCAAGCAAATGTTTACAATGGAACAGTACACGCCACGCGAACGCTCTAAAATTGTTGAAATTTACATTCAACAAAACAAGACAATAGTTAAAACTCAACTCAATGAGCGATGAAGCTCATTTTCAGTTAAGGCCTCTATCCAGCTATCAAGTAATTACTTTAGAAATATTTGAATATATTTCTCAAGTAGAAAAAAGTAGTATACAAGTAAATTTGACATCTCACAAAAATGAAATAATTTATTTTTTTTTTTTTTGTCAGAACATTTTTTCAAAAAAAGCCAGTCGAGCCGTTGGCTTATGGTTGGTTTATTTAAATGGTAGTCAAAGATTCGCATGAGAGTATTGGTAATTTTGCCGAATAAGAATCGCCATCAGCCACTATCGCACACAAAAATTAATGAATTCATACGGCTCAAGCTCGTTAACAACGATTTGCGAATCAAATCGAAGGCAGCATTCAGGCAATGGAGACATTTGGATGCTTTGCTTGAAACGCGAGTGTATGCTGCTGAATGAATATGCTTTCATACTTCCCTGCCGTTCTCTAGCAGCAAGTTCCTCTTTGTGCTGTTTGTTTTCGTTGAGTTAAATGTTTGCGTAGCTATTCTTATTTTATATCTAATTAAATCTTTTCCCATTTATAAATATAATTTCCCATTTGTTGGCGAAGACGAGATTGGTCAACTGATATACAAGGATATGCTTGAGGTGACAAAGGCTGCTTATACAAGGAATATGCTCACGTATGAGTGCTCCGAGGAGTAGCATTCTTTGTCCAATAGGGGACGAAAAGGGACCTACTGTGGTCTGCTTCGGCTAATCCCCGACTTATTACATATATATATCTTTTTACTTTGAGCGTTCTTTACTTTGAGAGTTGCAGTTAATATTTTTTTCTTGGAGCGAATGGACATAGAAGCATTAATGTTATTGCTAATGGTATTTATGTCTTGCTTCGTTGTGCGTTCTTGTGTCGTAGACGTTCGTTATCACTCTCTAACGCTTTGGCATTTGCATCCACAGTGATTGGCACATGCATTTGCGTAGCCTTTTATTTTTGCAGTTGTAAAGTTCCTCTAAATTGCTGAAAAAGGGTTATCTAGAGTACTCAATCGACACCTGGATAGGGCGAGGAGAGTACATAAAAAGTAGGTAAGGGTTGTTTCAATATGTTCGTCGCAACTGCTATTAATTTCAATGCAATTTAATTTTGCAACAACAATACGTACCTCATATGGAAACTCCTCTTAAAAAAGGCTTATTTCACAAACCGGAGGAAAAATTGAAAGGATCCACAGTTTTCTACAGGATGTACTTAATAAAGAAGCTCTAGATTGATTTTTGTTAACTCGCGACCTCTTAAAAACAGTGCTAATGGCTCTCGCCAGGACCCTTCATTAGAGTTTCCCTTTTTTAAATCTAAGTTTTGATGCAATGAACGGGTTAGCATTCTATAATATCATCAGAATAATTCAGAAGAAAAAAAGCATTCGCTTCTTCCTGGAAAAAATGCATGTTAAGTTGACTAGGGAATGAAAGAAAACTATATTGAGGATGTAGTTACTTCTTTACTCTATCTTCTTTTTTGTTGCATTGGCAGCCTAAGCTACTGGACCAAATTCGCATAACTTTTACCATATAATGCTACGGTATCTAATTGACCTAAGTTATTCCGTTACTGCTGGACTAGGATGTTATTTTAGTTTACTAAACAAAGATTTTATTCAAGGATTTATCACAAGGATTAAACATGCAATGTAACCGATTTTAAAGATTTTTTTAGGTCATGGTATTATATATACGAAAAAATGGATTTCTAAGGGTATTATTTTCTATATTTGTTTATAGGTCTATACACGAGCATAGGATTGGAATTATTTTTGAGTTTGCTAAATCTTTTCTTTTGCAAGGATTGTCGCAACTGCTCGCAGTAAACGCTGCGTTACTTCTACCTGAAATGCACTCACATCATAATTTTCTTAAACGATCACCAAACTATAGCTAAAATAAATATATCTGTAAATATATTTCTCACAACTTTACTTAAAGAAACATTATATCGAGCATATATTTCTTTTCATTCACAGTGTTTCAGTGCCTGATTTTCATTGAAAAACAGTAGTACCAATAAAAAATTTTTTCTTAAGAGCTGGATTCACTTTTAAGAAATTTTGAAAAAAGGAAATTTCTTTTTGATTACTTTTCATATTTTTATATAAAAAATATGCTTTACTTTTGAGCTGGAAACAGGCCTTTAAACGGAACGGTAAACAAACAAAATTGCCGTATTTATGCCACTGAAAATCCACAAGAGATTCAAGAGGTACCTCTTCACGATGCAAAAGTCACTGTTTGGTGCGGCGTTTGTGCTAAAATGCTCATTGGGCCGTTCTTTTTCGAAGATGATAATGGCCACAGAGTTACTGTCAATCAGGAGCGTTATCGCGATATGATAAACAATTTTTTCATGCCAATCGTTCGTCGAAAGCGTATCAGGCACTACTGGTTTCAACAAGACGGCGCGCCACCACACACAAGCCGCACTACAATCGATTTTTTGAAGCAATTGTTCCCTGGCCGTTTGATGTCAAAAAATGGTGATTTCGATTGGCCGCCAAGATCACCAGATTTAACGCCTACAGACTTCTTTTTATGGGGTTATTTGAAATCAAAGGTTTACGTCAACAAGCCAAAGACCCTAGAAGAGCTGAAAACCAACATCCGTCAAGAAATAACCGCCATTCCCATCGAAATGTTGAAGAAAACCATGGGAAAATGCTGCGAAACGGGCACAATATGTCGTAGAGGCCAATGGCGACCATTTACGAGATATCATATTCAAGAAATAATGTAAGCAAATCTACTTGAACCCAATTAAATGATATTTATGACGAACAGACAAAAAATTGTGGTTTCTTTGATTTATTTAAAAATAAAATGGGCGCTTCGAATATTGGCAACCCTGTATGTCCTGTTTTAATGTGTAGGATACTACTCTTGGAAAATTAAATTTCTAAAATTTTCCAAGCAAAATTTTAGAGGCATGGCATATCCTCAAATAATAAGATATGCTAGGGGTTGTGCTTTTGTTCAAAGTTCAAAAGCTTTATACAAATAAAGCGTAATAAAGATTGAGCCTTCTAAAAAAAAACAGAACAGATCAAAAAAACGAACCGTTCGATAAAGTTTATTTCCATTTCCCTGTATAAAATCAAAAAAGCCGTAAGTTACAATAAATTCAAAGTCGACTTTTTGTTTGATTATTGATGCACTTTATCAAAATACATCTTCCTGCTAAATTTTACACTCCTGCAACTAAAAACGACGTTTTTATTAAAAAAGTTCTAAAATGCCTAAGTTTGAGCGCAACATACAATTGCAATTACAATTTAGAAAGTTTTTGACTCTCCCGTAAAAATGTTTTTTGTAGCTTACGGCTTTTTGATTTACAGCCCTATTCTGGCAACTTGACAATTGTCAACTAGTATTTTTAATATTTCTATGTGTTTTTTGTAATTTTTTAATACCAAAACAAAATTTGAAGCTCAAAAAACAACATTTTTTTAATGAAATTGTCAATATCTGAAAAGCTGTTGATAATTTTTATCAAATTTTATTAATTTTGAGCTTAAAATTTTGTTTTGAAATAAAAAAAATACAACAAATACTTACAAATAATAAAAATACTGGTTGACTATTGTCAAGTTTCCAGATTAGGGCTGTTAATATAAAGATATTTAAAAAAGTCCATCCCCTGCGGACGCCCATGATTCTACGTCTATACTTACGATACTATCGAAACTGTGTTTTTATTTATATTTTACAATTGTTGTTGTAGGTCGTTCCTGCATTTTTTTTATTTTTAATATGAACTTTTGTTTGTTTATTATTTTGATTTAAAAAACTGTACTTTTTTAACTTTTCACTCTTTAATATGGTCAATTTGCGATCTCATTAAAACTGACTAGCTGCAGAGAGATTAATCAACTTGCAAGTAAAATTATAACGTTGCTTTGTGGTCTCATTGATGTATTTAAGACTAACCCAGTAATATAGTGGATCATCCTGTGAGCGATCTGGTAGTGCTCCCTGAGGTGCAGTGGAGTGCTCCTTATTGATCCAAGCTAGGTGTATATTGTGTTCTCTTTTAACATTGCGTACACTAGGAAGGTAGCGTTCCCTTTAACATCCCAAAGGAGCTCAAAAAGAGCGATCAATAAATAATCCAAATGGATCAGCTAAAGAGAAATTTTTTTTTTTTTGGATTTAGGTTCACTCCGAAAGTTAGGCTTCCCTAGCTCAAGTAGACTCCTCAAGACCCTAAGATGGCGATGCAATTATTTGAAAAATCGTGAGATTTATAACGAAATCACAAATTACGAATCAGTTTTGATTCTATTTAAAAACTGTACTTTAATTGCGTCAGTCGCAGCAGCGGATGGACAAAACGCAATTACTTTGGGCTGGTCGCACTTCACGACCTCGGCGTTGAAACGACGCGAATCGAATGAAAGGAACATTTAAAATACTTTTTGTTTCACAGAAAATAATTAAAGAGTTTCCTAAAAAGAACATGCCTCACTTTATTTTCTTTTTTTCATTAATTGCAAAGGAGCACAAGGATACGAGTCCTCACAACAAAACAGCAAAAGAGCGCTCCCCTGTTGCTCCTAATGGGAGCGATCGCATATTTTTTACTGGGAAGCTACAATGAACCGACCGGTCAACGATTTGAATTTACGATATTTTTTCTACCCTCTCAATACAGTGGACACATTGTGCATCCTGGAGAGTTAAGCCCCCTAAACTACTGCCCTGGAACAAGATTATTAAGGATGAAATAAACGTGTAAAAGAAATGATCCAAAGTGATAATCAAATAATAGTTTGTTTTCAAACTTTATTATTTGCTATTTATAGTCAAAATTATTTAAACGGGAAATTTTTAAATATATTTTGTATTACTAGCTATCGCAAATTTGGGTTTAATGGATGGTGCCACGCCTTCTTGTCCCATGCCCATTAAATATTATCACGGCAACGACACCTGTAAATTGTGGTAGAATATCCAATTCTGAGGCTGTGGGTCCTACACGGTTAGAAATCTTGGAATAAATTTTAAAACAAGCAAAGTATTACAAAGATTTTTGATTAAAAAGTATAAAATTTAATACTCCTCAGTTGATTACAAAATTTTTAAATATTACATTTTAATACAGTTCATATATTACAACAATATTTTTATACCCTTGGAAGCAATTCGATATATTTAATTTTTAAGACATGCTGTATTATATTTCAATAAAATTTGTATTAAATGTTAATACATTTAAAGTATAACAACGATATTTTATACCCTTTGGAATGAGTTTGATACTTTATTTACTCTTATACCTAATTTTTAATACAAAATTGGTATTTATAACTAATACAAACTAAGCATTAAATTTCAATAATTTTTTTATTAAAAATTAATTTTAATATTTGGCCACAATTTAATTTTAATACAAGTTTGATGTGGTCATGTATGTATGACCCAAAAGTATTAAAATTTATTCCAAGATTTCCAACCAAAGTAATTGGATGTCGTAAATTTGGGTTGTGTGATAGGTGTCACGCCCTCTTATCCAACGCCCATAAAATTTTATCAGTGAAAAGCATTTCATTAGTGGAAAAATTGAGCTCGATTGTTGAATTCTGAGGCTGTGCGATCTATTGCTTCAAAGTTAATCGATATCGCAAATTTCAGTTGTATAGGAATGCCACGCCCCCTTTAACAACGATCAAACGATCAAAAAATATTTTAGGGGAATGGCACGTGCTAGCTTTGCGCACAACCTGATCAGCGTTGTACACCACCTTTATGTTGCTCAAATAGAGCTTTTAGAGAGCTTTTTTCTGAGCTAAGAATAAAAATAAGGAAATTGTATGGCATTTCATTTGAATAAATTATTTAAACAATGTTTAGCAAATTTATGTTGCTTATGTCCCAATTGTGTACCATAGCTACCCATTAGAAAAAAATTATTGAAAAAGCTCCTGCCGTTCTCAAGCTTTGCGGTCCCGAACATGCGTGAGTACCCTTTTTATATAATAGTATAGATTATTAAAAAATTTTGAAAACTTACTAAACTGAGGAACAGTGTTGCTTGCTTTCTGTTTAAACTACATTCTGCTGCCATTAAAGCAACATTTTTGTTTCTGGCGATACAATAAAAATCGCCAAATGATAGATAAACTGTTACAAATTAATTAAAAAATTTAACTCATTTTTTCCACTCCATAAATGTGTACTCTTGTATATCACATAGAAAGCATTTTAATATTAATGTGTTTTTTGGCATAAAGGTCAGATTGACAGTTCTTGCACAAAGTAGTGGTGAATAAAAGCTAACATTTTAAAGCTGACTCAAAAATAATGAAATAAATTGAAGCAATAATAAAGCCAACACATGTGAAAAATTGGGTTGTCTCTAACGGTACTGTTGGTGTACATATATGATGTATTTATGACTTTACAAGATTTATTTTTATGTGACTGCATAAATATTAAATCAACTCAACCACATTGAAACTGCTGCTACCAATCAAAATAAAATCCTAGGTAATATGATGTGAAAATCAGGGGGGGGGGGAAACATGCACATTGATTAACTTTTTAATGAGCGATGAAAGTTCAGCGAATAATATTTGCCTGTTTTTCCAAACACAAATAAGAATAATATTTATTAAATTACTGAGCTTGTGGCAAACCCGGACAAGTCGAGTTTGCAGCTTTTGAAAGAAAATGAAAAATAAAAAAAAAATAAAAACATTGCGGTCTGGCCACATCCTGATGCTGAAAAATATACTCTTGAAATTTGCACTCAATATGAAATGGGCTGCGATAAAATAAAAGCAAGTTATTTTTGCACAGGGGGCGGAACGCAGGCGCCCACCAACAAAAGCTTGCTCATTGAAGCGTTGAGAGAACGCACAAGCTTTATTATTTTTACGTCTCTGTATAATAATGCAGAATTTTTCAGCAACGTTTTAAATAAAGAAAACAGATATGAAAACCAACAAAAAGTTAAAAGCAAAACAAATAAAGTATGCGAGACAACCAGCAAGCAAACAAAACTTTTGCTAAAATATTGTTTTTACGTTGTACTTAAATCTTTGCGTTTCATTTATTTGTGCGTCCTTTTTTTTTTTTTTTTTTTTTTTTAACAAAGAGCACAGCTGTGTTCGCAACACTGCGCGTTTTTGTGTTTTTGTCTTTTTAACTTTAATTTTTGGTTCTTATTTTGCTTGTATAAATTTATAAAGTTCAGGGAAAGAGGGAAAAAGTTCCAACGAAACAAAGGATTTTTAAAGAACGTTGATTTTTATTATCAACTCGATAAAAAAGGTCAATATAAACTTAAGAAATTACATTCATATCAGTAGAGTAAAAAATACCGATTTTAAAGTATATTAATGCCGAGAAGCTTCTGCTGATAGAAGACATAAATTCGTAATCTCTTTACTCTTTGCAATTCTCTAAGCTAAACTATCTAAAGAAATAAAACAACTCTTTAAACTGTTGACTCCTTGAATAACTTTTCTAAACAAAAACAATTGTTTCGATCATTAAACTAACGAACTAATGGAGTTATATTTTTTCTATTGGTCAGAAAAATAATTAATGACCTTCAAGGAATATTTATGTAAAGGATTTCTAGTTGTTCAATCATATATTTCAGTGGTTTTGTTGAAGCTTGCTAACAAAACTTTACACCAATCATTTAAATCTTTATCTATTTTAAAAAAGCTCAAGCACTTGCTTTAAATTTAAGGTTGAAAATATCAGCTGTTCACAGTAACCTTTCTATAGTAACCTCACCAACATTGAACAATTTTTTTTTTTATAAAATATTTTTTTTATGTTTACCCCCAAAGCTCAATTTTTATCAGTTACGCTGGCTTAAAATTTGATTTAATGCCAGAACTTGAAATGCTGAATTTTGTCGAACAATTATGGTTACATGATTTGCTTGACGTTAAAAAATGTTCATTAGCAATTTCTGAATTAACCAAGGGGGTGGGGCTGAGTGCTCAAAACATTGTTAAAGAATGTTAAAAGATTTTACTTTACCATTTCCAATCAATTATATTGATTGCCATAAAATTGTGATAAATTTTGCAAAATAACAAAAACCACAGAATGGTAGACTGAGGTTTATTCAAACTTTTTGATTGTAGATTTTTGCTTCCGTTAGTAAACTTTATTTACCAACATTTACGACAAATTTTCTTCTTCCTTGTTTAAGTCTTCTTTGTTTTATGCTGTTAGGCAAACAAATTCATTTTTGTAGTTAATTCGGTGTATCAAACCCAATTAACAATTGCACTTCAAACAAGCTATCGTAGTGGGGTGTTTTACAAGTACACCATTACCCCACTTCGGAAGGCACTTGTGCGAAGCCTCTTCGAAGCTCGTTTGCAACACATTAGAATTTCGCTCTCGTATGAAATTGTTTTGAAACTGTTTTTGTCACAAGTAATGTGGAAATCTCTTACTGAGCTTCGAAATGGTGACATTGTAATGAAGAACTGTAAGTTGTGGTCTTAAAGATCGAAAGTTTGTTTTCATTGAAATGCAACAGTTTTACTTCATTTGTCTGTGAGGCATATCGTATTTTTTCAACTGTAAGTTTAACATTTGAACTTGAGTAAAAATTTCTCATAATTATTTTTTGTTGCAACCTTTGCTTGTGTTGACAGTTTTGTAAATTAGCTTTCGATACGATTTTAGACTGAGAAAACCTTATTACAATTGTCAAAGACCAAAATAAGAAGAGTTTTGTCATGTATATTGTATTGTTTTGTTACTTTAAACAAAAATGTTAAATTAATTTGACAAAATACTATATACTTTTATTTTATTCACTTTGCTTAAAATATTTTATGTGTAATAAATTTTTTACAACAAATACTTATGTATAAACCTGAGTTTTTAAAAGAGTTTATGTTTACGAATATGTGTTATATTTTTTAATACTTAACTTTTGTTAATAATGAACTTTTGTACCTAAGATTTTATGGATAAATAAAATGATGCTTGAAAGATATTTTAGAGATTTTTCAAAATATTCAAAGGGAAGTAAGGGAATTATTTCATGTGCTTGTGGGAAATTATAATTATATATACTGGCAACACTGCCTGCAGTCGGTTGTAACGAGTGCTGCTAAGGAGCGCTACATTGAGAAGAGGAGTGGAGAGAGACGCATTTTCAGGCGGAAAAAAGAGAGGCAGAAAAGCGCGAGCATGTGAAGATTGACATGTATGGCAACAGGAATGAGGCCCAAAAATTTTTCAAAAATATAAAATGCCTTGTCGATGGTTTTAAGATCGGGGCCTCTTCTTGCAAGGCTGAAAAAAAGAATCATGTGACAGATATTCAAAATTCACTGATGTTATTTAGGGAACACTTATTATACCACAAACCCTACTTACGAATGACAGCGGCGAGGCTTCGCTGCCCAACTATGATGAAGTTCTGACAGCTATAGCTCGACTTAAAAATAATAATGCCAATGCGGATTTGTAATTGGATGCGGATTTGTAATTGGAGAGAGACTACGGCATCACGTTCTGCTGTTGACACCTGTAAACGAACGGCTTGCTATAGTCAACACCTGCCTTAAAAATGCTTACGAGCGCTGCCCCCGTCAAAAATCGTGCTTGGTGACTTCAACGCTAAAATGGACAGAGAAAATATATTTGGTCCAACAGTCGGAAAGTTCAGCCTCCACGATAACGGAATGAGGCTGATTGACTTCGCCGCATCACGAAACATGGTCGAAAAGTAGCACTAGATTCAAGCATCTAAATTTTCATAGGACCACCTGAATGTCCCCTGATCAAAAAATCAGAAACCAAATTTATCACGTTTTGATCGAAGGAGCGATACACACAGAAAAGGAGGGACGATAGATGTATTTTCAGTCGAAAAAAAAGAGAGGCAGAAAAGCGCGAACATAAAAATATTGATATGTATGGCGACAGGAATGTGGCCCGAAAATTATTCGAAAAGATAAGACGCCTTGCCGATGGTTTTTGGGATGAAAACGCGAATCTAACGTAATGGAGGGAACACTTCTCTAAGCTTCTCAATTTCGATGCTGTCAACAATCTCACCAATAGAGATGATATTCCGGAAACCCCAATTATGAATGACAGCGTCGAGGTTCCGCTGCCATCCAAGTTCTGAAAACTTTAGCTCGCTTAAAAAATAATAAAGCAGCGGTAGCCGATGGCTTCCCTGCTGAGATGTTTAAGAATGGAAGCGAAGCTTTATTTAAATGCATTGAAGATGCTTTTATGCAGAAAATATGGTCGAAGGAATGCATTCCGAATAATTGTAATCTCAGAGTGCTCTGCCCAATCCACAAGAAAGACGATCCCACTGTTTGTGCTAGTTATTAAAGTCCTGTCAAGCGATTTATGTGAAAGATTGAAGCCCATTGTAAACCAACTGATGAGACCTTATTAGGGTGGCTTCAGACCTGAAAAGTCTACCATCGATCAGATCTTCACGCCATGACAAATCTTGGAGAAGACTCCATAAAAAGAAATCGATAAATTGACACGCAACATCTTTTTGACTACAACAACAACTTCGACAGCCCAATAATGAATTTCATATACTCCAACATGTCTGAATTTGGTATTCCGGCAAAACCAATACGACTTTGCACGATGACACTAAGCAACACCAGTTAAAATAGGGAAGGACCTCTCCGCACCATTTTTCACCAAGCAAGGTTTCAGACAAACTGATTTCTTATCGTACGAGTTTTCCAACCTAATGATGGAGAAAATCATCTGAGTTGCTGATCTGAGACGTAGTGGCACAATATTCTACAATAGTGTTATGCTGCTTGAGTATGCTGACGACATCGATATCATTGGCCATAATGCGCGCGAAGTCAGTACAGCATTCTCCAGATTAGAAAGACAGTCAAGTCAAATGGGTCTGGCAGTGAATGCAGATAAGACGAAATACTTGGTGTCAACAAACAAAACTTCCTAGCGTCTTGAAACCCACCTTACAGTTAACAATGCCTACTTCGAGGTTGTGAAGGACTTCGTCTATCTGGAATCCGGATTAAACTCAACCAATGACATCAGCATTGAGATCAAACGAAGAATAACTCTTGCCAACAAGTACTACTTTGGACTCAGTAGGCAATTGAAAAGCAGAGCCCTCATTCGACGAACAAAAATCGCGCTCTATTAATCGCTCATCATGGGTCAACGCTCACAAACCTGGACGCTGAGCAGTTCAGATTAAAAAACTTTAGGAGCCTTCGAGAGAAAGATTCTTCGTAAGATCTACTAACCAATCTGCGTCAATAGCGAGTACCTAATACGGTGGAATGATGACCAATACGAGCTGTATGCCGACATCGACATCGTCAAACGCATATTAATCGAGTGGCTTCGCTGGCTTGGTCATTTTCAGCGCATGAAAGACGATGCTCCAGTGAAGAAAATATTCGATTCGATTAGGGGTCGTCAACGAAGAAGAGAATGACTGCATCTTCGTTGAAAAGACCAACTAAGGGTAACCTGATGAGACTTGGAATTTCAAACTGGTGCTAGCAAGCGAGAGACAGACAGCTGGCGTACGTTCTTAGTTGAGGCCAAGATTGACATACGGTTGTAGCGTTAACTATGTAAGTAAGTAACAAACGATAACAACAAGCTCTTTGAAGCCCAATTCGTTTATAAATCGCCTAAGATATACTAACTCTTTGCAGGCGGCAGAGAGAGCGACATACTCTGCCTCGGTACTACTGAGAGCAATCGTAGTTTGTTTTTTGCTCTCCCATGATATTGGTGCACCAGCGATATAGAATAAAAAAACCAGTATAGGATTTGCGGCCTACACAGTTTCCGCCCCAGTCGGCGTCAACATAACCTTTCAATTTCTCTTTACTCTGAAAATAGTTAAGTTTTAAATTAACAGTTGTATTAAGATACCTTAACAAATGCTTTGCAGCACTCATCTGTTCAACATGGGGATGCTGATTGAATTGTGCCAATTTGCATACAGAATGCAAGATGTCTGGCCGGGTGCAAATGCTCAAATATGTCAAAGAACCAATGACAGACTGGTACTTCTTCTGATCCACCAATACACAATTGGGACCACCATCGCATTTTTCGAATTCAATGCCAGGATCTAGTGGTGTTGTGCAGCTTCTGCATTCGGACATACCGAAATCTTTAAGTAGATCACGTATGAGCTGCTTCTGGGAAATTTGGATACCTTCTCTATTTCTGGCAATTTCCATACCCAAGAATTGACTGATGGGACCCTTGTCTACTGTTTCGAACTGCTGACCGATCCGATGCTTTATTTTTTCAAGTCGATCGAGACATGAACATGCTAGCAATATATCGTCAACATAAATTGCAAAAATGACGATCTCGCCTGGAACCCTTTGAAAATACACACATGCGTCCCCATTGCACTTTACAAAATTAAGTTTCTTAAGTGCAAAGTCAAGCCCCTCGTTCCACTTTCGCCCCGATTGTTTTAGTCCATATAGTGCCTTGTTCAATTTACATACTTTATTTGTATTTACCTTGTCGACAAACGATTCAGATTGCACCATGAATATTTCTTCATCCAGCTTTCCATTTAAGAACGCCGTTGCCACATCCATAGTGTGCACGAACAAATCGTATTCAGCAGCGATGGCCAAAATCAAACGGATTGACGAGTATTGCACAACTGGAGAAAATATTTCTTGGAAGTCAACGCCATATCTTTGACTGCATCCTTTTACTACGAGGCGCGCCTTGTGACGCATAGCAACGCCATCCTTGTCACGCTTGACACTGAACACCCATTTTGATTTTATAGCTCGACAGCCTTTAGGCAAATCAACGAGAGACCACGTCGCACTTTGCATTAAGGACTGGAACTCGGATTGCATGGCAGCTCTCCATTTCTCAGAGTCAGCACTTTGCAATGCCTCTTTCACAGTCAAAGGATTCTCAGATTTCATAAAATTTACCTGTGATTTTGCTGTTTTCCGTGGTCGTAGCTGCATCGACGAAATCGGGGCAAATTCGGCTACTTTTTCGACTATATTTTGAACATCAGTTTCGCTGCTGGATCCGTTGTCGGCATCAGCTTTGCTACCGGCACTGTCGTATTCATCAGACGAAGCGATATTATTTTTGCACACATAATTATCAGTACCACTGAACAAAACATTGCCTGAAGAACCGTCAGTGTCAATTATGCAATCATGTGATTCGTTTTTGACGTTCGATACGTTTGCTGCTGAGTCATCAGCTGTGTTGTCAAAATTGTAACCATCCTCCGGCATGAAATCTGTTACTACGTTTGCATATCGGTCACATTGCAAAAATTTAACATCACACGCAATTACCACTGTTCGCTTCTCCAGATCATACAGCCTGTACGCCTTTGCTTCGCTCGCGTATCCCACCATTAAACATTCTTTTCCTTTAGGGGAAAACTTTGACTTCGCTGCATTTTGTCCAGCACTATTCCTTTTGTGCCAAAAACTTCGAAGTAAGACACAGCTGGTTTGCGGCCATACCAAGCTTCATGCGGTGTAATATTTTGCAATATTTTTGTCGGTGAACGATTTCGCACATAAACAGCTGTATTTATGGCCGCAGCCCACAAAAATTCAGGCAATTTGGAATCCAGAAGCATGCAGCGACTCATCTCCACCAACGTACGGTTGATACGCACAAATTGTAACATTTGCCCTTGAAAGTACGATTTTGTTTTTGCACTCGGGGAAGATTTTGTTGTTGCGACTGATTGCGGGACTTACTTGCAAAAAATGCAACTTCATTAGACTCTGCTCTCTGAAATTCGGAATTTCGTCTTTTTTCTTCCTCCAATAATTTTGTCTTAAGTACAGTTGTGCCTGGCAAACTATCGCGAGATTCGATGGCAATTATAAAATTCTCGTAGCTCTTGGGTAAGCTAGAAAGCATGATTATAGCAAGTAACTCATCTTGCAATTTAATGTCCAGCTCAACAAGTTTTTCGAACAAATCAAAAAATTTGTTTAGATGCTCCGACATTGAATCTTCGTCACCCATTTTTAAATTGACCAACGATTTAAAAATTGTGACCTTACGCGCTGGAGCACTTGGTGCATGTACCGCAGCCAATTGTTCCCACGCTGCTTTTGATGGTGTGGCATTTTTCACATGCAGCAGCTGGCTTGGTCTGATACAAAGAAGCAATGTAGCTAGCGCCTTATTATTTTTTCAAGTTGCACCAGCATCAGCCTCATCTGGCTTAAGGGTTTCTCCAGAAACATAACCCCATAAATCACAGTGCACTAACACAGACTTCACTAGAATTTTCCAGCCGTCATAATTGTTGTCATCGAGTTTTTCAATTTGATATAGTCCGGAGCTCATGCTAATAATTTTTAATCTTTTTTTAATTTAATTACGACCGAGCTAGGTCTGGGCCCATAACCATTGTTGGGGAATAACTCGAAATAAAACAACACGATCAATAATCAGTGTGCTATGCACAGTTTAATGACAAAGACTGAGGAAAAAATAAAAAATGAACAAGAGAAACTGATACAGTTTTGCAAGTGTTGTCAGTACGATATTAAGTAAAAGTTACTATAAAAAGGAATTTTACTTACAACATGTATATTTTTGACAGAAATCCTCTATGTATTTAACGTAGACCCCTGCAGCGAAGGCTTAATTCTATGGTGCTCTAAAGCTTGGGACAAGAATGAAGCGTCGGCCAACGCACCTTCGGAATTCAAAAGATCCACCAGAAAGGTTCCCCTTATTCCACACAGACCAACGTTTAACCATCCATTGACTATACATGACCGTGACACATTTGGCCACTAAAATTGTACTTGACTTGGTTATAAAATAACCATAGGTCATTATCGGTATACATACCGATAATTTAACCCATTTTTTGGCACGCAACTTCGCTCACACGATCAAAGAGGGTAGTCTTTGTTATGAAAACTAGGAAGCGATACCTACATAAAACCTATGGTACTGCTGCTATTTTATAAGGTTATCCGATCATTTGTGGACACAACTCAGACTGTTTAGGTTTCCCCGTAGCCTGTTCTCAAATTCCAAAAGTAACAGTATATTGATCCGCTAGTTGCTTACCTTCCTAACATTTACTGCTTGAAATAACGAGAGTTTTATCTACAATCATTCTCTTAGTAATTTGAGGGAGTTACCAACCCGAGTTCAACTTAAGTTTAACTCTCACCGACCTTCCTGATCTAACCACAGTCAGAGCGAATGAACCCCGAAGGACCTTTCCCACGACAGTCAATACCCGGGCTCAAGGTTCCACCAGACAAGGCTCTTCAACATTCCGTCTACAGACCAAAAGTTCTTAGAACAATTATATTTGACTGTGACACCTTCAGCCACTAGAATTGTTCATGACTAGGTTAAAAATTACCATTGGTTTCCCAGTAATATACCGAGAGAACTACAATCCTACTTACGCAACTTCGTTAGCTTAATAAAGGCTTAATTAAAAGCCTCTTTCGGAAAACTAGGAAGCGTGAGCCGTAGTATACCAATTGGCTTATACTCGGTCGAAGGATTCAATGCTTCTTACATAGAACCCTCATTCTAAAACAAGGTCTGCAGAACAACGATAGATCAGGTCTCCTCATCATTGATGGATGACTGCCCCCGCTCTTCGAGTTATATTGGATTGATCGTCCATCGAAAGCACATTACAGTAACAATTTTATGATAACTTAATACCAAAACAATGCTTTCTCCATGATTTAGCGCCAACAACCAAATATCAAGGAAAACCTTTTTATTTTACGGAAATCAGATGAACATTCAAGAGCCGTGGCTCAAGAATGAACTCATTTTGAAATCAATTCATGGGCCGTGCCCTATAAATTGTCGACCTAATAACCAACCATCACCCTTTGAGACCTGGCTTTTCCCCTAAGCTAAGGCAGATTCCCCTAAGGTCGTCTGGCTTTGTATATTTTTAACAGTACATGTTTTCCATAACAACTGTCAATGTTACCTGGATAGTTCTACCATGCACGTACACCAAAACGTTGTGAGTACGTACACTGCAACTCATAACTATAGCACACTTTAAAATATTATTTTAACTGACCATGGAAATTAATTAAAACTTGAATTGAAATTTCTTTTCACAAAAATTTTTTTTCTTAAATCTGCTTTCCGAAACGAAACGTTAAAAATAGCAAAGTGTTCGCATATTTGCACCTCTTTTTTCGTTTCATAACTATAACAAACATTTGAAAAGGTAACGTCAAAGTGACAACACGTGAACTTATGATAATAATTCTGTGTTTGAAGTTAAAAAACAGACAAGAAAGTAAAACGCCACGAGGTAAGAAGTTATCAGAAGGGAACATTCTTGGATATTATAAAGCATGCCTGAAAATTAGCGATACTTCAAGGAAAATAAACAGAAGTAGGAAAGTTATTTATAATTTCCTCTTAAATCCTCTTAAAAATATCGAAATTAACGGTTTGGAGAGTTCTGTATGATGCACCAAAAATCTGTCGACAAAAAATCAAAACAGCATCTAGATTACTTACGCGTCATAATGTTTCCCAGCTTAATTTCGCTAAGCGAAATATGCAAACAAACTGGTCTCAGGTATTGACAGTACATAAATAATTCTTTGTCATATTTTAAATAATTTTTTTTCAATACGTCATTTCTTCTGATGAGAAAAAATGGAATCTAGATGGCCCTGATGGTCACTGACAATATTAACGTGACTTAAGAAAATAGCCATAATATTTTTATCAGATAAATTTTGGTGGCAGTTTATTGATGGTATGGGGTGCGTTTTCAGCGGATAGTGTGTTGCAGCTGCAGGTTGTTTCATCAAAAAATTAAGAGCACCGATTACACCAAGGTGCTCCAATGTACTCTACTTCCCTTTTTGAGGCAGAATGTTGAAAAAAACTACACATTCCAAGAAGATAATGCTTTTATACACTCCAGCAAAGGAAAAATGCAATGGCTTCAAGCCAATAATATCTCTATTCTGGAATGGCTAGCCTGCTCACCTGATCTTAACCCGATAGAAAATATCTGGGGCATATTAAGAAGAAAAGTTTTTGCAGAATACTGCCAGCACAACTCATTTCCAGAACTAAGAAATGCAATTTTTCATGCTTGGGAAGGTATTGAAAAAAATTTAATGAGAAACCTATTTGATTCCATGGAAACCCGAATATTTAAGTGTATTCAGCATAACGGAGGTGTACACTCGCGCTCAAAAAAAAGTCGATATAATAATTTGATAACTAATATTATTTTTCTTGAATTAAAACACAGTGTGCCAAAACCATAAATGAACAAGCACATCCAAACTTTATAGAAATCCTTAAAGAAGGACATGTTAAGAGTCCATCGCACTAGATTTGATCTCTCAAGGCCATCACAATTTTTTTCAACTTATTTTTAAAGTTGAAGTGTTTGAATTTTGTTGTGTCAACATTAATTGCATTTTTACAGCCATTTGGCCTTTTGTAAATGAAAAATGAAATTTATTTTTTTAAAATAAATTTGACGTAAAATAAGGCTATGTAAAAAGATTTGACGAAATAGGAGCAGTTTGTATGGTAGCAAACATTAATTACATGGAATTCAATTTTTGACAAAAAAAAACACGTTAAAATTGCCACCATTTAGCAAATTTTTAACTGACTTCCATGTTCTTAAATTAAATGGAAAGTCATTTTTACATGCAATTAATTTTTATGAAAACACAAATGGCATTAATGGAATATTATTTAATTAAAATTTATAGAAACACCTTTTTTTAAGTTAAAAAAGGTACAAGAAATTTCTTCGCTACACGCTTCATTTTGTATTCTATCGAATATCTTTTAATACAGCCTTATTTTACGTCAAATTCTATTTAAGAAAAGTGAATTTTATTTTTTATTTGCAAAAAATGCAAATGGCTGTAAAAATGCAATTAATGTTGACACAACAAAATTCGATCACTTCAACTTTAAAAATAAGTTGAACAAAATTTGTGATGACCTTGATAGATCAAATTTAGTGTGATGGACTCTCAACATGTCCTTTTTTAAGAATTTTTATAAAGGTTGGGTGTGCTTGCCTATTTATGGTTTTGACACACTGTTTTATAATTCAAGAAAAATAATTTTAGTTATCAAATTATCAACTCGGCTTTTTTTGAGCGCGATTTTAGCCCATTACATAATTTTTTTTTTAATAAAATTAACCAGAAAAACCTATTTTTGAGAGTGTTTACTTAAGTGTGCTATAGTTATGAAACGAAAAAAGAAATGCAAATATGAAATCACTTTACTCTTTTTAACGGTTCCTTTCAGGCAGCAGGATTTAAGAAAAAAAAATTTTGTGAAAAGAAGTAGAAGAGAGTGAGAAGGTTTTCTATATATGTCGTTTTTTATACAGGGTGTTTCATTTAATTTTTATGAGCAAATGAAATATTGTTAAAAAGTGTGCTATAGTTATGAGATGGAGTGTATAAACTTAAAACTGTCAAATTTTGCAATGGAATAAAAAATATTAGCATTGCCCGTTGACTGGAATACATATATGTAAATGAAACACCTTTCGTTTGTACTTTCTGAATATTTCGGGGAGTTCAGACCTTTGTTGCCTTGAATTTTCATGTTGCAATTGCTAATTCTTTTCTGTTGCCATTTCGAGTTTTAAAAAAAAATGATTTACAATTTTTTGACGTTTCTATTTAAATGAGAGAAATACTAGAGAAACCATTTTTACTCGTATGTATACAATCAGGGAGCATTTTGATCACATACTGCAATGTCCTTCTAGTATAAAAACAATCAGGTGCTATTATCAATATAATTAACATATTTACAAAAAAGAACCGGTAGAGGTAAGGTTAAGGTGGCGGCAGGTCTTTAGACCGGCCCACTTAGACCAAAGTATTGGTAAGAGTAAAGCATAGTACTCTGTTCAGTTTCATGTGAAATTCCACTCAAATCTCTATACAAAAAGTGACAGCTGCGAAACAAGCGTGGAAATTTTCACAACATGTTCGTCAGAGCAGTGCTCTGTTCCGTTGCGTGAAATTATCGCAACTTGTTTCTGAGCAACATTTTTTCTGAGCAAAGTTATTTGGATTAGAAATAAGGAAAGAAATTTTAAAACGTGAGCCGGCCAGGATTCGAACTTGTGACAGTCAAGCGCGCTACCACTGGACTATAGTAAAGCGGCATAAAAATCTGTATGTTAGTATCTAATTAGAAATATATTTTTTTATAAATTTGATTAGAAATAATATCTGATCTTATTAGACTAGAGGAAAACTTCTTTCTGCGTGCAGACACAAATATGATTTCACGATACTCTTATGCATTATTGACATATGTATGTAAATGTGTGGGTCAAAAAATTCGTCATCCTATTGAGCTATGCTTAACTTAAAGTGAAATCACTACAAAGATACTCTACTAATGGTAATAGTGATCACCCGGGCTCGGATTTTGATGACCTAAAAAACTGTATTGGAAAGATACAAAGCTGATATCACTGCTATCCAAGAAATGCGATCGAAGGGACAGGGTTGCATTCGGCATGCACCCTGTGATATCTACTACAGCGGCCATGCGGAGAAGCACGAGTTTGGATGCGGATTTGTAGTTGGCAAGAGACTACGGCCCCACAACCTGCTATTCACACCTGTGAATGAACGGCTTGTCATAATCCGCATCAAGGTTAAATTTTTTAGTATAAGCCTAATATGTGCGCACGATCCGACAAAAGACAAGGACGATGAGACCAAGGAAATTTTCTACGAGCGCCATGAAGATGCGTACGAGCGCTGCCCCCGTCTCGACGTACAAACCGTGCTTGGTGATTTCAACACTAAGGTGGGCAAGAAAAATATATTTAGTCCAACAGTCGGAAAGTTAAGCCTCCACGACAACACCTCCGATGACGGAATGAGGCTGATTGACTTCGCCGCAGCACGAAACATGGTCGTAAGTAGCACTAGAGTCAAGCATCTCAATACTCATAAGGCACCTGGATGTCCCCTGATCAAAAAACCAAGAATCAAATTGATCACGTTTTGATCGACGGAAGGCACTCTTCCAGTGTATTGGATGTACGCACGATCCGTGGTGCAAACATTGACTCGGATCACTATCTTGTTGCAGCCAAGATACGTACACGTCTGTGCGCAGCTAAAAATTCACGCAACCCTACACAGAGAAAGCTAGACGTCGACAAGCTGCAATCGAAACAAACAGCCGATGCTTTCGCCACTCGACTCTCACTCCTGCTTCAAAGAACTCTTCCAATCGATGATATATGCGCGCAGTGGACACACATTTCCAACTCCATGCGTGCGGCTGCTGAAGAGGTGATTGGCTACCAACGCCCTCGCCGAAACCAGTGGTACGACCAGGAGTGTCGCGACGCCACTGCAAAGAAAGACGCCGCCTACAAAGCCACCCTGCAGTCGGTTGTAACGCGCGCTGCTAAGGAGCTATACAAAGAAAAGAGGAGGGAAGAGAGACATATTTTCAGGCGGAAAAAAAGAGAGGCAGAAAAGCGCGAGCAAGAGAAGATTGAGATGTTTGGTGACAGGAATGAGGCCCGAAAATTTTTTGAAAAAATAAGACGCCTTGCCGATGGTTTTAAAACCGGGGCCTCTTCCTGCAAGGATGAAAACGGGAATCTAGTGACAGATGCCCAGAGTACACTGACGTTATGGAGGGAACACTTCTCTAAGCTTCTTAATGGCGACGCTGACAACAATCCCGCCAATAGAGATGATATTCCGGAAACCCCAATTTTGGATGACAGCGTTGAGGTTCCGCTGCCCGACTATGATGAAGTTTTGACAGCTTTAGCTCGGCTTAAAAATAACAAAGCTGCGGGAGCTGATGGCTTACCTGCTGAGCTGTTTAAGAACGGAGGCGAAGCTCTACTTAAATGCATTCACGAGCTTCTATGCAGAATATGGTCGGAAGAATGCATTCCGAACGATTGGAATTTCAGTGTGCTCTGCCCAATCCACAAGAAAGGCGATCCCACTATCTGTGCCAATTACCGTGGGATAAGGCTTCTTAATATCGCATATAAGGTCCTGTCGAGCGTTTTATGTGAAAGATTGAAGCCCATTGTAAACGAACTGATCGGACCTTATCAGTGTGGCTTCAGACCTGGAAAGTCCACCATCGACCAGATTTTCACGCTACGACAAATCTTGGAGAAGACTCAAGAAAAACAAGTCGACACCCACCATCTTTTTGTCGACTACAAACCCGCCTTCGACAGCCCAATAAGGAAGCACCTGTAGTCCACCATGTCTGAATTTGGTATTCCTGCAAAACTAATACGACTTTGCAGGATGACACTGAGCAACACCAGCAGCGCAGTTAAAATCGGGAAGGACCTCTCCCCACCATTTATTACCAAACGAGGTTTCAGACAAGGTGATTCCTCATCGTGCGACTTTTTCAACCTTATGATGGAAAAGATCATCCGAGGTGCTGATCTGAGACATAGTGGCACAATATTCTACAAGAGTGTTATGCTGCTTGCGTATGCTGATGACATCGATATCATTGGCCATAATACGCGCGAAGTCAGTGCAGCATTTTCCAGATTAGAAAGAGAGTCAAGTCGAATGAGTCTGGCAGTGAATGCAGATAAGACGAAATACTTGGTGTCAACAAACAAACAGTCCCAGCGTCTTGGAACCCACGTTACAGTTGACAATACCTTCTTCGAGATTATGAAGGATTTCGTTTATCTGGGATCCAGCATAACTCAACCAACGACATCAGCATTGAGATCAAACGAACAATAACTCTTGCGAACAGATGTTACTTTGGGCTCAGTAGGCAATTAAAAAGCAGAGCCCTCTCTCGACGAATGAAAATCACGCTCTATAAATCGCTCATCATGCCCGTCCTACTTTACGCATCACAAACCTGGACGCTGAGCAGTTTAGATGAAAAGACTTTAGGAGCATTCGAGAGAAAGATTCTTCGTAAGATCTACGGACCAATCTGCGTCAATGGCGAGTACCGAATACGGTGGAATGATGAACTGTATGAGCTGTACGCTGACATCGACATAGTCAAGCGCATTAAAATCGAGCGGCTTCGCTGGCTTGGTCATGTTCAGCGCATGAAAGACGATGCTCCAGTGAAGAAAACATTCGATTCGGTACCCAGCTGCGGTCAACGCAGAAGAGGACGACCGCATCTTCGTTGGAAAGACCAAGTAGAGGACAACCTGACGAAGCTTGGAATTTCCAACTGGCGCCAGCAAGCGAAAGACAGAAATGGCTGGCGCAAATTCTTAGATGAGGCCAAGACCGACATACGGTTGTAGCGCCAACTAAGTGAAGTGAAGTGAGTGAAAAAACTGCAGAAAATTACCTTAAAAAAATGACAAAAATTATCTAAAAACTGCAGAAAATTACCTTAAAACTGACAAAAACAACCTAAAAAAGGCAAACAATTACATAAAAAAATAAACAATAAATCTTCAAAAATAAAACGTTGCTAAATCTTAAATTTATTGTATAAAATTTTTATACATAGCGTTACAGTATATTACAAAGTACAGTTTTAAGTTAATAAAATTGAAGGAACGTCGATTTTCTGGCAAAAAGTTTTTGTAAACAGAAAAACTTCATTCTACTTCTACACTGACGATAGGAAAATATTTAAAAGACGGTATGTAATCGGATGTAAGTTCCTCTTTTAATTTAATATTATTAAAAATTTCACCCACTAATATTTCAGCAATAGAGCATAAAAATAGAATTTACTAAAACTAGCTTTTATCTAAAGTCCCATTTCTAATAAAGCGTGAGATGCGTTTTGTTTTACGCTGCGGAAGCTGCGGAAAAAAATCAATTTCCAATAGAACGTGTGCGTGAACATATGATATGCCGTACTAATTTAGCCAATTAGCCAAGCATAATTTTGAATAGTACCCGGCTCAGTACATTTTGTAAGTACAGTCCGTACCAAAAAATAGCATAACATAAAAAGATTTTTAGAAGTGGTTAAAAATTTGCTCCAGTTGTCTTTTGTACTAAAAATTTTTATAAGGATGTGTTTCTTGACATCTTCTTTCCAATCGTGCTAAAATGTTCATTTAAGGAAAATGGTGCTCAGTACGTTCTTACATGTAAAAAAAATATATACTATTATTTTTAACAAGGTTTTTTTAGTTAATAAATGTCAAGAAAGTTGTCTAAACAAAAAAATTCGTATATTTTTTAATGCATAATTTTCTTACCCTCAAGCAATTCTAAAGTATAGTCTTTAATAAAAAATGACGTCCTATTTTGGATATAATCGCAGTTTTAAGTTATCGAAATATAAACAAAATTTTTCACTAAGTCGCGAACCTTTTTTAACTTTTTGAATGTTACCCAATATTTCTTGATGGGAACTTTAAGATATACTAAAAAGTTAGTCATTTAAACCGGAATTTGAGCCCAAATTAAACAAAAAAGTTTAAAAGCTATGTGAGTAAAACCAATTTCTTGGTGAATATAGAGCAATTCCATATGAAAGCGATCACCTTTTGGACGACCCCTCTCCGATTTTAAAATAAATAGTCTCAATCGATTGCCCAGCAAAAAATAATGTACCTACATATTTTTTTTTTTTTAATAGTGACTGGTTTAGTGGTGTACACCACTGTCATGTGACAAAATTGAAGAATTCTTCATAAGGGACCTCATTGAAAGTTGTTTAAAAAAAAAATACTAAAGCGATCGCAACGAGTGATAGCTCGTTGGAAAGGTATTGAATCAGGCTTTAATTGAAAAATAAAATTTTCCTAATTTTTCTCAGAAATTTACCTTTTTTCCCATGAAAATTAAATTTTCCCATGAAAATTAAATTTTCCGATTTTCCACAGAAGCTCCTAAATTTTCCGGCTAATTTTATTTTTTTTTGATTCCTCATAATTTTTGCTTTAAGAATCAGCAATAAAAAAATGGGCCCCGACTCCTTGTTTGGACAGGAGAAGAGCATTTAAGAGACCACCTTGTTCTCATTGTTTTTATATTTTTTATAATTGAATTATTTTTAATTATTTAACATTATTTTATTTTATTATTAAAAATACATTTTAAAAATTATTTTACAGTTAAAAATACATTTATGAAGAAGAAATCTTTCTTATTTTGCTGCTTATACTTAATTACAATATTTATTAAAAATTTCAATTGTCTTGGCATCATTATAAAATTAAAGTAACTTTAAATTTAGCTCGTCGGCAGACGAAGAGTACCGCTTTACATTAATTGACATATCAGAAATATTTGGTACGAAGCAATGAAACTTTTGCGTTCCAGTTATAGTTTTGACATTATTATATCTGTTTTGAATTCGTCGCTCCATGGCATCGTGTTCTTTTTGAGTGCATAAAACTGTGTTAATGGCAATTTCCTTGCTTTGAATCCACGAAAACAAATGTTGTACATTTAAGATCTGGTCAGTGTATGGCCTTTGCAAACTTGCCTTAGTCGCCATGCGTTTTAGGGTTCCCCCTAACGCATCGTTTGGGCCCTTACCGTGGGACGTCGCAAAAAAGTGCCACTCGACCTTGCAGTTTTGTTCTTCTTCAATTATGCAAAGATTGTAAAAATTTTTTATTCTTGTACTGAGAAAAACGTTACTTTGTCGATTGCATCGAATTTTGATCTTAAGAATTCAAACAGTTTCATTTGAAATAAATAAACGGACACATAATTATGAGCTAAACTCTCCGCGACAACAACAAGGCTTACGGTCTGTAGTTCGTTATCTTCGTTTTTGAAATAAATGCAAAAAGGATGCACCGTGCACTGGTCGTTTGCCCAGTGATAAGCCTGAATTTCATCCTGAATGAGAAAAGTGTAATTCTCGGCAAAGTCGCTTATCACAATGAATTCATTTTGGGCTAATTTCTCCTTACTTTCCTTTAGAAATTTCGATTGCATCTCGGATATGAAATGGTGCGCCTTCAGTTCATTTAACTTGAATCCGAATTCCTCGATGAATTCCGGAATCTGCTTTACCACGGTCTCAAGGGAACATCTGCCGCTGCTAATTATCCACTGTTTGAAATGCACCTCCTGAATTAACAGCTGTTCAAACTTTTCCGCCAAATATTGCTCTAGCTCGTCAATCTTCGGACAATTGTCGCATTTGGACAGATGACAATTTTCCGTGGGGTATGCGCACAACGACTTCGACAGGAGGTCCCTATATGTTTCAATTTCACCGTGAAATACTTTCAATTTCTTGCATGGAAAGAACATTAGTTTGATGTTTTGATGAAACATGCAAACGCAGACTGAATGCGTTCCGTGCCTGTCTAATGCCAGCACGCATTCTTTTGGTCGTAGGATGGCAAACTTAGAAAATCCCACTTTTTCTGCTGGGTATTTCTCTTTGAACTGATGGTATGCTTCGGATAGATTACATAATAATAATCTGCGCTGCTTGTGTATTTTTTCTCCATCATCACGTGTGATAACATAGTCACGTGTACCTGGGCAGGCGCGGCTGTTGTCATCATTGCAGTAAAAATCTTGAATCAATTTCACCGTTGCTTCGCTCAGGGTCCTTGAGCCAAATTTCTTGGTGGGAGTCGCCAATATGCCCTTCTGTCGAACTAATTCTTTGCTTCTTTTCGCGATGTAAAAAGATGTTTGAAACTGTTCAGAAATCTTGCGTATAGACCATGATTGAGGCAGCACAGATAAAACATTTTATTTATTTATTCATTTATCAGATGAAACATTTTGTTCAATTGTCATTTCACTCTCGGATTGTGGTTGCATTTGTTTCAATGCATTTGCTTGTTGAGACAAATCGATTTTACACTTGGGGCAAATGAATTCTGCTTCTTCACCGTATTGTATATTTAATTCATTCATGTATCGCTTCGAAACACCAGTTAATTTTAATACTTTTATCTTTTTCGAACGATGTCCACTCTTGTTAAACGGATTGCAGCAAAATTTATTCATTTTACTTTAAATTGTCTTTACAGCTTCACTCTTTACTTTAAAAAAAAAACACTTTAACGTTTAGTATTCAACTGAAATTTGACTCAGTGTGTGTGAAGTATTTATATTTATTTTTTGGTACTCTTTACTTTACTCTCTTACTTTGGTCTCTTAAATGCTCTTCTCCTGTCCAAACAAGGAGTCGGGGCCCATTTTTTTTATTGCTGATTCTTAAAGCAAAAATTATGAGGAATCCAAAAAAAATAAAATTAGCCGGAAAATTTAGGAGCTTCTGTGGAAAATCGGAAAATTTAATTTTCATGGGAAAATTTAATTTTCATGGGAAAAAAGGTAAATTTCTGAGAAAAGTTAGGAAAATTTTATTTTTCAATTAAAGCCTGATTCAATACCTTTCCAAAGAGCTATCAGTCGTTGCGATCGCTTTAGTATTTTTTTTTTAAAACAACTTTCAATGAGGTCCCTTATGAAGAATTCTTCAATTTTGTCTCATGACAGTGGTGTACACCACCACTAAACCAGTCACTATTAAAAAAAAAAAAAAATATGTAGGTACATTATTTTTTGCTGGGCAATCGATTGAGACTATTTATTTTAAAATCGGAGAGGGGTCGTCCAAAAATTTGCCAATTTTGATCGTTTTCATATGGAATTGCTCTATAAGGATAATATGGAGGTTTTTTCTTTGTATTAATCACCAATAAAATGTATAATAATTTTGTGGTTGGAGTTCCGTTTAATACTTTAAAAAAAAATGCATTTTGTAGCAGAGGAATCTTAAAACTAAGAAGTTAAATGGTTTAAAAATAAAAACTATGTACCTAGAAATCAGATTCATATTAAGGCAACTCTTTCGAATTTTACCTTCTTTTTTTCTCTTGCCATCACGGAATCATACAGATGCTGAAATAGTACAAAACTTTCATTCTTGATCTTGATTAATTTTGGATATGAATTATTTACAGTCTTTATTTTAGTTTATTTTTATGTCCCTCAATTAGTGACTCCTTTTAATTAGTCTTGAGCCCAAAACGCGAAATTTCTTACACAACAATGAAAATCTTTCGTTGTTTTTTTATAATTTTTTCTGATTTAAGCATAGTACTCTGTTCAGTTTCATGTGAAATTCCACTCAAATCTCTATACAAAATATGACAGCTGCGAAACAAGCTTGGAAATTTTCACAACATGTTCGTCAGAGCAGTATTCTGTTCCGCAGCGTGAAATTATTGCAACATGTTTCTGAGCAACATTTTTTCACGACAATTTAATTGTACTGCCTATTTATTTTGAAGTGAAAAGAGAGAGATCATATGAAATCTCCCAACATATTCTCTGAATCTCTATGAGAAACGATGCCATAGGAATTCCTCGCAACAAACTTTAGTCAGAAATTTCACGCAACAAATAAATTGATGTTGCCAGCGAAATTTCACGCAAACGAACAGAGTACTAGGCTTTATGACCAAAAATAAAAGTAATCCTCCAAATTTTGTGGTTACACTTTGTCTTCCCATCATCGGTGATTGGTAAAAACGGATGACAAAATTATAAAAACGGATAACAATGTTTGCCAATTTTTGCAAAATAGTATAAAAAATTAAATTTCAGAAAGAAGTGATGCTATTTTTAAACGGACCGCCATTATTTTTTAAAACCAAACTTTCGGTAGATTTTGTTAAATTAAAAAAATATTCTGCATTTAAAAATATTCGGAAATGTTGTTTTTATAATTCTTTTCACATTGGTTGATATTTTTGGTGAACATGCTAATTTTGGGTGATTTTTGGGTGAGGAATGTGAGTTTTTTGTTTGTGGTGATTTGATTGAATTCTTGCAATCAGGACAAATTACTCAACACTCATAATTGAAAAAAAAACAATTTGAGGATATTTTGTCAATTTTGAGTGAAAAGAATTCGCACCAGTACCAAATACCTTGTAGTATGGTACCTATAGTTCATACAGTACTATTTGGAGTTGCTGTTTCGATGTCAATAGCTGTCAAATCTTCAAGCACGTGAATAATTAAATTTTTCGAATATTTTACGCTGCGTGCACGTTGTTTATTGGAACCAATTAGGTATGTTTTCGTGCATTGATTTACGAAACACATCTCACGCGTTATTGGAAATGGGCCTTAACACTTGTTTCATCTTTCTATATACCATTTCGTCATTTTCGCCACGCGCAGAGTTTTTTTTCATTGAGGTCTATAAATAAAGCTACCCTTTTTTTGAAAAGTAATGTTTTTGATTGAAAGGATTCTATTGTTAAAGGAATATGTTTTACAATTTTGCATTTTGCATTTTTGAATACGAAAAAAACGGAAAAAATAATTCTATTAAAATTTCGCAAAAATTACCTAAACACCCAAAAATTGCTCTAAAAATTAAAAATGTCAAAAAATGTGAATATAATAACTCAAAAATCGCTAAAAATTACCAAAAAATGCCCTAAATCTAGTGCAAATGACCTAAAAACTAAAACCGATAAAAAATGACGATAAAATGACCTCAAAACTTTTCATATTTGGAATTTAGGAAAGATAAATGGACGTTCTACATAACCAGGAAATGTCTTAGAAGCAGCAAAAAAAAAGATGACATGTCATAGAAATCCTAGCCCTGGTAATCACTAATAGTAGTTTACACATTAATTAGAGATGCGCGTAAAAGTTTCCAAGTTTATCCCAACTAAGTTTGTGTACCTTACACAAGCCATTTACGCAGCATTTAAACTAATCTGTCAAGCAATTGTTAAGCTTTTAATGTGATTCGTAAAAGTTTCATTTCGTTATTCGACTGTATGAACGTGACGCAAGAAGACACTGAATGCAGAATCAAAGCCCACACATAACGACAATGTAATACCGACAATGAGTTGTCATAAAAAAAAAAATTAAGAATGTATTAAATTCTGCACACGGCAAGTCATGACAACACAGTGCAGCAAGTTCGAGCTCCAGTGGAGCAGACATTTAGCACTAGGGACATGATTTGTGTTAAGATTATTTTACTCATCCTGTTTTAGCAGGTTTTTTTAGTTTTTTTTTAAGGCAATTTATAGTAAATTTATTCTAAATGTGAAATATGACATTTGGAAGTTAAAATTTTATTAAATTGCTTATTAACAATTTATTATTTTTCTTTTAGTTTGCTTATTCATTTATAGTTTAATTTAAATATTTGTTTTATTTTTCAAAATAAATACTGTGGATTAATTAAATAAAAAGACCTTTCTGACACCTTTCATTGAAAGAAAAAGAACGCCTTATGTTTACAATGTACATATATAAAATATTTCCATCTGGCAATTACAAATGCTTTCCATAGGAGCAGGAGTCAAAGTAAAATTTAGTTTCAAAACTTTTTTTGAGTTCTTTGCAAACAAAAAAATTCAATTTTTTTTCAACAAAATCTAATTAAGGAAACCCTTATTAGTCTAAAAATAGACATTTTGTCCTATTAAAAAAAACCCTTGTGAAAAGATATTGCGAACTGAGAACCAGAGGGGTTCGTTCATCTGGAATTTTTTACAAAATGCGTTTTTTTATTGATATTTATTCTTTGCGATGGTTTCCATCCTTTGCTTTCACCCATTTTATAAAAATCAAAAAACATTCTGAGATAATCACAGCATGAGAAGGTTCTATCTAGGAAAAAATAATGTGCTTAGATCCCGAAGAGTTTATCTGGAGTCAGTTTTAAGGCGAATGCAAAAATAGTTGAAATTCGTGAAAAAGATTTATTTTCAAAGCTTTAAAATGTTAAATAATAACTGATGTTTATCTGTAGGTTCCTAAACTAAATTTTTTTTTTTTGTTCATCGACACGCCCACTGCCATACAAACTATCCACAATGGACCAATTCGAACAAATAAAAGCTGCAAAATTATTTTCGTAGCTTAATGGTCCGTATTTGGTATTTGAGGCATATGAAAAAACAGCAGAATCGTTTTCAAAAACTAGAATATGTGGGCGTTGCACCTCCCATACAACTGAACACATTTTTTGCAATATCTAAAAAACCAGTAAAACTTTGGAAAAAATATAAGATAAAAGTTTTTTCCTAAATGACCTCTATATTTATTATGTTGACTTTATATGATTTAACTACAAATTCTAAATGATTGATAGTTTAAAATCGTTTATTGAGCTTAAGGTCAAAGTTAGAACAAAGTTTTTTCAATATGAAAAGGAAAAATCACTAGCTGATCTGATTGCAATTTCTGCCTGGCTAAGGACAATCATATGGGGGTTGGAATTAGTTTTAAAGATTTTCTAAGAGATGGCGTAACTATCAATAGATCGCATCGGGCACACCTGTGACTATATTCATTTCAAAGCACATTGTCTAAGCTTCATTTTTCAGTATGTGTCATTCCACTGAAGTGTAAACAACATATATTTTTTTCTCTGTGAACATGTCGACTTTCGTTCCAACAAAACGCAATTTGCGGGAAGGTTTACTTTTGTGCTTCCATTTGAAGAAAAAAGCGGTTGAAGTACAACGCACGCTTACTGAGGCTTACGGGGACTATGCTCCATCGATTTCTACTTGTGAGTACTGGTTCCGTCGGTTTAAAAGTGGTGATTTTGATACGGAAGACAAAGAGCATCCGGGCCAGCCGAAAAAGTTTGAAGATGAGGAATTGGAGGCTTTGCTCGATGAAGACCCGTGTCAAACCCTTCAAGAATTGTCAGAATCATTGGGAGTCGACTTATCAACGGTCGGCAAACGCTTGAAGGCCATGGGAATGATTCAAAAGCAAGGAAATTGGGTGCCGTACCAGTTGAAGCCGAGAGACGTTGAACGGCGATTTTGCATGTGCGAACAACTGCTTCAACGGCATAAAACGAAGAGTTTTTTGCATCGTATTGTCACTGGCGATGAAAAGACTCAGGTTTTCCAAATCAGATCAAAATCTCGAGATATACAGATTTTTATTATTTGACCATCATTTGATCTTCATTTAAAAAAATTGTTATAGTTTCTTTACAATAACCTTTTATTGTCTTTTTAAAAATACCTCCAAATCGAGTTAGCCTTGTTAAATCTATGATTTTTCAAAAGCCAAGCAACTTCGCTCTTTCTTCAATTTTGACAAAATTTGAATGTTGAATGTAAAAGCTTTAGAAAAAATCTTTAACTTTTCTTACTCAAATGAGTTTTTTATTTCATAAGTAGATTAAATTCTGAAAGTTTAAACAAAATCGGACTTGATCAAAATTATAAGGAAACTATAGCTAAAAATGGATCGGTAAAATTCAATCGCAAATATCTCTAGATTTTGATCTGATTGGGAAAAACAGTGAAGCCACTAATTCTAGAACCAAAAAATAAGTTTATGTGTCTCAGCATTTTTGTGTGTCTTTTTGTCGTCCCAACAATGTTATCAATTACACTGAACAACAAAATCATTTTGTTCCAAAATAACAAAGTTCCAACAACGGATTCTGAAAGAGGGGACCAAAAAAACAATATTAGTGTATCGGCGTTTTGAAAGTTTACGTCTGAGTTTTATTTTAGAGGAGGTTTAATTTATCCCCCTTTTGAACATTCTCATAGTGAATCGGCAAACGAAACCATGTGACCCTTACTTTTTTGGTATAGAATGTGTTCAGCACATTTATGTAAAATATTACGAGGAACATTTTCATGGAACATTTTAACCCTCTAACTCTTCAATATATGGGTCTTTTTCACATGTTTTTGATAAAGGGCAAATAAGACCCATAAAACAGGGATATAACGGGTTCCACATAATAAATGTTCCACAAAAATATTTGCCATAAAGTTCTACTACGGGTCCGCCAAATAACTTTTTTTTTTAATTCTATAAAAAAAACTACTGGATATTTTCTCAAATTTCTTTTTTTGTTTGAAAGTACAATTCTTCCGGTTAATAATGGAAAATAATTTCATTCAAATGGCTGCCTCGGCTGGTTTAGAATGAAAGTTTACGTAAAACATTTTTGTTATAGGAACTAACACATTAACACTGAATTTTGTGGTACATTTTAAAATCAATTCTAAATAAGTGAGAAACTAACCCTTAAACACAACTTAAGTTTTCACTTATTTTTGGCATTCAAGTTGGTTTTTGAGCGTATTTTTGGTGTATTCAGAGACTTATAGTAGAATTATATGGCAAATATTTTTGTGGAATATTTTAACCCGTTATATCCCTGTTTTATGTGTCTTATTTGCCCTTTATCAAAAACAGGTTAAAAAAGACCCATACATTGAAGAGTAAGAGGGTTCAAATGTTCCACGAAAATGTTTCTCGCAATATTTTACATATATATGCTGAACACATCCTATAAAAAAAACGTAAGGTTCACATGGTTTCGTTTGCCGATTTACTAAGAGAATGTTCAAAAGGGGGATAAATTAAACCCCCTCTTAAATAAAACTCAGACTTAAACTTTCAAAACGCCGATACACGTATATATATATATATTTTTTTTTGTCCACTCCATCAGAATCCGTTGGCAGAACCTTGTTATTGTTCTTTGTGTTGAACAGTGTTATCGGCAAAATATTTCAATTATCAGATTATTCCATTTTCTAAAGTTTGTCAGCTTAAAACTTGAAAAAACTGGCATTTTTATGCATATTTCAAGCTAAGTTACGGCTAACGGATTGGCAGAAAGCCTCAATAATAAAAATAGAACTACTCGCCATACCTCAGAAAAAATGTTCCCGGTTGTTAATAAATAAAGACCTATGACTACTTGAAATAAATATAAGCAAAACTGTCCCAAAAGAATGTTGAAGTAGTTGCCTTCCTTAGATGTTGACTTTTACAAAAATTAGTTTGACTAAATTCAGGGCCGGATTAACTATGTCGGGCCGCTAGGCAATGTAATTTTCGGGGCCCTTTTTCAATTCTTGACTAGCATCACGTCCTAAGTCAATTTTGCCATGTGCGTCTCTCTGTCGACAAGGTATATCTGCAAGGTATATATGGTATATCTGCTTATATTCAAATAACGAAGATCAAGTTCGAGAATGAGCAAAAATACAAAGTTACTTTATTAAAAAAATAAAATCTCTATTAATGCCACCAAAAATTATGTTGTGACCTGTAATTTCGTAAATTAGCTTTTTAACTTACACAATATATTTGAAATTTGTTAAAATCGGTTGAAAACTACTTCCCATACAAAGTGGCTTTGTCAAAATGGTAAATCTTTTTAAATGCCACAAAACTAATGCAATGACTTCAAATTTTGCACCTAAGCTTTGGTTGCAAAAGTTTACCATATTTTTATATTAAGGTTTTATTTTTTACCTTATATAAGGTATATAAGGTTTATATTAAGGTTTTCAGCAAAGCTTTTGAAGTTGTAAATCACAAACTATTGATCTTAAAATTACATTTTGTTGGATTTCCTATACCATTGGTAAAGCGGATTGAATCTTACTTAAGGAGTCGTCCATAAACTACGTTACCAATTTAGGGTGGGGAGGGGTTTTGAAATGCACTACGATAAGTAACGGTAGGGGGTGGAGGTGTTTAGATATTGTAGCGTTACCAAAAATTAAAAAAATCGACGAAAAACCTCTAATTAATAACACAATCATTTCAAAAATTTTTAACCTTACATGTTTATGTTTGATCGTCTAAATTGATGGTTAACTTTTGTTTCAACGATTTCTTCCACCACCTTTTCCCTCGACTCAGGAACCTTTTGGTATTCCTTCACCATCTCAGCACACGTCTGAAAAATTTGGGTCTTTGCTTTTGCGACAGGCTTTGACGTTAAGGCCTGAATGTTCTTGATCAAAAGAGATACCGTATGACATGTACTGTCCTTCTCAGATAGAAGAAATCGGTTCAAGGTCGTGTCCTACCTGTGGCTTGTATTTCGTTTTTAAAACTTCTATGAATTGCCATAAATTTGTATTATATCGTTTACAATAAATCGGAATAAAAAATACTATTTAAATAAATCAATTTTCAGAAAGCATTTACATAAAAACACAGAACTTGGTGCAGCTCGGGTGCAGCCTTTAAGGGTACTCTGTCAAAGACCAGGTGAATTTCTTTGCGTTAGAAATGAGGATTCATCTGAATGGGTCGACATAGAACCCGATGAAAAATTCTATTTTGAAGAATCCTCAACAAAGCTACCAGCTTCTTCTATCCCAGTGATTGAGAGCATCGAATCTTGGATCGCAGATGGAATAGCTTTTACAGATGATATTAATTATTGATTTTTTCCAATTGTTCCTTTAATGTATCAAGTCATACTAGTCACTAATACTAGTGAAAATTGTCGGAGCTAGTCAAAATATATAATCATTCGAATGAATTAATTTCATATGTCACGTTACTTTAATTGGGGGTGGGGTTTTGAAAAGCACTACGAAAAGTAACGCAGGAGGAGGGGGGGTAAAAAAACCGGAAAATCAGTAACGTAGTTTATGGACGACCCCTAAGCAATAGAGCACAATCTGTTCTTTTTAAGCTCAAGAAATCACACGAGTTTCCTGTTACTTCAGGAGTACCTCAAGGAAGTCATCTTGGGCCCCTTCTGTTTCTACTTTTTATAAACGATTTGCCATCTGTCATAATGCATTCTATTGGGGGTTGGAATTAGTTTTAAAGGTTTTCTAAGAGATGGCGTAACTATCAATAGATCGCATCGGGCACACCTGTGACTATATTCATTTCAAAGCACATTGTCTAAGCTTCATTTTTCAGTATGTGTCATTCCACTGAAGTGTAAACAACATATATTTTTTTCTCTGTGAACATGTCGACTTTCGTTCCAACAAAACGCAATTTGCGGGAAGGTTTACTTTTGTGCTTCCATTTGAAGAAAAAAGCGGTTGAAGCACAACACACGCTTACTGAGGCTTACGGGGACTATGCTCCATCGATTTCTACTTGTGAGTACTGGTTCCGTCGGTTTAAAAGTGGTGATTTTTATACGGAAGACAAAGAGCTTCCGGGCCAGCCGAAAAAGTTTGAAGATGAGGAATTGGAGGCTTTGCTCGATGAAGACCCGTGTCAAACCCTTCAAGAATTGTCCGAATCATTGGGAGTCGACTTATCAACGGTCGGCAAACGCTTGAAGGCCATGGGAATGATTCAAAAGCAAGGAAATTGGGTGCCGTACCAGTTGAAGCCGAGAGACGTTGAACGGCGATTTTGCATGTGCGAACAACTGCTTCAACGGCATAAAAGGAAGAGTTTTTTGCATCGTATTGTCACTGGCGATGAAAAGTGGATCCATTACGATAATCCTAAGCGAAAAAAATCGTGGGGACCACCCGGCCATGCATCAACATCGAGGGCCAAGCCGAATATTCATGGCGCCAAGCTTATGCTGTGTATTTGGTGGGATCAGAAGGGTGTCGTGTACTATGAGCTGCTAAAACCTAACGAAACCATCACTGGGGAACGCTACCAACAACAATTGATGCAATTGAGCCGAGCATTACAATACTTGGACAATACTTTGAATAATATACATTGTACCGTTGTTTCTAAACAAATGCTCAAAAACCGAAAAAAACCTTTAAAATTAATTCCAACCACCAATAGCATCTTAATGTTTGCTGACGACGTCAAAATCTTCCTTTCTTTTAAAAATGATAATGACGTTGTATTTTTGCAAGCCGACATTGAACATCTTCATACCTGGTGCAAAACAAACCGTATGAACCTCAACATGAAGAAATGCAAGCATGTCTTTCTCGCGCAATAGTACAAATAGAGCAAATAGTACTTTAGGTTTTATTAAACGTTGGGCAAAAGAGTTTAATGATCCATTCATTACGAAAACCTTATTCACTTCCGTAGTGCGGCCTATCTTAGAATAAATCTTCCTTCTTTAAAAAATCGGAGAATTATGATAAATGCTTGTTGGATTATAAAACTTTTACATGGATATGTCAACAGTCCATATTTATAGAATAAAATATATTTTAATATTCCTCTTCGTCCTAGAAGATCTTTTGAGTTACTCCACATGAACTTTTGTAGAACAAATTATTTGCAAAAAGATATCTGATGTTATATCTTTTAGTGAATCCATGGACTCAATCAAACATAAAATTATAGATTACCTGCAGTACCGTTGTTGATTATGGTTAAGTTTTCACAAACATATATCTGATGCATCTGGTGATATTTGTAGAAACGAGACGAAAACTATTCTTGCAGCTGCTGATGCCACTCGGAAGTCGTTTATACCAATCTTGATTCACGGTCATCTCACAAGCTCCTAGTTGCTCTGAATAATGCTACCCGTTATGTTTATGGATTGAAGAAGTTTGGCCATGTGTCACTTTTCCGCACAAAATTACTTGGTTGCTACTTTTTTCGTTATCTTGAAGCGAAAAATTGCTTATTACTGCATAAGATTATTTACTCTCGCTGCCCACATTACCGTTTTGAAAAACTTCAGTTCTGTAGGTCAGTTCGAAGAATGAACCTCTTGATACCAAGTCATCATTATAAAAACTATAGCATGCTTTTTTTCGTCAGTGCAATTAGACTGTGGAATTCTTTGCCGAATAACATTATAGTAGTTTCCAACCACAGAGCCTTCAAGCGTTTAATTTTTGAATACTTCTCATAACTCTTATATATCTTCTTGCTTTCTATCCTCTCCTATCTCTCTTCTTAACTTCTTCATTTTGAATTGTTAAATATATAATCTTATCATATCTTTTATATCAATAGCCATTCTCACATTATGTAATTATTTTGTTTGCATTTTTAATATTGCTTAAACTTGTTGCATATTATATTTCTCATTCGTAATTAATTTAATTTCTAGTTCTTAATCAAGTTTAACATAAGTAAAACCAATTGTAATTTAACTTTTTTTGCGGCACTCAAAAGACTTGTTCTTATATGCCAACATATTTGCTCAATAAGTCTAAATCTAAACATTAATATAACAATCTAAATGGTTAAATGGACCTAAGCCTAAAATGGATAATTTTGGCGCATGAACATCTAAATAATCTGAATGGACCTAAACCTGGGATTTTTTTTGCCTTATATCTGCATGATGAATGTGACTACATTTGTCGACGGTACCGTGGTGTCTTGGTTTTTACCTCTTGAAACACTACGTTAGATCGATTTGCAATATATTAATATGAGTGGCCAATAAGACCTAGTTTGTCTTGATGCCTGCGTTCGCAACTGGTTTTCCTTGTTTTATGAAAATTGGTTTGGTGAAGTTGACCTAGTTTGTCGAGTAACCACCCTGTCAAGCCAGGATCCCACCGGCTTCAGGAAGACAGAACGATATATATTATATACATACTTATTTAAGTGGTGTTTGATTGGGTATGATACCTTGTTTGTCACATGACTCCGCCGATGTCCTGATAAAAAAATTGTTGCTAACTTGACCTTGTTTGTCTTGAAAACGCAACCCTGCTATGCTGTCTGATATTATCGATTTGACTTAACTTTTTTTTTTATTTTTGTACTTTAATAAAATTATATACTTTAAGCAATTTATTAAAACTTTTTAGTTTGTTAATAATACATGATTGTAATCAAAATCATACTATATATTTTGAATTGTATTAAATATCTTATTTTATAATTTTAAATTTGCTACAAAACCTGTTAAGGTTTAGCAATCGAATAAATAATCAATACTTGAACTTTGTTAAAATGGGGTGAAAACCAGTCCTACCTCCCATGCAAAGTAAATTAAACAAAATGGTAAAATCTCTTTAAATGCCACAAAAACTAATGTAATGACTTGAAATTTTGCACATAAGCTTTAGTGGCAATGGAAAATTTTAATGGTAAGAAAAACAATTTGCATTATCACTAAAATTTTAATGGTATTGGAAGAAATTTACATCACCATTAAAATTTTGGTTCTCTTGCATTTCAGTACTCTTGAATTTCAGTACCCTAATGTCAATATTAACTTAGATACAGTGTTTTTCTAATAGCGACACGCCCTTTTCTGAATTCCGCCTACTATTTCATCTTGTTTTATAATAAAAATCTTACCCATTCGTGTAATGAATTTTACTACCGTAGTCTCAATATTATTCGAGATATAATATTTTTTTTAATATTGTGTTTTCTACGCCCCTTTCTCTAATAACGCCCACTTTCTTGACAGTAATTATTCAAAATTGTGCCTAACCCTGTTCAAATATTTTGTTTTTCTAATATTGCCACGCTCCTTTCTGCAATAACACCTACTTTTAGATGGGCACCTCCGTGTTCAAGGTCTCCTTCTATTGACAAAAAAGTACGGCAATCGGACAATTCCGTTAGGAGTTATCCATGTACATTAGAGTGGAATGATTTTTAACCTCACCGACTTCATATATTTTTGAATACTCCTTGTCAAAACAAATTATTCTGCATCCGTAACCTTTTACTACAACATAACTTTTGACTTTGCCCGAGAGTTTTTGTATTTCATTGCCATATATTTTTTTCACAGAAATTTTTTTTTAATCTGAAATCACAAAATTAAAGTTCCAATTTTTTTGATGCAAGCCTCTCAACTAAGTCATAATAAACAACCTGTCATTAGTTCCTTATGATACCATGTACGCGTTAGAAGTTATTCGGGTTCAAAGTTCACCGAAATCGGTGATTCGCCAATATCTCCGCTCCTCTATGTCGAACATAAAATCTTCTTACAGCAAAATTGTAGATCAGAAAATAACCTCCAAAAATGCCATCAACAGTTTTAACGTATAACCCACCGTTCTTACGCTATAAGACTATGTCTAAATGTGCAAAGTAGAAATTTCTTACTATGAGCAGATTTTGAACTGCAATTATAAGTAGGTGATTGGCAGAATTTTAATATTTGTTTGTTATTTTCTCATTAACCGCCAACCAAATACATCGTCTAATAAATGTATATATTTTAAAGAAGTACTGTAATCATAAAAGTAGTATATGTTATATTAAAGAATTTCTACTTTGCACTATTTAGCCATAAATAGCCTCATGCCGTGTAAACTGTTGGTTTTACGTTAAAACTATTTGAGACATTATTGAAGATAATTATCTGATTTACAATTTTGTTATTATCATATTCTATGTCCGACATAGAGGAACGGCGATATTCGCGAATGACCGATTTCTGTTAACTTTGAATCCGTATAACTTCTAGCGCTTACATGGTATCTTAGGGAAAGTATGACGAGTTGTTAATTATGCTTTAGTTAAGGGATTGCATCAAAAAAAATTGGAACGAACATTTTTCAATTTCAGATTAAAAAAATAATTTTCAAGAAAAAAATAAATTTGACAATGAAATTCAAAAACCCTCGGGCAAAGTCAAAAGTTATGTTGCAGAAAAAAACCAAGGATGCAGAAAAATTTGTTTTGACGAGGAGTTTTAAAGATTATATGAAGCCGATGAAGATTTATTGCACCCATACATTTCGTTCCACTCTAATGTACTACATACATTAAAAAAAAAAGAAAAAAAGAAGAAACCAACGAACTTGAAAACCTCCTTCTTTTTGATGTCGGTTAAAAAATAAAGCAATAAAGTCATTGAGGAGACAAATCTTCAAATTAAATTTACACTCGATGAACATTTTCAAATTTTTTTTTCTCGATGCGCGGGGCCCCTAGGTAGTTGCCTACACTAATACCTACCTAAATAAGATACTTTAAAAAAACAGAAATTATATTTTTGAGAACCAGAAGGGTTTGTCTGAATTAAGTTCAATTTCAATTTATTTGCAAATAACGTTGGCATTTAAGACTTAAGTCTTTTGCATGCCGCATATTTAGAATATATAACAACAGAACATAACTTATATAATAAGCTATTTGAAATTTTAAAGCTAAGACTATTGCAATATAACAAAAAATGTCCAACTTAAAATTGAACAATAATGATTGAGAACACAATTCAAATATAATATACGTATCAAAAAATTTGAAAAGAGAAGTTAATTAAGTAGTTAAAGATAGATTAAAAAAAAGGAGTAAAAGAGTTAGGAGAAGTATTCGAAAATTAAATGCTTAAAGTACTTAGTGTTGCAGATACTTTTAATTTAGTTTGGAAGCGAGTTATAAAGTCTTATAGTGCTAACGAAAAACAAACGGCTTGAGTTTTGAAAGTTGTACTTCGGAATAACAAGATTCATGCTTCTGCTTGATCTACAAAACTTTAACTTTTCAAAAAGATAACCTGGACAGCGCGAGTGGATGATCTGGTGTAAGAAAATGCAATTTCTTGCTTTAAGATATCTGAGTTAGCTACGACCTAATAACTGGTTGGCAAACGGTGAAATGTGATCAAATTTCCGAAGACCGTAAACATAACGAGTACAATTATTGAAAGCCACTTGCATTTTATGTGTAGCTCTCGAGTCGAGTTTGCTGTAAACGACTCTGCATAAGAAAATATTGGCATAAGCATTTGTAGAACAAGCTTTTTCCTTACTTCGACAAGTACGAACGCTGCAGTCATTCAGAGATTTCTAAGCACATAGTAGATTTTACTCACGCTTTATTTTAAAACCTAAATTAGTGGCCTTACTTTACAGATTTTAGCTCAACGCCATTAAGGAAAATTGGGGGAACATCAAGATTTTGATATAGGGTTTTAGAGATCGACAATACATAAGATTTAAGAGCATTCAGTTTAAGCATATTAGTTGTGGCCCAATTTGCTACTATATTTAAATCTTCATTCACTCTTGCGCATAAATATTCAGAGAGACCAATGGATCTGGACATATACAGTTGCAAGTCATCGGCGTAAGCATGCATGGTCACATGATTACATTTACTAAATATGTTATTTATAGACATAGTAAGCAGAATCGGGCCTAAAACATAGCCTTGCGGAACTCCACTTGTTGTGCGTTTATAAGATGAGAAGTTGTTTTTTATCCTTACTCTTTGAGATCTGCCATTCAGGTAGTTGAACATAAAACAACCAATGTATGGGAAAAACCAAATTTAGACATGAGCTTTTTACAGACCAGAGAGTGATCCACTGTGTCAAACGCCTTAGAGAAGTCTAACAAGCAGAGTAAGCTCAAATGGCCCATATGATATGGCACTCTAATGTCATCGTAAATTTTGACCAGAGCAGAGGAACAACTATGTCCAAGTCGGAAACCTGACTGTAGATTTTGCATAAGACCGAAAATGTTTAAGTGGTTGAAAATTTGTACAGCCATGAGGTGCTCGCATACTTTGGATAACTATGCTAATAAGCTTTTTGGCCGGAAATCGGATGGCACACAGGCATTTCACCTTTTTGCTATGGGACTGACATTTGCCACTTTCCATATCTCAGGATAACTAGACGTTGCAAAACAATAGTTTATGATATGAACTAGTGGACTCAGCACATAAGGTAAAATACATTTAATAAACTTTATGGAGATACCATCAACTCCAGTAGCATTAGATTTAATCTTATTAATGCATCGTCCTACGTCCATTTAACTTACTGCGTTAAATTGAAACTCATGAATGTCATGAATGTGATGAAGTCGTACTTACAAATTCATCAGCAAACTCAGATATAAAGGTGGTCGTGGAAGTAGATGTGGAATTAGCTACAAAATAATCATTTAAGAAGTTGGCGTCAATTTGACACGATTCAGTTTCTTTGTTACATACATTGAGTGTCCTGAGGTTGTTCCAGAGCTGTTTTGATGATATGGTAAAATCTAGTTTTGACATAAAGAACATCTGTATGTTTGTTGCAATTAAGCTTAGGCTAAATGGTCTGTTGTTTTTTTTATGCAAATAAATAAAATTTACTTCACATTTTTCCTCCGACGTTTCGCTGGTTATTTTCAGCTTCCTCAGGGATATTTATTAAATCTTAAAGTAAAACAAAATATTGTTTTTATGTTTACTAACATAAATGTAAAATTGAGACTATAACTGAACAAAGGTAACAATAGATTTTTAAATTATTAAACGAATATGTACTTACAAAATTTTAAATTTTACATTAAAAACTGATTTTTTTTTACATTAAATTTACATTAAAACTGGTTTGACGGGGTTTGAAAAAACATTATCACAATTTAAAACATGGACTTTTTTTTAAAAAAACATTAAACATTAAAAACATCACTATTTGAAATTGTCAAGTAGATCTAATACTAATATTGCACCAAATGAAATTTTAAATTGCCATAGAGTAGACCTGATTTATGTTGTCCTTGTCTTCTTTAGTGTTCATCGTTGTTTTGATATTTTGCTGTATTCGTAGGCTCTCAAGTGTGAGTCTCTTATTTGTTCTCTTTTCTTTGTCCAGAATTTTAATATTATCAAAATCAGCTGTGTGTCCAGTATCCAAAATGTGTTGAGAAAGTCCAGTTGATGCTCTTTCCTTCTTTATGTCTGCCATGTGTTCCTTCATTCTTATTCCAAGTATTCTCTTTGTTGTCCCAATGTATACTTGTTTGCAATTTTCTCCGTTTTTTCCTTTGCAGCTGATCTCGTACACTACGTTGTCCTGCTCTAGCTTCATCTTTTTGAAGAACTTAATAGAAATGGTGGCTATATTTCTAGCTGGTCTATACGCTTCCCAGTTAAATTAATTTGGATTGCGCTACCACCTGCTATATAATCTGTTCCTCTTTTTAAGTGCCATTTTGACAGAATGAGAACACCAGGCACAGTTTTTATTGGTAATGCGACGCGTGCGCAAAGGAACATGCATATCGAATAGATAGCTTATATTGTTTAAGAAAACATTTAGCTTTTCAAAGAAAAAAACCAACAGTCCGACCAGTTTATTTGAGATAAGCTGTTAAACAATGATAAGTAATCAATCGACCTGTAGTCGCGGTACTCGAAAAAGGTTTCAGCAGCAGTCTTTGAGAGATCAATGTTCAACGTGATAAAGATAAGGTCATGATCGGATATGAATGAGATTTGGTCGAAGAGCGTTACTAGTGGTACATCAGATACAACAAAAACGTCTAATAAGCTAGGACAGGCATTGTAGAGAGTTATTGACTACATTGAGCCCTACTCTGGCCACTTCATTGGGAAACTCACATGAAAGGCTGTCATTAGCCAATAAATTTATGTTAAAGTCGCCGCACAAAATAAAATGTTCAAAATCTATAACGCAATTTGAAATTTCAGTGAAAAGTGGTTCTAGGCTACATTACGGTTGGGATTATAAACACAGGAGACAAAAACTTTAGTATTATTATCCAATATTAAAACAGTAAATATCCGTAAAGTAAAATCCGATATTAACAAGTAAAGCATTGTACTCTGTTCAGTTTCATGTGAAATTCCACTCAAATCTCCATACAAGGAGTGACAGCTGCGAAACAAGCGTGGAAATTTTCACAACATGTTCGTCAGAGCAGTACTCTGTTCCGCTGCGTGAAATTATCGCAACATGTTTCTGAGCAACATTTTTTCACGACAATTCATTTGTACTGCCTATTTATTTTGAAGTGAAAAGAGAGATATCATATGAAATCTCCCAACTTATTCTCTGAGTCTCTCTGAGAAACGTTGCCATAGAAATTCCTCCTAACAAAACTTAAGTCAGAAATTTCACGCAACAAATAAATAGATGTTGCCAGCGAAATTTCACGCAAACGAACAGAGTACTAGGCTTAAATAAGAAAATTTTGTTTCTAATATTATTTAAACATTTTTCATAATATTTTCCATATTTCATCAAAAAAATGAGTTTTAAGTATATGTCTTTAATTTTTTTTTCAAAAAATTGTGTTTGTTCAAGCAAATTTTTGATTTTACTTAAAAAATTTAAATGTTTTTCGATGAGAACCAGATACCATCTGAGTATGAAGTTTCTTAAATGCAGTTTTGTGGCTTATTTGAATGTTGTTTTTTTTTCATAAAGCTTATAATCTAATAAAGAATTGATTGAACTTGAGTTATATTGTATATGTTTTTCAAAATTTCCTTTCTAGGTAGACTAGAAAAGGCTTCGATCTTTAAAAATGCTCTCCTGAACAATTTGCCACGAATGAGATGAACTCCTTTGGTTCTCAGCTCGCGAAATGTTAAGCTCAAAAATGTTTGCATTTTTTTGCATCCTATCGAAACAATCTTTGAAAACCTTAGCTATGATTCATTACTTTGCTTTTAATTCGATTTTCTTTTGCTGATATGATTGACAGTTAGCGTTGTGGCAGGTGTTTTCTGTGTGCAGCAAAAATAATTGCCTTACAGCCTAGCTCATTATCATACTTTACGAGCGTATTATTTATGAGTACTTTAATTAAAAATGGTCGATGTTTTTTCTTTGCTTTAACATTTTACTGTTCAAAGATGGCGTGCTACATCATATTTTTTAATTGCTTTTTTTCCAAGCTTGCTCAGCACTATCTCTTTGCTCTGTGGCACGAGGCGACAGGTGTTAGGGCAGCGCCTTTCCGCCACCCACTCACCAAATACTCAACCCACCCAAGAGCAGTTTGTAATAAATTCTTCATCCTTTGTATGAGTCAAAGGTTAGTCTAACATAATCATGATGAACATCATGATCATCACTATCTATAAAAAAAAACTCAGGCGCTGCATACAACCTAATGCGTTACAGACACGTAACGTTTTACTCATGTGTATGTAATCGACCTAATTACATAAGTGTGTCTACCACACAACAGCAACAACAAACGCAACTGTTTGCAAAGCCATACATTGTTTTTTTCTTCGCCCTAACTATTAATTTGCTTTGCAACGCATTTCATATCTTAATTAAAGTCGCTCAAATCATTGAAAAGCACAGCGTGAAGAAGAAGAAGAAGAAGAAGAAACGCTTCTATGGAAAGTGCCTCGTTATTGCGGCATAAAGATTCATATATAACGAAATTATTTTTGCTATTTAGCTTAGAACGTCCTCAAACACGTAATCATGTATTTATTTATGTATATGTATGAAAGTGTGTTACACGCAAGTCAATTCTTTTTCAAATTGCTGTAATCGTTGCAATTTCCGCCTCAATTTTGCTCTTTAGTGGACTTTGTGACAACACTTGGCGCTTCTTCTGCAACAAAAAAATGCACATTATTTAACCCCAAATAAAGAGTCAATAAAGATTCAGATCGCAGTAAATATTAAAAACAAAAAAACAAAAACAAAAAAAATTGTGTTGCCTCCATGCGAGCTTGAAGTGCAACTTAAACCCAGATCGAACTTTAAATATAAATAAATTACTCTTTTAAAGGATTTTATTAAAAACTCCTTTGGCGATTCGAGTAGCTTGAATGCAATACGTATGTTTAAATTTAATATTAAGATGTCATACCATCATTTCACACCATCTTACGTTTATTACCTAGCAAAATATAATTATGGATCATAGAAGTTGAAATAAAGAATGGTTCAGTTATAATTTGGCCGCATGTTACTGTCGATTGCAGCGCCCCCAGTGGACCAAATAAAAAGTTTTTAATGACGTATTGTTTGTAAACAATGCACCGTTATTCCCAGCAAAATTCATTTCAGTAAGTTTATATTTGTGACTACAGGCGAAGATGGAAAAAGAAATTAGGAAAATGATTGTGCACAAATCATTGGATAATCCGAACTGGTCGGGAAGAAAAATCGCTAAGATCTTAAATATTCCAAAATCTACCGTCAACAATGTTCTTAAACGATATAAACAAACGTTGTCCGTTGAACGAAAAACAAGAGCGGCTAAAAAAAAGGGAAGCGGAGACCCAGCTTTGCGGGTGAAGGTATTAAGGTCCATACGTTTAAATCCAGGCCTCTCCGACAATGATCGAGCAAAAAGATACGGAACAAGTAAAAGTACGGTACGAAGAATTCGCATAAATGCAAAGCTGGTATCATATAGAACTATAAAATTTCCAAACCGTTCGGAAAAACAGCAATCTGTAGCAAAAAGGAGAGCACGCATTCTGTATGAACAGGTTTTGACAAAATTTAACGGGTGCATTATAATGGATGACGAAACATACGTCAAAATGGATGTCAAACAGCTACCAGGTCGGAATTTTTATGTTGCAAAAATAAGAGGAGGAGTGACCGAAAGGTATAAATACGATAAGTTGGATAAATTTGGAAAAAAGGTATTGGTTTGGCAGGCAATCTGCAGCTGTGGACTGAAAAGTCGCCCATTTGTGACGCATTCCACGATGTCTGGTGAATTATATCGACAGGAATGTCTGGAAAAGCGTCTACTGCCTTTTATTCGATGCCACCAAGCTCCTGTGAAATTTTGGCCAGATTTGGCATCCTGTCATTATTCCAAGGATACAATGGATTGGTACTGTTTACACGCTGTTGACATTATACCGAAACACATGAACCCACCAAACTGTCCCGAACTTCGACCAATTGAGAGATTTTGGGCAATAACCAAACAAAAGTTAAAAAAACATGGCAAAACTTCAAATTCAAAAGAAAATTTGGGAATAAAGTGGAATAAGGTATGCGGTGAAGTATCACGACAAGTTGTGCAAAACCTAATGCAAGGCATTAAAAAGAAAGTCCGAAATTTTTACCGAAACATTGTAATTTAGTATCCATAATTAGTTATCTGAAACATGAAATAATATAATTTAATTTGATATAAAAAATTTAATAATCGGAGTTTTATTTCAAGAGATATACCTTTTTTTATGTGGCCAAATTATAAGTGAACCATTCTTTAGTAGTCGAAAATAGTAGTATAAACGACTATAGATATAGAAGTAGAAAATAATAGTTGGAAATATTAATAGAAATAGTAGCAGGAAAAGTAGTATAAATAGTTCTAGAAAATAGAAATAAAAATTGTAGTAGAAAAAGAAGTACAAAATAATTAGTAGGTCATACTTAAGCATGCCAACCGTACAGATTTTATCTGTACAGTACAGAATTTTGACCCGGCGGACAGAAAAAAAAATTGTACAGAATTTGTACAGAAATTTCGATGTCCGATTTAAGCTTAGTTGGAAATGAAAAAAAAGAATTATAAAACATATTAAAAAACTTTCAAACACTTAAAACAGCAGACTGACAATATGTTGCATCGTCTGAACTCCCCAATGACGTTGGTGGGTGTCATTGCGAGTTATGCCTACCTGGAAATAAATTGAAAAAACGATAGAAGAAATTCTTCAATTCAATTTAAATGAGCATTCGAATAAAGTGCACGCTCAATACGGCCACATAAAATTGTCTTGCACTGCGGAAAAAGTAGCAGAATGGAACGCGGAAAACTTGCGAACGGAGAAACGATGGGTTGAAATTTTTAATCACATGAAGGCTATTCACAGTTTAAGCGTACTTTCAACAAACCGTATTTATAGCATTTGTTTTTGTTCAAACTGTGAGCACCTCGCCATGCGACTGTGGTATTAAAAAATTATGCAACCCTGTGATGTATATGATTATGCGACTTCAGACAAAGCATAAAAATACGAGGTACAAAAAACACGTCCAAGGGCTACTTTTATTTACGCGTGCCTGCGTATTTTCGTTTGTATGCAAAACAATAACAAAGCAAAATACGCTTTCGTAAATTGACGTACAAATAGCAAATCGTACAAATAGCAGACCAGCGTATTCAAACTGTGAATAGCCTTATGAATACTGCGCAAGTGCCGTATTTGAATTTTGGACGCATCATCAAATTCATTCTCTGTTTACCTGGGCCAAGTGCTCCAGTCGGACGTGTTTTTTATTTAATAAAAAACATTTGGAAAGCCGAGTCAGGCAATCTTAGCATCGACACACTAAAATCAATTCTACTCGTGAAATGTAACTTAGATTACTCGTGCATTGATTTCCATACGTTTTTGAGACTTTCAAGCCAAGATAAATACAATTTTAAGCAGACGATCAACTGGAAATTATGATGAAGCTGATGGCTATAGCAATAAGTCAGTAGTTGGCTCACAAACCGAAAATGCAGTCTATATTTAAATGTGCCTGATTATGGTAGAATAATTACAGAGTATCCGTGACAGATGGCTATTTTCACACAAGAGGCGACCGTAAGTTGTCTTTGCTTGCTTATATTACTTTGTCATTTTCTTTCCTTCTCTATTTTATACTATTTTTGACATTTGATGGTCGCTTAAAGACCTGCCACGGCTATGTTTTTATTATTATTGTTGCTTTTTATTATCTTTCGTTGAAAATGCCAATTTTCTTATATTAATCTTTTTCTCCATAATCATAATAAATACCAAACAGTGTACAGAATTGTCCAGATTTTTGAGTTGAGCTTTTATATATTTGTACATAATATGACCGTACGAGATAGTTGGCATGCCTAGTCATACTATACCATTATATACCATAATTTCATACCATACTATATCATCATTCCATTCGTAGTATCATAATTTTATTTCATAGTAGTAGAAAAAGTAATATAAATAGTTTTCAAAAATAGTAGTATAAATAGTAGCATAAAAAACTGTAGAAAAGTATAAATGCAACGCAATAGCACCATTTTCTAAAGTATACAGTTACTTAGCTCCTTGCGTACGCTGATGATATCAACATACTAACCCTTTGTCTCTAAACCTAAAGATATTATGTATGAATGTGTGTTTATTTTATCTTTTCACATTAATACACAATATAACTTCAAAATATAAATAACACTGTGCAACACATTTTTCTAACGAAAAAGTGGACAACACAGAATGATAGTACTGGTTTATAGTAAGAAAACCCTAAAAGGATTTTGCAAAGTTAGCTAGCTTTTAAAAGATATAGGCATTCCAAATTTGCCTCTTGCAGAGTATTTTTTAAAAATGAAGCACTCATTAGGGCGTATCAAATTACAATTTTTTTCGCAATTCGTATTTTAAGAGGTCTCAAAAGTTGCAGTGGGAACAAATTTAAAGAAAAAAGATGCTTCCTCTCCCGCAAGGACAAAGCCACTTTTTGAGAAAAACAGTAAAAAATAACGACCTAAGCATGCTTTGATTTCTGTAAAAAAAAATACATATGTTTAAAGCAAAAGTAAATATAGACTTAAACTAACAATATCTCGCCGAACAAGATGCCACTCTCGATTTCTACCCTCAGTGTCCTGTGTGAAGGATATGCAAATCTAAAGGTGCACTCGAAATAACACAGAACTTTTGATTGTTATCTGATTGTCTAAATTTTAGTGGTATGGAAGTGTTAACGTTTTCCTTAAATGTAGCCATTAAAAATTTGCATAATTTTCGCCAATGAATTTTCTTGTTTTTGAGAAATGTATACGTAAATGCATTTTTATAACTTTTACAAATTAATTAATATAAGATATTTTTGTCTCGGGCATCAGAAGTGGTACTGAAGATAATTTTCTGAATTTGGATTCTTCAAATATTTCTGAAAGCATATTTTTAAAACACCAGGTTAATACCACGATTCCTTTTCGTATTTCGATTTTTAAAAAACTTGTTCTTCCTAGCATGAAATTTACATATTATTTCGTCTAAACAACTTACCTTAGCATTGACAAAAATGTTAAGCTAAAATTTTGAGTTTTTGAGCTTCCCGTAAAAAATTTTTTAAATTTGTAATCAAAAATGTAATTTTTTACATATAATCTGAAAATAAATAAACTCTTCTTAAATTGTTGTAGTTAATCGGTCTTCTTCAGTTATTAATTGTTGTTATTGGGCTTCGGCCAAGCAACAATTTTTCTTAAATTTAAAAAAAAACCATTATAATGACATCAAACTTTTGGCGATATATCCAAAACTATAGACTTTCTCAATGCATAACAATGCATTCTTGTATGGACAGTTGTTGATTTATAAAATGAACGGTAATTTTCTTTTCTTTTCGGAAATATTTTGTACGGATATTAGGTATGTTTTAAAAAAACCTGTTATTATGACATTAAAATTTTTGCGATATCTGAAAACTATAGATTTTCTCAGTATAACTCATAAGCCTCAGAATGAGAAAAAAACGATTGAAATTTCATGTTTTGACTTAGCAAGCAAACATTTCCGCCATTTTCAAATCGATTTTCATCCAATTTTCTTTGTTTGAAAGTTAAGTAAATTAAAAAATTAAGTAAATTGGGAAAATGAAAAAAGGTTTACCGTTTATTGTTTTCAAAAAACCTATTAAATATTCAACTTGTACTTAACAATAGGCCAAGAGTTGCTTTTGTTGTAAATATTTTTTTTAATTTAATTTGTTTTTAATTGTCATTTTCCTTATTCTTTCATATATCATAAATTACCTGCAAAAATTGTTCTATTTTGACACAAACAGTTTCTATCATTAAGAATCATGGGCCACCTACACCCCTATATGATTTTTTTGATGAAAATTAATATGCTTTAAATGTTGTTATATTTTTTGCAATGTGCTACAACTTAAAAAATAATTTATGTGAAAAACATTTTCAAATATAGCTTAAAAAATAATTCTGTGAAAATATTTCAAATATTTCAAATTATTCCAAAGATATATACATAGATTTATAAACGAGGTTATAAACATAGATTTCCTTATCTATTTATTCATAGTTATAGTTATAGTAGAATTTGTCCTGACCCAATTCAATGAATTTTTTGTGATCGTTTTGTGAATTTTTAAAAGTGTAAATTGACCTTCGAACAAAACACATGCTAGACTTTTCCGTTTGAAACATCAATGCGTGACGATCAGAAATTTCTGATACATACAGCATTCTTATTGATGTATAGTATTGGCCGGCAGACGTTGTCCTGCTGCAGACCACCTTACTGCTATATACGAATTTTCATGTTTCGAAAAAAAAATTTTATATATTCGCCATTATTAGTACAGTTGCCGAAAGTAGCCGTATGAACTAAGTTATCAAAATTTAGTCTAAAACAACCAAAACTGTTTGAAGTATAACATTTTTGATTAATTCTGGGCTGTTATGGGGGTGTGGCAAAATTTTTTCACTTAAACCATCTCATGGTCGAAACAATAGAATGTCAGAATTTCAGCTCAATTGAGCTTTAACCTAGTGCGCTTTGCTTTACTCCAAGCTTATTCCCCGAAAAGTGGACTTAACTAAAGTGGGTCATGCCCATTTTTAGTAAAGTTAGCGAAAGTAACCATACAACGTAGATTACCATTTGGTCTCATACGACCAAAATCGTCGAAAATATAGCATTTTTTGCAAAAAGTGGGCATGGAAAGTAGACTTGGCAAATCTAACATAGCATATTACGACTAAGTTGAAATAACAAATCGTTTGATACCTATATCGTGTTAATCGGTTCAGTGGTTCTTCCGTGATTGTCAAACATCCGTTCAGTGTCACAACGCTTTTATATATTCGTATAGATAGACCAACACAATCTCAAGTGGGGAAAAGCTGACTGGCAAGGCTGCAAAACATACTTAATGCTTATAACTAAATTCTGGCAACTCCCTTCAAAACATTTGCAAAGAAAATTAATCAACACTGTATGAAAGCAAGAATCTCAATGAAAGTAAAGCTGGATTCACTGATCACCTTCAGCATGTTTGGAAAGTTTTTTTTATATGAAGTTTTCGCTCAGAGAGAAAAATTTCTGCACGCTCTCAACTTGATTAACATTATTTTAAATCACACAAAAACATTCTGAAGGTTATCATAGGAATCGAATAAAAAAAGAATTATCAAAATCGGTTCAGCGGTTACCGAGCTTATTCTGGATCAATTTCGTGAGTCTCCTTTTATATAATATTATACATATATATTATATTATTCATATGTTGTTATAACATATTTTATATTAAATATATATTAATCGTATTTAGTTATAATTTCTAATGGAGAACAGGTGTGGTAATATAAATGCTTAATATAATTAGCATATATATTTTATAACATTCATATTTAGATAACTAGTTGTAATTCTAAATTTAGTGCAGGTGTGGTAATATAAATGCTTAATATATTAAATGCAGCTATGATTGTCACGTTATAGTTTTTTATAAAATCCAGTCAGCCATTGCTCAGCAGCGAGAAAATAGTCACATAGTCAAAATAAAACAATAAAAATAAGAAAAAGTATTTAATTTTAATAAACTAACATCACTTTGTCAAAAAATTTTAAAACTTCACATCTGTTTTGCCAAAACGTCAAATGCATAGACCAATACACAAAAATCAAAATGAAATAGATCTTCTATGTTTATCTATGTATGTAGTCAGAGATGCATTTCTGTTTTTTATCTGAGCATTGCCGTGCGTTGCCATGTTGAGCGTAATCAGATACACGAAAATCCCATTAAACAGATTTCGATGTAAACCTTGTTAAGCCATGCTTTGCTATGTCATACGAAGCTTATTGAATCATTTTTCAGTAGAGTCGTAGTGAGCTGGCCAATTTATCTTTAGTGGACAATCATCATTCATTCAGGTGGTACATTTAATTTTTAATAAAAGCAAAATCTTGTGGACATGTAATTTTTAATAAAAGCAAAATCTTGTGGACATTGATATTTTGGCCAGAGTCTAAAGTGTTATCAATAAATAAAGTGAATCACATAAATAAAGTATTAAATAAAGATTTTATAAAAAGAAAGGAAGTGAAAGCATATCTTATTTTAAATTGATTGATTTATTTTCGACCGTTTATTTTTTCTTTAAAATATTTTTATATTTAAAACATTTTATTTAACATATTGCATGCAAGTAATGGAAATAAAAAAATTAATTAAATACAGAAAATTTTATTTAAAAATGTATAATTTTTTTTTTCATTACTTTGTGCCAGGTTAAACATGCATATGGTCAAATCCACAGAAAAGTCAACCGTGACCAAAAAATCAAAACTTATTCAAAACGTATTATTATATGTTATTATGTAAGAGAAGCATTTTAATTTTACTAATTTAAGCAATTTATACATTAATTAATTTACTGTGACGATCAATCGCCTCAGCTCTTTCACAAATGTAGTTTTTCTTTTTCGTAAATGTTTAGTAAATGTTTCGTAAGCTTTTTTGTTTTAGTAAAATGGAAGGCATTGGCTAAAGATAATGAAAAAATGGTTGAGGCAAAGAAAGGACAATATATTAAATTTGTTTTTAATTACTAAATTTCATAATAACTTAACTACCTAATTACTTAATTACCCAATTGAACTAAAATGGAAAAACGTTTGACGTCCAAAATAAAGTTGTGAACTGTGACTTTAAAAATACGATATTTGAGATTATGTTGGCCTTTTTTAAAAACATATATAATTTGCCATGGTTTTTTTTTCCTATAGACTTTCGAGGTGTGGTTGACCATTTCGCAGAAATATTCTAAGTTCGAGTGTTAATCTTATAAGAACTTCCTTTTTTTAGTAACGTCCGAATGCACGAAAAAAAGAACAAATTTTCGGTAAACCGCGGTAAGATGCGGGATGTTATAATTATTATAAATTATACACATGAAGAGCTATTTACTCGGATACATCTTAATTGAAAAACTGTTAATAAAATTTGCGAAATTTATGAAAAAATGTGTCCGAATGTAACGCCCGAACGCTAGGACTTACCCATATATTCTCATGGAAAATTAATGATGGCATATTTTAATTACTATATGGTTTTAAATAATTCTAATATTAAATATAATATAATTTATAAAATATAATTTTTTTAAATACATATTTTTAATTAATTTCAGCGTAAAGTTCCACTTTTTATTGTAAATTTGTACATTTTTTCACTGTAGAATATTCACTGCTCGGCTGATGTATTGCCGCTGTACAACTATTGTACAGCCGAGTTTATTTTAAAACGGAGTTTATTTTGTACGATCCTTGTTCGGCCGCTGTTTGACTAAAAAGTCCTGCTAACGACACTTGTACGACCCTAAAACGATCGATTGTTTAAAATTAGCCTTTGTTCGGCCGATGTTTGTCCTTAGCTAAAAAAGTTTTTTTATTTATTTGGGTCGAAAAATAATTATTTTTGAATCATTTATCGGACAAAAATGTCTCTCAACATTGAATTTATTTTTGATAGCAAATAAGTTAACAGCTTAAAGGACCTCCAAAAAATCATGTACATTTCTATATGCATGCCTGAATTTTTCTCCGGGAAATCGAGTTTTCAAAAGGTTTAGATGTCAAATATCAGAATTTAGTAGACTATGAAATAGCTTATCTGAATACTAGACTAAAATAAATAGAATAGAAGAGTTTGCAATATGCTATGAAGAATTCGTGAAGAACATGCACTGTACAAAAGTTGCAATTACGGAAAAATTAATTTGTAGCGTTAATCGTTTAATCAATCTGCAGTTATACTTTAAGAATTGTGTATGAAGTTCGTGTTTCTTATTTTGGCGCCAATATTTTAGCATGTATTAACTATTAATTTACCTGTTAATCATTTCATAAAAGCTGCCGCCATAGGCAGCTATAGACAAATTTTTTCGCAAGCACATAAGTGAGCCTTAGTCAAGATAAAGATCGAAAAAACCAGCGTACCAAAGACTAAAGATTTTACCATTAAATATAGCCTAACATATTCCGTTTTTCTTGTTAACAAAAAAATGACGAAACAGAATTAATGTAAAATAAGCTAAGTTTATATGCTCAGCCATTAGGTTAAAAACATGACAAATGCTCAATAACTATCTAAGTTTATATGCTCAGCCATTAGGTTAAAAACATGACAAATGCTCAATAACTACAAGAATGTAACGCTTAAGATCAAAGCTTAACTACTCGTATAATATTTAAGCAACAAACCCAATTCAATCAATGTCTATACCATTTACGAAAATTAAACGCTTTTATGCATGCTTTTTAGGGAAACCTATAATTAGAAGCCAATACTAACCATAGTGTTAAGCACTCATTTAAAGCTATTAACTAAAACTATGGCTTTAATAACTTAAGCTGTATTCATTTTTGCAAAAAAAAGCAGTCATTTAACAAATGTTAAAGCAAATTTATGCATTTGTGTTGCAACCAACGTTAATTTTTTATTTTCACCATTTAAAGCCGCTACCCCTGCCTGTGTAGCGCACTGTCCAATCAAAGAATTGCACGTTCAACTGTAGAATAAAAATATTTCAACGAACCATGGCCGTGGCCACTGAAAGCAAACAATTAAAATTCTGTGGTTTACGCATGAATGCGGAATCGCAGTGGTCAAGCAATATTCAATGAAGTGAAAAACATACACAAATGGAGGTGCGAATCCTTGCTGAGCGATGCGGATGAGCAAAAACAATGCAATCACAAAACCATCAGCATTTCAATAAATTAACAATTAAAGGAAATGCATTGAAATGAAAGCAAATGGATTTGAGTGAAAAATATATTGAAGTAGAAATTGAAAAAAAAGAAAATGCCTAAGGCTGAAATTTTATTATTTTAAATTGATATTCAATCAATAATTTTAATTTCAATAGCCTATAGGGTTATTCACGATCTTGTTGCATTGTTGCAAATGCAAAATTAGCTGCTTTAATTAAAACAAAAAGCATTGATATGCATTCGCAACATTCATTAATTTGCTATAGCAAAAGGCTGTTTCATATGCAAATCCAATAATATTGCTTGGCGCTATTGTGAATGAATGTATTTATTTCGCGTTGAACAGCACAACCGATACTTTTTGAACACCGCTGATTGGGCAGCTATTTTTAACATTGTCTACATTTTTAGCGGGCAAAAAAGTCTATTTTATAATAAAAAAAAGAAATGCTTTAAAAGAGTTTTTAAAAAAATAAAATTAAAAGGGAAAATGTCAACAAAAAATGGTCGGATAAAGAAATTCGAAACAACAGAAATAACAGCTGTTGTAAGCAGTTGCAGTATCATAATATTAAAAGTGTGGTCACATAAATCTACCCTTGCAAAAACGCATTTGCAACGATTCAACAAAATCATGAACTACACTTGGTATGAGTTTTAACCAGGGTTAAGACTTGTATGACTTTTTCCAAAAAGTCTCTGAAATAAGAGTCTTAACAAACTTTTATTATATAAAAGTTACTATTGATAATCGAAAGTAAAAGTTATTTATAATTTTTTTTTAACTCCTACTTAATAACTCCTATTTTTAACAGTTATTTTTAACTTTTATAAAATAAAATCAAACTTAAGAGCCTTTGAAGACGTTTAAATTATAAAAATAATTTTAAAAGTCTTTGAAGACTTATATTTAAATGAAGTTTATTTAAAGAATATTTTGAGACTTTTTTTATAAAAGTCATTTTAAACGCCTTTTTAAAAGCCTTTTAAAAAAAAGTATTGTATGTTATTTATTTGTTGAATACAAATCTTTCCAATAGCCGAAAAGATTTGATGTTTTCTCTTTAAATTTTGATTTTTTTTGTAAGACTTTTATTAAGACTTTTATAAAATAAAAATCTCAAAAGAATCTTAAAAAAACGTATTCCTTGTGACCACAGATATATCGGCACTCGCGCCATTTAGCTTCATGCTGCTGCCAGAATGTAAACAAAATTAATTGTTTACATGATTTCGATTGAGTTCTCTACAAAAATGGCTTTCAAACAGATTCGATGCAAGAAAAATAGGGGGTGGATGTCATTATATTTAAAGCTTTCCTAATTACTAAGGTAGCCATCCTTCTTTCGTACAATTTTTCTCAGAACATTGCTCAAAAGAAAGGTTTATCAATAATATATTGACATGAAGAATAATTAGCTGCTATTGAAACCTACTAGCTAACTTTAACCTCCTTATGAAGATGTACAGCTTGCACCAACAATAGTTTTCTTGGCATTCGAGCTTAAGAATAATGTACTATTTACCATTTTCTCATGGTAGATTTGGCTGTTTGGTAGACAAATCACATTTTGTAAGGCATTTTACATTGAATGACTTTTAACTTCTTACCTGAAAGTCACCCTTTCGTAATCATATTTTAAATTGGCCATTGTTTTCCAAGAAAATTTCATGATACAAAATAATTTTTTGTCTATGGTGAGTAAAAATTTTACCAAATATTCTTGTATAGAGAACGGTTTTTGACTCAGCAATGCTTTGCGGACTGAAAAATTGTTTGTTAATAATAGTAATTTTTGCAAAAAACTAGTATTAAAATCTGTGTGGTTTTTAAAATGTTTGTATATTAAAAATTGCTTGATTTCTCCAATTGGAATATTTTGTCTTATAATCAATAATCAATTATCTCAAAACTATAATCAATTATCTCAAAATTTTGCAGAAGAATTTGCGAACTAAATAAAAGATTCGTTTTTATTTTATAAGCTCATTTTATGCACTAAAAATTAAAACATACCACAAAAAAGTACTGGACATTTTGAGCTCGCGTAACACACGTTTTTTTTTTTGTGAGTATTTTTCACTCTCATACACATCTGTAAACTGGCAAATTAAAAATAAAAATACACCAAAAATTATAAGATTTCTCTAATTCTCCAAAATTAAAAAAAAAAAAAACAAAAAAATCGTGCACTACATTTATTAAAAATGCCCTTTGGGGTATTTAAGTGCCAAAACGGCCTATAATTCAGAGTCATCATTTAAAAATATTGTTGCTAAGTAGGTACTTGCTTCTAATTTAACTATCACGCTACTAATTAATCCGTTATTTATATCGCCATGACTTTGAAAATAACATTTTCTCCGCTTTTATAAACCTTGAATCTTTGTTTCGTTTTTCCAATGTGGAATCTACTACCATTTCCAAACGAACAATTTTTGTTGCACATTTTAGAAAAAAATTTCTTCAAATGTTATGGTTATTGGAGTTGAAAAAAAGAAAAAAAAAACATTTCGTAAATATATCATGAAAAAACACTAAATTTAATAAAACGATTTATGTTAAAATGTTTCAAATTGTGTTCAGTAATTAATTTAGTTAACGATTAATTTTGTTTAATCAACATTATTTTACTTTAATATACATATATATCGTTATATCGTTATATCTTAGCTGCGTTTTATTTATAATTTTGTTAATAATTATTTTTCATAAACATTTACAAAAAATCATTTTTTGATCTACATTTTTTTTATGCATCGTCTTATTCATAAGTTAGTTCATAGTTTTATTTTTTATATTTCTTCACTTTTTAATGAACTTTTTTTATATGCCTCTTTTTAATTTTTTTGTTTCCTTATTTATATTTTGATATTGAAAAATTTATTTTATATTTTTACTTATTTACAATAAATTAAAAAAAAACTAGCATTAAAAAGTATTTTAAAACTTTGCTGATTTTCAATGTATATATAAATTTTTAAATATATGTATGTATGTTTTTTTTATTTTTCTTTTTTTAATTGAGTTTTGAATAAATATAGTTTTTGGATTTATTTCAAAACTTGCAAAAAACAAAAACTTTTTAAAATAAAAGTCTTTAAGGACTTATAAAATTTTTTTTGGAAAATAAAAGACTCTTACATTTTAGTTTTATATTTAAAAGTTAAAAATGAGGGAAAACTTTTATTTTTAAAAGCAAAATTGAACTCTTAACTTATATTTTTATAAATAAAATTTAATTAATTAAATAAATTTTAATTAAATACAAAAGTTAACAGTCGGACTTAACTACAAAAGTGTTAAAGTCTGTTTTTAACACTTCTTCCGCACTGCTAGGTTTTCTTTTACGAGTATTTCTTTTTATCTGTAGTAAATTTTAATGCGCCATTTCACAGTAAGAGACCTTCTTAATTTTGCTAAATTTCTTACGCTCCAAGCAATTGCATTTCTCTAAGCGTTTCCATAAAATATTGTATAATGATGAAGGATTTCCATTTCTAATTGAAATTTCTTTTTCTAAGCTAAAAGTACCCTATGAACTATAATGAAGTCAAAAGGATTTTTCTGTGGTTTTTACCCAAGAAGAAGTCTTTATCATTTTTTGTGGGAACGTCTTTCTTTTTAATACAATCAATACGAAATCTTAATTCGAATAATAAGAAGAAAACCTTTTTAGTAAAATATAAGTCGATCATCCCAATAAAATCAAACAGAAAACTAAGAATATTAAAACAAAAACCCCTTTTCTGTAATATTAATAAGAATTTTTTTTATAATAATAATAACTCATTTCGTGAAAGACTGTCTTAACACGATCATGACCAGAGAAACAATTTATGTCCATACCAAACTACTCAGTCACAAAAGTGCTAAGTATCATAATCAATTTTTTTTTAAACGCTATGAGTAGTAACGAAAAACTGCGAAGTTTTTGTGAACAGGGCCCGAAAACAAAATTCATATATTGTGTCAAAGTAGCTGATACGTATCGAAACTGGCCCGAGTCTTAACTATAATATACCCGAAACATACCCAACAAGTACCTCGAAAATCAACTGAAATAGTACCGTAGTAAGTCTGTTTTATATCAATAAATTGCTCAAAAACTAGCAACTATATTCGGGCACAATAAACTGACGAGTGCCCGAATCGGTCTTCGTTCGTACATTGTGCTTGACTAAGGTGTTACAGAACTAGTACTTCTTTCGTTGCAGAAGTCGGAAATTTACCGACACGGGCACCGGACATATACCAGCTAGTTTATTGACACAAAATATGAAATTGTTTCTAGGATGAACTACCCTCGGGGCATTCCACAGAAGAGTCAACCGTGACCAAAAAATTGAATCATATTAAAAGCGTATTATTTTATGATATTATCTAAGAGAAACATTTTAATTTTTTTACCATGATGATCAAATCGTATGCACTATTTCACAAATGTAGTTTTTTTTCGTAAGTGTTTAGTAAACTTTTCGTAAGCTTTTTGTTTTAGTAAAAATGGAAGACATTGGCTTAAGATAATGAAAAAATGGTTGAGGCAGGGAAAGAAAAATATATTAAATTTTTTTTAATTACTAAATTACATAATTACTTAACTACCTAATTACTTAATTACCTAATTAAACTACAACATTGCCAGTCTGCCAGGCACGTGACGTGATTTGTCTCCACGTGACGATTGTTAAATATAATATTAAAAAAACTGTGGACTTTATTTAAAATCTTTTTACGTCGAAATAATGTTTATGAGCAATAAAAATTTGGCTTCCAAATACCTCTTCCCCATGTTAGTTACTTTCGCTAAAATTTGTAATCGAATACTACGATTTGCAACATTGGTTGACTGGACCCGTCCGACACATGACAGCAGATGTCTTTCTTTTTTTTTTAATTTAATAAAATGTAAGGAAAGTTTGAACGTACAATGAAGAAACAGAATACACTTTGTTTAATAAGACAAAAGGACTTCACTTGTAATGAGTAAATTTAGAATTGGTTGTACAATAAACTCAAAAAAATAGCTGAATTTTTCTGTACGTGACTGTGGAATGCTCCCCTTAAGCTAGATTCACTGATCACCTTCGGCATGTTTTGCAAGGTTTTTTATATGAAATTTTCGCTCAGAGAGAAAACTTGCTGCACGCTCTCAACTTGATTAACATTACCCTCTTGTAAAAATTTGTAGGTGATGACATTGTAATGCAGAACTGTAAGCGGAAATAAAATCTTGTTTGTGCTCACTTCTTGTTTGTGCTTACATTATTTTATTTTCATTGTTCAAACAACAGTTTGACTTTATTCGTCTGTGTAGTAACATCGTGTTTTCGAACAGGGAGTTTTGCAGTTAATTGTGTTTGTGAAAATTATAAATCATTATGCTTAAGCCAGAACAAAGATTAAATATAAAATAACAAAGTAATATTAAACATTAACTAAAGAGCTAGATAAAAGGTAATAAATTCGTTCATTAAATTGTAAAAATTATTGTGGAAATAATTTGTGGCTTCATTTGCATTTGTTATAATATAAATTTTTTTGTGTTCTCTCCAATTTTGAGCGTCACATTTTTGTTCTCTCCTATCTTGTGCATACCCACTCCCATCGTCGCTTACTGTGTAAGGTAAATGTCATCAGCTTTTAAGTGGCCATGTCCAAACAAATGTAATTGAGAATTGTAAGCAGACTTCGGAGGCCCAGCAGCTACATTGTATTTAAGAAATAATTGATACCTCATGTGTCAATTTACCACTGGGTATTTTATTATATTAACTATAAATTAAGTTTGTTTGTTTGTTTGTTTGTTTGTTTGTTTGTTTGTTTGTTTGTTTGGCCTTTATACAAATCTAAACGGCTCAACGGATTTCGCTGAAACTCGGTATGCGTATTAAGTGCATCCCAACTTTAAATGTTACATACTTAGTTTTTGCCACGCCCCCTCTGAAATTTTTCAACTAACGGTAAATTTTTTATTATAAAACTTTTTAGTATCGGAGATTTTTGTGTATTTAATTTGAAAATTTTTTTGTTATTTTGTCATCAAAAACTCTCACAGATCTTCAAAATTGGAGAAATTTTCAGTACAACGACTTTTTCATAAAACATGAAAAAACTACATGAAAATCAAAATTTGGTCTTTCGAGGCAAATATCTCCGCTGTCCATTAATATATTTCATTCAAATTTTTTTTTTTTTTGTTCAAAAGTTAAATAAAATCAATTCACAGAAATAGGTGGAGTTGTACCGTTACGTCAGTTTAACTATGATTTATAATTATGTCAAAAAAGGTCCTAAATATTGGCTTTTTATTAAAAAAATGTCTCAAAAATTGTTTTTGTTGTAAAAATGAAATGAAATAAAAATTGCACATCAGACTACATTTCATATGACATATCCTTTATTTGCAAAAATCTTTGTTTTCTTTTTTTGATCTTTTTCATGAAATTAATTTTTCCAAAATGATGTTTTTATATTTTTTGCAAAGAAATTAAGTCTCAAAAATATTTTATGTGAAAAATGACTCCAATATCTCTTTCCAATCAAAAGTTATGGCTGAAAATCTATTTTTTCATACAAGACTATTAATAAAACTGAGCTTTGTTTTAAAATTCTCTACATAATTCTCTATATAATCCCACCCGTAAGAACCCATTTCAATTAAAACAAATAAGAATAGAAGAAAACTGATCCCCAAATCTGATGACGACTACCGCAAGCGAAAAACGGATAATGATTTACGGATATGCACCTAGAATGTCCAAACCCTTAATTGGTAAGGTGCCTCTCTCCAACTGACTGATGTCTTAGGCCGCGTTCATAGTGGACGCTTTGGCTGAAGCTGATGCATAAAGCTGCTTTGTCGAGCTTTTTTTGATCATAGTGAACGCTTATTCAACGCTGCATAAAGTAGCTTATTGAGCTTATTGGTGTTCATAGTGCGCGCTTTATGCTTAAGGCTGATATACTTTGTTTTCATTTGTCTCTATGGAAAATAATGCCCTCAATTGCGTTTTGCAAAGTAAATTTTTTTGTTTAATGAGTATGTAGATTCGCGATGATCACCAATGAAAGATCAAACCAATAACAAACAAAAGTTTAAAGGAACTTGAAAACACAAAGCATAACAACGGTGGAAAGTTCAGCACAAAAAGTACCCAAGAAGAAAGCAAGAACAACAAAAACTATGTTAACAAACGCAACAACAACACAACAACAACACAACAACAACAACACAACAACAACACAACAACAACACAACAACGGTTAAAACTTCAGCACAAAAAAATCAACGAAAATATTGTTAACAGGCAAAATAGATAAACATGTGCCGAATAGCATTTTAAAAATGCTCTACAACAAAGCGTAAAAAACAAAATTATTTTTCTGTGTGAGCAAGCGAGATGGAAAGATAAGCGCTGAAAAGCATTTGAAATTAAGCTTTATGCTAGCTTTATGCTAGCTTTATGCTAGCACTATGAACGCTTTGAGCTTTTTCCATATGATTATACACAGCGTTTTTCAGCTAAACCTCTCAGCTAAGCTAAAAGCGTTTAATTTGAATTATTTTTGCTTTTATAAAATTGTCCTTATAGTAATCAACTTTTTTTTTTGCCAAACCCACCCCCCGTTCCCTCCTGTTAAATTTTTTTTTCTATTATGGCTTTATTTCTTCTCACATTACTCACAAAAACTTAAATACGCAACCCCTGCGTTCGGTAAAAAAAATATTTCGAAATTTTCTTTCAAAAATGCTTCGGATTTGATGGTGTGTGGCGTATTTTTTTCGAAACGAACTAGTATATACCTACATTCCAATTTCCATCCTCATAGTGCAGAAAGGACCTTACCTTATTGAGTTTTATTTTATCTAGTAAAGATGAAAAGGTCATACCGAGCATTATATTTGGATTCACTGAGTTAAACCTTATTATACAATATATGATAGTGTGGAATGTTAAGCCACAAAACAATGGCGGCAAGCGCTAAATCTTCCAGTGGACTGACGTCACAAAATCTGTTTTATGGAATCAATCATTTGATTTGCTAAATCTTATCACAATTTGTCAAAACTTGTCACAATCCAATTTGTCGCTATCATTAATATGTTAAGTTAGCCAATTTTAAACAAAATGACGAAGCTATATATCGCAACTTATTTTTAGAGTTTTATTTGTAGCCACTTTTGCATCTTTGTTTCACTCTCTTTACGCACTTTTGACAGATATTGATAATAGTCCATATTTATTGAATTTATACTTTGATTAACTGATTGCTACTGCTGTAAATAATCATATGTTTCGTTTATTTGTTAACATTAACATAAAAGAAAATGCAAGCAGCTGTTTGTCTCGATATCTCAAATTGCAAAATACGTTGTATCTGTAACAATAAAATCCATAATTATGCATATTTCGGCCCATTTGCACTGACAGTTGCTCATAAATAATTTCGTATATTTAGTTTTTTATTTTACTCACGTGTGAATGTTTGGCAATCGTTTTAAAAATGACAACATAATAAATTTTGTTTTTGTTTTTATTTTGACATGTCATTAAAATTCGTGCAATTTTAATCAGGCTGATGTTTTAAAGTGGATTGCTTGCAAAATTTTCTATTCAACTTTCACTTAACTTTGGCGCTGCAACAACGTTGTCGTTTGTTTTGGTATCTTTCTCACGCTTATTTTGGAATGTATTTTTAATATATGGCTTTTTCTTTGATTTTGCTTGTAAGCAATTAATTATAGTTTTCATTTTTTTTTCTCATAACAATATTACGGAAGTTGGCTAACATTGTTTCGAAAATTGGGCTTAACTATGGAATTGAATTTAGCTGTTTTATGCAAGTATGTGGACAATGTTTAAAACTGTTCATTCAGTGGCAATGAAATATGTTGCTGCAACATATGTTTTGCTTATGTTTTGATCAACTCTATGAATGACGTCCAATCCATTAGTTATCATTATATTTGCTCTGAATCACTTTTATGTTGAATATAAATAAAATGCAATCAGAAGACATTTAACTTTGCTCAACCGGCGTTAAAGTGTTGCACTCATAAATTTCAATACAAAAAAAATGTATTTCTTTCTTTCGGGCTTAGCAAGGTCTTAGAAACATTGCATTTATTATGGAATTCAAAAGTTTATTGAGATTTTTACATCTGCTGGGTACAATTGTCTGAATTGCTATCGAATACAGAAATAAAATTGTTTAACTTTGTTGCCGAAATCAGCTCCCACATAAAAGAATCTACATTGCGCTTTATGGTCTTTTGAAAGAAATTATTTTTGCTAATTTATGTCAACCCTTGCATTCCTTACCTTTATATTGATTTTTCACGTTGTATTCCCGTTTTATTGCTATTATGGCAAAATTAATTTTTATTTGCATACAAATCGTTAATGCGTCATTTGAATTAAATCAATGGATCGATGCTTTTAATTGCTTAAAAGAACTCCACGGGCACAAAAAAAAAACAATGAAGAAACAACTAAGGTAAAATCATTAATATCACTGGTAAACAAAAAAGACACAGTTTCGATAGTATCGTAAGTATAGACGTAGAATTCCTTTTTATACAGTAATAGAGAAAAATTCTGGTTTTTTCATGTATATTCTTCAAAACTGTTTTAAAGTATTTCATCTTCTAAATAAAAATTATTCAAAAACAAATTTGTTGTTGTTGCCTTCTTTAAACTTACCTGATCTAAAAAGCTCACAAATAAATTCATGTAAAAATTTGTTTTGTTTTATAAAAAGTTTTCGTTTGATATTTATGGTGATGAATTTGTTGTTCTTTTTCATTTGTTTTGTTGGTTAAAACTAAATGTAATTCAAAGTTATGTTTAATTAATGGAAATAAATATGGGTAAATTTGAATTATTTATTTTTCCTGTAGTAAAGAGCATATACATATATGTATATTTTAAAAATAATTTAAAATTGAAATTTTAGTTAACAAAATAAATTTTTAATATGGAAAGAATATAATGCATAGTAAAAATAATTCGAATTTATTATGGTATTTAAAAAATAAATGTAGATTTTAAAGCACAACGCATGCTTAGTAACGCATGCACAAATTCGCGTAGTAGTATACATATGCACATGCTGAAAATAAACATTCGTTTTATTCGTACTCTAACTCATGGCAGAATAACCAGGTAGGGCCGACTCGGAGAGGAATGCAAATGCAGTAGAAAGCAGAGAAAAGCGAGCTTGCTGTCAAATACAGCTGTTCATGTCGAGTAAAAATTAAGAACATCTAAAAAAATTTCAGCTAACCGAACCAACAACAATTACCAAGCAAATCTAAAACAACGACGCACAGAAAAGAGCATGATCACAGCGGTTGAGCAGCGTTAGAGGATATGAACCAAATCGTCCACAGAAAATAAACAGAACTTTACTTACTATGTCCCGCTTTTCACTCGTCACTCACGAAAATTCTCGAGCTTGCGGCGAAAGCAATTATTGTCCGAGAGCAATAATTCTCTTGCTCTGGTAGCAAGATCTCTTTGTCTCGCTTTTCACACGGCAATAATTGCCTTTGCCGCAAGCAGTTTGTGGATTATTCGCCCGCATGAGGGGGCTTACGAAAGTCCCCATTAAACCCGAGTAGTCAACAAACTACTTGCGGCGAAAGCAATTATTGCTCATAGAATTGCCGAGTGAAAAACGGCCCTTTGCAGCACATACAGAACCAAAACAACAATATCAGCAGCTAGTAGCAACGTTGCCAGTTATGTTGGAAAAATATCGTGGTAATTTTTAATTACCCTTAGGAATTTTTGTTTCTGGGAATTCCTATTAAATTTTTTAATTCAGCGTGGTATTTTTTAATTGGCGTGGAAATTCAGCGCGGTATTATTTAAATTTCCGTGTGAGTTTGGTAATATTCTTCTTACATTTTTTTTTCTTTTTTAGTAAGCAAAGTTTCTCTGTGGTATTTCAAAATGTTTTTTAAATTATTTGTGCATATGGGACTTATTGTGGTATTTTTTATGCGAATGAGATTTTTGTGGCAATTTTAAATGCATATCGAATTTGTGGTGGTATTTTTAAAACGCGTGGTATTTTTGTGGTAATTTTTAATGATCGTGAGATTTTTTTTTTTTTTTTGATATTTTTTTATTGTGGAAGAAACTTTTTTGTTTATCTTTACAATGGTAATTTTTGTTGTATTTAATTTATGTTATTGTGAAAGAAGTAACTTTCGACGGAATTGTTTTAAATTTTAACTGGCAACCTTGGCTAGTAGTAGTTCATTTTTTTGTAGCCGCATACTCTCTGGCTCTCTAGCTACATGCATCTGTATTCTCTATTGCATTACAACCCAACAAGCCATGAATGTTACTGTGCCAGCTAAACGGTACTTAAAACGGCAGCGTCTGATTTGCTGGTATGAAAACGACATGTTTTGTACCTTTAAACCAGGGGTTGAAAATAAACTGTACGAAAAAACAAACTCTTCATCTGCTAAATCTGCGAAAGCAAACAGTTTCACTATCTGCTTAGGTTTGGATCTTTGCTACAAACAGAAATGTGTACCAAAGCGAACAGAAAATTAAGAGAGAAAGAAAACTATTGTTTTGTGTTCTAAGAAAACAACAAGTATTTCGTTTTTTAGATTTTGTTGTCACGATCACAACCACAACAAGTAACAAATGTTGTGTTCGTTTTGCTACGGAAATTCAAAAAGAATTTCGTCATGTTTTAAGCAGCATTTTTTTTTTTGGAAGCTAAGATTTTTTAAGTCTCGTTCTGTTGATTTGCTTGCATGAAAATTTCAATAACCGATAGATTTGTACGACATGGTTTTAGTGACATGATTGTTTGTATGCGGACACCCAGAAGGGTGGCAGGTAGAATGTAGGTGTTTTCAGAAGAATTTTTGAGGGGGAAAAATTAATATGACCAGCTCATACCTTTCACGCTCCTAGTTATCGAATTTTTGATATATTTCTTATACTTTTAAACGAGCAATATTTATTTGTTTGTTTATTTGTTTATATGTTTGTTTGTTAACGGCCCAAACGATTTTGATGAAACTTTCAGTATAGGGATTTACAGGGGGCGAAAAAGCGATCTACCTTGGTCTCATTTCTGAGAAAATTCGTTTAGCAGCGCACGTAGGGGTATTTGACCGATTTAGGCAGCCAAAATTAATTTATTCGGTAAAAATTTTCTATTCAAGTCTGTTATTTGATTTTAACCCTGCACGACCATTGGGACATATGCAACAGTATTCAACATTGCAAACAAATTTGTTAAGCAGTGCACATTGGGGTATTTGACCGATTTAGGTAGCCAAAATTAATTTATACGGTTATTAGTTTCAATTCTAGTCTACTTTTTTATTTTAACCCTGTACGACCATTGGGACATGTTAAAGCAAATGTTCCCTTAGGCGGGAGACCGCTAAAAATTAAATTTTTTTACAATAACGCTAAGAAATGAAGCGAACATTGATTTTGTGCTGTTAACATACATAATCTCTTAAGCGAATAGGCAGCTAAGCAATTTAAACTGCATATGTACATTTATTAGACGATGTGTTTGTTTGAAAAACAATGTTCGAAGTGAGAAAATAACAAACATACATTAAAATTCTGAAGATATGAAGTATTTTTAAAGATAACTATCTGATTTACAATTTTGTTGCATGCATATTTTACCTCTGACATAAAGGAGCGGAGATATTGGCGAATGACTGACTTCGGTGAACTTTGAGCACAATTATCTTTAAGTGCGTACATGGTATCAAATTAAAGTAATTATGTAGTAAGAGGTTTTCATTCACAAAAACCCTCGGGCAAAGTCAAAAGTTTCGTCACAGAAAAATACCAAGGATGCAGAAAAATTGGTTTTGACGAGTAGTTTTCAAAAATATAATAAGCCGGTGAGGTTAAAAATTCGTTCCACTCTAATGCACTTATTAAAATCATACTTTTTTATTCAAATAAAATAAGTTGAACAATTTTGTCTTTATTCCTTTTCAATAAAGAACTAGGTATGTGACGGATGTTATTTTGCGGATGCGGATCTGTAAAGGGCCTTCTTTGAGGATGCGGATGCGGACAATTGATAGTTTAAATCATACTTTAGTAAATATTTTTTTATTATTGCTAATATTTATTTCTTTTTGTAAACCTTTTTAAGGAATAAAATAACAAACTCATTAATTACAAAAAAAAAAAGTATAAATATTAAATTCAAAAGACTTTTATAGTTGTTTAGCTCAACTAGACAAACTTAAAGCGTTCGTTTTCATATGAAGCAAAACAAAATCTTTTTCTCTCACTGAAATTTTCTTACGAAAATTATTGCCACACAAAAGACTCCAAGTAAATTGATTGCGTACATTAAGCATAATGAGTAGTGTTCGACCGATACCGTAATTTTGGCCGAAACCGAATATTCGGCCTAGCAGAAACCAGAACCGAAACTGGTTATTTATAATTTAAGTTTTCTCAAATAATTTTTTTTTTAAAAAAGAAAAAAAAGGAACTCTCATACAAAAAAGAAAAAAATTTAATACAAAATAAAGTATTTTTTGAATATTGCAGTTTATAATAAATAATTTAAGTTTGCTAAAATAATAAATGAGACTATTTTTTAATTTATTTTTTATTACTAAAGTATTGCCCACTTTATATCTTCCGTACACACGGAAAATAGTATGCACCTACAATGTACATTTTTATAGAACTACAAAGCAGTCTTTTTGTTTTTTTAAAGGATTAGTATTATAAAAATGGAAATATTTTGTTTTCTTTTCCTTTATTCCACACACACAAAATTCGTTCGTAAGTTTAATTAACAATTTTGGCTTCAGTACCTATTAAACTTTAATATTAATTACAATAGGTATGATAAAATCGAAAATGATAATATCGAACGCATTAAATTAACCAAAATATTTTGCGTTGACACGATAAATCAAATAATAGACTAATTCATAATTTTTGATTAGTACAATGCGTTGTATATATTTTTATTAAACCAAACATATGTATTTGAATTAAATAACTAATGCAAGAAATTTTTACCAAAAATACCTCAATATGGCCTCAATATAGCAGAATAGCCAAAACAAACAAAAAAAGCCGAAACTGGCCGTAACCGAAACCGAATATTCTACACTATAATAAGGTCACAAGCTTCATTTTAAATTTTTCGTAGAAAACGCTGCACTGTTAAATATAAATTGCACAAACAATTACCTCGGAAATTAAAATACAATCTTCTAATTTCAGAAGCTTTAATGTTTTCAAAATTCAACTTCTAATTTCTAGATGATTATAATTTTATTAGCTTCTTATTTCTGAGGTTTTACTGTATTTAATTTTTTTATAAAGGGTAAATTGTATTTTATAAAAAGTAAAGTATATAGTTGATGGCTTCTTAGTTTTTTAACTTCTTCTTTTTTTGTTGATAATAAAATATAGATCTTAGATGCGGATGCGGAGACGGATATCAAAAAATTAATAATGCAAAAAGTGCATATTATTCATAAATATAATAATAATTTCATTTTTAAACACTCCTTACTCGCAAAAAATTAGGATAGAAATTAAAAATGTAATTTCTAATATCTAGACCATTCCTTAAATTTGAAATAACCTATCTTCCCCGCTGTGCACTATCCAATCGCCGAGACATTGTATTTTTCACGAACAAAACGTTACCTCATATACATATGCACAAAAGCACAACGCATCTATATAAAACAACAAATTCAATAAAAGCAACAAAAAAAAAGAAAAATTCCAACGCAATAACTTTTTCAACACAAAAAAAAAGTCGCATCATAAATGAAACGAACAAACATTGCAGACCTCTCTTCGTATTTTGGTGCTTCCATCAACCTACAAGAGATCGCTAAAGATACTTTACTTTGATTGTTTTTGTGCTCGCGATTCAAAAGCATAACACCGAGAGGAAGTTTTTTCTATTCGAAAAAAGAAACATTTCATTTTGCTTTTCTCTCTCATCTCTGCTTGCTTCGGTTTGTGCTACTTTTTGAATCGGAGAGAGAAAACTAAACAAACTAAAATACTTGTTGTGATCTTAAGAAGAAACAAACAGAACAGAAAAATACTTTTCTTTAGAGTTTGTTTTCGAGCCCTGCTTTAAACCGTTCTCTATATTATTGTAAAGTCCTATTTTATATTTATCAAGAATCGAATTGAAATTAATGTCATATTCGCTTGATGCGTCGTTTGTTCTTGTCTTTTCTCCCTCTCTTTTTCACCCGTTCGCCAAAAAACTCTAAAATATGTATTGAATCCTGCATTGAAATCAAGGTAGTGCAGTGGCGTTGCCGTTCATTGTTTAGTTTATTGTTGCAACTTAATAAAAGCCATTTCAAGAAAAGGTTACAATTGTTTAACAACAAATAAAATTAATATACAACTTAAAGTTTTCTATATGACCTTTTTTTTATAGTGTTGATTTTCTGTGATTTAAATACAAATTCTAAATGTTTGATAGTTTAAATCATTCTTGATTTTAAATACAAATTCTAGTTGTTTGATAGTTTAAAATCGTTTATTGAGCTTTAGGTCAGGTTAGAACAATTAATTGATCTAATTAATCTGCTAGTGATGTTTTTTTTTCTTTTCATAATGAAAATGTTGTTGATGTTGTTTTTTTGAAAAAAATTCGTTAGAGCAATTAATTGTTCTAACCTGACCTAAAGCTCAATAAACGTTTTTAAACTATCAAACAACTAGAATTTGTATTTAAAATCAAGAATGATTTAAACTATCAAACATTTAGAATTTGTATTTAAATCATAGAAAATCAACATTAATGTACAACTTAATAAATAGTACGCTTGTATGAGACACACAATGCATAGTTTGCTGACATCGAAACGATCCGCTTCAGTGCTTTTAAAAGTGCACACCGTTTTCAACCGAGCCGATTGGCTATCTGGGAAACAAATAAAAAATGAACGAAATTGATGTGTATTTACCCAACGGGCCGGCATGTCAGCAGCTTCCTACAGGAGCAAAACGTCAGCACTTATTTTTGTTGTAGTGCAAATGAACAGTAAATTGAGAGTGCTCAGTAACGGACACAAGAAAAAACGAACAAAAGAAAAAACGAATAAAAAAGCGAACAAATTAAAAAAAAACAGTCATGCAAATAATCAGTTGTTTGATGCAATTGCGCGCGTTCAATTCAATTGAAACCATTGCTGTAGTTTTTGTTTTAGTCAAAAATGTAGATTTTTCGGTAATGCTTTAAAAATAAAAACGAACTCCTGACTCAAAGCTTTCCAATGAAGGCTTTTAGAAGCAGAATCGACGGTTCCAAATTCTAACCCTTATTTTGATGAAATAAAATATTTCTCTTTCTCTCTCTCTCCCTCTCAGCAAGTCTCTTTTTGAGGTAGGAAAAATCAAAAAGAATTCGATGAACTGCAGACCCAAAGCTTTGCACGGGAGGCCTTTTGAAGCAGTTCATAGTCAGCTAAATTAAAGTGCTCTTTTCCAATGATATGCAATGTTAAAAATACAATGGTGTGTCATACATGGAGTCAGCGCTTTCAGCTGACTTGCAAGCACTCAAAAAGGCCTTTCGGAGTGCTTTTTTCCCCGTTGGGTATATATGTATGTTTTACATACATACTAATAAAAACCAACAACAACGAACGACGTAATTACGAACCAAACAAGCAAACACAACAACAACATCCTTAAAAATAGCATAAGCAGCTACTGCAGCTAAGCAGCTTGTGCATTTCTCATACGAATATATGAATTTTTCATCTTCTTAGATTTTGCTATTTTATTAGATATTCGTTTTGTTCCCACTAAAACTGATATCTTGGCATGTTTTTTTTTCTTTCTACGATGAATATTAAAGGCTGTAGGTATACCCCAAAGTGGCAAATATCGCTTTGAAAAAATTCGTGAAAATGACCCCCATACAAACCGCACTGTAAGACGTAATTCTACGTCAAAAAATAATCGCTCATTCCTGTACTCGGTATCTCAAACAATACCACTACTCTGCACAGTGTAACGTTCGTGAACACAATTTAAATCCCAAAATTTATTGCGTCAATTTGAATGAAAGTGCAAAGTTTCAATACAGAGCCTTCTCTTTAATTATTTTAAAATTTTATTAAGTCCTACGTATTTGGTTTTGGCTACATTTTCCAATGACGGAAATGACGGTGAGCCCAAGTATTAAAGTATTATTCTTTGTTGAGCGGGGAATGTGCATAGTAGGTGTTTTATAGTCTCTACAGATCCTGGGCTCTCATCACGTAACTTTTAAAACGACTATCGTTTAAACGATGCTATCCGACGATATCGTTCTTAGTTTGCTTCATATAAGTCCATCGCTATCGTCTCGTCTATCGTTGTGTTTTCTACAGTTTGAAAGCCTCTGCAAAACATATATTCAGTGCCAAAAGTGACATTTACTTTTATGTTAAATTTGTTTTTGGATTTGTTTGCTTCAAAAGTGAAAATTTAAGGTAAAATTTAGGAATTTTTAATAAGTTATTTTGATGACAATGTTTTGAAAATATATTATTCGGCGGCGACACCTAAGTAAATGGAAATATTGCTGCACTTTATTGATGAACATCCGCAGCTGGGCCACAATTACGTCGCAAACATAGTGCAGGAACGACATTCCATCTATTTGTTAAGGACCACTTTAACAAACAAGCTCCCAAAACATTTTAAAATTATTTTTATTATTTCCAACCAGAAAAATAGCCAAACGATACCAAATTAGCTATCGCGCCAAGCAATCGTTTCGACGATACCATTTGACAGTTGTTTGCCATACATGAATCAAGCAAAACGATATCGTTTAGACGATGCATAAAATTAAAGGTTACGTGATGTTAAAGTATCGTTGAAACAATATCGTCAAACGATTCTCGTCATACGTGATGAGAGCCCTGGTATATTTTTTTATATATTTACCAAAAATTTAGATTGTTACGAATATAATTGCATTCATTTTTTAACGCACCATATTCGAGTTGTATTTTCACAATAGCCCTTTCTAGAAATTAATCGGTAAGTTCGCCAAACTTGGGAGCTGATAAAACACATTACATACAATATTTGGTTTTAATACAAATTACAGAAAAGAAAAATCATATAATACCAAATTGTTGTTGATTGATTTATCTAGAAATTAAACATACTATATATGTGGCAATTTAATTTTTTGTACATTTGTGTAGGTATTGTTTAAAATTAGGCAAAGGATGCCCATTTATGATAAATGAATTGATTTAGATCTCAGATTAAAAATAGTATCTTTCTAGCTCCTACAAAATCCTTTTATTGTGTATGACCAGTAAGATTTGTACTATAGGTTGTACGTATTTCAAACGTACACACTAAATCTTAGTTCTGTAGCTAAAATATAAACCGCCTTGCAGTGTAGCCAACTAGTTAAAATACTAGTAAATGTATAAGGTCAAAAAATACCAGTACTAGTTCAGCTTTAGTACCAGTACAGCTCAAATGCTTTTTACATTGCGCAAAGTGCTTATTTTCCTGTGTTGATGTCATTGAAAAAGACAATTGTCCTATTCTCGATATGAATTGAGGTAGTATTTTTACTGGCATAATTTGAACTATAGTTGTTATAGTAGTAAATTTTAAACCAGTAAAATACTAGTATAATCAAAACTAGGCTATTTACTGGTATGATGTGAGTCACCTTTGTTCTAGTATATTTTTAACTACCAGTATAACTTATTCCCTATAGAACGTCCGCTCTATATAACGGCGTACTTTTTTAAATGCATTGACGACTCTAAATAACGTATGTTTGAAATAAGAAGTATTCTGTATAACGTATGCAAACTTTGAAAAACAAAACTAAACATGTTCGTTGATTGTCTTTGCGCATGTGCATGTCAGAATATTGTAGTCAATTTCAAACAACTTTTTTAACGAGCGGTTGCGTTGAGTGAATAGTTTTATGTGAAATTGCCTTCGTCCCGTAAGCGTTTGTTCTTGGCACAGAAAATGAAAATTATCGACGAGTATATAAAGAAAAAATCGTTAAAAGAAATTGGAATTAAGTTTGGGATTCCTAAATCAAGAGTCGGTACCAATATAAAAAATCGGAAAAAATTCCAAAAATGTTTGAAAACTACACAAAGTGGATTTTCACGCCGACTATCCTTGAGGAAAGGCGAATATTCCGAAATGGAAAATGCTATTTTTAAATGGTGTATTTCGTAACGTTAAAGCCACAAACCCATCAATGGCAACATTCTTAAAACAAAAGCCCATGAAATTCAAAAAACATTTACGGTGACCGAGATTTTTTTGGAATGCGACGGATGGCTTACGAAATTCAAAAAACTATTCAGAATTAACATTCTTAAGCAATCTGGTGAAAAATTATCATCACAAGCTGAGCTTGTTCAGCCTTTTGAAATAAAATTGTCCCGTTTAATTGAAGAAAATAATCTTAGCTTGGGCGCAGTTTTCAACGCAGATGAAAGTGGGCTGATGTTGCCAACCAATACATACGTTCACGATGGTGAGGCGAATGCTTCTGGAAGGAAAATATCTAAGAAGCGAATTACATTCTGTGCATGTTCAAATGCAACTAGCACTAAGAAAATTAAGCCGCTTGTGATTGGAAATGCTAAAAATCCACGGTCTTTTAAAAACAAAAATGCTTCCGATTGATTACGCCTTTTCCAAGACGGCGTGGATGAATGCCATCATTTTTAAAAATTGGTTTTTCTCTAAATTTGTGCAGCAGGCTTGTAAGAAATGCAAAAACAAGTGAACATTGTAAATCAATGGTAAATGCTGTTTTTGGCTCAAGATTTCAGGTTGAAAATTTCTTTAAAATGCAGAATCTACCTAAACAAGCATTATTGCTTTTGAATAACGCTCCCAGCCACCCTCCCGAGGAGGAATCGGTTCAAGAAACAGACGACGAGGTGGGTCGTTTATATGACAGCAAATGTTACTCCATTAATTCAGCCAATAGACCAATTCTATTAAACGCAGTTCGCATGTCGAAACTATTTTACAGAAACAGCTTACTTAACCCTACGGTCCATAACCGGGTACCCGGGTACTTTTTTGAACTTTAAAGTGCTGCTGTTCCTTTATTATTGAAGATATCAACATGAAACTCCGGATCATTAGAGATTTCGGCTGAACTTAGAGACTAGAAAAAAGTTTATCAAATTTGGTTAAATATATTAACTAAGAAATGAGTTTAATGTTTTTGCATACAGGGGTCCATGACCAGGGTAGCTTAGTGCAAATTACCTAATATTTCAAAGAAAAAACGTTTGTTTTATTTTTATTTTGTTTCAAAATGTTTATTGATGTGTTAAAAATGAACTGTAATTGTTTTTTAGTTAAATTATTTATATTTTATTCAATTTAACTTATTTCTAATATTCGATGTCTTATGTTGAGTCATTGTTGAAACATGGAAAACATTTTGATATTGTTTGAGTATGTTGATCGCAAATTGGTTTCTTGCAAACGTTGCAGACTTTTCTCGTCTTTTTTCTCCTGTTGTCTGGCAAAGAAGCGCACAAATAGCAGCATCCTGTTATTGGCTTCCTGCCATCAGTAGAAGCAGCCGTAGAAGTAGATGGTTGCTCGGTATAGGTTACCGTCTTCACTGGTCTTCCCAAAAAGCTCTCAATTGCTGATTTAGTGAAAAAAGGGCGCGTTACTTGGCGATTAGCTACTCTTTCTTCTATTATTGGCGCACACAAATCTCCAGCAAGTTTACGCAAAAAGCGTTTTCTCCGTGTTGTTTGATATGGAACAGTTCTGTTATTACCATAAAATATAGTGTATGCCGCGAAAGCACTAACATCGAGCATATTGTACAAAAACGACAAAGGCCACCTTTTTGTATGTCTCTGTGTGGTATACTCCCGAAGCGTCTGGTCTATAACATCCACGCCACCTTTCGTTTTGTTATAAAAATTGATGATTTCTGTTTTGCCGTTTTCTTCTACAGTTGCATCATCATGCAGAGTCGACAACAATATTACGGAATTTGTTTTCCTCTGTTTGGATGAAACCATAGTCACCTTCTCGTGGAAACCAAATTTTCTTGTCCCAACGGTCCAACTCTTATCGTCTTTCATTTCTGTTGGTATATAGGCTTAGACGTGCAATCATACTTTCTGTTGTGCTTGATGTTGGTGCATTTTCTTCCACCATATCAGTTTCGCTGTCACTTTCATCTTCAAATACATCTTGCTCAATTTGCATTGGCGTGTCAATAGCGGCTGGAATTTCGTGGTCATTGTCTTCACTTTCTGAGTCTTGCACTTCTCCCATAAATACCTCTCCTTCTTCCTCATTTGGCTCTAAAGCGTCGTCATATTATCAAGTATAGACTCAATATATCTGCTTCTTCACTCAAACGCATATATTGTCTTTCAGTTAAATAATCTATTTTGCGGTTCATTTTTCTTCAACTTCATTGTTCAACTGTTCAACTAATACTGACGAAATCATTGAAATGTATTCTTTTTCTACCGTAGCTGGTCATTTGCTACCTTAAAACACAAACAAAAAATACAAACACAACATTTGCTACCTAAGAACACAAACAGAAACATAAAACCAGTTTCTGTTTACTTTTGTGTGCCTTTTAGGTAGAAAATGCCCATAGAAACCAATTTTATCTTACAAACATGAAATTTGTACAGTTGAGATGTAAAAATTAAGCGTTTCTAATAATCTGTGCATATATATTATTTTATTTGAATATAAACGAAAAAACTTCACTAGGGTACCCTGGTTATGGACTCCCGTTCGTCCAGGTGGTTATGGACCGTAGGGTTAAAAAAGTAGTGTGCTCGGGCGATAACATTACCGAGGCATTAAAAAATCTTACACTTTTTGAAGCATTTTCGCTACTAGCGTTATCATTGGAACAAATAAAGCCGACTATTCTTCAAAACTTTTGGAAAAATATTTTACTCCAAGCTCCCCAATTCGATCCAGAAGATGATATTGTCCTAGAAATGAAGATAAGATAGCTTTGATGGCGAATAGAATAACGCTCGCACAATCTATGTTTCCCGAGGTACGAATATGCAAAAAATTAGAAATTTTTAAAATATTGAGGTAAATAAAAAACTCAAATTGAATTTTTCAGGCAAGTTTTGGCATAGAAGACTTGGAGTGCTGGAACAATGCAGAAAATTTGTTAATTGAAGAAATTATCCCTCTTCAAGAAGACAACACTCGAATTGATAATGCTGACACTGAAAATTCAGATAATAACATCGATACTAATATTGTAAAAAGTAAAGCATACAGAAGCTGTGAAAAGCTTTAATAAAAGAATTGATGTAACATACGTTCAAATTAGCTAAACTCTCCTTTTTTGGTAAAAAAAATTTGTTCGATATAAAGTTCGATATATCGTACGGTCTCGGGCATTATATCGTTCGTTATACTGGATGACCACTGTACTAGTTTAATATTGACCAGTTTCATTCAAGTTTTATTTTAGCCAGTTCAATTCTAATAAAGTGATTCAATTTTAAGAGCCAATGTTGAATGTGAACCACACCTAAACGTCAAAATTTTTTCTGCATTTCATTTGACATTTCTCAATTTAAGACTAATTCAATTTGAACCATGGAAAGATACACAACCGAGCAATGCATAAAAGTTATTCAGGCTTATTATGGAAAAGGATGTTCAAATCAAAATGCATATCGTGCACTTCGTGATTTCTTCGGTCAATTTAATCGTCCCAATGTGCGTACAATCGGAAAAATCGTGCAAAAATTTGAGCAAACCAGGTCTGTAGGAGATGTGAAAACACCAGTGCATGCTCGTACAGCTTGTACTGCAGAAAATATTGCTGCTGTTCGCGATAGTGTGGCTGAAGAGCCGTCCACCTCAACTCGTCGTCGTGCCCAACAATTTCACCTCTCACGCTCGTCATGAACATTATGCATAAAGACTTACATTTACACGCTTACAAGTTGCAATTGACTCAAGAACTAAAGCCTCTTGACCATTTCAAGCTTCGTCAAGGGTCAGAATGGTGGCGAGAAATGGCAACAGTGGATGATCAATTTTCGAAGAAAATCATGTTCAGTGATGAGGCACATTTTCACCTCAGTGGATTCGTCAATGAGCAGAATTGCCGTATTTGGTGAATGATAATCCAAGAGAATGATAATGTCGAAAAACCAATGCAACCACAAAGAGTGACTGTTTGGTGCGGTTTATGGGCTGGAGCCATCATCATCGGGCCGTATTTTTTCCAAAATGAGGCCGGTCAGGCAGTTACTGTGAATGGTGTTCGCTATCGTGAGATGATAACGAACTTTTTATGGCCCAAATTGGAAGATATGGATATGGACGATATGTGGTTTCAGCTGATATTGATTGGAGTATAATATTGTATATGCAACAAACGATGTAAATAAGCAGGTTGAATTCTTAAATGAAAGAATAAACAAATTGTTTGATAAACATGTTCCAATTATAGTAAAAATCAGAAGACCCACTAAGCATCCATGGATAACTCGTGAGGTGCTGAATCTTATAACTAAAAGAGATTTACTGTATTATAAGTGGAAAAAAAATATAAATATTCTACCCTTTATAATAATTTCAAATGTGTACGCAATGCAGTCACTGCCCTAATTCGAAATAATAAAAGGCTTTAGTATGAAAGAAAATTTTCTCATTGTAGTTCAAGCTCTTCCTTTTGGAAGAATATCCGTTCTATGGGGTTAAGCAAAAGTTCACATACCCCCTCTGAAAATATTAATCTTGACAATCTTAACCAACAATTTATTCAGCCTTCTAGAAACTGCAATAGTGCCCCTCGAAATTCTATCTTTAGAAGTGCTCCAGAATCAATTTTTGAGCTGTCATGTGTAGATTTATTCATTGTCGGGAAAATTATTCTGCAAATTAAATCGAAGGCGAAAGGATCCGATAATGTTTGTCCTCTTTTCATAAAACACTTCTGCCTGTCATTCTGCATCATATAACTCATATTTTCAATACAATCATTACAACCTCTGTCTTTCCCACTCTCTGGAAAACTGCAAAAATTTTACCTCTGCCGAAAAATAATTCTGAATTCCGTCCAATCGCCATACTCCCATTACTTAGCAAAGCTTTTGAAATTGTGATCAGTAACCAAATTAAACCTTATTTGGATCACAATAGACTTTTAACTAAACATCAGTCAGGATTTTGAAGAGGTCGTAGCTGTACCACAGCACTTTTGAAAGTCTGTGAAGATATTCGCTCAGGGTTGGATAATAATATGTATGGTCTAGTTGTTTTTTAGGATTTTTCTTAAGCTTTCGATAGCGTTGACCATCAGCAACTTATAGAAAAACTGTCAACTAAATTCTCATTCACAGCTCCGTTATGCAACCTACTGTCTTCATACCTTTGCAATCGTGTTCAGTATGTTCACTATAATAACAAAAACTCCACCAACATGAATGTAACATGTGGTGTCCCTCAGGGATCAGTGTTAAGACCATTGTTGTTTATGATGTTTATAAATGATATTTCTGACTGCTTTTTAAATTGTGAACATCAAATCTACGCGGATGACATACAAATGTATAAGCTTTTTCCGAAGTCTCTACACACCCAAACAGCATATGATATGAATTTAGAGCTTGACAGAATCTTTTGTTGGTCGGAAAACAACGGTCTCAGACTAAACCCTAATAAGATCAAGGCTATGGTTATCAATAGAAGCCGAAATAAAATTGAGTTGCCTCCACTTTACTTAAACAATTCTCCTATTGAATATGTTGATTGAATCAAAAATCTTGGCATATATTTAAATAGCAATTTTACTTGGAACACCCATATAAATAGTGTAGTCTCTAAAATTTATGGGGCGCTACGGGGACTTAGCCCTACCACCAATTATTTGCCGACTGCTGTTAAACTAAGACTTGTTAAATCATTTATTTTACCAATCATATTTTATTGTAGCGAATTGTATGCAAAGCTAGACTCTGATTTACTTAGAAATTTGACGGTTGCTTTCAATAGTTGCGCTAGGTTTGTTTTCGGCGTTAATAGACAGTGACATATATCTTCATATTCAAAAAAAATAACTGGACTTCACCTAAGTGATGTGCTTAATTTTCGTACTCTTCTACTATTGCTGCATAAAGTCATATACAGAAAGGAGCCTGCTTATTTATTTGAACTTTTAAGGTTTTGTAGAAATCAACGAACAGAGCAACTTGTATTGCCCAGGCATAAATATCTCTTGACCTCTCGTCATTTCTTTGCTTATGCAATACATCTTTGGAATACGCTACCTATTAATCTAAAGCAAATTTTTAACGCGAACACATTCAAGCAAAAACTCTTTAAACACCTTTCAGCTGTTCTCTAATTACCTTCTGTGTACCTTCATATCATTCTTTCAATTCAATTCAATTCATTGGGTTTTTATTTTATAAGTACAATAAGAACTATGTTCTTTTACAGTACAAAGTCTAAAAACAAGATACATTTTGAATTTAGTGAAATTAAATTAATATATTAAATTTATATTATACATATAGTTTAAATTAAATTAAAAAATTTTATTGGAAAAAATTAGCAAACAATTAAAAAACAATTAAATCAATTTATATTTATTTGTTTAAGTTAAGAGAGAAAGAAAAAGAAACGAAAAATAGAAAATAAGGTAACGATAAGAAAACTGAGTAAAAGAGTAAAAGAACTGTTTACCTAGTAAATATACAGTGAAGAATAATGTTCCAAAATGGCATGTTTGAAATTTGCTATTCTGACTATAGATTTTATACAATTCGGTAATGCGTTCCATAATCTGATGGCGTTTATAAAAAATAATCTTGTATTAAAGCATGGAATGACAAGCATTTGGTTTCTTAACGATTGACAAAATTGTAATTTTTCAAATAAATAGCTAGGCGTTCTGATTTGAATTAGTTTGTGTAAAAAGATGCAATTCCTGGCATTTAAGTAACTTATAACGTCACAACCTAGTATCAAGTTTTTAAATTGAGCTAAGTGTTCATGAGTACGCAGCCCATATACATAACGCGTAGCATGATTATACGCAGCTTGTAATTTATGTTGTGATTGTGAATCTAATTTACTGTAGACAAGTGCACCATATGTGATCACAGGAAGGATTAGTTGAACAACAAGCTTGCGTCTTGTATCAACTGGTGTATAATCAGCTGACAATCTAAGGTTCCGCAGGATGAAATATATTTTACGGACAACATCGTTAATGTGATCTGTGCACGTGAGAGAACAATTGATTTTAAAGCCAAGACTTCGAACACAACTGACTAGTTTAAGGTTCTTGTCACCAATTGAAAGATCAGGAATATCCCCGTGATGAATTTTTGCTTTGGATATGGGCAACACATGTGATTTTAGCGCATTTAACTGAAGATAATTTTGTTTAGCCCACTGGTAAATACTGTTCAGATCTTCATTTAGCTTATATACCAAATCTTCCATAAGGTTTGTTTTACCAGATAGGTATAGCTGAATGTCATCAGCATAAGCATGTAATGACGCGTATGTGCAGGTATTGAAAATGTCATTGATAAACAATGAAAATAGAAGTGGACCAAGAACGGATCCCTGGGGCACACCACTGCAAACTAATTTCTGCTGCGAAAATCTACTACTAACATTTACTCTTTGTACCCTACCTGTTAAGTAGCTATTCAATAGTTCTACAGCATTCTCACTAAATCTATAAAAGTATTTTTGCATGTGACAAAAAAGTGCATGATTAACGGTGTCGAATGCTTTAGAGAAATCAAGCAGACAAAGAAGAGTTACTTTACCATCATCATAAAAGAACCTAATGTCATCCAAGACTTTGAGGGTAGCCGTCGAGCAGCTGTGACCTGCCCGAAACCCAGATTGTAGAGGAGATAAAAGATTATTTAGTGCTAAAAATGACAACATTTGGTCAGCCATAACCTTCGATAGAGACGACAGGATACTTATAGGTCTAAAATCACTTGGTTCAGAAGCTGTAGTCTTTTTTGCCACAGGTGTTATTAAAGCAAATTTCCAAGAACTAGGAAAGGAAGATGTAGTAAAGCAATAATTTATTATGTGGGTAAGAGGGCTCAAAACATGAGCTAAAATAATTTTAATAAATTTTATATTAATACCATCTTCACCAACGGCATTCGATTTCACTTTCATTACAGACTTTGCTACATCATTTTTCGTAACCGCTGAAAACTGAAAGCATTGTTGGGTAGGAGACTCAGGAGATTCGAGAGATATATTTTGCGGAGAGTTGGTGTTGAGGAGAAAAAAATCATTAAGAATGTCTGGATCAATAGGGCAGTCAGAGGTTTGCCTATTACCAATGCTTAGCTTTTTAAGGTTACTCCACAGAACCTTAGGAGGAAGAGATGCTTTAAGTTTGGCACTACAATAATTTATTTTCGACTGCCTGATAATCGACACTGAGGCATTTCTGGCACACCTATAGTCTTCCCATTTCTCAACTGAAGGGTTTCTTTTCCATACACTTCGCAACTTGTTTCGCTTTTTTATAGCATGCTGGACGTTACTTGTAAACCAAGGGTAGGAAGCATTTTTAATAGTGACAGTTTTTAACGGTGCATGTTTAGCAAAAATATCATTAATTTCATTAGTAAATGTACACAGCTTATCTTCTACGGACAGACAGAACCAAACCTCGTTCCACGGAACTAAAAGTACATCACGATACAAAGACGGATAATCAATTGACTTAAAATCATAGTAGGAGAACGTGTTTGACACTAGAGAACGCTACAAATTTATATTAATTGTACAGAAAATAAGGTCATGATCAGATATGAAATAAATTTGGTCGAACAATAAGACAGATGAGGGATCTGACACAATAAAATAATCAAGAAGACTAGGACTATCTTGCAGATTTTTTAGTTTTCTTGACATTATACTGAGTAATTTTTAAAAGAACATGTTTAAATCTTTTCATTTTTTTTTAATACATATTAAAATAATTTTTTCTAAATTTTTAGTTTTGTTTAACTTTGCCGCAGGGCATTCCCTTATGGAGTGTAGAGTATGACGATCCCGCGGATCCGGAGTCATTGCTCTTGTCTTTAATTCTATGAAAAATGTAATGTAATAAAAAATTAATTTATAAAGTAATGATTAAGAATCAACTATATTTGTACTACTTAAAAGAGAAATCTTATTGTACAATGAATTATGAGTTTCAAATAAAAAATAAAAATAAAATAAATAAACTGGACTGTGCCTCTTGCCACACAGCTAACTAAACAATGGCTCTTTTGCGCAACAAATTCAATGACCGTGTTATCTCACGTGGTGGCGATGTCAATTGACCGCCAAGATCATGTGATTTGACACCGTTGGACTTCTTTCTTTGGGGTTATTTGAAAGAACAGGTGTACGTCGATAAGTCAGCAACAATTCAAGAGCTAAAGGATGAGATTATTCGGCATATTAACGGCATAGAACCTCAATTATGCCTCAGCGTCATCGAAAATTTTGCCTCAGCGTCATCGAACGGCCGCCGAGGTTGCGGCGGCCATTTGGCTGATATTTTGTTCCATACACAAGTGAAAAATACCATTATTATCATAATAAAAAGAAATGACAATAATTTACTAAATAATTTGTGTTTTATTCAAAATAAACATTAGCCCTTAAAATTTAACCACCCTTTAGTTTTCATACTGTATTCTTTTTGTTCTAGTTTTTTTTACAAACCAGTTGTATGCTAGTACTACGTAAACTGAGTTTATACTTGTATTATTGAAACTATATTTATATTTATAATTTTAAGCAGATTGTTATTTTTAAAATTTTATTTTTAAAAATTTATTATTGATAATTCCTCCATATGAGGATCCTTTAAAATTATTAGAGATGCAATCTTTCAGTGAGAGAACAAAATCTGTTGATATCGTCTACTTACACCAACTAATAACTGGTGTATTCTATTCTTCAGAGCTTCTTTCTCTTACACTTAAAAATATTTCGTCGCTTGAGAAAATAAATGTCGTACGTGAAAATTTTCACTTTTGAGATTATTGAGAAAAAGGGGCTATTGTTCAAAATCTTGCGGAAAAATATTCTTCAGAATTTCAAGCCTGCAGACACATTTCATAATAGATTACGAAATTTTTGTGGTCTTACAGGTTTTTTTTTTAGAATTTACAGCCCCTTTTTCTCAATAATCTCAAAAGTGAAAATTTTCACATACGACATTTTTCACATACGACGATTTGTGTGTAAATATAATTAATAACTAATAAGTAAATATTATTAATAAATATTATTAATAAGCAGTAGAAACTCTAACAACTTGATTTATTTACCATTTAGTAGAACAAATTATATGTTAACTGCTCCATTAAATCGCATGAGTACCTTTGTTAACAACTGTAGCGTGTTTGATGTTAACTTGTCGAAAGGTCAACTCAAAAGTAGATTGAAAACTAATGTCGGATCAGATCTATGTAAACGCATGGTTAGTTGTTATGTCTTGTGTTGTCCCTGAGCCCAACCCATATTATGGTGGGTAAATTTTTCTCCCTTTTTTTTGGACCACTTTTATCGATACCTTTGAGATATTTCAATGTTATCTGGGTTGGTTCTTAAAATGATGAAATGGCCCTGCTACAGGCTTCCTCAGAAATCTTTGTGATGCCACCACCTGGGATCGAACCCAGGCGATAATGCCAGCCCATGCTAGCGCATTAGCGAACTGCACCACAGAGGTGATGAGATTTCAGTGTCAATTTCTCAGTTTTTTTCAGTTTTCTCCCTTTTATACTAAGTAAGCAAAAAGATCAACAACAAAAAAGTATGAAAGGGAGAAAACTTTGAAATTGACACTGAATCTCATCGCCTCTGTGGTTGAATAGAAATATAAACTATAAAAATGTAAAATACTTTTAAATTTAAAAAACTTGAGGCACCAATTTCCGCGATCGGTATCTATTATATAAAAGCATAAATATAATACATAAAAAGTATACAAAAATACTTTAAAAAGTATAAATAGATATACGTCCCTAGAACTTACTTATTGGAGTACGCTTTTATTATGATGATGAGTAACCAAGAGAGGGGTTCTTCTGAATCTATAATAGAGCTACTTTATACATATATGACAAATTTTAGTTAAATTTATTTTTTCTTTTTAGTTCATTAATGAGTAAATCAATGGCCCATAACCATAGTCAAAATAAAAGCCGACTCTAAATTGAGTATAAGCATTTTTGACAGTTTTTTAATATATGTTGTCAAAAAGCTTGAACTAAATTTAGAGTCGACTTTTATTTTGACTATGATTATGTGCCAATAACCTTAACTTATTTTTCTGGCAAGCATATTTTAACTTTCCCAGTATGCTTGGGATCATCGCTCTGTTGAAAAATTTAACATTTATATTTAAAAAGTGGTATAAAATACACCTCTTCACTGAACACAGTCCAGCAACCTAAACACTTTGTATTATGGTTTGTTGTTTTTTTTTTCTCCCTATGTCATTCTCTCTGTGTTATATTCACCTGCATTATCAACAAGTAAAGCGGAATCATGGTTGTGAACGCGTGCAATTCTTCAACGCCTCGCATGTTGAAACAATGTGGAAGTCGCGGCGATTCAGAGTGCCTCTGGCTTTGGGTGCGCTTTAACACACGTTGAACGTTGACTCTGTGGAAGAGAAGATGACTGACTGGTTGACTGGTTGGACATTGTTAGCACTTGATGCTTGTTGCTTGTTGCAGTTGATGTAGTTGTTATTTTGGTTGTTCATTTTATTGTTGTTGTTGTAGTATTATTTTACTCTAGGCACGACCCATTGAAGTGTGTCACATGGTCAGCTGCTGTTGATCACACAATCCTTTGTTGTTTATTTGTTGTGCGAGGCCGAGGTAGCATGGTTTTTGCACGCATTGATTACTTGAGTGCATTTGTACGATGTTGAAGTTGAGGACGTTGTTGATGTTAATGTTGCTGTTGCTGTTACTGTTGCTGTTGGTGATGGTCATAAAGTGTGCTGCCAGGCATGACATTTGATGGTTAGTAGAATGAAGTCGCACCCAAAATGGAGTGAAAAATTTTACTTAATTGTTTACACAAAAGATGTTTTTATACCACTTTAAATTGAGGTTGAACGAAAACTTATGTTAGACCAATTCTATTATTTTACAATTGACATGCATATTTTAAAAAACTGGTATAATATATAAGTAATCGATAAATTGTACGTTTAAGCCTTTCTATGCGATATGAATTACTGATCTTAAAGAAAGATGACACTTTTAAGCTTAACTTAACTGGTATAAAATTTCAAAAGTTTAAGGTAAACTATGTAGTGCACTCAACTCTTTTTTACACGGTGGATACGTTCCTAAGTAAAACGTAAAAAAGACTATAGAAGTGTGTTCAACGGAATTAACAACAATTAATTGCTCTCACGAATTTTTCCAAAGAAACAACAACAACAACATTTTCAATTTGAAAAGGAAAACATCACTAGCTTAAGAATCATAAAAATAAATTAGTAACTAAAATATGCCATTATGCAAAAATACCAAAATTCCTACAAAATGCAGGCTGCACAAACTGGTATAAAAATAAATAGATAATCTAAAGCATAGCTGCATTAAAAAATTACATTGCCATAAAACTCTCCTAAATTATGTTCTTTAAGCTTAGTATGCTGTAGAAGCTAAAAGAAATCTTCCGTAAGAAATGCATTGCGTTTTTGACAGCGAAAAGGTAGCGAACTTTTTTTTTCGTTGGTTAGTACGCTGTTGAATGAAAAATGTATTCAATGCAGCTAAGTTCACAACCACGATTGGAGAGTTAAAGTGTCAAAATTTCGCCGTTTTTTTTATGTTCGTACATTTAATTGGCGTGAAATTTTGACATTCAACAATAATGTTCAACTAACAAATTCAACAAACACGATATAGTAAGTATGTGTTAGTGTTGAGTCTACACCGACATTTCGCGTGTAGAATTAAATGCCTAAAAATTTTCGTTCCTACAGCATACTAAGCTTTAACCATTAAATAAATTTAATTTCAAAGCAATTTAAGCAAAAAAAGCTTAACTGGTATAAAAATAAATAATTAGCCTAAAGCATAGCTGCATTTACAAATTACATAGCCGTGAATGAAGACGTAAAAACAATAAAAATGCAAACTAATAATGTACAGGGTTGCCCATATTCGACGGACCCATCTGGCAACGCCATAACTTTTGACAGAGATGTCAGATCGCTTAATGACATACCGCGTTTGAAGCGTCAGTCCAAGCAGATTTTTACCATGGAACAATACACGCCACGCGAGCGCTCTGAAATAGTTGAAATTTACATTCAACAGAAGAAGTCAATTGTGAAAACTCAACGTGCTTTTAAAAGATTAAAAAATGTGAGAAGTGCACATTGAATGGGACCGTAAATAAGCAAAATTGCCGTATTTACGCCACTGAAAATCCTCAGGAGATTCAAGAAGTGCCTCTTCATGACGAAAAAGTCACAGTTTGGTGCGGCGTTAGTGCGAAAACGGTCATTGGGCCGTTTTTCTTCCAAAATGAAAATGGCCATGCTGTTACCATCAACCAGGAGCGTTATCGCGACATGATGACCAATTTTGTGATGCCAATTATTCGTCGAAAGCGTATGAGGCAGTTCTGGTTTCAACAAGACGGCGCTCCACCGCACACAATTCGCATAACAATCGATTTTCTGAAGAATTTGTTTCCGGGCCGTTTGATGTCGAAAAGTGGTGATTTGGACTGGCCACCGCGTTCGCCCGATTTGACGCCGCCTGACTTCTTCTTGTGGGGATATTTGAAGTCAAAGGTTTACGTTAACAAGCCAAGGACCGTAGAAGAGCTCAAGGACAACATTCGTGAAGAAATAGCCGCTATTCCGGCCGAAATGTTGGCGAAAACAATGGAAAATGCTGCAAAAAGGGCACAATACGCCATCAACGCCATCAACGCCAGAGGCGGCCATTTGAGAGATATCATATTCAAAAATTAATGTAAACAAATCTACTTGGAACAAATTAAATGATTAAGATTGCCAACCGCCAAATTTTTATTTTTTTCTTTGATTTTTTTAAAAAAAACATGGGTCCGTCGAATATGGGCAACCCTGTATGTCCCGTGGGACCATTACAAACTGGCATAAAATTTGAGCAATAAGCATGCACATGCAAACTGTTACATGCCACAAAAGTGGTGTTCACTAATTTTCACACAAGTTACAAAAATTAAAATAGCAGCAACAGCAACAACAACAACAACAACAACTTTTTAACTAACTACAGCTGATTTATTAACGCGAGAGTCACGGATCTATTCACTGACGCACAGTGGGACAATAACCTACTGTTCCACTCAAATTGATTTTCTGGTTGTAGCATTTTAGCTTGAGGAAAAATTTTAAATTACGCAAATGAGTTAGGTGCACAGCTCAACTACAAAAAACTGAAGTGAAAACTGATCTAAGTTTCTCTGCGTTATATTAAAATTAAGGGGGGAAACCTATTTCAGGAATTTTTTTTTTGGCTTAATGAAAAAGTAAATCAAAAATCTGTAAAGTACGTTTTATAATAAAAGTAGGTTTTGATACACAAAATGTTTGAAGGCGCCTATTTTTTTCGAAGGGATCCATGGCCGGATACCTAACGTCCTTAAGTTTTGATGTGGAACAAAAACAAAATTTTGGCCAGTTTTAATTTATTACCAGCTATGCCACTCGTAGGATTTTTTCAATATATTGATTTTTCGCGAAATGGTGCGTGATTGAACAAAACAATTACAATTTTTCACAAAAAAAAGTCACAAAATTGTTGATAAAAAAAAGTATGTAATACAAAACGTGTGACGTGGGTCGAAAGATAAAGGTATTTTGGATATAATGTCAAAATTTCAAATCGATCCGTGAAGATTTGCTCCAGTTATGAGTCCAGCCGTCTCAAAAAATGTAGTTTCGATAAAACCGCTTTTATAATTTTAAGTACTAAAAATCTGTATAATATTTTCATATGCCTCTAATCGAAAAATATAAATTTGGGCATTTGGACACTTTTGCCGGCTTCTAACTTTTGGTACATTACTTTTAAGGCCCTAAAGCCTCTTTTAAGCGAAAAAGTGTCCAATTTTTAAAAATTTTACTTAAGTTCTGGATAAGATCTAGTTTTTGAGATATGTTATTTATAAAAACGTAACTTAGTTTAACTTTAAGTGGTTTACCGAAGCATAATGCCATAACTTAGTTCTATATAATAACTTTTTTCACTAAAAACAATTTATTTGAATAATGAAATAAAATTGAAGGAAAGATCAAACCAAAAATTTTGAGACATCGGTTACTAAAATCGAGCTATTACTTTACTTCATGTTTGAACGCAATATTCTCAGAATTTCGCATAGTAAATCAAATTTGTTTTCATAATAAATATTTTAATTTATTAAATTTTCTTTTAAATGACACTTAAATCATAGTCATATCTCTTAAGAAACGTTAAGAAAGGGTTGGACTTACCAGCTGGCTGGATTGGAAGAAATGGTTCAATTAGGTGGCCTCTGAGATCACCCAATTTAACTCCACTGGATTTTTCTCTTGTGGGGAAGAATGAAATACCTAGTTTAAACAGAATAACTTTCATCGAGAGACGGATAAGCACAGCTGCTTGTATAAGATGCAACAATTCATTGTACTGCATTCAAAACAATAGAGGACATTTCGAACATCTTTTATAATTTTTCTTTCTAGTTCACAATAAAAACATAGTAAAATTATTGTATTTTCAATTTAGTAAAATATTTTATAGTACAAACAACTTTTTTCAGTTTAAGAGATATGTTTATGTTTTTAATTTGATAAATTTGAAAAATTTGATAAATTACAAAATTATTAATTAAAACAGATTAGATTTCTTACTCGAAATTCTGAGAAAATTAAGTTCAAACTCGAAATTTTGTAGTTCAACGGATTGATTTCATTGTCACACTAGCATAGGTCGGTAACGGATATATCGGGTGGGTTTTTTTAATACACCTTCAAAAAGGTCGATTCATTATCTTTTAAATGAGTACTTAAAATAAATTTTGCGTGAGTTAATTTTTCTGCTAAAAACAATAATGTGCTTCAAAGTCGTGAAATACTAGTTAACCCTGTTACTCCAAAGAGTGTGAAAAAAGACCCCTCCAATACAATTTTTACTCAATATAACATTTTACCTTTTTAAACAGTTGCACTCTTTTATGGGCCACCCTGTATAAAATCGATTTCAATACTAAAAGAAGAATCAACGACTCTGAGATATAGACTAAAAGAAGAATCAACGACTCTGAAATATAGACCAAATACATCGAATCAGAGCAAACGAGTAAGTTTGGAAGGAAAAGGAAAATTAACGACCTAATTTATTACGGTTTAGAAATAGTATTGACTCGTTGGAAATATGAAAAATTTCATTTGGACGACATTCTATCATAAATCATTAACGGACGAAAACCTCATCATTTTTATTGTCCGCCTGAAGAACAAAGTTAGTGTGATTGCAGAGAGCAAAAGCCGAAGCTACATTTTGTAAAAATAAAGTGAACGAAAGTTTGTTTATAAAGTTTAAACAGTAATACTGTACTATTTATTTGTACTATTTATTTTTATTAATTTTTATTGATATCCTTACTAAAAAAATTATTTCTTTTAGAGCATTTTTGGCGCTGCTAGATGTATGTAAGGCCTTTAGGAAATGACGATTTTTGACACTAAGAACTATGATTTTTACTACAAAACGATGGACTTAGCAGAAAAATATAATAAAGTTAAAAATTTTTAGAATAAGCCAAAGAATTTTGTAGAAAATTTTGTGACATTTTGGATTTAAATTTGGATTTATTAAAAAACTGCATAAATTCACAATTTTCATGTGTAATTCAATTTAAAAATTTTTTTAGAAAGTTAATTAGTTTTATGATCTATTAAATTATTGCATGAATTAAATTGCGAGCGTTAGATCAAGTCAGTTTTTAAGAAGGCCACAACAACAACAACAACTCTGTATAGAATCAAACACTTAGCTTACTAGACAGTCTGTTTCGGAAATCGCTACATTTTCTTCTTCAGTAGTCTTTGAGTGATTAAACTGTGATCAGCTCACTGTTTAAATTTGTATATGACTTCACACATTTAGGAATTTATTCATTTGAATTATATGGCTACTAATCATATGACATTTTAAAGCAGTAGGCTATTTATAGATCACCGCCATCAACTCTACCAAGGTTGCCGTCTTTTCTTGTTGCTTCTTTATTTATTTCAATATGCATTGGAGTTCGACAGTTTGTCGAAAGGCACCATAGAAATGAAACGAGTTTTTTTGCTTTAGAAAAAATTACATTTTCAAAACAAAAATTTTTAATATTTTAGAAAGAATTGACTTTTTCAAAACAAAAACAATTATTTTTTAAAAAAGATTGACTTTTTCAAAATGGTAACTGTTAATTTTGTAGAAAAAATCAACTTTTTCAAAACAAAAAGTTTTTAAAATAGAAAGTTTTAATTAAAATAGAAAAATTTAATTTTAAAAAACATCCTCTAAAAATTTACTTTATTCATAAAAATTGTGAAAAATAGAAAATGGAAATTTAAAATCCATAGAGACAGATTGATTGAAAATTAAATGATGAACTTTTATTCCGGTTGCTCAAATTCTACGTGCAGAATATCAAATTGAGTGCAACATTGGCGTTTTGCCCCACTGTGCGACGTGTTTCCATCGCAAGCTCACTGAGCTTGTACAATATGCAACTTCTTGCTTGTTATTAATGTTGTTGCTTTTGTAGTTGTTCATGTTGTTATTAGCTGCTACGGCTGCTGTTGATGGTTTTATGTATTTTTATTTCTGTTTTAGTTGTTGCTGTTGTTGTTATCTTTATCGGCTAACATCACTTTTGAGCCGCGATGGTTGCGTTAGTTTTTCTTTAACCACAAACGAGTGCGGCCGGGCGATGACAGCTAAAGCTCATAATATTTAGTTTTATTTTATTGTTTTTTTTTTTTATTTGTTGACATAACGTGTTGTATTCATTTTCGAAAACAACCTCTAGTGTTCGGTTCTAAAAATCGGAAAGCATGAAGCATGTAATTTTTACAAAGTTGTTAATTTTTCATCATCGAAATAGCTGCAATTAATAATCGATTGCCTTAAAGAGCCAATATTTAAGCGGTAACCATTTGATGAAAATACAAAAACTACGGTTGTTAGCGGCAAAGTCAAAAAGTGTGCTGTGTTTGTGTGCTTCTTAAGTTGTTAGCTTATTATGTGCTAATGTGTTAAAATGATGTAATTCTTGATTGTGTGCATTTTTATGACAACTTTTGTTGCCGTTTGTGTTGTTGTAAGCTGCAGCTTAGTTTTGTTACAAGCTAAACTCTTGTCTAACATGTTTTGAGCTAAGCTAATGTAATAGAAGTGTACTTAAATAAAACTATGTTCATTGTGCTGCTTTTACCAACGCCGGCATGTGTTTTACGTCTAAATAACGTTAAACTTATCGCTATATCTTGAACACTGTTTAGTATTCATCAGTCGTGGCAGTGTGTTCAGTGGCCGTTTTACGCGATATGCTACCACGTCGAGGGTGGTACGACGTGCAACAGTCTACGCGTCGTTATGCAAAGTTATGTCCAGTGAGTTGCATTTGAAAAAGAAGACGTTTATTACGTTTGTGGCGTACATAAGTATTTATGCTTTTATGAGCCTTTTTAGTTTTATAATATAATTAATTTGTTTTGTTTTTGGCCTCATAAATCAACACTTTTATTGCTCAATTAAACACTAATTTTTCTTTTATGCAATATAAATTATTTAATAGTTTTACACATTGTAAAAGTATAAATTTTATTTTGTGTTATCGCTATATAGTTTCAGCAAACAAAGGTTTTGGTCATTTGTAGTATCAATTAAGTAATTAATTATAATGCTATATATAAGAAAAATCTCCTTTATATCAGGCTTGAAGCTAGGATCTTCTATGAGAAAGAGTTTTTATAACAAAAATATATTGGTAGGGGTGACTGGGGTATTGTAGCTCACAAAGAATTGCGGAACATCGTTATATTTTTTTCCTAGAAATGGTTACTTACTTACTTACTTAGTTGACGCTACAAACGTATATCGATCTTTTCCTTCATCAAAGAACGTGCGCCAGCCATTTCAGTCTCTAGCTTGCTGGCGCCAGTTTGAAATTCCAAGCTTCGTCAGGTTGTCCTCTACTTGGTCTTTCCAGCGGAGATGTGGTCATTTTCTTCTGTGTTGACCGCTGCTGGGTACAGAATCGAATATTTTCTTCACTGAAGCATGTCTTTCATGCGCTGAACATGACCTAGCCAGGGAATCTGCTTGATTTTAGTGCTCTTGACCATGTCAATGTCGGCGTACAGCCCGTACAGTTCATCATTCTAATGTATTCGGTACTCACCAATGACGCAGATTGGTCCGTAGATCAAGGTTGCTAACTCATTTTTTGGTTTTCCTCGTAGTTGTCCTCAAAATTCCCCGATTTTTCATTAAATTCCCCTCAAAGAAAAAACTTTTAATGAAATTATTTAAAGATTTCTTTGAGTGGCTAGGGGAAGTCAGAGGTATGAAAGAGTTTAATTTATTTTATAAAACCAACCATTATAATAAATAATGTTTTAACCTGATTTGACTCAAATATAGTATAAAAAAAAATATAAATTATACATTAAGTTATCGCCATATTTGTTGGACCCTGTTCCATAAGTGGTGCTTTGCGGTGACCATTACAACACCTTACAGGCTTATCTAAAATCATTTAAATAAAAAAATTATTTTTTAAATAGTTAATCTAGTGCCAGATCAAAGCTTCGTTTTTTTTTTAAATAAACAAAATGGCGGCCTCTGATAATTTACTTTCGGATTTTCAAAGAAAAATGCAACAGTTAGTTGTTTATAAGAATTAAAGTTTAAAAAAAAAATATTTCATCAGGCATTAGTTTTTTATTCTTTCAAAAAGCTGCATAAATTTCATTTAAATCCATCTAGCGGTTTTGGAATTACAGTTGTCACCGACTAGGGTCAAATCGGGTACAAACATAATATTTTATTTTAATTTCAAATTATTTAACATATAGTGTTGGCAAATAAGAGTCAAGTCTCTTTTAAACGCCCAGAGAAAAATATAAAATACATAACACGAGATTATAACAACCATTACTAACATAAAAATAAAATTTAAAAGGATTTATGTAAAATTAAGTGCAATTAAAATATAAAAATGTTAGCTGAAAAAATAATAAAATAAAATAGATTATACTAATACACAACAACCATTAACAATATAAAAGGAAAAGGAAAGCAGAATTGATATAAAGTTAAAAGTAATTAACATTTAATTGAAGAAATAATTTTGAACAGCCTCAAAATAAACGACAGCGAAAATAATATTAGAGAAAGGATCAGAGAAAAGTAGAATAAAAAGAGAAGCATTAGTAGTTAAGAGAAGTATTTGAAAATTAAATGCTTAAAGTTCCTTTTGTTTGGAATACTTTTGATGCTGAGTGAAAGTAAATTATACAATCTGATCGCACTAACGAAAAACAGTCTACTGCAAGCAATGTAGTTGTATCTTGGGACCAAAATGTTCCTACTTCTACTTAACCTGCAGAATTCAAGTTTATCAAAAAAATATCGTAGGGATTGCGAGTAGATAACTTTCTGTAAGAAAATACAGTTTCTTGGCTTAAGGTATCCGAATATTGTTAGTTTTCTATACTATTATATAAAAGGAGACTCACGAAATTTTGATCCAGAATAAGCTCGAAAACCGCTGAACCGATTTTGGTAATTCTTTTTTTATTCGATTCCTATGATAATATAGATTGTTATAGCTTACCAAGTTTTTCGAAAAATGTATTTTTTAATTATTACAAAATCACGCATTTTATTTGATGCCTACATTCAACCAGCAGCGCAACATAACAGCAAACAAAGCTTTTCTCTCTTTGTCGAGAGAGCTTCTCTCAATATAACACGACAGCCATGTTGTGTAGTTAAGCTGAATTCACTGATAACCTTTAGCATTTTTTTGTGTGATTTAATATAATGTTAATCAAGTTGAGAGCGTGCAGAAATTTTTCTCTCTGAGCGAGAACTTCATATAAAAAAACTTTCCAAACATGCTGAGGGTGATCAGTGAATCCAGCTTTACTTTCATTGAGGTTCTTTCTTTCATACATTGTTGATTAATTTTCTTTGCAAATGTTTTGAAGGGAGTTGTCAGAATTTAGTTATAAGCATTAAGTATGTTTTGCAGCCTTGACAGCCAGCTTTTACCCACTTGAGATTGTGTTAGTCTATCTATACAAATATATAAAAGCGTTGTAACACTGCACAGATGTTTGACAATCACGCAAGAACTACTGAACAAATTAACACGATATAGGTATCAAACGATTTGTTATACCAAGTTTACCGTAATATGCTATGTTAGATTTGACACGTCTACTTTTCATGCCCACTTTTTGCAAAAAGTGCTATATTTCAGACAATTTTGGTCGTATAAGACTAGAATTTGGTAATCTACGTTGCATGGCTACGTTCGCTAACTTTACTAAAAATGGACATGACCCACTTTAGTTAAGTCCACTTTCCGGGGGATAAGCTTGGAGCAAAGCAAAGCGCACTAGGTTTAAGCTCAATTGAGCTGAAATTCTGGCATTCTATTGTTTCGAGTATGAGATGGTTTAAGTGAAAAAATTTTGCCACACCCCCATTACCGCCCAGAATTAATAAAAAATTTTATACTTCGAACAGTTTTGACTGTTTTAGACTAAGCTTTGATAACTTAGTTTATACGGCTACTTTCGGCAACTGTACTAATAATGGCAAATATATAAAATTTTTTTTTCGAAACATGAAAATTCGTATATAGCAGTAAGGTGGTCTGCAGCAGGACAACGTCTGCCGGCCAATACTATACATCAATAAGAATGCTGTATATATCAGAAATTTCTGATCGTCATGCATTGATGTTTCAAACGGAAACGTCTAGCATGTGTTTTGTTCGAAGGTCAATTTACACTTTTACAAATTCACAAAACGATCATAAAAAATTCATTGAATTGGGTCAGGACAAATTCTACTATAACTATAACGTTAACTATGAATATATAGATAAGGAAATAGATTAAAACATAGATTTATGTATATAACTTTGGAATAGTTTGAAATATTTTTCACAGAATTATTTTTTAAGCTATATTTGAAAATGATTTTCACATGAATTAGTTTTTAAGCTGTAACACATTGCAAAAAATATAACAACATTTAAAGCATATTAGTTTTCATCAAAAAATCATAGGGGGTGCTAGGTGGCCCATGATTTGTAATGATACAAACAGTTTTGTCAAAATAGAACAATTTTTGCAGGTAAATTATGTTATATGAAAAAATAAGGAAAATGAAAATTAAAAAAAAATTAAAATTAAAAAAATATGTACAACAAAAGCAACTCTTGGCCTATTGTTTAGTACAAGTTGGATATTTTAGAGGTTTTTTGAAAACAATATAAAACATTGCATTGGTGAGGTAACGGTAAACCTTTTCTCATTTTCCCAATTAACTTAATTGAACTTTCAAACAAAGAAAAGAAAAATTGGGATGAAAATCGATTTGTACATTGCGGAAATGTTTGCTTGCTAAGTCAAAACATGAAATTTCAATTGTTTTTTCCTCATTCTGCGGCTTATGAGTTATACTGAGAAAATCTATAGTTTTGAGATATCGCAAGAATTTTAATGTCATAATAACAGGTTTTTTTAAAACATACCTAATATCCGTGCAAAATATTTCCGAAAAGAAAAGAAAATTACCGTTAATGTTATTAATCTACGACTGTCCATACAAAAATGCATTGTTATGCATTGAGAAAGTCTATAGTTTTTGAGATATCGCCAAAAGTTTGAAGTCATTATAATGGTTTTTTTAAAATTCAAGAAGAATTGTTGTTTGGCCGAAGCCCAATAACAACAATTAATAACTGAAGAAGGCCGATTAACTACAACAATTTAAGAAGAATATATTTATTTTCAGAATAAATAAAAAAAATTACATTTTTGATTACAAATTTTAAAAAAAATTTACCCAAATTTTTTATATTGCTGTTATGCAGGACTTTTTCAAAAGTAAAAAAAAAAAAAAGCCAGGTAAATTTATGTCATCATAACAATTACCGTTAAAATAAGTTATTCAAATTAAATAAAGTAATTTCTTAATATATATACCATTTTTTCATAATTAAACAAAACAAACACAATAATTTTTATATTTTGAATTTGTTTTAATACAACTAAATACTTTCATTTTAAGATTTAAAATTTTTACATGGTATTTAATATTTTTATCGCAGGCGAAGCAGCGGGTATTTGCTAGTATAAAATAAATAAAATTACTGACAAAAAACAATTATTAAAAATACTTGTGTTTTCATACCTCTGACTACCCCTGACCCCTTAATTGTTTTTTGAGTCGCGACATCAAATTTTGAAGCTACAATATGTCGATGGTTCGATTGTAAAGTATGCTAAGTTGACTGACTTAACACATTTATGATGTCATTGAAATGCAAATCCTTGTGTCAATTGTTTTCAATTGTGCAATACTTTCCAAGTTTACAAACGAAAATATATTAAAAATTTTACATAAATGTTGTATTTAAAAATAGTTTGGCAACAAGAATTTTTTTTGATTAAGCATAGTACTCTGTTCAGTTTCATGTGAAATTTCACTCAAATTTCCATATAAAAAGTGACAGCTGCGAAACAAGCGTGTAAATTTTCACAACATGTTCGTCAGAGCAGTACTCTGTTCCGCTGCGTGAAATTATCACAACATGTTTCTGAGCAACATTTTTTCACGACAAATGAATTGTACTGCCAATTTATTTTGAAGTGAAAAGAGAGAGATCATATTAAATCTCCACACATCTACTAGGCTTAATGTTAAACAAATTTTTATGTAAGAAGAACATTGTATCAGAAAATTTTTATTAAAATCGAATTCCTCGCAAGTTTTACATAACATATTAAACTCCCCTCAAACAATCATTAAAATTTGATGAATTATGAAATTCCCCGCATATTTGACCCCATACCCCGATCGACTTGAAACTCCCCGCAAATCGGGGAATTCCCCACCAGTTGGCATGCCTGCCGTAGATCTTACGAATAAACTTTCTCTCGAAGGCTCCTAAAGTCTTTTCATCCGAAATGCTCAGCGTCCAGGTTTGTGATGCATAAAGTAGGACGGGCATGATAGAAGCGATTTATATAGCGCGATGTTCGTTCGTGGAGAGAAGGATCTGCTCCTCAATCGCCTACTGACCCCAAAGTAACACCTATTGGCAAGAGTTGTTCTTCGTTTGATTTCAATACTGATGTCATTGGTTGAGTAAATGTTGGATCCCAGGTAAACGAAGTTTTTCACAACCTCCAAGAAGGTATTGTCAACTTTACCGTGGGTTCCAAGACACTGGGACAATTTGTTTGTTGGCACCAAATATTTCGTCTTAGCTGTATCATCCTGTAAAGTCAGATTTGTTTTGCAGGAATACTCAGTTCAGAGATCGTGGAGTATTTGAGCTTCCTTATTGGGCTGTCGAAAGTGGCTTTGTTGTCCACAAAAAGATGTTGGGTGTCGATTTGCTTTGCTTGGGTCTTCTCCAAGATTTGCCGTAGCTTGAAGATCTGGTCGATTGTAGACTGTCCCGGTTTGAAGCCAAACTGTTAAGGTCCAATCAATTGGTCAACGATAGGCTTCAATCTTTCACATAAAACGCTCAATAGGACCTTATATAAGATATTAAGAAGGCTCCCACATTAATTGGCACAAATAGAAAGATCGCCTTTCTTGTGAATTGGGCAGAGCACACTGAGATTACAATCGTTCGACCATATTCTCTGCATAAAAGCATCTTGAATGCATTTTAATAGATCTACGCTTCCGTTCTTATACATCTCAGCAGGTGCCATCGACTTCCGAGGCTTTAATATTTTTTAACCAAGCTATTGTTTTCTGAACTTTATCATAGTCTGGCAGCGAAACCTTGACGCTGTTATCTGTAATTGGAGTTTCCGGAATATCATCTCCTTTGGTGGGATTGTTGACAGCGTCGAAATTGAGAAGCTTAGAGAAAATTTCCCTCCATAACGTTAGTGTACTCTGGATATCTGTCACTAGATTCCCGTTTTCATTCCTGCCATTAAAAGAGGACCCGGTTTTAAAGGCATCTTGTCTTTGCGAATAAATTTTGGGCCTCCCTCCTGTCGAAATACATCTCAATCTTTTCATGTTCGCGCTTTTCTGCCTTTCTTTTTTTCCGCCTGAAAATACATCCCTCGTCCCTGCTTTTCTCTTTGTATCGCTCCTTAGCAGTGCGTGTTACAACCAACTGCAGGGTGGCTTGGTAGGTACCGAATTTCTCTGCAGTGGTGTCGCGACACTCCTGGTCGTATCACTGGTTTTGACGAGGGCGGTGGTTTCTCTGTGTAGGGTTGCGTGCATTCTTAGGTGCACACATATCTTGGCTGCGACAAGATAGTGATATGAGTCAATACTTGCACCACAGAGCGTACATACATTCAATACACTGGAAAAGAGCCTTCCGTCGCTCAAAACGTGATAAATTTGGTTTCTGATTTTTTGATCAGGGTACATCCAAGTGACCTTATGAATATTGATGTGCTTGAATCTAGAGCTACTTATGATCATGTTTCGTGCTGTGGCGAAGTCAATCGGAATCGTGGAAGCTGAACTTTCCAACTGTTGGACTAAATATATATTTTTTTGCCCACCTTAGCGTTAAAGTCACCAAGCACGATTTTTACGTCGTGACGGGGGCAGCGCTCGTAAGCATTTTCAAGGCAGGTGCGAACTATGGCAAGCCGTTAGTTAACAGGTGTCAATCATAGAACGTAACGTCGTAGTTTCATGCCAATTACAAGTCCGCATCCAAATTTCGTGCTTCTACGCATGACTGCTATAGTAGATATCACAGGATGCTTGCCGAATGCAACCCTGTCCCTTCCATCGCATTTGTTGGAAAGCAGTGATATCAGCTTTGTATCTTTCCAGTCAGTTGGATTTAGGCACCTTCTCAATTAAGAGTTCGGACATTTCAGGTGCATATCCGTAAATCGTTATCAGTTTTTCATTTGCGGTAGTTATCATCAGATTTGGGGATAATTTTTATTGTGTTTTTTGACGTTTTCAGTGAAATGCTTTTTAAAGTAGTTGGCTTCAAATCCGACTCCCAACCTGTTTTAAGCCTAGGAGGCCCGTCGTTATATTAGCCCCCAAACGGACGGTTGCCTGTTTTGACGATGTCTAGGAAAAAGCACGTGGAGGTTTGAGTCGAATTGAGACGGTTGATACAGTCAGGCTGAATACATTACTGAATGCATTGCCAGCAACCACTCAAGAGACTTTGGCTAGTTCTTATTAATTTTCTTACCTATTTGTAAAAGTATCCGAGTTCAATTCCATTTCTGCATACAAAAAAAATTTTTCAAAACTTTAGAGTTGATTATTTTAAAATATTTTTTATGTGGCTTATCATGTTCTTGCAATAAGCCCTTCATATATAAAACAAATTCGGGTTTGTTACACCATTTATAACTCAAGAACGGTTGGACCGATTTTAATGATCTCTTATTTGTTGGATTTTGGTTCATCCCGAATAGCAGAAAATATCGGAAAAGCTCAGGGGCGTAGCACCTCCCATACAAATCAAATCCTCTATATCGAATAGCTTTGGAATTATAGGTCACACAGCAACGGAATTCGGTATTCGACCTTAATTTTCACTTACCGTTCTACTGGTAAAATTTTATGAGCGTTGGGCGTAGAGCGTGGCACTTTTTCAGCAGCCCAAATTTTCAGTATAACTTTCAAGCTATAAGTCACACATTAATGAAACTCGGTTAAAACGTACTATTTAGTCGTGTCTTTCGACTGGCAAAATTGAGCAAGTATAGGCCAAAGGGTTGTGGTACCACCCATACAATTCAAATTTATGATATCGAATAGCTTTGGAACTAAATGCCGTATAATAATGAAATTCAGTAAGGAGTTGCCACTTGGTGAATTCTTCTACTGAAAGACTGGGATGGGCTTTGGAAAAGGAGGTGTGGCTCCGCCCATACACTTTAAATTTTTTATATCAGATAGCTTTGGAACTAAATGTCGTATAACAACGAAATTTAGTATGGAATTACTATTGGGTGATATCCTTCTACTAGAAACTGAGACGGTCATTGAACAAGGGGGTGTGGCTCCGCCCATACAAGCCAAATTTTTGATACCGAATAGCTTTGGAAATAAATATCATATAACAATGAAATTTAGTATGGAGTTACCTATTCGTCAGGCATTCCTACTGGGAAAACTAGCACGGGCATTGGAAACTTGGCGTGACTTCGCCCACACAAGAAAAACTCAATTCAATATACTTTACTGCAAAAACTAACTTTTTTCTAGCATTTAATAATCAAAATCAAATCTTCTAAATGAATAAAAATTTCTTCATTTTTTATTTAAAAACCGTAACTTTTGCAACTGAAAGAGATTTTTGTCTTCATTACTTTTTGGTAAAGTTGGTTTTGTTGCATTTTCCCTCAAATAAAAAAAAAAAATAAAAATATAAAAAAAATTAAAAAAACATTTGTTCCGCTGATTGTGGGAATCGCTCTCACTACCTCATGTCTTCAAAACTTATGGTTGAGCCGATTGAGCTATCGAAAGTACATTTATTCAAGTTGAAATATACTAAAATAATTTCCAAATAGACAACAGTGAAATGACAATGACAGCAGTGTACTATATTTTACTTAGACACAAACCAATCGTGTTTGTCATATGCATATATATTAATAAAAATAATTTTCTGTAAAATAAAAACAAGAACCTCTCGGAATATTTCGGTGCCGCTGCCTGTCAGTAAATAGCTGTAATTTTATGTTTGTTTGACCAGAATACAAATCTTAACGGCTGGACGGATTTAACTCAAATTTGTTTTGAGTTTTGTTAATTAGTTTTGACCACGCCTCTTCCACACTTTTACAAGTAAGGGAAATCCACCAACTAGCATACTTTTTTTTGAAAAGCTACGTTTAATTAATTTTTAAAAAAATCTGTAATTTTGACACCAAAAAATGCACATATCTTCAAGATTGCACTTAGTACAACGTATTTTTCCAATTACGCCGTTTCCTTGGAATGACAAAAACCATTTTACATATTTCCATACGCTTTACGTCAAAATTTTCTTTTTTTCTGGCTAAAAATCGTTATCTTCTGAACGAATAAAACCTAAACATCAAAATTTTACGTTTTTTCCCCCGAGAAACACCGGGTATATTAGCTAGTATATTATAAATATGATTCATTATTTTAACAATAACACTTTCTAAATTTGAAATAGCAAAATACAAATTATACATCATTGTAACGATCGATTTTCTTATTTAAATTAGCTTTAACTCCTCTAAAAGTCAAAATTTTCGGAAAAGTACACTTTACAGTTAAAATTAATTTCATACCTTACGGCATAACGTTAACTGTTCAGAATTATCTCCCTTTAAAAATTTACTAGAGTTTAAAAAAAAAACAACTTACCCCTTACTTCTTGCTTTGACCGCTTCAATGTTAGGTTATTTCAAGGTCGAAATTGTTTATGAAAAAATATTTGTCTGTTTATTGCGGGCTCTAATTTATATCTTATTGAAGTATATCATAATCATAAGCAATTTTGTACTTATTGGAGAGTTGTGAATAAAAATACTACTAAAAAAAAAAAAAGGGAGAATACGATTCCCTGACCGCCACGATTTGAAAATATATTCAGAAAGGTCTTTAACAAAAAATGAGAATGGCCGAAGGAAAAATCGATTTGTTTTCAAGTTATCGATTTTTTAAGAACAATTTTTTTTTTTAGATGTTTTATGAAAACTATTGATATTTTTCTAAGTGTATAACCGATATTGCTGATTAATGTGTTATTTAAAAGGTAATACATAAAGCTTTTACAAGAATTTTAAATATATCAAATTCGTTGAGTATTTAATATTTTATAGCTATTTGTATGCAAAAGTAAAATATTTGCTTATATAAAACCGTTATTTTCTCAAAAACTACCGTAAGTAAACTATTGAAGCCTAAAAATTTATCTTTCGTTTTATTTATAACATATGATTTATTTGATTTTTTATGTGTTTTTTTTATGATGAAATGATTTGTTTTTGTACGGAAAGTTGTTAATTCAAGCATATATACCTTAGTTGTTTTGTATTCCTCTTAGACATGGGTAACGCATCGAAAAATGCTGCGCTGATACACCAACCCAAGCGCATTTCACTGTATCAGCGTAATGCGTTAACGCAATTGCGTCATGACGTAGCTTGAAATGCTATGATATCTATATTAACACGATGTTGATCAGCACAGGATGTTTTTTTTAGTTAGCGATAGCGCATTGCTTTATGTGGTCAATTTGTTGAATGCGGTGAATTTTGTGGTGTCTTGTCCTAAGAGCAAGTTGTTTTCACTTAGGAAAAATAAATGGAATCATATAACAAATCCTGATGCAATATATCTCATTTAAAGAAATCATATTGCTCATAAGTTGATTTAAAATTACTTAAGCAAGAAGTTATTAATTAATATAAAACATTACTGAACAAAGACCATATTTTTCGCATCCATTAAAAATTAGCCAATTTTATACTTCAAGCATGCAGTCAAACTATATTCCGTTCAAGGTTAATGTAAGCAATCACACAGATGTACAAACACGTTTCTGGTACGCAAGACAAGTTGGATTCTACTTTAATTCCATGTATCTAGAAAGCATGCAAATCTAAAGGGAAAAAAATAAGCATGAAGCAAATATATTTCGATGCGGTTTTGCGCTACTGCGCTACTTTTAACTATTAACGCAATCAACGCATCATCAACTCAAAAACAAACAGTAGCGCTGCTTACGTTTGTTTAAACGCTTATAAACACGTTTAAATATTGTTATACATATTGGAAAACCATTCCGTGAATGGCAAAGTGTCATAACAATTAAACGCTCTCCTAACACTCATGCTTAACAGCATATTTCCCGCAACTCCTTTTCCATATATAAATAAGCAAACAATGGCCGCATTCAGCGCAGACAACAGTTGGCAACTTTTGTGTAAAAATTCGCTGAATGGTACAAATTTGGTAGCGCTAACTAAAACTGATAAAGTAGCGAACGCCTTTTAATCGAGCGAACAAATTCTATGCTACACAAACACAACTGTTTGCTTAACTGTCAGATGCTGTTATTGACGCTGTTAAATTAATAAACGCAGAAGGAACGCAGCAAATTAAAGTGAAAAACCTTTGCAATTGAATTAAATTTACATAAAAATTAAATTGAATCTAACTTCTGACGTGTAGAGTAGCAACACATTCAGAGAAAAACATCGTGAACTAAGATAGCGCTACCATTACAGTTCACAACAGTTGTCTGCGCTGAATGCGGCTCGCTCGCTTCGAACAGTCATCGCTATTTTTGAGGCGTTGTAAAATTTGTGCAATTTTTGCTCGCTGAATAAATATTTCCTCATTTTTTCTATAAACGTGTTATGTGTATTACTGCGCTATTGCGTTACTTTTTTAAAAATAAGTACATTAGCGTAGTACGCATTTAAGTGCTTCAACTCAAAAGCGCAACGCAGCGCAGCGTTACAGATGTTTATTACTTATTCCATATTTTCTTATATCATCATACAATAAATAACTGTTCTTAAGGCAACATTGTAGCTGTAATATTTATATGAATGAATAGGATTTTCTGGCCAGCGAAAAAAATTTTAATTTTTAGTTAATCAGTTATGGACAATGCAATAGCAATAGGAATTTTTTATTAACTTTATGTAATATAGTGTAAATTGTATAGATTTACAAATAAAGATTAAATTGTAAGCTGTAAAAAAAAAATATAATTTTAGTACCTTAATAACTCAAATTTAGTAGAAAATAACGGTTTTTTAATTAAAAATTTAAAATACAATATAGTTTTGCTTATAAAATTACATATACGCTTGCAATGATATAAGTATTGCATAGGATTGAAAAGGTAATTTAACTATCTTTCAAATGACATACCAATCTATTAGGTCCATTGGATAATGGCAAAGAAATGGATGTTTTTTGAAGATCTTTTAGCAAAAAAAAAATCGATAACTCTAAAACTAGTAGAGCAATCGATTTTTTGTTCGGCCAAACATTTTTTTTTGTTGTTCTCTACCAGAAAACACTTTCAAATCGCGGCGCCCCGGAAATCGTAATCGTGTCAAAAAAAGTATTGCAGTTATGTTTTTATTTCCAATTTAATAATTTCAGAATTGTAATTTTTTCCTCAGAAAAATTTCTTGTCGAAATAATTTTACTAATACAACAATATGTATAAGTAAAATTATAGTTACAAACAAATTAACCTTAAAAAATAGGTTTAATTTTTAAAGATGTTTGAAAATGTGTTCTTGTTAAGTTTATTGGGTAATATTTTTTTTTTTTACATCAAGGCAATTTTTATTTGTATTCGTTTTTTGCGAATGGCATTGAACTTTTTTTTAATGTTTTATTTATTTCATTAATCCTTATTTTCATAGAATAAAATCAAAAGAAAATGATTAAAAAAAAATTGTAAACATCTGAAAATATTTATTAAACTTTCTGTTTTGTTTAATTATCATAATCCTGAAGCAAAGGTAAGCATCGTGGGTACGAATCTCTTAAGTTTTGCTATTTTACTTGGAATTTAACTCAAACAGTAGGTATATTACATAAAATTTAATAAACATTTTTGTTAAAAAAAAATTTCTATAAGTGGTTAGTAATAAATTTTTATACAATCTTGGTGTGGTCATTTATGGTAGTTCAACGGTATTAAAAAAAATTTCAAATTTCTTACCGTGCTGTTATAATAGTTGTTTGCCTATCTTAAAGATTGATATGTCTTTTCACGTCACGCCTTCACACCAATGTTGCCTTTTCGCACTCAGCAAAACTTTGAGAAAACATATAAATATTTGCATTGAGGTTAACAGCAGCACGCTTCAATGGTCAGCTGCAAGAAAACGTGCTAAATTTTACAATAAAACTTGTATGAATGCTGAAAATGAAAGTTCCGCTTGCGATAAAAGTTTTCGCATGCGTGTTTATAATGAAAAACTTACAGTCGCTGAAAATGAAAATAAAATATTAAAAAAGCAAATCGTTACTTAAAGTTTAGATTGCATATACGACAGATTTACAGTAATAATTATTAGTTTCCTCAAACAAAATATGGCAAAACTTTAGCGTACTGTTGACTTTTTCAATTTTGTACTTTTCGTTTTAGGAAAAAAATTCTCTTTTAAGACTATAAAATTGGTATAATCGAGAAGTTTTTAAAATCTCTTGAACAAATTAAAAGATCGAAAATAATTACTCTAATAAGTTTTCGAGCTTTTGAAAAGCATTTTTTTTTTTTTTAAAAAAATGCAAATTATTCCTAAGCCTACTTTTAAGTAACGTGTCAACAAACAAACCTAATTAGAAATTCGATACAAGCCAAATCAACACTTACTCATTAGGAGAAGCTCAATTAACTTAAGTGGAATGACTTTACCAAAGGATAATAACACCAGAAACAACAATAGAAACAACTGAAGCAAAACAAAAGCATGATTTGTGATCTTCACGCACTTTTACGCATTAACGCAGCTTTTCATGGAAATGCATTATTTTTTCGCTGCAATACAAGCACAAAAACTCTTTCACATACAATAAAAATTTTACAAGTACATTAGGCTGGGCCGACTGGATGAATTTATGTTTTCACTTAATTTTTTTTTATATGAGACCAGAAAATAATTCTAATTCTATATTTTTCTCTGTGAATAAAAACGTATGTTAAGAAACCCCAAAGATTTTTCATGTGTAAACATTCAGGAATCATATGGCCAAGATGCTCTTTTGAGATGCCTATGATATATGCTATCTCAATCAATTTCACTTTGCGGTCATTCAATACAATAACACAAATTTTTCAAATGTTTTCTGGAGTAACTACCTCATTTGGCCTTCCTTCACGTGATGCATCATTTGTGGTTGTACGATGACGAGGAAACTCAATGAATGAATTTAATGCAACAGATGTGCCGTTACATTTATTAAACCATGCATCGGCTTAAACAGGTTTTTTTCGATTTCGAGGACAATAACTTGAGAATGCATTGATCAAATGTCATGATAGTTTGACAGTAATCAAGTTAAGGTTTAAACTCTGTGGAGAGCATATACTTAGATTTTTCTTTTGCTGTGGCGCCAAACACAAAATGAATGGGGACAAAAAAAATACAAAATCAAAAAGAAGTTCGTACTTTCAAGTGTGTTGTCGTTATGTCAAACAAAAGCCAATATTATAGCTATCACTAATCAGAAGAAATTTTGTAAATATCTTTATTAATAAAGAAATGCGAGATATATTAACTTTATCTATTTAGTTCAATAAAATTAAGTATTTTTATATTTGGAAAGAAGAATGCAATTTTTTTAAATTTTGCGATAGCTATACAAAAAAAAACTATGTAGAATTAATTCATGATTTAATTACTATAGGTTGTCCATTCGTTTGACGTTTTCTCACAAGAAGGAAGATATACACCCGTAAAACTGAAGAGGAGAGCAAAAGAGTAATTTTTAATGACAAAATATAGCTCAGTTGCCTAAATATCATACTTTTCGATAGTACTAAATACCCAAAGATACATTTCACTACTGCTTTTTCTGCTACTTTTTTCACTACTTGTTTGTTTTGTTTGAAAATTTTATTGAGTTTTTAAAAAGGTAATGGTAATGGATGGTGTTTTGTTGTGTAAATTAATACAGAAATAATAAAAAAATGCATACGCACACATAGCACAATAAATTTTTAAATTTTATAAATATTTGTATTATTTTTTATCTTTGAATTTACAATTAGTAAAAAAAGTCTGTTTAGAAATAAATTTCAATAAAAACATGTTTTTAAATATAGATTGAATGTTTTCGTAGCATTTTGCTTAAATGTAAAAATAAAAAAGAAGCTACAATAAGCAAGCCTGCAGTCTGGAAGCTTTTTAGCGACGCCAGAATGTATATAAGTGTACATGGCTGAAAAATCCCTCAGCTCGAGAGCTAATTTTGAGCATTATGAAATTGATTTGCAAGCATTTTGTTTTTTTTTAGTTGTTACAGGAATGACAAAATCGACTTTATTTTGAGATCGCAGGTATCAGAGATAACTAAAACGCTTTTTCGCACGTTCTTATCATATATTTTATAACTACTTTAATGTGACATACTAAATTTCTTTTTAATCTATCACTAACTGAATACACAGTTGGTTATAGAAATGACAACGTTATCTTGGTTTCCACTCGTCAAGACTTTTAAACTTGACACTTCAATTTACGCAATGGAAAAAAATTGAAACTTTTAGCTGATCAGTTTTGGTCAACAGCTTTCATTTTATTAAATTAAATATTTGATCATCGCAACAAATACATTAAACTTAGACTCAATTCGAAAAATGAACATAGATTTTTATATATCAACTGAAAGATAAAACTGTAGGCTTTATATATAAAATATATTTTTGACACCTTAATGCTGCAAATTTTTGAGAAAAGAACGGTTTTATCTCTTATTAAAAGCAAAAGTAATATAAAACAGCGGCCGTAGCCTAGTGGGTAGAGTGCGTGTCCCCTAAGCTAAAGAGCCGCGGTAGCCCAGGTTCAATTCCAGCTAAGACAGAAAGTTTTTTCAATTGAATTAATTTTTCTGTTCGGTTGTCACCTCTCTGCAGACAATGGCAAACCTCAGAGAGTAAAAAATTGCCATGTAAAGCTTCTTGAGAACATAAGCCGTTCGGAGTCGGCATAAAACACGTAGGTCCAGTTCTCGGTCATTTGTGATCAAACATTTAATAACACGCACAACACAATTGATCAAAAGAAGCTAGGTCAAAGTCCTTTCAAGGGCTGAAATGGCCAGTTTATTTATTTTTTTTTTAATATAAAACAGTTTACAAAATTAAAATTTTTACTTAAATCTACTTTATTTGTATTTTGTCTAATAGATAATTTAGTTATCTTTCAAATGACATGTCAATATTTTAGATCTTTTAGATAATGGTAAAGATATAGATATTTTACTGTACAGATATTGTTCCAAGCAAAAAATTTTAAAAATTGATAGCTCGATAACTAGTCGAGGTATAGTTTTTTGTTGGACCAAACATATTTTCTTTTGTTCTGAACAAAAAACTATTTTCAAATCGTGGCGAACCAGTTATTGCAATATTTTCATAATTGTAATATTTTCAAATATTTTCAAAAACTATTTTCAAATCTAGGCGCCCCAGTTATTGTAATAAAATATAGAATATAGCAATGTTTCGAATGTATCGAAAAAAATTCACAACGAAACACTGAAACATAACTTTTTTCTGAGAAGACAACAAAACCCTGGTTGTAATCTATATTTGAGAGAGAATATATATTTGTTTTCATATTTACGGGTGTTGTCAAACGAATGGACTACCTATAATAATTAAATCATGGAATTAATTGAAATCTACATGTATAAAAATCAATTGCCACATGTATGACGTTTCATCACTTGAGAACGGTTCGACCGATTTAATTGTTTCTTCTTTTTTTTGTGTTCCTTATTGTAAGGAGAAGGTTTGTATAAAAAGAAAAATTGGAAAAGTTGTGTGCAAAATTTGAAAAATAGCAAAAACCCGAAGAAGCTTTTGTATGAAAATTTAGTCCGCCAAATTAGGGTCCAATTACAAATTAGGGTCCGCCAAATAACTTTTTTTTTTTGAAAATTCTATAAAAAAAAAACTAATGGATATTTTTTCAAATTTCTTTTTTTATTTGAAATTACAATTCTTCCGGTTAATATTGGAAAATAATTTTATTCAAATGGCTGCCTCGGCTGGCCATGCAGTAGCCTACACGATCGGTCCAATTTTAAAGCACATTATCGATTGTGTGCAGCTGTATTTCACCAATGGCTTCACGAATATTGTCCTTTAAAGCGTCAATTGTCTCTGGCTTATCGACGTAACACTTATCTTTGAGGGCACCCCACAAATAATAGTCCAACGGTGTCAAATCGCAGCTCCGAGGTGACCAAACGACATCAGCTCTGTGGCTGATAATGCGATCTTCAAAAACAGGGCGCAAAACATCGAGTGTAGCTTCGGCTGTGAGGCACGTAGCGCCGTCCTGTTGAAACCAAATGTTGCCAATATCCTCCTCTTAAATTTTTGTGAACAAAAATTCGTTCAACATGGCCTGATAACGATCGCCATTGGCTGTAATGGCCACTCCTTGCTCATTTTCGAAGAAAAATGGTCCAATTATGCCTCTGGACCAAAATTTGCACCAAACAGTGACTCGTTTTGGGTGCAGCGGCTTTTCAATGTATGCGTGCGGGTTTTCTGTGCCCCAAATGTGACAATTTTGCTTGTTTACATCGCAGTCGATCGCAGACCCACTTCTCAGCGTTGTTCAAGCGTATAGACAACCATATTCGTTTAGCGGAAGGATAAAACTAATTATCTGTCAAATCAGACATGAGCTAAGTGTTACCATTCACGAAATAAGCACTAGTTGAAAAAAAAAACGTTATATGGCGGACCCGTACTTTTTATAGGAAATATCACACACCTCCGGAAATCCTTTACCAATCGCTTCGATATTTGGGTGAGAGGTAGATTTCCACTCAAACAAGGTGTAAAGAGGAAAAGGAGCGTGGTTCCTCCCATTCAGCTAAAATTTGCGATATCAAATAGCTTTGGATATAAAATAGGCCGCACAGCCTCGGAATTCAGTATTCGACCACGATTTGCAAGCCGTTTCACTGATCAAATTTTATGGGCATTAAACAGAGAGGCGTGGAACCTCCCACACAGCCCAAATATGCGATTTTTTTATTGGGTTCATTATTGTAAGGACAAAGTTTGTATAAAAAGGAAAATTGGAAAAGTTGAGTGCAAAATTTGGAAAATTGCAAAAAACCCGAAGAAGCTTTTTGTATGAAAATTGTGTATATTTAATGGGAAATATCACACATCTCCGGAAATTATTTACTAATTGCTTCGATATTTGGCAGAGAGGTAGAGTTCCGCTCGGGCCAGGTTTAAAGATTCATATTTTTGCGTTTCCATTCAAACCGCCTACTAAAGGTGGGGAAACAGTTTCAGTATACGAAGAAGAGCATAAATGAGCTTATCAGGCATGTTCTGCATTCCACTTCCGAGTGGAGAAAAAAAATCCTGATTAAATTTCATATTTTGTGTTCAATTTACTACATTTTTCGTTAATACAAATAATGTATAGTAATAAAACTCATTTTCTGTTTGTTTGTTTGTTTGTTTGTTTGTTTGTTTGTTTGTTTGTTTGTTTGTTTGTTTGTTTGGTCTTTATACAATTCTAAACGGCTCAACGGATTTCGCTCAAACTAGGTATACATATTAAGTGTATTCTAACTTAATATGTTACATACTTAGTTTTTGCCACGCCCCTTCCGAAATTTTTCAACTAACGGTCATTTTGTTGTTATAATACTTTTTAGTATAGGAGTTTTTTGTGTATTTAATTTTAAAAAATTTATATTTTTTTACATCAAAAACACTCACATATATACAAAATTGTAAAAATTTTCAGTACAAATACTTCTTTATACAACATCGTAACCTAAGAATGAGAAAAAAACGACATGAAAATCAAAGTTTGGTCTTTCGATGCAAATATCTCCGCTGTCCATTAATATATTTCATTCAAATTTTTTATTTGTTCAAAATTTCAATAAAATCACTTCACAAAAATAGGTTGAACTGGACCGTTAAGTCAGTATATATATGTTTTATGATTATGTCAAAAAAGATCCAAAATATTGACTTTTTACTCCGAAAATGACTGAAAAATTGTTTTTGTTGTAGAAATTAAATCAATTAAAAATTGCACATCTGGCTACCTTTCATTTAACATAGCATTTATTTGCAAAAGATTTTCAAGCTAAGCGCAAAAATTATTTTACTGTTTTTGTCATCAAACAACCTTTGATTTTTTTCGCCAAATTTATTTTTTCCAAAATGTTGTTTTGGTATTTTTAACAAAAAATTCAAGTCTCAAAAATAAATTATGTGAAAAAATTACCCCAATATCTCTTTCCAATAATAAGTTATGGCTAAAAATCTATTTTTTTCAAACCAGACTATTAATAAAACTGAGTTTTGTTTTAAAATTCTCTAGATAGTTTGAACGTCCCCATTTATCTCTAAGAATGCAGTTGTGTGTCTAGAGTAATTACGAACATTTTGGATTATATAAAATCTTCCTTATAGGTAATCTACTTAGTTTTTTTGCCTCCCCACCCCCCATCGAATTTTTCATAAAACATTGATAGCTCATAATGAGAAAAAAAAATTATATGAAAATCAAAGTTTTTACTTTTAATGCCAATATATCCGCTGTTTTTAATATATTTCATTAAAATTTTCTTTGTTAAAAAGTTTAATATATTTTTTAATATAAATCTTTGTTTAGATGTTAAAATATCCATATCTCAAGGTCGCATTGAGTCCCACCATAATTTCTATATTGTTGAAAAGGTAATTTTGCTTGCTTTAAGATTAAGTAAAATTATTTTTAATTTTTAAAATATGTTTTTCGTACCCCTTCTTTGAATTCAATTAACTCACCGCAAGAGATAGAACCACTTACAACAAAAATTTTCCAAAACTTTTTTGGATTAAAGTTCGTTCAATTACCTTTCTAACGGTAACTTACAAATAAAATTCAACATTTTTTTCATTATTCCAGAATTTAAAAAACATTTATTCGAGAAGTGTATGTTAAAATGTTTATATAAATGACTCTCGAGTAACACCGGATATATCAGCTAGTTATATTAATAAATTAAATAAAATGCAAAACGGAAAAAGTGATATGTAGAACACTATATATCGAATTCAATTATGATTGAATTTCACTTCCTCTCGGAAGTGGAATGCATAACATGCCTGTATAACTCAGTATTGAATACAAATATTGTCCCGATTCTTTCACTGAACTTTTTTTATGCAAATAAAGAAAACCAATGGGCCGCTTCAGCCATTGAAAGAATTTTGAGCGAACTTCTTATAGTCAGTTGTGTTGTGTGTTTTGTTGACCAAAAACTGGATTACTACTGTTTAACGTCGATTTCGAACGGCTTTTTTTATTCAGTTTGACAGACCTGATTTAGAAGTTGTGTTGGCTAAAAATGGACTAACAAAAAATATCGTACAGTCAATTGCTCTTCGAAATTAATTTTGATTTTCTTTACTTCATTTTTCTACTTTACAATAAAAAAGATATTACTTTTGCACTCAATATTTAATTTTAAAGAGATCAAACAATGAATATGCCAGTTACGTTAATGAAAAACATTGAATTGAGAAAATAAATGGCTGGTGTTTTTTATTTTTATCGGCAGTCATCGTCTACACCGCTCCGTTTCTCTTTATGCCATAAATTCCATCAAAGAATGGACCGACATCATAGTCGGGTTCAGGAAAACCATTTTCCCACGGCGCAACGCCAAACACTATCAAACCTTAACGTTTTTGCTCAATATCATCTATCCTCAACGGCGAATAAGTTAAGTTAATTAGCGGTACAGCCGCATCCGAAATTGGGCCCAAAAAATTCCTAGGTTCAGTCCGCGACACACAACTTTCAGTCTCAAATTTAATATTCTACTTTCGATTTTTACTTACGATCGATTTTTTCGATAATTTAGATGGCAAAATAAAGTTTGCCGGGTCAGCTAGTTGTAAATATAAAAATGGAATTTTTTACTTTAACTGCCTTATGTCTTTATATCACGAAAAATCGCACCAACGATAACCAAGAAACGTGAATCAATAGAATTTTGTATAGAAGAAAGTATTGCTTCTTGTGTCTTACTTGTCATTGGTGTGTTTTTTCCTGATACATAATAAAGCGGTTAATGTGCTGTAACTTAGTTTTCGACCGATTGATTGCATGGTAAAGTTTTTTTCAGTCAATGAACTACTATTTGGCATCAGTTGGCCAAAAAAAAACCACCTATTTTTTTTTGGTTCAATTGCAAAATTTTTTAAAAATTATAATTAGTCAAAACAAAGCGTGCGTTTTATTTCACAGGGAAAAAACATATCGCCGGAATTCTGGTTTTTTTTGTATTCACATAAAAAATTCATGTAAAATTTAATTTCATCAAATCGGCCCAACCTAATGTTCATGTATCATATGTCTGAATGTTTGTCTAGTAATATTATTATAAATGAAAATCAAATAAAAACAATGCAAATGAAAAAACTTTCCACGCTCCTTAGTTAATTGCAAAATCAATACTAGAGTTTCCCGCGCACCGTCATGCATATATACGTATATATATTTTGTAACCTTTGCAATATATTATTTGTTACTCCGGGAAAATAAGAGTGCAACAAAAATGTTATAAATAAAAACACAAGAAGCTATGCAAAACTTTTTCTCAGCGCTGTTGCATGTTTAATATCATGCATTTGGGTGTTTTTTTTTTGTTGTTTTTGTTTTGGTGTTGATTCTTTTAAAGGTTTTCGTATTTTTTTAATGGTGTTTACTATAGAGTTCACATCAGGTTTAATTGCGTTGAGTTGAGTGAAATGGATGGTGAAAAATCAAGAAATAAAATTAATTAGTTTTGCAAAGTTACATAACTGTAAATTCGTATTCGTTTATATAATTGTATTTGCTGAATTACTTTATGTATTTTAAAGATGTAATAGATGAGGCTTGGTTCCTAAAATTGGTACTTTTAATTCAAAAAATATGACATAAAGGCTCGATATCCTTAAGAAATATAATGTAGAAACAAATGTACTGAAGAACAACTGTGTGAATTTCAATACACAAGAAATAAAAAATTTAACGGCATCAACAGAAATTGTATCCAAATGCCTAGCAAAAGATCGATGAATCGTCAGTGGGCTTATTGTGTGTGTGTGGAACACCAATTCTGTGAAAACTTTGTAGTAAAGTGCCTCTCTTACCTTCTAGATCAGTGCTCGATAGCTTTGCCCCGAAAGCTTTTTTTTTGCTTTTACATGGGAAATGGATGCTTTTTGCATGGAAAGTAAAAAGTGGTTTGGTGGAAAAAGCTTTCGGGGCAAAGCTGTCGATCACTGATCTAGAAGGTAAGAGAGGCACTTTACGACAAAGTGGCAAGCCAGAATTGGCACAAATGCCTATAGCAGCCGATTTGGGGACTCAACCTGAAACACAAAACTCTTCAACAAAGATTAGCATCGCTCTAAGCATTTGATATTTAAAACAAGTAATGATGATAACTTAGAATAATATTACGCTATCGGTTGATTCTAACATCAAAACACCGATTGGTTTGCGATCTGATGACTAAATTTGATCACGGCTTGACAAAAAGATCAGCATTATTGTTCAAGTTACTGAATTTAAATTTTAAAAATTTATTAAATTCTTGAATATAAAACAAATTGAAAAATATTTCAAAAATTTTTTTTTTTTTTTGTTAAATACAATTTTTTTAACAAATATAAAACAATATTCTTGGCATATATTATATTTACAGGTTACAATTTTTGCAAATTTTAATAAGCTGACATGACAATACAAAACAATATAAAACAATACGTGACAATACGTGACAAAAGATGAAAGTTCATGGCATTACTGATTTAACATAATACAATTAAAATAAAAATTATCATAAATAAGATCAGCTGTCAATTTAAATAGTATAAATATTTTCTTATAAGCTTTGATTTGTTATCCAAAATCAAATTCTGTTAATTTTTCTCCTTATCTTAAATGCATCTCATCTAAATTTTCTCTCTAAAATTATTATATCATGAAATATAATTTCCGCCACCATTCACTTGACCGCCACATTAAAATTAAAGTTTCGATTAAATTTCGGCTATTAAATAAAAACCTTGCCTGTTCCTTCCAGCGCAATCAAATTAAATTGATAACATTAACTTAGCCACTTTAGATAATTATTAAAAAAAATTGACCGCTACGTCGCTACTTCTTCCGTTTTATTTGCCTAAACTTACTCTATCTTATACCTTAAACCTATTTATATTAACTACAATTTAAAGCACTACTAGTGAAAAATTATAATAAGCCACTCGTAAAAGTCGTTAAAATATCGTTAACCAAAAATTTTGTTACGAGCATTTTTATTTTGTAGTCTGCCTTTGATTTTTTAAATTGCGGCCCGTATTTTTTTTTTTGTGTTGAAAACTTGATGGTCTAAAATGAATTAATACTGCTTTTTTACGACCGACCCATTAACAAACAACACAAGATAGTATTTTATTTTTTGAGTATTATACCAGCGTTGTTTTGTGTATCGATCAACTAACAGCAAGCAAAGTGTTGAGTAGATTTAAATAAGAGCGCTCAAAAGCCCCTTTCTGCATGCTCTGATGTCGTTGAAGATAACTACAGTTATCAGGGAAATTTTGAATAATTTTTCACAATACGGCAACGCCGACTGTTATTATGTATGTTTTGAGAATAACAATGTCTTACTGTACATTAATGTATAAAGCTTGGTTTTCACTAGGTCATTTTCAATGACAAATGTTGTCAGACTAATGGAAATGTATTGTCATTTACATTTGTTGTCATATATGACCACTGATTGTCATATGAAATCACAAACAAGTGAGAACAGATAGAATTTTGCTTGTCAATCAATACATCGTTGTATGACAAGAAAAATTAAAATGCCAACATGTTGGCATTTTGTGTCAGTTGTTGCCTGCAAAAAATTTTGTTTTTTCGTTTCACTGCTGGCAAAGTTTTTGAAAAATTGTTATTTTAATTGGTTTAAAAGGAAAGTGCACTAAAACAGGTATTATTGCAGTGTCCGGTGTTGCTTGAAGCGGATTTGTCGCAGGATGGATTTTCGGGATTCGCGTTGTTACGGTCGCTTTGTCAGGAGTTTGTCCACTTTTGTTGCTTCCAATTTGTGATAAGGATGAGGGAAAGCACTTGCAGTCGCCTTGTCAGCAGCCTGTCCAGTTGGGAGCAGCAAGACGTAGACAGGCTCCTGGCGGAGCAACTGCAGCGGCGCGAATCTTGAAGACGTATCTTGCGATAGAACGTGGCGGTGGTTCATTTCGAACCAACACTGGCCACTGTGATAATCTTTATTTTAGTGCACTTTTGCTATAAATCTACAATAATAAAATTAACAGTAGTTTATAAATTTCACCACAAAGAAACATTTTCTATCTATCTCAAATATAAAACATCAGCTGTTGTTGTTGACGAAAAAACATAACTGAAAAACCGATGACATTTCACAAATAACATCAAAAGTGAAAACAGTATGGCAATCAATTGACACATAAATTTAACGTCAGTCTTTGACATTCGAATTTATGTCAGTTTTTGGGTTTCAATGAAAACGCATTTGACGTCATATGGTCAAGAAGCCTAATGACATTAGTGATTGTTGTCATTGAAAGTGACTTAGTGAAAAGCAGGCTTAACGAAACGAAGGCTGAACGAAGTGCGAGACAAGGTAAGCAATACATTTTTCCATATCAAAAAATATTGTTGCTCGTTTCCTTCACGACGTTCAAAATTTAAAAAAAAGCATTTTATTAAAATTATAATTCCTCTGCCAGAAAATTTTATTGCAAAAGTAAATTTATTTTTCTTAATTATGTATACACTTAAGCATGGGCATCCGCAGGACTTGGGAGGGGTGGAGTGGTATAAGGGAATATAGGGGTGGCCGGGTTCCCAAGAAATTACTCTTAAGGGCAAAGCATTTTTTAAAAATAATTAAAACAAAATTTTGAACAAAAACTGATTTCGTCACAAATTCAAAAAAATCTTAAAAAAATAGAAAAACCACATTTGTGTCAAACTGCAACAGTTTTTGCATTTTTTTATTATTTTTACAACAAAACCAACTTTTGCACCATTTTTTGGAAGAAAAAGTAATTTTTTGGACTTTTTTTTAAAAAAATATTAAAAATATAAAACCTTAGCTAACGGAGCTGCTGCAGTAATTTTTTGCAAGTAATTTAATTGAACTCTTAGACAAAAGAAGATTTAATGAAATATATAAAAACGCAAAGAAACTATTCGCAAAGAAAGAATGTATACTGCTTGTGTCATGTTCCTTCAAACCTTTTCCTGTAGCAAGAGACCTAGACCACTTATTGAAATCTGTAGCTCAAAAATAGTCCCTAGCATTAGATTTCGAAAATTTGGGGGTCATGGCAACAATTCGCAGCATCTTTCACTTTGAATTATTCGAGCCAGTCAAATGCTTGGAACCAATATGATTATAATGATCTTCCATCGGCATATTTTCCAATTGGCTAAGGGGCTCAAAGAACACAAATTGGCACATTATTGTACTTTAATCTTTTGTGTTAAGAAATACTGCTCTTATATCTTCTCTTAAATCGACTTTTAAAAAAAAGTCCGGTTGTAATTTTTAAAAGCCTTGTATCAAAGCCTATAATCCACTCAATCGACTTTGGGATTTTTTTGAGGGTGCTTGAACAATTTTTGAGGGTGCTCAGCTACTACTAACATCTAACCCCCTCCCCTGGCTACGGCTCTGATTTCGAGATTAACATGCTAGGCATTTTTTTCATGTAGCATGCTATCGAATTTGTAATAAATACGATCTTTTGCTTATTTTTCAGCTATTCTCAATTTTTAAGCAATTTTCAAAATTTTTATTAAACCCTTAAAGTGTTAAAAATGTTAAAGTGGAAATATATTTTTTTAATCTTAAAAATAGAAAATTATTCTTTTATTTAGTAAAGATCAAGTGAAATTAAAAAAAGCATCAAAGTATAGCGTGTATAGAAAGCAGAAGAGGAACTTCTTAAAATTATGAATAAGAGAGATTTTTTTGAAAGAAATTCAATTCAAAGTATGCATAAATATTATTATATTTATATAATATTTACACTGCCATTGGCTGGGGCTTCAAATGGTAATATCAATAGTTTATGATAGTTAAAATGTGTGATATATGTACGTGATTTCCTATTTTCGAAGTGAGAAAGTTGCATCTATTGTAGGGGGATCTATTTTGGAAGTTTCCATGAAAAAAACACTATATATAGAAAACAAGTCTTTTATAGTTCATACACTCACAGAACTGGCGATGCTATCAAAACTTCGCTTCTTCTAGCCGTAATATTACGGTTCTCAAAAAATTAAATATGCGAGGCTCTGACAACTTCCATAAGGTTTAGATTCCTGTTTAAGAGATGCTCTGCCAGTTTTGACAACCTCACAGAAAGTTGTAAGAACTTTTAATGGTGAGAGGAATTCGGTTTTGATAGTCGAATTGTGGAGGGGTCATAACAGCGCCTTTTGCGATGGTTAGAGGAATTCGGTTTTGACAGCCGAATTGTGAAGGGGTCATAACAGCGCCTTTTGCGATGGTGAGAGGAATTCGGTTTTGACAGCCGAATTGTGGAGGGGTCATAACAGCGCCTTTTGCGATGGTGAGAGGAATTCAGTTTTGACAGCGGAATTGTGGGGGCCATAACAGCGCCTTTTGCGATGGTGAGAGGAATTCGGTCTTGACAGCCGAACTGTGGAGGGGTCATAACAGCACCTTTTGGAATGGTGAGAGGAATTCGGTTTTGATAGCCATAAATCCTTATGTTGAGGTTGTCAGAATTTTTATATTTAATCTACTTACCTCTGCGCTTTTAAGGTTATCACCAATTTCTATTTTAAAATATTTTTTAAATTTGTATTTCAAATTATTTGAAAAAATATGACTTTTTTGATAAAATAAATATAAAATTTTAATTGTTCATAGAACTTTACAAACTATTTTTTTTAACTTTTTTTTATGGCACTTTAAAAATCCCATATTGTAAACGACAAACCATTAGCATGCATCTGAAACATGCTTACAAATAGTTTTAGACAATGGAATTGTAAAATAGTTCATGCCTTTTTCAATATAATAGGCATAATATTTATTATCAAAGTAAATACCGATTAACTTTAAAAACAATTTTTTTAATATTCGCCAACAAGCACGCTGCAAAGCCAAATTAAAATGGAGAAATTTGTCTTTTGTGGTTTTAGTATCTTCAGTAAAAGCGTGAAAACCGTATTAAGGCTACAATAGCCATATTAGAGTTTCTCTACACGCAAGATTTAAAAGTTGGTTGCAGTAGCCACAATACTGAATGTATCACAACTGTAACCACAGATCTTATTATCAAAAAACCGCTCAACATAATTTATGTTTTTTTATATGATTATTGCAGATTCAATTAGGGCTATGAGAGCTCTCATAAAGTGCTTGCAATAAACTTTCAGCTAAGGTTACTTCATTTCATATATAATAACTCTAGTATGGCTACTACAGCCTCATCTTTTTTATGGCAGCCGTGTACGAAGTTCAATAATTCCCTGAGTGTATCTAAAAATCTATGACCCCTATGGGGGTCAAATGTATGAGCTGGTCCTATTAATTTTTTACCTTTAACATTACTTTAGAATTCACCTACACTCTATCTGCCACCCTTCTGGGGTCCCCATACAAAAAACACAACAAAAATAAAATATTTTCGTGTACACAAAAACGTGACGAGACTCGAAATATTTTTCATGACGAAAATTTTCGTGACGAGACTCGAAAAATTTTACCCTCAATATTAAGTCACCGCCTAAGAAATTTTACTTCAAAATTTCTTTCGGAAATTTAACACAAAGACTATTGCAAATTTAGAGATTCAAAAAATAGCAATTGAAATTCAGAAAAAAACCTAAAAATCTTTGCCGAATTTCAAATGGAAGAGTTTTAAATAGACTTTCTGAATTTCACATAGATTTTTCGATTTCAACTAATCTTTTCTGAATATCAGTTGAAATAAATTACAATTAGAAATGGCAAAAAAATTTATTACTAATTACTATTAATCATTACTGATGAAATAACACAAAAAAGATATCGCAAAAAAATTATATCGCATATTAAAGTGATTTATTAAGAATTTCTTTAAAGGAACAACAACTCTTCGAGTTATCCAATTCCCAAATGGAATGGCTCTTTAGTTGTATTATCTTGCTCTAGAATTAAGCAACCACAACGACATTATTTGTTACAAAAATTTATAAGCCATTTTTAACCATAACTTTTACTTGCACTCCCTCTTCTTCCTTTTAACTAATCAAATCATATTTACATAATTTTAATCCAATTTATATTCACTCTCTTGCAGGCACCTGTTACGCTGTGTAATCTTGGTGTTGGTGCCACATTTGGTGAATCTATTTTGCATGATTTGCCACGTGACAGTACCGTCGTTACCAAAACCACCTGCGAGCTACTGCGTGTTGAGCAGCAAGACTTTCGACTAATTTGGGAGGTAAGTGTTGAGAAGCACCAATTTAAACACAAGTACACAATGTAAACAACCAAGCAAACAAACCTAAAAAACCAACAAACAAGCACACACAAACATTAACGCATTAGCATAAAGTAAACTTTTGAAAAGCTGTTGCACAGTTTGTGTATCTGTGCTAATTTGAAGTGCTTTGCGATTGTTTGTTTAATTTTGCAACTGTTTTAATTGTATGCGTGCAAATTAATATGAAAGTGTGAGTGAATGTAAGGAGCCTTTACATAAGCTCTTGCAAAAGCTTTTATGTCAAATAATGGTGTATAAAAACAGATCATGATAGGAATTTTAAAAATAAATTCTTTTCTTTTCCAAAGAAAAATGTATTCGATTCGATTAAAAGAACTAATACATATATTCAAAAGACTTAGGCACGATTTTTCTTAAAACTTAAACTGACATATATATTTGAGGAGCAAATATTCAAAACAAGATACGTCACATAAATCGTAATGTTGGAAAATCAAAGAAACCTTTTTGTTCTTAATAGAGACATTTTACCAAAATGATTTTAACTCGATTGTCAGCGCTGAAGAAATAAGATTAGGACTAAATAGCATTCATGAAGAATACAGTGCAAAGTAAATGTGAATTTTAGGATTTTAAATTGAACAAATCTTGTTTTGAATGTTGAAGGTGGACAAAGCTGCTTTTGAATGAACGACTGTAGAAAATACTTTCTTTTAAATGAACAGTTCTAATAAAACAATAAACTTAATAATTTATAAACAGTTTCATTTGTCATAACAACTGCACTATACCCTCAGAGTTATATCTGCTTCCAAACAATCACATACAGCAACGGTGGACAAATGCGGCTCTTTGTTATGTAAAGTGAGGCTCTTTTTTAATGTTGATATTTCAAAATATATAAAAAATAAAAAGTTTTATATTTCTTTGAATTCCCTGGAATTTAAAGTTGTTTGACCAACGATCTTACGAAAAATTTGATAATGTAAAGTCTGATTTTCTTTTCTGGACCTTCTCTTTAGCTATGTTGTAATTTTTCTGCATGATACAGTGAAAAGTTATGCTCAGATTAGAGAGAAATCTGACAAAAGTTGAGCTAGATGTCAAAGCCAGCTGTTCGAATTGTAGTTTTTGTAGTTGTTGTTCTTGCGAACGGCTTTAACCAATACAGAAAAAATGTTAAAACATGGGCCAAAGATTTGTTTTTTTAAATCTCGTTTTTGTTTTGTTGTAAGACTTAAAATAAATAGTTTGTTTTTTATTAGTGTATACGAAAAAATATATATTTTGAGATCAAAGAAAACATTGACCAATTAAACTAATGTTGTCTGTAATATCCACACTCTAACAAAAATTCACGAGAATTAACTACAATAATTGCTGGCAACTGATTGCCTACATTTATTGTCGTTAAATTTCATGAGCAAAATTATAAATATTTATCGTTAAAAATGCGTGAATCCTCTCACCTACAATTATTTTTTTGCTTTCTTGTAAAAACTCTCTTCTAAAATTATTTCTTCCAATCTTGTCTGCGCTCAAGGTATATATAATGAGGTAGTGTTAGTAGATACAATTGTCTCTTGTGGTGGGTAACTTAGCTGTAAAATTTCGTTGTTTACGAAAAAAAAACAAAGCAAACAACAAAACTTGTCAATTGAAATTGTGTTGTGAATTATTGTGATTTAAATTGATTTAATTGATAAAATTAAACCCAAAAAATTGTGCAATTTATCGAAAGCCTCTTCAAAAAGAGATTGGAACATTTTTTGTGTGCCTCGTGAAGAAATACGCTATCGCTGAAATGTTGCTTGTTCCACAATATTTTCACAATCAGTTGTCTATCATCTGTCTTCAATGTGTTCAAGCCAGGGATGAAAGTGGAATTTTTCAGATTGTGCCGAATTGCAGAAAAAAATAGTACCTTTTTAAAAAAATTTTGCTTACACTAAACAAGGAGCGTCAGCTGAAACCAAAAATCAAAAATTTCCTGTTTTTGTAAGAGTGTTATTATAGAAAAGACCACTTTTATTGAAATTGATAAAAAATAATAAAATGCGTTTGAAAAATTGTTTGTCATTTTGCTGAAAGTTTTCGTTTTTTTATTGATAAATAATCTAATATGCAATGTATTGGTAAGAATTTGGAAGATTGTGGTCCATGGACAATTTAATAACGCATTTAAAAAAAAACAACATAATGACTCACTAAGAATTGACTAATTGCTACTATGATCTACAAACTGATCCAGGGCATCATTTCGCCAAGGGTTGTCGTCTCGCCAGCCATAAAAAATATATGTGAATGTGTCATGTGGCGGCCGTAGCGTAGTGGGTAGAGTGCGTGGCCCTAAGCTTAAGAACCGCGGTAGCCCGGGTTCAATTCCAACTCAGACAGAAAAGATTTTTCAATTGAATTAATTTTTCTGTTCGGTCGTCACCTCTCTGCAGATAATGACAAACCTCAGAAAGTAAAAATTATTTTCCTTTAGTGTATGCTTTTTGTATTAAATTAGTTTGTAATACATTTTTAAATCGAGTTTTTTAAAAAACAAGGCAAAAGGCACTTTAAAAATTTTATTCATGTATTGCAAATTAGTGATACTAAATCAGCCCAATCGGGAATAATTTTTCACGAGAAATCGAAAAAGGGAGTTTTCATTTTTAAGATAAAGCTTATGAACATTTTGAAGAATTTTAATGCAAATTTGTTGACAAACCGTTGATGGACAAAATTGCATTAAAAATTTTCAACATCTTTTTTAGCTTAATCTTAAAAATGAAAACTCCCTTTTTCGAATCCGCGTGAAAAGTTATTCCCGATAGGGCTGAATATATAAAAAATAAAGATTTTTAAAATGTGTATCTTTAAATGCTATAATTATGTTATTTACGACTTTTCTATAGACATATATATTAGACCGGGTCAAAATTTGGATTCCGCCGTTCGGGGTCTCTAAAGATAGAGGAAATCATAAAAACAATTTCTGCATACTTTTTTTCATATCGGAGCATTTTTGATTCTCCTGAAGGTCCTTTTTGTTAAAAAAAACGTGTTTTTGCTGGTATTTTTTTTTATTTTTTAAAAAAAACATATATCCAAATCTTCTAAAAATATAAATTCCTTACTTATACCAACATTTAGGCATAAAGAAATTTTTTAATTTATGTTTTATTATAACTCTTATTGACCTCTAAACATTTTTTGCTATTTTTAAAAACACATTTTGTTAAAACCTCTGTAAAAAACACATTTTTCATTGGATCTACCTAAAATTGAGCTTGTTGGAAAGGAATTAAATTATCCTTTTTTTATTTATCGGTTAAAACATATCTATGTGTGAAAAATGACTAAACGTCAGTAATCGACTTTAGAAATCTGCTTAAAAGATAAATTTCTTTTAAGCATAAAAAATTTTTAAATATTAGTTATTATCTCTTATTAGCTGAAACCCGGCATGTTACGCCCCCTTGTCCAACGCTCATAAGCTGATAACTTTTATTGACCTATAAAAATAAATTTTTTTATTGTTTAAGAAACATATTTTGTTAAAACTGCTGGAAAAAAGTCTTTTTTTATTATTATAATAAATTTTTAAGTGATTCCAAGTTTAAGAACTTTTTAAGAGACTTTAAAGTGGCTTTCTTTTTTTATTTTTCTTTTAATTCCTTTCCAAGAAGATCAATTTTACGTAAATCTCATGGAAAATGTGTCTTTTACAGAGGTTTTAACAAAATGTGTTTTTAAAAATAGCAAATAATTCTATGTTTGGAGGTCAATAAGAGATATAATAAAACATAAGTTCAATAATTTTTTTCGCCTAAATGTTGGTTTTTGCAGTTCTTTGCAGTTCTTTGAAAAATAAAAAGATACAAGCAAAACACATGTTTTTTTTAACAAAAACTACCTTCAGTAGAATCAAAAACGCTCCGATAAAATTTCTCCGATTTGAAAAAAAAAGTATGCAGAAATCGTTTTTATGAGTTCCTCTAACTATAAGACCCCGAACGAATGATTTTTTCCCCCATACAAAAGCGATCCGATTTAATAAATATGCTTTAAAATTTTTAATGAAATCAGATGGAAGAGCTTACTTTTTATCACCCTTAAAATTATTTTCAGATATTGGTCTTGAAACTTTAAATTTGTAAAAAAAAACGAAAAAAACTTTTTTTTTACTAAATTCGACCATAAAAATTCTACTACTGACACTGTTGGCACATTTTATACCTTAAAAATTTTGGTTTGACTATACTCTTCAATATACCACAATTCATTGAAAGAAAAGAAAAGTTTTTACAAGTGTTTATGTAAATTATTGCTCTCAACAGTGGATTTTTTTTAATTTTTGTCAATTTGTATGAAAAATTTTGGCTAATCGAAAATAAATATTACGATATTTGGATTCGACGAAAAAGTTCACTATAAAAAATGTTATCGCTGTGTTTTATAGTGAAAATTTCCAAAGTTTTTGGAGTAGTGTAATTATGTTGAAGTAACTTTACTAGCACTGATAAGAATAACGAAATGTCAAAGAAAGCAACAAGGTGCATCAAAAATCGAAAATTACATTAATTACATTTACATGCAACTTGGTTTTTTTAACTCCGATAAATTTAAATAGTCCGAAATGAAAACGTACGTGCCTTAGCTCACGTCTGATCTCGAAAGTACGAAAAATAGCACAATTGTGGCTATAGTTCCATCCCTGGTTCAAGTTCTTATTCATTGTCTTTTACGCTCTTCTTATGTTTGACAACTACGGTACTCACCTCTCTGGGACAACACTACCATGTTGAATATACCTTGTCTGCGCTTATAAAAAAAAGCTAGAAATGCATGAAGTCTCTCAAGTAAGTTTTTAACATAGCAACAACAACAACTTAGTATAGAGCAAAGATAACAAGATAGGAAACTTCTGTGGGGAACCCGAAAAGTGGTGAAGTAAAACACACGTACGAGAAAATTTCGTTCACCACGAATTTCTTAGCCCTTATCTGAATATGTTTTAGCTCAACTGTCAATTTGCTAAAATAGTGAGGTGAATAAGTCAGTTGCTAATTATGTTACTTAGCTTTTCCAACACGTTTGTTTTTGATTGGCTTCAAAATGAAAATAAAAATATGTAAAAAGCTTTACTTCATGTTAAATACAATTCTATACATAAAAAACACATTATTTTCATCCGAAAAGTGCAAAATTATTGCATGGAGTGATAGGGTTAACAATGGCAGCTGTGTTAATTTATGAATGAAATAAATCGTAGTGTTGCCAACTTTTCTTTTTTAGGCTAATTTTTAAATTGGAAAAAACAACATGAGATATCGATTAAGTAATGTCGCGGTCAGTTTAGCCACCAAATCAAAATGTTTAAATATATTCATCTTTATTTTGTTATGCAATATTTTTCTCTTTGCTGTAAACTTTTTTTAATTTTAGTTGCTCAACATTTGTATGTAACACTTCAATAAATCGTTTCTATTTGATATCAGCACGGTTTAGTCGAACTTTTTGTTGACCTATTTAAAAAAGAATGTCCCACATAATATTATATATAAGTATACTGTGTAAACATCTTGAAATGTTTTATATTAACTTACTTTATGACCCACGCTAATTTATTATTCCTTTTTTCTTATGTATTTTGGTCTCAATGTCTGAGTTCACACTAGAAATAAATGCTTGAATGAATCCAAATTTGTTTTTGTTTTTCCAGCTAAAAAAATGAACTCTCTGTAAGATCGAAAATTAACTTCGAACATAATCAAAAGTTTGATGATGCTAATGCCCTGGTTATGCTAGGCAAACATGTTTGCTATTTAATTTTGTTCACTTTCTTCTTTTATCAAATATTCGTTTCCTGGTTATGCTATGTTTGTTGAAAGAATATAAAATTCAGTTAAAAAAATAAATGTTTGGCATGTTTGCTGTTTCAAACAGCAAACAAAAATGTTCGGCGTGAGAGCGAAAAAATGAGCAGGAGAAAAATTTCATTTCTCATTTTATTCGTAAAACACTAACAACAAAATCAGTTCACCAAACATGTATGCCTAGCATAACTATGACCTGAATCATCCAGTCAAAGGCAGTAAAAGATAACAAGACAAAGTGATGATCATTTGCTTCTCTTGTGAACAAAGCCAATGATGCCAAAAAAATTAACAGCTACAGCAACGTTGAAAATGTATTTCCAAATTGGTTTGTGTACATGCTAAGCGGTGGTTCCAGAGAGTATAAATTATATAGAGGTCCCAGTTCGACTTCGAATGCTATTTCGAGGGGTTTAGCTAGGGGTTTGAGTCTCCAAGTACCCTATACAAATATTGTTAGGTATTGTTTTATGCAAAAACACATTAAAAAAAAACAACAAACAAAATTTATGTGGATTTTTTCATCTATACATCGTATACGTAGCGCATGTATCTGGCCAGATACACACACATTTTGTATGAAGAGTACTGTACTTTACTTCTGTACTTTCTTGCTATTTTTTATTTTTCTCTGCGTTTGTTTACTCAAATCACTCTCACAGCAATGGAGGCAAACATAAACAAGGGTTTTTTTTTGGTTTCGTTTGACCATGGAATCGTATTTTGAAAGACTACTAAATGTAAGTTTGATTGATATAACATTTGCCCTTCATTACATCTCATTTTCCTCGTTTTTCTTTTTCATTTCAGATTCCAGTAGTAGTTCCTAGCTCAAGTGGTGCTGATACTCTACAAAAGAGAAAAAGTTGTCAGCTTTGTACATTGGGAGATGAAAAAATTCGCCGACTAACTCGTTTTTTTTTTGTTCCAAGTGCTCGAATCCGGTATGCCTACAACATTCGAAATCAGAGTATACATGTTTTAGTTGCTTACCTGAAGCTGTGTAAGACTTTTTTAATTTAGGATTAATTAAAACTTACTTTATAATTACTAAATTTAATTAAAATTAACTTTATAACAACTATTTTTTGAAATTAAACACAAAAATAAAATTTTTCTTGTTTTATTTCTCATTTGCACGGGTAGGTGGCTAAGCATGTACTAAAAACAAAAAAAAAATAGAAAATATATATCTGCCTGGCGTGATAACAATATAACAATGTAATATTATCACTAAAATAGTATAGTTTTCATATAAATGTACTGAAATACATGTGTATCTGGCCAGATACATGCGCTACGTACGTGACTTTTGGTACATGTGCATGACGGAGGGTTAAGCATAACTTAAATAATATATAATTTTAAGTAGTTGCATGACTGCCAACTTAATATTTTACGCAAATAATTTATCAATAATGGTTTCGTGATCAAAACATTAAAACTTATTAAAAACTTATTATCTTATAATATTATCTTACAGAAACATTTTGATTTTATTAATTAAAGCAATCACTGTTTCAGAAATGTACATAGATTTTCTTCTTCGTAAATGTTTAGTAAATTTTTCGTTAACTTTTTTTCACATGAAGCACAGACATTTTAACATTTCACGATTACAGCTCCGCTAAAACAAGACAAGTTCGCAGCTGTAGATTTTATTTTTCGTAAAGGTTTATTAAATTTTTCTTTAACTTTTTTGTTTTAGTAAGAATAGAAGGTATTGGCTAAATATATTCTTAAAATGGTTGAGGCAAGGAAGAAAAATTATATACAATTTGTTTTTAATTACTTAATTACATAATTACTGAACTACCTAATTACTTAATCACCCAATTAAACTACAATAGAAAAAGTGTAACGTCCGACACGTACCGTCCGAACATATAAAACTGTTAACAGTGACTTTAAAACTACGATATTAAAGATGATGTTGAATATTTTTAAACTTATTTAATATGCAATATTTTGTTCCTTTAGACTTTCAAGATGCGATCGACTATTTCGCAGAAATATTTTCAGTTCAAGTGTTACTCTCACAAGAACTTCCTTTTTTAGCAACGTCCGAATGAACGTCAAAAATGAGAAATTTTAGGTTAACTGCGCTATGATGAACGATGTTATAATTATTATAAATTATACTTATGAAGAGCTATTTAACCAGATACATCTTAATTGAAAAACTGTTAGCAAAATTTGCGAAATTTATGAAAAAATTTATTAATAAAACAATGATAGTTGACAACTCTGAATGTAAAATGCCGCAGTGGTGAAAATAAAAAGCCACTGACAAATACAATAAGTGTGAAAATTTGCAAACTTTGTTTGACGATATGTAATAAAATAATAGCATGCATGTAATCATTTGAATGTTCAACATATGCCTTTATCACAACTTAAAGATTAAAATGTTAAAACACTCAATCCATACATTATTTTTCTTGTTTGCAAACGAAGTTTCAGCAGAAAAAAACAGAAAAAGAAGAAGATCGTTCCATTTTTAAATCTCACCATGAATAGCGGGGGTTTGTGTAGAATAGCGGGGGTTTGAGTAAAAGCAATTTTTTCAAAAATGTTGACAAATACAACAACTAAAAAAATTGCCAAATTTTAAAATCATATATAGACCAAAATAAAGGGACTTAATAATCAGTTTTGGTTGCAAACATCTTATTGCAACCTAACTTAAGTATTTATATACTAACAAACAGATTATATGCATTAATTTCAGGGGTTGCCAATTGCTTTCTTTGTGAGCTTGCGGCCGATTAAGAACAAGAGTGCCACTCAGGGTTGACTTTTTCTATGCACAAATACATGCAAACATTTTTTGAGGTTATGATTTCTAAGTTTCCTATCTTGTTATCTTTGGTATAGAGTCAATAACTTAGCAGAAGGCGCTACTCTGTGGGAGCTGTGACCAATCTGTTTACCAACTGTTTAAGTTGTATATAATTGGACACTTGTTCGAATAAACTCTTTGAAAGCATATGACGTTAAAGCAGAGGTGTTTATTTAAGGGCAAGCGTAAAATACCGCTGCTGGAGCGTTTTTAGGAGTATCTGAGCGAGAACACGCTGAAATAATGTGAAAAGTAGTTAAAATTTACATATTTTAAGACTCTCTGAGCGAAAACACGCTGAAATAGCGTGAAAAGTAAAAAATATACATATTTTAGAATTCTCTGAGCGAAAACACGCTGGAATAGCGTGAAAAGTAGAGAATATACATATTTTAGGGCTCTCTGAGCGAAAACACGCTAAAATAGTGTGAAAAGTAGAGAGATATACATATTTTAAGACTCTCTGAGCAAAAACACGAAAACAAATAGCGTGAATAGTAGAGTAAGGGCCGTTTTATTCACTTTTTATAAATCGAGCTAACTTGAGCAGTTTCAATAACTTTTGTTAACTTGACTTTTCGTACAACTTGCCAAGTTAAATATTTTAATTTCTCAAGTTAAAATTTAATTTCATTCAGTTCAAGTTGAAGTTTTATATGTTGAAGTTAAGTCAAGTTATAAATAAATACTTAAGTTATAAAACATCCCAGGAAATTTTTTGATATATGATGGGAAATGAGAAAAGAAATGACTTTTATAACTTATGAAATAGAAATTTGTTGATGTTGAAGGCAACACAATGTAAAAAAAATATTTTTTTATTAAAATATATGTGTGCAGAATAAAAACAAAGTGATTTCCAAATAATGGGGGTTTTCAGTTAACGGTGTTTCGTATTAAGATATGCTTTCGAAAAAAATGGTGTTTATAATTTTGTCTTTGTATTTTGATAACAGAGGAGGATAAATTCGAGTCCTTCAAAATATGGTCGACGGTTAATCTATGAGTTAATCGGCTGGACCAATTTTTAATTAGTTTGGTTTTGTTTTGCTGAAGTGTTGGGAATGTCAAGTGGTGTTGGTGCAGAATTTCTAAATATTGAGATCTACAGTAATTGTGTTAAAGTTTTTCTGTCATTTGTATATAATCCGTATCGTAATTGTTGTTTAGATGAATTGTTTTCCTCTGTGTCAAATTGTGTAATTGACTACGACCATATTGTTTTGTGTGGTGATTTTAATATTAATATGTTAACTAATGATACTCATGTTAGGCAATTTGTTGATAGACTCAATGAAGTTGGCTTGCTAACTGTAAATACTAGCATCCCGACTCGCTTTGCGAATAATGCCCCTCCGAGTCTCTTAGATATTTTTGTTGTCTCAGATGTATCTTCTGTATTGTTGTTCCGTCAAATATCTTTTATATCTGACCACGATCTTCTCTTCTGTTCGTTAAATGTAAATTTTTCATCAGTTGTCACTGAAAAAACCATCACTTTTAGGGACTATAAATCCGTTGATTATAATTCGTTGTTTAATGACCTATCTTCTATAAATTGGTCTCAATGCTGGTTTCTCAGTACAGTAAATGAGAAGGTAAATTTTTTCATTAATGAAATACAAGCACTATTTGATTATCATGTCCCATTAGTAACTCGTCGCGTCTCTAACAAAAGTTGTCCCTGGTTTTCAAGAAATGTAATGCTAGCCCTTAAGACTCGTAACAAAATGTACAATCGCTTTAAAAGAAATTCCACAGCATTAAACTGGGATAATTACAAGAGAGCAAGAAATGAAGCTAACCTGGCTGTAAAATTAGCAAAACGTGCTTTTTTCATTAACAAGTTAAACTCTACACAGCCTTCTAAAACACTCTGGAACAACTTAAGACAGGCTGGAATATGCAATGTTAAATCTGACGATTGTCACATTGATCCTAATATCTTAAATGATTATTTTATTGCTTCCTCTGCGTCCACTGATACTCTGTTGCCTAGTATATCAAGATCTTTAAGTCCTGTAAATCTAAATCTATTTAGTTTGGAGTTTGCTGCTGTAGGTGAGAGTGATGTTGCTAGTTGCGTTAATAGAATAAAGTCGAATGCCTTGGGTGAAGATGGAATATCCATTAAATTCATTAAAATTATCTTACCTCATATATTAAGCTCATTAACCCACATTATAAATCACTGTTTCACAAGCTCCTGCTTTCCTGATGTTTGGAAAGCAGCAAAAATTGTTCCCATAGCTAAAAAATCCAACGCTCATGAACCATCTGATTTTCGTCCTGTAAGTCTACTTTCACCTCTATCAAAAGTAGTTGAGTCTCTCATGGCTGCACAAATCTCGGAGCACATAAAAAAATATGACTTTATGACTCCACTTCAGTCTGGTTTTAGACCAGGCCACAGCTGCGCTACAGCTATGCTAAAAATTCTCGATGACATTAGAATTACATATGATTTGGGTCACATTAATCTTCTTTGCCTGCTAGATTTTTCTAAGGCTTTTGACTCTGTTGACCATTCTATATTGTGCCAAAAACTTGAAGATAATTTTAAGTTTTCCAGCATGGCAGTCCGTCTGTTATATAGTTACTTAGTTGGAAGAACTCAAAGAGTGAGGGTGGGTAATAGTCTGTCCGCTTTTCGTAATTTAAATTGTGGGGTTCCTCAAGGCTCTGTACTTGGTCCGCTTTTATTCTCTATGTTTATTAATGATATTTTTAGCAAATGCAGGCATGTTACAATGCATGCATATGCTGATGATCTGCAACTGTACTTGTCTAGACCTCTTAACCTTGTTGATGACTTATGTATTAAAATGAATGATGACTTAAATAAAATTTCAGAATGGGCTCAAACTAATAAGCTCAAGCTCAACCCCCAGAAATCATATGTCTTACCGATTTTTAAATCTAAGGTCTCATTCGATAATATACCTGCCATTTATCTAAATAGTGTTCAACTAAATTTTGTTGACAAGATAAAAAATCTTGGTTACCACATTGACTCTTCACTCTCTTGCGAAAACCATATCAATACTGTTGTATGTAAGGTTTACTATGTGTTGCGGAACTTGAGGTTGACTGCGTCATTTGTTCCTCTTGAAACTAGAAAGAAGTTAGTCCAACAGCTCATAGTGCCAATCATCTCCTACTCAGATGTCGTGTACAGTAAACTTGATTCCAGGTCCAGGATGAAGCTGGAGCTGGCATTTAATAATGCTGTGAGGTACGTTTATGGCCTTAGAAAATTTGATCACATCAGTCTCTTGAGCAATAAAATTCTGGGCTGTAATATTTTGAGTTATTTAAATGCTAGAAACTGTATTTTTTTACACAATTTAATATATTCACAAACACCTAATTACTTATTTGTGAAACTCCAATTCTGCAGATCTAATAGAAATTTCAACCTTAAAATACCAGTTTAATTATAAACTCCAATAGATTCCAATAGAATTCCAATAGATTATTTTTTGTGAACGCCATCAGATTGTGGAATACGTTGCCTTATGGAATCAAAATAATTCGAAATAAACATATCTTTAAGCATGAAATTCTCAAATTCTTTTCTTAAATCTCTTGTCTATCACTTTTAATCTAAATAAAATATAATTAGCAGCTAAGTCTACATTTTATTCATTTATAATACATTGTTAAGTTAGCTTTAATTTTCATTCATGGTATTAAAAACTGTTGTTATCATGTCATACTTAGTGCATTTATAAGACTCTGTCTTACATGTCGACATTGTTCCTTTAAATAAATAAATAAAAAAAAATAAAAAAATAAATAACAAGTAACCATGTATGTAACATGTAACCATGTATTCTATTTTTTTAAGAAATCGACTTTGGCGCTTTCTAGCATACAAAACCAATATTACAAAAATAGTTTCTTTATATTGACTTCTAACTAAATTATGTTAAAATAAACCCGACTACGATGTATAATAAAATAGCTTGAAAATAAATCGTTAAACATTTAAATTTTTACCACTTGTGGGATCTAGAAACCTACTTTAAGCGCAATCTTTAAATGCGTTTTTCTTGGAAAGTTATTGTTCACGTGACGTGCAATGTAGTTCAGCTCTTTGCAAATTGGAATAGATGTTTTTTTAGAATACTGTTTTTAAACCGTTTTTTTACTTCTAGAAAAATAAATTGTTTTTTTTAAAAAGTGGTCTTAAATATATTGTTTTATTTTTGGTTTCTCTTTGTCAAACTAATATTTACTAAATCGAACGAAAAAAGTTCCATTTTTGACTAAAGTAGAGATTTGTGACATGAAGGCTGCACGACATTATTTTTTCCAACTTCCAACATACAGAGTAAATGGAGCTATAGTATTTGCACCAGTTCTGTTGAAATTCTTTAAATGAAGCAAATTCAGTCACTAGAGCTGTTAAACATAAAAAGGCATTTACAAAAATTTAGTAAATTGAAATTGAAAAGATTCATCAGAAATGGTGCCTTATTTTGGGATACCTTAATTTACTCTCTATGCACTTCTACTGCTTGAAAATCGAGTGACCACCAAACTGAAATATGCAAGCTTCATATTCTCTTTAACAAATGGCTCCAGCTGCACGTACAAATTCCACATTGTGTACTGATGCAAAAATTTAGGTACCGACTACTCATAATTGTTCACATAATAATAGCACTTTAATTTTACTGCGCATCAAATTTTTTTTGGCAAACTAATGATTGTTATCTTTGGAGCTGATATCGATCAGCGGAAATTAAAACAGGTCATTACGGATATAAAGTGCAATTCAAGCCCTTGGAAGGACTTTGATCGATCCTCTTTTGATTGTGTTGTGCGTGTTATTAAATGTTTGAACACAAATGATCGAGAACTAGATATTCAAGTAATGCCGACTCCAAACGGCTCGTGTTCTTGAGAAGCTCTACTTGGCAGGTATTACTCTCTGATGTTTATTTTATAATAAATATTGATTGAATAGAATAAACATTCTGTCTCAGAAGTGAATAAAACCCCTGCCACCACTGTTCTTAGCATACCGACCACGCACTGAAATCAGTATGGCACGGACGCCATAACATTTTTAACGGTTAGCGGAACCTAAATCTTTAATATTGTGCATAAAAAAGTTGTGCTGAACTGTATCGGTTCTAGTCAGATAAAATAATACGTGCTTCAAATGTTTTTATAGTAACAATTTTGTTGTCACAGCACAAGCTCAGTACCAATTGAACTGTGAATGAAGCGAAAATCACAAGTTACACCAAATATCCCAAGTTAGAATTTAAGACTGGTCATATATTTGAGAGTTAGAGAAATCACAAGTTGACAAAAGTTATCAAACGAAAGTAATATCAAATCTTCAATATGTCAAAATATTTTTGAGAAATTCAAGTGAATAAAATGGAATAACTTTTGAAATCGAATAAATTCCAAAGTTATTCCAACTTCTTAAGTTAAAAAAGTGAATAAAACGGCCCTACTTGTACATATTTTGAAAAAAGACGCTGATTTTCAGACAAAATTAATAAAACTCGCTGTATAGCTTGGTTTTTTTACAAAATCGCCAATAAATGTCGTGAAATTTCACAACATTTATTGTAGAGATTTTTCAAACAGTTTTTAGAGTGCAGTCATATAACGTTTTTCTTTATTTTTGCAAATATGGTTTCTTTGAATTCGATTATTTGTTACTTTAATAATCAGTGAACTATTGTTCTAATTGAAAAATATTTGTAGTGTTTTTAAACAAAATTTGCAAATATTTTCACTATGTCAAATGGTGAAAACAACAAATTGTTAGTCTTTACATTTTTCATCTTGACTACACGTCGTGTCTCTAACAGAAGTTGTCCCTGGTTTACAAATAACCTTAAATTGGCCCTGAAAAAACGTAATAAAACCTATAATCGTTGGAAGAGAAACCTGACCACATCTAATTGGGAACAGCACAAAAGAGCTAGTAATGAAGCTAACTGCATTGTTAAATTGTCTAAACGCACTTTTTTCATGTCCAAGCGAAGTATAGCACAACCTTCCAAAAATCTTTGGAACAATTTAAGACAGGCTGGAGTATGAAATGTGAAATCTGATGGTTGCCTTATTAATCCTAATATTCTTAATGATTATTTTATCGCTACCTCAACATCTACTTATAACACATCTGTCAATAATACGATAGGTTTTACTACCGAAAGGCCATGTAATTTTCAGTTTGTTGCTGTAAATGAGTGTGATGTTGCTCGTTGCATTAATAATATTACATCAAATGCTGTGAGTGAGGATGGAATATCTATTAAATTTATAAAAATAATTTTACCTTTCATCCTAAGCCCTTTGACACACATAATGAATCACTGTTTCACAAGTTCTTGCTTGTCTGATGCGTGGAAAGCAGCTACAATCACTCATATAGCTAAAAAGCCCAACGCTTGTGAACCGTGTGATTTTCATCCGGTAAGTCCTTTACAAGCTTTATCAAAAGTATGTGAGTCCTCACATGGCTGTACAAATCTCCGAACACATTAGAAAATTTAACCTTATGTCACCAATTCAATCCGGTTTTCGAACTGGCCACAGCTGCTCTACAGCTATTGTGAAGATCCTAGATGACATAAGATTATCATATGATATGGGGCATATAAGCTTGCTTTGTCTGATGGGCTTTTCAAAAGCATTTGACTCTGTTGACCATTTATTACTATGTCAAAAACTAGAGTTTAATTTTGAGTTTTCTATCACTGCGATCCGTCTGTTATATAATTACTTAGCTGTATAACAGTGGTTTTATCTTATGGCTGAGGTCAGCTCAGCCGTGCCAGGATCGAGTGAAAGATCCACGAACTTTCATCAAATGAGAACGCAGTTGGTGTTGGTTTAATATTACAATTTTGTATTTTATTGATATATTCTCATTAAAAATACTTAATGCAGCGTAACGTCAGCAGTTTGGGTAACAGTGAATGTAAGCGGTCGAATGGTCGGAGGTTGTAGGTCCAGCTGGTGGCAAAATCGGTATTCGATTAATCGGTAAATCGGTGAATCGGTAATCGGTAATTCGGTAGATCGGTAATCGGTGGATTGATAAATCGGTGAATCGGTTATCAGCAATCGGTAATCGGTAGATCGGTAAATCGGAAGATCGGTATTCGGTGAATCGGTGAATCGGTAATCAGTATTCGGTAGATCGGTATTCGGTAGATCGGTAAATCGGAAGATCGGTATTCGGTGAATCGGTAATCAGTATTCGGTAGATCGGTATTCGGTAGATCGGTATACGGTAATCAGTAGATCGGTAAATCGGTGAATTGGTGAATCCTGCCAGGGCCCCTAAAGCGAAGATCAGTAATCGGTAGATCGGTAAGTCGGTGGATCCTGCCAGGGCCCCTAAAGCAAGACTCATTACTAATATTTTTAGAAAGTTAATATATGCCGGACTGCGTTGGACGAACCAAAGACAGGTTCTCAACGCAAGTGCGACGTCATCAAACGGAGACTCAAAGGGAAGAACCAGCAAGCTGGCTCACCATCGAGTCCCTGCAACCAAACCAAGCAAATCCCAATTAGAGTATGCCGACTGCGTTGGACGAACCAAAGATTGGTTCTCACCGCAAGTGCGACATCTCAAGCAGAGACTCAAAGGGAAGAACCAGCAAGCTAGCTCGCCATTGAGTCACTGCGACCAAAAATATAGAGTATGCCGACTGCGTTGGACGAACCACGGACTGGTTCTCACCGCAAGTGCGACATCTCAAGCAGAGACTCAAAGGGAAGAACCAGCAAGCTGGCTCGCCTTTGAGTCATTAAGTATAGCTTACCTAAAGCAAGACTGCTTTGGTTGGTTTTGTGTCGCCCTTTTATTCGATATGGACAGAAAACCAGTTGGGAATTATACGTTCAGTTTTGTCTTTGGCCTGCCTGGCTATGCATAGATTGGTGGTGTGCGTATTAATTAGTGGCTTATGCAGTAGTGCGGTTGTGTGTTGTCAACTAGTTTTATTGAGTAGGTATGTAGCGTGTGTTTGTTTCTATGGTCAGGTGTCGTAGTGCGGTTGTGTGTTATTGCTGCTTTAATAATAATAAGTAGAAATATTTAAGTAGTACAATATGAATATATATATCGATAATATTTAATATTATAGTTTACGTAGTGTATAAAAATATAATATTTGTAACGTCTTTATATTTATAATAATAAGTAGGAATATTTGAGTGATATAATATGAACATATATGTACATCGAAATTATTTAATATTATAGTTTATTTAGTGTATGAAAAGTATATAATATTTGTAACGTCACGTTACAGTTGGAAGGTCTCAAAGAGAAAGGATGGGAAATAGTCTGTCTGCTTTTAACAATTTATCCTGTGGAGTTTCTCAAGGCTCGGTACTTGGTCCGCTTTTATTTGCAATGTTTCTTAATGATATTTTCAGCAAATGCCGTCATGTAGCCATGCATGCATATGCTGATGACCTTCAGCTGTACTTGTCCAAACCAATTGATTTTGTTGATGATTTATGTATTGAGGTAAATGAAGACTTGAGTAAAATAGTAGATTGGGCTAAAGCTAAAAAGCTTAATCTTAACCCACTTAAATCGTTTATTCTGCCGATTTTTAAGTCTAGGTACTTTTTCTCTGATATACCAGCCATTTTTCTGAAGAGAATCGACTTGAAATTTATAGGTAATGTTAAAAGTCTCGGTTACTATATTAACTCCTCACTTTTCTGTGAAGATCATATAAACTCTGTTGTTTGTAAAGTTTACTATAACCTACGGAACCTGAGGAGAACTGCATAATTTGTGCCTGTTAGGACTAGAAGAAAGCTAGTGATTCAACTCATAATGCCAATAATTTCCTACTCAGTAGTTGTATACAGTAAGCTTGATTCTAGGTCAAAGCTTAAGTTAAAACTTGTATTTAATAATGCTGTCAGATACGTTTATGGTCTTTCAAAGTTTGACCGTATAAGTCATTTGAGCAATCGCGTACTTGGTTGCAATATTTTCAATTATTTGGATGCTAGAAACTGTATTTTTTTGCATAACTTGATCTATACACAAACTCCTCATTACTTATTTAATAAAATATAGTTTCGTAGATCGACCAGAAATATGAACCTTGTAATCCCTGTATACAATTTTTTGAACTCTAACAGACTCTTTTTTGTGAACGCAATCAGAATGTGGAATTCGCTTCCTTCAAGAATCAAAAGTATCCGAAATAAGCACAACTTTAAGCATGCAATATTCCAGCACTTGTCTTGATACTATCTTTCTTCTATTTTCTATTTTATTAATGTTATCTTCTTCATTATTTGATCAAGTTTCTTAAAGGTAATTTATACATAAGTCTAAATTCAATTCAATTATAATTTATTGTTAAAATTTAAGCTTATAACTACATGTAATTTTTTGAGTCAAATGCATTTGTTTGTTAATTATAACTTAAATTTAAAATTTAAAGTTAAATTTAGTCGTTGCTTACAAATTTTATTTTTTTTAAATTTAAAATTAGTAATTTTAAATTTTTTGTTTCTATATATTTGTTGGTTATAACTTTTTTTAATCTTTGATTTCTTACTGCATTTAAAAGACTGTATCTTATAAGTGAACATGATAATTAAATTACATAAATTAAATCTTACCATTTTTTTTTGTAATGTCGTCATTGAATTCTATGATGTAACCAATCATGAAATAGTAAAGTCATGACTTAGTTTAACAGTTTTGGAGAAACTATTCGTTATTTTGCAAAAATCATAGACTTGGTGTCTTGTTGTTTCGACGATTTTTTGCCAAAAAAGACAACATTTTCTGCAAAATAAAAACTATTTTCTAAAAAATTTATAGTTAATTCTATTTTTTTCTGTATCTTAACACGGAGAAAACTATTTTACTGGAATCAAAAAAATGTTTTGCTTAGAAACAAATCAGCAAAACTTTGCTCAATCACGATGCAATTTAAGAAAAAGATTGCTAAATTGAAATCACTCCTCATGTATTTACAAAAAACAAAATTATTAGAATTTAAATTCAAGCAAATATTTCATAAGTTATTATCAACTGATAGCAAATTTTTACTTAACTCAAGCACATACTTGCTTGATTATTATAAATTAGAATGGCAAATTTCTACTTAATTTAAGCAAATATTTGCTAGGTTATTATAATTTCAAATAGCAAATATTTACTTAACTCAAGAAAATATTGGCTCAGTTATTGTAAACTCAAATAGCAAATTTTTACTAAATTCAAGCAAATTTCTACTAAGCACACGAGCACACGTTTATTTTTAATGAAGAAAATTAGGCGACGATTGGTTAACAACTGCGATGGTCGGATGGATAAGCCCATGCACTTACACTCACGCGATCGAGGTTCAAATCTTCAGCAGGTGGTAATTTTTCAATTTAATTTAATGTTAATAATTATTTCACTTCAAAAATATGCTAGATTTCAGCAAAAACTAATCAAAATTTACTATTTCAATTGATGTATAATAACTAAGCAAATATTTGCTTGAATTAAGTCAAATTTGCTTTTGCAGTTTATAATAACTAAGCAATATTTTGATTTAATTCAAGCAAATATCTGCTTAGTTATTATAAACTGCCAAAGCAAATTTTTACTTAATTTAAGCAAATATTTGCTTAGTTATTATAAATTGAAATAGCAAATTTTGATGAGTTTTTGCTGAAATTTAGCATAATTTTGAAGTGGCTGATAATCAAGCGCAAGTTTGCTTAATCACGATACAAATTTAGCAAACACTTTCTCCGTATACCAGCTGTATTAAAGAAAGGTTTTGAAGTTTCATCAGTAAATTCGTTTATCTCAAACCTGTTCCACACTGATAAAAACTATTTGACTACAATAAAAACAAAAACTATGAAGAATTTAAATTTCTGTTGAAAACATTAGCAAGTTTTCATTAGCAGCTCACTTTTTCCAGGATATAAAATAAAACAACTATTTCTATAACATATTTTGTACTAAACAAATTAAATTGCTCTGAGCCACACTCACCAATGAGGCTTCAAGTTGTTGTTTTAATATTCAACTACGTTATCTTCAAGAATGTGCTTCATACGGAGAGTTTGCGCTGCTCTCCTTTTTTGTCATTCATCAACATTTCTGGCTCTTAATTTTTTTTAGCCATATCTGATTTTAAAAAGTTATTTCAGAAAATCGTTAAGTATTTTAGTTCAGATCTTCAGATTAGGTTCAGGTTTTTTGTTCGATATTGGCTTTTAAGAAATCCTTTTTCCCTATATTTCTGGATCGGACTATAGTATATCTGTGGCAATCTATTTTTTATTTTAGGATCGGTGCTTAAATAGATATCTCGTAACAATGTTGAAAAGTCATCGTATACATAAAACAATGAAGTAGAAACAGGAAAATTAAATTTTAAATACATATAAATTATTTTGCAGAAATTAATTTATGATTAAAGAATTTGCTTACTCACGTCATCGAGAGTTACAAATTTTATTGTATCCATATGAATATTTTTGATCATAATATCTGTCAATCAGTTTTCGCAGCACCACCCGACAAGTAACTGTTGTTCCTGGATAAATTTTAAAACAAAATCGGTACCTTAATAATTTTTTAGGTTTTTATTTCCATTGAGTTCTTGAGGTTGTGTTTTTTTTTTTATTTTGAGCTGATTTTCACTTCATTTTAGGTCTGCTCCCGTACTTTTTGGATTAAAAATTGTAAAAATGTCAAAAACGTGAGAATAAGAAAAAAATCTCGCAAAAATAGATAAAAACACAAAAAGTAAGGGAACGTTTTTTTGGACTGAAATTCTGTAAACTGTCACATAAAATGGCTTGCCGCAATTTAGAAAAATTGTCACATACTTATGTATTACAATATTGAAATTAATTCTCAAATTAACATTTTTATACAAGTTTCCATGTTTCTGGTGTCCATTCCAATAGTTTTCATTTATTTCAACGAACTTTTTATGTTTACAGTATTGGGGACTGATTTCGAATCTGGTGTCAGAATTTTAAAATTCAAGATGTTGGAGAAGGTTGTTGCCACCTTAATTTTTTATTTTTACGAATTCGGGGCTGGCGCGAACTAAAGGGTAAAAATGGGTCGCTGAATCCGAATCCATCAGAATTTCAAAATTCGAAAATTTTTCTACACATAGGGTTGCCACCTAAAAATGTTTTATTTTAAGAATTTTAAACATGAGGAAAGAGTATTGGGGGTCGCTGATTTCGAATCTGAAGTCAGAATTTTAAAATTCAAGATGGTGGATAGGGTTGCCACCTTAATTTTTTGTATTTTTATGAACTCGTGGCTGGCAAAAAAAATAGTACACCAAAAATGGGTCGCTGAATACGAATCCATGGTCAGAATTTCAAAATTATAAAGTTTTGAAATAATGAGGCTGCCACCTACTAATATGTATTTTTAAGAATTTTAAACATTATTTAACAGTGTTAGTAAGTCACTGATTTCAAATCTGATGTCAAAATTTTAAAATTCAAAATGGTGGATAGGGTTGCCACCTTAATTTTTTGTATTTTTATGAATTCGGAGCTGGCAAAAAAATGCTATACCAAAAATGGGTCGCTGAATACGAATCCATGGTCAGAATTTCAAAATTATAAAGTTTTGAAATAATAGGGTTGCCACCTAATAATATGTATTTTTAAGAATTTTAAACATTATTTGACAGTGTTAGGTAGTCACTGATTTCGAATCTGATTTCAGAAGTTTAAAATTCAAAATAGTGGATAGGGTTGCCACCTTAATTTTTTGTATTTTTATGAATTCGGGGCTGGTGCGAACTAAAAAGTAAAAATGGGTGTCGCTGAATCCGAATCCGTGGTCAGAATTTCAAAATGATAAAGTTTTGAAATAATAGGGCTGCCACCTAATAATATGGATTTTCAAAAGTAAAAGCAACCCTATTATTTCAAAATTTTATAATTTTAAAAACAAAAAAATTAAGGTGGCAACCCAATCCACCATTTTTAATTTTAAAATTCTGACATTAGATTCGAAATCAGTGACTCCCTAGCACTCCCTATCCACCATCTTGAATTTTAAAGTTCTGACTTCAGATTCGAAATCAGCGACCCCCAATACTTTTTTTTCATGTTTAAAATTCTTCAAATAAAACATTTTTAGGTGGCAGCCCTATGTGCAGAAAAATTTTCGAGTTTTGAAATTGTGACAATGGATTCGGAATCAGCGGCCCAATTTCACCTAGTGTTTCTCCCATAATCATTAAAAACAAAAAAATGAAGGTGGCAACCCAATCCACCATTTTTAATTTTAAAATTCTGACATTAGATTCGAAATCAGTGACTCCCTAGCACTCCCTATCCACCATCTTGAATTTTAAAGTTCTGACTTCAGATTCGAAATCAGCGACCCCCAATACTTTTTTTCATGTTTAAAATTCTTCAAATAAAACATTTTTAGGTGGCAGCCCTATGTGCAGAAAAATTTTCGAGTTTTGAAATTGTGACAATGGATTCGGAATCAGCGGCCCAATTTCACCTAGTGTTTCTCCCAGAGTTGAATTCGCATAAATAAACAAGAAATTAGGTGGCAATTCTATCCGCCATCTTGAATTTTAAAATTCTGACACCAGATTCGAAAGAAGTAACCCCCAATACTGTTTCTTCATGTTTAAAATTCTTAAAAAAATGTTTAGTTGGCAGCCCCGTGTAGAAAAATTTTAGAATTTTGAAATTCTGACATCAAATGCAAAATCAGCGATCCATTTTTACCTAGTGTTCACTCCAACCCCCAAATTCGCAAAAATAAACCAAAAATCCCCAAACTTTTTTTAATTAATGATCAACACTCTAACATTCCAATGAAAATCGATATAAACTGAAAGCGAATTTATGCTCTAAGCATAAAGCCGGGATAATATGTTAACAAAACCACTTTTTTATCTCCCGACTTATACGCTTGGTATAAAATTAACCTAGAGATAGTTATCCCCGAATTAAATTATACTTATGCCCTTTGTGAACAAAATGGCCCTATTTATGATAGATGAAAACAGTCAATAAGTAGAAAATTTTCATTGAAACAGTTAACATTTTCTTTGAATTTTTAAGTCGCTGTTTCATATGTTCAAAGAATGTAATTTAGTTTAAACAAAGAGTTAACAAATGTGACTTAGACCAATGTTACTCTTAATAAAGTTAAGTTTTTTTTCATCTTTATTATTAATTGTGATTTATATTAACATTTGCCTTGTTTCTTTTTTAATTATTTTATGCAAGGTGTGGCTCTTTGGAAGGTTTTGAAAATCTTAATGTGGCTCTCAATGGCCTCACTCGTGCCCACCCCTGACATATAGTTTCTTCCTCTGCTTCCGTACTTTTAGAGGAAGTTTCAAAGAGAATATTTTGTTTCTTTGAATCGTTGTATAAATTCTTTCTGATAACTTTGGCATCCACTGGTGTTATTCAAAAGTACCAAAAAATGCTCCTTCCTGGCCAGGGAATGGAAATAAACACGTACAGTTCTGTTAAGCGAGTACAACAAATTAATTGTTTTATTGTGGTTTTTGCTCATGATCGTAAACACAAACACAAACACAAACAGCAACAAATATACCCCGCTTTACTTCACCAATTGTTACTGCTGGTTAAAAAAAAAATTGTGGCATGCGTCAACAAATTATTTTGCTGCTATTCTGCAGAGTTTTAATTTTGAAGCCGTGGCAATAACAATCAGTAAAGCGTGATACAATTGTTACTGTTTTTGTTTACGACCGCAAGCAAAAACCACAACAAAACAAATCGTGTTTTGTGCTCGTTTAACACAACGCTACCATTCTGTTTCGGTCTTTCTCTTCGACCTGCTAGGGATTGTCTGGCCTATTTGAGTCGAAGAGCGATATACGGAATAGAAATAAATAAAGTTTGCAGAGTTTGCGCTTTTGTACCACGGTTTTTTCCAGTCCCTTTATTGTACTCGCACTGAATAAAGGTGTTTAACCATTCTGACAGTAAATATATTTTATATTTTCAAGTAAGTTACTTTTCTCTTTCGCGCTCCAATACGCGCATGTAAGCAAGCGTTTTCTTCCAGTTACTTTTCTATTTCGCACTCCAATACTCGACTTCCACGATATCCGTTAAGTCCTGATCCATCATTTTTTTCCCCTTTTTTTCCTTTTGGCTAGCACAGTGAAGCAAAATTTTAATTTAATTTTCAGTTTAAAGAAATACTAACATTAAATGCATGCAATTAAATGCAATTAGGACAAATCTTTTTTGATTCAACATTTTCAGTGGAGAAATCTTGTTTTGTTTGAAGAGGAATTTTTCGTAGGGCTGCCTTAGAGTTAACTCATTTCTTAATAAATTTTTTTTGCAAGTCTATGTTGCTGATTATAGCCATCGTGACTGCAATGCAAGCTCAGTTTTTGTATTTTTTTTTTTTTTTTGTGTGACAAATCTTGTTTTGCATGTTTGCTTTTCACTTACAAAACATTTGAGAATATGTCATTGAACAGACTTTACATTTACCCTAAAAACAGATCATTTTGTTTAAAACTATTTAACCAAAACTTTCTAAAAATGTTCAGGAATAAACATGAAATATCCCACCTCTAGCTTATAACATAACCCATAAAAACACAAATAGCTGTGTTGCGGTGTAAAAGAAACAGTAAATTTATTCATTTATTTTGGTTTTATAATGGTTATGGTTTTAGACCAAAACCGTAAACACCTTCAAGCTTTTTACTGTCCCCACAATAACAATCACAATAACTACTACAATTCACAACATTGCATTCCAAATCAAATGCAAACAATTAAAATTTTCCTACAAAAGCTTTAGCAACCAGTACGAAAAAGAATCAAAAACAAATCGCATAAATATTTGATGTGATTAAAATCCGTGAACAAAAATTTTGTGAAAATATGTTTAAAATTCAGATCGATAAAAAAATTATTGACTTGCATACATTATTTAGCAATGCTAATTGTTTTTTTTTTTTTTTTGTTCTCTCCCTCTTTAGCTTTTCAGCAAAAATTTGTACAAATGTCAACAAGTTTACACAGAAAAAAAATCGATTGTAAGCCAAAATAAAATATTTAAATAACTAAACCACTGCTATGCCTGTGTGTGAGTGTGTGTGTCTATGAACATTTGTGATTTGAAAGCAACAACAACCACAGCTTGTTATTTTCATACAAACACAGCTAAGCTCGCTCTACACTTTCAAACTAATTTTGTATTCAATTCAGTTTCCCAGTTTGACCTACTGCTACTTTGGATCCTTTACTTTTGCCCCTTTCCGCCCGTTTTTCTGTGCTCTGACTTACCGCTTTTTCATATCCGCTTGACATATATATAGTATGCATACACTGCTGTTCAGCTTAGGTTAACGCACCTTCAGCTATTTGTATACATGTGTTTTTTACTCCATTTTATTTGTTCAAAAATGGTTTAGTTGTGTGTGTGTGTTCTTCGTACTAAGCACAGCTATTTGTTGCTAAAACTCTACAAATTTATGCCACAAGTAAAACAGTTCTGTTAGTCTATTTTTGGTAGCCTTTTTTTGCTATTCATTTTCCTCACTGAGTATTGTCTTGTTCTCTTTTTCAGTGTGTTCTGTAAATAGCTCTTGTCTAGTTTGATGATTTTCCTACACGTCCATTGAAAATGATTTCTTGGTGAACTAGATTTTCTTTATGCCAACATAAAAAATTCATTTTTCATTGTGTTGTCAAATCTAAATTTTTTCATCGTGTTGTCATATCAACTTTTCCGTTTTAACTGAATGGTTTGAATTTATTTGTATAGCCTTTTCAATGTCCTTTAAAATGTCAACAATTAAATTTAAATTTTGCGGAATTTCAATTACTTACAATAACTTAAATAAAAAACATATCTTAAAAGATTACACAGTACAACACAAAAATTCCAAACAAAAAATCACTTATCCCAGCCGAAAGTACTCGATGAGAGGAGAAAAGTAATTTCTGGATTTTGCTAGATTGATTGCCGTTCGTTTTTTATGAGCCTCTATAGTTTTTCGCCAAATTCGATTTTGAGCACTTTTTTGCAATTTTCTTCTATTTTTCGCATGGCCATAGTTCGAAAAATGCTGTGAATTTTTTTTTTTGCAGTCTTCAGCAAAGTTGTAGCTCTTGACTCGGCCAACAAAAATGCTGAATATATTAAGTCAGAAAAAAATTTCATCTTCATGCTCAAAACCCCAAAAATGTCGAAAAAATTACCACTTTTTTCACCGATTTTTTTCTGTTTTTCGACTACAGCTCTTGAACTATTGAAAATTTTACCAAACAATCAAGGAGTGAAATGTAGCCTATACAATTATGAACAACTTTTTAGTACATACGAACTTCATACGACCACTCCTTGATACGGATTTGGCCATACAAATGTGATTAATTTTCATTTCTTTTTTTTTATTTTATTATTTTTATTGAGCAAAAGTTTAAAAAAGGCACATGTATTATTTTTTTTTTTACAATTTAGTATTGAATTTTCTGATTAAAGTGAAAAACATGAAAATATATGAAAGATTATGAAAAAAAGTATAAAAAAAGGCATCAAACGGGTATTAATTTGTATTTTTTTTTTGTTAATCAGTATCGTCGATGTCCATTTGGGCTGTCTGGCGCGAAGTTGATGATTTGACAGTTGACGTTCCAGAAGTGGAAGGCCGAGATTTCTCTGCAGCTGGTTCGCTTGATTTGTCGTCTGATTCTGAGTTTAAAATAGCCACGGCGATATCTTCTGCGTCATTTCCAGTCTGTGGAGTGAATAACGGTATATCTTCTTCTGTATGTCCTTCTTTATCATCCTCCGTCAACTCGTGCTCGAATTGTGATATCTTTTGAGACCACCAGCATACTTCAGCAATCATTGCGTCGATTTTCTTACCTTTGAAACGTCTTTCCATCTACATGGTTACCTGGTGGAATCGTTCACCCTGCTCGTCTGATTCTGTGGGAAGTTGTTTCAGGAACACGTCCAGATGATGGTGCATAAAATGGAGTTTTAATGTCATCGATGCATGAATGGAATCAAAGGCAGTGATCATATTCTTCACCAATTGCGTTGCTTTCTCATTGTCCACGCGGTTTTTACACAAAACATATTGAATAACTGCTTTTATTGCAATCCAAGCCTCAAGTTTTTTGGCAGACAATACTTGTGTGAAAGCTTCACTTTTAATGAGTTTGCGGATGTCTGGTCCATTTAACTCACCTGTATAAAAAATGAGAAAAAGCAACAAGTAACTTACATAAAAAATAGTGCGAATATAGCGAAGTGAATCAACATTAATGCTAAAAAATGAAATACAATACCTGCAGTAATTTTATCACTGCTTAGTTTCGGAAATATTCCTTTCAAACAATCGAAAATCTGATCGTTACCTTTGACGGCCACTTCGATAAACTTTTTCACGATGCCCAATTTTATATGTAGTGGTGGTAGCAAAATATTATCAATATTCTTAATTAACGGTTTGTTGAACAAATTCAAATGTTTTTGATTCTTCAGATCTCTTTTCACCCAATGTGTGGCCTTATAGTGGTCATGTTTATACCGCGAATCCCATGTGCAGTAGAAGCAGAAGAATTTAGGGAATCCGCCTTTTTCAATGACACCTTGCAAAATATTTACTACTTTTAAGTCGCAGCAAATTTTCCAGTTATGCTGCGTATATTTGATTTTGTCCAATATATCTGCCATGACTTCATAACATTCCTTCATATTCGTTCCGAATGCCAACGGGATGGATTGCATTTTATTTGTAACATGTAATAATACAGCCTTCAAACTTGACGTGGAGCCATCTATAAATAATCTCCAGTCGGCAGCATTATATTCCATACCCATTTTGTTCAATAAGGCTTTTATGTTGTTGCAATATGTGAACGTATTCAAATCATTGACGTTGTATAGTTTTTTTAACTCAGCTTGGCGTTTACGGTAACCGCTGGCGATAACGTTTTTGTGTGAATTCGGCATCACGCTGCGAAAAACGAAATTTGGTCACGAGGAAATCGATTTCTTCTTGTGCTTGTGGCTTTGATGCATCATCTGCGGTTTCAGGGAAAAAATCCGGATCGAAGTCACCATAGTTGGTGTTTCCCCTCTCTGATGTCATCATTGATAGCATACTCGGACTCGGTGGTTTTGGTACTTCGGCATCATCGTGCATCGGTATTGATAATTCAGCGGAGTCAGTGGCTTTATATACTTTTGCTCTGCGTTTTTTTTCTATTAATTTCTTTGGTAAAATTTACGCAAGCGTAGCACTTGTCTGGGTCATGTACCCCGGACGTATTTCTTACCCACAGCATTGGCGTGACATACCGTAAACATAAATTTTTTTTGATGCAACCACCCCAAGAGATTGCCATAACAAAATGAACACACCGTATTTGGCGTATGTTCGTCGCCACTTGTATCCTCTTCACCGAAATAAAGTTTATATGCGAGTTTAAAATTATTAGAAAATAAATTTTTTTCGTTCTTGTTTTCCATGTTTTGGCTCTAGTTTACCACAAACGTAACAGAAACTATCTTATTTCGAGCATCTTTCCATTTTCAATCACTCCCTTCAATCACTTATATAAAAGAAGTAGAATGACAAAAATTTACCATTGCATCTGTTGATTTCAAGTGTATAACCACAACCAACTTCGCGCGTCACAGCTGATTGTCACCACTGCTGTAAATGAGGTCAACCAGGGTTGATCTTACACAATAGTGATGCCAAGTCGTGTCATGGAGTTATGTGGGTTAACTTATATAAATTTACTTTGTTCTTTCATAAAAAAAAAACAACAACAACGATTTTGACAAATACGCATTTATTTTGTTGTTTCGTATATAAAAAACGAAAATAAAAAAAAGCGCAAAAATGTTTGTCAAGGTGTGGTCATATGAAGTTGGAATATACTAGAAAGTTGTTCATAATTTTATAGGCTACATTTCTCCTCTTGATTGTTTGGTAAAATTTTTAATAGTTCAAGAGCTGTAGTCGAAAAACAGAAAAAATCGGTGAAAAAGTGGTAATTTTTCGACATTTTTGGGGTTTTGAGCATGAAGATGAAATTTTTCCGACTTAATATATTCAGCATTTTTGTTGGCCGAGTCAAGAGCTACAACTTTGCTGAAGACTGCAAAAAAATTCACAGCGTTTTTCGAACTATGGCCATGCGAAAAATAGAAGAAAATTGCAAAAAAGTGCTCAAAATCGAATTTGGCGAAAAAACTATAGAGGCTCATAAAAAACGAACGGCAACCAATCTAGCAAAATCCAGAAATTACTTTTCTCCTCTCATCGAGTACTTTCGGCTGGGATAAGTGATTTTTTGTTTGGAGTCAAAAAGTTGAATATTGCGTCACAGTGTTATCTACATTTTTGCCTAGTTTAAGGTCCGAACGTCGTTAAGGATATTTATAGAAATATGTTTTGATTAATTTATTTAAAATAAAAATAATTTACAATAACAAAAAATGTTTTTGTTTATAGTTGGAACTTGCGCACGAAAGAAACCATAAATTAATTAATTAATAGGGGTATTCACACTGACTACGGTAGTTGGGTAGATTGGCAAATGCTATACTTTTTTTTTGTAAAGTGCCATTCTACCCAAGTACCCATCTACCAATTTACTCTATCTGACCCTCTGTTTTGTTTGGGTAGATTGTTTTCTTGCCAAATTAAGTACTTTTTCCATGTGTTGCCACCTTTTGCAAAAATAGGTAATAATTGACCTAAGGGCATCAAATTTACAATATTTATTTTCAAGGCTAATATCTCGAATAATACACAAAAAATATTGCCACACCCCCTTTTTCCGCCCACAAGTTAATAAAAAAGCTATATTACAGACGAATTCGGTTGTATTACTACTATCGACAATTCAACAAAATATGGGCGTGTTCTAACTCTAACTACGACTACTTTTTAAAAATTATAATTCCTGAGCTGTGCATGTTTTTGTAATGAAACTTGGTTTATATTTGCTTTGAGACCAAATGGTGTTCACTAGATATATACATTTTGCCACGCCTACTTTTACCACCCTTCTATATATATAAAATCGTTCGTGAGGTTTCTCTTAAGATCTCAGGAACGGTAACACCTTATGCAACCAAATTTACAATATTTGTTAATATCGCGGTTAATAAAGTTAATATCTCGGCTAACAAAAAAAGTCACACCCCCTTTTACCGCCCACAAATCAACAAAAATGCTATATCGCGAACGGTTTTGATCGTATTAGACTAAAATTTTGTAATTTAGTTTGTATGGTTACTGTCTCAAACAGCATTAAAAATGGGTGTCCACGCCCTCTTTTACAGCCCACGAATCAATAAAAATACTTTATTTAAGACGATTTTGGTCGTATAAGACTTAAATTTGGTAATTTAGTTTGCATGGAAACAGTACTAAAAATGGGCATGGTTGCTCTACAGCAACGCTCACTTTTTCATAAATCATTCAAATTGACTACTGGGCCGATTGCACTAAAGTTTTGGCTGTCGATCTGTTTCGCCTACGAGATAGTTTATGAAAATTTTGCCAAACACCCTTTTTCCGCCTACAAATCAATAAAAATGCTATATATAAGACGGTTTTGGTCGTATTAAACTAAAATATTAGTGCATATAGTTACTTAAAAAAGGTTCGTCTAGCTACTAAACCCAGTTGGTATAATAGTCACCTGGCTAACCTTAAAAATACTATGAACAAAAAATACAAAAAGAGCAAGATTAACATATCTTTAAAACAGGAATATGTTCTGGCACATAAACAATATGAGACACTTAAAAAATTTTTTATAGGAATCATTTGCTGGCCTTAGAATCGAACATTAAGTGCAACCCAAAAGCATTTTGGACTTTTTTGAACAACAAAAAAAAAAAGTTCGGGTCTCCCTAAAAATATGTTTTTCCAGGATAATAAATCTGACAGTTTTCAAGAAATAGGCTAACTCTTTGCACTCTATTTTCAGTCCAATTTCAGGTGCTATGACCAATCAATTAATGATGTTGTGTCTGAGTTTAATGTTATTCCTATTACAGATCTTGGTTCCTTAACCTTATTTGGAGAAGAGGTGTATCGAGAATTAATTAGCTTAGATTCGAAGAAGAAATGTGGCCCTGACAATATTCCTCCAATCTATCTAAAATATTGTGCTATGGCACTTTTTCAACCTCTTACCTTTCTTTTTAACCAAGGGATTGGTTCAGGGAGAATTTTTAAATGTATGGAAAATATCCGAGATAACTCCAATTTTTAAATCGGGTTCGAGGCAAAATATTGCAAACTATCGACCTATATCCAAATTACCACTTATTCCAAAACTATTTGAATCTCTGGTAAAAAAGAAAATATATTCTTGCATCAAAGGCGCAGTATCGGAGTGTCAACATGGTTTTGTGTCTGGCAGATCTACCTCAACAAATCTTGCGCTATTTACTCACTTTATAGCAAGCGAAATGGAGAGAGGTCAACAAGTAGATGTAGTTTTTACAGATTTTGCGAAAGCATTCGATAGAGTCCAGCACTCAGTTTTAATAAGGAAACTTGGTAAAAAGGGTTTCCACTCCTTCTTGCTAAGGTGGTTAGAGAATTACCTGTTCGGTCGTAGACAAGCGGTTAGGATTGGTAAATACCTCTCTAAATATATTGATAATTTTTCTGGTGTGCCCCAAGGCAGTCAGCTTGGTCCGCTTTTGTTTGTCTTATTTATTAACGACCTTCCAAACTATGTCCAGTTTTCGAGATGTCTCATGTATGCTGATGACGTGAAGTTATTTAAAATTATTAATTCTTCAGTAGACTGTCAATTTATTCAACAGGATTTGAATGGCTTGCAGAAGTGGTGTGAGGTCAATAAGCTATATTTTAATGTTACTAAATGTAGTGTAATGTCATTTACCATGAAACAGCAATTAATTGTAGGCAACTATACTTTGTGCTCTGATATAATCTTAAGAGTTGAAATTAAAATCAAAGGACAATTTATGGTAGACAGGACCCTATTTATAATATGAGTTCTTCTTTTAATGCAATTTGTAGCAATATTGATATAACCCAAACTAGGGTCTCTTTTAAAAATTGTATTATGTTAAGCTAATATTATATTGTTAAATTCTTGTTTAATTTTAAGATAATTTTTAGTAACTGTAGAACAAACTTGTTTATAGTTGAATAATAAATAAATAAATAAATAAACTTTCGGAAACTGAACTAATAATGGACGTAGTCGCACTACAGTTACGCCAGTTCAGATATACAAAAAATTGAAATTTTTTTTTTCGATTGGCATGAAAATTCCTAATTAATGGCCTAAATTTTTCGCGCATAAAATGACAAAAAATGATTTGGTGGCAACCTTTTTCCAGCTGTCACTCATCTACATAAACCGGGGAGATCAAACAAACATGCAACACTGCCCACAACTATTCTACAAAGTACTCAATTGCAATTTAAGGTGCTCGCAATAACCAAAAGTACTCAATCTACCCATACCCAGCTACCCAAGTCATTGTGAATACCCCTAATGTTATATTTATTAAATAATTTTCCCCTAATGTTATATTAATTAAGAAATCAAAATAAACCTTTTTTCACAAATCATTAGTAGATTTCCGCAAATTCGTTTGACTCCAAAGAATTATAGTGAAAAAAAGACAAAGGCACTAGAACACAACATCTGGTAGAGTTTTAGGCTCTGATCAAAAATAATCTTACTGCTTTAACGTCATATTGATAGAATAGGATAAAAGAATTAATAATAGGATTAATACAATTAGAAATAAACTAGTGCGATTTTATTCCAACAAATGCCACTCAAGACTTCTGAAGATGGAAGGGGTAGCACCTTCCGAAACAGTTTTATTTACTCTGCTGTGTTATTAACTCTATACAGAGTTGTTGTTGCCTTTTTCATAATTTACTTGATCTTAGAACCTCATAGTTAAAGTCATGTAAAATCAAAGAATATATCACAGTTAATAATCAAAAATAAATATTTGTTTTGTATTCCATTGGAACTGAAATCATTCAAATGGAATCAGTTATAATCTTAAAGTTTTAATATATAAGTTTTTACAATTTATTTTATTTCTATTGTTACAGAAAGAACTCATGGCGAAAAATGCCCTGTAAACTCTAGCAAAGTCAAAAAGATTTCTCTATAGTTTTGACCCAAAAGGAAACCAATCCATTTTATGTAATGAAAAAATTGTTTAAACAAATTTCCCAAGAAAACTTAGAACATAAGAAGAATATAATCTTTATAACAAAACATTAATTAAATATTGAAAAATAAAGAGGAAACTTTTTTTAATCAAATCATGAAGAAATCTTTTGAAAATAATAGGAAAATCTTCTTAATATAATGAAGAAAAATCTTTAAAAGATGAGAGGAAAACCCTTTGAAAAAAACTTGAAATAATACTTTTAAAACTTTGTTTTCTCAGTGTATAAACGACAAACCATTAGCATTTAAAGTAACTTCTGAAACATGCTTACAAATAATTTTAGACAATGGAATTGTAAAATAGTCCATTCCTATTTCAATTATATAGGCATAATAATGATTATCAAATTAAAGCGATTATCAAAGTAAATACCGATTTACTTTAAAAACAATTTTTTTAATATTTGCCAACAAGCACGCTGCAAAGCCAAAACTAAAATGGAGAAATTTGTCTTTTGTGGTTTTAGTATCCTCAGTAAAAGCGTGAAAACTGTATTGAGGTAATACTAATAGTACTAAATAGTACTAATGAACAAAAAGCCGCAAGGTACAAAAAGTCACAAGTTACAAAATGTTATAATTTTCAAAAATCGTATTGCAAAAAGTTGCAAGGCACAAAATGTCACAACGAATACAAAGTCACAAGGTTCAAAATGTTGCAAGGCACAAAAAAAGTTGCAGGATGTAACAGTAAAAGATGTAACGATCTTAAAACTTTCAATGTAAAAAAAAAAAATTTAAAAAGTAGCAAGGTACAAAAAGTCACAGGTTATAAAAAGTCACAAGGTACAAAAAGTATCAGTATAAAAGTCTTCAAAATATTAAAAGCTACATATTGTAAAATGTCGAACGGCGTAAAAAGTCACAAGTTGCAAAACGTTGCAAGAAATAAAATGTCGTAGGGTACAAAAGTCACAAGGAAGTACAAAGAAGTTGTAAAGAAGGAAGTACAAAGTACAAAGAAACATAACGCTGAAAGGTACAAAAAGTCACAGGGTACAAAAAGTTGCAGATTCCAAAGTAATGAAAATAAAAAGTCTTAAGGCATTAAAAGTTAATATATATTAAAATAAATTATAAGCTTTCTCTATACAGAGAACTCTGGCTCTATACAGAGTTGTTGTGTTTGTTGTTGCCTCTTTAAAAAACTTACTTGATCTAAAACTCACAATTTATTTCATGTAATAATTTCATAGATCATAAAACTAAGTAGTAAATATATTTATAAAAATTTCAGCCACTTCAGCACTAGAAAGAATATTGACCGAGCTTCCATTGATCAATTATTGGCATTTTAAGCTACCAAAAATAATAGTGGCAGAATGGGCGAATCTTAATAAACTGATGCTAAACCCTCACAAATCGTATGTCCTACCGGTTTCAAAAACTGCATTTGAAAATCTAGATATTTCACCGATTCTCCTTAGTAACGTGCAGCTAAAATTCGTATGTAAGGCCACAAATCTTGGTTATACAATAAATTCTTCTCTGTCTTGCGATGATCATGTTAACTCCTGCGTCAATAAAATTTACTATTTCTTAAGAAATCTTCGAGTGACTGCAGATTTTGTACCTGTTGACATCAGAAAAAAACTAGTATTAACGCTATTACTGCCAATTATTACATACGCGGAAGTTTTCTATAGCAAAATGGACTCGAGATCTTTGCAAAAACTACAAGTTGCTTTTAATAACACTGCACGCTACGTTTACGGAATTAAAAGGTCTGATCACATTCCACGCTTTACTTATCAGTTATTAGGCCGTAGCTTAACCAACAATCTTGAGGCAAGAAACTGCATTTTCCTGCATAGGATCATCCACTCGCGATGCCCAGACTATCTTTTTGAGAAGCTTAAATTTTGTAGATCAAGTCGAAGCATGAACCTAATTATTCCTAAGTTTAATTTTCTAAACTCAAGTAGATTGTTTTTCGTTAGTGCAATAAGACTATGGAACTCACTGCCAAACAGTATTAAAAATGTTTCCAATAGTAGGTACTTTAAGCATTTAATTTTCGAGCACTTCTCTTAACTCTCTTTTTCTATCTTTTTCTTTAAATTTTCCTTTCAGTTCTTAAATCTTAACTCTGTTTCTCAACTAATTCTTTTTCTCAAATTTTATTTTATGAACTGAGAAAGCAATTTGAAATATTTACATTTAATATCTCAATATATATTTATAATTAATATTTTTCTTGTTCAAAAACTAATGTATGTTGAAATTTGATTTTAATTTGATATTAATATTTGTTTAAATAATTCTGTATTTCTTATAAATCTATATTTTGTCTTTCTAATGTAAAATTTTAATTTGATATTAATATTTGTTTAAATAATTCTGTATTTTTTATATATCTATATTTTGTCATTCTAATGTAAAATAATTCACAAAATATTTTAATCTTATAAGTTGTTATGTATGCTATAAATGAGGCATGTAAAAGACTAAGTCTTAAATGTCAACATATGGTAACTAAATAAATACAAAATAAATAAATAAAAAAATAAAAAAAAGCAAAAACACAAAAAAAATAATTTAAAAAAAGTCATAGGGTAAAAAATGTCGCAAGCTACAAATAGTCAGGCTATAAAAAGTTACGAGTTACTAAACGGCCCAAGATAAAAAATCTCGCAAATCATTAAAAGATGCAGATAGTTGCAAATAGTCAGAGGGTATAAAAAGTCACCAGAAACAGCTGTAATGAGGTACAAAAAGTCCCAAGGTACAAAAAACTGAAATTACAAATAGTCACAGGGTATAAAAATTTATGAAGTGCAAAAAGTGCCAAGATATAAAAACTCTTAGGCCCGGTTTTACAATCAATACTTAAGTTTTACTTAAGTATAAGCTTTGAAAATGCATTTTATCAGCCAAACTTAAGTTATCGACACTCAACAACTGATTCTATTTTGCAAAGTAATTAAACTAATCAGCAAAAACTAATTGGTAAAACTTAACTACAACTTAAGCATTGATTGTGAAACCGGGCCTTAAGGTATGTCAAGTTGTAAAAAGTTGTGCGGTACAAAAAGCCGCAAAACATCGCAAGATACAAAAAGTGTTAGTGTACAAAAAGTTTTAAGGTACGAAACTTTTTAGGGTATACGAAGTCACAGTGTACTTACATAGATAGTCGCAAGCTATACAAGGTTACAATGCATAAGAAGTCTCAAGGTTCAAAATGTCGCAAGTTACAAAAATCACAAGGTACAATAAAAAGGCACGAAGTACAAAAAGTGCCAAGATAAAAAGCTGCAAGGTATGATGGGTGGTTGAAAATCGTAGGATACAAAAAATCGCAAGAGATACAAAAAGTCGTAGTGTACATAAGGTCACTAGGTACAAAAATAGTTAACAAAAAACTGTAAAATATGCTTATTTACAATGTACTAAAGTCGCATGGTATGAAAATTCACAAATAGTCGCAAGGTAAAAAAGTCGCAAAGTAAATTTTTATTTTTATTAATCTCTTAATCATTATCTTATGTAATTCATTATCTTGTTTTATAGTCACTTTTATTAATTTGTTATATCTAAACAATTTGTTTATTATCTTAACTTATCTATAGGTATTTTTACTTGTTGTACTGTAAAAGAACTTAGTTCTTATTTGTACTGTCTTATGAATAAATACAAATACAAATGAAAAAGTCGTAGGGAGCAAAACGTCACAAGGTACAAACACTCACTAGGTCACTAGTTGTAAAAAAGAAAACTTGTGAAAAATAAGTTGTTTTTTTTTTTGAGAACAAATAAAAATGGTAAATGAAAAATTTTATAACAACTTTATACTTATACTTTATGCTTTATACTTAGTTGCATCGAAGTGCTCATCCGATGTAACTCTTTTTAGCTAATAAAAGCAGGTACTTTTTTCGCAAAAGTTCTTACTGAAAAGTACCTTGTATAGCTTGCGACTATTTATGTTAGCACACTGTGCCTTCGTTTACCCTACAGCGTTGCCTTTTTTTTTTTTTTTTGTTCAGTAGCTGTTCAGACTTCTATTTGATGTTTATACATACAGCAATGCAGTCCAGTTGAAGATATGTTACCTAATTATAATTGCATGAAAGGATAACTAATATGTGTTTAAGACTGGAAAAAACAAAGATTAAGCGGAAGCTCCCAATTAAGCTATAACATTAGGCGGTTAGTTAATCTCCTCTTTCAAAGCTAAGAAGTTGAAATTGTTTGGGATTATGTAGCATAAAGCAATTCTTTAACTCCCATTAAATTTATGATTATTTCTTGCTGCTCACAATATCAATACCAACTAAAATACTCTAGAAATATAACAGCATTTACAAGTGCTGCACTTATCCACTAATTTGACTTTTAAAGTCAACTGTCTGTAAAGTTTCTCTCATTCAAAATTTTCTAATCAGCAAAAGCTAATCTATTTCCACAACTTTATTACAACAACTTATGTTGCTGTTTGAGAGTTCTGTCAAAGTGGAAATAGTTCGTGCAAATATGTAAGTATTTCAATTACACGAACATCAGGGCGAACGCCCACTTAATGCAACAATTTACAACATATTTCCAGCCTTAATTGGCAACTCTATTTGCCATACACGCTAACGAGAGCCCTTTGCCACTCAAACAGCGGCAGCTGCTACTGCAGCTTCTTAATCTTCTTCTTCTTCTGCTGTTACTTGCAATAAAGACTTCGGCGTGTATTTCTCCCACAACGCAGCGGCAGCTAGGTAATCAATTTGAAAACCTTTAACGGTATTTTCCACATTCTGAGTGCAATTATTGTAGCGCATGAATCGAGTGCGATGAATTTGTGGTGTCTACACAATTTTCACAACTTGTGGCTGGAAAATGCTGCGGGTGCGCGTTTATTAAAGTAATTAAATTATTATATCTTGAGCTTGATATTAATTGGCAACGGTAATGAAAAATTTGCGGTATGTGGGTGATGCATGTTGATGTTGGCTCAAATGCGCTTATGAAGAAGCACACATTGTTGGGAACGGTTATAAAAAAGCTGTGTAAAGATGCTCTTCAGAATAAATTAAAGATGAAGTTCTGATTGAAATTATAAAAGATTCTTATTACAACTAAATTGAAATGAATGAATGAATATAATTATTATATTAATTTACGGGGCGTATGAGCAACCTTTATTTATGAATGGCATCGTAAGATATTCAGGAGTGCTGTGGAAACCGACACATTCAAACAGAATCGATTTTGAAAACGAAACATTTATTATGAAACAGGCTCGGTTTTGTTTTTTTTTTTTCAAAGAAAGCAAAATCGATTTCGAACAGAAGAACAAACCGCCAATTGAAACAGCTGTTTTGCCGGCGGATAGAAAATCTTTATTCCGTGTGTTTTTGTATTTAGTTATTTTGTTTGTTTTTACCCATATAAGAATATGTGCCCTAATTTTTCATGCAGATTCGTTGACCAATACTGGTCTTAAAAGTAAACGTCTTTTTTGGTAAAGCTATTAGCCAGGTCCGTATGGTTTTCCATGAAATCAATTAGAATTGCACTTTGGACTGCGTTCTTATATTTTCCCCGAATAAAAAATACAAATTGCTCAACAAATAAATGTATACTTACTTGAAAAAAATCTGTTTTCCCCATTTCAATCTGGTTTTCGTGCTGGGCACGGGTGTTCTTCTGCTGTGGTTAAGGTGATAGATGATATAAGACCCGAATATGATGCAGGCAATATGACTTTGCTTTGTCAACTCGACTTCTCCAAAGCTTTTGATAAAGTCAATCATGCATTTTTGTGTCAAAAACTCAAGTGTCTCTTTGGTTTCTGTGATAGTGCTGTCAATCTTTTGTACAGTTATTTGTGTAAAAGGTTCCAAAAAGTGAAAGTTGGCCAAAGGTTTTCTCAGTGGTCTTCCACAAGGTTCCATACTTGGTCCTCTACTTTTCGCGTTATTTATAAATGATATTTTTTCTGTATGCAAACATGCTTCTATTCTTGCATATGCTGACGATGTTCAACTTTATTTCTCTCGACGGATAGGGCTGCTTGATGACCTCAGTTGCAGAATGAATGAAGATCTCAATAACATCTCTGAGTGAGCCATACGCAATTGCCTTCAATTAAATGCTGCCAAATTGTATGTTCTACCTATATGTAAAAATAAAACTTGTGTTGTTGATAATCCTAACTTATTCATTGGATCAAATTAGCTTAAAGTAGTATCTAAAATTGTAAATCTGGGTTTTTTTATTAATTCTTCTTTGTCTTGTACAGATCGTGTAAATATTGTAGTCCAAAAAGTTTATTATGTCCCGCGTAATTTAAGAATATCTGCTTATGCGACTCCTGTCAATATAAGATGGAAGTTAGTGATTCAGTTGGTCTTACCTTTGATAGCTTATGCAGAGTTGGTATATAGTAGGCTTGACTCATCCTCCCAGTTGAAGTTGCAGGTTGCTTATAGTTATGATACACGATATGTATATGGTTTACGTAAGTTTGACCATCTGTCTAGCTTTAGGCATGCCATACTTGGGTGCAACTTATTTTCGTATCTTAATGCTTGAAACTCTATTTATTTGCATAATCTCATCAATGAGAAAAAACCCTCCTACTTATATGATAAGCTCCAATTTAGTTTTTCTAGAAGAAGTAATGTGCTCATAGACCCCAGATATACATCATTTAACGCTTCTCGTTTATTTTTCATCAATTCCATCAGACTGTGGAGTGCTCTGCCTCGTGAACTGAGAGAAATCACTGGAAAAGGTACCTTTAGGCAATCTATCTTCACTTTTGTTTCCTCTAATTAAATTTTTATATTCTCTCTTTATTTTCACCCTTTTTTCATCTCTTGAAACCTCTTAATTCATAATTCGTTAATTTTGATTTAATATTTTATTTTGCTTCTATTTGGTTTTATATAAATTCAAATGAAAGAAATAATGTTGCTCTAGTTAAGTTATTTCATGTTCATCTATAAGTTTAGTTGTTATTATATAAAAATATATTTAATGTATTTATGTTGTACTTCAAAAGAACCCAGTTCTTATTGTACTAATACTCGGTAACAATAATAATAAAATCTAAATAATACAAAATAAATAAAAAACTACACAAAAGTACTAGAAATCATTTACTACTTACATTTTTCCAAAATTTTCAAGGTTTCACAGAAGCTAGTACACACACTTATCAGCAAGTCTGACAACTGTTAGCTGCATTGATAAATCGGTTGTTTTAACACTTAATATGGATACAAAATCAATTTTGAAAATGAAACCAGTTTCCAAATCGATAATCACTTTCCATAACACCAAACTGAAATCTGTCTCAATTTCAAAACCGATTCTGAAAATTGTTGGTTTCCACAACACTCCCGATTATTATAAGTGATCAGATGCGTACCCGAAAAAAATTCAGGGCGTTTTTAATTTTTGAAGTGAAAACTTCTTTAGGCGTAGAGAAAAGCGAGCTAGTTGTCAAAATCAGCTGTTCATCTCGAGTTTCTTTATGTTCATGTTTTGCATGTTTTGCATATGTTTGAACAGATGTTTGCGCAAAAATTAAAATATTTAAATTTTTGGTTGTGTTTAACGTCCGTATAGTGTGAAGTGAAAATCACACCGACTTGCCAGAATCCCAACAGTTTTATAGAGTGTAGACGTGCGTGAAGGACAATATATAAAAATGGAAGCAGAAAAGAAAAATTTAATAGAATTTGAACTAAGAAATCAAGTCTGCGCAAACAAAGTCTGTGTAGTGAATGGTCGTCGCTATGACGAGAAAAAAGTCTTGTTTGCGCAAACAGTCTGTGTAGTCCTTATTTGGCCCTTAACGAGTGAAGGCACTAAGCGACTTAAGTGGCCCTACCTGGTTATTCTGCCATGACAGCGAGTAGATTTTTAAATGACGCTTTTGGATCTAGACTACCAGGCGCCCAGCAAGGCATATTAACCAGGAGCCGAATGACAGCATCCGAGATCGAGCAAAATTGTACAAGATTGATAGGCACTTGTCTTGTCGTGCTCTTCGTAATTTTGATCGATCACAGATGCTGTAATTCGGCCCCAGATAGGCTCGATACGGGGAGACTTTAAAAATTACCCCTTATATTCTGTGTTTGTTTTGATTCCTTTTCGGCAATACCTACAATTCTGTCAAAATCATGTCAAACGAAAAAAGCTGATCGCCTGGTAGCCAATATCCAAGAGCGTGTGTTTGAGTTTCATGACCAACATAAAAACATTTGTAGTTTTGTAAATATCGCCAGCATATTCTCTGACTGGGACCATGGTATAATAAGTAATAGGTAGGAGTGACATTTCGTGTTTCAACCATCGAAGGTCAAACAAAAGAAAACGAATTAGAGAACGTGTGTCACACACATTGGCCGCATTCAGTGCAGTCACCTGTTGTGAATGGATAATTTAATTGCAAAGGTTTCTCACTCAAATTTAAAAAAAACAGTTGGCAACTATCGACTCCGCTGAAAGCTGCCAATGTGTGTGACACAAGCACTTTATATTTTTGTCTTTTGAGTGAAATTCGATGGTCGCAGCTCGTGAGAAAGTAAGTAGTTGTCAAGGCTACCTAAAAATAATTTTATATTCACTGGGACTGCATCGTCCAAAAATTTTTTTGTTTCTTATTTCAGCTACATATGCCTATAGTATCTTTTTAGAATATAATTCAATTATTAACGCAAACAGTAAAAAAAAGTAAATGAAATTTATGTAAATACAAACTCTATGTATACGTATTTGATGTGTATATTTATTATTTCAATAAGTTTCATTTATATATATTTTTGTTTTTTGTGTTACTCAGTTTTTTATATTAACACCCATAATTTAAAATATAATGAAATGATAAAAGACGAAAATAATGTGCATTAATGATGAACCGGATGTACGGATGAACCTAATCAGGATTCGGCAGCAAATAAACTGCACTTTGCTTGCTATGTTTCGTGTTTTCGTTGTAGCAAGATCTCACATGCAGGCATTAAAAGAGACTTCAAGACGAATCAAACAAAATATCATATATAAAAAATAGAGAATTTCTTTTATTTTTTGAGGATTATTTTTCATTCAATTGTGCTTCCCTGTATTTTATTTTTATATCAGCAGTATTCAATTTAAATATAATAATATAGTTTGGTGTAATTATAACATAAAAATGCTATCTGAATACAAAATATTTTGAAAGATATAATCAAAGACTGGGGGAGTGAAAATATAAAAAGTTTCTCCGATTAGCATGAAAATTTTTATAAATCAGTAAAGCGGTCCGTGGCAGGACAAAGTCTTCCAGGTAATACTAATATTTTAAATATAGGTTTTCGCTTCGGTCGGCAGTGCTATACTTTTTTTTTATTTAGACTTATTCCAATTTTTTTATAAAAAATAATCTTTATATCATGTCTGAAAAGAATGTATTAGTTTATTTCGGACTAGTGCATTTAAAATTTCTTCCGTCGTCACTTCCACATCTCTGTGAATATTTTGAAGAGCTAACCCATTGAGCCTTTCTTTTCCTTTCCTCTCATTTCTTCTATTTGTTTTAATATCTGTTTATTGTTTGGAAAACCAAATCCGGGTTTTCAGATTTAAAATTTTTTGACCCACAGCCATGCGAATGGCAAAATAGGGTCTATTTTGAGACAACGTAGCTCAGTCAATTTAAATGCAATTTTTGTGTATGGGATATCGTTAAAAAGGTTATCTCATCTTTTTTAAGGGAAAAATATGAAACTGTTGAAAAATTGGCTTTTGACCCATTCTTAATTTTTAAAATTAATACCATGCCAGCAACAGGCGCTGTAATTTTTTTCCATTTTCAAAATTTTCATGTTTTTACGTTCCACTAGTATCGCCTGTGGTGAAATTCGACCAACTTTCTGAAATTTCAATCGCTATTCTCATTCTGAGGCATTGACCTTGCCTTAAGAAAATGTGTTGTACTAAGAATATCTTACGTTTCGAGAGAAAGTAACAGTTTTCGAGATATCGTCATAAGTTTTATATCAAAATTTTTCAGAATTTACTATAATAAAATAACTTTACTATTGTAAAATAAAAAAATGTACTTTAAAAATTGCTTATTTTAGTGTATCCGTAATAGATAGTGAAAAATGTGTTTCCTACATTGTATTAGTATCTAAAATTTCCTCCTTCGCCATGTTCTTCCATTTCTTATAGTTTAGGTTTTACTTCAGAAATATTCTTTCAATGCTCATATTTCAGGTCAAAGGTCACATAACTATTCGGTGAACTTCTTCTCCCTACTCTAATTTATTTAAAAATTTATCAAAATCGGTTCAGAAAAACGGAAGAACTGTTTTTCCTACGTCTGTTTTTATCAGGGACCGAAAATAACTGTTATTTTAAAATTTTCAGATGAAAAAGGCATAACGAAAAAGTGGCCGGAAGACTTTTTTAAATATGCCATTATTATCGTAATGGCAGCAGCTTTGCGAATATTAAATGCCTTTTAAATGTTTGGCTGTTACTATAAAAATTAAACTTAACTGTTATTTTTTGCCTTTTATTTTTTCGGGCAAAAATTACTGTTACTTTTGACTTTTATTTTTTAGGTCAAAAATAACAGTTATTTTGTGCCTTTTATTTTTTCGGTCAAAAATATCAGGCAATTTGTATTTTTTCAAAGGACGAATAAAAAACTTTAAGAATTAAAAAGTTTTGTACCTCAAAATGTGCGCGTTGATAAGACGATAAAAATTGCATAAAACTTTTTTTTGCCGTTCAAGTGGCCTTTAAAAAAATTCAAATTGCCTGATAATTCTGATCGAAAAAATAAAAGGCACAAAATAACTGTTATTTTTGACCAAAAATATAAAAGTCAAAAGTAACAGTTATTTTTGCCCGAAAAAATAAAAGGCATTAAATAACTAGTATTTTTGTCGGAAAAAATAAAAGTTAAATAATAACTGTTAATATCTGACTTTTTTGATAAAAACCATAACCGGAACGTTCCCTTGTTTTTAAATATAACGAATAGGCTTAAAACATAGATTTGTGTACATAACTTTGGAGTAGTTTGTAATATTTGAAAATTTTTTAAACAGAAAATTTTAAGCTGTAGAACTTTGTAAAAAATATAAAAACAACATTTTGAAAAATTTAATTTTTATCAGAAAAATCATAGGGGTGTAGCTATGATTTTCGATGATAGAAACAGTTTTTTGCGTTATGTGTTAAAATGAAGCAAGTTTTGCTAATGAATGATATGTCATATGAAAGAGTGTGAAAAAAGAAAATTTTATAAGTAAAAAAAATTACAACAAAAACGTTTGGCCTATTTTTTGAGCAAAAACTGAGAGGTATTTTTAAAACCATATAAAACATTGAATTAGTGAGATAATGGTAATTCTTTTCTTATTCCTCCAAAGTCCATTAATTGATCTTTCAGCCAAAGAAAATTTGATCAAATCGACTGAAACATGGCCAAGATATTTGCTTGCTTGTAGATTAGTACTAAGAAAATCTACATTTTTTGAGACATCTCAATAGTTTTGATGTCATAATAACGGGAATTTTTTTACACATTATCCGAAAAAAAATATTACCAAAAAAGCTTTCGTATACCGATATATTTCTGAACCAACGTCGTTTCATACAAAAGTACTGAAAACATCTATAGTTTTCGAGCTATCACAATAATTTACATGTCAAAACAACGGAAATTTTTCATAATTCGCTATTTGTAAGAAATTTCACCATTACAATATATATTCACACTTTTTACATAAGAAAATGCTTATTGTAGGGTATCCGTAAGAAATGTCGGGATTATTTTTTGCATACCTTATCAATGTCTAAAATTCCTTCTTACACTATATTCTTCTATCTGTTACAGTTTAGCTTAATAACTACTCTTTTTCGCTCATATTTCAGGTCGAAGGTCACCATTCTAAAATGTAATCATACTGTGCGGCCAGATCCTTCATTTGATACCTCATTCACCATTCTACCTCTTCCTAGCCCTGAGATTCCTTACTAAAAATAATACAAACTTTTAACGTTAATATTTCGGGTCAGAGGTCATAAATTTCAAATCTTAAATGATTCTGCACATAAAGGGCGCAGTACCTTTTGAATGATATAAGTTTCATTGCCCTTATTCTAAAATTAATATCGAAAAAGTGTACGACAACATTTGATGTTTGCCTATTAATATATAAGATTACCTTTCCAACAATATAAAATAAAAGTGTGCTCTTCCAGGGTTCAGATGTTATAGCGTAAAACGTGAAGTTATAAAGAATTTCCAATACAAATTCAACTAGCATTGATATTTATTGTGAAAAGACTATACTGCCCTCCTAAGAAATAAAGTCATACCTCCATTTAAGTAGCTTTGAAATATTCAGCCTTTTTCTTTTTTATCTTTGTAAGAAACACACTAGAATGACCATTTTACTTAACGTTTTTCAGTAATTTTCAGTTGAAAATAGGTAATCTTAGCTTAACACAAAAATCAGAAACTCATTCACGGTTCCGAATCTGCCCTTAACTCAATTTTGGAATTTTGGCATTTGTGACTTTCTTTCTTAGGATGGCAGTATAATACGTAGAGACTTAAAATTTGTTTACGTAAATAGTATAAAAACAATATTCCAAAGTACCCTGCAGTTCAAGGCTTCGTGCACCAAAATGTTATGATGATTTCTTAAAGAAACCTACTGCATGAGATACATTTTCCTATAATTCTTTAACAAATCTGTCTTGTTTTCGTTCATCGAAATCAGAAAGTTTTCAAACAGTGCACGAATTTATTAGTGCTTTACACTGGAACAACAAGTAGTTACAAGCTAAAATTTACTTGCATAATTTGATATTAAATTTCAACAGCTTTTTGAATAAAGCAGAGTTGCCCAGAAAAACATTGAAGAAGAAAGAACAGTCGATAAGTAGAAGACAAAAGGTGCTTTAGAGGAATTTAAGAATTATTTTTTATAACTTAGTCGATAGCTTGATTGTTCAGACAGGAGAACGATAAAAAATATATCAAAAATTATTTCGAATTTTTATCGAAAATCTGACCCCAATTCCGGTACCAAAATTAAACAATATATAAGAAAGCCATTCGATTGGTATACTTTTTTTTATCTGAACCAATTTTGGCGTCCCTTGAATTGTATTTTTTAGCAACTTTTGTACTGGAGACCCACTAATGATTGATTTATAAAGAAAATCAAGCTTATCAATCAATCCTTTGGATATAAAAGCATAGAACTGCTAATTTTCATTCCATTTGAAAAATGCTTTAAAGAGATTTTATGGTTTTGTTCAGAAATATTGACTTTTTTATTTCTCGTAATTATAGATTTTTTTTTTATATGAAAGAATTTTACCCTGTTGAATTGTGTGTATTTTTATTTGTTGCAAAAGTAAAGAACATTCTGAAAATGTTAGTATTTACAAAATAAGAACAATAATTTTTTTAAATCCTGTAAAGGGCATTTCTAGTGACATGATGGATGATGTCGAAATTCGACAGGTACTTTGCCACTTTCAGGACACTAAGAGGCAACTTATGCTCATCACGTAGGCATCAGTGGCTGCTGCTTCTGCAGAGCGAAGAAAATTAATAATGTTTTCTATTTTGGAGGCCGCGTTATAAGGCTGAAATTCGAAACAAAAAACCCTTTTTAGTCCTTGAATCTACGAAATATAATTGTTCTTATTTTGTTAACAGAATTTTGTAAACAAATCTTCTTAACTTTAGGATTAAACTAAAATATATCCAAAAGTTTTGAAAAACGTTTATATAAAAAACAAAAAAAAATTTTAATTGAATTAAATTACGAGTAGATTCTTTCAAAAGAAAACCGTAAAATAGCTTTACGAACCGCAAAGAAATTGTTGCAATTCTTTGTTTTTATATCCAAGAAATTGACTAATAAGCTTGACTTTCTTTTAAATAAACCATTAGTTGGTTTCCAGTACAAAAATTGCTCAAAAATGCAATTCGGGGGACGCCAAAATTGGTTTAGACGAAAAAAAAGTATTCCAATCGAAAGAATTATTATAAGCTACCTTATTTTGATACCAGAATTGGAGGTCAGATTTTTCCCATACAAGTTGATACACTCTATTAAACATATAAACAACTTCAACACTGAGGAATTAAGGATAGAATGCAATCACATTAGTAAACAATATTTCTAGTGTCTTTGCTGTTGGAATGATGCGAAAATGCGCAATCTAGGAATTTCACATCGTCGCAACTACGTTTCGCATCAACCCGCGAATACCCCTATTAAAATTAATCTTCTTTTGTATTTTAGCATTAAAGTATTTTTCACCTCGAACTTCTTAAAAGTACCTATGTTTTTCTCAATAGTGTAGCAGTTATCCTTATTGTATGGCAGTGGATTTTGTTTGAGTAGGGCATACCTTATAGCCTTTTCCGACATCTCATTAATAAAGTGCTTATTTAAATTTATTTATGTGACTCACTGTGATTTTTGTTGTCTCATTAAAACTATTCAGGCTATGACAAAAAACAAAACAACACAATGTCACAACTTTGGCAGCCCCATAAAATTTCGCAAACATACAAACACAAGCACACGCACAAGGGCACATAAGCACACACAAACTTGTACGACCACATTAAAAAAACTACACATGCGTAAAGCCAAAAAACAAATTCATTCCGACAGGTCCTCCTTTATTAAAAACAACAACAAAATCTTTTAAAGTTTCCCTCATATGTAAGAATATGTTTTACTTTTTTGGTTTTCTTGTATGTGTGTGTGCTTGAGTGTATGTGTCCTTTTAATTTTTGTTTGCTGTCATCTTTGAGCTTTGAGCATCTGTTTGCTGAGCAGTAGCGAAGGGTACACTTTGTGGCCTGTGGCAACTTTTCTGACATTTTATTTTCATTGTATTTGAGTTTTAGCATTAAAAAAATAACAACTCAAAAGCAGTTTTTCCTGGCTAGTCCTTGCAACTGTAACACAGTATGTTACCCGTTGGAAATAGAACAAACTTTTTGTTGTGACGAAAGCTAACAAATTTTAGCAAGATTTTAACAACATTTACTAAGAAAAATTTAAGTTTTTCTTTTTCGCAAAAGAATAATTTTTGATCTCCAAAAAGTCAAGTCTAGTAGTCCGATATATTAGACTAGTTACTATTTTGAGAACGTTGTCCTATTTTTGGGTAAAATTGTTATAATTTTTTCGATTTCAGTAAAAAATAAATACGATTTAACTTGGCATGTATTTTTTTCATACCATAAGCAAAGAAAACACTCAAACAAAAGTTATTTGCCGAAAAATTTATAGTTTTCAAAACATTTGTAAAAATGTATGCAACCGGTTACAAAAGTGTTATTATTTTTACATTTTATTTTACCTCAAATTTGGACAATAAATCCCATTTTTCAAAGCGAACTGTTACGAATACAAATAAAATATGGGTAAATTTCGAAATAAATGGATACACAGAGACATTTTTAAATTTTATTAACTTTAATATCGTTCAGCTTTAAACAGTGGAAAGTGAAATGCAGCACATGCCTGATATATACATAACAAGTAAGGGTTGTATGAGGTAAATAATTTTTTTTTAATTTGTATTGTTCATAAAGTGCAAGTGTCATATCAGGTGTTTTGAGAAAGAACACAAAAGATACAAACCAACATGCTACAATTAAACCAGGCTCACGACTTAGAGCACGGCCGCCGAAACGGAATACATTAGTTTTCATGGTACAATAAAATCAGGTAGGCGCAACCACCGATACTGTTAAAAAGGAAACGGAATACATTAGTTTGCATGGTACAATAAAAGCAGGTAGGCTCTGACTGAGAGTGCAACTGTCAAAACGAAACGGAATACATTACTTTTCAGGGTACAACACAACCAGGTAGGCTCATGACTGAGTGTGCAACAGCCGATAATGTGAAAATTAATACTGAATCCGAATTCACTGTAACGCACTTTAAAAAAATAATTCTGTTAAAGCACTTTTTTTTATTTGTTTGCAGAAGTGTAGAAGATTTTTGTCTTGATTGTTGGCATTCTAAAAGTCTACTAAAACTATGCTTTATTTCAAATATATTATAAAATAAATTCCTTTTTATTGAAAGTTATTGTTTTGCTGCTTGATTTATGCTTTGCTTTAATATTATATTACTTTTTAAAAATAACCAAAAATCACAACTTTCTCAAGTAAAGATGACTTTGTTTGATCATTTTAGCATTTAGCAATTATATAATTTTACAAGATATAAACACAATAACGCTCACTCATGAGGCTTATTTCTTCTTGGATAAATTTTTGGAAAGCGTAAATTAAGCAAGCATTTTTCATAAAAAGTGCAACACAACACTCAAGACAATTGGCAACACTCCGGTTACAATGGAACCAAAAATGTTTATATAACAAAAAATAAGCATTTATTCGCAATTCTTTATTATTGTAAAAGTATAAAAATTCACCTGTAATAAATTCATAAGGTATAAATGACTTTATGCTTGAACATTTCTAACAAGTTCATACTCGTGGCTGACGTTTAGCCCATCCTCTGCGAAACAGCTGACTATTATTCTTTGGTTCAAAATTATCTCAAAATCCATTCCACGATGTTTGGCGAGGAATAAATTTACTTGTGGCATACATTTTTTTTACAACTTTGACAAGCTGTCATATTTAGCTCCACCACTACTGGAGCAACTAACGCTCTGATCCAATATGTATTAGGTAAAAACTAATACTGTTATGAATTTCAGCCGGAATAAAATTACTTGTGCAAATTTCGCTACTTGAAACGCTACTTCCCGGACTATAATTGTGATCCCGTGCCTTGTCAATTTTTCTTTTCTCCCAATACCTTTTCTGAAGTTCAGCATTTGATAATTCACTGGTCTTAGGCTTAAAATTTTAATACACATAAAAAAAGGTTTAATAACACTGGCTTACAGCCAGAATGTACAATGAATGCCACTATCTGTTTCTACTGTAAAATAGGTCGATGCTTCCGAAAATGTCATTAGTTTTTTCTGTCACTCCGTTTTCGAGATATTGCCCACTGTAGTTTTTTACAAAAAAAGTTGGTTCCACTTAATGGCATATATATCCAGAAAAAACTTCAGTAATAAAACAAGCAGTATTTCAAGTGAAAGCTAATAAAATTCCCTACAAACAATGCCTACATCGTATTTTGATTCAACTGCTAGTTTCGGCAAAATAAATAAAAATTTTGAGGATTTTTCGTGTTTTTCAAAAAAATTTACAAAAAAAAACAAACTGATTGCAAATTTTGTTAGGAAATCAATATATTTCGTTAGTTTTGATATTTTTTGCTTAAATCCTGTACTTTTCAAAAAAACATAAGATATTGTTGAAAAAAATCTATTTAGAAAGGGAAAAGTTGTGTTTAATTGAACGAAAGCACCCAAATTGAGTTATTGTATATTTATGCATTTCGCTTTATTTTGTTGTCATACACAGGCATGTGCTGCATTTTGTGCGAGTTCAATTCAATTTATAAAAGAGCAACTGACTGAATTAAAAATGGCGTTACATAGTAATAACCTGATTTGTGTTACTTGTCCAAAACGGAGTATTTGACATGTTCATAAAAGGTTAAGTATAACGTGGATTACAGCACAAGCTATTTTGGTTTCACATTCAATTTCGTACGAAAGTGATAAATGCATAACAAGTAAGGGTTGTATGTAGGTAAATAATTTTTTTTTAATTTGTATTGTTCATAAGACACAAGTGTCATATCAGGTGTTTTGAGAAAGAACACAAAAGATACAAACCAACATTCTACAATTAAACCAGGCTCACGACTTAGAGCACGGTTGCCGAAACGGAATACATTAGTTTTCATAGTACAATAAAATCAGGTAGGCTCATGACTGAGAGTGCAACCGCCGAAACTGTCTAAATGAAACGGAATACATTAGTTTGCATGGTACAATAAAAGCAGGTAGGCTCTGACTGAGAGTGCAACTGTCAAAACGAAACGGAATACATTACTTTTCATGGTACAACACAACCAGGTAGGCTCATGACTGAGAGTGTAACAGCCAATACTGTCAAACCAAAATGGAATACTTTAGTTTGCACGATGCAGTGAAACCAAGGTAGGCTCATGACTGAGAATGAAACCGCCGCTACTGTCATGGTATTTACATGCTACAATAAAACCAAGTAGCGTCACGACTGAGAGCGCGACCGCTGAAACCGTCAAAGCGAAACGCCTGATTTTTACACTAATAACCATGGCACAATTACTGACAATGTAGTAGCGTAGACTGGCTTTTTTCTCACGAGCGGCCATGGGTAGTTGTCAAAATTATCTGTTCATGCAATTAATCAAAGAAATGTGAAAAAATAAGCATCCACTTAAACAAAGCTAGACAATCGCAGCAAACTAAAAACATTCCAATAAACTTCGCGAACAAATTTAATGAATCAAAGAAAAGTTAAAACTAAGCACATAGATAGTCATCAGCAGCAGACTACAACTCCTTTAGCTGTTTTTGACAACTACCAATCGCCAAAAAACTTTCACGGCTACTTTGTCAAATAATTATACCACGCTAATAGCTATGAGCAGGAGAGCACAGTCAATCGTGAGCCTACCTGGTTTTATTGTACCTTGTTTGCAACGCTGGCAAGTTTTATTAAATTAATAAAAGCAATAACATTCTAGCATTCTAGTAAAAAAACATGGCAAAGAAAAGAAGCGCAAAACTTATAACGAAAGAAATAATATAATAAAAATAAAAATAACCCAGTGGTAAATGGACACATGACGTAACCAGTTATTTCTTAAATACAATGTAGCTGTGAGGCCTCCAAAGCTTGCTTACAATTCTCAATTACATTTCTTCAGACATGGCCGCTTAAACACTGATGACATCCACCTTACACAGTAAGCTACGATGGGAGTAGGTATGCACAAGATAGGACCGAACAAAAAATGACGCACAAAATTTGAGAGAACAAAAACAATTGAACGAAAATTGTCTCCATGCCAAAAATACAACGAAAACCAGAAAAAAGCATACCGAATGAAGCGAACAAAGGCAAATGACCCCACAAATTTTTCAAAAATTTCTTCACAATAATTTTTACAATTTAAGGGAGGGTTCTCCTGGATTTTTTTGGATTTGGCCGAAAAACAAGCAAAATTTGAGAATGGTTTGTGGGAAAATGAAAAGACATACGAACTTATGCTTTTGAACTTTGATTCGTGGTTTATTGACGAGTAAAAAAAAAAAAGATATTTGAAAAATTCAAAATGGCGGCTTGAAAATGGCGGATCTCGTCGACCTCTGCGCGCAAAACATCGACCTCCCGCGGACAGTGTGGGGCCTCAGGTAGTGAACTGAAATGAGAAATGTATAAAATTTATTAAAATTGATAACATTTCATATGCCTGGAACCTAACTTCAATTAAGTTTGGTAAAAAAAACCAATTTTATGGACTTTTAAAAAAAAATTGAAATTTTTTGCTTTTTTTTTACTTAGATCTCGTTTAAAAATTATAAATAAACAATTTTTTATGCCAATGTTAGGTTCCAGGCGTACAAAAAAGTATATCCTTTCAAACATTCTTTGAATGAAGGAAATCGGATCAATAGAACAAGCCCTGTGCTGTCCGTTAGATTAGAAAACATGGTTCCGAGAAAAACGCGTTTAAAGTTTTTAGAAAGTTGGTACGCGCGCGTGACATGGGTACGTTTGACACGCTCTAGCTCGAGAAATACGCGTCGTATTGAAATATCCCTTGGCACAAACATTCTACATATATGTAACTTTCATTTTATGTAAAAAAAATGGATTTTTTCAAAAAAAATCCAGGAGAACCTTCCCTTAATGAACGAATTTATTGCCTTTTATCGAGCATTTCAGAATTTATGTTGAATAACACTTAGCTATTTATTTTGTTATAGTTTAAACATAAAGATTAATAATTTGGAAAAACACACTTCGCTGCAAAACTACCTGCTAGAAAACGCGATGTTTCTCCACAGACGAGTACAGTCAAACTGTTGTTTGAACAAAGAAAAGTATGTACTTTGCACACAAACAAAATTTTATCACACCCCGCTTACATTTCTGTATTACAATGTCATCACCGACAAATTTATACAAGCGGGAAACTACTAAATAAAATTAGTAAAAGACTGCGAGAATTCCAGATGATCCAAATATTTGCCGCTACGTGCGCGGTGAATTTACTTTCGAAAAGAATCGACTCAATTTTACGAATTCACTGCAAACGTCATATCTTCATTATTTTGATATTGCAGATGAGAATGTTAATGAAACATGAACGCCAAGTACTTTGGTCAATTGTGCAAATTTATGTTGCCTGAATGGAGCTCGGGCAAAAGACTACATGAAATTAAATGTTCGGATAATATGGAGGCGGCCGTCTTGTCCCCTAAGCTATTGCTATTTGTGTCTGGCCAAAGTGAATGGCGTTGGAACACACAAACGAATGATACACGCCACTGTCAAGCCCGTTTCATTGGCAGTTCCTCATTCCGATGATCTTCCATATCCAACTTGTCCCAATTCAACACGTGAAAACAATCGTTAATCTTTTGAATCAGTGGAAACGGGAGGAACCACTGTGCAAAACAATGTAAATCATTAAATGAACAATAAAAACGAAAACTAACGAAAAAATAAAAAATACATATGGGCATTTCCAAACTGGCGTTACGGATGATTTGTACGAATAAATATTAATAAAATAGAATAAAAAAGCCTAATTTTTAAAATTTTTTTATATTTGCGTAGTAATTAAATAGCACTATATTAAGTAAAGCCAATGACAACAATTAACCTTAAGGACCTAAAGATATAAGCAAAAATATGTGCTGGCGTTACGTCACAAAAAACGGAAGTGATTTCTGACTTGGACTACAAAATTAGCATAACTCTCTGAATTGGGCAAGATTTTTTGTACAAAATTTTTTTAGGAGGTTTTAAAATAACATAAGTTTATTTTCCAAGTGATTGAATTTAAAAATATTTTCTGGTGTTTTTTTTTTTTATTTAATTAGTGTAATTGGGTATTTTAGTAATGAGGTAGGTTTTTTTTTTATTTATTTAATTTAAGTTAAGTAACTCAAGTCATTTAAGTAATTTTAATTTAAATTTCAGTTAAGTAATTATGTAATTAAGTTATTAAAAAACAAATTTAATATATTGTCCTTTCCTTACCTCAACCATTTTTTCATTATCTCTAGACAATGCCTTCCTTTTTTACTAAAACAAAAAGCTTACGAAACATTTACGAAACATTTACGAAAAAGAAAAACTACATTTTAGAAACATTGCAGACGATTTGTTCATCATTTTAAATGAACTTAAGTATAAATTGCTGAAACTAATAAAATTAAAATGTTTCTCTTAAATGATATAATAAAATAATAAGATTTTAACAACTTTTAATTTTTTGGTCACGGTCGACTTTTTTCTGGAAATGCCCACATACAATAAAAATGAGGAAAAGAGAACGAATAATTAAAAATTGAAAGACATTATATCACAACAACCTTTACTTATTATTTATTTATGTGACAATAAAATAAGACGATGTGCATAAATAGACAATCACTCAATTTGGGTGCTCTCGTTCAATTAATTACAACTTTTCCTTTTCTCAATAGATTTTCTTCAGAAGTATCTAATTTTTTTAAAAAAAGTACAGGCTTAAATAAAAAGTATCAAAACTTACAAAATATTTTGATTTCTTAGCAAAATTTGCACTCAGTTTGGTATTTTAGTAAATTTTCCTGAAAAACGTGAAAAATCCTTAAAAACTTTCATTTATTTTGCCGAAACTAAACGTTGAATCAAAAATAGATTAAGCGTTGTTTATAGTTTAAGCAATTTTATTAACTTTAATTTGGTATATTACTTGTTTGGTTATTGTCGTTGGTTCTGGAGATATATGCTTTTAAGTAGGACCAACTTTTTTTTTTTAAAAAAAACTATTCCCACTGCAGTGGCAATAGCTCTAAAATGGAGTGACAGAAAAAAAAGTAATGACATTTTCGGAATCACCGATCAATTTAACATTATAAATGGATAGTGGCACTCATTGTACAAATAACGAAAAGTAACCAGTTATTTGTAAACCAGTGTAATTCGGTGGCATTTCTTAAATCTGGCAAAATGCTCATTTAAACAATATAAAAGTTTTAACATCTAAACACAAATAGTTTCTGAATAACAAACTCATTTCGTAACCGAATTTTTGTTAAGGTAAGGAACCGTTGTAAAGGTAATTGAACGAACTTTAATCCAAAAATAGCTTTGAGAAGTTTTGGTGGTTGAGATTCCATCTCTTGCGGTAAGTTAATTGATTTCAAAGAAAGAGTTTTAAAAACGCATTTTAAGCATTTAAAATAATTTTTTCTTAAAAATTTTAGTTTTTTAAATGGTTTTCCTCGCACCCTTCATCGATATTAATTACCTTATTACAAGGGATGGAACCCCAACCACCAAAATTTCACAAAATTATTTTTAGATTAAAGCCTTTAATTACCTTTCCAACGCTAGTACAAACTTTACATTCGGTTAAAAAGTATTTGAGTTTTCGTAAAAATCGATTTTCGACGTTTGTGCTGATTTCTATCAATTTTGTGCACCCTGTAACTTCGCCAAAAATCACGTCAAACTTTTTTCCTCCAAATCAAGTTTTTTATTTCCATCAGTGATGCTCCATGCAAAATTTCAGAGAGCATCCATTCCAAATGGGAGATCATTCCGTATGGCCGCTACGTTGCAAATGGAATAGCTGATATACATATCTGCATGATTCTTTGCACAAATTTGCTAAAAGAAACAATGACTCGAGCAAATATTTTTTTTTTATTTACAGTGTTTCTATGCTTGATATTCATTGAAAATAATACAGTAAAAATAAAAAACTTTTTCTTGTAATTTTGATGAGAGAAAATATATTATTGATTGCTTTTCAGTTTTTAACTTAAAAACTTTGCTTTGCTTGGAGAAAAATAAAAAGCAAACTATAAATTCTTTAAATTGAAGAAAATTCGTAAGCGCATGTACGTAAAAAATGATTTCATTATATTCTTCTAATGTTTATGCGCCACTTTTGTATTAGCTCAAAGCACTGTGCGTTAGTTTTTTTTTGCCTGGGTAATAATTTAATGTTTGTATAGGATAGCTTGTATCCCAGTGGGCACTTTAGCGAGTGCTCCGGAAAGGAAGGCATGGTAGCACTGCTATTATTGGCGTCAATACACCTTCCGTGATCACTGCATTGATGAGTACTTCTGTAAGGCCTACCTTTTGAAGGTTCTAATTCTTTTCATATTATTTTATATGTAAAAACTTACAAAAAATAAAAAAATTTTTAAATATACAGAACAGTTTGTAAAAAATGAAGATTTAAAAAAAAACAACAAAAACAATTTTTTTTCTCCGAGTTGGGTTTCGAACTTGGGCTCCCGAAAACTAACACATTACATTTACACAGTGCAACACGAAAAAAATAACCATATACGGACACCACTACGTGATACAAGACTAAAAGAAAAGACCCCTGTCTCCCAGTTTTGCCCAAAGTCCTCCAGGTTTTTTTTATGGGCCCCCAAAGATGTGGGGCCTCGGTGTCATTTTTGCAAAAAAATTATCATTTTCTCAAGCTCATATCTTGCAAACCGTTCGAAATTTTTAATTTACTTTCTGAGGCAAAGTTGTAGCTCTTGTCATAAAGAACAAAAATTGTAAACATATAAAATCAAAAAAATTCATCTTCAAGGTCAAAATCGCAAAAAACTTTAAAAACTGCAATTTTTTACCTTGTTCCCCTGTTCAGTTCCATAGGTAGCAAACCGTTGAAAATTCAAGGAAATAATCAACAACAGAAATGAACCTAAGGTCTCAATAAACAACTTTTTAAAACATATGAACTTCCTAGGAATGATTCTTAACACCGTTTAGGTAGCGCTTACGTAGCCGCAAAAGTGAAAAATTTCCCGAAAATTTTTTAATTTTATTTGTTTTTTCGTTGCTTCGACATTGAGATACTATAAAGCCTTCTCCCGTAAATGAAAAGGCATGTTGCAGGTTTCATTGTTATACTATTACTGATTTTATTAATCTTAGTTCTTAGGTGGTATGGGTTGACATTTAGAGTTAGGGTTGTAACAAAGAGTAGTAGCATAGATATTTAGTAATAATGATTCAGTGTTGTAGGGATTAGTAGTCTCAGCAGGGATAGCACTACAATACTATGCTATCTATTACAAAAATTATAAAAAAAAAAATATTTGTATTATGTTTATAATGTTGATGGCCCTGGACTTCCAAATCGCACTCTGTTAAGTTGTGGATCCAAATCGTCGTCCGAATCGTCCGAATCTGACTCTGATTCAGAACTTATGGAGTCCACAGGCACGTTACTTCCAGACTGCCCTCCATCATCAAATTTTTCTTCTTCAGATTCTTCATTAACATCATACAGGGTGATCTTGTGACTCCACCAACATACCTGAAATGAATTAGAAAAGAAATCAAGAAAGGAATGCAAAACATAAAAAAATTCCGAACGGTTTGCAAGGTATGAGCTTGAGAAAGTGATAATTTTTTTGCAAAAATGACACCGAGGCCCCACATCTTTGGGGGTCCATAAAAAAAACCTGGAGGACTTTGGGTTATTTTGCCATGACTTAAAAAATTTCTCACTGTGTTATATTATATGGAAAAACTCCAAGTCTTTTCTTATATTTTTGTATGAAGAAAATTTATAAAAAAATTAAAAAAAAATTTCAAATACACAGAACAGTTAGTAAAAAAATGTAGATTAAAAAAAAAACAACAAAAAAATTTTTTTCCGAGTTGGGTCTCGAACCCGGGCTCCCGAAAGCTTACTTTCATTTGTATTGATTCAAAATAAGCTGTTGATTCTTAACAACCACAATAGAGAGTGGGTAAGATGTCGGACCGCCACATGAGAGGATCATGGCTCAAACCTGAAATTGTTAGCTGTTTTTTATTTCAAGTTGATATTTATATTGCTTTTTCTTCTAACATGACTTCTCGAAAGAGCGCTTCTGGCAGGTCTCTTTTAAGCAAGGAGAGCGGAATGCCTGACAAATTTTCCCATTTCATACAAGCAATAAAACGGTGTTTGCAAAGAGTGCAAAGAGCATTTTAACCTAACCTAACGCAGGCCTGCTAAAAGGCCTTCGAACTCCTGCAATTGCCCACTGGGATAGAGCTTTGAGTCCTTGTGTAAGTGGATTAAACAGAATGTTTAACTTGTATTGAACAAGGTATCTTAACTAAATTTGTGCGTGTGTGTGTGTGTGTGTGTATGGGTGTATGAGTGTAGGTTTGTTTGCTTATGTCAGCTTCTATTTGTTTACAATTAATTTTGCAATTAACTTGAGATTGTTTGTTGTTCTTATTGTTATACTCGTTGTCGTTGTTGTGGTTGTTGTTGTTGTGGTTGCTGTTGGTGCTTTTATCGTTATTGTCCTTATTCAAGTTCAAGTGGCTATAGTAGCTAGTTTCGCTCCTTTGATTGTTATTGTAATGTTTCCATATTGTTTCTGTCGCTTTCATTGTTATTTTGTGAATTCAAGCTTAAATAAACTGCAAATTTAACTAATTCCAATTAATTCGAGTTACTTTGTTCACCAAGTATGAAGTTGTTAGTTTTGATCTTGTTGTTGAACCCATAAATAGTTTATATCCTTTATTTTATATGAGCCATTAAAAGCTCTATCTTCATTGTCAAAATTTGAGAATAAATTGTGTGGAAGCTTTTGTGGGCTAAAAAGTCTGATTTATGCTTAAAACTATTAACCTTTGTTTACGCAACACATTTGCGGCTGAACAGTAAAAATACAAAAAATTTAAAATTTTGCAAAATCCTTTTTTTTGCCAACTTGAAAACTCTTAACACGTTTAGAGCATTTGCCTTATTTTAGGTTTCATTTATTTAACCAATACTTATTTAAACTCTATTTAATGAGAAAAGCAGAAATATGCTTTTACCTAAATTAGTTATTTTATAGCGTTAATTATTCAAAACTTTTGCTAAAACAATTTCAATGTTAATTATAAAAAAAAGGATAAAAACTTTATAACGCAGCATATCTGCACTAAAGCATTTTGCCAAGTTCTGATGAGTAGCTTAAAAGTTTTTACAACTTCAACTGCTGTACAGCTTAAAGACCACAACGCTGCACTACGCAGCGCTTTCAAGTAACACTCTTCGGCGCCTTGTCGACATGCTTGCTTGTTCGTATGTGTGTGTTTGTATGTTTAACTTTGTATGCGTGTTTTTGTCAGATAAAATAAAGTTTGTTCCAAACAGTTTCACGTTAAACTCTTCCGTTAAATTGCAGTTGCATTAAAGTTTTGCTCAGCAAAAGTATAGCTACAGCTTGTTGAAAGCTTCAGAGCATGTCAAGCTTCAAGTAATTGCGCTGAAATTTTTTGGCTGCAATACTTAAAGTTTAACAACCAAACAAAAAGTCAATCACCTTTATTGTATCGTATTTAAAGCTAAACAGTTGATCTTTTTGCTTACCAACATTTTGTTTTGAGCTGAAGTTTATGATTTGACATTGGCATGAAAAGTATATTGGTAAAGTACGTGTATACATTTCTAACAGCTGTCTTCTGAGAAAAAAAAATATAGTAAATTTTTTATTCTTTAGAAATATTCAAGGATATGTTAGCGTTTTATTTACAAGGAAATGTTTCCACGTGTCACTCTCCGATTTTTATGAGCTTAGGATATGTGATAGAAGACGAAATTCTAAGGTTGGCGTATTTTTTTTTATATCTGCTTAGTTCAAGGTTAAGGCTTTCAAAATGGCGTTCGAAAATTTGCAAAAAATACGTTTTTTAACTTTAATTTTACACACTGAAGCATACACAAAGTAGACATCAAATGAAAGGTACTGAAATTTCGCGTCCTTTGGTATACATTATAAAGCATTTTTTGCCGTTGCTTTTTTTTTTGTTATTGATTTTAACAAATTTTTACTGATATTGTATTGATTACCCAACCGTTTTCTTACCATACTTGTGTATGTGAATCCTTATATAATTTAGTCCTAAATTTTTTTTTTTTAATATAAAGTTTTTTAATTAAAAATTAATTTTAAAAACATGCACAATTGTGTAAATATTGATTATTAGAATGTAATTATTATTTTTAATAAAGTATTATTTTAGAAAGGTATCAAAAATTTTGTTTTTTTTAGAATAAACTTTTTGTACTCAAATTTAACGGTAAATGTTAATATTTGATAGGGTTTTATCTTACACATTTTATTTTCAAAATCTTCATATTTACTTTTTTAAATGTATATTATGATAAACAATATCATTTAAATACATTCAGGGACCGAATGTATGATTTTTTTTCAAAAAAGTCAATAAATAATTGTGTTTTTTTACTGTTTTCACTTCATTCAAAAATAAAAGCTTAAATTTGACTTTTAGTTTTTCGATCAAAAATATAAGTTTAAATATGATTTTAATTTTTTTGATCAAAAATAAAAGTTAAAATTTTTTTTTATTTTTCCGATCAAAAATAAAGATTAAAACTTTGATAGATCTATTTCTTATTAACTATTATAAAAGTTTAAATTTTCAAAACAATTAATAGAGCACATTTTAAATTCTTTTACACCTGTATTCGTAACATTTTTGCACAGAGACAAAAGCATTGTTATCGATCTTCATATCGTTGCATTGCATCGCTTAGTTGCTTATCATTGCACATTCTGTTTTCATTTATTTCGCAAACGACTGGAAGAGCGACTGCAAGCAGATGATATAGAAATTAAAATATGACTTTTACTTTTGGTCGAAAAAATTAAAGGCAAATATTAACTGTTATTTTTGATCAAAAAAATAAAAGTCAAATTTTAACTTTTGTATTTGAACAAAAAAATTAAAGTCAAATTTTAACTTTTATTTTTGATCATATAACTGATTTTCTTAAAATGTTTCATTTTTGTAAGTCTTATGTGCCATAATTTTTTAAAATTTGAATACTAGGGTAATGTCGTTAGAGTTGGGCCACTTTTTGATTTTCCTTTGTATCTTTTTTATATGCTTGAATATTTGAATGATTTTTTTTTATTCGAAAGTTCAAACCCTTATCTTTAACATAGTAAATTTATTTATTTACTCGCTGCGACTTCGGAAAAAAGTTATCGACGAAACAAAAAAAAAAGTAGTTAGAGTTGGGCCACCACTGAAAATATATGAAAGATGTACTGAAACAGTTTTCTATGCAGTGATTTGCAACATTTTGGCCCTTATTATGAGTTGCTTTCGACGTTCGATCTTCGCTGGTTGTCGAACAACGAGTATCGAAAGTTAAATTCTTATTATGAGAATCCGAATCCGTCGTCAGAATTTCAAAATTATAAAAATTTTTAATAATAGGGCTGCCACAAATTCTGACGATGGATTCGGATTCAGCGACCCATTTTTGGTGTACTATTTTTTTTCCAGCCCCGAATTCATAAAACTACAAAAAGTTAAGGTGGCAAACTTATCCACCATCTTGAATTTCAAAATTCTGACTTTAGATTCGAAATCAACGACACTTAACACTGATAAATGATGTTTAAAACTCTGAAAAATACATATTATTAGGTGGCAATACTGTGGTAAAAATTTAGGTGGCAACCCTAACCGCCATCTTAAATTTTAAAACTGTGACATTATATTCGAAATCACATCCGTTGTCAGAATTTCAAAATTACAAGAATTCGCAAAAATAAAAAAATCTAGGTGGCAACTCTATGCGCCATCTTAAATTTTAAAGTTTGACAGCATCTTCGAAATCATTTACCCCTAAAACTTCCAACCACGGAGTCCACAGAATCCGTAAAAGTCCTATTACGCTTAAGCTCTCTCTAAACAAGCTCATTGAATTTTTTTGAATACTTGCTTTAATTCAATAATTTGGATACTTGCGAGCTTACAAGCTTTTGCCGATCGTTTATAGCTTTTCAACTTTCTGCCCGACAAAGTAAGTCGAAACAAGCCAAGACAACGAGCAAGCATGAATATGGCTTGTATCTGTTTGGTATTTTTGCAAGCTGGCTAAAGCTTGCTTTTTCAAGATTGGATACATACTTGAATTCAAGTACTTGAAAAGGCTTGAACTTTAAGTAGGCTTGTGCAGTTCTCTGATGGGAAGAACTCACGCTGGAATTAAATTGCTTAAGACCACCAGTTAGCAAACAGCAAAGTGGCTTAAGATAAGCTAAAGAAAGCGTTGCTCAACCCTTTTTTACTTCTAGCCAGTTTCGTCAAGCTTTCATCCTCTTCTGACGAAGTGTCGAATCTTATGGAAATTATTTTCGTCATAGTTATAACTTTTTTATCTTATTTTTTGCAAACAACTTTCAAACCAAACGTGTTTAGTTGAAATAAAACAACAATCACCTGATAGAAATATACTACCGTGAAGAAACAAAATGAACGAAATTCACAATAGCGCTACTCTTTGACGAAAGCACGTTACAATACCAAATGCAAATTCGTTCGATCGGGCCATTCGACTACAGTCGAAGATCGAACGCAGTTCATAATAAGGGCCTTTCGAAGTAAAATTAAAAAACTCATTCAATCTGACTCGCAGTTTTGACATACAAAATAACTTTTCGTGATTTTCGCGCACTTCAAGTGCACTTCTCTTCCGCAATCGATGCAAACGATCGCTTTTTTTTTGTCAATTTTAAGGGCATTGGTCCGAGACAAATTATGCAGAAATCGGCATCGTCATCGTCATCTGAGTTTACTTTCTTCTGTGCATTTTTCGGAGGGCGGCATCGTTTCGCCGGTGGTTTCGCGTCCGCTTTTTATCGATATTTTACGCTTTTGCGGCGTCTTCGAAGCGTCGCGTTTTTTTGTTTTTCCCGCTAATCGTCGCGACTTTCGGGAGATGCTAAAACCGTGCTTTTCATCGGGCGTCGGGCCTTGATTGGATTTGGCTATTGGAGCGGCTGCTTGTGGAAGCCCAACCAACGACAAAATCGAGGAATGGGTGGACTACCGAGAAGAAGACGTCGAAGACAGGGAAGGCGCTTCCTCGTGCAAGCTAGTAGCTGTTTTGTCTTGCATTTCGATATTTTTCGCAACGTCTGAGTTCGGTTCAGCTGGGGGCGAATCCAAAACAATAATGCGGCGCTGCAAATTTCCCTCGCTAATTTCGGCTTCCATGGCGGCTCGCTCGTTTTCTCCACTGTGCACGGCTTGGATGAAATCGAAATCCGTGAAAATGTCGGGATTGTGTGGACAAAATGCGGACATAAACTAGTCAAAAAAGATGCTGTACTCGATAATCTAAGTAGCATCTCATTTAAATTGGGAGTATCTGCAAACTTGTTTGAACAAATTTTAAACCCATCACTATGGCCAGCCAACGTGAGAGTGCGCCCATTTAAAAATTTTCAAAAGTCGGGTGCAGCGAATATGCAGAGTTAGTGAATGGGAGTACTACTAATAGTTTTAGCCACAAACTTAATCTGTATTTTCAAAACATATCCGGGGCTAGAACCAAAACTGATTCCATTTATCAATGGTATTCGCAAGGCAAGTATGATCTGATTGTTTTTATTGAAACTTGGTTAAACACTGATTTTTTTATGGTGAACTTTTCGACTTGGGAATTTATCATGTGTATCGCAAAGACAGAGATCCATTAAAAACAGGGCTCTCACGTGGTGGCGGGATACTCATTGCTGCAAAACGTACTCTGCGCTCTTGTTAATGTATCTTGTCGAATGTATCAGATTCCATCCTAGATCAAATATGCATAACCATTGATGGACCAGTTTGCTCTCTGAATCTGTGCGCATCATATATCCCGCCTAATAGCTCGGATGTAATTTATGATGCTCACGTGAATAATATTATTTCGCTTCACTCTTCGATGGATCCTCGTAATCATCTTTGCGTATTAGGGGATTTTAACCTTAGCAAAATTCACTGGATGCGTATCGCTGGTGATTTCACTCCAACTAATGTAAATCAACTACACGAAATTAATTTTATTGATGGTATTTTTAGTATTGACTTAGCTCAAATCAATTATTTTGTAAATAAATTAAATAGAATCCTAGATTTAATTTTCGTTTCTAGCAATATTAATTTCAATATATCAGAGTGTGTTTTTCCACTTAGTCCTGCTAGTATACATCATTGTCCACTGCTTTTAGAATTAGAATTTTTTGAATTTATGTCGTGCCAGCAAAATAAAAACATATTTAATTTTAATTCTTGTAATTTCGGCATCTTAAGTAATCTTTTGAATGAAACTAACTGGACAAACCTTTTTAATGGAAAAAGCACCGCAACATGTTTTGATCTCCTTAAAAATAATATTTTAAATATTTGTGAAAATAACGTTCCCCGTATTGTGCTTAAAAACCACTAGCTACCGTGGTATACTAGTGGTCTCAAAAAATTAAAAAATTTACGTAATAAGTTTTTTAAACTTTTCAAGTCCACTAATAGTGATAGTTCTAAACTCAAATTTGAGTATTATTCGAGAGAGTTTTATTTCTTAAATAAATTTTTAACAAGCAATATATATTTGGTGTTGAAAGTAATATAATTTCAAATCCAAAATCATTTTGGACTTATGTCCAATCGAAAAAAAAATGGATCCCAGATTCCTTTATCAATGGTCTTTTATGGTATTAAGTGTTCCACAACAGTTGGCATTGTGAATCTTTTTGCAGATTTTTTTAAATCAAATTAAATCAATTAAATCAAAGAGATGACTCGTGGTATGATAGCGCCCTGTTAAAAAATATTAATTTATGCTTCGACATTAGCTGCGTTTTATTCGTTCTGGTTTAACCAGTGAACGAATAGATCGCATTAGTTAAAGCTTTGTAAGTTTTGCCTTAGACCGTTTGGGGCATTGTCGCCAAATAATATGACCAAACGGCTGATTGCAAAACAATACCATTACTACTTCTGACCGCTTGGGGCATTGTCGACGATGATATGACTAAACAGCACAGATGTTTCTTTTGCCAGCATTGGGTGACTAAGAACGGTTGTAAACCAAACTCTTACTTGCGAGTGCTGCCACAAACTGAACCAATAGCGACATCTATAGAGCCGTAGCGAAAAAAAAAATAGTTCAACGAGATGAACTAGCTACTGAGCAAGTTCATCTTTTTGTTAGTGTTCTGCATGTTATTTAGAACCTATTTGGTTTAACCAGAACGAATAAAACACGCCTATTGGCTCCATTTCAGTGTCAGTCGAAGATGTTTTCAGCGCATTGTCTAAATTAAAATGTTCAACCAAGTCCGACATCGATGGGTTAGCCCCTATTTTATTAATTCAGTGTGCATCAGTACTAGCTAAGCCGCTTTGTTTGATTTTTAATAAATCTCTGTCGTCGGGTTCTTTTATAGAGCCTTGGAAAATTGCAGCTATTACGCCAATCTTTAAAAGTGGTCAAAAGAATGAAAAAACGAACTATCGGACTATATCTAAACTAAGCAATGTATCAAAGCTGTTTGAGGCAGTTATTAAGCCTAAACTTTATTTCCTTGCTAAGCGACACATCTGTATTGAGCAGCATGGGTTCGTAACTGGGAAGTCTACAGTGTCTAACCTTTCGCTTTTTGCAAATTATTGTATATCTACTCTTGAGTCTGGTTCTCAAGTTGATGTCCTGCATACAGATCTTTCAAAGGCTTTCGACAAAGTATGCCATAAGGTCTTAATCGCAAAGCTTGGGAAAATGGGATGCCATTCCACGTTCCTGGAATAGATTAAGTCCTACCTAAATGATAGATGTTGCTACGTCTCAATCAATAATATTAATTCATACTGCTTTAAAGTGTCTTCTGGTGTTCCGCAAGGTAACATATTGGGCCCCTTGTTATTTGTACTTTATATTAATGACATTAGTAAATGCTTTCACTACTCAAAATTTCTACTTTATGCTGATGATTTGAAATTTTTTAGTAAGATTAACAATCTAGAAGACTCAGCACTATTGCAAGTCGACTTAAATAATGTCTTTGATTGGTGTGTCCGAAACGGGTTGCCGCTTAATATTAATAAATGTTCTTTTGTTACTTTTAATAAATTCAACAACTCAGTTATTACTTCCTATACAATGGCCGACTTTCCACTTAAAAAAGTTGATACAATTCGTGACCTGGGGGTGGTTTTTGATTCCAAATTCACCTTTGTAGATCACTTAAATTTTTTGCTTCCTAAAGCTTATTCTCTTCTTGCCTTTATTCGTAGGAGTAGTCAAGAATTTATTGACCCTTATACTATAAAAGCCCTTTATAGCTCTCTTGTAAGATCGCGACTTGAGTATGCATCAATTATTTTGAATCCTTCAGCTGCAATTCACGCTTTTAGGCTAGAAAAGCTAGTAAGTAAAAAAAAAAAAACTACTAAGTATATGTTGCGTTGTACTACTTTTAATTCGAATTTACCCGCGTATAATGTTCGTTGTCTGTTAATGGGATTGAAGACTCTTGAATGTAGAAGGAAAATTAGTTCATTAATGTTTATATATGATATCATATCTTGTAACATTGATGACTCCTCTTTATTAAATCTAATTAATTTTAATATACCTCCAAGGCAATTGCGGTGTTTTAAACTTTTTTTTTATCAAACATCACAGAACTAATTATGCATAAAATGAACCAATTACAAGATCTTTGTGTTTATATAATGAATTATCTATAAAATATGTTTTTGATTTCTCTATACCAAAATCTTCTTTTAAAAATTTTGTTAAAAGCTTATTTTAGTTACTTATAAGTTTTATGCTTCTCTTATTTGTTATTTATATTTTATTGTTTTGTTTTATGTTTATTATAACAGAATATATTACACTCTTAGTCTGTAAGGATTTGCATCCATAGACTCAATAAACTAAACTAAACTAAATTCCAGTGGCAAGGAATCCTGCTTTCACATTTCGCGGTGTTAACGCCAAGTTCAACGAAGCTCGAACGATACCTGAGATATGTCGAATTTCGAGAATTTTCCCTGCGTGGTTCTTTATGCGTGGCGATTTATAATAAGCCTTGAGGGGACCTTATACAGAAACGTCCAGGGGTTGTTGGCGATGGCTGCAGTGGGGGGGGGGGGGGAAACGACAGAACAGTGACTCCATTTTCAACGGAAAAATCTAAGGCCTCAACGGAAAGGTGGGAGAAATGATTATCAAGCAGCAGTAACTTTGGCGATTGCTTCGAGGCCTTCGTTTTTTCTGGATGTACTTATTGAATTCCGTTTGTTGCATCCAGCCGGAGCCCTTAGCAAAACCAATCGCCCCAGGGGATGCATCTTCCAAAAATGTCGATTGCATGTTTTTTCGCAAACAAAAAGAATGGTGGAATGGAGTATCCTTCAGCACTAATTGCTAAAGCCACCGTAATCATCGATCCTCGTTCTTGTGCAGAGATTTGTCCTACTCTCCTCATCGAAATAACTTTCCCAATCTTAGTTGGTACCGTAGAAAAGCCGATTTTGTCCATGTTCCAAATGTCTGCCGCCTGATATGGATGCGTTGACAAAACAGCATCTAGATTGCGAAAAAATATCTCGACATTCTCCTTAGAAAACGATTTAACGCGGTGTAAAGTCGTCTTCTCTGGAGTGCGCAATGAAAGCTCTTGGTGACGTCGCAGAAATCCATAGTATCAATCTCGTTCAGACATTTTTTCTTCATCCCATTTCGACGGATACCAGATTTCTTTTTTTTTGCGAATTGGTATTCCAGCTCTCTCAATTCTGTTATGTTAAGCCCGTAGTAATGATCGCTGCATTTTTTAGCATACCCGACGAGCGCTTTTTCTTCTTCAGCAGAAAAAAATCTAAAAACAATACCAAATAAATACTACATTTTCATACCTATACATTTTTTGCGACATGCAACCGAATAGATAGACTTATGTTATTTTGCACAAAGCATTAATCTTTAAAAATATTGAATCCAGATAAAAAAGTTAAAAGTTCACGCTGCATTTGAGTAAAAAATTATGTGCTCTCACTTTTCTCAAACAAATTCAATATTTTCAAAGATTACTGGTTTCTATGAAATGACATATATTCATGTATTCAGCTTACTTATACACTTACTTGGTGCTTTTCAGTAGATGCAGCGTATGCAACAAATTGTGTTAAAAATCCAAGCAAATCTTCATCGGAGACAGCGGAAAGGTCATTATATCTGTTGACAGTTGACAAAACGACTTCTCTCGAGTTAAGACAATTTTCCCATTTTTTTGTAGTATATATAAAAATTTAAAGCGCTTCTTTTGGTCTAATCGCCACATTTCTATGAATTTTAGAAAATAAAATACACAAGTGGCAAAACGACCTCTTTCAGATTTTTTCTCAATTGCAATATGACAAAACAACTTCTATCAGACAATTCAAAAATTTTGAAACGGCCATTTAACGACCATTTGACAAAACAACCTATCTCCATTAAGTGCAAGCACATTTTCAACTCCCTTTCAATTTCCAAATTTTCAATTCCCTTTTGACAAAACAGTTTCTTTCAAAAGAAATCGTTTTGTTAAAAGCAAAATGTGAAAAATTAACCACTTGTCTGAGACAAGTTGAGTTTTAAATCAGTGCGTTCATTGCGACAAAATGTCCTTTGTCGGTACAAGTTCTTTTGTGAAAGCGAAATTTTAAAAAAGTTAATCTTATCTTAGCACAAGTGCTTTTTGTAAAAAGGAATAAAGGAATAAAAGAAAAAATAAGCTACTTTTCTTAAAAAGAATTAAACCCAATTCATAAAAATTCGTCCAAATGAAGCGAGTTAAAAAAACTCGCCGCGATGGCCAAAAAAGTGAAAAAGAAGCCGTAAATACCTTTTATTAACGGCCAAAAAACATAAAATAGAAAAATCTTCGGCTGAAAGGTATGTTGCCAACGATGAAAATTTCACATATGAAAGTTGGAAACGATGGAGTTCCCAAAATTTCTCTCATAGCGATGGATTGGTTTTACAACAACTTCCCTAACCGAGCGTTTCCACGGCCTGAACGAACGAAGAATTCGAATAAAACGTAGCTAATTAAACGAAGCGATGAATTCTTCGTTCGCTCCAACCGTTTCCACACGAACACAAGTGGCGAACATTGGGAAGTCGCCATCTTGTTCGTTCGTACATTGAATTTAAAATGTTTGCGATATTGAAAACTTAAATAGTAAGAAAACTTGACACAAATAAAATAGTGTTCTTTTGTCTTATGGCGTTTTCGTTTCTCGAAAAAATGTTGCATTTTTCTGTCCTCTTTGATAAATCTGAATTATTTTCTTCTTTTGAGGTCAAAATTTTCGCGAAAAGAACACGATTCAATTTTAAAGGTCACTATTTTTATTCTCAAGAGGACAGAATCTCCAAAAAGGCCAAAAAAATGTTGCATTTTTTCGAGACACGAAAACGCAATTCGCGATTTCGAGAAACGAAAGTTTTCAATTTATTTTAAGTACCATTTCAACAAATCTACTATACTATTTACAAAGAAACACCGGACTCGCCCAAAATGTTCGAGCGCCGGCCGATCAGAGCGAACGACTAAATCTTCGTTTGTTCGTGCTGAAAAAGTGTTCAAAAGTTACGGGCATTTTTGTCCAAATTTTGGAGCATTTTTCCATTTTTTTCATGATTTTGTCCAAGAATATTACTTTCATATTATTACTACACTCAAATTGAATATTTTTTTTTGATAATAGGTTGATAGATACTTTATTATCTCTTAATTTGAATTTTTGTAGAAAAAAAAATAAAAAGGGTAAAAAAATCAAAAAGTTGGTTTTATGTGTTATTTTGTTTAAGCAATATCGCATGAATTAATCAACCGAATTCGATAAATTTGGGCTTAAACTCTTCGTTATGAATTGTAAATTGAATTAAATAATGGATTGAGCCAAAAAAATGGCCATGAAAGTAATATTCTTGGACAAAATCATGAAAAAATGGAAAAATGCTCCAAAATTTGGTCAAAAATGCCAAAAATGCGTGTCCCAACTCTGACTACACGAGTGACTCAACTTTAACAACATTCGTGTTTTTTTATCGGAACTCACTACAGCCGAAGAGGTTAAGGAATCAAAATTTCCTTTTGGATACTTGTTGTTAGTTGACCTAACAATGTAATGATGTACTTACTTCAATTGCAACATGGTTTTTTTTCAGAGTTCTGGGCACTTTTTTCCGAGTGTTACAAATCTTTAGAAACTATCGAAAACAAGTCGACGGCATGAAACTTTTTGGAAATAATTTCTGCGGCTGTCAATGTTTCTGAAAGTTAGCTGTCATCGAGGCTAATAGTTCCATGCATTTGTAACGATGGCAGCACTTGTCATATACAAAATACAGTGGTGGCCCAACTTTGACAGTGGCCCAACTCTAACGAAATTGCCCTATTAAATTGTAATTTTTATTAAAATTTTAAATTGAATACAGAACTACTCACATTTGAAAAAAAATAAAAATTAAAAAAGTGATTGTTTAAATCACAACATTTAGCAAAGTGGGTTTTCTAAGCTGTGCCACAACAACTGCTTTGAGAAGCGAAAATATGTGTGAAATTTGAGAAAACTCAGACCAGCCATTAAGATTTGTATAAAAATAAGAAAGACAAATAAACAAACAGAAAATGAGTTTTTTATATGCACCGAAAAAAGTCAAATATTTTATATATGAAATCAAATATTAAATTAAATTTTAACAAAATTAAATTTTAATTTTTGGTAAAAACACAAGTTTGCTTCACAGCGGCGTCAGTTCAGTGTGAGATGAATTTTTTTTTGTGTCATTTATCTTTTTGTGCGTGCTTATCATACACATAATAATTTTGCAACCCACACGCTTGCCGATAAGCTTTTGCAGCACGCCGCTAAGAGCTGTTATCGTATCACTATACAAAAGCGTTGACAGCTGCAACTAAAAACACGACACTTTCTCTCAGGCATTTTTTTTTTTTTTTTTTTTTTTTGCAACAGCGACAATTTAATTTGCATTTACACAAAAGATGTTAAAGTTGGTATTTCAAATTTTATGAAGTGACATTTTAACCCATTAACGACAAGTCAACGATCTGTTGCTTATTTGTAAGAACATTAATTAGTTCTTTTAACCCTGGAAAGGTTTTTTTAATGTACAATTTACATGTACAACTTTCTTGAATAAAACTCAAGATTGCTGAATTTTGCTAAGTCAAATGTTTAATTTTAGTTTCTTAACAGCCAAGATATTAAATAAATGAATTAAATGATTTCTAGTGTTTTGTTCTTTTTTTTTATTTAAGTTTTAAAATAGGCTTTGTTGAATCACCGAATGTTTGCTTTAGTGTATATAAGATAACGTTAGCTTTACAGGGTTAGATTATTTCTTTTTAAAAATAACTTGTATGCTCTAGTCACTAATGGGTTAAAGCGTTCATGAGAACTTCACGTTTAGTTGTAAAACTTTTCTGGAGTACTTGCGCATTTTTATTTTTTTACATTTTTAACCGAAATGCAATGGCTAAAAACGATTAAACAGGACTCAATGTTTTATTAGACATGATGAACTTTTTTCTAAAATCAATTTAAACCAGTATGTTTTTCTAGTGCTTTTTTTTAATATCATGTACCTTCCCCCAGCACCCGCACCAACCCAGTTCTTTTGTTGCCAAGCAATTTGGCTCTTAAACTGGGTTTTTTAAAAAATATTCCCCTACAATAGCTTGCGGCTGCACTGATAAGAGAAACAAAAATAAAGTACGTAATAAAAGCAAAAAAAAATAAGGCATGAGGAAAACGTAATGATAAACTTTTTTTGTTGTTTTTCTTTACTTTGTTATTGCTGGCGTTCACTCGTAGCAGCTACCTTACTTATTTTATTGTATTATTTTATTCAATTTCTTCGCTTCATAATAATATTCGTCATTCGAGCGCGCTTCCGTTAAAAGTAAAAAACGAATCAGCTGTAGCAGTTGTCTTTTTTGTGTTTTTTTTTTTTTATTTGTATTTTTGCCAAAAGTTTTTAATAAATTTTAACCAGTTAAAGAATTTTGAGTGGCACTTAGTTGAAGAGTGCAAAAGTGTAACAACTCCGAAAAAATTAACTAATTTTAAGCATAACATTTGTTTTAAAGTATGGCCAATGGCCTCGACACGAACAATAACAACAGTAACAGCAACACTGGCGAATTCAAGCTGCGCAGCAGGAAAGCCAATGTCAACAACAAAAAACGCTGGTCACAAATCATTGCCACTGACGACGTGGACGTCTGCTTGCTGCTTAATTACAAGCAACGCAGCTGTTCGCAGGAGTTTCTTAATGACACAAAGTGCACTGGCGCCGCATCCGTTGGCGCCCATCAGCGTTGGCGCTCGACTTTGGCAATGGCGACAACATCAAAAATGGCAACAACATCATCATCAAAGGCAGCAACAACCTTGGTTGATCGTTCGAGTGTAAATAACCATCGAACATGTTATAACTTTTTTTTTTTGTTAAAATAAATTTTCTTGCTTATCGTGTGCTAGACGTGGGTCTTGGTGTGGGTGTTGGTGCGTGTGTGTAAGCATAACAAGCTTGTTTGTGTGCGCTGTTAAGTGTTTGTTTGTTTGTTTGTTTATTTTCCCAGTTATACGCTGCTTAAATTGTTGTTTTTATCATGTTTTTAAAAGCTTTTAATTACTGTTTAATTAGAGCCTTTTTTTTCTCTTTTTCTCCCTCTCTTTTTGCAGAAAAATAAAGAGTTGATGAATGACATTATTACAAGCTGCAAACTTAAAAATGGTAAGTTGTTGTTAACCCTTTAATGACATTTGATTTCATGTGATCTTATTTCACTCTGAGTTTTTAATTCGAAGTTTTTTTTTTATATATATTATTTATTTTTAAAAACTTATTGGCATATAAGAATAGTTCTTTTGCATGCCGAATTTACATTGGATATCAACATTTAAGACACATAATGCTATCAATAACAATATTACTTAACCTATTAACAGCCAAATGAAAAGTAAAAGTGAAAAGTCAAAAAAATGTTTATTTTACAATAGAAAACCAAACTAAAATAGGAAAAAAATGTTGTTTTTTTTATTTTTTTAAGATATTTTTAAAAAAAAAAAGATGAGAAACAAATGGAATTGACTCGCTTAACAATTGGCAATTAACAAAAAAATTCACTAATGCTTAACAACAAAGAAAACTTTAAAAGTTAAAAATATTTTGCTGTACTCAAATGAGTACAGTGGCTCTTAATGGTTTAAAAAGACTAAAATTTAATTGAACTTTTAATATAATTCTAATGAATCCTTAAAAAGTAATTAGAGAGTAAGAAAAGAACAAGAAAGAGTAAGGAGAGAAATTTGAAGTTAAGAGAAACGTTGAAAATGAAATGCTTAAAATTAATTTTATTAGAAACGCTTTTAATACTATTAGGTAATGAATTCCACGACCTAATGACACTGCAAATTGTATCTAGGGATAATGAAGTTAATGTTTCTACTTGACCTGCAAAACTTCAACTTATCAAAAAGATATGTAGGACTACGTGTATAGATAATTCAGTGTAGGAAAATGCAATTTTTAGCTTCAAGGTTACTAGGTAAGTCACGACCAAGTAATTTTTTATAATAAACTTTCTAAGACCGTATACATAGCGAGCTGCATTATTAAAAGCTACCAGGAGCTTATGTAGGGACATAAGGCTGCCCGCTGAGTAAACGCCGAAGCAGGCAGGCAGACAGGCAGGCAGGCAGGCAGGCAGGCACCAGTGCGACAAAAGTGGCTTCATACAGTTTCATATAAATCTGCTCGAAGTCCACATAGTGACGGCAGGCAGACCAAAGCAGGCACAGCTGGTTTCTCGCAGCTGATTTTGCGTGTTTTTCTAATTTTTGTTGAAAATTGATGGACAATTTTTTTTAAACGCAGTTTTAACGCAAGGCAGAATTTATATTAGATGCATTTTATGTTTATTATTTTTTCGTTGGACGAAACACACTCACAAACATAATAAGCATCAGTGCATGTGTATATATTATGATAAACACACAAAATCAACACGAGCAACGAGTGTGAAGATTGTTTTTGTTCTTGTGCATCTATGTTGTTGTTGTTATTGGTGATAAATTTTGCATAACTGAAACAACAAAAATTATGGGTTGATGAAATAACCAATTGTTGGACATGTAAAACAGATTAAAAATAATTCTTTTAATGCATTGTTGTTCGCATTTAATACACATTTTGTGGAATCAGAACTCAAAGGACTGTTTTGATTTTGTTTTCATCATCTTTGGAGTGAAAATAGAATCAAAACAAAAAACAGCAACAAAATAAATTCGTCGAAACACACATACAAACAACAGCAGCGGCTGAGTCGGCGCACATGATAGAGTGAAAGTTGTGTTTTATTTTTGTTGACAAATTCGTGCAATTTACTCTTCTTTTTTTGATTTTTCAATAAGCACAACAAAAGTGATTGACTTGAAATCAGTAAAAGCAAAATAGAAAAATTTTGTTTCTCAATACTTGCGAAATTTGAGTCCTTTATTAGATAATTATAGACAAATTTATTTGTCAAAGAAAGCAAACATTTAAGTTTGAAAATGGATGTTGACATAAAAGAAGAAGAGAAAACAACAAAAGTATCAACTTGTTCCTTGCTTTGTGTTGTTTGGTACAGCAATGCTTTGAGTGAGTGTTTTTTTGTGTTGTGCGCATGCGCAAGTGTGTGTTTTGCGTTGCTGTTGTTGTTGGTAAAGATGAATTCACTGACTTATTTCAGCAAGTTTATGTGTGAATGAAAATATGTAATGTTAATCAAGTTGAAGAGCGTGCGGCAAGTTTTCTCTCTGAGCGTAAAGCGCACAAACTTCATATAAAAACTTTCAAAACATGCTGAAGGTTATCAGTGAATCCACGTTAAATGTTTTTTCGTGGAGAAGCATTCATAACAGAAGAAATGCGAAAAAACAAACAAAACAATAACAAACTATGTCGCACTGATCTGATCTGCTTCTCGCAATCACTCTGCGGTGGTTATTTGTGGAGCGGGTTGCTGTCTGTGCCTGCCTGCCTGCCTGCCTGCTTCGGCGCTTACTATGCGGCCAGCCTAAGAGTCAAGTTTGCAGTACACGACCTCAGAGTATGCTATGATCGACATAATTAACTGCAATACAAGTTTTCTTTTTGTTTCAACTGGTACAAAACCGGATGTCATTCGGAGATTACGTAGAAGATAATACACTTTTTTTACGCATGAGTTGATGTGATCATCGCAGGCAAGGAATGAATTTATTTGAAAACCAAGATTTGTGGCCTTACTTACAAGTGGCCTTACTTGTAAGTGGCCTTACTTACAAGTTTCAGTTTAACGGTATTAAGTTAAATTGGAGGCAAATCATCATGGTAATATGGAGTTTTAGATATAGGCAAAACAAATGATTTCGTGGGGTTCAACGTGAGCATACGTGCTACTGAAGAATTTTATTTACTATTTGCATTATACCTCAGTAAAATATTTGTATGTGCACAAATATTTTTTTTTTCTCCCTTGTTTATAACAATACAATTTTTTTGAGTACGCCAAATATTTTTTTAAAGGATGGAGTTTCTTAGTATATCACAGAATTCTTCTTTTCCTTGTATTCGTAGTGCCATTTATCGAGAATAGTGCGAAATCACGCGTGTGCAATAGAAAATATTTATATGTGCACAACTTTTTTTTTTCTTTTTTAACTGCTATAACGTAAAAATTACCAAATTTTGCTAATAACCTCAGTAAGAAAAACCATAATCATAACGGTAATACATTTTTGGAAGAATATATATGCGAACATTTTAGAGTTATTTTATTTTTCAAATAAAAATGCCACATGGAATCACTTTATCTGAAGTAGATCGTTGAAATATAAAAGGCTTAAATGAAGCCGGTATAAAAGTAGGTGGTATACCCGAGAAACAATTTGTGTCCGTACCAAACTACTCAGTCACAAAAGTCCCGAGTATCGGACTCAATTTTATTTTTAAAAGCTATAAGTAGCAACGAAAAACTGCGAAGTTTATAAAAAAAAAATTTATAACACATTGGCCGCATTCAGCGCAGACAACTGTTGTGAACTGTAATGGTAGCGCTACGTTAGTTCACGATGTTTTTCTCTGAATGTGTTGTTACTCTACACGTCAGAAGTTAGATTCAATTTAATTTTTATGTAAATTTAACTCTATTGCAAAGGTTTCTCACTTAAATTTGCTGCGTTCTTTCTGCATTTATTAATTTAACAGCGTCAGTAACAGCATCTGACAGTTAAGCAAACAATTGTGTTCATGTAGCATAGAATTTGTTCGCTCGATTAAAAGGCGTTCGCTACTTTATAAGTTTTAGTTAGCGCTACCAAATTTGTACTATTCAGCGAATTTTTACACAACAGTTGCCAACTGTTGTCTGCGCTGAATGCGGCCATTGATATTAGGCCGAATGCAAACGTGTTTCAGTGATAAACCCGTGAAACAGTGAAACCCGATAAAAGAAATCATATATTGTGTCAGTAAGGTAGCTGATATGTATCTAAACTAGTCTGAGTCTTAACTATAATGTGTCCGAAACATACCCAACAAGTACCTCGAAAGTCACCTGAAAGAGTACCGCAGTAAGAGCCCAAACAGAATCAAAATTCGTTACTACCGGCGTTCCTCTCTGGTCGCCAGACACACAGAACCCGTCCAGAATGAAGGCGATTGTGACTGACGATGCAGGGTTGCTTTTATATAGCATAGTTTTGTTAGCAGCCATGTTTTCGTTGTTGTGCAAGTGAAACAGAAGTAAAAAAGAAACGTGAGAACATAGCAAAAACTATGACATTGTCTTTGAACATTCCCAATTGCTTGCAAAATATGGCACCACTAATTGTACTGAGAGAGGAAATCGCCGGTCGTTAGAGAAAAAATAGAATAGATTCTATTAAATTTTACTCTAGCGATAAGTCGCTAGGACTCTTGCTTAGCGATTTCATTTTGGACGGCTTCGTTAACTTGCATGTGCTCTGTTGTGTGTTCGACATCACAAGTCGTTACGACTTTTGGTTCTGTTCGGGCTCTAAGTATGTATTATGTCAATAAATTCCTCAAAAACGAGCGACTATATTCGGACACAATAAACTGACGAGTGCCCGAATCGGTCTTCGTTCGTACATTGTGCCTGCCCAAGGTGTTCCAGAACTAGCACTTCTTTCGGTTCAGAGGTCGGACATTTACCGACACGGGCACCGGACATATATTCTTTATTGACACAAAATATGAAATTGTTTCTCGGGATAACTGCTAGGACAAATCGTCACCGAAACACCATAACAAATTTTTAAAAGACCCTGGCAACTATGCTATAATCAAGCATAGTGAAGGAAAATCCGTAATTGACCAACTGTACAAAAGACGAATTCGACGTCTTGCTGTGGAGAAAGAGATGAGTAGTGGTGAAATTGCTGAGCATTTGGATCTAAGGGCTACCAGAAGCAGAATCCAAAAAATTTTGGATGAAAATGCCAACGTCAGTAATGAATCGCCCTTCTCTTAACCCAGGCTTCTACCATGACACATTGCGGCCAGTCTAGCATATGCTGAAAAATAAAAATGTTGTGAGAAAGAATTTGGGAATGTTAAGTGGTGAGAAAAGGTTCAACCTTGACGGGGCCGACGGTTGCCAGAAATACCGGCACAATTTGCGATATCCACGACAAATTAGGTATGCGTGTAACCATGGGCAGGGATCATTGATGATTTCAGCCAATTTCAGATACTTTGAAAGTCTCCCCTGTATTTTATTTCGTGCAAATCGAATGCACAAATATATATTGAGTTATTAGATGATGTGCTTATTGAGTTCACGTGCTATAAATACCAGGATAACTGGACTTTTCCGCAGGACAACGCACCAACAAATTCTTCCCGAGCCACAAATGACCTTTAATTAATCTGAAATATACCCTTACTGTAGTGATCTGCTGTTAGTCATGACTTGAATCCTGTCGAAAACCTGGGGGCATTCCTTCGGCCTAAGTGTAAAAAATGGGCACATGTTCGAGTCGATGAAGCATCTGAAAACAGTTCTTTAAGATGAATGGCAGAAAATCGATGGCTCCATCTTTAGATCGTTGATGTACTTCATGGCTTTCACGCTTAACCAAATCATATATAAGAAAGGAAGACATATTTTTCTGCATAGATTTTACAGATATATATTTCTATTTTATTCCATAAAATCAATAAGAATAGGTTTTGCACACATAAATATTTTCTATGAACTTTTTAAATGCATTATAAGTTTTTTAATAACAACAAGTTTTTTAAATAAGCTTTATCATGTTTTACATATAATTCCTTAATACTATTTCAATAAACAGTACAGTACAACTTCGATAGTCCAGACATGCGCCAATTCGGACACTCTAATAATCCGGACACTGCCATAGTTTGGACAATTTCAAATTTTACCTCTACAATCCGGACAAATTTCTTTTTTATGCAAAAAATGCAGTTATTTACGGTTTCTGAATTCTCACACTTACTAATACATAAACATAAGTGAAAAAAATATTCATAAAAGCTGGTCTGTATTATGGCCAAGGTTTGCATCTCACTGGGACGATGAAGACTCAATACCGCTTCAAGAATTACGCCTTGAATTGCAGTCCGCTTTCTTCAATGCTAACTTACAATTCATCCAAAACATGTCGGTACTTGAACTCTTAGTCTGCGGACAGAGTAACAGCTCGAACAGAACCAAAAGTCGTAACGACTTGTGATGTCGAACACACAACAGAACACATGCAAGTTAACGAAGCCATCCAAAATGAAATCGTTGAGCAAGAATCGCAGCGACTTATCGTTAGAGTAAAATCGAATAGAATCTATTCTATTGTTTCTCTAACGACCGACGATTTCTTCTCTGAGTACAATTAGTGCTGCCATATTTTGAAAACAATTGGGTATGTTCAAAGACAATTTCATAGTTTTTGCTATGTTCTCACGTTTCTTTTTTGTTTCTGTTTCACTTACACAACAACAAAAACATGGCTGCTAACAAAACTTTGCTATATAAAAGCAACCCTGCATCGTCAGTCGCAATCGCTTTCATTCTGGACAGGTTCTGTGTGTCTGGCGACCAGAGAGGATCGCCGGACGTAACGACTTTTGATTCTGTTCAGGCGCTAAGAGCCCGGAAAGCGGATGTCGGTTGTCGGATTCGCCGTGCAACAAAATATATGAAAATATATGCAGCCGCCAAAAATTAAATCGTAGTAAAATTGCGCGACGGGAAAATGCCAAAATAGAATCTATTCTAATTTCTGTCAGACGGGTGGTGGATCTCTCTCTGAGTGACTTTAATGTTGCCATATTTTTGCTAAAGATTGGGTACGTTCAGTGTTATGTTTTTAGTTTTTACTATGATCTAACATTCTGTTTTTGTACCTGTGTTGCATTCATGTGAATTCAAAGCAAAATAAAAAATAATTTGTATCATTAAAAATAAAATGCAACCGTGATCCGACAACCGCCACCGCTCCAATTCTGGACGTGATCTCAGCGGATTTCGCCGAGAAAGGCCCGCCATCCGACATCCGCTTTGGTTCTGTTCGGGCTCTAAACTCTGAAGCGGGCAGCAGGAAATCAGCCGTTCAATAAGCCGTTTGTTATTTATTTTTTTCGTACATCTTTCTATTTTTCATGCTCCGCTTATGGCAAAACAAAAACAAATAAATGCAAAACAATAACATACCAACAATAACATAAATCTCTATCGACGTCGACCAAAAACCAAACCTCACACATACATAAACATGTGCTTGGAACCCAGCAAGCAAGTCAACGAGTGCTCCGCAAAGGAAGGCATGCTAGCACTGCTTTTATTGGCCTTAATACACCTTCCATGAGCACTTCATTGATGAGTGCTTCTGTAAGGCTTACCTTGTGAAGGTTCTGAGTCTTTTCATATTATTTTATATGAAAAAATGTATAAAAATATTCAGAAAAATTTATACATGATCAGAACAATTTAAAAAAAAATTAATTAAAAAAAAATTACAAAAAGGGCCTTACAGAAGCACTCATCAATACAGCGAGCATGGAAGGTATATTGACGCCAATAAGAGCACTACTATCATGCTTTCTTTTGCGTAACGCTAGCTAAAATGCCTCCTAGTCGGCAATGGCAGGAGTTCGAAGCACTACTAGCAGGCCTTCATATGTATTTCGTAGTGCTTCCACACTCATATCCAAGTATACTTTCTTTTTTCTATGAAAATTTTTCAGGCCTTCCGCTCTCGCGACTCTAAAGAGGCCTGCTAGAAGCCCTTTTTAAGAATGCACGTTAGAAAGCAAAGCAATATAAATATCAACTTGAAATAAAAAAACGACTAACAATTTCCAGATTTGAACCAACGGCATCTCGAAGTAAAACCTAAATTATAAGATATGGAAGAACATGGCGTAGGAGGAAATTTTAGATATTAATACAATGTAGGCAAAATATTTTTCACTATCTTTTAAGTATACCCTACATTAAGCATTTTTTATAGTAAATTTTTTATTTTACAAATAGTAAATTCTGAAAAATTTTAATATAAAAGTTATGACGATATCTCAAAAACTGTTGCTTTCTCTCGAAACTTAAGATTTTCTTAGTACAACACATTTTCTTAAGGCAAGGTTTATGCTTCAGAATGAGCAAAGCGATTGAAATCTCAGAAAGTTGGTCGAATTTCGACCACAGGCGATACAAGTATATAGAAATAGACGTAGGAAAAACAGTTCTTCCGTGTTTCTGAACCGATTTTGATAACTTTTTTTCAAATTAATTAGAGTAGGGAGAAGGAGTTCACCTTTTACCTAAAATATCAGCGAATATAGAATAATGTTTCTGAAGTAAAACCTAAACTATGAGAAATGGAAGAATATCGCGTAAGACGAAATTTTAGACATTTGTACAATTTACAAGTTGTTGACACATAAGATAAAATCTTTTGCATGCCGCTATGAACATTGGAGATAACAACATAAAGATACATAAAAAATAACATTAAATTAAATTAAAATTTAATATCAAATTACGAGTTATTTTGATTTTGAATCAATTAAATAAAAATAGTAAGAACAAAACAAAAAATCCAAAAAAAAATAATAATAATGTAGACTTCAAAATAGGATATAGAAGTATAATTAAAAATAGATAAAGTACAGGCGAGAAAGGAAGAGACAGAAAAAGTTAAGAGAAGTATTCAAAATTAAATGCTTAAATTTTTAATAATTGGAAACATTTTTAATATTGAATGGCAATGAATTCCACGTTCTTATACCACTGACGAAAAACAATCTACTGGAGTTTACGAAGTTATATCTAGGGACCATAAGGTTCATATTTCTGCTTGACCTACAGAACTCTATCTTTTCAAAAAGGTACGAAGGTTTTTGTGTGTAAATGATCCGGTGTAGAAAAATAGTGTGTCTAGCTTCAAGGTAGCTTTGTAGGTCACGACCAAGCAATTTTTTACTGTGGGCAGATATATGATCAAAACTTCTTAAGCCATATACATACCAGAGAACTGCACAAGCCGGCTTGAAGTCTTTTTCAAGCGCTTGCTTAAAATACAAGTTCAAGCTAGCTTGAGCTTGATAATTTTGAATCAAGCAAAGCTTGTAATTGAATATAAATAAGCCCACGCACAGCTTGCACCTATTCTAGCTTACAAGCGAACGGCACGAAGTTTCAAGCAATGGAAAGCTTGATGCCCTTCGGCAAAAGCTTGTAAGCCTCGCAAGTATCCAATTATTGAATTAAAGCAAGTATCCAAAAATTCAATGAGCTTCTTTAGAGAGAGCTTAAGCGTAATAGGACTTTTAAGGATTCTGTGGACTCCGTGGTGTGAAGTTTTAGGATAAATGATTTCGAAGATGCTGTCAAACTTTAAAATTTAAGATGGCGGATAGAGTTGCCACCTAGATTTTTTTTATTTTTGCGAATTCTTGTAATTTTGATATTCTGACAACGGATTTGATTTCGAATATATTGTCACAGTTTTAAAATTTAAGATGGAGGTTAGGGTTGCCACCTAAATTTTTACCACAGTATTGCCACCTAATAATATGTACTTTTAAAAGTTTTAAACATCATTTATCAGTGTTAAGGGGTCGCTGATTTCGAATCTAAGGTCAGAATTTTGAAATTCAAGATGGTGGATAGGGTTGCCACCTTTATTTTTTTTAGTTTTATGAATTCGGGGCTGGCAAAAAAAAATGATACACCAAAAATGGGTTGCTGAATCCGAATCCGTCGTCAGAATTTCAAAATTATAAAATGTTGAAATAATAGGGTTGCCACCTAAAAATATATCTTTTCAACAGTTTTAAACGTCATTTATTAGTGTTAAGGGGTCGCTGATTTCGAATCTAAAGTCAGAATTTTAAATTTCAATATGGTGGATAGGGTTGCCACCTTTATTTTTTGTAGTTTTATGAATTCGGGGCTGGCAAAAAAAAATGGTACACCAAAAATGGGTCGCTGAATCAGAATCCATCGTCAGAATTTCAAAATTATAAAATTTTGAAATAACAGGGTTGCCACCTAATAATATATCTTTTCAACAGTTTTAAATGTCATTTATTAGTGTTAACACGTCATTTATTAGTTTAAAACTGTTTAAAACTGTTTAAAACTGTTGAAAAGATATATTTTTAGGTGGCAACCCTGTTATTTCAAAATTTTATAATTTTGAAATTCTGACGACGGTTTCGGATTCAGCGACCCATTTTTGGCGTACCATTTTTTTTTTGCCAGCCTCGAATTCATAAAACTACAAAAAATTAAGGTGGCAACCCTATCCACCATATTGAAATTTAAAATTCTGACTTTAGATTCGAAATCAGCGACCCCTTAACACTAATAAAAGACGTTTAAAACTCTTAAAAAGACATATTATTAGGTGGCAACCCTATTATTTCAACATTTTATAATTTTGAAATTCTGACGACGGATTCGGATTCAGCGACCCATTTTTGGCGTACCATTTTTTTTTTGCCAGCCCCGAATTCATAAAACTACAAAAAATAAAGGTGGCAACCCTATCCACCATATTGAAATTTAAAATTCTGACTTTAGATTCGAAATCAGCGACCCCTTAACACTAATAAATGACGTTTAAAACTGTTGAAAAGATATATTTTTAAGTGGCAACCCTATTATTTCAACATTTTATAATTTTGAAATTCTGACGACGGATTCGGATTCAGCGACCCATTTTTGGTGTACCATTTTTTTTTTGCCAGCCCCGAATTCATAAAACTAAAAAAATAAAGGTGGCAACCCTATCCACCATCTTGAATTTCAAAATTCTGACCTTAGATTCGAAATCAGCGACCCCTTAACACTGATAAATGATGTTTAAAACTTTTAAAAGTACATATTATTAGGTGGCAATACTGTGGTAAAAATTTAGGTGGCAACCCTAACCTCCATCTTAAATTTTAAAACTGTGACAATATATTCGAAATCAAATCCGTTGTCAGAATATCAAAATTACAAGAATTCGCAAAAATTAAAAAAAATCTAGGTGGCAACTCTATCCGCCATCTTAAATTTTAAAGTTTGACAGCATCTTCGAAATCATTTGTCCTAAAACTTCACACCACGGAGTCCACAGAATCCTTAAAAGTCCTATTACGCTTAAGCTCTCTCTAAAGAAGCTCAATGAATTTTTTGGATACTTGCTTTAATTCAATAATTTGGATACTTGCGAGCTTACAAGCTTTTGCCGATCGTTTTAAGCTTTTCAACTTTCCACCCGACAAAGTAAGCCGAAACAAGCCAAGCCAACGAGCAAGCATGAATATGGCTTGTATCTGTTTGGTATTTTTGCAAGCTGGCTAAAGCTTGCTTTTTCAAGCTTGGATACGTGCTTGAATTTAAGTACTTGAAAAAGCTTGAACTTCAAGTAGGCTTGTGCAGTTCTCTGATACATACCGGTCTGCATTATTGAAGGCGACTAAAATCTTGTGCAACGACCGAGAAAGTTATTACTGGCATCAACAGCTGCAAAACCAGTTTTTTCCTAGTTTCTTGAGGCACAAAGCTTGATGTCATCCGCAGATTTCGAAGAACATATTAAACAATGTACAAAAAATCGTTTTCGCTATCTCTTACGGATACCCTACAATAAGCATTTTTTTTTATGTAGCATGTGTGAATATATATTGTAATGGTGAAATTTCTTACAAATAGTAAATTCTGAAAAACTCCCTTTATTTTGACATCAAAGTTATGGCGATATCTTGAAAACTGTAACTTTTCTCAGTAAAACGTATTTTTGTATTGAAACTTAAGATTTTCTTAGTACAGTACATTTTCTTAAGGCAAGGTCAACGCCTCAGAATGAGAAAAACTACTGAAATTTTAGAAATTTGATCGAATTTCGGTCACAGGCGATACTAGTAGTTATAAAACAACAAAGTTTAATTAAATTCAGCAAAAAACGTCATGCTTTTTAACTCGGATGTTAAATGACTCTGAAACTATTCTTTGAAAACGTCTAAATTTATAGGATTTTCGGCTGTTTAAAAATTTATAGGATTTTCAACTGTTTTAAAAATTTAGCATGTCCATTACTTTACTACGGGCGAAATAAGTATAGAATTATAACTTGCATTTCGTAGCTGAACACAAAAAAAAATAAAAGAAATTGAACAAATATTTACTAACAGAAAAATGTTCAACAAAAATTGAAAAAATGTTTTCAATTTTATATATAAATTTCGGTTTAAGTTTAATTTTGTGGACATTTTCCACTTCCTTACCTCCTTTTTTTCACTATGCTTAAAATGTTTCCTAAGGATTTGATTCTGTTTTTATTTTTTTTTTTTTGCATAGCTAAAGAATTTTCAAATGGTTGACTAAGGGTTAAGCAGTAGTGTTTGTTGAAGCTCGTGTATTTTATTTCAAGCAATGTGCTATTTTGTGAATTTTCCTAATCAGCTTCGCCATGTTCCCACAGCGTCGTGGTGTGGTTCAAGGTCAGCTTTATGTGACAGCTAGTCGCTTGTGTGTTAGGTTATCAGGCTTTGTGACGCTAGTGAGTCTCTTCACCTATAATTGTTTTAGAAACGAGGTCAATTTAAACTGTTTTTCCAATTTTAACCTATATTAAAGCTTTGCACTTTGTGCTGAAAAGCATGAAAATTGCTAAGAATTTAGCACTTTTTAGTGGATAGATAGTAGATAGATAGATATATTTGCAAAAAAATATTGCTCTAAAATTACTTGTAGTCCAATTTTAGTTATTGCAATCTATAGTAATAAAACTAATTTTCTGTTTGTTTGTTTGTTTGTTTGGCCTTTGTACAAATCTAAACGGCTCAACGGATTTTGCTCAAACTACGTATACATATTAAGTGCATTCCAACTTAAATTCTTACATACTTAGTTTTTGCCACGCCTCCTCTGAAATTTTTCAACTAACGGTAATTTTGTTATAATAAAACTTTTTACTATTAGAGACTTTTGTGTATTTAATTTTAAAAATTTTTTGTTATTTTGACATCAAAAACACTGACATATCTTCAAAATTGGAGAAATTTTCAGTCCAACGACTTTTTCATAAAACATCGTTGCCTAAGAATGAGAAAAAAACGACATGAAAATCAAAGTTTGGTCTTTCGATGCAAATATCTCCGCTGTCTATTAATATATTTCATTCAAATTTTTTTTGTTCAAAAGTTCAATAAAATCACTTCACATAAAAAGATTGAACTGTACCGTTAAGTCAGTGCATATATGTTTCATGATTATGTCAAAAAAGGTCCAAAATATTGACTTTTTACTCAAAAACTGACTCAAAAATTGTTGTTATTGTAAAAATGAAATCAATCAAAAATTGCACATCTGGCTACCTTTCATATAACATAGCATTTATTTGCAAAAATTCTTCCAGCTAAGCGCAAAAATTATTTTATTTAATATTTTTGTCATCAAAACAACCCCCTTTGATTTTTTCGCGAAATTTATTTTTTCCAAAATGTTGTTTTTATATTTTTTACAAAAAAGCCAAGTCTTAAAAATGATTTATGTGAAAAAATTACCCCAATATCTCTTTCCAATCAAAAGTTATGGCTAAAAATCTATTTTCCCATACCAGACTATTAATAAAACTTAGTTTTGTGTTAAAATTCTCTATATAGTTTGAACGTCCCCCATTTATCTCTAAGAATGTAGTTGTGTGTCTAGAGTAATTACGAACTTTTTGGATTATATTAAATCTTCCTTATAGTAAGTAATCTACTTAGTTTTTGCCTCGCCACCCCCGCCCCCTCCTGTTAAATTTGTTTTGTTGTGATGGCTCTATTTTTTCTCACTATTGTGTCACCGCTGTCACTTAGTTCTTTATCAATGGTACTTTAAATGTTGTATATATATCACAAATTTATCGAAAAGATGACTGTGAATAAGAATGCTGTAAAAGTTAATATTTTCATGTAATCAGTTTCAGCTATATGGCGATATAATAAAACATATGCGCATCTGGTCAGCACAATTATTTCATTAGTTTTGATCTGTGCGTTAAATTCACAGATAGATAGCGCCTCATTTGTAAGAACTGTGGGAACAAACTATACACCTTGCGGTGAATAGCTGAATAATGTTTTTTCAAACGTTTCTTCAAATTTAACCCCACACGTTTGGGATTACAGACAGGTGGCGCTATTTTCTGCTTACAGAAGAATATCTGATGTTCTTGTGTAGCTAGCAGATAAGTTTTGCGAAAATGCTATTGCTACCAAACTTTTAAAAAGTAAAATAATGCAGTACTGCCAGTTTTTTCAGTCGCAACGTCATCTAGAATCTTAAAAACATAGAATTGGATCAATTTAAATATCCAGCTCACTTGCTGGAATTTTTGTTGTTTTTGCTTTGCTTGCAAATGCGATTATATGATCCCGATCTCCAATGAAAAAACGCAGCTAATAGAAATTTTAGTAGGTACAATCATTTTTAGTACAAGGAATTTTCATAAAACATTGATAGCTTATAATAAGAAAAAAATTATATGAAAATCAAAGTTTTTACTTTTAATGCCAATAACTCCGCTTGAGTTCCACCATAATTTTTATTTAGTTGAAAAGGTAATTGTGCTTGCTTAAAGATTAAGTAAATATAAAAATTCTTTTTAATTTTTAAAATATGTTTTTCGTACCCCTTCTTTGAATTTAATTAGCTCACCACAAGAGATGGAACCACCAAAAACAAAAATTTTCCAAAACTTTTTTGGATTAATGTTCGTTCAATTACCTTTCTAACGGTAGCTTGCAAATAAAATTCAACATGTTTTTCATTATTCCAGATTTTAAAAAACATTTAATCGAGAAGTGTATGTTAAAATGTTTATATAAATGACTCCCGAGTAACACCGGGTATATCAGGTAGTTTAATAATAAAATTTAATTTACTTGATTGAATAGTATTCAACTTTTGTTGAATTCACATATGCAACATTTTTTCTTCCATGCTGAAAGCAAGTTTGGATATTAAATTTTATTAATATTGTTTACTCATACCTAATGTTACCAACTATACTTACTTTGTAAGTACCATACTTATTTTCAGCTTCATATACTTACTAAAATTCCATACTTATAAGTATACTTACTTTTAAGATTTATACTTAATTATGCTTACTTTTTAGCTCCGGTTGAACGTTTTTATTTGCAAAAGCGGAAAAAGTTTGAAAATTGAAACCAACAGCATTAAAAATACAGACTCTGGAGTCAATTTTATTATTAAAAAATAATATTGAATACAGCTGTGTCGAATTTTACAATTTTTTAAAGACAAGACCTGAAATATTAAGGGTATACTCTAGTTCGTCGGCTAAAAAATAGGCTATTTTTGGGAATTTCTCGTGAGCTTGCTATGAAAGATATGTTTATATAAATTGTAAGGAATGATAAATGAGGTCTTAATTTACAAAAATAAAAAAATTTTATTATTTTTTTTTAATAATTTGGAGGCAGGTCGGCTCCCACACGATATCTCGGCATCTGTTTATCTGAAACAAAAAACCGAAGTGTTTTAGATTCAATATGACAAGGACTATAAAAAAGACTATTGATATTAATTTTTAGCAATTGTTGTTAACTTTAAGTACCAAAAACAAAAAAAAATGAAAAAATTCCTTGCTGTTATTTGTAAAAAATATAGTAAACATAAATTTTTTAACACGATTATAGTCTATTTTGTAAGTAGTTTTGTGTTAAATATGTGGTTAAAATTTCAGAAGGATCAGCCCACCGGAGAAATAGTGTGGGGCGTCCGTGAAAACGTAGTTTTGAGAAAAACGCTCTTAAAGTTTTTTAAATGCGTTCTTACATGAGTTCAGGTAGAGAAAATTTTGGGTTGAACAAATTACTTATACGGCTCTGATCTTCATAAAAATTTGATACAATATTCTTCGATACATATACATTCGAAAAATTGTAAAAAAAAAGAAAAAACTTTCGAAAGTGACCAATTAGACTTCACCCTTAAATAAAATTTACAGCCAAGACAAATACGATTTTAAGCAAAAAGAAAAAAAACAAATTAATGCAGCGCTTCAATTCAGTGACAGTGAGAGCGAATAATGATAACTTTTCTTTGGTCTCTGTATACATTTGAATATGATTTTTTTTTTATTTTATTTAACTACTTTGAAAGTGCGTATAACTTTTAATTTTTTGTTAGGCTTTTTTTTGTTTGTTTTTAAACTATTTTATGTATTAGAAGTATATATGAATACAATAGAAGAAGTATATATGATATTGGAAAAGTGCTATTATTGTCCCAATTTGGAAACCAAAGAAACCATAAGACCAACTTAACAGTTATCGGCCAATTTCACTGCTACCATGCATGGGCAAAACACTTGAAAAAATAATAGCAACACGATTAATGTGGTTTGTTCTAAAAAATAAATTTGTCAGCCCTAACCAAGTGGCATTCAAAAAGAACCAAGGCACCTCTGACGTTTTATTACATTTCGACCACTTTGTATCAAGTGCTCTTTCAAGTAAAAATTACGTCACGGTGTTGAATTTAGATTTTGAAAGAGCATTTGATCAAATCGGATCACACATTGTTTTACGACAACTTAAGAGGTGGAAAGTTGGTCCTAAAATCTATAATTTTGTAAAAAATTTTCTTATTAATCGAAGATTTCGAGTTAAAGTAAATAACATCTTCTCTTCCGATAAACCTCTATATAATGGTATCCCTCAGGGGTCTCCGATATCTGTAATCATTTTTATTATTGCCTTTGACGAACTTAGTCAGTTATTATCGAAACACTCTATCGAACATTGCATCTACGCCGATGATGTATTTATATTTTCTAAAACCAATGATTTGCAAGCAGTGAGAGGAGTGTTTGCAGATATCTTGGATGAAACATCCGATTGGTCACTCCACTCTGGAGCAAATATTTCATATCAAAAATGTTATACCTTACGAAATTGTCCGAACTTCAGTTTATCATATAACAACTGTAATATAGAAAATGTACCACATTTAAGAATACTAGGCATAATATTTGATAAAAAATATACTTTCAATGAACATTGTAAAACATTAAAACTTAAACTTATAAACAGGTTAAATATTATAAAATATCTTTCTGCAAAACATTGTTAAGTTCATACCTCTACTCTCATAAATATAACGAAAGCACTTTTATTATCGGTTATCTACTACGGACTACGGACTTCAGGTCTACGGAGTGTGTGCAAAAAGTGTTATCAAGCAACTAAATGGACCATTCCACGCAGCTGTCCGGAAAAGTCTACGCGCCTTCCCCACTACCCCGATAAAAAATATGTTGGCAGAATCAGGATTAGAGACTATTTCCGATCGACAAAAAAAATTTATCTACCATCTTATTCCAAAACTCTACATATCGAATAACGTAATTTTACTAAAAGATGCAAAAAATATCACAACTCAAAAAAGAGAAATGAAGCGTTCGTCAGCTATTTATAATGCAGTGAAAGTAGCAAAAATGTTACCGTTCCCTCTCCGCCCTTCGCGCTGTTACTTCAATAAGACGCCCCCTTGGGAAGCAGTCAGTTCATCTTTTATAAATACCTTACTTTGTCATCCGAAGTTAACTACAATACAAACACTGAAACGTACCAAAAATTATATATTGAAGAGAAATCCATACGCAAAAGAAACGGATGGAATTTCATATTTACTGATGGTTCAAAAGACAATAATTTCACTTCATTTGCTGTCGTTTCAGAAAATGGAAGCATTATTAAAAAGGGACTCTTGTTCCCTCATTGTTCTATTTTTTCAGCAGAACTTTTTGCCATCGACGTAGCTACCACATACGCCACTACAAAAAAAGGAAAATATATTATCTGCACCGATAGCAAATCTTCAGTCACCGCACTACAGAACATTAAAAACAGCGAACCATTGATATCCAAAATTAGAGACAAGCTTTTACAACACAACAAAAAAGTTAAAATTATGTGGATTCCTGGACACAGTAGTATCCAAGGTAACGAACATGCTGACGCACAAGCAAAAGTAGCTTGCAAATCTCCAACACTTTTTTCGAACTTAACTTGAAGTCGGATATATTAAACTTCATAAAAAACTATCTGGATAACCGTAGACTACAGGAATGGAAAACATATCTGCATCACTACTCCAATGTTAACGATCTCACCAAACCCGAACTTCCAGCAACCTTTTCAACACAAGTACTCAAAGATTTTACTCGACTACGGCTGGGCTATACCAAGATGACCCACGAACATCTCCTTCTCGGGAACCCTCCACCAATTTGCAGCCTCTGCGGATCTTGCCCACTCTCCGTAACCCACATTCTTAACGACTGTCCAAACATATCTAACATAAGGCGTAGTATTTTCAAGAACAATAAACCTACAGATCTATTAAAAAATACAACAATTCAAAATATAACATCATTTAATAAATTCATCTCCCTATGTAACTTGTCATATAAAATATAATCATAAAAAAAATCTTGTAAACCTGTTTATTCGTACATCATTACACACACAATGTATATTACTTATATTTTACATTTTGTATATTTTATTCATTATCCTCTTAAAGACAAAACTCTGTTTAAATAATAACAATTAATTCACCAACTGGCAGATAGCCTTTGTTGCTCGTGCCGTACAATTATAGTAATATAATTATTTATAATTGTATTTCTAACAAATAAATAAATAAATAAATAAAAATAAAATTAAAATTTTGTTTTTTTTTATCTGAAGACTTTTTGGTTTTAGATAGATTGCATACAGAAAACTTTTTAAGGAAAAAAAAGAGGGTGTGACAATATTTAACGAATATTGTGGGTTCTATTGATTTTAACATAAATTAGTAAATTGTATTAAAAAAATATTCAATTTATTTTTCTAAGGTAAAATACTTACTTATACTTATTTTTAAAAATTATACTTACAAATACTTACTTTTCAGTGTTCTAAGTAGCAAATATACTTATTTTTTAATAACATGAGTTGGTAGCATTACTCATACCTAATTGGTGTGTTTGCGGTTTGGTTAAAGGAGTCCAAAATAACTATGAAATAATTTTAATTGTTGTATAAGTTTCCTATGTTTTTCTATTATTGTGTCATCCTTAAAATATGTTCTTCACAAATATGCAATTTATTGAGCTTGCAAAATTATCTTCTCTCAAACAATAAAATTTAATAATTATCAATAAAATTCTATTAATTCTACAATATGCAATATTATTGTATATTTGAATATCTAAATTCTTAACTATACTTCCACAAGTTATTCAAGCTTTTGTTAAATGTAGAGAAATAAAAGGCTTATGTAAACTTTATTTAATATCTTAAAATTGAATTAATTATCTGTTTGGTAAACTAAAGTTTAGCTCTTGTGAAATGCGTGCATCCATCCATCGGATAAAATTAATTTCATATTATTTACGCTTCAAATTTCAAATAGCATAAATCAAATATTCCAAAAGTATACACTTAATTTATGCAAACATTTTCAAACCCTGAGCAAATTCCGTGTGGTCTTATATGTTAATGGCTATAATAGATGCCAAAATTAATATTCAGCAATATCATTATTTAATAATTTATGAGTAGAAAAACAAGGCAGAATTGTTGAATATTACTGATGCTAATTGTTTTGAATAATTTTTGAGGTGTTAGAGCTCAACAATGAAACTGTTATAACTTATAGCAAGTTGCCACAATCAATGGCAATAATTTTGGTTTATTTTTTTAACTTGTTAATTTCCTTTAAAATGTTATCAATACACTTTTTTTAATTGACTTAAAAGATGCACAGGGTAAATTTTAAGATCAACAAATGCGAAAGCGCTGGCCTGATTCTTATTCCTTTAGTTCTGTTACGAAACAATTTTAAATTTGGTAATAATCCAATTATGTTTGATAGACCCGGAAAGGCTCAATTGCAGTCAATTTGTGTTTTTTAAAGAAAAACGTACATTTTGGAGTTTTTACGTTTTTTTTAATTAAACGGACCATATTAACAGCAAATCTTTCATTTTATTGATATAAATTCTCCAAAAAATAATACTGATGTACTTCCAAAATTTGTGGATAAAGACTTTAAGGATTTTTTTTAAATTTGTAAGGTTTCTTAAAATTTTTAATATTATTTTATTAAAACAGAATATTTGAAAGAAGGATATCTTTTCTATAAGCCTCAACCAGCTGAAGAACCAATTGCATTTCATCTTCATCATTTCTCAAATTTCTATTAAAATTTTGAACGAATTTTACAACCCTTTCTGTGTATCGTTTACGACAAATAGATTCCAGCAGAAACTCGAAGCCTTCTTCGAATTTTTCGAACTGACTGAAAAATTGCTTAGTTTTCTCAAAATCTTAAACTAAGTCCCTCAGAGCAGTGTTGCCAGGTACCTTTGACTAAATTCCCCTACATTTTTTTCCATCAGGGAACTATGAAAACTCCCACAGTGACTTCTTTGGAAAAACAAATAGAACAATAACAAGAAAACACTTTTTCATAATGATTTTATGATTTGGTTTTATATAAACACGGATTTTGAGATCAGTTTGATAATAAAAAAAATAAATAAATCTATAGCAATAAAACTCAATTTCTGTTTGCTTGTTTGTTTGGCCTTTATACAAATCTAAAGGGCTCAACGGATTTTGCTCAAACTAAGTATACATATTAAGTGTATCCTAACTTAAAATGTTACATACTTAGTTTTTGCCACGCCCCCTCCGAAATTTTTCAACTATCGGCAATTTTGTTATTATAATACTTTTTGCCATCGGAATTTTTAGTATATTTAATTTTGAAAAATTTTTGTTATTTTTACATCAAAAACATTCACATATATATTAAATTGTAGAAATTTTCAGTACAACGACTTTTTCATATATTGTAACATCGTTACCTAAGAATGAGAAAAAAAACGGTATGAAAATCAAAGTTTGGTCTTTCGATGCAAATATCTCCGCTGTCCATTATATATTTCATTCAAATTTTTTTGTTCAAAAGTTCAATAAAATACCTTCACAAAAATAGGTTGAACTGTACTGTTAAGTCAGAGTAACTATGTTTTATAATTATGTCAAAAAAAGACCAAAATATTGACTTTTTACTCAAAAAATGACTCAAAAATTGTTTTTGTTGTAAAAATTAAATCAATTATAAATTGCACATCTACCTTTCATATGATATAGCATATACATATTTGCAAAAATTCATCCAGCTAAGCGCAAAAATTATTTTACTGTTTTTGCCATTAAAACAATAAGGGTACCCCCCCCCCCCTTGGATTTTTTAGCCAAATTTTTTTTTTTAATGTTATTTTTATATTTTTTACAAGTCTCAAAAATAATAATTTTATGTAATCAAGTCTCAAAAATAATTTATGTGAAAAAATTACCCCAATATCTCTTTCCAATCAAAAGTTATGGCTAAAAATCTATTTTTTCATACCAGACTTTTAATAAAACTGAGTTTTGTGTTAATATTCTTTATATAGTTTGAACGTCCCTATTTATCTCAGAATGCAGTTGTGTGTCTAGAGTAATTACAAACATTTTGGTTTGTATAAAATCTTCCTTATAGTAATCTACTTAGTTTTTGCCTCCTCACTCCCCGCCCTCTCCCCTGTTAAACTTGTTTTGTTGTGATGACTCTATTTTTTCTCACTATTGTGTCACCATTGCCACTTAGTTCTTTATCAATGGTACTTTAAATGTTGTATATACATATATCACAATTTCATCGAAAAGATGACTGTGAATAAGAATGCTGTAAAAGTTAATATTTTCATGTAATCAGTTTCAGCTATATGGCGATATAATAAAACATATGCGTATCTGGTCAGCACAATTATTTCATTAGTTTTGATCTGTGCGTTAAATTCACAGATAGATGGCGCCACACTTGTAAGAACTGTGGGTACAAACTAGACACCTTCGGTGAATAGCTGAATAATGTTTTTTCAAAAGTTTGTTCAAATTTAATCCCACACGTTTGGGATTACACACAGGTGGCGCTATTTTCTGCTTACATAAGAATATCTGATGTTCTTATGTAGCTAGCAGATAATTTTTGCGAAAATGCTACTGCTACCAAACTTTTAAAAAGTAAAATAATGCAGTACTGCCAGTTTTTACAGTCGCAGCGTCATCTAGCGTCATCAACACTTAAAAACATAGAATTGGATCAATTTAAATGTCCAGCTCACTTGCTGGATTTTTTATTGTTTTTGCTTTGCTTGCAAATGCAATTATATGATCCTGATCTCCAATGAAAAAACGCAGCTAATATAAATTTTAGTAGGTACAATCATTTTTAGTACAACGAATTTTCATAAAACATGATGAAACAATGAGAAAAAAATTTTATGAAAATCAAAGTGTTTACTTTTAATGCCAATAACTCCGCTTAAGTCCCACCATAATTTTTATTTTGTTGAAAATTTAACTGTGCTTGCTTTAAGATTAATTAAATATAAAAATTATTTTTTATTCTTAAAGTATATTTTTCGTACCGCTTCTTTGAATTCAATTGCTCACCGCAAGAGATGGAACCACCAACAACAAAAATTTTCCAAAAGTTTTTTGGATTAATGTTCGTTCAATTACCTTTCTTACGGTAGCTTACAAATAAAATACAACATGTTTTTCATTATTCCAGATTTTAGAAAACATTTAATCGAAAAGTGTATGTTAAAATGTTTATATAAATGACTCTCGAGTAACACCGGGTATATCAGCTAGTATATAATAAAACATAAATAAATTATTTCACGATTAATAAATAAATTTAAATATTTTTATTATTATTTATATGATTATGTTTAGCAATAACTTTATATTGATGGTTTTTACTGCACTGAACTCTAACTTTGTGTTAATAAAATAAAATAGTGATGGGCGATATGAGGAGAAAGTAAAAGTGATCTGAAGAAATTATTCCTTCTGCAAAGTTAAAATATTCCCTTCTTGCAAAAAATTACGACAAAATTTTCCGAAAAAAGGAAAATTTCCCTCAATTTGACAACACTGCCTCAGAGTGTATTTTTGGAAATCTTATTAACATTAGGTCTGTTGCCATACTTTTGTAGCAGAAATTCGCAAGTTGTAAAGTTTGAGAGAGAAAGCCAAAAAATGCTCTCTTTGCGTGAAAAATTGAAAAAAGTACGGGAACAGAGGTATTTTTAAAATTATGTGTGCACAACAGGGTTGATAAATGACTCTTTCATTTTGGTATAAAAATTTTGAAAAAATTGTACTAAATGAAAAAATAAGGTATGAAATAAATTTTTTTCTTTGGAAAGATTCGTTAAAACAATTAATTGTTCTAACTTTGACCTTAAGCTCAATAAACGATTTTAAACTATCAAAAAACTAGAATATGTATTTAAAATCAAGTATGATTTAAACTATCAAACATTTAGAATTTGTATTTAAATCATATATAGTCAACATAAATTTTTTTATTTAAATTTTAATGTTTGTATCAATTCAGCTCATAAACAAAAATGACAAAGGTTTTTTTTAATTTTTAATTAATAAAAAAGATTTTTATAGTCACAAAAGGAAGCACAATAATATTCAGAGAAAGATATCATTAAAATTCAGGGCCGTAGTCAAGAGGGGTTTTTTCGGGTTCAAAACCACCAGAGGGTTGAAATTTAATAAAAGTTTTATATTTTTGCAATCGAACTAAAGATAATGCTGTTGTTCATACATATTTTTGATATTTTTTTATTTTTTTTTTATACAAAAACTCTCAATATTTCAAAAAAGTTTTCATTTTTTTTTTTATTTCTCACAATATTTTTTCAGAAGGCATTTATTTTATTATTAATATTTTAGCTTTAATATGTATAAATTTTAGAAATTTTGGCCTTTCTAATAATATCTTGAAAGTGAAGATTGCATTAGAAACTATGAAGTTATTTCAATTTAAGTGAAAATAAATTTAAAAAAATCAAAATAAGCCACGAGAAACAGCATTGTCTTAAATGCTTTTGCAAAACTTTAAAATTCTTTGTTACAGATTGGAAGAGCTTTTTCCGGCCTTTAATTTCTGACAGTTTTTACAAATATTATACTAGAAGATATATTTACGAAAAACATTTTTAATGGAGGTTTTTGCTAAATGGTTTTGCTCACTGGCGGCTATCGTAACAGTCAATTTATTTTGGGAATCGTTAAGAAATAGGCCAAGGTTAATTTTTAGAGGGGTTCAAATGCAAATTTTTTCTAATGGAAGTCGAGGCACCGTAATAAACATACTTACATATATAATTAGGCTATTCACAAGGTGTGCTATCATGTCATATTGTAGTATTGTCCGAAAATTTACAAGATAAATAAATTCAAATAAGAAGCAGCTGTTTGATTACGACACTTTAATAAACATGGCTTTCAAAGTTGTAATATTTTAATACTTTATATGGCAACAATAAAATGTTTAAGCTAGTGTAAAATCTTAGGACAATATGACATTATGACATGATAGCACACCTTGTGAATAACCTAAATATATAAAAACTTAACTTGAAAATTAAATGAAACAATTACTTTATATATTAATTTTTTAATATTGAATAAAAAAAATGTTCATCAAACCCCCCCTCCCCATGGGTGAATCCTGGCTACGACTTTGATAAAATCTATTAAAACTTTAAATCAGCATAAAGTTTAGGTCTTTTTATAATTAAAAAATAAAAAGTAATTAAGTGAAAAAAGCAAATAACGTTTACTACAAACGTGCCAATCCAATCCAGCTGAAAAATAAATTTTTGAAAGTGTTAGGTAGTGCTTTTCTATATCAAGGTAACAAAAGAAATTAATGGGGAAATCTTTGAGTCAAGCAATTCTTCACTCTGGGTCAAATTTTCTGAATTTTTTTTCTTTTGATATATTACTTCTGATATCAATATTGCTGCATTTTTTCACTAGATTGTAAAAAATCAGTTGCTTTCATTAAAGAAAAAATTGTTGCAATACGCAGTCTCTTTCTGGAGACAATTTGGTTTTTATTGAATTTTGAAAAGAGAATATTCTTTTAACTTTGAATGAGATGTTAAAAGAATTCGTTGAGCTATTTTATATATTTGGAGAAAATTTACTCTGTAAATTCAATTTAAATATTTTTACAGGTTAAAAAAATTCAGAAATAAATAATTTTTTAATTCTGTTTGCTCACTAGGAGCTCTAAATTCTGTATTAAGTAAAAATTTTTTGAGTAAATAAAATATACTTAAAATGCTTTGGTAGTAGAAAAGTAGGAAAAATTTAAAACTGTACCAAAATAGTACAATTGTACCGAAAATATCAACCCTGGTACACAAGCGAACTGGGAATGTGTTTGTTCTTCCAGCAATGGTCTCGCCTTTTTCCTCCCATTACCATTGCGATCATTTGGTGTTTCTAAGGTTAAGAAGTATAAAAGAAATGCAGCATGGGCTTTTGTTTACATTTTTTTTTTATAAATTCTAATAGGAAGATTTGTGTGCACAAGCTGGGAACGTTTTTGTTCTTTTTGGAATGCTTTGGCCCTTTTCTTCCTATTAGAATTGGGTTGTTTTGCATATTTTATTGACATTAGGAATTTGCAGATATTCTAATATTCTGCATATGCCCAAAAATTGTCTGCTTTGTTTTGGTTGCCTTTTGTTTACATTTTTTTTAAAAGGAAGATCTGTGTGCCCAAGTGAGCGGCAACATTTTTATTCTTTTTACCTTTTTACTCCTATAAGAATTGCGATAATCTACATATATAAAATGGAATGTGTGTTTGTTTGTTTATTTGTTTGTTTGTACCTTATAGGAGACCAAACCTCTGGACCGATCTTCCTGAAATTTTCACAGCATTTAACTGTGACTCTGGCATGATTAATATGGTACTTATTCGACCACGCCCACTTTTACGCCCACTTTTTTAAAATTATGTTATTGCTCCCATATAGTTTTTAACAGATTTACTTCAAATTGTATACACATTATACTCCAGGCGAGGTAGAAATAAACATTTCTTACGCCACGCCCCCTTTCACGCCCCTTTTCACGCCAAATTTAAGTTTTAAACTTTTAGTTCTCTGTACAATTTTGTCCCTTCCAACGGATTATTTTTTATTTGGTAGTATATTGCTCTTAATACTGTTAACGTCGCCATATTACTATGAACCACGCCCACTTCACCGCCCCCTTTTTTAATTCAGATACTTACTTATACCACTAACAATGTTTGCTATACAAAATACTTTTTTTGTAATATGTATTTACCTAAAGTGTTATATAGTTTTTATCTACAGGTAAGGTAGCCATATATTTTTTTATTACCAAATCCCCCTTTTTCGCCCCATTTTACTTTAATTATAATTAATCTGCTTTCAATCTATATATATAAACATGAATGTCTGTCTGTCTGTTTGTTTGTTTGTTTGTTTGTGCTTTATAGGAGGCCAAACCCTTGGACCGATCTTCCTGAAATTTTCATAGCATTTTACTATGACTCTGGAAAGAATAATAGGCTATATGAAGCTTTTATTGGACAAAGGGGCGTGGCACTGCCCATATAACCCAAAAATTTAAATCGCCATATTTTGGGCATTTTTTGACCTACGTTGATGCTATTTGGTACATATGGTATTGGCATAATTAGGAATACGTACCAGGAGAAAAGTGGGTGGGACCACGCCTCTTTTTAGAAAAATTAAAAATCGCAATATAGTCTTAATTACTAGACCGATAGTCATTAAATTTTCACAATAGGATATTCTTACGAAATAATAAATTATTGACTATATAAAGTTGTAAGTGGACGAAGGGGCGTGGCCTCGCCCATATAATCAAAATTTAAAATCCTCATAACTTGGGCATTTTTTGACCAAAGTCGGCAGTATTTTTATATATGGTATTGGCATGAATAGAAATACGTACCAAAAGAAAAGTGGGCGGAGCACGCCCCTTTGTTTGCGATATATTGGAGGCTGGACCTGATAACCGATCTTAAATTTTCACAGCGTTCAGCTTTGACTCAGGAATACTTATTACATGATAATATTTTTCGACCATGCACACTTCTGCACCTACTTTTTTACTACGTTTATTAACGGCTTTACCACAAATTTAAAATACATATTAATTAAAATAGTGGGGTAGCCCCATTCTCTTTCTTCTATCACTGTCTTGAAAACAGTTGATTTTATAATGCGTGTTAAATAAAATAGAGAGTGGGGTAACCCCATTCTCATTCTCCCACAACTGACTGCGAAACAGCTGATTGTGTAATTGCTGCTTTTTGATTGGTCTAAAAATAAAAAGGGGGAACATGAAGCAAATTACATGCGATTCAGTGCTGAATTCTAATTGGCTTACAACAAAAAAAGAGGCCAAGCATTGCAATAATTAAATTAAATAAATAAATTTTTGTAAATATATAAATACTTTTAATTTTATTTTATACGAGGGGGGTAGCAAAGCACACCGGGTTCAGCTAGTTTGGTATATTTAAGAAATTATAAATGAAATTAAGCTGAACAAGATTTCCTTGATTTAACCAATTTGTCGATATTCTAATGTTTTGATTCTCAACTTTTTTTGGCTGAGTTGTATTTACATTCTTTCTTTTTTTTTTTTTTTTGTTACATTTCGACATTATATGAATATATTTTATTACAGAATTTTAGCTTTCTATATCGATCATTTGGTACATTGAAATAAATATTGGTTAAATAATCCAAAATGCCTTTCTTTCAATTTACCAATATCGAACGTATTATTGTATTTTTAATTTCTATTTATTTATCAAATCCTCAACTATAAAATTTAAATTACAATTTTAGAAAATGTGAAATTGCAATTTCAAGATACTTTAATTCAAATTTATTTATTTATTAATATTTCATGTATTATTTTTAAAAAAGTTCAAAGTTGCCAATATAATTGCACACTTTTTTGTACCTGTACTTCAACAAATAGTTGAAAAAAATATTTCCACAACATTTCATAGAAATTTGCTTCAATTTGGATTCTAGCGATTTGGTTTTTTAATCTGATAAAACATGCGATACTTCAAATTGGCGGACAATTCTAAATTATGCAAAAATAGTTGTAATTGCCTTAAAAAAAATTCTGAAATAGATTTGCATAAATGTATTATAAATTAATTTATTTATTTTAATTTGATGTGTCGCTTGTTTTATCAGATTATAGAAAACTATTTTAAATTAATTAGAGCAAGGAAACAAAATATTTTAAGTAATTGAATTAAAATATTGTGAGGTAAATACTTACTCATTCTATTTGCGCTGAAAACTTTATCTTTCAACTACTAAAATTAAAACTTTCAAACAAATTAGTATTTGGCCTATTATTTAATATAATACTTATGAACTACATGACTTATTATATAATAGAAGAACTTACAAACTAAAATGTGCTCTTGCTATTTAATATAAAAAATAAAAATTAAACTGAGATTTTATCACATAATGTAATATGCTTAAAACTAAAATTTACTCTTATTATATAATATAAAAATATACAAAATAACTACTAATTAACTTAAAAACTAAGGAGCGGCAAACATTTCCAAGTAATTTTAATTAACCTAATTAATCCTAAATTAATTAATCCTAATTCTTAACCTTTCGTTATACAGTGAAAGCTCCCATGTCCGGTTATAGGAATGACGTAAAAAATAATAATAAAATTCAAATTAAAAAAATGAGCATTGCGATATTGTTTAATTCTTTTTTTAATTTAAAATAATTTTTATTCTTCACTAGACAAAATAACAACTCTAGTACAAAATAAATTAAAATTTAAATATGTACATTAGAGTTGTCCTTTTCTTTATAAAGTAACGAATTACTTGCCGGGGTTTTGTTCCTTCACAAAACAGAAGTAAACTGTAAAATTTTCAAAAAAAAACAAACTTGTATTTAAACGTGCCTCTTACAGGTCTTAAGTCTTAGTTGAAAAAAAGGTCTTAAATTGAAAAGCAAATTTATATGGGGAAAAGTGCTCTTTTTCAAAGAAATGCCATTAAGAGTTTTTTAAGTGAAAATTTAAAAAAAAACCGGTACGCGCACAATTTTTTATTTAATTTTTCTTATAAATGAGCTATCAAACATTGGACAAAAACTACTTGAGTTGTGATTTTTTACTTTTCGAAAAATCCTAAATTTTTCCTTGTTGTATTAAAAAATTGCAAAAATGCAAATTTGCAATAAAAAAGTTTGCTTCTGTTTTGTGAAGGAACAGAAAACCCAACCCAATATTTCAACCCAATTCTAATAGGAAGAAAAGGGCCAAAGCATTCCAAATATAACAACAGCGTTCCCAGCTCGCTTGAGCACACAAATCTTCCTATTAGAATTTATAAAAAAAAACACATGCGTCGCTGGACACACAAGAGAAGCGAAGCTTTTTCGCAGTTTGATACGTTTCATATTTTAATGGTTTTTTTAATAACAAAGTTTTTAAATTTTAAATACCTAATGTTAACTAAAAAATAATTTCCCACCAGTAAATTTTATTACCCTACATTATTATTTTACATTAATTTTAAATTGTTTTTGTAAATGTTAATGAAATTATTGGGTTTTAATATCTAAAATTTCAAATGTATATTATATAGATGTAATGTCATCGATATTTCTAGCAAATATTACATCAATAGTTGTCCTAATCTTGTTGTGCAAATATTTGGATCGCTTGTCATTCGCAAATTATATTTATCAAAACAGCATTGTTTAAGGCTTAGAATTTTTATGAAACTGATTTTTTTACATTTTAAAAGTATAGTCGTTCTGACGTTAATGTTCAATTATAAAAGAAGTAACGTAATGTGATCTAATGTCAGTTGATCAGTGCGTTCTTTCACTTATTATTTGAAACAATGCTTTCTTATACAAGTAGTTTTAATATACGTAACGTAATGTGACGGAACGTATAGATCCGTGGATTTTAGATTTCTACGTTACTTTACATTACTTCTTGTCAAAAAGCAACTTTACACTTAATAACCGGTAGAAAACAAGCTGTTTTAAGAACTTAATTCACAAAAGCGCGTCATTCTGTCAATTTTTCATATAAATTTTTCTAGTGCCAGCCATAGCTACACTCATAGTGATTAATAATATTCTAGGTTTTTATTTTTCAGATAAATAGAAAAGTCAAAATCTACAACACCGCCCATGCCCCTTTTCCTTGAGAGCGTCTCATTGACCGCCATTTTGAACAAAATCAACAATTTTTTAAATTAAAAAACAAATTTTTTATGATGAATGAGAGTTACAATACACCATAAAAGTTTAAATATCGGTGTTCAATATTTTAACTTTTTAAAAAAATCCTAAAAATACCTTAAATTTTCGAGCGATAGACCACCATCCTTGCCTTAAGTGCCTATGAACATTCATGTCTGAATTCGCAATAAAATGCACCCGTTCAATGGAACCTTGCTTCTTTTGTTGTTTGGATAGCTAATGCAAAATGCTTTTTACTACGTTTCCATGGCGAGTTGATCCTAAGTTTTCTTCAAGTTGACATAATGGCATTTCAAGCTCGAAAGTGTTTCTTAAACAATGGTTTAACAACGAAAGCGCATTGTTTTTAAGTTTTCGGGAACTTTTACAGTTTTTAACCACACAACTCATGTTGCATTTATTTTTGTGGTTTTTCTTTTTGATTTTGTCACTTTTTAAGCAGTGAAAAATGCTTAAAATTAAATTATTTTTTACTATTTTGCTGAGGAGTCTTCCAATCAGATGCCAGGGTTCTCAGAAATGTCAAAAAACACTCTCTTTCTCGCTCGCACAATTTACGAATGGTGCGACAGTTCACGTGCAATGTATGTGTTAGCAACACCATTTCCTTATATTTTACTTCTTTGAGGGCAGCTAATGAACAATCCCTTTAATAAATTCCTGTCATCTACTGCAACATAGCTTCAGTTAATATTGAATGAATCACATTATATAAGAAATGTTTGGTTTGGAGAAGTGGTTAGTGTGTAGAACTCTCGATCGGAGGGCGCGAGTTCAATCCTCACGCTTACAACAAAATATTTTTAATTTTATATCCTCTTGTTGTAATAGACGCAAGTAAAATATCAACAACAATTCTAAGAAAAAGGTGTATGGAAAAAAGTGTCGTTTTTCAGATTTCACTCAAGCAAATCACAAAACGAGGCGTAAAAAGCTTCGCTTCAAAAATGTAAACAAAAGCCCTTGCTACATTTCTTTTATATTTCCTAACCTTAAAAATACCAAATGATCGCAATGGTAATGGGAGGAAAAAGGCGATACCTTTGCTGGAAGAACAAGCGTATTCCCAGCTCGCTTGTGCACACCTAAACCTCTGCCCGAAACAGCCAACAAGAACGTCGGCAGAACAACATTAGCAGCGCGCCGGCAGAACCCAATCTTTGTAGTTTTGAAATAATACTCAAGAGCGAACATTGAGTTTCTGGCCCTCTTGATATATACTCTCTTTGGCCTAAATTTTATTCGTCAACCCAAAAATATGAAATTAAAGAAGCCATTAAAGAAGTGCGAGAATGAAAAGCAATGTTTAGAATAAGTATTTTAATTTGTTTATATAGAATAATTATAGTTTAAGATATTAGTGTAACACTTTGTAAAAAGGTTTAAAATAGCCGAGCTGGGCACAAATAAATCAGAATTTAATTAGCAATTCAAGTCGGCAGATCTCTGCCCTGTTTTCATTTTTAAACTTCTCTTTTTGGCTTGGACTCTGTTCAAGTCGGCAAGAAGCTTGCTATAGAGAAGGCAAGCTCTGCAGCTATAAAAAAGGTGTCTACTCCCCTACTGAGTACGTTGCACCAGAAAACACAATTATTTCCTAAGTCAGAATATCTGACAATTTTTAAATACATAGCTGGCTTCCCGATGTTGCGAATTCTTCTAAATCCTTGAAAAGTCTTTGCTCCAGTGATTCACACTCAACGTCCTAACAATAAAAGGTTTTTCTAATTCTATTTTCATATAAACTTAAATTGAAATGGTTGCATTTACATGAATATTTGCAATAGAACTTTTTTATTTGAAAATCCCTGGATCCCGGAAAGAAAATCCCGGGACTTAAATTGTCCGAATTTCGGGATACCGGGATTGACTTCCCTACTTAGCACATCTGGCTATTCGCTAAACTCAAGAGACCGCTCCTTTAGAATAAAGATTTTTTTGATTCATAAAGAAATTCCCAAAAAAATTTTTTTTGTTATAAGACGCTCGGAAACGCTTTCTTAACATTCCTTTTTGTGTTTGTCATAGTAAAGTTAGCCAAAAATTAAAACCAAATTTAAAGCATTTTTATGATTTTGTAAAGTTAAACCACTATCGAGTTTCGAAAACTGTGTTTTCTAACGATTACTTTGTTGTGTATGCATATATTGCGTGTATGTTTTATTATGCGATTAGCTTTAAAATGTATGAAACCAAATATTGATTTGTTGATTTAATGCTTTCAACCTCAAAAGCATGACTTGAATAAATAATTATAACCAATAGACAGAGAGAGAGAGAGAGAGAGAGAGAGAGAGGAAAAACAGCTCCACTCTGCATTGAGAACATTTTTCTGCCAGAGTTTCTTTTTTCGCAATGATGACTGAATTATTAATAGTGCCCCAAGGAAATGTGCAATGCACACAATGCAATGCAGAGCAATCAATCTAAAAAAAACAACAAAAAAAATCAAATTGCCTTGGGAAATTTCGAAAACTCAGAGTGAAATAAAATCAATTAAATTTTTTATTTAATATCATGTTTTAAGCACTTTTTAACAATTGCAGGTTTTGGACCTGGTGTTTCACCTGCAGCAACATCACCAACAAAGCGACCGCTGAGCCCGGATCATCCGAATCCAGCGCTTCCCATCACAGAGGTAATAAATTTTAACACAAAAAGCAATTAATTTAAAATGCTTTCACATTAAAATAAATAACAAACATTAAATAAAGGTGGTGGTTTTTTTGCAAAGCCGCAAAGTATGGAATATTTTTTATATTGCAAAATGAATGCTGTCCAAACTACGTTCATGCTTGAACACACTTAAACCATTTATGATACTATCAAAAACCAACACAACATCTACTATGTATTCACCATCCTATACACCCTTTTTCCCACCCCTTCCCACCACTCCACCAAAATTATTACTTTTCTCTGAAGTTATCAGTTGCTTGAAATGGAAAAACTTTTGATATTTATTGCTTGTATCCATAATACATACGCTGTGCTGACATTTGTTTTGACACATGAATCCAACTCATTATCCATCATGTAGCATAACACGAAGCACACAATAAGGACATCAAAAACATTTACAATAAAAGTGCAGTGCAACCGACCGCACGACCGACGACTTACAACAGTAAGGTCTGTTTGTCTGCCGTTGCACAGTGGGACAATAAAAAACAATTCCACCCTAATTTATTTTCTGGTCGTAAAATTTGAGCTAACAAGAAATTTTTACAATTGAACGTTTTCTCTATATGACCTTATTATTTATTATTATGTTAATTTTCTATGATTTAAATACTAATTCTAAATGTTTGATAGTTTAAATTATTCTTGATTTTAAATGCAAATACTAGTTGCTGATAGTTTAAAATCGTTTATTGAGCTTTAGGTCAGGTTAGAACAATTAATTGCTCTAACGAATTTTTTCCAAAGGAACAACAACAACAACAACAACAACAACAACATTTTTAATATGAAAAGGAAAACATCACTACCTGATTTTATTGCAATTTTGGCCCTGCTGCAGGCTTCATCAGAAATCTGTGTGATGCCACCCACCTGGGATCGAACATAAGCATAAACTAAAGAAAGCATAAAGAACAGCAACAAAAAAGTATGAAAGGGAGAAAAATTGAGAAATTGACACCGAAATCTCATCGCCTCTGTGGTACAGTGCGGTAAAATGCGCTGGCACGAATACCACGCCCGGGTTCGATCCCAGATGGTGACATCACAAAGATTTCTGATGAAACCTGTAGCAGGGCCGAAATTGCAATAAAATCAGCTAGCTATGTTTTCCTTTTCATATTAAAAATGCTGTTGTTGTTGTTGTTGCTGTTGCTGTTGCTGTTGTTGTTGTTGTTGTTGTTGTTGTTGTTGTTGTTGTTGTTGCTGCTGCTGTTGTTGTTGTTGTTGTTGTTGTTGTTGTTGTTGTTGTTGTTGTTGCTGTTGTTGTTGTTGTTGTTGTTGTTGTTGTTGTTGTTGTTGTTGTTGTTGCTGTTGTTGTTGTTGTTGTTGTTGTTCCTTTGGAAAAAATTCGTTAGAGCAATTAATTGTTCTAACCTGACCTAAAGCTCAATAATCGATTTCAAACTATCAGCAACTAGCATTTGCATTTAAAATCAAGAATGATTTAAACTATCAAACATTTAGAATTTGTATTTAAATCATAGAAAATTAAAAAATTTTTAATTTAGGAATTTACTTATCAATCGGTTTAATCAATCGGTCTAATTTCGGTTTTCGATATCAATCAGAGATCTGCAACGAATCATATTTTTGAATCAATGCGCCACTAACTCAAAAATTAGTATGAATAAGTATAAGTAGATTCCAAAGTAGTATTCATATGTTATTGATTCAAAACAAATAAGTGAATCAAATAAGTATAGAATGAATTAAATGTTAGGCAACCCTTAATATGTACTTACTTACTTACTTAGTTGGCGCTACAACCGTATGTCGGTCTTGGCCTCATCTAAGAATTTGCGCCAGCCATTTCTGTCTTTCGCTTGCTGGCGCCAGTTGGAAATTCCAAGCTTCGTCAGGTTGTCCTCTACTTGGTCTTTCCAACGAAGATGCGGTCGTCCTCTTCTGCGTTGACCGCCGCTGGGTACCGAATCGAATGTTTTCTTCACTGGAGCATCGTCTTTCATGCGCTGAACATGACCAAGCCAGCGAAGCCGCTCGATTTTAATGCGCTTGACTATGTCGATGTCAGCGTACAGCTCATACAGTTCATTATTCCACCGTATTCGGTACTCGCCATTGACGCAGATTGGTCCGTAGATCTTACGAAGAATCTTTCTCTCGAATGCTCCTAAAGTCTTTTCATCTAATCTGCTCAGCGTCCAGGTTTGTGATGCGTAAAGTAGGACGGGCATGATGAGCGATTTATAGAGCGTGATTTTCGTTCGTCGAGAGAGGGCTCTGCTTCTCAATTGCCTACTGAGCCCAAAGTAACACCTGTTGGCAAGAGTTATTCTTCGTTTGATCTCAATGCTGATGTCGTTGGTTGAATTAATGCTGGATCCCAGATAAACGAAGTTCTTCACAACCTCGAAGGAGGTATTGTCAACGGTAACGTGGGTTCCAAGACGCTGGGACTGTTTGTTTGTTGACACTAAGTATTTCGTCTTATCTGCATTCACTGACAGACCCATTCGACTTGACTCTCTTTCTAATCTGGAAAATGCTGCACTGACTTCGCGCGTATTATGGCCAATGATATCTATGTCATCAGCATACGCAAGCAGCATAACACTCTTGTAGAATATTGTGCCACTACGTCTCAGATCAGCAGCTCGGATGATCTTTTCCATCATTAGGTTAAAAAAGTCGCACGATAAGGAATCACCTTGTCTGAAACCTCGTTTGGTAATAAATGGTGGGGAGAGGTCCTTCCCGATTTTAACTGCGCTGCTGGTGTTGCTCAGTGTCATCCTGCAAAGTCGTATTAGTTTTGCAGGAATACCAAATTCAGACATGGTGGAGTACAGGTGCTTCCTTATTGGGCTGTCGAAGGCGGCTTTGTAGTCGACAAAAAGATGGTGGGTGTCGACTTGTTTTTCTTGAGTTTTCTCCAAGATTTGTCGTAGCGTGAAAATCTGGTCGATGGTGGACTTTCCAGGTCTGAAGCCACACTGATAAGGTCCGATCAGTTCGTTTACAATGGGCTTCAATCTTTCACATAAAACGCTCGACAGGACCTTATATGCGATATTAAGAAGGCTTATCCCACGGTAATTGGCACAGATAGTGGGATCGCCTTTCTTGTGGATTGGGCAGAGCACACTGAGATTCCAATCGTTCGGAATGCATTCTTCCGACCATATTCTGCATAGAAGCTCGTGAATGCATTTAAGTAGAGCTTCGCCTCCATTCTTAAACAGCTCAGCAGGTAAGCCATCAGCTCCCGCGGCTTTGTTATTTTTAAGCCGAGCTATAGCTGTCAGAACTTCATCATAGTCGGGCAGCGGAACATCGACGCTATCATCCGCAATTGGGGTTTCCGGAATATCATCTCTATTGGCGGGATTGTTGTCAGCGTCGCCATTTAGAAGCTTAGAGAAGTGTTCCCTCCATAACGTCAGTGTACTCTGGACATCTGTCACTAGATTCCCGTTTTCATCCTTGCAGGAAGAGGCCCCGGTTTTAAAACCATCGGCAAGGCGTCTTATTTTTTCGAAAAAATTTCGGGCCTCATTCCTGTCACCATACATCTCAATCTTCTCCTGCTCGCGCTTTTCTGCCTCTCTTTTTTTCCGCCTGAAAATATGTCTCTCTTCCCTCCTCTTTTCTTTGTATCGCTCCTTAGCAGCGCGCGTTACAACCGACTGCAGGGTGGCTTTGTAGGCGGCGTCTTTCTCTGCAGTGGCGTCGCGACACTCCTGGTCGTACCACTGGTTTCGGCGAGGGCGTTGGTAGCCAATCACCTCTTCAGCAGCCGCACGCATGGAGTTGGAAATGTGTGTCCACTGCGCGCATATATCATCGATTGGAGGAGTGCTTTGAAGCAGGAGTGAGAGTCGAGTGGCGAAAGCATCGGCTGTCTGTTTCGATTGCAGCTTGTCGACGTCTAGCTTTCTCTGTGTAGGGTTGCGTGTATTCTTAGCTGCGCACAGACGTGTACGGATCTTGGCTGCAACAAGATAGTGATCCGAGTCAATGTTTGCACCACGGATCGTGCGTACATCCAATACACTGGAAGAGTGCCTTCCGTCGATCAAAACGTGATCAATTTGATTTTTTGTTTTTTGATCAGGGGACATCCAGGTGGCTTTATGAATATTGAGATGCTTGAATCTAGTGCTACTTACGACCATGTTTCGTGCTGCGGCGAAGTCAATCAGCCTCATTCCGTTATCGGAGGTGTTGTCGTGGAGGCTGAACTTTCCGACCGTTGGACCAAAAATATTTTCCTTGCCCACCTTAGCGTTGAAGTCACCAAGCACGATTTTTACGTCGTGGCGGGGGCAGCGCTCGTAAGCATTTTCAAGGCGCTCGTAGAAAATTTCCTTGATCTCATCGTCCTTGTCTTCTGTCGGAGCGTGCGCACATATTAGGCTTATATTGAAAAACCTAACCTTGATGCGGATTATGGCAAGTCGTTCGTTCACAGGTGTGAATCGCAGGACGTGGGGCCGTAGTCTCTTGCCAACTACAAATCCGCATCCAAACTCGTGCTTCTCTGCATGGCCGCTGTAGTAGATATCACAGGGTGCATGCCGAATGCAACCCTGTCCCTTCCATCGCATTTCTTGGATAGCAGTGATATCAGCTTTGTATCTTTCCAAGACATCAGTCAGTTGGATAGAGGCACCTTCCCAATTAAGGATTCGGACATTCCAGCTGCATATCCGTAAATCATTATCAGTTTTTCGTTTGCGGTAGTCGTCATCAGATTTGGGGATCAGTTTTCTTCTATTCTTTTGTGTTTTCATTGAAATTGGTTTTTACGGGTGGGCTTCAAACCCGACGCACAACCTATTTTAAGCCTAGGGAGGCCCGCCGCTCAGATTAGCCGCCAAACTAACGGTTGTCAGTTTTGACGTTGCCCAGGAAACACCACGTGGAGGTTTGAGTCGACTTGAGGCGATTTCACAAAGATTATGCTGGCCTCGCCAGGTTGAGACAGTCAGACATGTTACATTGATCCATCGCCCCCAGTTTCCCTTAATATGTATCTTTAAGAATTTTAACCATCATTTAACAGTTTTAGGTGGTCGCTGATTTCGAATCTGAAGTCAGAATTTTAAAACTCATTATGGCTAATAGGTGGCCACCCTATTATAAAAAAACTACATAATATTGAAATTCTGACAACGGATTCGGATTCAGCTACCCATTTTTGGATAGTGTTAACGCCAGCACCGAATTCGTAAAAATAAATAAAATAAGGTGGCAACCCTAATATCCATATTTAATTTTAAAATTTTGAATTTAGATTCGAAATCAGCGACCCTCTGGCACTGTTAAATGATGGATAAAATTCTTAAAAATACATATAATTAGATGGCAACCCTATTACAAAAAATTGCATAATTTTGAAATTCTGACAACGGATTCGGGTTCAGCGACCTATTTTTACCTAGTGTTCGCGCCAGCACCGAATTCGTAAAAATATAAAATTAAGGTGGCAACCCTGTTAACCACATTGAATTTTAAAATTCTGACTTCAGATTCGAAATCAGCGACCCCTAACATTTTTGAATTATGTTTAAATTCTTAAGAATGCATATTATTAGGTGGCAACCCTTAATATTTAATTCATTCTATACTTATTTGATTCATTTTTTTTTTAAACAATCATTTAAGTATTACTTTGGAAACTATTATACTCATTCATACTTTTGAGTAAGTGGCTCATGATTCAAAAATGTTATTCATTTCAAATCTCTAAGTTGAATGACTGAGTTGTGAACAAATAGTAATCGAGTATTAGTTATTTTTAAGTATTTGTTGCAGATCTCTGATATCAATATACAATCTTTCACAATTTTTATTGAAAAAGTACATTTTTCCGAATTCTTTTCTAAAGGTACGAAAAATTTTAGCTAAAGAATCATGGCAACATGAAAAATAATTTTAAAACTAAAACTGTTTCGAGTAAAAAACAAAATTTCACTTACACTACAATTTATGTAGCAAATTACATAATTCAGATCTATTTCAAGTATTTTTGCAGTTTTCAAAAACATTGCCGAGAACATCGAAAATAAAAAAAAGGCTCAAAAAATTCTTATTTCTAAAAACAGCTCAAATTTTCTTTGGCTTATTTGCCAAAAAGCATTTTTAGTTTTTAAACATTTTTTTTTTTGTTAAGTTAATAATTTTTTAATCACAACAAAAATACAAAAATTTTTGAAAAAAGACTGATATTTTTCAAATCTTAAGCATGAATTTTAGTTAAAAGACTTCAGTTTGAAAGTCGCAAACAAAATGGCAATTATCAGATTTCAGAAATGATATCCGTTTCTCCCCATCAGCTGGAATTTATTATTTATAAGCAAGTGTGTGAAACGGTTCTTTTTCTGATAATTTGACTATATCTTTTTAACGCATTTATCGATTTTAATCCCCTTAAAACTTTTTTAATTAAAAACTGATTGAAATTACCAAAGATATTGACAAATAATAAAAGTTTATCAAAATTCCTGAGTTTTTCCGCTCTAATATAAGATATTTTTTTTAAAATACAGTAGAGGATAAAAAAGGTATACAGTTATCAAAATGCATTTTATGCAAGATTTTGGATATTTTTCAAATAAAGGGTGTTTTTTATAGAGCGATACAAGTTAAAATCATAATAAAGCACAGTAATATATTCATAATATCAATGAAACGGGCTTTATTGGATAGAAAATTTTATGGCATTAACGTTTTAATATGATTTCGGCCATGTGGCCGCCACGGCTGGCGCGTACTAGGCGCAATCTGGAACGCCAATTTTCACAAACTTTTCGCAGCATTTGCGGCCGTATCTCGCCGATAACTCTTCGAATGTTGATTTCCAGGTGTTCAATTGCTTGTGGTTTATCAACGTAGACAAGTGACTTTACGTAACCCCAAAGAAAATAATTCAGTGGGGTTAAATCACACGATCTTGGGGGCCAATTAATTGGGCCATTTCGTGAAATTATTTTTTCGTCAAAAGTTTCCTTGAGTAAATCAATTGTAGCGCCCGCTGTGTGGCTTGTGGCTTTGTCCTGTTGGAACCACATATCAACAAGATTAATGCCAGCTAATTGTGGTACGAAAAAACTTCGAATCATGTTCCTATACCGTTCACCATTGACAGTAACATTCTGACCAATGGGCCAATGACTCCGCCAGCCCATAAAGCGCAACAAACAGTAATTTTCTGTGGATGTAATGGTGTTTCGACAAAAGCTTGTGGATTCTCCTCCCTCCAAATACGACAATTCTGTTTATTTACGTTCCCATTCAACCAAAAATGGGCTTCATCGGAAAATAAAGTTTTCTATGGAAATTCAAAATCAATATCAATTTGTGCTTCAGCCCATTCGCCGAATTAGCGGCGCATGCGATGGTCATTTGGCTTTAATTCCTACACAAGTTGAATCTTGAAAGGTTTTAAGCCAAGATCTTTTCGTAAAATCTTCCATAAAGTGGAAGCACACAACCCCAGTTGCTGAGAACGGCGACGAATTGATTGATTAGGATCATCTTCAATGCTTTCCTGTACAGCGGCTGCAGACTCTTCAGTGGAATAAAGTGGAAGGACACAACCCCAGTTGCTGAGAACGGTGACGAATTGATTGATTAGGATCATCTTCAACGATTTCCTGTACAGCGGCTGCAGATTCTTCAGTGCGCACTGTTCGGCGTCTCACGGGACGCACATTATCAGTAACAGTAAATGTGGTCCGAAAACGATCTATTGTTCTTCGAATTAGCAGCTCTGAAGGACGAATATGTACGCCATAAAATGGACAAAGTGCACGATAACTTTGACGAACAGAACCATTATTATGATTAAAAATGTCCACAATTTGCGCGCGTTGCTCTAGTGTAAGTCGATCCATTATGAAATGTCAAAGCAAACTAACTAAACAAAAGGCAACTAACAGCTGTTAAATGGGTGGTCAAATAAAGCAGTGATGCCAACTCAAAGTTGTATCACTCTATAAAAAACACCCTTTATAAAGTCGATATCAATTAAACTACGGGACTTATATTTTCAATAATAAATTTAAACACAATCTAAATCGATGAATTCGTTTTAAAGATATAGTGAAAATAACAGAAAAAGACCGATTTTCACATTTTTCCATTTACAAAACTAAAAAACGCTATCTGATGGCAAAAAACAGACACCGATTCTGAAATCTGCGTCCAGAACTTATCTATCTAATTAACTATTGTTTGTTCTTCAACTTTTCGACTGTTCCTCTGTGTTAACGACTTTTTCGATAACAAATGTGAAAACTAGGAAATAAGAATCAAAAATCCGGGCAGTAAAATTAATAGTTAATTCAAATTAAAAACTAAAATTTGTTTCACAAAACTCAAATTCTACGACCAGAAAATCAATTTAGGTGTATGGGTATTGTCCCACTGTGCGACAGTTTACCCAAATGCTACACAAATCCACGCAGCGTGAAGAACAAAGTTTTAATTCGTTCCAATTAGAGCCGTAGAAGTAAGCAGAGTTCGCTTTCCCTGCAGCAAGGACTCGATAGCCTGTAGGGACTTAAGAATCGCTGAAATTGTCAGTTATTAAATTAACGTTATGAAAGAAGTCATTAAGTTGTGTGGGTGTCTTCTAGTAGGAGAACTAGAGATAGAAGGATTTCTTTAACCCCTTCACAAAACTTAATGAGTAACAATTAAAGAAGAAGAAGAAGCAAAAGGAGGGGAAGAAGAAGAAGAGGTACGACTAAGTAAACGACAAGAAGCAGCAATTATGAACACGTTAAATTAGAAAGAAAAACCAAGGGCAATGAAAAAATTATTCGCTTTAAGTAAGAAAAAGGCTCTAAGATTACATTTAACGTTAACTGGAAATTATTTTAATTAAGTAGAAAAGCAATCTAACTAACAACATTGCATTTAAGGAAAATATCTAAAAGTGAAGCAAAAAACAAATGGTCCCGTTGCCGCTCTTTAACTTTTGAAGATACAGAAGTGACAGACTGTTTAACATTTAAGTAGAGATACTTCTTAAACATGCTATTCATTAAATTAGTAATTCGTTAGTTTAGTACGTAAAGTTTTTACGTATCTTTTAAGTTTATGGATATCTTTTTAAAGTTTTTGAGCTAAGATTAGAGTCGATATAATATTTTTTTGCATATAAAAATAATAAGATAATTTAATAATTTATTTAATAACACATTTTATTATTTAAAGCAGATTCTTAGGGATTTCAAAGGGGATAACTAAAGAATTCAATGAATATTTTAATGTATTTGCAATTTTTTTAATAATTTTCTATTGATTTAATTGATGAGGATAGTGATTAGTTAATAAAAAAATTATATTCCAAGTGAATAAGTGAACTCATTAATCTTAAAACCCAGACACTTGAAAAAAATGCTTTTTCCATTAATATTTATCACCTCTCTATTACAAATATAATCGGTTATTTCTCCAATTTTAAATGTAACTGAAAAAGTTAACAACAGTACCAAATCTGAGAGAGATTGAAATGAGAGAAATTGACTTGATTACACAGACCTACAAAATTTGACATAAAAGTCTGGAACCAAAGACCAGACAGAGTGAACCCGAAGAAATTTAGTGCGCTGATAACGAATCTGAGCTCAAAATTACTCGATAACCCTAAGATTTTCAGATATCCTAACCTTAAGGCGGCAAAAACAGGCATTTTTGCTATTTTTGAGGTTATGAAACAGGACAAGTAAAAGATAAATTAAAAATCTGTGTACAGTAGTAAACAGTACTAGTCTTGGTCATCCTTTTAACAAGCTTTAAATTTATATAGATATCTTTTTTTTTTATTAAAAATATCGATGATTGAAATTTATTAGGTTTGGGTTACAAGTACTGCATATGGGCATTTCCACAGAAAAGTCTACCGTGACCAAAAAATTAAAACTTATTAAAAACTTATTATTTGATGATATTATCTAAGAGAAACATTTTAATTTTATTAATGTAAGCAATTTATATATAAATTCATTTACCATGATGATCAAGTCGTCTGCACTGTTGCACAAATATAGTTTTTCCTTTTTTGTAAAGCTAAGTATGGTGTAGAAGCGCAAATAAATCTTCCGTAAGAAATGCATTGCGTTTTTGACAGCGAAAAGGTGGTGAAACTGTTTTTTCCTTTTTATCAACCTAGATTGCTAATGTTGGCGGAATAATCGCGGTGAACATATCCGCGAAAAAATTTTTTAAATGTAATCCACTTGTGTTACCTTTCGAACGAAATAAATTTTTGGAAAAATTCCGAACCGTGTACGTTTTATTCAAAATCAAAGTACCACACGTCTTGATGGAACACCCTTTAGTAAAATGTTAACGCAGGAACACGGAAAATCACGCACGACCTAGCATTTCTTAAGCACGGGCAGGCACGAAGATATTTTTTGGGCACGTGCACAAAGTGACACGCTTCTGTGGTTTGCTGAGAATTTCTTTCATTCTTGACATAATTGCATTGGGAAAATATGTTTCAGTGCATTTTGTTACTTCTTTTATCAATATACAAAATTGGTATATCTTAAAATTGATTTGTGATTGGCCCTTATTACGAGTTGCTTTTGACGTAATCTGAGCTGGTCATCGAACAACGAGTATCGAATGTCAAATTCTTATTAAGAGCAGTGGAACCCTGTCGAAATGTTCGTTGTTTATTGAATTTTATGGTTACTTTCGTGGTTATTAATTTTTGTTATTGTGGGAAAAAGGTTTTTTCGTAAGAATTTGAGATGGCAACCGTGGCGCTCGCATCTTGACGGTTCTTTGTAGCCACCTTCGTTCTATACATATATGCAACAACTGTTCAGAATTGCCAAAAATATTTTCCTTGCCCACCTTGGCGTTGAAGTCACCAAGCACGATTTTTACGTCGTGACGGGGGCAGCGCTCGTAAGCATTTTCAAGGCGCTCGTAGAAAATTTCCGTGTGAATCGCAGGACGTGGGGCCGTAGTCTCTTGCCAACTACAAATCCGCATCCAAACTCGTGCTTCTTCGCATAGCCGCTGTAGTAGATATCACAGGGTGCATGCCGAATGCAACCCTGTCCCTTCCATCGCATTTCTTGGATAGCAGTGATATCAGCTTTGTATCTTTCCAAGACATCAGTCAGTTGGATAGAGGCACCTTCCGAATTAAGGGTTCGGACATTCCAGATGCATATTCGTAGATCATTATCAGTTTTTTCGTTTGCGGAAGTCGTCATCAGATTTGGGGATCAGTTTTCTTCTATTCTTATTAGTTTTTATTGAAATGGGTTTTTACGGGTGGGCTTCAAACCCGACGCACAACCTATTTTAAGCCTAGGGAGGGATTTTAAGTAAGTAAGTTTAGAATAAAAGGCCTCATTTTACGTAGGTTGATAAATGATTCAATCAATGATAAATGATTGAATCAAAGACTGTTCGATTGAAGATTTGATGAAACAGTTTTTGAAAGCCTTAAACCAAAAGGTCAATGTTTGAAGTACATCAGATCAGCCTTTCCAAAATTAAGTAATGCCAAAACAAAGGCAGGTATCTTTGTAGGACCTGATAAAAAGAATCTTAAGAAAGTGAAAATCTTAAGAAAAATGCCGGCTTTTGTAGTCTAGTGCAGAGTGCGCTAGACTATCAACACAGAGGTCCCTGGTTCGAATCCGGGCTCGGGCATGGTTTTTTCACTTTCTTTGTTTTTTTCCTACATTTAAGAATTATGGAAAACTAAAAACAATCCACAAATAAATTGTGGAAAATATGTAATTAAAGGACAAGAACACACAACTAAGCTGGAAATGCTTGCCGAGGTTAAGGCAAAAACACTAGCCTCGGTTAAAAGCAATTCAAATTGTCTTTCACGGTTGTTTCGCCAAATCAATAATTCACGTATAGTTTCAATCAACGCCTCTAAATAATCTATCCCTTTCCTTTCAGGTCAAAGACTAAACCTGGTTTATATAAGGCGCATGCCTTGGTTCTTTGATCTTTTAAAAAAAAGACCCATTTTTTGACCCACCAAGTTGCACACAAAATAAAAGTGCAGACATACGTGATGATCAATTCGGAGCAAAAAATAGATATCTGAATACTTCCAAAAATTGGCAATAAATGAAATTCCATATCGCTTTTTTACGATATTTTGAGTTTAGTCATTATATCTTGTGACCACAGATATTGTGGACATTATGTTAAACAAATTTTAACGGCTATGTTTTTTGAGCCTAAAAACACATTTTCTCAAATCCCAATTGAATTACTTTCCGGAAAACGATGGAGAACTTGGCGAAGCAATGGGTAGGGTGAACGGTTTCATCAAGATATCAGCAAAAAGTCTATCAGGGTAGATAGAATAAAAGGCTACTGGCAGAAAGTTTTAAAGATATGTGAATATTTTTGCTATATAAAGATAACAGAAATTTTTGAAAATTTAATTATTGAAAAATTTCGATGGTAAAAAGTATTTCAATAACAAAATTTACGTTAGTTGGAAAGGGGTGGAATGGGCCTGGTCAAAACAAAGTATGTAACAATCTAATCTAGAGTAAACACAATATGTGTACTAAAATTAAGCAAAATCCGTCCAGCCGTTATGCTTTGTATTAAGTTCCAACAAACAAACAAACAGAAAATTAGTTTTATTAATATAGAAAATAATCTAGAATTAAAATAATAATTCTTGAATATTTTCATATCTCTCAGATTTCCACTCAAACTATAATCTACTAGAAAATTCACTTGAATCTTCAAATATATATTGATTGAATTTCTAATAGCTTTCAATTTAAATCCTTACTTTGGCTTTCAATACTCTCAAATAAATATGCCACTTTGGCTGCCAATTCGAAGAATGCTGCATCCTTCGTCCTTGCCTTTACACAAACTGACACGCACATACAAGTTCTAAGCTTCCAACAAAGTGACCAACATCAACATTAACACAATTCTCTAACAATTCATCTTCACATTGTTGAGGGGTATAAAACGGAATTCCAGAGAATTCTTTCTTTCTTCTTTTTCTTTTTTTTTTTTGCTCTGTCCGTTCACTGAAACACTTCAATGACTAAATTACAACAACAATGAGCTAAAAAACATTCATCTAGGTTTGTGTTTATGTGTGTAGTTAAAAGTTGAAGCAATTCTGACACAATGATCGTTACACTTCATTAAAACTGTTGTAAAAATATTTCAACAACTGCAACAATTCGCACAGTTGTAGAAAAGGAATATAAAAAAAACGCAATTCAACAAGAAATCCCCTCTTCTGCTTTACTCTAAATTCTACTCTGTTTCTTGTATTACAGTCGCCGAGTCCTGCTATGAACCGCATGGGTCGGGCTCTACGAACACTGTTGGTCGCTGATAATTCAAGCTGTCTCAAGGATAGAAAAGTAAGTGTTGCTTCAGTGTGAGTGGAATTGTGTGAGTGTGAATATGTTACCAACTGTCATATTTTGGTGCAAAAGGACCAAAACTAATTGGTTCGTGCAAATCAAGTGCTGACTGTTGGCAGTTCAATTACATGTCTTCTTTTTTTTCGTTTAAAGGACATCCCTTCTCAAGGTCTCATATATTTCGTATTTCATTTCTCACTTGGTAACAGGTTTCGGGTAAATTGATACGCAAGTGTGCTCCAGGCACCGAATTGGTCGATTGGCTGGTCAACTTGTCGCCTATTGTACACACACGTGCCCAGGCGGCTGGCATGTGGCAAGGCCTTTTGGAGGAGGGCGTTTTAACACATGGTAAGTTTGGGTACTTGTTGTGTTGAATTAATACTCTTTTTATTTTAATGTTAAAACTTCTCAACTGCACTTGCTGCATTGAAACATTTCATTTTCATCGCTTACAGCTATAACAAATGGTCCACAATTTCTTTTTAACTCTTTCAACAACCATTAAAGAAGCTTTCAACATCTAAAAAATTTATACTGTTTAATCAAACTAATTGGTTTTGCTTCTTTTACATTTTCTTTTGTACTTTACAACTTTAGTCAACAAGGAGCAACCTTTCAAGGATAAATGTTTCTTATATCGATTTCGTGTTGATGAAGACGGTACTGCTGGCGGTTTTCCCACAACAGAAGATATAAATGCTGCTAATGAGCATATACGCGAAGCTTTAGGCAACCTCTTTCAACGTGGTCCAGATGCAACGCTGCGCATGATATTGCGAAAACCGTACGTATTTTTTAATAACCATATGTTTTTACCCACTGAACCAAAACTATGTTTTTTTAACTCATTTATGAACCATTTTGGGTAGAAAAATACGTTTTTGTCACTCAGAGTTGAACACTTTTTCATTGTCAAATTGTGTCTCAAAAACGAGTCTATTTTTTCGGTGAATTGAGTTCACAAAAGTCCTTAAAAATGTGCTTTTTTAAAACTGTCCGATATTAATACAAAAACATCCACCAATTCAACGGAATATTGCTGTAAAAGCATAGAAAAAAAAAATCATGACGAGGAATTGAACTCGCATCATCTATGATACAAGTACACTGTTACTACCGCTCTGTCATATGAATAATTGATATTAATTAGCGTAAAGCATTTATAAAACAAAGTCTTAAATTTAGGAAATATGTATGTCTCATTTTGGATACATTTTGGAACTCATTTAAGAACAAACAAAAGTAAAATTTGATAATTAATTGTGATACTTTCTTTGAATTTTTAAATGATTTTGATTATAAGCTCTATTGATCAAATAAATTTGAAGAAGGCTACAACAACCGTGTTTTGGTGTCAAAGAAGTCGTCGTATAAGGAGAAATGAAAAGGAAATCAATAAAATAATTTCTTATGCGTTTCTAACACTACGAAGTAAATATAGCTTATGCTAGCGTAAATATTTGCAGTCAATATATTAAATATTTAAAATTCTATTTAGTGCTGCTTCGGAAAGGCACCAAGATTCACAAAGTACAGTCAAATGAGCAGCATATCCTTGTTTTGAAAAACTTGACTGTTGGCCTGTTTAGAGGGCAATAAATTTGTAACTCGAGTTTGAGTGAACGGAATGGTTTGAAATTTGGGACTAAGGCTATTGAGTGGCATATCTTACTTACATGTAAACTTCCTACAGATGAACCGTATGGTACCAAAGTTACAAAAATTAGTATGGGAAAATTTGCCTTAACGCTTCCCTACATCACGATTTCCTATTTTTTTTTTTTAATTTCATAACTCCTAAACAAAGAACTTCACAGAAACGTTAGACCACTTTTTGTAAACGCCAATGTATGAAATACTTGGTGCACCAAAAATTATTTTATAAATGTTTAATACGTTTTTGTTAGAGGATACGCTCGAATAACCAAAAATGGTAATTTTTATGACAAAAAAAAAACTTCACCTTATTAACATCTTAATGTAACGTAAATGCACCATCGTTGCATGGAAATATTGCATTGCACTAAAGTTAAAGTTAGTGTACCACAGTAAAGATTAAAAGATTGGACAGGAATAGGAAAAATTTTAGGACAAGGATTAGGACAGTAATGTCGAAAATTATTAGAACTAGAACTGGGACAAGAATTTGGACAAGACTAAAGATAATGATAAGTACAAAGATTATAAGAAGGAATGGGACAATGATTATGGCAGGAATTAAGACAAGGATTTGGATAAGAATAAGGGCAAGGATTGTCACTATCACTATTCACTAGGAAAAGTATTTGGACAAGGATTGGGACGAGGATTTAAACAAGAATTAGGACAAGCACTAGAACAAGGGCTTATATAAGGATTAAGACAAGGACTAAGACTAGAATTCAGGAAATGATTAGCAAAAGTAAAGGGTGTTTTTTATAGAGTGATACAAGTTTAAATCATAATAAAACATAGTAATATATTTTTAATATCAATAAATCGAGCTTTATTGAATAGAAAATTTTATTATATTAATGTTTAAATATGATTTAGGTCATGTAGCCGCCACGGCTGGCGCGTACAAGGCGCAATCTGGAACACCAATTTTCACAAACTTTTCGCAGCATTTGCGGCCGTATCTCGCCGATAACTCTTCGAATGTAGATTTCCAGGTGTTCAATTTTTTGTGGTTTATCGCCGTAGACAAGTGACTTTACATAACCCCAAAGAAAATAATCCAATGGGGTTAAATCACAAGATCTTGGTGGCCAATTAATTGGGCCATTTCGTGAAATTATTTACATTCTGACCATCATCGTTTTTGAAGACATATGAGCCAATGACCCCGCCAGCCCATAAAGCGCACCAAACAGTAGTTTTCTGTGAATGTAATGGTGTTTTGACAAAAGCTTGTGAATTCTCCTCACTCCAAATACGACAATTCTGTTTATTTACTTACCCATTCAACCAAAAATGGGCTTCATCGGAAAATAAAATTTTCTATGGAAATTCAAAATCAATATCAATTTGTGCTTCAGCCCATTCGCCGAATTGGCGGCGCATACGATGGTCGTTTGGCTTTAATTCCTGCACAAGTTGAATCTTGAAAGGTTTTAAGCCAAGATCTTTTCGTAAAATCGTCCATAAAGTGGAAGGACACAACCCCAGTTGCTGAGAGCGGCGACAAATTGATTGATTAGGATCATCTTCAATACTTTCCTGTACAGCGGCTACAGATTCTTCAGTGCACACTGTTCGGCGTCTCACGGGATGCACATTATCAGTAACAGTAAATGTGGTCCGAAAACGATATATTGTTCTTCGAACTAGCAGCTCTAAAGAACGATTATGTACGCCATAAAATGGACGAAGTGCACGATAAGTTTGACGAACAGAACCATTATTTGGATTAAAAATTTCCATAATTTTACGCGTTACTCTAGTGTAAGTCAATCCATAATAAAATGTCAAAGCAAACTTAATAAAACGCAACTATCAACTGTTAAATGGGTGGTCAAATAAAGCAATGATGCCAACTCAAAGTTGTATCACTTTATAAAAAACACCCTTTATTAGAACAAATACTGGACAAGGATTAGAACAAGAATAATGACAAGAAATGGAAAAGGGACTATCACAAGAATTAAATCACGGATTGGACAAGTATTAGGACAAGGATTTGGACATGGATTCGGATAAGAATTAAGGCAAGGACTATGTCAAGTATTTGGACAAAGATATGGACAAGTATTAGGAAAAGGATTGTGACATGAATAAAGATAAGAATTAGAACATTGTTTTGTACTAGCATTAGGAAAAGGAATTGTACATCTTTTAGGACAATAATTTGAACGTAATTTGGATAAGGATTGCGACATGGACTACGCCAAGTGTTTGGACAAGGATTTTGACATACTAGTCGCAATAGGAAAAGGAATTGGACATCTATGTATTAGGACAAGGATTTGAACGTTGATTTGGATAAGAATTGGGACAAGGACTACGCCAAGTGTTTGGACAAGGGTTGTGACTGGGATTAAAATAAGGATAAGGATTTGTATCGGGATAAGAAAAAGGAATTTGAAATTGATTAGGAAAAGGATTAGGAAAAGGATTAGGGCAAGGATTAGGACAAGGACTAGGATTAGAATAAAGATTAGGACAAGGATTAAGACAAGAATTTGGACATGGATTTTGATAGGGATTGGGACATGGTCTAGGTCAAGTTTTAGAAAAAGAATTTGAACAAGGATTAGAAGAAGGAATGAGACAATGATTATTACAAGGATTGCGACAAGAATAAGGGCAAGGATTTGTGCTAGGATTCCGAAAAGGATTTTAGCATGGTTTAGGACAAACGTTAAAAAAATAATTTCGACAAGGATTAGAATGAAGACTTGAACAAAAATTAGAAAAAGAAATAGAACAAGGACTTGGATTAGAATTGATACAAGGACTAAGACTAGAATTCTAGTTGAATTCCAGTCCTAATCCTTGTAATAATCATTGTCTCATTCCTTCTTCTAATCCTTGTCTTAATCTTTGTCCTACTCCTTGTCCTAATCCTTGTCCTAATCTTTTTCCTAATCCTTGTCCTAATCAAAGTCAAATTCCTTTTTCTTATCCTTATTCTTATCCATGCCACAATCCTTGTCCAAACACTTGGCGTAGTCCTTGTCCCAATCTTTATTCAAATCTACGTTCAAATCCTTGTCCAAAAAGATGTTCAATTCCTTTTCCTAATGCGACTAGTACATCACAATCCTTGTCCAAACAATCCTTGTCCAAGGCGTAGTCCTTATCAAAATCCTTCTCCAATACTTGTCCTAATACTTGTGCTAGTCCTTGCCTGAATTGTAGTCTTAGTCCTTGTCTTAATAAGGATTGAAAAAGAAACTAGGACAAGAATTATAACAAGGATTACACAAGTATAAGAACAAAGATTTTGACAATTGTTAGGGCAAGGATTAGGACAGAGTTTAAGATGAGTGTTTGATCATGAATGAGGACAGGGAGCGGGGCAAGGGCTTGGATAGGGGTAAAGGCTATGACTAAGATCAGAACAATAATAAGGACAAGGACTGTAAAAGGAACTACAACAAAAATTCGAACAAGGATAAAACAAGTATTCAGACAACGATTACGACAAGCTTAATACAGACAAGGACAAGGACTAGAACTGGGACAAAATTTAGTAAAAGAACTAGGACAAGAATTTGTGCAATTAGACTTCAATAAATTACGGTATAGATTGGCACATTGACTACGAAAATTATAATTTGCAGTTTTTTTTTAAATAAAATTAAAAATTTTTAGCTTTTCAATCAGTTTTCATTTCTTTTCAACATCTTCGCATTTTATTGTTCTTATCAAATTGGTTTTTATATTTTTTAATTGTTGTTCCTTTCAAACCACGTCTACGAAAATGTGCTATTTCATTATTTTGAACTTTTTATGATTGCCTCAAAAAAACTGGTACGTTTTTTACGGTCTGACTTTGAAAACATATTTTTCGTTTTTTTGCTGTTATTATTTGAATTACGCAGTGCAACACATATTTTGCGGGTGAACCAAACCAATTTCAAACGATAGTATTTGACATCAATATCAAAAGCCCAGGTGGCTTTTTGCTATACTACGTCACAAATTTTTTTACAGTGAATTTAAATTTTGTTGGTCAAAATGAAGTAAAAAAATATAAAAAATTATATGTTAAACCTAACATAGGGTGGTTCTTGTCTTCGAAAGCCTAAATTAAAATTTGCGGGGAAATATTTTTCGAAAAACTTTAACCCCTAGCTCCTTCCAGCAGTATGGGTCAATTTGACCCTTTTTTGGAAAAGACCCTATAAGTCAACTTTAGAGGGAGGTCAAAGGTTAAAACCTTCCAAAAAATATTCTCCAGAAAACTTCACTAGGGGTCATTCAAGACAAATAACCTCTACGAGTTAAAGGTTTCACATAAAAACGGACCGAAAAAATGGCTTCGTTATTTAAAAATTCATATGGGCTGGGGCATCTTAGTGGGATGTCATCAGAATGCGGCAATGGAACTTGAGCGCTGGGAACACTTCGATATTTGAATTTCGACATATTTTTTTCTGCAATCCACACACAGAATTTACGCATGCATAAAAGTTCATGCGATCGTGTTTAACTGGGTCATTCCAAGCCATAGGAACACCGGACGACATTGATCAGCGTTTGTGATGTAACCATTCCAACAAGTAATTGTGGCATCTCTTGCAAACTGTTTGTAGCACCCATGGGACATCAGACATAGATTTTTAATCATAGTATTTTTCATACTCTATAGTCAGTTTCTGACTGGAATGACCTTGACTGCTTCGGGATGGTGTGAAATGACCGCAGATATAACAAAATTTCTTTAAGTTTTCGCAGAACTCTATTGAAAATAAAATTTTTCAAAAAAAGACCGTGAAACTTTCACTTTCACAATTTTTATTAAATTACTCAATTTCCACATTCACGAATTTCTAAGCTAAGCCACCTTAATACAACTTACGTAATATGTTACTATAACTTACAACTATAATATTACAAATTTATTACTAAATGAAGATATTATTATTGCACGATGCAATAGTTGCTTAAAAATAAATTTATTATCTTTTCGGTCCGTTTTTTATCTGAAACCTTTAACTCGTAGAGGTAACTTGTCTTGGATGACCACTAGTGAAATTTTCTGGAGAATATTTTTTGAAAGGTTTTAACCTTTGGCCTCCCTACAAAAGGATCAAATTGACCCATACTGGAAGGAGCTAGGGGGTTAAAGGGTTCCGAAAAAATATTCCCCGGAAAATTTTAATTTAGGCTTCCGAAGACAAGAACCAACCTGTATTTAGTTTAGCATATAATTTTTAATATTGTTTAATTACATTTTTGACCAAAAAAGTCATATTTAAAACCACTGTAAAAAATATTTGTGAAGTAGTGGAGCAAAAAGGGACTTTGGCTTTTGTTATTGATGTAAAATACTATCGTTTGAGATTGGTTTGGTTCACCCCCGAGACAATGACCCACATATTGTTTCATAGTGTTATTTATTTGATATAGCTAAACCTTGAAACGCGCCTTTATACAATAACTGCATAACAACTTTGCAAAAATCAACGGATTGTAAATTCGTAGCAATCACTCTAAAGCTTTTTGACGTAAAAAAATTCATTGTATATCCGTATGAGAAATGCACAAGCTGCTTCAGTAGCTGCTTATGTTGTTTTTATGGTTTTTGTTGTTATTGTTGTTGTTGTTGTTGTATGTGTTCGTTTGGTTCATAATCATGTCGTTCCTTGTTGTGCTGCTTTTGTTCTTGTTGTTGTTGTTCTTATTAATATGTATGTAAAATATACATATATAAAACCAGATCAGTTGCTTAAATTTTATTTCGTTTCCCAGATAACCAATCGATTCGGTTGAAAACGGTGTGCACTTCTAAATGCACTGAAGCGGACCGTTTTGTTGTCAGCAAACTATTCATTGTTTGTTTTATATAAGCGTGCTATTTATTAAGTTGTATATTAATGTTGATTTTCTATGATTTAAATACAAATTCTAAATGTTTGATAGTTTAAATCATTCTTGATTTTAAATACAAATTCTAGTTGTTTGATAGTTTAAAATCGTTTATTGAGCTTAAGGTCAGGTTAGAACAATTAATTGCTGTAATGAATTTTTTTTTAAAGAAACAACAGCATCAACATTTTCAATATGAAAAGAAAAAAAACATCACTAGCTGATTAATTAGTTAGCTGATTGATTAACTAGTTAGAGCAATTAATTGTTCTAACCTGACCTATAGCTCAATAAACGATTTTAAACTATCAAACAACTTGAATTTGTATTTAAAATCAAGAATGATTTAAACTATCAAACAATTAGAATTTGTATTTAAATCATAGAAAATCAACATAATAAATAACAAGGTCATATAGAAAACTTGTATATTACAAGTTGTATATTAATTTTATTTGTTGTTAAACAATTGTGGTTAAACAATTGTGAAATGGTTTTTATTAAGTTGCAACAATAAACTAAACAATAAACGGCAATTCAACTGTACTACCTTGATTTCAATACAAGATTCAATGCATATTTCAGCGTTTTTTGGCGAACGGGTGAAAAAGAGAGGGGAAAAAAAGACAAGAACAAACCACACATCAAGCGAATATGACATAAATTTCAATTCAATTCTTGATAAATATAAAAAAGGACTTTACATTTATATAGAGAACGGTTTAAAGGTACAAAAACATGTCGTTTTCATACCAGCAAATCAGACACAGCCGTTTTAAGTACCGTTTAGCTGGTACATTAACATTCATGGATTGTTGGGTTGTAATACAATAGAGAATACAGATGCATGTAGCTAGAGAGCCAGTATGTGGCTACAAAAAAATTTACTACTACTAGCCAAGGTTGCCAGTTAAAATTTAAAACAATTCCGACAAAAAGTTCCTTTTTTGACAGTAACATAAATTAAATACAACAAAATTATCATTATAGAGATAAAACAAAAAAGTTTCTACCGCAATAAAACAGTATCAAAAAAATCCCACGATCATTAAATATTACCACAAAAATACCATGCGTTTTAAAAATACCACCACAAATTCCATATGCATTTAAAATTGCTACAAAAATCTCATTCGCATTAAAAAATACCACTATAAGTCCCATATGCTCAAATAATTTAAAAAACATTTAAAAATACCACAAAGAAATTTTGCTTACAAAAAACAAAAAAAAATTTTAAGAAGAATATTACCAAACTCCTACGGAAATTCAAAAAATACCCCACTGAATTCCCACGCCAATTAAAAAATGCCACGCTGAATTAAAAAATTTAATAGGAATTCCCAAAAAGAAAAATTCCTAAGGGCATTTAAAAATTACCACGAATGGGATTTTTCCAACATAACTGGCAACGTTGCTACTAGCTGCTGATATTGTTGTTTTGATTCTGCATGCTCTGCAAAGGTACATTTTTCACTAGGCAATTCTATGACTACTCGGGTTTAAAGGGGACTTTCGTAAGCCCTCTCATGCGGGCGAATAATCGACAAACTGCTTGCGGCAAAGGCAATTATTACCGAGTGAAAAGCGGGACAAAGAGATCTTGCTACCAGAGCAAGAGAATTATTGCTCTCGGAGCAATAATTGCTTTCGCCGCAAGCTCGAGAATATTCGTGTGTGACGAGAGAAAAGCGGGACATAGTAAGCAAAGTTCTGTTTATTTTCTATGGACGATTCTGTTCATCCCCTCAAACGCTGCTCAACCGCAGTGATCTTGCTCTTCTCTGTGCGTCATTGTTTTAGATTTGCTTGGTAATTGTTGTTTGTTCAGTTAGCTAAAATTTTTTTAGATGTTCTTAAATTTTACTCGACATGAACAGCTGATTTTGACAACTACCTTGCTTTTCTCTGCTTTCTACTTCATTCCTCTCCGAGTCGGTCCTACCTGGTTATTCTGCCATGAGTTGGAGTACGAATAAAACGACTGTTTATTTTCAGCATGTATGTATACTACTACGCAAATTTGCGCATGCGTTACTAAGCATACGTTGTGCTTTAAAAACTCCATTTATTTTTTAAATACCATAATAAATTCGAATTATTTTTTTGCAATATATATGCATTATATGTTTTCCATATTAAAAATTTATTTTGTTGACTAAAATTTAAATTTTAAATTACTTTTAAAAAATACATATCTGTATACGCTCTTTACTACAGGAAAAATAAATAATTCAAGTTTACCCATATTTATTTCCATTAATTAAACATAACTTTAAATTACATTTAGTTTTAACCAACAAAGCAAATGAACAAGAACAACAAATTCATCACCAAAAATAGTTTTAAAAAATATAAATAAAAAAACAACGAGAAATTTTCTCTATTACTGTATGAAAAGAAATTCTACGTCTATACTTACGACACTATCGAATTTGTTTCTTTTTCATTCAACTAGATTGCTATAAAATATTCTGAAACTTTCAAAAACCAAACAGTTCATGAATTGCGAATTTAAATAAAATTAAGTGATTAATCTATATATATAAAAATGGATGTATGTATGTGGGTATGTGGGTATGTGGATATGTGGGTATGTGGGTATGTGGCTATATCGCATATAGACTCCAAAACCGCTGAACTGATCTTTATAAAATTTTCAGGGAAACTGAAGCCACATCCTGAGAGTGTTCCTGTGAGGTTTGGTAACTATTGGACGAGGGGGCGGGGTACCTCCCATACAAGCCAAATTTACGCTATCGATCACAAACCAAAAAAAGGATATATATCAGACGGTTTCAATCGCAAAAAACTAAGTTTTGGTAATTTTGTTCAGATGGTTACTGTGGGTAACTGTACGAAAAATAATATAAATACGCCCACTTTTTCGAAATCATGGCAATTCCGGAGTTTTACACATTTTTACAGTGAAACTTGCTGTATAGGTGATCTAAGAGGCGGTCACTATATGTAAATGTTTTCACGCCCACTTTTACCGCCCACAAATCAATATCTATATATATAAAAAGCAAAACGATGTGTGTCTGGCTTTGTGATGTCTGTAGACTGCAAGACTACTGAACCGATTGACCTGAAATTTTGGCAGTCGATTTCTTTCAGGTACGAGATGGTTTAGGAAAAAATTTGCCACAGCTCCTTTTTACCGCCCCAAATCAATAAAAATATTATATTTCAGCCGGTTTGGGTCGTATAAGGCTAAAATTTTGTAATTTAGTATGTACGGTTATTGTCGACAACTGTACTAAATATGGGTTTCTACGCCCCCTTTTACCGCCCACAAATAAATGAAAATGGTTTATTTCAGTCGGTTTTGGTCGTATAAGACTTAAATTTGGTACTTTGGTTTGTGTAGTTACTGACAGTAACTGTACGAAAAGTTGGTTTTCACACCCCCTTTTTGCGCCCACAAATCAGTGAAAATGCTATAGCATTTCAAGCAGTTTTGACCGTATGAGACTAACATGTGATACTTAAGTTTGTATGGTTACTTTCGGCAACTGTACTAAAAAAGGCGTCATCGCTCTATAGCCACACCCACTTTTTGAGAAATCATTAAAATTGACTACTGGGTCGATTGAGCTAAAATGTTGGCTTAGTTTGTAAGGTTAATGTCAGCAACTGAACTAAAAATTTGTTTCCACGCCCCCCTTTTACCTCCCACAAACCAATGAAAACGTTTTATTTCAACGGTTTGGGTCGTTTTAGACAAAAATTTTGTAATTCAGTTCATATGGTTTTTCTCGGCAAGTACACTAAAAATAGGCCTGTCCCACTTTAGTTAAACTCACTTTTCGGGGAGTTAGCGTCGAGTGAAGTAAAGTGCGCCAGGCTTAACCTAAATTGAGCTGAAATTTAGGCATTCGATTTGTTTCGATTACGAGATGGCTCTAGGGAAATATTTTGCAGCACCCCTTTTTACCGCTAGCAAAACAACAAAAATGTTATATTTCGCACGGTTTTGATCGTATTAGACTAAAATTTGGTTATTTAGTTCATTTGGTTACTTTCGGCAGCTATTTGACATTTTCGTACATGGCAGTAAGGCGGTCTATGGCAGAACAACGTCTGCCGAGGAGAGTGAGTGTTCCTGCGAGGTTTGGTAACGTTTGGACGAAGGGGCGTGGTACCTCCCATACAAGCCAAATTTTCGCTATCGACCACAAACCAAATAAAGTGCGTGGTCGCAATATATATACGCCCACTTTTTCGAAATCATGGCAATTCCGGAGTTCTACGCATTTTTATAGTGAAACTTGCTGTGTAGGTGCTCCAAGAGGCAGTCACGATACATAAATGTTTTCACGCCCACTTTTACCGCCCACAAATCAATATCTGTATATATAAAAATGAATCGTGATTTGTTCGGATGCTAAAAACTTGAAAACGACTGAACCAAATTGGATACTTCCTTCTACTGGTTTAGGAAAAATATAATGCCACAACCTCTTTTGTCGCCCAAAAACCAATAAAAATGCTGTATTTAAGACGGTTTTGGTCGTATTAAATTAAAATTTGGTAAATAAGTTCGTATGATAACTATCATTAATTTTGATAAAAATGGGCGTGGTCATACTTCATCTACGCTTATTTTTAAGAAAATATCAAAATACTTCGAAACTATTGGTCCGATTGAGCTCAAATTTTGTAAGTACGCTTTGCTTTGAGAACGAGATGGTTTAAGAGGAAATACCACACCCCCTTTTACCTCCCACATATATATAAAAAATTGTTGTTATCGAATAGCTTTAGAGTTATGGGTCGCACAGCTTAGAAATTCGGTGTTCGACCACAATTTAGACGTACCGTTTCAGTGATGAAATTTTATAGGAGTGGACAAGGGGAGGGGCACCTCCCATACAACCCAAATTTGTGATATCCAATAGCTTTGAAGTTATAGGAATTCAGCTTTGGAATTCAGTTTTTGACCTCAATTTACACATGCAGTTTCAATGGTTTTATTTTATGGGCGTTCGACAGGGAGGCGTGACATCTCCCTTACAACCCAAATTTGCGATATCGAATTGCTTTTAAGTTATAGGTTGACAGCGTAAGAATTCGGTATTCGACATACATTTATGCATGCATTTTCATTCCTCTACATTTTATGAGCGTAGGGCAAAGGGAGTGGCACTTCCCATACAACCCAACCTTGTGCTATCAAATAGCTTTGGATTTATAGGTCGCACAACGCCGGAATTCAGTATTCGACCTCAATGTACACATGCAGTTTCATTCATTTAATTTTATATTCATTGGTATGAGGGGCGTGGCACCTCCCATTTAACGTAAATTTGCGGTATCGAATATCAGCGTCAGAATTCAGTATTCGGCCAAAATTTATACATGCAGTTTCATTAATTACATTTTATGGGCGTACGACAAGGGGGAGTGAAACCTCCTATTTATCCCAAATTAGAGATATCAAATAGCTTTGGGGTTATAGGTCTCACAGCTTTGGAATTCAGTATTGGACCTCAATGTACACATGCAGTTTCATTGATTACATTTTATGAGCGTTGATCAAGGGGGAGTGGCACCTCCCATACAACGAAAATTTGTGATATCGAATAGCTTTGGAAGTCAAGGTCGCACAGCGTCGGAACTCAGTATTCGACCAAAATTTACACTTGCAGATTTACTGATAAAATTTTTTAGAGTTTTCGGGGAGGGGGGGCCGTGACACCTCCAATCTAACCCAAATTTGCGATATCGAATAGCTTTGGAGTTATAGGTAACTCAGCCTCGGAACTCAGTATTCGACCTCAATTTACACATGCAGTTTCATTGGTAAAATTTTATGGACGTAAGGAAAAGGGCAGTGGCACCTCCCATACAACCCAAATTTGTGCAATCGAATAGTTTTGGAGTTATATGTCGCACAGTTTTGGAATTCGGTATTCAACCTCCATGTACACATGCAGTTTAATTGATTACATTCTATGAGCGGTGATCAAGAGGGCGTGGCACTTCCTATACAACCCAAATTTTTTATATCGAATAGCTTTGTGGATATAGGTCGCACAGTCTCGGGATTCAGTATTCTACCTCAATTTAGACATGCTGTTTAACTGACAACATTTTATGGGCGTTTGACAAGGGAGAGTGGTAGCAACGCGCCGGGTTTCAGCTAGTTATTAATATTAATAATGTAACTGAAATAATTTTATATATTTTATTATATGTGTATAAATGCAACAATGCACAAAGCAAGTCCAAAATCCTGGTTAAAAAAATGCTATAACTGTTACTTACTTTAATAAATAAGTAAATAAAAAGACAATTTCAACGATATATTTAACTTAGGTTTATGATCTTTATGGCCATAAATTGTAAATTTTTTTTTTAGAAAAGCTTAAATCTGCTTCAATTTTAGATCACACGAACGCACACCGGAGGAGTTGGAACTTGTTTTTGAAGAACTTTTGCACATCGCTGCACTTTCACATCTTTCGACGAGCATCAAACGTGAACTGGCTTCAATCATCGTCTTCGAGTCACACGCACAGGCTGGCACAATATGTAAGTTAAATGAGTGTGAAAAATAACTTCTTTTACGCAGTTTTACTGAAAAGAATCTACAACTTTTTTGCTTTAACTTTGTGTCATAAAAGAAAAACAACCTCAAAGTAAAGAAAAAAGATAAAGTTTGTAAATAAAAACTTAAATGAACTTTTGATATAAAATAAACTTTAGCAATTTTTGATTTAAATAAACTTCTGATTATGCTCGTAACTTGTAAAAAAAATACATACTTTTAAAACAACAATTCACAAAATTCTGAAACTTTACAACCATTTAACTGAAAGCGTCAATATTTTTAATCAACTCTTAGATAATTTACAGCTATTTTATTACAGCTTATTAAAAAAAAGCTCGCAAAGCGGGTAGATTGCATTTGAAATCTTCGCATTTTTCATACTAAAAACTTGTACTTTAACTTTTAATAAACTCTGACTTAAGTTGTTTACAACCAAAATCAGCTGTTCTTTATAATTTTACGTTGGCATTTTAACAGCTATTAAAGTCATTAAAGTCATTATTAAAGATTTATTGGACTGAAGCAGCAGCTTATTTTCTTATTAGTCAAATTTTAATTATTTTCTTAACAGTTTTACAACTTTTTTGTGGTGTGAATTTTTATAGCAATTATCTTTCAAGGAATTCTGGCTAATTGCGTTAATATATTCATAAATTTTCTTTCCCTTTCTTACCTACCACACGCAATATTTCTAACGCACAAGCACTCAGTAATTTTAAATTTTACAATATTGCGAGCTAAACTTTTATGCTTTTTCATCCTTTTGAAATTCTAGTAAAACCTAAGAAAAATAAGCTATTTCCAAAAAATAATATTCGGGTTATTTGACGGACCATCCAACATTTTGGCCTTTTGTACCTTTCTTCCTTTCTGCCTTTCTGCCTTTTTTGCATTCTTTTGATTTCAAATGTTTTTTTGCTGTTATCCTTAACATCGAATAAAAAGCTTTACCACCTAATTATAAAAGGCTTTTGAGCATTAATAAAATTAAATTAAAAGTTAAGAAAGGAAAAGATTTAAAGCAGTCGATGAAATCGTACAAATAAACAAAAACAACAAACAGTTAAGATTAACTAACTGTCGTTTAGATAAGGAAATTTAAAATTTCCCCAAGTTTATACAATATTTATAATAATAATAAATTTTATTCCTCTTACTCTTCTGTTTTTTAAATCTTATATTGTATGTCTGCTGCTGCTGTTATCCTTATTGACACACACCCACACCGCACAGTATTCAATCAAGGTGATGAAGGACGTTCCTGGTATATTCTACTCAAGGGTTCCGTTGATGTTGTTATACACGGCAAAGGCACCGTAGCTACCTTAAAGACTGGCGATGATTTTGGCAAGCTTGCTTTGATAAACGACGCACCCAGGTAAGTGAAGAGCTACAACAACATGACGCTACCTTTCGCTATCCTCCCCTTCCACTGCCATCAAACTGATGCTTAACTTGATGGTGTGAGCTGCATGAACAACCATCACACCCACGACTCACACGCCCATGCAATGCCTCTACCCACTTTCCCTTCTCCACTCATCCGCGCCTCATCTTTGCTTAGAAGCATTACTGTTGTAAGATTATGACATCAATTTAAGCTGTAATTAAAATTATAATTAATACAAGATAGTTTTCAATCTCATTGCCTGGTCTGTATGTTTGTTTGTATGTATTTATGTTTATATTGTACCGAAATATATATATATTTAGTGATTATATACTATTAGCTGGTAGAGATTTATCTTAAGATAGTTATAATGCGGAATAAGTTTTAATTTTGTTGGCCATTTATGGAAACGGAGTAAGAAAAATTTACACAAAAAAATTTTTTATAAGTATTTTTTTTTCCTTTAAAAATACTTTTGCATATTTCTTTTACCACCTATTTTGCAAATAATACACATCATTTTAGAGTAACTCAGAGACGTTACATATGACATTGTAATGTAGAACCGTAAGCGGAATGTGACAAAAATACAGGGTCCGCCAAATAACTTTTTTTTTTGAAAATTCTATAAAAAAAACTACTGAATATTTTCTTAAATTTCTTTTTTTGTTTGAAAGTACAATCCTTCCGGCGATCGGCACATTATCGATTGTGTGCAGCTATATTTCATCAATGGCTTCACGAATATTGTCCTTTAAGGCGTCAATTGTCTCTGGCTTGTCGGCGTAACACTTATCTTTGAGGGCACCCCACAAATAATAGTCCAACGGTGTCAAATCGCAGTTCCGCGGTGGCCAAACGACATCAGCTCTGCGGCTGATAATGCGATCTTCAAAAACAGGGCGCAAAACATCGAGTGTAGCTTCGGCTGTGTGGCACGTAGCGCCGTCCTGTTGAAACCAAATGTTGCCAATATCCTCCTCTTCAATTTTTGTGAACAAAAATTCGTTCAACATGGCCCGATAACGATCGCCATTGACTGTAACGGCCACTCCTTGCTCATTTTCGAAGAAAAATGGCCCACTTATGCCTCTGAACCAAAATCCGCACCAAACAGTGACTCGTTTTGGATGCAGCGGCTTTTCAATGTATGCGTGCGGGTTTTCTGTGCCCCAAATGTGACAATTTTACTTGTTTACATACCCGCCAAGATCAATCTGAAAAGATGATTTTTTTGGCAAAATCGGCATCATGAGTAATGTCGCAATATTTCCCAGCATTGTTCAAGCGTATATACAACCATATTCGTTCAGCGGAAGGATAAAACTAATTATGAGTCAAATCAGACATGAGCTTAGTGTTACCATTCACGAAATAAGCACTAGTTGAAAAAAACGTTATATGGCGGACCCTGTATATTTGCGATGTTAAGATCGATAGATTCTTTTCACTGTTAAGAAAACAGTTTATTCATCTGTGTAACTTTGCAGTAGTGGATCTACATGCGGGATAAAAGGGCTTTAGTACCCCCTTGTAGAATGTGTTGTGTGGGAAAAAAATGAAAATCAGCTGTAAAAGACGTTTCAGAACCCCTCCCTCAACGCCGTAGATAGGTATTTCATAAGGGGGGGGATGGGGGTTACAAAAGCAAAAAAGGGATTTCTGAGCGTCTACGAACTTTTAAAATTTCTTAACCGATTTCAGCCAGGGATGATAAATTCAGTACAAAAGTACAAAAGTGCTGATTTTAGTACTGTTTGCTATTCAAAAGTACCGCAGTACCCTAACAGTTACAGCAAGCATCGAAACCAAACAACAGCAAGCATTGACACTAGGGATGTGCAACTGCCAGCAAAAGTCAACCGTTGAATATGTAAAAACCGACTAATCGGCTTTTCGAACCTTTAGAAGTCGATTTTTCAACTTTTTCCGACTTTTTTTAAAATATTTTTGTACCGCTTTTGTAGGGCAGTTAACAAGCAGATGATTCAATATGAAAAATGTGTTTTATTCTTAAAAAATAAACAAAAACATGGTACTTTTTTATTGATGGAAGGAAATAAATAAATACAAAAAAACTAAATATTGCAATTTTAGTTCTTATATACATAATTATCTATATATAATTATCTGATTAAAATCAGACTTCTTATGAATAATTTTTTCCGGGTAATCGGAAAACTTACTTACTTACTTAGTTGGCGCTACAACCGTATGTCGGTCTTGGCCTCATCTAAGAATTTGCGCCAGCCATTTCTGTCTTTCGCTTGCTGGCACCAGTTGGAAATTTCCAGTTACTTTAATTTACTTTCCAGTTGGAAAGTAGGACGGGCATGATGAGCGATTTATAGAGCGTGATTTTCGTTCATCGAGAGAGGGCTCTGCTTCTCAATTGGCTACTGAGCCCAAAGTAACACCTGTTGGCAAGAGTTATTCTTCGTTTGATCTCAATGCTGATGCCGTTGGTTGAGTTTATGCTGGATCCCAGATAAATTAAGTTATTCACAACCTCGAAGGAGGTATTGTCAACTGTAACGTGGATTCCAAGACGCTGGGACTCTTTGTTGTCACCTAGTATTTCGTCTTATCTGCATTCACTGCCAGACCCATTCGACTTGACTCTCTTTCTAATCTGGAAAATGCTGCACTGATTTCGCGCGTGTTATGGCCAATGATATCGATGTCATCAGCATACGCAAGCAGCATAACACTCTTGTAGAATATTGTGCCACTACGTCTCAGATCAGCAGCTCGGATGATCTTTTCCATCATTAGGTTGAAAAAGTCGCACGATAAGGAATCACCTTGTCTGAAACCTCGTTTGGTAACAAATGGTGGGGAGAGGTCCTTCCCGATTTAAACTGCGCTGCTGGTGTTGCTCAGTGTCATCCTGCAAAGTCGTATTAGTTTTGCAGGAATACCAAATTCAGACATGGTGGAGTACAGGTGCTTCCTTATTGGGCTGTCGAAGGGGGCTTTGTAGTCGACAAAAAGATGGTGGGTGTCGACTTGTTTTTCTTGAGTCTTCTCCAGGATTTGTCTTAGTGTGAAAATCTGATCGATGGTGGACTTTCCAGGTCTGAAGCCACACTGATAAGGTCCGATCAGTTCATTTACAATGGGCTTCAATCTTTCACATAAAACGCTCGACAGGACCTTATATGCGATATTAAGAAGGCTTATCCCACGGTAATTGGCACAGATAGTGGGATCGCCTTTCTTGTGGATTGGGCAGAGCACACTGAGATTCCAATCGTTCGGAATGCATTCTTCCGACCATATTCTGCATAGAAGCTCGTGAATGCATTTAAGTAGAGCTTCGCCTCCGTTCTTAAATAGCTTAGCAGGTAAGCCATCAGCTCCCGCGGCTTTGTTATTTTTAAGCCGAGCTATAGCTGTCAGAACTTCATCATAGTCGGGCAGCGGAACCTCAACGCTGTCATCCAAAATTGGGGTTTCCGGAATATCATCTCTATTGTCGGGATTGTCAGCGTCGCAATTTAGAAGCTTAGAGAAGTGTTCCCTCCATAACGTCAGTGTACTCTGGACATATGTCACTAGATTCCCGTTTTCATCCTTGCAGGAAGAGGCCCCGGTTTTAAAACCATCGGCAAGGCGTCTTATTTTTTCGAAAAATTTTCGGACTTCATTCCTGTCATCATACATCTCAATCTTCTCCTGCTCGCGCTTTTCTGCCTCTCTTTTTTTCCGCCTGAAAATACGTCTCTCTTCCCTCCTCTTTTCTTTGTATCGCTCCTTAGCAGCGCGCGTTACAACTGACTGCAGGGTGGCTTTGTAGGCGGCGTCTTTCTCTGCAGTGGCGTCGCGACACTCCTGGTCGTACCACTGGTTTCGGCGAGGGCGGTGGTAGCCAATCACCTCTTCATCAGCTGCACACATGGAGTTGGAAAAGTGTGTCCACTGCGCGCATATTTTTGAAAGAAACATCGCGCATATTTTTGACGGATATTTTGAAATGCGTGCTTTTTTAACCTAGGATCTAAAAGTGTTAAAGAAGTGTTTGGTTTAGTAATTCAATCTTGTACATTTTTTTGTGATTTTAATGGCAAGCACTCGTTTTAAATTCTTTCCAATTTGACTTAAAGCAGAACATTCCTCTGTTTTCTATAACAAAAAATTAATCCATTTGAGCGTAGTTTAAATATTATGAATATATATTTGTATTAACAGCCCTATTCTGGCAAAGTAATAATTATTACGCAGTATTCTTGATATTTTTATGTGCTTGTTGTAATGTTGTTTTTTTTTTTTCAAAACAAAATTTGACGCTCAAAAATAATAAGTTTTGATAAAAATTGTCACCTGCTTTTCCAATATTGACAATTTCATTAAGGGCCACTTTCTCAATGTTCGGTTAGTCTAGCTCTTAACCAGGAGTTAGCTAACCATAGGATAGCTAAAAAAATAATTTTGATTTCACCAGGTGCTGATTAAGCAACTGAGGGTTAGATGACTAATTGTGAATTTTTGAATTGTAAATACGTAAAAACATCATATCAGCTGTCTCGTGTTTACATATTTTTTGATTTTGTGCTGCAAATATATAAAAAAATGGCAAAATGCAACAGACTGCCTAATTTCACTTCATACGAGGGAACATTTTTCATTGGCAGAAGAGCATGCCCACATCATTGAAAATAAAAAAAAGATGCTGTTGCCTGGGAGCAAAAAAAAAAAAAAGTGAGTGTGATAATTGCCCTGGAGTTCGAGATTCGGTATGTCGTCGGTTCGGTTAATGCATATGTCCTTTCTCAATTTTGGTGTGAACTTTAATTATAAAGAAAATAAATTATTGAAGTTCTGTCTATTTTTGGGTAAAATAAACAAAAAATAGTTTACTCTCATCAGCTGTTCTTCCAATTAGTAGCGCTAACCGAAACCACAACTTGCCGTTAACTTAACCGGCACTTAACTGACAGATAATACCTAACCTAACATTGAGAAAATGCTTTTTTGCTAGTTAAAGTTCCGATTAGTGCTTAACCGGACATTGAGAAAACGGCCCTAAAACATTTTGTTACGCGTTTAACGTAATCAGATGATACGCAATTGCTTTGTCACATACGCTTCCACTTGCAATCTCTTTTTTTTTTAATTTTGCCGACCACTATTTTACATTTATCGAATCAAGAGTTGCCAACGCAGCTTTATTTGTTGTTAAACAGCTATTTCGTTAAATAGTTTAGAGAAGACAGTTCTTTAGCGTTAAGGTTTTTGTTTCGCATAAAATGAAAAAAGTCGAAAGTAAAAGTCGAAAGAAAAAGTCGACTTTCGACTTTTTTCAATATCAGAAAGTCTATTGCCAAAAGTCGAAAACTATCAAGCAAAAGTCGACTTTCGACTTATTTCGACTTTGACTTGCACATCCATACTAAAGATCTAGAAATTGCACTTTAGGCATCGAAACCGGTCTCAAAATAGAGCAATAACTGAATGCGCATTTTTTTATTCTCTTATTTGTTGTTGTTTTTGTTTGAGGAGACAAAAAACATTTTTTAAGTTTAAAAACATGAACTGACATAACAAAAGAAATTTATATTTGTTGTTAAATTATCAGGTATTACTGTCTGACCAGAATCATGTCGTTGTCGTGTCGGTGAGAGAGAATCGCTAAGAGTTGGCCCAGAATTGTAGCGTTGGCTTTGTCGTTTTGCTTTTATTCAATCTGCCATTGTTGATTTTCTTGAATTTGCTTCAGTGTTCTCATCGTACTCCGATTGAACTAATAATTACTCCACTTCCATTTAATACATTACTTTTTGCAATACTCTTCATATAAATTTACTGCATTTTCCACTGAAGGCTACTCCTATCATTATAAGAGCAAGCAGGAACACTGTTTACTCGCTACATTGGTTGACATATTCTTCAAATTTTGTTAAAATATGGCAACATTTTTAGAGAGAAGCTGAGAGAGCTATCAAATAAACGACAAAGTCAAAATAGAAATAGAAACATTTCTATCTTGGCGTTTTCGTTGTCGTATTCTGCCGCAATTTTCTCCCATAAGGTTTGCATTGTCTCTGCCAGCGCTCTGCCTGCCGACACGACAACGACATGATTCTGGTCAGACAGTTACAGCTAAGGTTATTTATTTTCAAATCGTAAGCGAGGACTTAAGGTTTTGAGTTGATAGGCTACAATCACGGCTGTTGTTACGGGGCATTTTGTTTGACATGATTTATTTACAAATTGTAAGCGAAGACGTAATGACATGTTGCATTACAGGATAACTAGTTACTGAGCTAGTTATGACAGTGATAACTTCTTATTTTCCCACTGGGAATTTAGTAGTTTAAACGGATTGATTTCATCTTCAAATTAGCGCAGCTCTGGAATGAATTCGTGGGATGCGTTCGTTGATGCACCGTTAGAAAGGTGATTTTATTGTCTTGCAAATGAACTCATGAAAAAAGTTTTCTGTAAATTAGTTTTTCTGCTGGAAACAATAGTATGAATTAAAGTCATGAAATGCGAATTATCCCCTTAATTCGTAAGGGTGCGAAAATATAGCCCCCCGCCTCCTACTCTTACACTAGACACCTTGCATAAATATAAAGTCCTGCAAACGCCCATTGTACGGCCGCTGTTCGACCTTTGTTTGACTGAGATTAGTTTAAACGGCAGCTGTTTGAGCCTTGTTCGGCCTTAGTTAAGAAAATGTTCTTTTTACTCGGGTTGAAAGGCACTTATAATCCCGTACTTGTTTTGCCAAATCTTATCTTCAGTAACTTTTAAAGATAGTAGTCTGCAAATATCACAAAAAAGTGTGTGGCTCTACTCTTAAGATATTGATTTTATTGTATTTGTTTTTGTCTTAACACAAATTTACCTTTTACTAAATAGGGCTCAAATATAATATATTTTAAGAAAAAGCTGTTACAAATTTATTACAAACAGCAAGGAACTTATCAAAAGTTCACAATTGCATTAACCACAACACACAATTCCATTATAGCCCATGAAAACAAAATTTTTTAACAGTATAGCAATCAACATTGCATTCAACAAATATAATGTCACAATTAAATGATACCCATGACATTGATGTCAACGCATATCTACTGGAAGCGCTCAAGCAGGAAATAAGTTGTAATGAAATTAAAACAAAACTTAAGGATAACCGCAGCTGACTGGGGAAACTAACCGGGAGTAAACTCAAAGTGCACCTCAAAGTTTTGCTAGCCAAAGGGCTGAGCTAATGAAAATTTGTGCTTGCAACAACAGCGACAAAACAAAACAAGCCAACACAAAACTTCAACAACACCAAAGATTGTGGTTTTCCGCTTACCAAAACTTTTTAGCTTAACAAACTACAATACTAACAACCGGCACCCACCCACACTTTCTCAACTAACGTTTACACAATTTATCAAAATTTCACTACAAAGCTGCTGAAGCCACATCACAACAACAAAAAAGAAGTTAACAAATATAAGTGCAATAAGAAAGCACAAAAATGTTGATGGGGTAGTAAAAATAAAAGGCCAGAAAAATAGCTTAAAGCAGATAAATGAAAATTGCGTGTTTTTATTAAATTACAACTTGAAGAAAATTGAAAAAGTTTCTGTTTTTCCAAGTGATTTTTTTTAATTAAGCACTGCACGCGCAATAGTTTAAGAAGAAAAACACACGAAGAAAAAAATTGAAAACTTGCACATTTCGTCGACTAATGAAAAATGCGAGTTTTGACAGTCGAGAAAATGCTTTTGAAAATTTTTGTTGACAAGAGAAAACTGCAAGTTTTGTCAAGGCAAAATAGCGAAGTTATCAAGAACTGTAGTGCAGCAAAAAAATTGCTATTTTCGGCAAAAAAAAAAACAACTATCATCATCAACTAAAAAAAACGAGAAAATCGTTTCAGGCTTAATGCAAATGCACAATCATATTTGTATACAAATTCAAAAGCTTTTGCCCAAAAAAAGGTAGTCAAAATAAAAGCTTTGCATAGCAAAGCAAAACGTAAACCAAACAATATCATTTCTGTATAATTTAACTGCTCGAAAAAAATTCGGAAATGTATTCATTTTATGCCTCATAAAAAAAGCTTTTCTCAAACAAGCTTTGAAAAAATGCAATTCACTTTTTATTGGCAACACTGTGGCATGCATTAAGCTATGCAAGTTTTTTATTTTAATTATTCATTGATCAATGGAATTGAAAAGCAATAATGGCGGCGACAAAACCGTTTCCGCTTCAACACACTCTTTCACTAACACACACACACAGAAATGCATCGCAAGAAAAGCAAAAAAACGTTATTGCCATTGGCTATTTTTTTCATGTTCATTTTCGTGTTGCTTTATGTTTATATTCCAGGAAAAAGAAACACTGCAATACTTTTTGAATGATTCGGAGCTTTTAAGCTTCAATTCGCACTTGTCTTACAATTCAATTAACAAATTCATTTTGCACTTTTTGCAATGAACGAATTTTAATGTCAAGTTGTTGTTGTTCCGTAATAATTTTGAACAATCTATTGAAGGATATTGAACATAAATTTAATTTAAAATAAATTGCATATTACGAGTACAACGACAAGAGGTAAGCTCGATTATGAAGCGTAACACTCTTTTTGCCTATAAAAGACATTTTATTTTATTGAATTTCTGTGAGTTTTGTTTACATGCAGAACTTGACAAAAATTATCAAAAGCTTTTGGCGAGTTCTATAAAGTTCTTATAAAGAAAATAAAATCAACCAGTTCATTTATAATATAAAAGCTTACACCTATTTATTTATAATTTATAATACAATTTATTTATAAAACCTTTAGTCACGCTTTTTCATTAAATTTTTTTACATTTTATTTCAGTTATATTTTTAAAAGCTTTGATATACTGATATATATTTACAAAATATTTGACATTCAATTAGAAAAAGCTTTTGTCGAGCGTTTCTCTTCCATCTGCAAACATTTGAAAAAGAATGATTCCATTTATAAAAGCTCTATAAGGTTTTAAAAAGCTTTTCTTTAAAACGCTATCATAAAATCATTCAAAACCAGATTTAAAAAAAAAACATTTACAATTTATTTATAAAACCTTTAGTCGTGCTTTTTCAGTATATTTTTTTACATTTTATTTCAATTATATTTTTAAAAGCTTTGATATATTTATATATATTTACAATATATTTGACATTCAATTAATAAAAGCTTTTGTCGAGCGTTTCTCTTTCATCTGCATACATTTAAAAAATAATAGGGCAGTTCACGATCTTGTTGCATCGTTGCAAATGCAAAATAAACAGCTTTTACAAAAACAAAAAGCATATGTTGTAAAAGCTTTTCAATGCTTTTTGTTTTTGTGAAAGCTGTTTATTTTGCATTTGCAACGATGCAACAAGATCGTGAACTGCCCTAATTATTCCATTTATAAAAGCTTTATAAAGTTTTAAAAAACTTTTCTTTAAAACGCTATTACAAAATCATTTGACGTGCTTTTTTTCTACTGTTTGCATCTTTTTTTAAAAACTCTTTTTTAATTTCTAAAAGTTATGAAAAGCTTAAAAAGTTTCTAAGAACTTAAGCCGAGCTTTTTCCCATTTTTATATATTTCTTTAAGACTACATACAATTTTTTGCATTTGAAGAGTTTATTACAATAACATGATACGCCACATGAATTTAAAAATAGTTTCGTAAGTTTTTTCTATTAAAATAACTCCTATTGAAAAGAATGTTTCCATACTTCGGAACCAGAAGTATGAGTATATTTGTGAAACTTCATTATTTCATACAAAAAAAAAGTTTTTGAAAACATTAAAGTTGATTATTTTAAGTCGACTTAGACTTAAGTCGAACTTTTTCCTATCATTTAAAGTATTATTATGATGTTTAAATGAAATAAGTATTGTTTTTAAAAAAATTAGTTAATAGACAATTTCTTTGAACTTTTTTGTAGCAGTTTCAAAATATAAAAAATAATTCAAAATTGTATGCCTGATAGTTTATTCAGCATATATTTATTGTATTTTTATTAATTTTATATTTGTTTTCTTTGAATACATATACTTCGCACTTGGTTTATGAATAGATGAACGCAACACAGAAGCTTTTTAGATTTTATTTTAGTCAATTATAGTTTTGTTACATACATAGCTACAGATTTAAGAATTAGTAGTAATATTGTAGTAGTAGTAATATTAGTAGTAGTAGTAGTAGTAATATTTGATAAGTCACAGAATCGTTATTTTAGCTTCAACCTCATTTACAAAAACATTATTAAAAAGACTTTCTTTGTATTGTTGCATGTTATGGCCTTAACCCTTAACTGGTACACCCGGTCTGTTGGACTTCAACTCAAAAACAAAAGAGTATGCTCCTCTAATAATGCAATTCAAAATTCTATACAATTCATTTCAATTATTCAAAACTTTTCTTAATAGGAAGAAAAAACTTTATTTAACCCTTTATTAGACAAAACTGGCATTTTACCATAAACATTTTCGCTGAATTACGCTGTGAGAAAATGTTACTTATATTATATACTTAAAATGTAACACTTATGTTTGTGCCTCTGCCTTGTAAAGAGTTAAGATGTTTTTAAAAAAGATAACATGATTTTCTAACTAAATGTGTGGTTTTTTAGCATTTTAGTTAGTGTGGTAACTGGGACCAGAAGTACTATTAGTGTAATTTTTTTGAGGTGTACCAGTTAAGGTTTAAATATTATCGATATTGTTGACAGGAATACAAAAATAAAATTATTTTATTAACTACTTATAACTGGAAAGAAGTATTTTATTTATTTTGTTTTTTTTTTTTTTGTATCTCTAGTTTGTTATTTATGAAAAATGTTGTGATTAATCTTAGTTATTTAAAATTTTAAATAAATACATGCATATATCAATACATGTATATATTAAAACATTAGAAAAAGTATTTAATTGACATACTAATCATTTTCTTACGGTGTAATTTTATTGTAGAGCTGCTACCATAGTACTAAAAGAAAATAACTGTCATCTATTGCGGGTGGATAAGGAACATTTTAATCGCATCCTACGTGATGTCGAGGCTAATACACTAAGATTACAGGAGCACGGCAAGGATGTGTTAGTGTTGGAAAGGGTAGCTAAGCAACGTGGACAGCATTCGGCATTTAAGTATGTTCGTTACTTCTATTTATTTGAGCGTGTGTGTGTGTGTGTGTGTGTGTAGTGTGGTGTGTGGCATTACGTTTTAAATAACTTATTAATTTTTCTATTTTATTTCTATCCTCTAAGTTCAATTACGTATCTAAGGCTGTAAGGGTCTCTTTAAAAGCTTATTATTACCATAAAGCTTGCATTTATTTTTCGTTTTATATAAAAGATAAATAGCATGATTGTAATCAATTTTTTTATATAAATACAAGAAATAAACTTACAGCTCAATTATTCTTTTAAATTGTTTATTGTTATTTATTGTTATTCACATAGTTGTCACGGTAATAAAGAATATTTTTTTTTTAGACTAAACCAACGCTCAGGGGATGCCCCCTATAAATGCGTTAGCATTGTGTTGATTCGGAAAATGGGTGATAGTTAGTTGGAGGGTGGATAGATGGAGTAGTGTCGTTGAATATTTGTTTTAAATTTGCACAGCTTAAAACTGCCGGGAAACACGCTCGCAGGGAGACTATTCCACAACTTAACCGTGCAACTAAAGAACGAATTATCACGGTAATGCGAGGTTCTATTAGGCATCGATGCAATGGTAAAGGGGTGGGCTTGGACAGCTGCCCGAGTGGACCTGGGAAACACACGAGCTGGTGGCGTCAGGCCATGTATCTCCCTTGAACACTTCCCATGGTAATACCTATACAGAAGGCTTAGGCAACGATGCCCAAGAGAGTTGAGAGAGGATGAAATACTTTCATCCCCTATCAAATATATCGCACGACGTTGAATTCAATCCAGAAGCTCCAAATAAGATCTTGAAGCCCCTGCCCAAATGTGCGAATTGTACTCCTGTTTCGGTCTAATATATGAGGTGTAAATCATGCAAAGATCAGCTGAGGTGAAATATTTTTTGCACCGTTTTAAAAAACCTAGGCACTTGCCCGCCTCTTTCGACACATCGAAAATATGATCATTCCAACGAAGATTACACTTGATCGATATGCCCAGAACGTCAAGAGCGGCTGATTCCACAAGATCCACACCATTCATATTGAGGGGTGCTAAGAGGCAATCCATCCGCTTGTGGGTTAACATACAGCACTGGGTCTTGCTTGTATTGAACTGTACTCTATTAGCAAGACCCCACTCGGAGATTTTTTGTAGATCATTTAGGAGTGTGTCATTTATATTTTGCCTTTTTCTCTCAATCTCCATAGAGCTTGGGCGTTTTTTAAATGAATATGAATGACAAATGCTGCTGTCGTCCGCAAACGAATGTATTGGGTTATGTGTCAACGACAGAAGGTCGTTGATAAAAACCAGAAACAAAGTTGGCGATAGAACTGAACCCTGCGGTACTGCTGCGTTAATGGCGTACTCCTCGAACGAAATACCGTCAACTACGACTCGAATCGTTCTGTCCTTGAGGAAACACGTGATCCATTGAGCAAAATTACCACCAAAACCATATGCAACAATTTTTGACACGAACGTTTTATGCCACACCCGGTCGAACGCTTTAGAAACAGGGTGCGGAGAACGTTTGAAATACGATTGTTCTCAATTATCGTTCTCCTCATAAAAAATTGTTCTCGCAAATTATCACGAACGAATTGGGAACTCTCTGTTGGCGTCGTATTTTTTATCTATGAAAAGTTTCAAATATTTTCGATCGAATTTTTCACAAAAAAATAATAAGCAACGAACGTTCGTTTTTAATTTTTCATAAAAATTAATCGTTCATAGAAAAATTCAGGAACGTTTGTTTCCTGAAATAAGTTGTGTTCCGACTATCAGCGTCCAAATCGTCGAGCGAGGATTCTTTTCAGTTGTGTATGCGTCATCGAGTTCGGTATGTATTGTTTCTTGTATACGTTTTTATTTTTGCATTATCGCGAAAAAATTGTTGCACCCGGAATCAAAAAATGGAGTTTCCATTTGTAGGGTAAATTTCAAGAACATTTGGAAATTTTTAATGCAATTTTGCTTATTAACCGTCAACATTCATGAGTTTTTAAAAAAATGTGATGTCTTTATCTGCTATATTAAAAATGAAAGCACCCTTTTTTGATTCTGGGCGAAAAATTATTCATGATAGTGCTGAATAAGAAAGTCTTCAAAGGAACAAACCTTTATATGATGAAAGTGCCAATAGCGAAACTGCCAATTTATCAGTTATACTGGGGAGATTACGATAGCTGGTGCGCCGCGATTTGACAATGGACTCGTGAAGTAATTTTAATAAAAATAGGAATGACCGAAGGAAAAATCGATGTATCGATTTGTTTTCGAGATATCAATCTTTTAATTTGACTATCATTTAATCTTTCAATGAATCAATATCGATTTCAATCAATAGATCAATCATTTAAATCGATGAGATAATGGTAAAGATATATATATTTTATTGAACAGATCTTGTACCAAGCAACAAAATGTTAAACATAGAAGCATGCAAATGTTAAACGTAGTGGCGGCCGTAGCCTAGTGGGTAGAGTGCGTGGCCCCTAAGCTAAAGAACCGCGGTAGCCCGGGTTCAATTCCAGCTCAGACAGAAAGTTTTTTCAATTGAATTAATTTTTCTGTTCGGTCGTCACCTCTAGGTCTAGGTCACCTCTAGGTCGTCTTCGGTCGAAGCTAGGTCAAAGTCCTTCCAAGGGCTGAAATGGCCAGTTATTTATTTATTTATTAGATAGTAGTTAAGGTATCGATTTTTTGTTCGACCAAACATTTATTTTTGTTATGAAAAGAACAACACTTTCTAATTGCGGCGCCCCAGTTATCGTAATAGTGCCTTTATACTTTTGCAAACCAGTGTTATTGATAACATACGTATTAAAACGTTCTTCACTTCCTGATTTTCAGTGATGGGTAGAGTATCAAAAATAGACAAAAAATCTCTGGTCATCTATGACAAAATCAGTAACATTTAAATGTCTCTTATGCGAAAAACCTCTCATGAGATGTGTACTAGGGAATATCAAAAGGCATTGCGAGAGTATGCACAAACATAATTTTGACGATGCTTCATCATCAAGATCATCAAGATCTAATCATCAATCAACACAAACTAATATAATATTAAATAAAACTTGTTTTTTTAAAGAGCTGTGTTGGGCCTGTAACAGTTAAAAACATTCCATTCCGTATATTCGACGATGAGGAATATTTCAAGCCAATTATTGAACCTTATGAAAAAAAATTTAATTTACATTTAAACTCAAAAAACATTGTTGATCATATAGACCTTTGTGCAAATAATAGAAGAGATATATTGAAACAAATATTGTGCAAAAAATGCTTTGTCTTGAAGTCGACGTTGCTTGGGAAATGGAATGGGAAAACGAAGAATGGGAAAAAGTATTATAGGAATTAATATACAATACATATCGAATTATAAGATTATGATAAACACAATCGGCATGATTCAATTAAAACGAAAGCATACTTCTCATTTTTTAAAGGATGAAATTTTGAAATGCTTGCAAGAGTTCAATATTTCACTCACACAAATATATTCAAGAACAACAGATAATGGGGCGAATATGATAAAAGCATCAAAGCTTCTGCAACAAGACATGTTAGACACACAGAATGGAGAATTTGAACCGTACACAGATGTGAAATTAATGATTATGAAGTAGTTCATGATCGATTAAAATCAGTTCTAGCTGTAGTCAGATGTGCGGCACACACTATTCAACTGGCTGCTATTGATGTTTTCAAGACTATACAAAGTAAATTGGAGGAATGTAGAAAAATTGTCAAAACTTTAAGAACTAACATTCGAAGTGGTCGCAGTGGCATTGACATACGTATGCCCACAATTGACAACATCACCCGATGGAATTCAACATTTAATATGTTATTGGGGGTTGGAATTAGTTTTAAAGGTTTTCTAAGATATGGCGTAACTATCAATAGATCGCATCGGGCACACCTGTGACTATATTCATTTCAAAGCACATTGTCTAAGCTTCATTTTTCAGTATGTGTCATTCCACTGAAGTGTAAACAACATATATTTTTTTCTCTGTGAACATGTCGACTTTCGTTCCAACAAAACGCAATTTGCGGGCAGGTTTACTTTTGTGCTTCCATTTGAAGAAAAAAGCGGTTGAAGCACAACGCACGCTTACTGAGGCTTACGGGGACTATGCTCCATCGATTTCTACTTGTGAGTACTGGTTCCGTCGGTTTAAAAGTGGTGATTTTGATACGGAAGACAAAGAGCGTCCGGGCCAGCCGAAAAAGTTTGAAGATGAGGAATTGGAGGCTTTGCTCGATGAAGACCCGTGTCAAACCCTTCAAGAATTGTCAGAATCATTGGGAGTCGACTTATCAACAGTCGGCAAACGCTTGAAGGCCATGGGAATGATTCAAAAGCAAGGAAATTGGGTGCCGTACCAGTTGAAGCCGAGAGACGTTGAACGGCGATTTTGCATGTGCGAACAACTGCTTCAACGGCATAAAAGGAAGAGTTTTTTGCATCGTATTGTCACTGGCGATGAAAAGTGGATCCATTACGATAATCCTAAGCGAAAAAAATCGTGGGGACCACCCGGCCATGCATCAACATCGAGGGCCAAGCCGAATATTCATGGCGCCAAGCTTATGCTGTGTATTTGGTGGGATCAGAAGGGTGTCGTGTACTATGAGCTGCTAAAACCTAACGAAACCATCACTGGGGAACGCTACCAACAACAATTGATGCAATTGAGCCGAGCATTAAAGGTTAAACGGCCGGAATATGCCAAAAGACACGACAAAGTGGTTTTTCAACATGACAACGCACGGCCACATGTTGCAAGAACCGTCAAGGAAACGTTGGAGGCGCTGAATTGGGATGTGCTACCCCACCCGCCTTATAGCCCAGACATAGCCCCTTCCGACTACCACCTATTCAGATCGATGACGCATGGCTTGGCTGAGCAGCGCTTCACTTCTTACGAGGATACCAAAAAATGGGTCGATTCGTGGAGTGCCTCAAAAGACGAATCGTTCTTCCGGCGCGGAATCCATATGCTGCCAGAAAGATGGGAAAATGTTGTAGCTAACGATGGACAATACTTTGAATAATATACATTGTACCGTTGTTTCTAAATAAATGCTCAAAAACCGAAAAAAAACCTTTAAAATTAATTCCAACCCCCAATAGAATCTCTATTAAGTTTAAAACAGCATATAATTGGAAATGATGTAGAGTTTTCTTTTGATTGCGAAATTGATTGGGGTTTATCGAACAATTTGTAAATGGGTTCAAACCGATGGCAGTTTGTACAAAACAACTACAAGCCGAACAGTATATTATTGTCGATTTTTATCGAAACTGGCTTCTTTGTGAAGCAAAATTGAAGAGAACGGAAGAAAACATTTACACAAATTTATTGTTAGAATCAATGCAAAAAAGGAAGGAAAAATTACTCAACAACGATGCGTTTCTTGCAGCTATATATTTTGATCCCAGATTGAATTTTTTCGATTCCCCATTTATAAATGAAGAACAGAAAAAAAAGCTGTGGTAAGATCGATGGACCTTAGCGATGTAATCTTGCATCTTTACAAATCATTAAAAACCTTTTTTTAATAGGTACCTATATTACGAACGAACTCCACACTGCAGTCATTACATGGCGAACTAAATTCTAGTGATTCAAATAGTGAGCTGCTGCAAGATAATATTTCCGTTACGCCAAACGATCCTTTTAAAATTTTAGAGGAAGAGCTCAATTTAAGAAGTAGCAGAGCCACAACACAAAACGTTCAAGTATTCGTCAAAAAATAGATAATTTGGCATATGGTCAAAGGATGCCTTTTGGAAGTGATGTTCTTGATTATTGGAAAACAATATCCGTGAAAGACAGATATTTATACAAGCTTGCACAAGTTAATCTTGCAGTTCCTTCCAGCCAAGTTTCAGTGGAAAGAGCATTCAGTGCATTATCTACCATTTTAACAAAACAGTGATCAAGATAAAGTAATGAAACCATAAATAATTTGTTGTTAGTTAAGTTAAATGGAAACTTCTTACAAAATATTAATTTTTAGCTTACTTTACTCACCGATATTTTCATTGTTAAAATTGTTAATGTTTTAGTGTTCCTTATTCCCCTTATTAACTGCATTTTTGTTACTTGATTTATTTACTTAATTCATATAATTAATCAGAACTTATCGTTCTTAATCGCAATATTGAGGTTTTAGTTCAAGTACTTATTTTAAAGTTATTGTTTTAGTTTTCCTTGTTAACCTTATTTACTGAATTTTAACTTCATTTATGTTCTTCAGTTTTGTTATTAATCAGCACTTACCGTTATTTTCTGCTTTTCAAATAAAATGCAATTAAAAATCATTCTATGTCTCGTTTTACTAAGGGCCAGTTTTTTAGTGCTGGTTTAAACTCTAGTTAACAAGAGTTTAGTTAAACGTAGATAAAAGTTAAATATAAGAACATCACAAATTAATATTGTTTGCCAATGATTAACTATTGTGCGAGTTAACTTTTCCGCGATTATACTTAACTTAACACTAATAAAATTACCAGCATACTATTCTCCATTATACCATTATATTCAAACTATACCACTATACCACATCATCGTACCATATCCATAAGATTATCACCCATTGTACTGTACCTATCATAAAATCTTATCATACAACAACAATCATAACAAACCATCTGTTTTCATTTGATTGGGAATATCAAGTTTATTTAACTTATTAATACATTATTTTTCCTCACATACATATACAGTCCACATTTGTATTTTGGTTTCATCTTTTCATGTCAGCAAGTGTACAAAAATACAACAACAAACTTATATTTTGTCTAATAACTCCATGTACAAACGAACGTTCGTGAATTTTTTCTTCAAACGCTCATTTTGAATGAACAATTCCAAACGAACGTTTGTTGCTTTTTGTTGTTGTGTGAAAAACTCGTTTGAAAAAATACAATGGGTATTTTTACTGAGCTATACAACAAAGCTCACAAATTTATCAGTGATAAAAAAAAACGACGCAAGCAGAGCGTTCCTTTTTCGATTGCGAACGTTCGTCTGCTTTTAAATTTTTCATTTGAAAAATCCTCACACACAGCAAAAAACGAACGATAAGATCGTATTTTAATCAATTGCGAACGAATTTTTCTGCACCCTGTTTAGAAATATCAAGAGCAACAACCCTGCTCTCGCCGAAAAAGTGAACGCATTTATTCCATTCTTCGGTTAAGACCGCCATAAGGTCACCAGTAGAGCGAGCCCTACGGAAACCAATTGACGGTCACTGAGCAGTTGATTGCGCTCCAGATAGTTCACAACGTTGAAGTTTATTACGCTCTCCATAACTTTGGAAAGCGTAGAGCATATCGCAATGGGTCGGTAGTTTGCAGGGTTCGTGGCATCACCCTTTTTAGGCATCGGCTGGACATTTGCCACCTTCCAACAAGATGGAAATGCTCCTGTTCTATAGGAGACGTTGAAAAGGTTGCGCAAAGGCCGAGCCAGCGAAGAAGCACACATTTTAAGCACAATTAGCGGTATGCCGTCAGGACCAGAGGCTTTGTTTACGTTGAGATTTATAAGGACCCTTTTAACTGCTCTCGTTCGAAAGTATATCTCCTGCATTGCAGAAGATCCACCCTCAACAAAGGGCAGTGGCTGATTGCTATCCGAGAGAGTGGAATTTTGTGCAAACAATCCAGCCAATAGGTTCGCTTTATCAGCCGAGTCAGTGAAGATTTGGTCATCTTTTAAAAGAGCTGGAATCGATGACGATGTCTGGTTCTTAACTCTTTTAACAAATGACCAAAAATTTTTGCTCCCTTTGGTGCAGAGAAGAACCTGTTCTCGAACGCGAGCTTCGTGCAGAAACTTTTCGCGTTTTAAAGTTGCATTACAGCGATTCCTTGCCTCGATGCGAAGTCTTTTAGTATCAGTATTCTTGTTAGAACGCCAATTCTGAAAGGCTTCCTCTTTGGACCTGACTGCAATCCTGCAAGTCTCATTAAACCAGGTCTTTTGATTTAATGCTTCTCATCTTATTGGGAATGAAAGACCGCATACCCAATAAAATAATTTCTTGTACCATGACTGCATAATAAAGAATATGAAATGATTTTACTATGTTTATAATAAAACACATCAAAAAGAGCTCCTCTGTAAGGTTTTAAATAAAGAAAGTTATTTCGGTTGGAGCTCAAACTCCGACTGACTCTTAGTCTAGTCATTTATTATTACACTGTGCGGCACGAAAATCTATATTGAATAATTTCAACGTTTTTCACTTAATTTAAATATGAGAAATTTCGTGGTAACATCAGTTTTTCCACTTTACCGAAGACTTTAGTCCAAAATTTTTTTTAATTAGTCCATATATGCACTCATTTGCATGTTGAGAACTCTTGAACCATTACGATATTTATTTTGTTTTTTCAAGCAAACTTCTTTCTATTATTCTTGCCAACAACTTTGTTGAACAAATACATAACGAAAAATCATTTGAAATTGTCTTTAAACCTTTAAAGCTAAAACTCAATACTGCGTTAGGTCGGTCGTGCGTTGACAGCTAGACTAGAAACAACGAGTTCTTATGAAGTAACACTAAATGCGACCTCATACTTTGCTTCGACCTCATTCCGTAAAAATGTAAAGCAGGGGTAAAGTACGATCAAGGTTGTGAGTAGAGAATTGTTCTACTAACTCGTGCGTGTGTCACTCCATGCCAATGCTGGGTCGCATTTTTGTTGAGAAATTTTAATATGTGGGTATTTCTTGTATTTCGATGGTAACAAGGATTTTCATGGGATTATCGTGGGATTTTATAATAGGTCTGACTTTTTTAAATTTTTATGTTTTTAAAGTAATATAAGAACGATTTTGATGAATTAAATATGATACAGTACGACCTCGCTCAACGCAACCAATTAAATTCAAGCCAATTGCGAAATCTGAGGTTATTGCAAAAACCGAGGAAAAATTGTATATTGGCCAATAGACCTATTTCCAAAAAAAATATGCATTTTCTACACATTCAAATTAAAGTGAATCGAAAAATTTTTGTTCAGAAACATAATTTCATTTTATTCAATTTATTTTTTTAAAAATTGGGAAATTTTGGTCTGCACTTTGTTGCAATTTATACTTTGCGTACAATTTGGGTGTTGAGATTATCGAGGAGTTGCGTGTAGCGAGGGTTGCGTTGAGCGAGGTCGTACTGTATAAATATAATTTAATGATATATCTTATTAAAATTATTGCATATATTAATATCATAAACAATCTATATACATAAAAATCAAAACACTGTCTGTCTGTGTGAAGCCTATAGACTCCAAAACTACTGAACCGATTGATCTCAAATTTGGACAGTCGATTTGTTTTAGTAAGGAAATGGTTTAAGAAAAAAATTTTGCCACACCTCTTTTACCGCTCCCAAATAAATTAAAATGCTATATTTCACACGGTATGGGTCGTATAAGACTAAAATTTAGTTATATAGTTTGTATGGTTGCTGTCGGAAACTGTACTAAAAATGGGTTTCCACGCCCCCCTTTTACCGCCCAGAAATCAATGAAAATGCTTTATTTCGGATGGTTTTGAACGTATAAGACTTACATTAGGTAATTTAGTTTGTATGGTTACTGTCAGCAACTGTACTAAAAATGAGTTTTCACACCCCCTTTTTCAGCCCACAAATCAGTGAAAAAGCTATATTTCAGGCAGTTTTGGACGTATAAGACTAAAATTTGGTAATTGAGTTTGTATGGTTACTTTCGGCAACTGTACTAAAAATAGGCATAATCGCTATATATCCACGTCCAATTTTGGTTTCGTGAGCTCATTTTTCCAGCTGGGAAGATATCATGTAACACATTTTTAACGAATACATATGACACTTTTGATAAAATGATAATCAATAAACCATAAACATATCAACCATACCATAAAAACCTCAGGCTGCTTTAAATAATCAACTAGTAAATTAATTTCAACAATGGTCCATTTCTTGGCACGTTTGGTGCTTTTTGTTTTTCTTCCATTTTCACTCGTCAAATGACAGCTGTTTAATAAGCACATGAACGAAACCTGTTTATGCAACATCCAAATGCATTGGATCGTGAAAACCCTTATTTTGTTAGTGTTAACTGAAAAAGCCAATGGATCGTGAATTCCGCTATTATTTCATATACTAGCTGATATACCCGGTGTTACTCGAGAGTCATTTATATAAACATTTTAACATACACTTCTCGATTAAATGTTTTTTAAAATCGGAAATAATGAAACACATGTTGAATTTTATTTGAATTTTATTTTATTTAATTTTATTTATCTACCGTTGGAAAGGTAATTGAACGAACATTAATCCAAAAAAGTTTAGGAAAATTTTTGTTGTTGGTGGTTCCATCTCTTGCGGTGAGCTAATTGAATTCAAAGAAGGCGTACGAAAAACATATTTTTAAAATTAAAAAGAATTATAAGTAAAGTTTATATTTACTTAATCTTAAAGCAAGCACAATTACCTTTTCAACAAAATAAAAATTATGGTGGGACTCAATGCGTCCTTGAGATATGGACATTCAACGTCTAAACAAAGATTAATATCAAAAACATATTGAACTTTTTAACAAAAAAAATTTTAATGAAATATATTAAAAACAGCGGAGTTATTGGCATTAAAAGTAAAAACTTTGATTTTCATATAATTTTTTCTCATTATTAGCTTTAAATGTTTTATGAAAATTCGTTGTGCTAAAAATGGTTGTACCTACTAAAATTTCTATTAGCTGCGTTTTTTCATTGGAGATCAGGATCATATAATCGCATTTGCAAGCAAATCAAAACCAACAAAAAGTCCAGCAAGTGAGCTAGACATTTACATTAATACAATTCTATGTTTCTAAGTGTTTATGACGCTAGATGGCGCTGCGACTGAAAAAACTGGCAGTACTGCATTATTTTACTTTTTAAAAGTTTGGTAGCAATAGCATTTTCGCAAAATATTTCGCAAAACTTATCTGCTAGCTGTATAAGAACATCAGATATTCTTCTGTAAGCAGAAAATAGCGCCACCTGTCTGTAATCCCAAACGTGTGGGGTTAAATTTGAAGAAACTTTTGAAAAAACATTATTCAGCTTTTCACCGCTAGGTGTAAGTATAGTCTGTACCCACACATCTTACAAATGTGGCGCCATCTATCTGTGAATTTAACGCACAGATCAAAACTAATGAAATAATTAAGCTGACCAGATGCGCATATGTTTTATTATATCGCCATATAGCTGAAACTGATTACATGAAAATATTAACCTTTACAGCATTCTTATTCACAGTAATTTTTTCGATAAATTTGTGATATATATACAACATTTAAAGTACCATTGATAAAGAACTAAGTGACAACGGTGACACAATAGTGAGAAAAAATAGAGCCATCACAACAAAACAAATTTAACAGGAAAGGGGCGGAGGGTGGGGAGGCAAAAACTAAGTAGATTACTATAATGAAGATTTTATATAATCCAAAATGTTCGTAATTACTCTAGGACACACAACTGCATTCTTAGAGATAAATGGGGACGTTCAAACTCTATAGAGAATTTCAACACAAAACTAAGTCTTATTAATAGTCTGGTATGGGAAAATAGATTTTTAGCCATAACTTTTGTTTGGAAAGAGATATTGGAGTCATTTTTTCACATAAATTATTTTTGAGACTTAATTCCTTTGTAAAAAATATAAAAACAACATTTGGAAAAATTAATTTCGTGAAAAAGATCAAAGAAAGAAAAATAAAGAAAAATAATTTCTGCGTTCAGCTGGAAAAATTTTTGCAAATAAAGGATATGTCATATGAAAGGTAGTCAGATGTGCAATTTTTAATTGATTTCATTTTTACAACAACAACAATTTTTGAGTCAGTTTTTGAGTAAAAAGTCAATATTTTGGACCTTTTTTGACATAATCATGAAACATATATGCACTGACTTAACGGTACAGTTCAATCTTTTTATGTGAAGTGATTTTATTGAACTTTTGAACAAAAAAAATTTGAATGAAATATATTAATGGACAGCGGAGATATTTGCATCGAAAGACTAAACTTTGATTTTCATGTCGTTTTTTTCTCATTCTTAGGCAACGATGTTTTATGAAAAAGTCGTTATACTGAAAATTTCTCCAATTTTGAAGATATGTGAGTGTTTTTGATGTCAAAATAACAAAGAGGGGGCGTGGCAAAAAATAAGTATGTAACATTTTTAGTTGGGATAAACTAATATGTGTACCTAGTTTCAGCAAAATCCGTTGAGCCGTTTAGATTTGTATAAAGGCCAAACAAACAAACAAACAAACAAACAGAAAATGAGTTTTATTACTATAGATTATGGGGATTTGTACATATGGGCAAAACCTTTATAGATAGTAAAAAGCGTATAAATTTATTAGCCTTGTAAATTTGTATGGAGAAGCCTTTTCACAAACCACATAGAATATTTGCTCTTTGATTTAAGTGAGAAAACGAGGTGACAAACTTATATGATAAAGCAGCTGTTTTTATTTTTCGAAATTCAATTAATTTAATATCAGAAGCCGGAAAAAGCAGGGAGATGTAAGAGTTTGTGAATTGGAACAAATGAAACAAATATTTAATTCTCAAAATTTCAGAAATAATTTTTGAAAATTACAACTTAACAACTTATTGACGACATATGCAGCATATGATAATATATGGCAGCTGACATATATGCTGCAAATGCACAATCGACAATCATAAACACTGCCTGAAAAAATAGCTTAATAATAAATGTATAAATAAACTGGCCATTTCAGCCCTTGGAAAGAGGGCTTTGGCTTAGCTTCTATTGATCAATTGTGTTGTGCGTGTTATTAAATGTTTGATCACAAATGACCGAGAACTGGACCTACGTGTTTTATGCCGACTCCGAACGGCTTATGTTCTCAAGAAGCTTTACATGGCAATTTTTACTCTCTGAGGTTTGCCATTGTCTGCAGAGAGTTGACGACCGAACAGAACAATTAATTCAATTGAAAAAAACTTTCTGTCTGAGCTGGAATTGAACCCGGGCTACCGCAGTTCTTTAGCTTAGGAGCCATGCACTCTACCCTCTAGGCTACGGTCGCCAAAAAAAGCTAGATGCTTAAATTATAATATTGCCACTTTGCAAGAATACCCTTATTATATTACACATACATTAAAAAATATCATAACTTTTTAAAGTACGTCGTTTAATGATTTTATTTAAATAATAATTTATTCATCATTAATTTATTAAAACTAAATCCGCAACCATTAAAAATTGCTGATTTGGGAAAAAGGGTAGTTTTCTGGGATTTTTTGAATAGCTGCTTTTATTGGCATCACCAAAATGGCAGAGGCACGATCTGCCAACGCAACATTAAGTTTTGCAAAGTTTTGATGTCGTCCGTTTTGACACTTGTATCGTAAAGTTTTTACAACGCAGACCAAAGTACGATCAACGGCCGACCGACCTAACGCACTATTAAGTTTTGGGCATTAATAAGCGATATATCTGTGGTCACAAGGAATAATGACTAAACTCAAAATATCGTAAAAAAGCGATTTGGAATTTACTTTATTGCCAATTTTTTTAAGTATGCAGATATCCATACTACTGCATAGAATTGATCATCACTTATGTATGCATGTATTTTGTTTGTAACGGTTCATATATTTCAACAAAATTGGTCGTAGTTCGTGCAGTCTTCCTACTTATGTGTGGATATTAAGCATAATTTATATAATCTTAAATTGCATATTCATTTAAAATTTTTACTTTGTCTTTGAAATAAGCCAACAAATCTTTACAGAATCAATGCATTACATTTTTTATATCTTGCAAAATAGTGGAAAACAAACATTTAAAGGCAAAATGCGCATGTATACAAAGTAATAAAATATCCCGTCATTTATTTATCATAAAAGCACTTTGCATTCTTTTAAAAGCTTTCATTTACTTCAAGTCGTATATGATTTATTTTTTAGGGCTAGCAGGGCTTAGAATTGTTATCGACTCACTGTTTGTAAAAATGTAATAAATTCTGTATGTAAAGTAGCGAAAATCAAGTTCATTTTTGAACAAACGTTTCTGAGATCTAATTTTAGACCCTAATTTTGAGGGCCCCCATGGCACACATTGCTCCAAAGTTTTGACCCTACTGAGACGCAGTAATGGTTGATTTAAAAAGAAAATCAAACTTATCAATTAATTTCTTGGCTATAAAAACTCAGAACTGCAATTTTTATCTCATTTGACAAATGCTCTAACGAGATTCTACTTGTAATTTAATTTTAATTATATTTTTGTTTCTTATGAAAAAGTATATCAGGACGTGATGCCGCACAGTGGAACGAGGTGGCCATTAAGAAAATCGAAAAAGAAAGATTAAAATGCAATAATTAAACAAACTGTGAATGCTACTTGAAAGCTTATACTTCAAACTATTTAAATATTTAAAACAGTAGTTATAATGTAGTATTGTTTGAAGAAACTTCGATTGAAAATCATGTAAAATTGAAAAAATTTTCCAAATTCAAAAAGGAAAAATAAAAAAAAAATAAGAAATAATACCTCCGTAAATTTTAGATATTTTATAGAGATTACTATAAAATTTAAGAACCAAAAAATACTGTTACTAATAGGTGCACTTTTGGAGTTATATAGCTTTGCCTGTGGCACCTAAAACAAGTGTTTAAAAAATTAAGTTTTTTTGTACTCAAACTAAGATGAACTTGTTTGATTAATCGAGATGTTGTCTTTGTTGTTTTCTTTTGAATAGACAAGACTTAACAAAAAATTAGAAATATTTTATTTATAACTAGCTGATATACCCGGTGTTACTCGAGAGTCATTTATATAAACATTTTAACATACACTTCTCGATTAAAAGTTTTTTAAAATCTGGAATAATGAAAAACTTGTTGAATTTTTTTGTAAGCTACCGTTAGAAAGGTAACACAGTACAACACGAAAAAAATAACCATATACGGACACCACTACGTGATAAAAGACAAAAAAAAAGACCCCTGTCTTCCAGGTTTTTTGACCAAAGTCCTCCAGGTTTTTTTTATGGGCCCCCAAAGATGTGGGGCCTCGATGTCATTTTTGAAAAACAATGATCATTTTCTCAAGCTCATATCTTGCAAACCGTTCGGAATTGTGATTTACTCTCTGAGACTGAGGTGATTTACTCAAAAAAACTTCATCTTCAAGGTCAAAATCGCAAAAAACTTTAAAAAATGAGCGAAAAATGGTCCAAAAAGCGTTTTTGGACCAGCGAGATATAGGCCTTTATACACAGAGAAAACAACATTTTCAAAAGTAGCAGAAACGTGCCACTTTTAAAAACGTTTAACCCAGATTTTGCACTTCTAACGTTTATTTTATTTTCGAAATTTTTAAAACTACATTCCAAAATGTTGATTTGATTTTTTACAATGGACATTTTTAAATTCAATAGTAAAACGTTTATTTTCATTTTAAAAACGATTATTTTAAGACTAGATTCTAAAATGTTCGTTTGATTTTTAACAATAAACATTTTAAAATGCAATATTAAAACGATTTTTTCAATTTAAAAACGAAAACTTTCATTATTTCCCATTAATTTAAAACATTTTCAAAAATTCCCATTTTTAATATATAAAAGCACTTTATTGGCATTCAAAATTATAGTTTTATTTCAATTATTTTATCATCCGCAATGTTCCAATTTCGTTCAAATATGTTAGATGATGATACTGTATCTCAGCGTCTATAAAAAAATAGCATTTTCCAGATATTATTAATTTTGTCATAAATAATTTAATACTTACTCAATACTTAATACTTAGTTTGAATGGTGAAATTGAGAATGAAAAATATTTTGACATGAATTTAATAATTATGAGTTTTTTAGATCAAGTAAATTTCAATATTTTATTTTCTGAACAAATATCAAATACATAAATCAATGAAACATATTCAACAAACAATTTGTTCTTAACAAGTGTTCTTAAACAAAGTATGTGAAACAAACATTTATATAATCTTTTTACTAAGTCATGTTAAAACGTTCGTAGTTGTTTTGAAAACGTTTCGTTTTACTTTTCCATTTAAAAATATGCGTTTTCAATTTTGTATGGCGTAAAATGTTTTTAAAAATATTCATTTTACCCTACTATATCATAGTAAAATATTCGTAGTTGTTTTGAAAACGTTTCATTTTACTTTACAATTTAAAAATGTACGTTTTCATTTTTGTATGGCGTAAAATGTTTTTAAAAATATTCATTTTAATAAACGTTTTTAAAATGTGCGTTTTTGATTTTTTGTTTTCTCAGTGTAGCTTGATTTCTTATCCGATCTGGTTGAGATGGATATCGTTGAAAAGACCTTTGAAAACGCTATAAATCTGTATATAAATATGTTAATTTTTATTAGCTCATTAGGCCAAATTAAAAAAAAAAAAATTAACCTCACTTTTTTAATAAAAATCTGGTTTTCTCAAAAAACAGCCCTTGTAAAAAAAACAACTGAAGTGTAAGAAAATAAGCGATTTCTGAAAAAAAAAGTTGATTTCAAAACTTTGAACGTAAATAATTGTCAGTCAGGTGGCCGAGGGTGTGAGTGCACTGTACCTTCACTGATAGTAAGTGCATTCTAATAAAAATTCTCAAGCTGGTGGGTGAGTTCCCCTGCCCAAACTGTCAAACAACTACCTGGAAGCAAACATCTGCATTAAATTCACATTAAAACAACCCAGACTATAAAAAAATACCTGAAAACACATTTTAGCATTCGACATAAATTGTGAACATATAAAATCAAAAAAACTTCTATCAAAAAACTACCTGGAAGAAAACATCTCCATTGAATTCACATTGTAGCTCTTGTCATGTTTAATGTCTTGTATGTTTAATTAACGCTCACAAATGAAATATGCCTGGCCAGAACCATGTGTTTGTCCTTAGGTATCACGCTTAGGTATCGCGCGATCACGCACCAATTTTTGCTCTTTATGTCAAGAGCTACAACTTTGCCTCAGAGAGTAAATCAAAGTTCCGAACGGTTTGCAAGATATGAGCTTGAGAAAATGATTATTTTTTTGCAAAAATGACACCGAGGCCCCACATCTTTGGGGGCCCATAAAAAAAACCTGGAGGACTTTGGGCAAAACTGGGAGACAGGTGTCTTTTTTTTTGTCTTTTATCACGTAGTGATGTCCGTATATGGTTATTTTACCATGACTTAAAAATTTACACACTGTGTAATTGAACGAACATTAATCCAAAAAAGTTTTGGAAAGTTTTTGTTTATGGTGGTTCTATCTCTTGCGGTGAGCTAATTGAATTCAAAGAAGGGGTACGAAAAACATATTGTATTTTAAAAATTAAAAATAATTTTTATATTTACTTAAACTTAAAGCAAGCACAATTACCTTTTCAACAAAATAAAAATTATGGTGGTACTAAATGCATCCTTGAGATATGGACATTTTAACGTCTAAACAAAGATTTATATTAAAAAATATATTAAACTTTTTAAAAAAAAAATTTTTAATGAAATGTATTAAAAACAGCGGAGTTATTGGCATTAAAAGTAAAAACTTTGATTTTCATATAATTTTTTTCTTATTATAAGCTATCAATGTTTTATGAAAATTCCTTGTACTAAAAATGATTGTACCTACTAAAATCTTCTATTAGCTGCGTTTTTTCATTGGAGATCAGGATCATATAATCGCATTTGCAAGCAAAGCAAAAACAACAAAAATTCCAGCAAGTGAGCTGGACATTAACTGCATTATTCTGTATCACGAAGAAGCACACCAACGATGAGAAAGACACGAGAAGCAATACTTTCTTCCATACAAAATTGTATTGCTTCTCGTGTCTTTCTCATCGTTGGTGTGCTTGTTCGTGATACAGAATAATGCACTTAAATTGATCCAATTCTATGTTTTTAAGTGTTGATGACGCTAGATGACGCTTCGACTGAAAAAACTGGCAGTACTGCATTATTTTACTTATTAAAAGTTTGGTAGAAATAGAATTTTCGCAAAATATTTCGCAAAACCTATCTGCTAGCTGCATAAGAACATCAGATATTCTTCTATAAGCACAAAATAGCGCCACCTGTCTGTAATCCCAAACGTGTGGGGTTAAATTTGAAGAAACTGAAAAAATTATTCATCTATTCACAGCAAGGTGTATAGTTTGATCCCACAGTTCTTACAAATGTGGCGCCATCGATCTGTGAATTTAACGCACAGATCAAAACTAATGAAATAATTGTGCTGACCAGATGCGCATATGTTTTATTATACCGCCATATAGCTGAAACTGATTACATGAAAATATTAACTTTTACAGCATTCTTATTCACAGTCATCTTTTCGATAAAATTGTGATATATATACAACATTTAAAGTACCACTGATAAAGAAACTAAGTGACAACGGTGACACAATAGTGAGAAAAAATAGAGCCATCACAACAAAACAAATTTAACAGGAGGGGGGCGGGGGTGGCGAGGCAAAAACTAAGTAGATTACTACAAGGAAGATTTAATATAATCCAAAATGTTCGTAATTACTCTAGACACACAACTGCATTCTTAGAGATAAATGGGGGACGTTCAAACTATATAGAGAATTTTAACACAAAACTAAGTTTTATTAATAGTCTGGTATAAAAAAATTGATTTTTAGCCATAACTTTTGATTGGAAAGAGATATTAGGGTAATTTTTTCACATAAATTATTTTTGAGACTTGGCTTTTTTGTAAAAAATATAAAAACAACATTTTGGAAAAAATAAATTTCGAGAAAAAATCAAAGGATTTGTTGTTTTGATGACAAAAATATTAAAATAATTTTTGCGCTTAGCTGGAAGAATTTTTGCAAATAAATGCTATGTCATATGAAAGGTAGCCAGATGTGCAATTTTCAATTGATTCCATTTTTACAACAGCAACAATTTTTGAGTCATTTTTTGAGTAAAAAGTCAATATTTTTGACCTTTTTTGACATAATCATACAACATATATACACTGACTTAACGGTACAGTTCAACCTATTTTTGTGAAGTGATTTTATTGAACTTTTGAACAAAAAAAATTTGAATGAAATATAGTAATGGACAGCGGAGATATTTGCATCGAAAGATCAAACTTTGCTTTTTCATGTCGTTTTTTTCTCATTCTTAGTCAACGGTGTTTTATGAAAAAGTCGTTGCTCTGAAAATTTCTCCAATTTTAAAGATGTGTGAGTGTTTTTGATGTCAAAATAACAAAAAAATTTTAAAATTAAATACACAAAAATCTCCAATACTAAAAAGTTTTATAATAACAAAATTATCGTTAGTTGAAAAATTTCAGAGGGGGCGTGGCAAAAACTAAGTATGTAACATTTTAAGTTGGGATGCACTTAATATGTATACCTAGTTTGAGCAAAATCCGTTGAGCCGTTTAGATTTGTATAAAGGTCAAACAAACAAACATACAAACAGAAAATGAGTTTTATTACTATAGATTGTAAAAACACAATAATAAAATTTATTAAAATTGGATCAAAAACAGTACATTTTTGAAATTTTTCGAATTAAATATTTAAATATTAAAAAAATACCTCCCTAATTTTTTTTATTATATTTTATAACCAGAAGTGTAAACTCTAGAAAAAATACAAATTCAGCTATCTGAAGAGTGCACTTTTTGCATTAAAGACACTTTTTCCGTCAGCTACCACAAAACTGCTATTCAGTGCTATTGAATACATTCTTCTTTCTTGTATTCAGCTTGTGTATTTCATATTTTCAACCACTTTTATCAGGTGTCATATATGTATATGCATCTTAAAGCGGGTCAAATTGTACGAACATTTTTTTCGCAGTCCGGCTCAGTGAAAATCGTAAAATTCATATTTTTTATGACTTTTTCGAGAAGAAACCATATTTTCTTAAATTTTGCCTCCAAATTTTTTAAAACGGATTACCACATCAAAATAAATAAATTTTTATATATTTTTAGCAGAACAATTACAGCGAAGAAGGACGAGAGGTCTGAAAATTGTTTCTGTATAATTTGAGAACTTTGAACGCGACGACATTCACAGTTTTTTTCCAAAAGGTCACAATTGTTTTTGATAATGGCTTGAGTGAATGTTACAATTATATTTCTATTAATTAAATATTTTTTTCAATATAATTAGTGAGATCTTGTTTGAGATGATTTTTTGTATTTCTTAATCGTATTAAATCATAAAGAATGATTCTAAATTACGTTTTCGAAAAGCACACTGAAAAAAAACGAACTAAAAGTAGTAAAGGCCAGTTTTTTAAATATATATAGTTCTCCATATATTTTCTTCTTTTTCTTTCTCAAATTTTTATTTATATCTTATTTTCAATTTAATCAACCGTATAACTCCCAGCTGGAATATCTAAGTCAATACTACTTGCGTCCATGCCAAATGGATATGACCAGTGGCTCGTTCCTGTAACTCGTAGCGATCGTAGTTACCGACTCATATTACCGATTTGACGTCACTCTGACGTCATTCTCACTTGCAATGTTTCTGTATGAATCTGAATCGATTTCTGTTCGATTCGTTCATTCCAAATCGATAAGCTGTCACATGTTCCGATTTCATTTCAATGGAACCTTTTGAAAAAGTGTTTCTGTACGTAAAGTGAATCTATAAAAATGTTTCAATTTTATCACTGGCTTTGTGGCAAGTGAGAACTCTACCGATTTATCTAATGACAGTAATGTTATGCATTATTAGGTTATAAGTATTCGAATTATACCTTTAAAAATGGTTACTTTCATATAAGTCGAATTTTTTTCCGATTGAAATATTTTGTTATTCTTAAAAAAGTTTTAGTTTTAAAGGTAATACAATTTATAAATAATGCCTACTTAACAGAGAACTGCACAAGCCTACTTGAAACTCTATTTCAAGTACTTGCATAAAATACAAGTTCAACCTAGCTAGAGCTTGATAATTTTGAATCAAGTATAGCTTGTAATTGAATATAAATAAGCCCACGACAGCTTGCGACTTGCAAGTATGCTAGCTTACAAGCGAACGGCACGAAGTTTCAAGTGATGCTGCCTTAAGCAAAAAGCTTGAAGAGCTTAAAATTCAAGGCAAGTATCCAATTAAAGCAAGTATCCAAAAAATTCAATGAGCTTGTTTAGAGAGAGCTTAAGCGTAATAGGACTTTTAATGATTCTGTGCACTCAGTGGTTGGAAGTTTTAGGGGTAACTTATTTCGAAGATGATATCAAACTTTAAAATTTAAGATGACGGATAGAGCTGCTACCTATATTTTTTTATTTTTGCGAATTCTTGTAATTTTGAAATTCTGACAACGGATTTGATTTCGAATATAACGTCACAGTCTTAGAATCTAACAGTCAAACCTAAATCAGAGCGGAAGCGTTTTTTATCTGTCAAAAATTTCTCATGCCCATACGATTTATATGAAGCAAACCATAATAACGCGGCGGCAACGCTCAGCGGTTGGAAAATTTTGACAGAGCGTTAGAAAGTAAAGTTGGCTGCAGAAAACGATGAAATTGGAATTTCTGCGAAAAATTTGTCATTCATCACTATGCCCGCATTCAGCAGAGTCAACAGCTGACAACTGTTGTGTTAAAATTTACTGATGGCCGCTTTCTCAATGTCCGGTTAAGCACTAATCACAACTTTAACCAGCAGTTAGCAAAAAAGCCTTTTCTCAATGTTCGGTTAAGGTTGAACTGTCAGTTAAGTGCTGATTAAGTTAACGGCAAGTTGTGGTTTCGGTTAGCGCCATTTTAGGGTAAATGATTTCGAAGATGCTGTCACACTTAAAAATTTAAGATGGCGGATAGAGTTGCCACCTAGATTTTTTTTGCGAATTCTTGTAATTTTGAAATTCTGACAACGGATTTAATTTCGAATATAATGTCACAGTTTTAAAATTTAAGATGGAGGTTAGGGTTGCCACCTAAATTTTTACCACAGTATTGCCACCTAATAATATGTCTTTTTAAGAGTTTTAAACGTCATTCATCAGTGTTAAGGGGTCGCTGATTTCGAATCTAAAGTCAGAATTTTAAAATTCAGGATGGTGGATAGGGTTGCCACCTTAATTTTTTTAGTTTTATAAATTTGGGGCTGGCAAAAAAAAATGGTACATCAAAAATGGGTCGCTGAATCCGAATCCGTTGTCAGAATTTCAAAATTTTAAAATTTTGAAATAATAGGGTTGCCACCTAATTATATGCCTTTTCAATAGTTCTAAACGTCATTTATCAGTGTTAAGGGGTCGCTGATTTCAAATTTAAGGTCAGAATTTTAAAATTCCAGATGGTGGATAGGGTTGCCACCTTCATTTCTTTAGTTTTATAAATTCGGGGCTGGCAAATTTTAAAATTCTGACTTAAGATTCGAAATCGGCGACTCCTTAACACTAATAAATAACGTTTAAAACTCGTGAAAATATATATTATTAGGTGGCAACCCTATTATTTCAAAATTTTATAATTTTGAAATTCTGACAACGGATTCAGATTCAGCGACCCATTTTTGGTGTACCATTTTTTTTTTGCCAGCCCCGAATTCATAAAACTACAAAAAATTAATGTGGCAACCCTATCCACTATCTCGAATTTTAAAATTCTGGCCTTAGATTCTAAATCAGCGACCCCTTAACACTGATAAATGACGTTTAAAACTCTTGAAAAGACATATAATTAGGTGGCAACCCTATTATTTCAAAATTTTATAATTTTGAAATTCTGACAATGGATTCGGATTCAGCGACCCATTTTTGGTGTACCATTTTTTTGCCAGCCCCAAATTTATAAAACTAAAAAAAATTAAGGTGGCAACCCTATCCACCATCCTGAATTTTAAAATTCTGAGTTTAGATTCGAAATCAGCGACCCCTTAACACTGATGAATGACGTTTATAACTCTTAAAAAGACATATTATTAGGTGGCAATACTGTGGTAAAAATTTAGGTGGCAACCCTAACCTCCATCTTAAATTTTAAAACTGTGACATTATATTCGAAATTAAATCCGTTGTCAGAATTTCAAAATTACAACCCCCAGGGGGGTTCCCTATACAAACATTTCAAAAAATCACCATTTTGGCACTTTACACGAAAGGGGGGGGAGCCAATGGCATGGGTGGATCGGCCCTCCAAAGTTAGTGGGGGTCGGTCATACATTTCACCTAAATGGGGTGAATAGGGATACATTTCACCCGGTCACCCATTCGGGGCACTCTAAATGGGTCAAAGAGGGATTTTTCAAAATTTGACCCTACGGGACAAAAGTCAAAAGTTGGGTCATTAGAATTCGTTTTAGAGGTATAGTTCCTCGGGCAAAGTTTCTTATTTTGATCCCTAGAATATGATTTTCACTGAGCAATGGGCGATTTTTTTGCCTCCCCACAAATCGACCCGGCCTAATATACATATTACACTCGCGCTCAAAAAAAAAGCTGAGTTAATAATTTGATAACTAATATTATTTTTCTTAAATTATAACACAGTGTGCCAAAGCCATAAGTAAACAAGCGCATCCAAACTTTATAAAAATTCTTAAAGAAGGGTATGTTGAGAGTCCATCGCACCCAATTTGACCTCTCAAGGCCATCAAAACTTTTTTCAACTTATTTTTAAAGTTTGAATTTTGTTGTGCCGAAATTAATTGCATTTTTAGAGCCATGTGGCCTATTGGAAATGAAAAATAAAATTCACTTTTTTCAATAAAATTTGACGTAAAATAAAGCAATGTATTATTATCGAACTGGTCTAATGCACAGTGTAATGAACATTTCTGCAGAAGATAAACTTTTTAAACGAATTAATTGAAAATTGATTACACAAATAAACAGCATTTTTGCGCGGCGATACCAACATCGCTAGTTCGATTTAGTATTGTTTTTAAATAATAAAAATCACTAAGACTTTTCCAAGTTGGTACGAACATTTGTTTTTAAGGATTTTCGATTTTTTTTAGTTTTGAAAAAATATGTCTACAGTTATGATCCTATAACTCCAAAAGCATTTATTTATATTACAATTTCTCCACATTAGTATTAATGAAACATTTATACCTTTCATTTAAGCTATAATTTATACTGACCTAACAATTTTTGTAGAAATTTTATGAATACTACCATTTGTGAAAGAGTTAAAAAAATACAGTTTTTTCATTTTCCTATTTTAAAGTACACACAAATATAACTTTGATGTATATTTTGGTTTTGGTTTTTCTCTTTTGTTAAATCAAATATTTTTAAAAAAATTTAAAGGTGCAAAGTATGTTTGTAGCAGGTTGGATATTGTACTTATTGCGGTTTTAGTGAAAATATTCAAATTTACAAATTACAAATTACGAAAAACCAAAATACACATTTAAAGTTACATTTTTGTCCACTTTAAAATGAGTTAATGTAAAAAAACGGTATTTTTTAACTCTCACAAATGTAGTATTCAGAAAATGTATTCTACCACAGGAACACATTTGTGAATATAAGGTGGATAGCTTCAGTGCTTCAGCCGTGATGGTCAAAAATACATACGCACCAACGTTAATTTGAATTTTGTGAATTTTTTATTTAGGAATTTTTTACCATAAATTTATGTATAAAACGTTTAAATGTGAGACTTGTTTTAGGTTAAATCGGGTACGAGGATTTCATTTCTGGCATCAGTTTTGTTCTAGCGGTGCAATTTTATATACAAAAAATTTTTGAAAAAAATTCATAAACCAAAAATTCACAAAATTAAAGATGTGATAGGGTAAAGTGCACCCCTATCGCCCCCTTTTTTTTAATAACTTTTCATGCCGAATCAGAAAATTGCCCAGGCAACATCAATTTTTTTTAACTCCATACAAATCGACCCAGCCTAATACATATAAATAACAAGAGCATTTCATATTTTTTCTCTTAATGTCAAAGTATTAAACTGTTTGCTATTATTACTATGTTAAAATGCAGATTGTGGTGGCAATACAATTTTATTTTCATCATAAACCGCATAAGCCATATATAAATATATTTATTCCGAAAAAAATGGACAATATTTTTTGTTACTTTTCTGTTTATAGACTTTTGTTTTTTTTTTTATAAAGCTTTATAAATATAAGCTTTTATTTATGTATTCTATTTTTAATGCATACAATTTATGTTTATGTGGTGGATAATTGCAAAAACAACACACACTAATATTCAATTTTATATTTTAATTAAAAAAAATACATTTTTTTAATTTTTTTTAAGCGGTTATGAATTGTTACTTTTCTATTTTTAATGAAATATTTATTGCTATATTTCTATTTTATATTATAGATACACCGTCATGTCGGGCACGCCCTCAAAAATGTTGGAACATCTGCTGGAAACACGCCTGGGCAGTCAGGTTAGCGGCATGGATCCATTTCTTGACGATTTTCTGCTGACGCACATTGTTTTTATGCCGGTGGTGCAGCTGGTAGATGAGCTGGCGAATTAATATCCTTTTTTAAAACAAAATAAATTTTCCTTTTGTGTAGTAAATTTTGCAATTTGATGCACACACACACATACGCACATATTTACCCAGTGGGCATTTTAGCGAGTGCTCCGCCAAAGAAGGCATGCTAGCACTGCTATTATTAGCGTCAATACACCTTCCATGATCACTGCATTGATGACTACTTCTGTAAGGCCTTCCTTTTGAAGGTTCTGATTCTTTTCATATTATTTTATATGAAAAATTAATAAAAAAAAAATCAATACACAGAACAGTTTGTAAAAAAATGAAGATTTAAAAAAAATAAAAAAAACTTTTTTTTGTCCGAGTTGGGCCTCGAACCCGGGCTCCCGAAAACTAACACATTACATATTATTTTACAGGGGTGGGCACGAGTTTGACCAATAAGAGCCACATTAAGATTTTCAATGCCATCCGAAGAGCCACACCGTACTTCAAATCAAGAAAATACCTAAACCAATTTTAATAAGCTCAGCAAAAAAATTAAGGGATCAGAAACATTTGTAATTTTTTTAAAGTTGTTTTTGAATAGCTGTAACTTCTTAAACAATGAACGTAATGGGATTTGAAAAAAAAAATATTTCAAAGTTTCTAGTTTGACAGCCTTTTGGCCAAAAAATTTCATCAGCTATGATTATGGCACAATCATAAGAAAAAGCACGGAACAAAGTTAGTTAGCTTCTGCATTTAGCTTAATGGTTTATTTTCTATTTTTCTAAGTCAATTTTTTGCTGAGATATCCAACTTTGAATGAAAAAGGATAACTTTGTCTTTGATCATCAATATCTCAGCAACTATTGATCGCACAAAAAATTAAAGTGCGGTTCCTAAAACCAAAATAAAAATCCTACAAAAGCTCTCATTCGTTTTTGATTTTTTATTTTTTAATCCTTGATTTTGGAAAAAATTACAAAAAAGTACTTATTCAGGTGTTTTAAAAAACCAACCCTTATTTTGCAATTACTGCCTAAAATTCCTTTTGTTTCTTGGTTTTTTTAGCTCATGTCATATCCTAAAATATTTTACTAGTATAAGTTCGAATAGGCCTAGCCGTTTTTTCGGACTGAATCGTAAAACTTTGAATTAGGAGCACGCGTATTGCTTCTTAAATATCAATTATTGATGATTGAAAAAAAAATGTATTTGCTTTTTCTTAAATTTTTGCTTTAAAGAATCAGATATTTCAAAATTTTGACCGTTAAACTAGAAACTTCAAGCTTTAAAATGCTTTGTTAAAAATTTCGATACGATGGTTTTTCAAGAAGTAACAGCCTTTCAAAAATCACTATAAAAACTAGGAAATGTTCGTAGTCATTATCTCCATCGACTGTCAAAAATTTGTAATCTTCTTTCTCTTTAATAATAAAAAAAAAAAATTTTGTCTGGAGTCCCTTTAAAAACAAAATTTTCTGTAGTGCAGTACGCTGACACGGCGACCACGCCCAGATGGTGGCATCACAAAGATTTCTGATGAAACCTGTAGCAGGGCCGAAATTGCAATATAATCAGCTAGTGATGTTTTCCTTTTCATATTGAAAATATTTTTTGTTGTTGTTTCTTTGGAAAAAATTCATTAGAGCAATTAATTGTTTTAACCTGACCTAAAGCTCAATAAACGATTTTAAACTATCAAACAACTAATAATTTGCATTTAAAAATCAAGAAGATTAACAAAATTGTTTTGCTTCTCCTAAACATTTAAAAATTTACAGTTTGGACTCTTTTGTTTTTAGGGTGCGATATGCCCATTTTTTTTTTTTTTGTTACAGAATAATAACAAAAAAAGAAATAATTAGTTTCAAAATTTTTAACGTAAATAACATAACAACACAAAAACCAGATTTAAACAAATCTATTCGAATATTCCAGATTTAAACAAGCCAATATTCGAAAATTTGGTTCTGTATTGATTAAAGTCGTTCAAAACAGCCATGATTTAATTGTATACAAGGTTGAGTAAGCTGAGAGCACATATCTCTCGGCGAATACCAAAAACAGCTGTTTGGTGTTGTTATCTTTTACTTTGACATTCGCTGATCCAAATTCCATCCATCCAGCGTTTTCGTTTAAAAATGTCACTGGGCACTTTAAAAAAGGAAACGTTTTCCTCGTTCCAATAGTTTTGGTGAATCGCGTACTTTTTCGGCATTTTGAGGTAGTAACAAAAACTCAAACTCCAAGAAAATTGTTTAAAAATTATTTGAAACACAAATTTAATATTAAAATCCAATAGTTTAACTTCTAGTCAGAAATTTTAATTTGATTGTTTACTTGTCTTTTTTTGTTTTACTTTGACATTTTGCAATCCAAGTTTTGTCGTTGTATGAGAACAATTTCATGGTTACTTAACCTTATATATAAATGAATCATGACAAGAGCAAACAACTAAAAAAACTACAATTCGAACAGTTGACTTTGACATCTAGCTCAACTTTTGTGGGACTTCTCTAAAATCTGAGCTTACCTTGTAATTGAATCACGCAGAAAAAGCACAGCATAATTAAAGAGAGCGTCCAGTAATGAAAACAGGGTTTACATTATCAAATTTTTCTTCAAATCGTTGGTCCAACAACGACAGAATAAAATTAAATTACATGGAATTTAGCTGAAATAAAAATTAAAAATTTCTTTCTTATAATTTTTAAATATCAAAATAGAAAAGAGCCGCACTTTACTTAACAAAGAGCCGCATGCGGCTCAATGAGCCACATTTGCCCACCGTTGTTTTGTTATATGGAAATATTTATATGGAAAAACTCCAAGTCCTTTCTTATATTTTTGTATGAAGAAACTTTATAAAAAAAAATCAAAAAATTTTTAAATACACAGAACAGTTTGTAAAAATATGTAGATTTAAAAAAACAATAAAAAAATTTTATTTTTTTTCTGAGTTGAATCTCGAACCCGGGCTCCCGTCCGAAAGCTTACTTTCATTTGTATTGATGCAAAATAAGCAATTGATTCTTAACAATCACGGTAGACGAGTGGGTAGGATGTCGGACCGCTGCATGAGAGGACCATGGTTAAAATCTGAAATTGTTAGTGTTATTTCAAGTTGATATTTATATTGCTTTTCCTTCTAACATGACTTCTCGAAAGAGCGCTTCTGGCAGGTCTCTTTTGAGCAAGGAGAGCGAAAGGCCTGACAAATTTTCCCATTTCATACAAGCAATTAAACGTTGTTTGCAAAGAGTGTGGAAGGCCTTTTAACCTAACCTAACCTAGGCCTGCTAGAAGGCCTTCGGACTCCTGCAATTGCCCACTGGGTATACACTCTCAAACACACACACGGACACATACAGGGATAATAGAAAGAGCAGCAAAAAGCTTGGCTAAACTTATTTCAACAAATTTCACTCGAGCTCGTGTTGCATCAAGTTGAGCTCATAAAAATGCAGCTCATGCATCTTAAAGTTGCAAAAGCAAAATTTTATCGATACAAGCAACGTTCATCCTTTGCTACTCTGTGGTTGTTGTTGTTGTTGTTTTTGGCTTAATCCTAGTTATGAGCTTTTAAAGTTTAGTATTCTGCTGTTGCGAGCAATTTGCTTTTTTGGCATTCTTTAAGTACCAGTAGCTTACTTGCTGCTGCTGCTGCTGCTTCTTGTTGCTGAAACGTTAACATAAATTCAATGAAATTTAACTGAAATATTAATAACACAGTCACATAGTGCTGATGTTTCAAAAAGTATCTAGATACTTTCATCAAATGCAGTAGTTGATACAAAGAGCATAAGAAATGCCTGTTAAGCTCAAATACGCAAATGCGTTCTTAAAGTCTTAAGACAAATTCTAAGACTTTTTATTGTTTCACATTTTTTAGTACTTCAAAGTTTGAGTGCTGGCATTACTGATAGCCAAAACCAGTTAAGCTTTTACTAATTTAACTCACTACTTCTATTCTTACTATAAATTTTGATTAAAATTACGTTACAGCTCTACATTCAGTGGATTCAAAACTTGTTTTCATTTTAAACTAGTTTCAATAAAATAGAATGCACTAAATGGAAGCAGTGGGAAAAATCTTTTTTCCTCTTTTCAATCACATTTCACTAGCTCATGCAAATGTATCGCTTTCACACAACCACCACGTATTTTAGACACATGACAAAAAATAACTATTCTCATGAGCCTAGCTATAAGTACTTTGCACCACCAGCAAGTTACAACTTTGAGAAAGCCCAAAGCTACCCATTGATGGGAATAAAATGGAATGGGCTACTACAATATCTTGGTCAAGTTAAGAAGCTGATGCCAGAAATGCCAAAATCAAACGTGATGCGAATACAAAATCTCTCTGCAGCGATACCAGCAAATGAGCTAGTGAATATCAGAATGTTGATAAAATCGAATTGAATCACAATATGTAAAAATGTCTAGCGATTTTTTTTTTTTAATTTCGATGTTTTTCTTTGTTTAACCACATTGTAGCAGGTTGTAAGGGACAAAAACTATAACGGAAATTTGAACTTTACTTGAATGTCGATAAAAACAATGGCGACAACAACACCGACAGACAACATGGGTAAAGTTATCTTGTACGTTTTTGTAGAAATGTTGTCGTATTTTTGGGTTTTGCAGTTGTATTTTTATTGAAATTGGCCAAATGATTGACCAAGAGTTGCTGTTAAAACATGTAATTTTATTTGTACAATTTTGGTTAAAAAAAAAATATCCTTGGCATGTATTGTAATTGTAATTGAATTTTTTTTTTCGTTCTAAGATAATTTGATGACCACACGTAGGGCCAATTTTTCAGTACTGGTTTAATTTTGTTTGGAGTTTAATCTTAGTTTAAACTATGAATCAAGTTTTCCAGAGAATTCAAAATTAATTTTAAACTAAGCTCAAAAGCCCAATATGGTTAGTTTCAGTAGATCAACTCCTATTAAGTTTGAAGTCTGATGTGTTGTTATTCATCGCTGCCATCGTTAAAATAAATGGCGAATGGGATGGATGGTGAATTGATCATTGAACTAGTAATGAGGTAGCACAGCATTCTGTTTGAAGGTAAAAAATAACACTTTCCTGAATTACATAAACAATATTGATTTTATAAGTTGGTACTACCGGGATTACGAAAGTGTAATTTTCTGAAAAATCGCAAATAACAACGTATTCATTCACCTCAAGTGAATTCGTCTTATTGATTTTTCACTTAAATTTGGATGGGAGGTATATACAAAGGTTCGCCAATCTAAACACAAACTCCTGAAAGTAGTAGGAAAATAGAATACAAGATGTGTATTGAAAATGGTCGAAATCGGTTAGACTCTAGAGGTACCTCCTTTGGACCTGTATTAATTTTTTAACTTGATTTTGTATGGGAGTTACATCAAAATGTTAACCGATCTAAGCACAAACCCGTCAAAATAGTAGGCAAATAAAGTTTAAGATGTGTACTGAAAATGTTCGAAATCGGTTAGATCCTAGAAGTACCTCCTTTGGATCTATATTAATTTTGTACTTGATTTTGTATGGGAGGTACATACAAAGGTTGACCGATCTAAGCACAAACCCATCAAAATAGTAGGCAAATAAAGTTTAAGATGTGTACTGAAAATGGTTGAAATCGGTTACACCCTAGGGGTACCTCCTTTGGACCTATATTAGTTTTTTACTTCATTTTGTATGGGAGGTACATACAAAAGTTGGCCGATCTTAACAAAATTTCGTCAGAGGAGTAGTCAAATAGAGTAATAGATGTGTACTGAAAATTTTTGCAATCGGTTTGACTCTAGGGGTACCTCCTATTAACCTATATTAATTTTTTAATTGATTTTTTATTTGAGGTGCAATCCAAAGGTTGACCGATGTAAACAAAAACTCATCCAAATAGTAGGCAAATAAAGTTCACGATATGTACTGAAAATGGTCGAAATCGAAGACTCTAGGGGTACCTCCTTTTGACCTATATTATTTCTTACTTGATTTTATGAGGGAGGTACATATAAAGCTTGGCTGATCTTAACAAAAATTCGGCAGAAGAATAGTCAAATAAAGTAGATATGTACTAAAAATAGTCAAAACCGGTTAGACTCTAAGGGTACCTCATTTAAACCTATATTAATTTTTTACTTAATTTTGTATGGGAGGTACATACTATGGATATATATTGAAAATGGTCGAAATAGGTTAGACCGTAGGGTTACCTCCTTTGGACCTATATTAATTTTTTTACTTGATTTTCTGAGGGAAGTATCTACAAAGGTTGGCCGATCTTAGCAAAAATTCGAAATAGTAGTCAAATAGAGTAATAGATGTGTACTGAAAATGGTCTAAAATGGTTAGTGTTTTGTGAGGAAGGTACATACCAGTGATCTGCAAGCGATGGCATTTTCGCTACTTGCAATCTACCCTCAACAAATACAGTGACAGTCTGACCGCACTACGCAAGCGCTGCGATTGTTGTGTCGAACATACTTGCAACATTGAAGCCAACTGTGTATGAGCGTGTCGTAACACCACAATAATGCATGTTCGAGTTGTTGGTTTGATAACCAGCGCAGGGTCTTTTCAACTTCTGGTATGCAATGGTAAGTATGGTCATTTACAAGCAACAAAACAAAGACATAAAGCGTAACTCCTGCATAAAAAAACCAGCGCTTATTTTGTTCTCCGAACACAAAGTATTTGCAGTAACATTGCAGTAATATTACAGTTACTTTGCGTGACTTTTGAGAGCTTGTAGCTCATAAGCTAATGGTTCAATTGAGCTGATTTCTTTTTTAAAATAAATTATAAAGTTTAATTGAGTGAGCAATAAAATTTGCTTAGTAAATTTTTAAAGATATTTATTAAATTTAGTTTTTTAAGAAATTATATCAGACGCCATTTTACTATAAAACACCTTTAATCACTGATTTTGATAAGATTTTGTATGCATGCAGATCTTTAATAAAGCTACAACTTTTGTTCAATTGTTAAAAATTTTGAAATAATAGGGTCGCCACCTAATAATATGTCTTTTCAAGAGTTTAAAACTGATAAATGACGTTTAAAACTCTTGAAAAGACATATTATTAGGTGGCAGCCCTATTATTTCAAAATTATAAAATTTTCAATAGATTCGGATTCAGCGACCCATTTTTGGTTTACGATTTTTTTTTTGCCAGCCCCGAATTCATAAAATTACAAAAAATTAAGGTGGCAACCCTATCCACCATCTTGAATTTTAAAATTCTAACTTTAGATTCGAAATCAGCGACCCCTAAACACTGATAAATGACGTTTAAAACTCTTGAAAAGACATATTATTAGGTGGCAACCCTATTACTTCAAAATTTTATAATTTTGAAATTCTGACAATGGATTCGGATTCAGCGACCCATTTTTGGTGTACGATTTTTTTTTTGCCAGCCCCGAATTCATAAAACTACAAAAAATTAAGGTGGCAACCCTATCCACCATCTTGAATTTTAAAATTCTAACTTTAGATTCGAAATCAGCGACCCCTTAACACTGATAAATGACGTTTAAAACTCTTGAAAAGACATATTATTAGGTGGCAACCCTATTATTTCAAAATTTTATAATTTTGAAATTCTGACAATGGATTCGGATTCAACGACCCATTTTTGGTGTACGATTTTTTTTTTGCCAGCCCCGAATTCATAAAACTACAAAAAATTAAGGTGGCAGCCCTATCCACCATCTTGAATTTTAAAATTCTGACTTTAGATTCGAAATCAGCGACCTCTTAACACTGATAAATGATGTTTAAAACTCTTAAAAATACATATTATTAGGTGGCAATACTGTGGTAAAAATTTAGGTGGCAACCCTAACCTCCATCTTAAATTTTAAGACTGTGACATTTTATTCAAAATCAAATCCGTTGTCAGAATTTCAAAATTACAAGAATTCGCAAAAATAAAAAAATTTAGGTGGCAACTCTATCCGCCATCTTAAATTTTAAAGTTTGACATCATCTTCGAAATAAGTTACCCCTAAAACTTCCTAAAACTATTTACTCTATTCATACTGAAGTAATCTACAAACACTTGAGTAAAAATGCAGTGTACGCGCTGATTTCATCGTTCGTAAGCTTACTTTTGTATCACTGCTTAGCCGAAGTTGAAATCAACCTGCAATGGTACACGAGGCAGTAGCTCAAAATAATGCATAATTATAACGATTGCCGTTCGTGCGCTGTGGTTTATACACTTAATTATTTTATGCAAACATCTATACTTTCCACTGAAGTCGAAGCACAACATCACACAGTGTTTGACTTTGGTACAATTGGCTAATGCAACATGCTTGATGTTGTAAGTGAGCTCGATGGCGTAGAATATGTTGCATGGTATTAATGATATTGAAGTCATACAAAAACCAAGTATGTACTGGGTGTAAAAGCAGTTGCAGTTCATCGCTGCAGGTCTCTGGTACATACAAAGGTTGGCCGATCTTAATAAAAATTCATCAGAAGAGTAGTCAAATAGATTCGTAGATGTATACTGAAAATAGTTGAAATCGGTCAGACTAGGGGTACCTCCTTTGAACCTATATTAATTTTTTAATTGCTTTTGTATGGAAGGTTCATACAAAGGTTGACCGATCTAAGCAAAAACTCGTCAACATAGTAGGAAAATACAGTTCGAAATGGTCGAAATCCGTAAGACTCTAGGGGTACCTCCTATGGACCTATATTATTGCAATCTTAACAAAAATTCGGCAGAATAGTAGTCAAATAGAGTAAAAGATGTGTACTGAACATGGTCTAAATCGGTTAGACCCCAGGGTTATCTCCTAAATGGATAAATGGACCTAAGCGTAAAATGGAAAATTTTGGTGGATAAACATCTAAGTAATCTGAATGGACCTAAACCTGGGATCTTCAGTTGCCTCATATCTTCATGATGATTGTAACTACACTTGTCGACGGTACCGTGGTGTCTTGGTGTCTTTTTACTTCTTGAAACACTACGTTAGATCGATTTGTAATATATTAATATGAGTGGCCGATAAGACCTAGTTAGTCTTGGTGCCTGCGTTCGCAACTGGTTTTCTTTATTTTATGAAAATTGGTTTGGTGAAGTTGACCTAGTTTGTCGAGTAACCACCCTGTCAAGCCAGGATTTCACCGGCTTCAGGGAGACAGAACGATATATATTATATATATATACCTATTGGAGCGGTGTTTTATTGGGTTTTAGACCTTGTTTGTCACACGACTCCGCCGTATACAAAAATTGTTGCTAACTTGACCTTGTTTGTCTTGAAAACGCAACCCTGCTATGCTGTCTGATTTTATCGATTTTGACTTAACTTTTTTTCTATTATTTTTTATACTTTAATAAAATTATATACTTTAAGCAATTTACTAAAACTTTTTAGTTTGTTAAAAATACATTATTTCATTCAAAATCATACTTTATATTTTTGAATTGTATTAAATATCTTATTTTATAATTTGAAATTTGCTATAAAACCTGTTAAGGTTTAGCAATCAAGTAAATAAATAAATAAAATAAATAAATAAATATTAATTTTTTACTTGATTTTCTGAGGGAGGTACATACAAAGGTTGGCCGATCTTAACAAAAATTTTTCAAAAGAGTCATTAAATAGAGTAATAGATGTGTACTTAAAATAGTCGAAATCAGTTAGACCCTAGGGGTACCTCCTTTGGACCTATATTAATTTTTTACGTGATTTTGTATGGAAGGTACATACAAAGGTTGACCGATTTAAACAAAAACTCGTCAACATAGTAGGAAAATATAGTTCAAGATGTGCACTGAAAATATTCAAAATCGGTTAGACCGTAGGGGTAACCCCTTTGGACCTATATTAATTTTTTACGTGATTTTGTGAGGGAGATACATACAAAGGTTGGCCGATCTTAACAAAAATTCGGCAGAATAGTAACTGAAAAAGGTCTAAAACGGTTACACCCTAGGGGTACCTCCCTTGGACCCATGTTAATTTTTTACTTTATTTTGTGTGTAAATTTTTCATTGTGAGCATTTAAAAAAAAAAGTATGCACATATTTGTAGAACGAAGTAGGAAAATTATTTGCAGTTTCTGATTACATAGAATCTACACTAGTAGATTTAAAAAAAAAACTTACGAATCATTTTATAGGATTTGTTGTTTTTTCATCGAAATTTGTAAATTTGAAACATTTTTAATTTGATAATATCGTATATTAAAATCACTAAAATATACAGCCATGTGAAAATAAATAGGGACACCTGTATTTTTATATAAAAAGCTGCATGAATTGCATACGAAGTGCAACAGATATAGCATTAATTCTCTCGGGTGGTGGTTCCTCCTTATAACGCGAGTATAAAACTTTATGGAGTTTCCTCCCATATTGTAAAATTTTCAAGATACAGGGTGTTTACGGTTTTGGTACGTGTTTAGCATTATTGATATAGAATCTAAACTACTCACCATAAAATAAAAAATAATATTTTGTATCTTAGAAAAAATATCAAATTTTTCATCAGTATATCAATTACTTTTGTGACATGTGATGTAGCGGAGCAAAAATTTTGATATTATCCAACGAAATATCAACAAATTTTCTATCTTTTGTTTAAGCGGAGCTGTTATTGTCCAAAGTTAGAATTTTAAAAAAAACTGTTGTTTAAGTGTATTTTTACATGAAAAAAAGTCATTTTAAATTGGGACGATTACAGCTCCGCTAAAACAAAAGATACAAAATTTGTTGATATTTCGTTGAATAATCTCAAAATTTTAGCTCCGCTGCACACATGATGCGAAAATGGTTGATATATTGATGGAAAAGTTGATATTTTTTCCAAAATACAAAATATTTTTTTTTATTTTATGGTGAGTATTTTAGGTTCTATATCAATTATACTCAACAAGTACCAAAACCATAAAACACCCTGTATCTTGAAAGTTTTACAATGTGGGAGGAAACTAAATAAAGTGTTATACTCGCCTTATCAGGAAAAATCACCAGCCTAGGGAATTAATGCTATATCTGGGGCACCTTGTATATAATTCATGCAGCTTCAAATATAAAAATATAGGTGTCCCTATTTATTTTCACATGACTGTATATAAAATTTTATATTTTCTAAGATTTCTTGATTATATTTTTTACTGAAATATTTTTTATAATTAAAAAAATAAACTTGGCTCAGTTTAATCAAAACACAAATTTTTGACAATTATTTGTTTAAGAGAACCCAAACCGAATTGAACATAACATGATTTCTTTCTTTTTTTTAATATCTCAACTTTGAAGTGTCACAGCGTAGTCAAAACTAAATATTTCCTCTAAATATTTTGTTTTTGTCTTATCAATGCAATTACCTGTCGATTGATACCAATATTATTAGGTGTAAAGTCATACAAAAATTTTGATTTTTGTCAATGGGACAATGAACTGTGTGACGTCATGTAGGGAGGGTTCTTCTTTGATTTTGTTCAATTCCAAACTTGACCTTTGTTTTAAAGAGAAAGCAAATTTACCAAGCTTCAAGACGTTAGCTCAAAAGCTACAGCTGCTATCTTGTCCACAGACGGAAATACAAACAAACAAACGTTGTGACAAATTTAATATACCACCTACAATAGTATGTGTGGTGGTGTAATAATATTGAACGTATTTAAATAACATTTTCTATTCAAATAACATACTTTTTGTAAATTTTAATCAATTCTTACCGCTTTGATGGACCCATTGCTAATACATACATAACATTATCAAGCAAGCAAGAGCTGTATATCAGGCATCGTGTGCGCTTAAGGGGACGTACAACCCTGAATTTTCAAAAAATCGATTTTTTTATGATTGATTTTGGTTCAAAAGACCTCGAAGAATTTATTTTTTAATGATATAAAATTCGAAATCAGTTCCTATGTTAAACGATGAAGGTTTTAAACGCAGAGCGTCAAGGCCGTATAATCGGTGTTAAAATCTTTAAAGCGCTTTTTCTAGAAATCTAGAAGAAATACTAGAAGAGTTGGCGGGCGTGATAAAAAAAAACTACTGGACTGATCGTTCTAAAATTTTAATATGTTAATGTACACATTTAAATCTATATATTGCACTACGAACAAAACGATCGGTGAAGTATTTTTTGGTTTTCAATGGATTTTTGCCCAAAAATCGGCTAATTTCGAAAAAACGCCACCATTTTGTCAATTTTGGCTAAAAAAAATGTTCATTTAGTTCAATCTATAGCGACTTTGATGCTAATTAAAACCGTGTTTTTATTTTTTTCAGGCTTTTTTTTCAGTGAGTCAAAATCACTCCCGCCGTGATTTTTTAATGTTATTTTCAAAAATCTTCAGCAGCCAAAAAACACGCTGGAAAAATCCAAAGAATATTTTTTTGTATACTTTTCCATTTCAACTTTACATTTCAATATGATATCTCTTTCCTTTCTTAAAAAAATTTTCATTTTAAAAATTTTATTTTGTGGGTGTACTGTCCCCTTAAGCATACTTATCGTTGAGTTTCTGCCTTTTGATCTCGTCAGAATTTCAATTGATTTTTTTTTAATTTTAAACTTGATCTATTCTGACTTTCAAATGGAATTTCAATTTATGTTTTCTGATCTTTTAATTGATATTTTTTAAAATTTAATTGATCTTTTCCGTATGGCAATAGACTTTTTCTGCATTTCAAGTGATCTTTTCTGAATTTCGGCGTATCTTTTCTGAATTCCAATTATTCTTTTCTGCATTTCAGCTGATCTTTCCTGAATTGCATTTGAGCTCTTCTGCATTTAAATTGATCTATTCTGACTTTCAAATGGAATTTTGACTTTCGATTGATCTATTCTGCATTTCAATTAACCTCTTCTTAATTTCAATTATTCTTTTTTTATTTTTAATTGATCTTTTCTGGATTTTAATTCAGCTTTTCTGCATTTCAATTGATCTTTTCTGATTTTCAAATGAATATCTGTCAAACTTAATTTTTTGTTTTTACGCCTTATACCAGGGACATAAAGGTTATGCAACTTTTTTGGAATTGGTTAAATTAATTATTAAAATGGGTTAAAATACATTTCAGTTATGAATAACTTTTATTTTTAAGAAAAATGAAAAATGTTTTTTAGTTAGCAGATAACTTTTGTTTTTAAGGAATAATTTTTTAGGTTAGAACATTTATTTTCAGATAAGATTTTTTTTTTGTTATTAGTGTCAAAAATCAAGAAAAAATATGACTTTTTTTTTTGGAATGGACTCACACCTCTTAGCCGTGGCCGATATGGGGTAATCATTTAACGTCATCGTCGTAATATTAGAATTTCAAAAAGTTTTTTGACCCTAAAAAGGTGTTTTTATAGTCGCTTCCCTTTTCAGAATCTTTCCCATAGAAATCGGTTACCACATCGATTACCGACGACTGATTACCTAACCGAATACAAATTACTGAAGCGATTACCAAGCGATTACTTAGCCGAATACCGATTACTAAGCGACTACATAACTGAAGACTGATTACTGAAGCTATTACCAAGCAATTACTTAGCTGAATACTGATTACCAAGCAATTACTTAGCTGAATACAGATTACTAAGCGATTACATAACCGAAGACTGATTACTGAAGTGATTACTTAGCTTAATACTGATAACTAAGCGATAACATAACTGCAAATTGATTACTAAAGTGATTACCAAGTTATTACTTAGCAGAATACCGGTAACTAATCGATTACATAACCAAATTTCGATTACTGAAGTGATTACCAAGCGATTACTCAGCTGAATACTGATTACTAAGCGATAACATAACCGAATACTGATTACTAATGTGATTACCAAGTGATTACTTAGCCGAACAACAGTTACTAAGCGATTTCATAACCAAATACTGATTACTGAAGTTATTACCAAGCGATTACTTAGCTAAATACTGAATACTAAGCCATTAAATAACTGAAGACCAGTCCGGTCATCTTTTTTCTTGATTTTTGACACTAATAACCAAAAAACATTTTTCTTAAAAACAAAAGTTATTCATAACGAAAATTTTATGTGTGGAAATTGCCCAACTTTTTCTGCTGTGAAATCTAGAATAGCAATTATTTTCGGTCCCTACCTTATAATTAAATCTTCGGTAAAAAATCAATGTGCCAAAGTAAGACAAAATTAAATGCGTTTGAGGGTTAGCACACAAATATACATTTTATACCTTTTATTAAAATTGATCAAAGCACTTATAACACAAATCTAAAGATACTTCTGTTTCTTAAATTTTTAAATATGGTTTCCTTAACCACCTCTGCACTTTTCATTGTGATCCAGTAGAAGGCACTCACACGCCGGAGGATCGGGAATACATAATTAACTTCAAAAAGCGGGTTATACAATTTATGCAAAAATGGGTGATGGCGGTGCGGCATGCCGCCTTCGAAGAACCGAGTGTCTGTGATTTTATTGAGGTGAGTCTTGATTATATTTTTATATTTTAATGCATGGGTTACTTACTATAAGCAAAGTTCAACTCTAAATGTCAAATGCTTTAAGCTCCTCTTCTGATAAATAAACTTTTATTCAACATAAAAATGTGCCTTATATTCGTACTCTTATTTAAAAGCACAAGTCGATCACACTTGAAAATCTATAACGCCTCAGCTTCTTATCGGACAAAGAACTGAACTTAGAAAACTATTAATCTTAATTGTTCTCTTCTTCTTCTTCTTCATACACACAGGATTTGGCCGCCGAAGTCGAAGCGGATCCTGAACTTAACGAGGAGACAAGCACAATACACAATGTGCTCACTCAGATGGCACGCTATCAGGAGGATCGCAATACGAATGCGGGACAAAAGTGGAAACTGCCGCCAAATGGACAGCCTATCTGTTTGTTCAGTGGAAATGCGACACCATCGAAAACAGTTATACGACCGGATGACGACAGTAAGTGGCTTACTAAAGGCGCAAACACACACACATACACCCATAGACAAATGACACTCACTCCCATATTCACATCATTTGTATGCAAACACATTAGCAAATGTAACTGTATAGCTGTAAATTGTTCTTTATGTAGTTCCGCTGGAGCTTTCATTATTCTTTCATCACTCTTGCTTCTGTTGCTGCTCCTGCTTTAATGAGCCACTTCCGTTTCCGGTTTTCATTTACACACATTGTACATACAAAATAATTCGGACAGCTGAGCTCTACCTGTGTGTGCGTGTGACTATATGTCCAATGAATTGAGTGCCATCTAGTCGCTTTTGTTTGCTGGACCCATTCATCATGCATTCATTCAATCATGCCTTCAAACATTCAATCAATTCGACTTCTTTGCTTTTCAGTTATCTTCCGTGTCTACTGTGCCGACCATACGTACTGCACACTCCGCTTTCCCATGCATACTACGGCGGAAATAATTAAAGCATGTGCCGCCGATAAGCTGCAATTAAATCGCGGTCCTGAGGACTTGTGTTTGGTGGAGGTCAAATCAAATGGCGAACGTTCGAAATTTAAGGACAACGATGTCAGCATACCTACCGGCTTAAGTCTGAACGGGCGTTTGTTTGTATCCGTGAAGGATCATCTGGATGCTCTGGTGAGTGTAAAAGAAGCATAAAATGGTGATAGTTTTGTTAAAATTATTGAAGCATTACATATTAAATTTTTCATGTCGTTTATATATATGTTGAGAAATATTTTAACTTCAGCCTTCGCTCACCAAAACATAAGAGAATAGCATAACTTTGAGGAGTGTTACTTGAACATACTTTAGAATTTAAATTTTATCTTACAATATAAACTAGAGAAATTTTACCTTTACATAATTTTTGAATGAAATAATTTTTTTCTATTGTGAAAATACAATCGATTCAACAAGTAAAGGAATTAACTTTTTTCCCACAAAGTGATATGCATGGCCATAATATCCTTGACCTTTTTCTGACTTCGCACCATGAAAAATATGATGTGAGTGTTAACACACCTTTTGGTTACCCGGACCATTGTACCATCTCCGCTCTACGCACACTCCGAAGAGGACTGCATGGTTTTATGGAAAAGCAAATAATTAATAATGGACTGCGTTAAATAATTCTTATCGCAACTTCAATTGGAAAATATGTTTCGCTGACAGAAATGTGAATGCTGCGGCTGTCACGGTTCAAAAAAAAATATTTTATTTGGTATGCAGTGCCCCAAGACAATATGTTTCATACGGATGACATATCAGAAAAATTATATACCTACAGCCCTATTCTGGCAAATTAACAAATTGTTAGCCAGTATTTTGAATATTTCTATGTGTTTTTTGTAATTTTTTTTTTTTCAAAACAAAATTTTAAGCTCAAAAATAAAAAATTTTGATAAAAATTGTCAAATGCTTTTCAGTTATTGACAATTTCATTAAAAAATTTTGTTTTTTGAGCTTTAAGGGCTTATTTCTTCACCTCCTGCTAAGAATTGGAAGTCGTTCTAGGAGGAAATTTCTAAATTTCAAAAACAATTTTGTTTCTTCACCGACTTAGCTAGAGTTTAGAATACGATCGTTTGCTAAGTTAGAAGTCAGCTAGCGTTAGCAGGCGATTTATCTGGAAGGCCAATGTTGGAATTCTATTTACATTTGGAAGGAGGATTTTTGAGTTGATAAGCGATTTTCGACGTTTTATCTCTCATCAGCTTTAATTTTACTTCATCACCAGTCGATAATTTGTAATAATTATGACTTCGTCTCTATTAAATCGTGTGTGGGAGGTGGAAGATTGGAGAACAGACAACGAGATTGATGGGAGGATGAAGATGAAGAAATGCTAGTGTCGGTTCGTCGGGAGTACAAAATGTTCCCGCGAATTAATTTGGATAAATGGGAGGACACCGATTTTTTTATTCCGCTTTCGCATAACCAAACCCACTGCAGCGAAAATTCTAGCACTCATTGATAGTGATTTGAAATTAACCGACGAAAGTTATTGAATTGAAATAGTGTATCCTTAATACAAAATGATAATTGGTATTATTGGTCAATTAAAGGTCACGGTATATTCGGCCAATAACGCAACTTTTGATTTTGCTGCGGTGCTGCGCATAAGGTTCAATGAAGATTGCGATTGCTGATTTTGTTCGCAAAATCGCAAAATTTCCACGCACTATCTGTGCTATTGCTTGTACTCACATTCGGATAGAATCCCCGGGTGGCGAACATGCTGAGATTTATCGAAACCGAAAAGGTTGGTTTTCATTCAACGTGCAAACGGTAGCGTCCGCTAATTTAAAAGTGCTTGACATAGTTACTCGTTGGCCTGGGTCAAAACATGACCAGACTATTTTTAACAATTCGTTGTTCAAGGGTAAATTATAATTTATCTGTAAATTTGTGCTACAGACAAACCGTTTTTATTTTTAATTTTATTATTATTTTCTTTTTGTGTCAAAATCTAGTTCGTACTTTCCGTCAAAATGTGTCAAATTCTTAGAAAAATTAAATTACCCATTGGGAAAAAACTACTTCTATGTTAACTCTAGAATTCGTCTTCCAAATCAGAAGCTATAGTGAAGAAACATAAATATTTAGCAGGAGTTCTAAAATTCAGAATCCTTTCTATATTTACAACTGTAGTGTCGACAAATTGTTAAAATATTTACTTGTTTCATTTTTTATACTTTATGTTTAATTCTGTTTATTATTTATAATCATAAAAAAAAGTCAAAGATAAAAATTTGTATTAAAAAATTTTTTGAATATAAAATAAAAATTCAAACTATATGTACATATATTATTAAATAAAATTGCTATCAAAATAAAATACAACCATAATTGGCGATCCTGCTTACGATCCTGCTTAAGATCCTGCTTACGATTCTACTTACGATCCTGCTTACAATTCTGCTTCCAATTTCGCAAACGCTCTTGCATACAATCCTGCGTACGATCCTACATATAATTCCACATACAAACGATATGTAGTACTATGAGTACATACTATCCTGCATTCAATCCTACTGAGAAACTGAATTTAACTCCAAAAACGAAACGAAGAATTCAAAAATCAAGATCAATCACACCATCAGAAACACCAACAACAACAACAACAATATCAAGAAACGTTCACTTTTCTGCTCATTACTGCAAGAAAACACTTTTTACAAGAACCAGAAGACAATAAATTCAAACAACATTGATAACTTCTTCAATAACAATCAACTTTTAATATCCACAACAATCTGAAAGATAAGTTCATATAATATTGTTTATTATTTATTACTATTAACGTAACTATTATTATTATTCTTACTATCATTAAAAATATTATTATCATTGCATATTACACATATATAAAATTTTATTATGAACTTTACTCTTAAACTGACAATGAACTAATAATTTAAATTTTAAACTTAAATAATATTAATTGAACTTTATTAAAATGTTTGTTTCCTAATCTTAAATTCTTACATTCTTGATCATAAAGCATCATGCAAAAAAAATTTTAATCTTAAGACTTCTAAGTCAATTAAATTAACTTAATATTTCTATACAAGTTCCTACTTAATTATATTCCAAAAAAAACTCACAACTGTAAACAACTCTCCAATTGAATAACTTTTCTATATTAATATTTTTTCAAATGGTATTAACTAGATCTTTTACTAGAAATAATCCATTAATTGATTTTAACATTCCCGCCTCCGAAGAAAACACAAACATTTCTCCAACACCTCCATCTAATACATCAACACCAATGCACCACTCACCAAATCGAAACACAACAATGGAAAACAACTCCACAAATTTTCAAAATCAAACCACACATATCCCTCATACACCTATTACTCAAACTCATATTAAATTACCAACATTCTGGGTTGAATGTCCCGATGCTTGGTTTTTACAAACAGAAGTACAATTCGCGTTACACAATATCACAAATGATGATTTAAAATTCCAATTAGTTCTTATTTCTCTTCCGCAACATGTTATTACTAAAATTTAAGATATTATTAATCCACCTCCAACCATTCACAAGTACCAATGCATTAAAAATGCATTGTGTGAAAGATTTTCTCTTAGCGAAGAGAAAAGATTGGAAGAACTTTTTTCCAACACTCAATTGGGTGACCGTAAACCTTCCGAATTTTTCAGAGACATGAAGTCCCTAGCCGGTTCTGAATCAATCGTCGGTCGCGAACTACTTTATAAATTGTGGCAACACAAATTACCACAACAAATACAAATTCATTTAACGTCTTGTAGTGATAAAAGTGTCGATGAAAGAATAATCTTGGCAGACAAAATTTATGAAGTCACCAATAAATTTCAAAATTCAACTTCAGTTTCGAGCATCAATCAAAATTCTATGGAACAATGTATGCAAAACTTAGTCCAAATTACTACAACACTTTGTCAAAATTTAAATCAAATTACACTGGACATAGCAGAACTTAAAACAAGATCTAGATCTCACGACCGGAACAATTCAAAATTTAGAAGCAACTCCAGACGACGATATTCAAATTCACGTGATAATATATGTTGGTATCATAGAAAATTTAATAAAAATGCAATAAAATGTATAAAACCATGCGCTTTTGTTAATAAAAATGAAACAAGTAAATATTTTATCTAAAACATACATTTATCTAAAACAAAAAGGCGGCGTGCTGCTTTAATTTGAGTTCTATTATCTGCCATGCGAAAGAGTATATTTGACAAAATTCATTCATTGTCTCATCCTGGTGTACGAGCCACCAGACGATTAATACAATCAAAATACTTTTGGCCTAATATGCGAAAAGAAATAAATGATTGGTCATCAAGTTGTATTAACTGTCAAAAATCCAAAATTAATGTATACACAAAAACACCTATCCAAAAAATCGAAATTCCACCAGGCAGATTTGAACATATTCATATGGATCTAGTGGGACCACTACCTATTTCGAATGATTTTCGATATATGCTAACAATTATAGATAGACATACGCGTTGGCCAGAAGTATACCCTCTAAAAAATATCTTGGCACAAACTGTAGCAAATACTTTTGTTCAAAATTATGTTCCACGTTTTGGTGTTCCTCTTACTATTACTGTCGATCAAGGCACTCAATTTACATCAAAATTATTCAGTGAATTAACAAAATTACTAGGTGCACACAAAATTCACACTTCGTCATTTCATCCACAATCAAACGGGATGATAGAACGTTTTCATCGACAACTCAAGACGTCTATTGTATGTTCAGAAGATTCCGTACATTGGTCAGAACTTTTACCTTGGATACTTCTTGGCTTACGAACTGCAATAAAAGAAGATTTAAATTGTTCTTCTGCAGAGTTGGTTTACGGTCAAACTTTAAAGTTACCAGGGGAATTGGTTGTTCCAAATAATGATAATATAAACACGGATCATACTCTTCAAAAATTAAGAGAACATTTTTCCCACATTCGTTCAAAAATTGTTCATCATAATAATGACAAATGTTATGTTCCAAAATCGCTGAGTACTTGTGAATATGTTTTTGTAAAAATAAATCGTTTATCTGGACTTCAACAACCGTTTGAAGGTCCTTTTAAAGTAATTTCTAAACACGAGAAAACATTTCAAATTCAATACGGTAACACAATAAAATCTGTCTCTATTGATCATCTCAAACCAGCATAGACTAATTCAAAAACAGAAATACACAATTCTACTCCTTCAAACAATTCTTTTAAAAAGAAAGTTTATTTTAATATTATATAAGTGTTCAATTGGAGGGGGAGTATTTGTAGTGTCGACAAATTGTTAAAATATTTACTTGTTTCATTTTTTATACTTTATGTTTAATTCTGTTTATTATTTATAATAATAAAAAAATGTCAAAGATAAAAATTTGTATTAAAAAATTTTTTGAATATGAAATAAAAAATTCAAACTATATGTACATATATTATTAAATAAAATTGCTATCAAAATAAAATACAACCATAACAACAAACCACAAACACAAAGAAATATTCAAAATACTGTTTAACAATTTGTTAATTTGCCAAAATAGGGCTGCTAATTTCATCTGTGTGTCAAAATTAAGTTTTTGTCAGACAGCTCTTTTTTTTTGTCTCCACGCTATCTGACACGTCATTTGAAAATAAAAAACACCTTTTAAAATTTTTGTAAGCCGTTAAGCTCTAAACTGTCCTCCTTCTGCCATTCAAACTAACAATAAATTCATTATACAAATCAATTTATTGAATAAGTATCTTAAAATGTAACTTCCATTTTCACAACAACAATATTAAAAAAGTTTATCAAACTGACATTTTGCACAGATGGACATACAAAATTAGAGAGGGTTCTTATTCAAAAATTTACAGATGCAAATACAAACGACATTTCAAAACCACTGTTTCATATGTTCCGCACTATGTGTAGCTAAAAACCATTTGTATTTTTTGACGTGTCATATGTATGAAACGTATAGTTTAGAGGCACTTTAAGGTGGGTAACCCCCTATGGAAAAAAAAGTTTGAAAAGTCCGCCCCTCATTTGAAAGCTCATGTTCAGAGGATTTCAGTGCCACACAATTTTTTTTTTTTTTGTGGTCCCAAAAAACTCCCTAAATAGTCTTTTTGGTATAACTGCACCAGTTCTTAAACGATTGTGAAAGAAGGTATGTCGTTGGAGAGATCCCAGTAAGGACAATAACTCGTCTTAAGAATGTTTTTGACTCCGATTACATCTTTGACTAGTATTTCAATTTTTCCATTTTATTTCCTCAGTGCCTCCAACATTTTTTTTTTTAGGAAATAAAAGTTCATAAAAAATCATTAAGCTTTTGTAAAGAAAGTTTTTATTTTTATTCATAGAAAAAAAAAGTGAAAGCGAATTAATGTTTCGGTAAAATTTGTCTACGTTTTTGGTGTTTAGCCTTCGGTTCATCTTCGTGTGACGTTGTTTGCTTTCGAAATGGCTTTGTTTATCTTCCGTTTTGTTCGTTAGTCTTCGGTTTATCTTCGTTTGGCTTCTTACTTCATTAAAAAATTTGTTCACAATCGGTCCATTCATTCGCGCGTTATTGAGCCATATATATTTTATTGATTGCAGCGCTCTCTACCGAACGTTTTTTAAACTTGTGATAGCCTATCTTCTATTCCTGAGCTAGGAGAAGTTTTATACTAAGTTACACCAAAATTCTGCATCAACCAGAATAGTAATATGCTATTTCTTTAGCCAGAAATATATTAGGGGCTTGAAAACAAACAAAACATAAATCAGCTGTTTTGCATCACTGCTTGTGCGTTCTCGCAAAAGGTTTGAGCAGTGCGCAATTCAAGAAGAGTTGCAAGAATGATGCGAAAGCTTGCAATCTTGCATTTTCGCAGCGTCGCAACTGCGTTTTGCATCAACCCGTGAATACCCTTCTTATTACATAATAAACAAACTCCAAGCAAAGTAGCAACTTAAGTGAAAAGCAAACAACCTCACGCACACGCGAACAAAATATTTTCAGTGCTAGAAACTACATATCTGCTATTTCTTAGTTTTTTTTAAGATCGGTTAAAAACTAGTAAAGTTATACAAAAAATACCCAAAAAATACCCAAAATGGTATTTTAGGTATTACCATTTTATTATTTTATAGTATTTAAAGCTTATGTTGAGAGAATTTTTCTACCCTACAAATTTTTTTTGGTGGACCCAAAAAATACCCAAAATGGTAATACCCAAAATACTATTTTGAGCATTTTTTGGGTCCACCAAAAAAAAAATTTCTATGGTACGAAAAATCCTCTAAACATAAGCTTTTAAATAAGATTCGATTTTCACCATGCATGGTGAATTTTAAAAGTTTTTTAAGCTTTTATGTTGTTAATGATTTTTAAGAATACTAACATTTACATAACATAACAATCAGCTTAACAAGAGCTCCTTAACATTTCTTGTTAAGCTAACAACCAGAATAGGGCTGTTAATATATTTAAGCTACACCAGTCCACTAGTCTATTTAGTTCAGATTGATGTCGGCCTTTGTAGTCTAGTGGAGAGTGCGCTAGACTTTCAACCCAAAGGTCCCTGGTTCGAATCCGGGCTCGGGCATGGTTCTTTTCACTTTCTTTGTTCTTTCTTTGTCCTACATTTAAGAATTATGGAAAACTAAAAATCCACAACTAAATTGTGGAAAATGTGAAGGAATGGAACAACTAAGGGCTTGAAATGCTTGCCGAGGTTAAGGCATAACACTAGCCTCGGTTAAAAAGCAATTCAAATTGTCTTTCGCGGTTGTTTCCCCTAATCAATAATTCACGTATAGTTCCAATCAATTCCTCTAAATAATCTATCCCTTTCCTTTCAGGTCAAAGACCAAACCTTGTTTGTATAAGGCGCATGCCTTGGTTCTTTGATCTTTAAAAAAAAAAAAAAAAAAAAAAAAAAAAAAGAGGCGGACTTTTCAAATTATTTTTAGTGATCCACCTTAGTGTTCAGTCTTTCATCCCCCATACAATAAGAAGCAGTGTTAAGGCAGTATTAAGGCAGTATTCTCGTGTAGAGGCCCAAATTTCGGTTTTGAATTTTTTAAAAATACTAAAAAACAAAATTTTTATATTCTAGTTCCAGGCCATAGAGGGATATATTAAAAAGTCCCAAACCAAGTTTTAATTTAACCGGTTCATAATATAAAAAAAATTTAATATTTTTTTACTGTGAGTATTTAAAAAATCAGGAAAATTTATTTTTTACTCAAAATAAAGGTTTTGACATAATTGGGATGAGAAAATATATCCGCTCGTATTTGAAAATCGTATTTGAAAATCGTTTGTGGTACCTATATCTGTAGTCTCTGAGAAATCGGGATTAATATATATCCATGGAAAAAAAATATTTTTCGACTTCCTAGTTTTTGTTTTCTCTTAAAATTAATACCAGTTCGAAAAATATGACACACGTTATAAGCCACACGTTATAAGCCACACGGATTTCTAATCCCTTAAGCCTTTACTTACTTACTTACTTAGTTGGCGCTACAACCGTATGTCGGTCTTGGCCTCATCTAAGAATTTGCGCCAGCCATTTCTGTCTTTCGCTTGCTGGCGCCAGTTGGAAATTCCAAGCTTCATCAGGTTGTCCTCTACTTGGTCTTTCCCTCTGCGTTCCTCCCCTTCTGCGTTCACCGCCGCTGGGTACCGAATCGAATGTTTTCTTCACTGAAGCATCGTCTTTCATGCGCTGAACATGACCAAGCCAGCGAAGCCGCTCGATTTTAATGCGCTTGACTATGTCGATGTCAGCGTACAGCTCATACAGCTCATCATTCCACCGTATTCGGTACCCGCCATTGACGCAGATTGGTCCGTAGATCTTGCGAAGAATCTTTCTCTCGAATGCTCCTAAAGTCTTTTCATCTAAACTGCTCAGCGTCCAGGTTTGTGATGCATAAAGTAGGATAGGCATGATGAGCGATTTATAGAGCGTGATTTTCGTTCGTCGAGAGAGGGCTCTGCTTCTCAATTGCCTACTGAGCCCAAAGTAACACCTGTTGGCAAGAGTTATTCTTCGCTTGATCTCAATGCTGATGTCGTTGGTTGAGTTAATGGTGGATCCCAGATAAACGAAGTTCTTCACAACCTCGGATGAGGTATTGTCAACGGTAACGTGGGTTCCAAGACGCTGGGACTGTTTGTTTGTTGACACTAAGTATTTCGTCTTATCTGCATTCACTGCCAGACCCATTCGACTTGACTATCTTTCTAATCTGGAAAATGCTGCACTGACTTCGCGCGTATTATGGCCAATGATATCGATGTCATCAGAATACGCAAGCAGCATATTACTCTTGTAAAATATTGTGCCACTACATGTCAGACCAGCAGCTCGGATGATCTTTTCCATCATTAGGTTGAAAAAGTCGCACGATAAGGAATAACCTTGTCTAAAACCTCGTTTCCACGTGGTGGAGTACAGGTGCTTCGTTATTGGGCTGTCGAAGGCGGCTTTGTAGTCGACAAAAAGATGGTGGGTTTCGACTTGTTTTTCTTGAGTCTTCTCTAAGATTTGTCGTAGCGTGAAAATCTGGTCGATGTTGGACTTTCCAGGTCTGAAACCACACTTATAAGGTCCAATCAGTTCGTTTACAATGGGCTTCAATCTTTCACATAAAATGCTCGACAGGACCTTATATGCGATAAAAAGAAGGCTTTTCCCACGGTAATTGGCACAGATAGTGGGATCGGATTTCTTGTGGATTGGGCAGAGCACACTGAGATTATAATCGTTCGGAATGCATTCTGCCGACCATATTCTGCATAGAAGCTAGTGAATGCATTTAAGTAGAGCTTCGTCTCCGTTCTTAAACAGCTCAGCAGGTAAGCCATTGTTATTTTTAAGCCGAGCTATAGCTGTCAGAACTTCATCATAGTCGGGCAGCGGAACTTCGACGCTGTCATCCGTAATTGCGGTTTCCGGGATATTATCTCTATTGGCGGGATTGTTGTTAGCGTCGCCATTTAGAAGCTTAGAGAAGTGTTTCCTCCATAAAGTCAGTGTACTCTGGACATTTATCACTAGATTTCTGTTTTTATCCTTGCAGGTAGAGGCCCCGGTGTTAAAACCATCGGCAAAGCTTCTTTTTTTTCGAAAAAATTTCGGGCCTCATTCCTGTCACCATACATCTCAATCTTCTACTGCTCGCGCTTTTCTGCCTCTCTTTTTTCCGCCTGAAAATACGTCTCTCTTCCCTCGTCTTTTCTTTGTATCGCTCCTTAGCAGCGCGCGTTACAACCGACTGTCATCCGTAATTGCGGTTTCCGGGATATCATCTCTATTGGCGGGATTGTTGTTAGCGTCGCCATTTAGAAGCTTAGAGAAGTGTTTCCTCCATAAAGTCAGTGTACTCTGGACATTTATCACTAGATTCCTGTTTTTATCCTTGCAGGTAGAGGCCCCGGTTTTAAAACCATCGGCAAAGCGTCTTTTTTTTCGAAAAAATTTCGGGCCTCATTCCTGTCACCATACATCTCAATCTTCTACTGCTCGCGCTTTTCTGCCTCTCTTTTTTCCGCCTGAAAATACGTCTCTCTTCCCTCGTCTATTCTTTGTATCGCTCCTTAGCAGTGCGCGTTACAACCGACTGCAGGGTGGCTTTGTAGGCGGCGTGTTTCTCTGCAGTGGCGTCGCGACACTCCTGGTCGTACCACTGGTTTCGGCGAGGGCGGTGGTAACCAATCACCTCTTCAGCAGCCGCACGCATGGAGTTGGAAATGTGTGTCCACTGCGCGCATATATCATCGATTGGAGGAGTGCTTTGAAGCAGGAGTGAGAGTCGAGTGGCGAAAGCATCGGCTGTCTGTTTCGATTGCAGCTTGTCGACGTCTCGCTTTCTCTGTGTAGGGTTGCGTGTACTCTTAGCTGCGCACAGACGTGTACGGATCTTGGCTGGAACAAGATAGTGATCCGAGTCAATGTTTGCACCACGGATCGTGAAAAGAAAAGAACATTATCGCGAAAAAAGAAAACGCCACTAAAAAATTCGTGAGAAAGACTTGCTTTATAGAAGAAAAAAAATCACTTTTCATCAAAACAATGCACGTGTTCACACAAGTGTTTTGACGATGGCTAAATTGAATGAATTAAAGTACGAATTGCTTGAACACCCACCGTAATCACCAGATTTGACTCCCAGCGACTACTTACTTCTTCAGAAACTTGAAGCAATTCCTACGTGGAAAGCATTTTTCATCGAATGAAGATGATATTGTAGCCATGAAACAGTATTTTGCACATATTCCGGAAAACCATAAGAGAGATGGTATATGATTATTCGAGAATCAATGGAATAAGTGTATTGAACTTGAAAGAGATTGAAAGAAATTAAAAAAAAAATTCATTTAAAAATTCACATTCCTTCATTTTTGTTTTCAGTACTTTTCAGCCAACCTGTATTATAAAAAATATGGTTCTTAACAATTTTTGTCATTAATATTATGATGTATTTTATAAAGAGTTAATAAATTTTCTCATTTCTTTGTAATATTATATTTAAAGCGTGATGTTTAAACAGAGCTTAGTTTAAAAAATTTATTAATTAAAGTTATGAGTTATATGTATTAAAACCATAAAATAATTGAAAATTTTCAATTTATTTAAACTTCATTATATACATCTCCATGTATGAGCAAAACTACTTTTGGCACGTTTTGCAAAAACAAATCAAATAATGTTTAATTTTTGCTTTTAATTATTTAGACACCTTTGCCGGAACAAGAAGGAGCTACCGAAGGCATCGAAATTGATTTGGAAATTTTGAGCACCAAAGAGCTGGCTTACCACATCACAATCTTCGACTGGGATCTTTTCTGGGCCGTGCACGAGTACGAGTTGCTCTATCATACATTCGGAAGGCATCACTTTGGCAAGGTAGGCGATGAATTTTGGGTGGGGCAAAAATTCTAGAAGCATTGTTATTTGTTTAAACAGAATGTGTGTGGATGCGTATGGGTGTGTGTGTGTGTGTGTGTGTGTGTGTGTGTGTCAAACCTTGTTTGGCCAACTGCGGCTGAATACCAAAAACATTTAATGCAGTACCCACAGCTGCTGTCTTGCCATAGTTTCAAAGTTTTAAAAGCTTTTCTTGGCCAGAGCACAATTTGTGGCAAATGTAGTTTGGCATAAAAGCAGCACTAGCATAAATTTAAACAAACAATAAGATTAAATGAAAAATATAAAAGAACATTTTTGGTATTGCAACATTTCGAGAACGAGTAAAAGCTTATAACAACAAAAATATTTGCAAATTTCTATGAAATCATACAAAAAATATAATCAATTTTTAAAATAAATGTTAATCAAATCAATGAAATTGCTCAACAAATATTTGACATACATTTTAAATTGTTTGCATTATTATAGTATAGCTGCAATTCTGAGCTTCTTGCTAAAACAATGCTAATAAATTTAACTTTATTTATAAGTAACCAGCTAGCATTTTGTAATAATTTCAATTAAATTCGAGTAATATTTGACATTTCAATATGATTGAAAATATGCGCTCATTTTTCAATCAAATATGGCTCTGTTGTCGAGAGAAAATGATACTCCAGACATGACTCCATATAAGGAGTATTTTATGACGTCCGTTTTAATCGGTTTTAAGTCATTTTTGATTTCTTTTTTCGAACGAAATTCCTTTTCGCGGCTGGTGGGTGGTGTGATTAGAAGTCGTCACGTAACAGTGAGATTGCTGTGACTGTATGCGTTCGGATATCGAGCACACTACAAACTAGTAGGTGAGTGCGCTGTGTGTGTGCGTGCGAATATTGGGATTCGAGCTGACTAGCAAACGAGTAACTAGACGAGTGCGCAGCCAAGAGCTCAACTCTATCTTTTTCTGTCTGAATTAAACTTTGTGTATTTTTCAAAGTTAAATTAAATAAATAAAACTAAAAGAAATTTGAAGGGAAAAATATATAACGTAACGAATGTATAGTAACATATCATATTATGGTTTGTATAAAAATAATTAAAAATATTTTTCAACGAAACAATTATGAATATATTCCAGATTATATTAAAACCACTTTCATAAAAAACTCGTGAGCACTTCACAGAAATTTTCGTTTATATTGATGCAGACAAAAACCACTTTTATTTTTTGTTACGTTACGCGTCCTTTTTTGTTTGATTATATCTTTGCAAAATACTTTCGATCGCTTTCACCTTTTACTCTAAATATAGTACCACTAGAGTGATATCCAAAATTAAAAACAGAACAAAAAAGTTTAGGTTTGTTTTGCTTTTTTTTAATTTTTAACAACATTAAAAGCGTAAGAATGTTACGTACGTAACCATGGAAATGCCCAATTGTTATTTTTATTTGTGTGTTTGTTTTAAATCACACGTGAGAATCTTTATTGCAATTTAGTTTAAAGAAATGGAGACTGCAGCATATGTCTGTAATACAGTGTAATCTGATGTTAGAATTTTTTATTATACTTTTTGTGTAAGTGCTGGCAGTATTAAGGGATTTGCTGATTTCGAATCTGAATTAAGAATTTTTAAAAAAAAATTTGCTACTAGGGTGGACCCTAAATATGTATTTCTTTGTTTTATACTCTTTGTATATGAGCTAGCAGTGTAAGGGTTTTTTTATACTCTTTGTATATATAATGGAAATATTAACCTGATGTAATAATTTCAAAAAGTTTTTGACACTAGGGTGTACCCTACAAATGCTTTTATTGCTTTATACTCTATGTTTAAGTGCTGACACTATTCGACCCCACTTATTCATAGCATAATGCTATAAATACAATTGGGGCTACGGGCGTTCGACGTGTAAGTTCCACTGGCGTGTAGAACTATTGCTGGCGTGTGGAATACAATCTTTGGCTATGTTCAGACGACAATCAAATGATTAAGCTAATCCCTTCTTTTTTTTCTTTTTTTTCTATATTTGACTAATTGATTCAGGTCTTGAGCGTCATCAAAATTTTGATTATGTTTGAAGTTAGTTTTCGCTCTCGCATAGTTCATTTTTTTAGCTGGAAAAACAAACTACAAATTTGGATTAAATCAATCATTTGATTCTCGTCTGAGCACAGCTTTTTTAATATGTTTTTCAATACACGCCTGTCAAATTAGAAAATAAAAATTTTTCGGCTGCAGCGTTTTCTGTAGCCGCACGACAAGCTCGGCATGTGGTGTGGATTGTGTTTTTAACATAAGAAATGCATTGTTCTATATTGACAGACTACACGCCACCCGCCTGCAGTCCCAATTGTGTTTATAACAATAGGAAAAAAAAGCATATATTCATCTATATATATAAAAATGGATGTATGCATGTGGGTATGTGGGTATGTGGGTAAGTGGGTATGTGGCTATATCACGTATAGACTCCAAAACCGCTGAACCGATCTTTATGAAATTTTCAGGGAAACTAAAACCACATCTTGAGAGTGTTCCTGTGAGGTTTGGTAACGATTGGAGAAGGGGGCGTGGTACCTCCCATACAAGCCAAATTTGCGCTATCGATCACAAACCAAAAAAGGATATATATCAGATGGTTTCAATCGTAAAAAACTAAGATTTGTAAATTTTGTTCAGATGATTACTGTCGGTAGCTGTACAAAAAATGGGCGTGGTCGTAATATAAAAACGCCCACTTTTTCGAAATCATGCTAATTCCAGAGTTCTACACACTTTTACAGTGAAACTTGATGATAGGTGCTCCAAGAGGCGGTCACTATATATAAATGTTTTCACGCCCACTTTTACCGCCCACAAATCAATATCTATATATATAAAAAGCGAAATGATGTGTGTCTGGCTGTGTGATGTCTATAGACTCCAAAACTACTAAACCGATTGACCTGAAAGTTTGGCAGCCGATTTGTTTCAGGTACGAGATGGTTGAGGAGGAAAAATGTGCCACACCCCCTTTTACCACCCCCAAATCAATAAAAATGTTATATTTCAGTCAGTTTGGGTCGTATAAGGCTAAAATTTTCTAATTTAGTGTGTACGGTTACTGTCGATAACTGTACTTAAAATGGTTTTCCACGCCCCTTTTTACCGCCCACAAAGAAATGAAAATGCTTTATTTCAGACGGTTTTGGTCGTATAAGACTTAAATTTGGTACTTTGGTTTGTGTAGTTACTGACAGTAACTGTATGAAAAATTGGTTTCCACGCCCCCTTTTTGCGCCCACAAATCAGTGAAAATGCTATATTTCAAGCAGTTTTGGCTGTATGAGACTAACATGTGATACCTAAGTTTGTATGGCTACTTTCGGCAACTGTACTAAGAAAGGCGTCATCGCTATATAGCCACACCCACTTTTTGAGAAATCATTAAAATTGACTACTGGGTCGATTGAGCTAAAATGTTAGCATAGTTTGTACGGTACTGTCAGCAACTGTACTAAAAATTGATTTCCACGCCCCCCTTTTACTGCCCACAAGCCAATGAAAACGTTTTATTTCAACGGTTTGTATCGTGTTGGACAAAAATTTTGTAACTCAGTTCATTTGGTTACTCTCGGCAAGTGCACTAAAAATAGGTCTGTCCCACCTTAGTTAAACTCACTTTTCGGGGAGTTAGCGTCTAGTGGAGTAAAGTGGGCCAGGCTTAAGCTAAATTGAGCTGAAATTTGGGCATTCGATTTGTTTCGATTACGAGATGGCTCAAGGGAAATATTTTCCCGCACCCCTTTTCGGCAGCTATACTGAAAATGGTGAATATATTTTGCATTTCTTGACATTTTCGTATATGGCAGTAAGGTGGTCTGTGGCAGAACAACGTCTGCCGAGGAGAGTGAGTGTTCCTGTGAGGTTTGGTAACGTTTGGCCAAGGGGGGGTGGTACCTCCCATACAAGCCAAATTTGCGCTATCGACCACAAACCAAATAAAGGATATATATCAGACGGTTTCGATCGTAAAAACTAAGATTTAGTAATTTTGTTCAGATGGTTACTATCAGTAACTGTACAAAAAATGGGCGTGGTCGCATTAAATATACGCTCACTTTTTCGAAACAATGGCAATTCCGGAGTTCTACACATTTTTATAGTGAAACTTGCTGTGTAGGTGCTCCAAGAGGCAGTCACGATACATAAATGTTTTCACGCCCACTTTTAGCGCCCACAAATCAATATCTGTATATATAAAAATGAATCGTGATTTGTTCAGACTAAATAGGATACTTCCTTCTACTGAATTGTTCGTAACTGCTACGCAAAGGTTTAGGAAAGAAGTAATGCCACACCCCTTTTATCGCCCACAAATCAATAAAAATGCTATATATAAGACGGTTTTCGTCGTATTAAATTAAAATTTGGTAAATAAGTTCATATGATTACTGTCACTAACTTTAATAAAAACGGGCGTTGTCACACTTCATCTACGCCTACTTTTGGAAATATCACAATGCTTCGAAACTATTGGTCCGATTGAGCTCAAATTTTGTAAGTGGCTTTGCTTTGAGTACGAGATGGTTTAAGAAGAAATGCCACACCTTCTTTTACCTCCCATTAATATAAAAACAATTTGTGTTATCGAATAGCGTTATGGGTGGCACAGCTTAGAAGTTCGGTATTCGACCACAATTTAGACGTACCGTTTCAGTGATGAAATTTTATGAGAGTTGGACAAGGGGGAGGGGCACCTCTCATACAACCCAAATTGGTGATATCGAATAGCTTTGAAGTTATAGGAATTCAGCTTTGGAATTCAGTTTTTACACATGCAGTTTCAATGATTTTATTTTATGGGCGTTGGACAGGGAGGCCTGACATCTCCCTTGCAACCCAAATTTGCGATATCGAATTGCTTTGAAGTTTAAGGTTGACAGCGTAAGAATTCGGTATTCGACCTAAATTTATACATGCCCTTTAATTTCTTACATTTTAGGGGAGTGGCACCTCCCATACAACCAAAATTTGTGTTATCGAATATATTTGGAGTTATATGTCGCACAGTTTTGGTATTCGGTATTCGACCTCCATGTACACATGCAGTTTAATTGATTACATTCTATGAGGGGTGATCAAGAGGGCGTGGCACTTCCTAAACAACCCAAAATTGTTATATCGAATAGCTTTGTGGATATAGGACAGTCTCGGAATTCAGTATTCTACCTCAATTTAGACATGCTGTTTAACTGATAACATTTTATGGGCGTTTGACAAGGGAGAGTGGCAGAAACGCGCCGAGTTTCAGCTAGTACATTATATTAAAAACAAATCATATTCAAATTTTTTTTTGTTTTTGTTTTTTTTTTATAAAATTTAAAATTAATGTGACTACATTCAGTTTGTCTGAGAGCAAAACAAAAGGACCATAATTAATATTTGGTGTAGGATTCATTATTTTTGATAACCGCCGCACATCTGAGCGGCATCGACTCTATTAAATTAGATATGTTGATATTAGGTATATGTTCCCAATTAAGTTTCAGCGCTTCATACAGTGCAGTCTTATTGGAAAACCTTTGACCAGAAACTTTTACCTTCAAAATCCCAAAAAGATTTTCAATGGGATTCAAGTCATTGTGGCTGTGCCGGCTAATCAAGGACTTGAATCCCATTGCCTCTAATGTAATCTTTGTAAGCTTTGAAGTGTACTTTGGGTCGTTAGCTGTAAGCAAAAGTTTATTTGCCGGTCTGTAACTTCTTAAATCGTTCTCAACGGCTCGTCTTCAAGCAGTGCTGTGATGGATATCTATGATGGATCTAAATCAAGTGTCCGAATGGATGTGGTAAATGCATTTCGTTTGAACACGCCACAAATGTTCCTGTCATCACGCAGCGATGTCTTCCGCAGCCACCCTCTTTAACGTACCGTTGTTACGTCTTTTGTGATGGTATATTTCTTTATTAATCTGCAAACTATTGAGCGATTAATATCAAACTGTTTCATGTTAGATATTTGCGAATTTCCGTTTTTATATTCGGAAATAATTTGTAATTTAAAAGCTTCACAGTATTTAAAACGTGCCATTATAAATGGAATAGTCAATGTCACAACTTGCGCAAAAACAAAACTAAACTTGAAATTTATGACTTAAAAGAACACGTGCTTTACAATAATGGAACTTTTACCGGTAATTCTTGGAACTTCTGTTCTCTTTTTACATTTTTCAAGTTTTGTTGCTTTTGTTTTGCTCTCAGACAAATTGAATGTAATCACATTAATTTTAAATTTTTAAAAAAAAACAAAACCAAATTTGAATTTGATTTGTTTTATATATGATGTCATAATCATTTTTGTGTGTCCCCAATATTAAAAAAGATACACGATTTTGTTGCAGCGCACTTATTTTGTTGCTATTGTTTTGCGCAACACTGTAAATAGTTCTCAGACAACCAAAACCGAAGAAAACTAGTAAATCAAACTTATAATTCCTAACTCCTTTGCACGCCATACCATATAAAAGAGCGCTACAAAACCAACCAAATCAGCCTCACTTTAGTAGGCGGTAAGCTCCGAGTAGGCGGTCATACCAATGAAAGTTAAGTTTAACTCTTTGGTCACAGTTGACTAATCGGCGAACCAGCTTACTGGCTCACACTCTAAGCCTCTGCGGTCATCCTTCAGAGTCTTTACGCTTTCTAGAATACTGACCCTAGCAACAGTTTCAAGGAATCACCTACAGATTAGCCAGTGGCGTACCTAGGGTTGGTGTGGGTAGGTAGAAATGATACACAGCAATTTTTTTATCCAAATTTTTTTCTAAAATATTAATTTCTAATTATTATAAATTGTATAAATACTAAATATTTTTCTATACATTTATCATTTCTCTTTTGAACTTTTAATTCAAGTCCCTTTTTAATACAATCCCTGGATCAGATGACAAAATAGTAGAAAGTCAAAACTAATGATATGTGAAAAAAATCTTACCGAATTTTAGGTATATTTTTTTAAATGTCTTCGCAATATTGCCAATTTTATAATGTTAAGTATTAAAAAACCTTAACTTTGGAGTCACACAAAATTTTCATACTTAATTTTACTCTAACAATGTAAAAAATTTAAACTCCGCTCTTTCATTATCTTTACAAAAATTTAAACTTTTAATTTCTTTTTGAAAAATTGTAGTTTTGGTAATTTTTTTACCTTACCCTATTTTCAAGATACGATAATTAATACATAAAATTCATAAAAAAACAGTCAACTTTTAAAACCTGTAGCTGGCGTGAATTTAACTTTAAAAACCAATTTTTTTGTTCATATGTTTTAGTTGATGTTTTACCTTTAAAACGGTACCAAAACATTCCTATTTTCTGCCATCAATTTTTTGGATTTTTGTCTATGGGATGAATCACTGCGCACCGTAATGTATCACAGTGTTGTGGCCACGAGAAAATATCGCATCATTAAAAACTGTCTATAGTATTGATCAACGATCAAATATATCCGACCAAGTATAAGTATTAGCAATTGGTCAGTGACGTACGAATATGTACGCAAATTTGCGTGAATAATACAATAGAGAATCAAAATTTTGAAAAAATATCTGGAAAATTATAACATTACTCGATCTACGGAGCCTGTATTTATGATGATCATATAAAATGAAGGGGGGGGGGCGGCGAATCAATTTAGCTCCGGGCGCTCAATTTTCTAGGTGCGCCACTGAGATTAGCGAAGTACCGCACTCCGATTACTGAACCGATTACCGAGCACTGAATACCGATTACCGAAACACCACATACCAATAACCGAAGCACCGCAAACCGATTACCAAAACACCGCAAACCGATTACCAAAACACCGCATACCGATTATCGATTAGCGAAGCACCGCATACTGATTACCGAACCACCGCATACCGATTACCACATACCAATTACCGAGCACCGAATCCCGATTGCCGAAGCACCGCACACCAGTTACCGAACCACCGATTACCGTATACCAATTACCGAGCACCGAATACCAATTACCGAAGCACCACACACCTATCACCGATAACTAAAGCAGTGCATACCATTTACCGAAGCACCGCATACCGATTACCTAAACACCGCATACCGATTACCGAGCACCAAATATCGATAACCGAAGCACCACACACCTATTACCGATAACTGAAGCACCGCATACCGAATACCAAAGAACCGCATTCCGATTACCGAAGAACCGCATACTGATTACTGAAGCACAGGATACCGTTTACCGAAGCACAGCATACCGATTACCGAATACCGAAGCACCGCATATCGATTATCGAGTACCGAAGCGCCACACACCTATTACCGATTACCGACGCACCTCATACCGTATCACCGCATACCGATTACCGAAGCACAACAAACCGATTACCACAGCATCGCTTACCGATTACCAAGCACCGAATACCGATTACCGTAGCACCACTTACCTATTACCGATTACCGAAGCACCGCATACCAATTACCGAGCACCGAATACCTATTACCGAAGCACCGCATACTGATTACTGAAGCACCACATACCGATTACCGAAGCACCACATACCTGTTTCCGAGCATCAAATGTCGGCCTTAGTAGTCTAGTAAAGAGTGCGCTAGACTATCAACTCAGAGGACCCCGGTTCGAATCCGGGTTGGGAATGGTTCTTTTCGCTTTCTTTGATCTTTACTACATTTAGGAATTATTGAAACAAAAAATTCACAACTAAATTGTAGAAAATGTGGAATTAAAGGTCAGGAACAACTGAGGGCTGGAAATGCTTGTCGAGGTTAAGGCATAACACTAGCCTCGATTATAAGCAATTCCAATTTTCTTTTACGTTTGTTGTGCCTAAATAATAATTCACGTATGGTTGCAACCAATTCTTCCTCAAATAATATATCCCTTTCATTTCAGTCAAAGACCAAACGTTGTTTGCATAAGGCGCATGCCTTGCTTCTGAGATCTATTAAAAAAATACCAATTCGGCCACCAACTGGACCTACACGCTCCGACCGTCGACCACCCACATTCACTCCTCCCTTACCCAGACTGCTGAGGACGATGACTTTGCGCTGCATTATATTATATTAAGAACAAAAGCATTAATAAAGCTTAAAATTATAATTTGCATTCAAATCAACTGCGTCTGCATTTAATAAAGGTAAGGGGATCCTTTATTGGTCCGTTGTGATACCACAAAATGAAGGAAGGAAGTAATCAAGGGAAACTTTTGTGTAGTATGTTCTTAATGTGGCCGGAGCTTTAGAAGCATCTGAGGCAAATGATATGCCTTGACCTCAGTCAAATCAAGTTGCTTAGCGTTCCTCTCCACAAACTTTCCTACCATAACCAATTACAAACTTTTCGTCGTAAATCGATGTGTTTTAAAGTTATTTTGATAAGAAATAAGAAAAGAAAGGCTAAAGCGTAGGACCATGGACCGGCCAAGACTCGAACCCGGGACCCCTGGATGACAGTCAAGTGCGCTACCACAAGACCAAACTTGTAATCGAGGCCGCCTTGCCAGAGCCATAGTTGCCAGTTTATATTCCCACACAAAATCTCTTTTGAAAAAACAGCATACAAAAAAATTCCCACGTTGGAAATTTTTTACTCAAAAACTCCCACAGAAATTGAAACTCCCACCAAAAACTCCACAGCCATTATAAAATTACACCAAAAATCCCACAGCCTTAAAAAAATCCCTCAAACCATAAAAAATGCAATTTAGTTAAATTCAGAAAAAAGCAGTTCAAATCAAGACACTTTAAAACGCTTGTAAACTTTAAAACGAAACCAAAAAATACGACAACGCAATTCGAACACAAGGAACTAATTAAAAGTTATAAATGAAACAGTCGGTTTTAACCCTCATCGGTCCCTCGAGAAATACATCTAATCGGTCCCATTGTATGCACGCATACACATATCTTTTTAATTGTAAAAAAGCTAAAAAAATTAACATCCATTTATGTTTTGTGATTTTTTATGTTTACTACATTGTTTACTATCATATTAATACATTTGAACTTCATAAAAGTAGATTAAGAATGAAATTAATTAGAATATTACATATACTAGAAAAAAAAATTGAATTGAAGTTAAAACTTTTGTCAATTATTTGTACATTTTTCGCATAAATTAAAATTATATTCAGCACAAATGAAATTTCTACACTTTTCACAGCGTGTAGCAAAAAGATTTTTGTTATTTTTATATGTGCAGATGTAGCATCGGCCTCGTGTTGATGTACTTGGTAAATGGCGAATCTCCCGAATTCTTTGAATAACACTGGAAGCATCATTACCTTGAGATTGTTTTTTACGTTTAGTGATCTGTTTTTCAACGAGATTCAATCCAAGCTCCTCGATAAAAAGGCGACGACGAATATTAGGGTTCGTTTCAGAATTTTTCCAATTCGGGAACAATGCAATGAACGTCACGAACAAAGATAACAAGATAGGAAACTTCTGTGGGGAACCCGAAAAGTGGTGAAGTAAAACACACGTACGAGAAAAATTCGTTCACCACGAATTTCTTAGCCCTTATCTGAATATATTTTAGCTCATCTGTCAATTTGCTAAAATAGTGAGGTGAATAAGTCAGTTGCTAATTATGTTACTTAGCTTTTCCAACACATTTGTTTTGGATTGGCTTCAAAACGAAAATAAAAATATGTAAAAAGCTTTACTTCATGTTAAATGCAATTCTAAACATAAAAAACCACATTATTTTCTTTCGAAAAGTGCAAAATTATTGCATGGAATGATAGGGTTAACAATGGCAGCTATGTTAATTTATGAATGAAATAAATCGTAGTGTTGCCAACTTTTCTTTTTTAGGCTAAATTTTAAACTGGAAAAAACAACATGAGTTATCGATTAAGTAATGTTGCGGTCAGTTTATCCACCAAATCAAAATGTTTAAATATATTCATCTTTATTTTGTTATGTTATATTTTTCTCTTTGCTGTAAACTTTTTTTAATTTTAGTTGCTCTACATTTGTATGTAACACTTCAATAAATCGTTTCTATTTGATATCAGCATGGTTTGGTGGCACTTTTTCTTGATCTATTTAAAAAGAATGTCCCACATAATATAATATATAAGTATACTTTGTAAACATTTCGAAATTCTTTATATTAACTTACTTCATGGCCCACGCTAATTTCTTATTCCTTTTTTCTTATGTTTTTTGGTCTGAATGTCTGAGTTCACACAAGAAACAAATGCTTGAATGAATCCAAATTTGTTTTTGTTATTCCAGCTAAAAAAATTAACTCTGTGAGATCGAAAATTAACTTCGAACATAATCAAAAGTTTGATGATGAGAAAAAGTTCATTTCTCATTTTATTCGTAAAACACTAACAAAAAAAATTAGTTCACCAAACATGTTTGCCTAGCAAAACCATGGCATAGGACCTGAATCATTCAGTCAAAGGCAGTAAAAGATAACAAGACAAAGTGATGATCATTTGCTTCTCTTGTGAACAAAGCCAATGATGAAAAAAAACAAACAGCTACTGCAACGTTGAAAATGTATTTCCAAATTTGTTTGTGTACATGCTAAGCGGTGGTTCCAGAGAGTATAAATTATATAGAGGTGAATGCTATTTCACTCAAGTTTCGTTATACAAGCGTCCGGAGAATAGAAAAACAAAACAAAAATAATTATGCTTTGCCTCAGCGTTCGTTTTGACGCTGCCTATACTTTTTTATATGTGAGCATGGAACATCTGCTGAGGCAAAAGCACAATTATTTTTGTTTTGTTTTTCTATTTTCCGAACGCTTGTACAACGAAACTTGAGTGAACCTCGAACTGACATCTCTATATAATTTATACTCTCTGGTGGTTTCTTTATCTGGCAGATTAAATGCCATAGATGTATATGTTTTTACCTTCGCTTAGCATTTTATTCGAATTCCCGCAAATCGGGAAAATCCTGGTTGGCATACCTGGTGCTAAAGAAATTTATCTTAAAAACATATTTATGCTTGGGATGCAAAGTAAAATTATGCCTTAATTATCTTAACACATTTTAAACACTTATGTTGTAAAACATTTGATAACATTAACCCTCCGTCATGCACATGTATCTGGCCAGATATTTTTCGAATTTAACTGTGATTTAAATATATTTCTAATTGAGCTAGGGGTTTGAGTCTCCAATTACCCTCTAAAAATATTGTTAGGTATCGTTTTATGAAAAAACACATTTAAAAAAAAAACAACAAACAAAATTTATGTGGATTTTTTCATCTATACATCGCATACGTAGCGCATGTATCTGGCCAGATACACACACATTTTGTATGAAGAGTACTGTACTTTATTGGTATTTTTTATTTTTCTCTGCGTTTGTTTACTCAAATCACTGTCACAGCAATGGAGGCAAACACAAACAGGGGTTTTTTTGTTTTCGTTTGGCCATGGAATCGTATTTTGAAAGACCACTAAATGTAAGTTTGATTGATATAACATTTGCCCTTCATTACATCTCATTTTCCTCGTTTTTCTTCTTCATTTCAGATTCCAGTAGTAGTTCCTAGCTCAAGTGGTGCTGATACTCTACAAAAGAGAAAAAGTTGTCAGCTTTGTACATTGGGAGATGAAAAAATTCGCCGACTATCTCGTTTTTTTTTGTTCCAAGTGCTCGAATCTGATATGCCTACAACATTCGAAATCAGTGTATACATGTTTAAGTTGCTTACTTGAAGCTGTGTAAGACGTTTTTAATTTAGAATTAATTAAAACATACTTTATAACTACTAAATTTAATTGAAATAAACTTTATAACAACTATTTTTTTGAAATTAAGCACAAAAATAAAATTTTTCTTGTTTTATTTCTCATTTGCACGGGTAGGTGTTTAGCATGTACTAAGAAAAAAAAAATAGAAAATATATATCTGCTTGGCGTGATAACAATATAACAATGTAATATTATCACTAAAATAGCATATTTTTCATATAAATGTACTGAAATACATAGTGTATCTGGCCAGATACATGCGCTACGTACATGACTATCGGAACATGTGCATGACGGAGGGTTAAGCATAACTTAAATAATATATAATTTTAAGTAGTTGCATGACTGCCAACTTAATACTTTACGCAAATAGTTTATCAATAATGGTTTCGTGATCAAAACATTAAAACTTATTAAAAACTTATTATCTTATAATATTATCTTAGAGAAATATTTTGATTTTATTAATTAAAGCAATCACTGTTTCAGAAATGTACATAGATTTTCTTCTTCATAAATGTTTAGTAAATTGTTCGTTAACTTTTTTCACATGAAGCACAGACATTTTAACATTTCACGATTACAGCTCCGCTAAAACAAGACAAGTTCGCAGCTGTATATTTTATTTTTCGTAAAGGTTTATTAAATTTTTCTTTAACTTTTTTGTTTTAGTAAGAATGGAAGGTATTGGCTAAATATATTCTTAAAATGGGTGAGGCAAGGAAGAAAAATTATATAAAATTTGTTTTTAATTACTTAATTACATAATAGCTGAACTACCTAATTACTTAATTACCCAATTAAACTACAATAGAAAAAAGTGTAACGTTCGACACGTACCGTCCGAACATATAAAACTGTTAACAGTGACTTTAAAACTACGATATTAAAGATGATGTTGGGATATTTTTAAACTTATTTAATATGCAATATTTTGTTCCTTTAGACTTTCGAGATGCGATCGACTATTTCGCAGAAATATTTTCAGTTCGAGTGTTACTCTCACAAAAACTTCCTTTTTTAGCAACGTCCGAATGAACGACAAAAATGACAAATTTTAGGTAAACTGCGCTATGATGAACGATGTTATAATTATTATAAATTATACTTATGAAGAGCTATTTAACCAGATACATCTTAATTGAAAAACTGTTAGCAAAATTTGCGAAATTTATGAAAAAATTTATTAATAAAACAATGATAGTTGACAACTCTGCAAGTAAAATGCCGCAGTGGTGAAAATAAAAAGCCACTAACAAATACAACAAGTGTGAAAATTGTCAAACTTTGTTTGACGATATGTAATAAAATAAGAGCATGCATGTAATTATTTGAATGTTTAACATATGCCTTTATCACAACTTAAAGATTAAAATGTTAAAACACTCAATCCATACATTATTTTTCTTGTTTGCAAACGAAGTTCCAGCAGAAAAAAACAGAAAAAGAAGAAGATCGTTCCATTTTTAAATCTCACCATGAATAGCGGGGGTTTGTGTAGAATAGCGGGGGTTTGAGTAAAAGCAAATTTTTCAAAAATGTTGACAAATACAACAACTGAAGAAATTGCCAAACTTTAAAATCATATATAGACCAAAATAAAGGGACTTAATAATCAGTGTAGGTTGCAAACATCATATTGCAACCTAACTTAAGTATTTATATTTTAACAATCAGATTATATGCATTAATTTCAGGGGTTACCAATTGCTTTCTTTGTGAGCTTGCGGCCGATTAAAAACAAGAGTGCCACTCAGAGTTGATTTTTTCTATGCACAAATACATGCAAACATTTTTTGAGGTTGTGTTTTCTAAGTTTCCTATCTTGTTATCTTTGGTCACGAATGCATTCAACGCACTAACATCAAGCATCTTACAAAATACTGCCATTGGCCACCGATTGACTTTTCGTTTGCATGTGTAGGTAGCTACCATTTGATCCATAGAATCAACTCCACTTTTGATTTTGTTGTAGTCTTCAATGATGTTAGGTTTCTTCTTTTCACTATTCTCATTTATGCTGACAACATTGGGGTATGTACTGAGCAATGTCACAAATCGGTACCGGCGAGGAACATATGAAAACATAACTGCTTGCAATTTATGTTCATATACAATTGGCTCTATGATAAATTGGCTTTTGACGCATGTCGAGTAGAACTGAAGGAATTTCAGTCCTATTTTTCCTTATTGTTCCCAAAATAGTCATGCGATTCTTATGTAAATCTTCTGCCAATTCATACGAAGTGAAAAAGTTGTCACACGTTACATTTCTGTCAGAAAGTCCTTCCACCAAATCCAAAACAACACGCCGTCCGAGATTACGTTCAGTAGTGGTATTACGATTCCGACCAACATAAATTTGTGTGTTGTATGAATACCAGCTTTTTGAGTCGCATGGCACCCAAATTTTGATGCCATATTTCGCCGGCTTGGATGGAATATACTGACGAAACGGACATCGCCCACGATACGGAACTAACTGTTCATCTACAGTAATGCTTTTTCCTGGTGTGTATACAACTTTCAAATTATGATTCCATTTATCGTATACATTTCGAATCGCTGCCAATTTGTCACGTACAGAAGTACTTATAGAAGCAGTGTTGGCCATACGTTATTCGCGGTAATCAAATCGAATGCAACCATGCATACGCTTGAACATTTTCAAAGACATTGTTATTCTAAATATTGGCCGACCAGTTTGTCATTCCACAATTTAGTGACACATTCACCGTATGACCGATACACACCAGAAAGCAGAAAGCAGCAACAATCCAAAGTATGCGTGCAGAGTGTCCAAATCAATGTTTTCCCAATCGTCTTTGTACTTTCGCACACCATATAAATTCGTCATGTTCAAAATAATATTCTCAACCGGTTGAAGGAACATGTGAAATGCAGATGAAACATCAACTATATTAGCAGCTGCTAATGCTTTTGAACCTGAATTATAACAAAAATTAAACATATAAAGAACATGAACCCATAACAAAGAGGGTAGGTTTTTACCTGAAGTGAAATTTTCTGCACATCGAAATGAATTTCTTCAATTTATTTCAAATGGTTGCGATGAATATTCAATTTTCTTATTTTTTGAAAAATATTTATTTTCAAGATTTGCTGCAATTTCTTCTGCTAAATTTTGCTCAAGTGGCTCAATGTCGTCTTCATCCGAATGCACGGTAACTTCACTTTCATCATTCTCCTCGTCTGAAAATGCAAAATCATCGTCACTATTGCACGGAGATTCGCCCGCTTCGCTTTCCAAATCAAAATCCATTTCTAGTTCATCTCGCTGCCTTCTTTCACGTAAAACTCTATCCTTTTTTTATCAAATACTTCGAAACACAACTAAAATTCAAATAAATGCGCAAACAAACTTCACTTATGTGTGTTCCAGAACAAACTGAATTTCCTAAAACGAAAAAGTAAGAGCGTGCTATAAATCCACACACAAAAATAAGCGGCAATTCCAGGTACCTGCTTATGTGTATGCGCGCACATACACAGGGACCGATTCGTAACTATAACTGCACAGGCAAATACAGTAAGGGCACAAATTCAAAAACGGGTTTTTTGGTTGTTCAGGCAAAATGATTCTACTTTGCAAAATACAAGGTCATTCCGCTGAACCGTTTTTATTTTATTCAAGGTTAAAGATCAAAATTGTATGCGTGCGCATACAGGGGACCGGTGAGGGTTAAATATAGAAAGCTTCGCACTCTGTGTTAAGTCGTTTCACAAACTGCTTTATGTAACCCAATTTCAGATGCAATGTAGCAAAATAATTTTTTTAGCTTGCACGAGAGGAGTGTTGACAATATGACTTTCTCTAATCATAAACCGGTTTCTGGCGGTGGCCACTCACTGCGTTTGTAGTGATTCTTCCCACGACTGTCTCACTCACAAAGATAGCAGGGATACTTAATATATTCTTCTTGCATTCCAAATAGTATAGTGAGGATGCGAGACGATATGCCATTGATGTTTTGTGCCTTCAATAACCCTCAGAATCTTCGACATAGTTATGCACGTTTAAAAGGTTATATCCGAATAGGGAAATAAAAGAAAGGATAATTCGCATTTAAAAATTCACTAATTTTTCTTAAAAATATATTTAATAGAACCGCCAAAGTGATACATGAACGCTCCCAAGACCTAATAACCAATGAAGGCGTAATTTCTTATTTATAAACAAATCATATCAATTTTCATAAATGAACATTAATTTTATTCTTAACTAGCTAAAACCCGGCGCGTTGCTGCCACGCTCCCTTGCACGTGTAAATTGAGGTCGATTACTGAATTTCGGTGCTGTGCAACCTATAAATCTAAAGCTGCTAGATATCCCAAATTTGGATTGTATTGGAGGTGCAACGCCCCCTTGACCAACGCCCATTATATGTGATCAATGAAACTGAATGTGTAAATTAAGGTAGAATATGGAATTCCGACGATGTGCAACCTATAACTCCAAAGCAATTCGATATCGCAAATTTGGGTAAAATAAGAGGTCCCTTGGCAAACGCCCATAAAATTTAATCAATGAAATAGCATGTGTACATTTAGGTCAAATACTAAGTTCCGACTCTGTGCGACAAATAACTCAGAAGCTATTCGATATCGCAAATTTGGGTTGTATGGGAGGTGTCACTCTCCCTTGTTCAACACCCAAAAAATGTTACCAATGAAAGTGCATGTGTAAATTCGGATCGAATACTATATTCCGACGCTGTGCGACCTATAATTCCAAAGCTATTCGATAGCACAAATCTGGGTTGTATGGGAGATGCCAGTCCCCCTTTTCCTACGCCCATAAAATGTTATTAATGAAACTGCATGTATGAATTGAGATCGAATACTGAATTCTGACGCTGTGTTACCCATAACTGTAAAGCTATTCGATAAGTATAAGTCCAACGCTATAAAATGTTTTCAGTAAAACTGCATGTGTAAATTTATGTCGATTTTTGAATTTCGATGCTGTGCGACCTATAACTTCAAAGCTATTCGATAGCACAAGTTTTGGTTGTATGGGGGAGGTGAAAATCCACCGTTTCCAACGCCCATAAAATGTTATTAATGAAACTGCATGCATAAATTGAAGTCGAATACTGAATTCCGATGCTGTGTGACCTGTAACTCCAAAACTATTCGATATCGCAAGTTTTGGTTGTATCGGAGGTTCCACTCCCCCTTGTTTAACTCCCATGAAATGTCATCAGTGGAACGACATGTGTAAATTGTGGTTGAATATCGAATTTCGAGGCTGTGCGATCCATAACTCCAAAGCAATTTGATATCGCGAATTTTTTATATATTTGTGGGCGGTAAAAGGGGGTGTGGCATTTTTATCTTAAACCATCTCGTACTCGAAACAAAATTTTAGCTCAAGCGGACCAGTAATTTCAAAGTCTGTTTATCTTTTCTTAAAAGTAGGCGTAGCTATAGTGGAACCACGTCCATTTTAAGTATAGTTACCGATAGTTATCATACGTACTTAATTACCAAAATTTAGTTTAATACGACAAAACTGTCTTAAATATAGAATTTTTATTGATTTGTGGGCTGTAAAAGGGGTGTGGCAAATTTTAAATATGCCTATATTGTTTGCGTAAGTGCAAGCAATAAGTTGACAAAGTTTTATCGCAATCGGATGAACGGTATTGCAGCGCATAGCGAACGAACAAACAAACAAACAAACATTCATTTTTATATATTAGATATAAGAAGCATGGCCGTAGCTGGAATTTTTGAAAGCTGCTACCGGCCTAAGCCCCATTTTCGATTTCGGCACATATTTTTATTAGATTTTTGGCAATAAAAAAGGGGAGGGCGAACTAAGTTTGGGGCTTTTATGAAGAAATTAGGTCAAAAAATTGCAGTTCGGGGCCCCTCACCCCTTTTTTTTAGTGCCTAAAATCTAATAAAAATATATCCCGAAATCGAAAGTGGGGCTTAAGCCGGTAGTAACTTTCAAATATTGCAGCTACGGCCATGATAAGAAGGTCTTTACTTCTTCTATAAAGGGGCGTGGCTTCGCCCTCTTTTAACATGAAGCGACTTCTTTTGATACCAACACCATACGTACCAAATATAATCACCCTACGGCTACCATTGCCTGAGAAATGAGGATTTAAAGTTTTGTTGTGTATGGGCGTGGCACCTCCCCTTTGTCTAATCACAACTTTTCTGAACATTTTGCAAAAAACCCCATCAAAATCGCATGACCGGTTTGGCAGCGAATAACATACGAACAAACAAACAAATATTAATTTTTATATATTAGATAAAGTGTATATTCCGAAGATTATTGCGTTTATAGTAGCTTTTAGCAAAACAAATGCCAGTAAATAATCCTCGAAGTTGAACAAATTAGAAGAAAGGTAAAAATGCAAGTTTTGGCCGATTATAACTCAAAAAGTTATTTGTATAGTTCTTAAGATATGCAAATATTTCTAAAGCTTTATCTTTTGTCTTTAAAAAACCGTTTTCAAATTGAAAATCGGTTAAAAAATTGATCAGTTTATGATTGTTTAATGCGTCAAGTACCTATGTTGTGGAAAATACGACTCATTTTGTTATTTTGTCCTAAACTCAATTTCATTTAAAGTTTTTATTATAAACCTTTTGTATTATAAAATTATCTATGTACAAGCTTTAAACATTTTTTCTTGTTTGAATTGTAATTAATTAGCCTTTACTGTAAACCCTCTCTGCTGCAGTTGTCAAGTAGCTTATTCACCTCACTGCTTGAAAACTGGTTTTGAGCAGTTTTTTTTTCTAAGCTTAGCGGAGGTACCATGCAGTTAGCTTTATTCTTTAATCGTTCTTATTAAACAAGCAGCCAGCAGCAGAGGTTATTATAACAAATATATTTTAAGCTGACAATTTTTTGTCTTTTCTTTACAGCTTAATTTTCTTTTCATTGTTTGCTGGTTTGATAAAACGAATCAACTTCGTTTGAATTATAGTGCTATACTTAACTTAATAGTTTTGTGATTAATTTGTTTAAACTTTTAAACAAAATCTCTACATTTCATTTCTTCGCTTTTCATGTTGTTAAAATCAACTTTTAATTTTTTTGATTAAAAACAACATTTTTTGGTGCCGAAACCCGGGAATTTGGGAGCTTGGGAACTTTGGAATTTTAGATTCTATTGAAATTTTTTATTTAATTTTTTATTCGCGTTTTGGCAGTGCATTGTTATAAAATTAGAACAAAATGTGCGCCTTGGAAAAGCAAATCGAGCAACAAAAAGACTTGTTGAACAGGTTTAAAACTCAGTACAAAGGCTTTACAGAGAAATCTGATGCAACAAAGACACGTGGATTTTTAACTTGTACCCTTGAAGAGGTTGAAAATTTGCATGAAAAATTTGACAAAAGGCATAAACACATCATTACGATTATTCATGATAATACTTTAGATTCTAAAGATGTGCCATATATTTCAGAAAATGTTTACTATCAATTCTTGGATTTGTACATGAGTTTTAAAGGTACTTTGCTGGACTTATTACATGAAAAAGGTATCGCTTCTACAGAAGTTTATTCAAGCACTTTTGTTACACCGAATTCGGGTAATCATGCTGAGACATCTTTAAGCATGGAAGCAAAACTACCGAAAATTTCATTGCCAAAATTCTCTGGCGATTATTTAGAATGGATATCATTCCAAGACATATATAATTCTTTAGTTCATTCAAACAATGCACTACCAAAGGTTCAGAAATTCTATTACTTGAAAGGCTCTCTAGTTGGAGAAGCAGCAAATTTAATCAAGAGCATTTCTGCAACAGAGATGAACTATGATTCCGCATGGTCAATTTTAACCAACAGGTATCACAATAAACGATTAATTGTTGATACTCTAACAAAAAAGTTATTTAGTATACCCGTGTCAAACGGATCTTTTCAAAGTGTTAAACTTTTGCTCGATTCCGCTAGGGAATGTTTAACTTCGATAAAAAATATGAATGTTGATACGTCAAATTGGGATCCATTCCTGATATATTTACTTGCCCACAAGCTGGATCTTCAAACTCGAAAGGAGTGGGAAAAATCATTGACATCTTCCACTGAAATACCAGCTTTGGAAGATATGTTTGCTTTTCTTGAGGGTACTTTTCGAACGTTGGAATCTGTGCATGACGAATTACCGTCTTCTTGTAAAACTCCTAGAACAAAACAACAAAAATCTTATTCGAAAAACAAATTTTATTCTAACCATGTGGCTCAAATGCAGAATTGCTTATTTTGTGATAAATCTCACGCATTAGCAAAATGCTTCAAATTTTTAGCACTTTCGCCTAAACTTAAAAATGAATTCCTTTTTAAGAAAAATGTTTGCTTCAACTGTCTTGCACCAGGACATAATCAAAACGAGTGCAAGTCATTATTTCGCTGCCACATCTGTAAAAAATCGCACCATACTCTGTTACATATCGATGATCATTCTTTTTTGAATAAAACGCATTTAAGTTCCAACACTACTCCACTAAATCAAAATTTAGTTCATTTTGACGATATTCTAGTGGCAAAACCTCCAGCAGGCGAATCGATCAACAATATTTCTACACATAATGCCCAATGCTTTCCACATGTGTTGCTGGCTACTATTCGTGTTGTTGTAAAATCAGCAAATGATCAGTACACTTTCAGAGCTTTACTCGATCAGGGCTCCCAAGCCACTTTGATAACTGAAAGTGCTGTCCAATTATTGAATTTGCCTAAACAAAGAATTTTTTGTAAAATTTCTGGGGTTGGTGGCCAGACTGAACATTTGTCTCGTAGTAGTGTTCACTTGAATATATGGTCGCTTTCAAACATGTTCGTGCTTTCATGCAATGCTCTTGTTTTAAATAAATTATCTGCTTATGTTTCGAAACCTGGATTGGACAATTTTAAAATCTGTGATATGGTCTTGAATGATCTAGCAGATCCAAGTTTTAGATTTTCAGATCCAGTGGATATGATTCTTGGTTCTGACGTGTTTAGTAATATAGCGTTGCCTGGGCAATCTTTTGTTGATGGCCGAATATTTTATCAAAATACTAAATTCGGTTGGGTCTTTTCAGGTTCGGCTAATAATCAAAAAACGAATGCTCTTCTGGTTAACAATTTCAATATTGAATCGATTCTTAGATCTTTTTGGGAGCAAGAAGAAGTTTTAAATAAGAGAGTTTTATCTAGAGAAGAAGATTTATGTGAAAAATATTTTGACAAAACTACTCAACGATCTCCCTCTGGTAGATATGTTGTTCATCTGCCGTTCAAATCAATTTTGTTAAATAACACAAAACCTGTTTTCAACACAAATCACATAAGTGCTCTCAAACGACTCCAAAGCTTACACAGCTAACACAGTTTTGAAAAAAAGATTTATTTTTCTAAACAATATAAATCGTTTATGTCTGAATATGAAAGTTTAAATCATATGACAAAAATTGGATCCTACCCAGCGGATGTGCAGAAAAATTGCAATTGATTACCTCATCATGGAGTTTTAAAGGAAAGCACTACAACCACTAAACTGCGCGTTGTCTTTGATGGCAGCTGCAAATTTAATAATCAAAACTCTATAAATGACGAACTTAGCTCTGGGCCCGCCCTACAAAATGACTTGTCGCAAGTTATTTCTCGCTGGCGAAGGCATAAAGTTGCATTTTGTGCTGACATCGAAAAGATGTTCAGACAAATTGATGTCGCTACAGAACATCAATGTTTTCAGCAAATTTTGTGCCGTTACAATGTAAACGACCCAATTTTTATTTACAAATTAAATACTGTGACATATGGCACAACTTCTGCTCCATATTTAGCAATAAAAGTTATTCAACAAATATCACTTGATTACAAATCAAGTTATCCTATTGCGTCTAATATTTTATTTAAGGATTCTTATGTAGATGACATAATATCAGGTGCTGATAATGTGTTTGATGCTATTGCTCTACATAAGGATCTGTGCGAGTTATTGCAACAAGGGCAATGCAAGCTTAGAAAATGGATTTCGAATTCAAGTGAATTCATGGAACAAATTCCTCCAGATCTTCAAGAGCATGCATCTACTTTGAATTTGGATAAATCAGATTGTGTCAAGACATTAGGTATTCAATGGAATACTACTGCCGATGTTTTTTCATTTAAGGTTGATATAAATATTTCTAAAGAAGTCACGAAGCGATCAATTGACTTCGTCTATTAGTCGGTGTCGGTTGTGTTAATTTGTTTTAATAAGTGTACTTCTTGTTTGTTTGTTATTCCAAAAATTATTTGTTCGTAATACATGTGAGTGTGTTTATTATAATAAACAATAATAATTATTAATGTAATATTTGCATTTGTGTTTTATTATAACATAATATAAATAACGTAAAGTAATAGCTTGCCTTTTAGTTCTCAATTTAATGTTTTAAACATATTAACAAAGTGTTGTTGTTTTGCATGCTTGCTGTGTTTTGCTTTCCTCTTTGTGCAGTGATTTGTTTATCTTAGTCTCAGTGATTGTTGTTTTTGTTCTTTGTTTGAACTTAACTGTGCGCTCGTTGTGTTAAAATAATAGCCCTAAAAGCACATTTGGCATCTGCTTACTTTTTCAATCTTTAAGCATGGAATATTTTTCTGTGGAAAATATTGTCGCTTGTTCTTTGAACGAGCTATGTAAATGTCAAAATATTCTGTACCCCATGTTTAGTTGTTCTGGTCCATGTGAGCAAATGTTTCATGCATCTTGTGCCGGTATTTCTAAATCATGTCTAGACGATTTAGTATCTGTACGATCAGGTCTTCGCTGGTACTGTGCTTCGTGCAGGGCACTTTCCCCAGATGAACTTTATTCAAAAATAAAGCTTTTCGGGGAAAGTCTTAATACGTTAAATAACAATTTTCGAGAAATTGTCACATTTTTTAGCGAAATTAGAGCCGCACCCAGTACCAGCGTCTATGATGAAATATCTATTCCGGAAAATGTCTTACCTTCTTTGTCACAAACTGTTTCTTCCGGGACTCAAACTATTATTTCATCAGAAAAAGACCATTCTATTTCAAAAAGAAAGAGGAAGAACAAAAATAAGAACAAAAATAAGCGTCGCAAAGCATCTTTGAATAACAATACTCCAGTTTCTTCTTCGTCACCCACTAATATTTCTCCTTTGACTAATAGTCCAGTTTTACCTCCTATTGAATCCACAAATCATTTAAATTTAAGGGCAGTGTCAAGGAGGAAAAATTTATTTATTTCACGTCTTCAGCCTGACACAACTGTTGAAAACGTATTGACGTTTATCAAACATAACAACTTGTTGAGTCAAAACGACTTTTTTTCATGTAAAAAAATAGGGAATAAACCTTCCCACGCTTCTTTCATTCTCACAGTTCCAGCTGAAGAGTTTGCAAATGTTTTAAATTCTAATTTGTGGACCGATAATATATTCGTTTCAGAGTTTCTGCCTAAGAATAAGTCTAGAAGGACGACTCAACCTGTTCGTCAAACTCAAAAAAACTGAATAGGCTATCCCTTTACTATCAAAATGTAAGGGGATTACGCTCTAAGACGCGAGACATATTTTTAATGTCTCAAAATTTGTCTGAAGATATTATCGCATTGACTGAAACGTGGTTAAATGGAAGCATTACTGACTTGGAATTGTTTGATAATAGCTTTGAAGTATATAGAAAAGACAGATACGCTGGCAATACTTCTGCTGTCGGTGGTGGTGTCTTATTAGCTGTTAGGAACTCCTTCGTTAGTTCCATTATCGATATTCCCTGCTCTTCTAATATCGAACTTATATGCATTAAGATTGTACATTGTAATTCTTATGTATATGTAGTTAATGCTTATGTTCCTCCAAAGAGCAGTGTGGAAGTTTATGCAAGCCTTGCGGATTGCATAGAATACGTTATAAATATTCTTGACGTTAGTGACGACATTTTATTGTTGGGTGATTTTAATCTGCCTGACTTGAAATGGGAATCTTCAGACGATGATACATATTTTTGTGCATCTAATTCGAAGACACGCCAAGAGCATATATTTGTTGATAATATATGTTCTGACTTACAACAAGTAAGTTGTATTTATAATAGTCGTGAAAGACTTCTTGACCTGGTCTTAACTACAGACTGTAACAACGTGATTGTTAAGAGGGCCCTTCATGCTCTAACTTCTGTTGATGACTACCATCCACCACTGAGCATATGGTACAAGTCCGACAGGGAAAATATGGTGAATTCCAATTCAATAGATAAAGTTTATGAATTCAATTTCAAAAAAGCTGACTTTCTGAGGTTGAATCATTTACTTCATAATAAACTTAATGTAATTTTAGAATATTTTAATGGTAATAATCTTGAAGATTCAATTAATTTTTTTTATATGGAAATCTTTACTATGTTTTCTGAGTCCGTGCCGTATAGCCTAAAATTTGCGAAAAATTGTGCTTACCCTTGGTACACAAGGGAATTAAAGACTCTTCGCAACAACAGGAATAGGGCATGGAAGAAATATGTCTGTAGCTTAGACTTAAATGACCTAGAAACCTACAAGCGTTTGTTTCTGGATTTTGAAAGTTGCTCAGCTACCTTATATCAAAATTATTTAGACAATATTAAGCTGAGAATATTGTCTGATCCAAAGAAATTCTGGGGTTTCATAAACACCAAAAAAAAATCTGATGGATTCCCTTCATCATTTAAGACTTCTGACGGATTTACTGACGATCCCGTTATAATTTGTGGCCTATTTGCCACTCTCTTTAAAGAGTCATTCTGTTCAGACTCTTTTAGTCCTGATGAAGTTTATTTTGAATATATGAACTCTACACCCAGGGTTTCGTTGGGCCCTATATCTTTTAACTCAGAGGATATTTTAAAGTATATTGGATCGATCGAAGAAGATTTCAATGCTGGACCTGACGGAATTCCTGCCGCAGTGTTAACGCAATGTGGTTCCGTTCTAAGCCAACCACTCTCCATATTATTCAATAAATCAATTAGGGAATGTAATTTTCCACTTTTTTGGAAAAAATCTTTTATAAGTCCTATTTATAAAAAAGGTTGTAGGAATGATGTAAACAACTATAGGCCTATCGCTAAACTCTCATCGATTCCAAAACTTTTCGAGCGGCTCGTGTATGATCGTGTGAAGATTCATTGTGCGAGGGTCATAACAACTCGTCAGCATGGATTTGTTACTGGCAGATCCACTGTGTCTAATCTCCTCGATTTTACAACATTCTGCTTAAATTCAGTTTATTCAGGTAACCAGGTCGATTGTATTTACACTGATTTTAGTAAAGCATTTGATAAACTACCACACAAATTAATTGTATTTAAACTAAAGTTAATGGGTTTTCCACAATTTTTTGTAAGCTGGATTCAATCGTATCTGACAGAGCGATCTTATCAAATACGATTTCGAGGTGTGTTGTCTGGTGAATTTATTGCTGCATCAGGTGTTCCTCAAGGTAGCCACCTTGGTCCACTTCTGTTTATTTTAGCCATTAATGATGTAACCCACATCATCAAATACTCTCATCTGCTCATTTATGCAGATGATATGAAAATATACAGAACAGTAGATTCTAAAGACAATTCAGTTCTACTCCAGTCTGATTTAAAATCCTTTGAAGTTTGGTGTTCTAAAAATAATATGTTTCTTAATCCAGATAAATGCCAAACTATGACCTGTTCGCGTAAAAGGAATAATTTAATTTTTGATTATAAGATAAAAGATACAGCTTTAAATCGTGTAGATTCTGTCAAAGATCTTGGTATATGCATGGATTCTAAGCTATCGTTTAGCGTTCATATTGATAGCATTTGTAAAAAAGCGTCTTCTATGCTCGGTTTTATAAAACGCTGGGCCAAAGAATTTAATAGTATGATAACAACTACAACGCTGTATTATTCAATTGTCCGTCCTCACTTGGAGTATGCAAGTCAAGTTTGGTCCCCAAGTTACAATGTATGTAAGCAACAGCAAGGCAAAATGCGCTTTCGTAAATTGGCATACAAATAGCGGATCGTACAAATGGCGGACCAGCGTATTCGAACTGTGAATGGCCTTATTGAGATGTTGTAATGTTGTTTGGGCTGGTTCTTAAGATGATCTAATGCAGAGAAAGTGCGAAAAAGCTGTAGTAGCTGAACTCTATTGTTATTGATATGTAATACTTTCTACATCGGCACGTCTTTATGATCCATTGGGGTGGTTAGCGCCGTCTACTATTCTTGCCAAAATTGTTTATCAAAAGTTATGGTTAGCTGGTGTGGATTGGGATGAACCCGTTCCACTTGATATATACAACAATTGGGTTGCGTATAGAGACTCCCTAGTACAATTTGAAAACATTAAAATTCCGCGCTGGATTGGATTTTCCCCTACCTTAAAATTAGACTTGCATTGTTTTTGCGACGCTTCGCAAGTGGCTTATGCTGCTGCAGTTTATGCAAGAGTTGAAACTGCAAACAACATTTCTATACATTTACTTCAAGCGAAATCGTAAGTTCCACCCGTTAAAACTGTTACAATTCCAAGACTGGAACTCTGTGCAGCGGTGTTGCTAGTAAAACTTGTTGATAAAATTAAAAATTCTTTTCATGAATTTTCTGATTCAAATATCACATATTGGAGCGATAGTTCCACTGTCCTCAGTTGGATAAGACAACCACCTTCGCGCTGGAGTGTGTATGTAGCTAATAGAGTTGGTAAAATTCAACGACACACAAATATTCAGCAATGGAGATACGTGCCATCAGTTGATAATCCGGCTGATTGTCCTTCCAGAGGAATGATGCCAGAAAATTTGCCAACAAGCACCATTTGGTGGCATGGCCCTTCCTTTTTAACATTGCCTGAATCTTCATGGCCGAAAAAAGAGTATAATCAACAAACTCATTTAGAAGAAGTTAAATCTAAAATGGTATCCAATATTGTGAGTTGTGATTCCTATCCAGATTTTTTAATGAAATTCTCTTCGTTGAGTAAAATGCTGCGCGTTCTATCACTTTGCTATAGATTCTGTAAGAATTGCAAATTAAATGAAGAAAATCGTGAAGTTTCTTCACTCAAAGCAGTTGAACTGAAAAATACTTTGCAAAAAATTTTGAAAATTATTCAGCAAATCGATTTTCAATCGGAACTTGAAACTATTAAAAGAAATAAAGGAATTAAATCCAAAGTTTTGATTAAACTTATGCCTTTTATCGACGATGATGGATATCTGAGAGTAGGTGGACGCCTTCAGAACGCCGATCTACCCCTTGATATGAAACATCCGATGATCTTAACAAAATTTAATCCGTTATCTAAACTAATCATTTTAGATGCACATAAAAAAACTTTACATGGCGGTGTAAGTTTAACAATGGCTTATGTCAATCGTAAGGTCTGGATTATATCCGGCATGCAGCTTGCTAAGAAACTAATAGGCAGCTGTTTAGTTTGTTTTAAATACACTGCGAAAGCATCTCAACAAATAATGGGTAATTTGCCGCCCGTACGACTTAAGGTTACAAGGCCGTTTAAGCACAGTGGTGTAGATTATGCTGGTCCAATTATGTTAAAAAATTCTACATTAAGGTCCGCCGCAATTTCTAAAGGCTATATATGTCTATTTGTGTGCATGGTTTCTAAAGCGCTACATCTAGAAGCGGTGTCAGATTTAACCACCAGTGCATTTTTAGCGGCATTTAGACGATTTGTATCACGCCGCGGGCATTGTACCGACTTATATTCTGACTGTGGCACTAATTTTGTTGGTGCTTCTAAAGAGCTTAAAGTTCTCTTCAACAAAAGTCAGATGTCACTACCTAACGATCTGAAGGAAAGCTTGGTGTCTATGGGTACTGATTGGCACTTTAATCCCCCTGCTTCCCCACATTTTGGTGGGCTTTGGAAAGCAGGCGTAAAGTCAGTCAAGCGCCACCTCAAACGAATTGTTGGAGAACGCATTTTAAGCTTTGAAGAACTTGCAACTTTTTTATGCCAAATAGAAGGGTGTCTGAATTCGCGTCCTTTATGTCCCTTATCTTCTGACCCGTCCAATTGTGACCCCTTAACTCCAGCGCATTTTTTGATCGGAGAGCCTACCAATTGCATACAGGAAGAAAATTTATTGGAACACAACATAAATGCACTTTCGCGCTGGAAGGCCATCGAAAAAATGAAGCAGCATTTTTGGAAGCGTTGGTATGGCGAATACTTGAACAGGCTACAAGCACGTCCAAAATGGTTAAAAAATAAAACCGATGCCAAAGTAGGAGATTTAGTTCTGGTCGCAGATAATCGATGTTCACCAGGCCGGTGGTTCTTAGGCAGAATTCATGAAGTTCACCCTGGCAGCGATGGCAAAGTTCGCGTTGTCACAATTTTTCTAAACAACATTTGTTTAAGAGACCAATAACTAAAATATGTTTTCTTCCTACAGATAGTCCTTTTAATAATGCCCACGATCTTGCGGAGACAACTGATGACCTGGGGGATAAGGGGATGGAGCTCGCTCCTGTGTATCGCTGTCAGTCGGATCATAGCGGAGTCTAATTGACTCGACTAAAGAACTTCCAACGTTGGGCCGTACCGCTTATCAAGAGGATCAAGAACAGTTGTTCTTAGGGGGGAGTATGTTGTGGAAAATACGACTCATTTTGTTATTTTGTCCTAAACTCAATTTCATTTAAAGTTTTTATTATAAACCTTTTGTATTATAAAATTATCTATGTACAAGCTTTAAACATTTTTTCTTGTTTGAATTGTAATTAATTAGCCTTTACTGTAAACCCTCTCTGCTGCAGTTGTCAAGTAGCTTATTCACCTCACTGCTTGAAAACTGGTTTTGAGCAGTTTTTTTTTCTAAGCTTAGCGGAGGTACCATGCAGTTAGCTTTATTCTTTAATCGTTCTTATTAAACAAGCAGCCAGCAGCAGAGGTTATTATAACAAATATATTTTAAGCTAACAATTTTTTGTCTTTTCTTTACAGCTTAATTTTCTTTTCATTGTTCGCTGGTTTGATAAAACGAATCAACTTCGTTTTCATTATAGTGCTATACTTAACTTAATAGTTTTGTGATTAATTTGTTTAAACTTTTAAACAAAATCTCTACATTTCATTTCTTCGCTTTTCATGTTGTTAAAATCAACTTTTAATTTTTTTGATTAAAAACAACAACCTACAAATAGGGTTTTAGCGGTAAATTTATATTTTGGGGTTGTATTAACAATTTCAAGTACGGTGTTATGTTATACTCGACCTGTAGCTCGTTCCTGTAACAAAATCGGCAAGTTACCGATTTGTATGACGTCAGCCGTTATCGATCCTTAGTTACCGATTTCGTGACAACTAATGTTTCTGTACGTTTAAATCGGTAAAAATTTGGACCGTGATGAAAAAGAACACAAATCGAGAAGAAAAGTTGCGAAATTGAGTCAAATGACAAGCAGCTGTTTACTCGAATATATTGTTTTAGTTGCGCTAAAATTTTATAATAAATAAATGCTTGTCTTGCTAATAAAAAGTGAATATTTGCAGTTTAAGAAAATTAATTATGTTATAATGATGTTACTATGAATGTAAATAATTTTACACTTAGTGCTGTGCTACAAAAACTTAGCAAATATATGCAACCGAATACTTTTTCATAGCTCAAACATATGCTGTTTGCTAAAATTTTCAACTTTTATGTAAATAGGCATAATTTATAAACTGCCTTACCTTTAAAACTAAAACTTTTTTAAGAAAATTTCAATCAGAAAAAATTCGACTTATATGAAAGTAACCATTTTTAAAGATATATTTCGAGTACTTATAACTTAATAATACACAACATTACTGACATTTGATAAATCGTTAGAATTCTCACTTGCCGAAAAGCCAGTGAGAAAAGTGGCACATTGTTATCGATTCACTTTACGAACAAAAACACTTTTTTAAAAGGTTCCAGTGAAATGAAATCGGAACATGTGATAGCTTATCGATTTGGAACGAACGCATCGAACAGAAACCGATTCAGATACGTATAGAAACATTGCAGGTGAGAGTGACATCAGAGTGACGTCAAATCGGTAATATGAGTCGGTTACTACGATCGCTACGAGTTACAGGAACGAGCTACAGATCTACAACCTGTGCTACGTCACTTCAAAAGTACACGCAATTTTTATTTTTTTTTTTTGTAGCACCGTGTAATTTTTAGCTCAAAGTGCTTTCACTGCTGCACACTGTGTGAGTGTGTGTGTAAACTTACCCTAAGCTTAATTGAACATTTGTTGCATCATTAATATTATATAACATACGGATGTACGTATGTTTGAATAATACTACATGATTGCATAGTTTTCGGTGCGCGTGCTGTGTGCAAAATTGTCAATAATTGCTGCATAACTTAAGGCTAGTTGCTTGCTTAATTACGACAAGAGTTAATAAAAGCATAGCAAGCGCCTGTAACTATGCAATGAGAGTTTAATACAGTTTACTTTTCCGAATCAAACAAGCATATATTTATTGCATTTGAATTAGCTAAAGATGCATAGATGAATGCGTATGTCGAAGATTGAAATTGACATTTAAATTTATGCGTAATTGAGAAATGAATGTGTTGGGGTTGATTTCAATGGAAACCATGAGTTTGCATGGAGTTTTCGAATTTTAATTAAATAAGACAAGGCTTAAGGAATTGCAGAATTTCTACACATGGAATTTGCTTTTACTGTTGCATTGTGTAGAAGGTTTTGTGTGAACAAGCAATTTATTATTGAAAGAAAAATACCAAGCATATGTTATATATTGCAGTTGTGTATTCAAAGCAACCGTGTCCAAATGGTGGCTCACTTAACACAATTGCCTTGCCCACATTGTCCACCAAATTAACTGAAAATCTTATGTAACCGGAAACACATATGGTTATTTCCAGGGACACATACATTTTTTTGGAAGTTTTGAATCATTGTAGGATTTGGCAAGAAGTATACAATAAGTAAGCAATAAGTATATTCTGACATATCTTTCATTTTCTTATAATTCTTAGTCTATCCTGTTATTTATTTTGTACTAGCTAATATAACCAGTGTTACTCGGGGGAAAAAACGTAAAATTTTGATAATTAGTTTTTATGATCTATTGAATAATTGCATGAATTAAGATTGTGAGCTTTAGATCAAGTAAGTTTTCAAGAAGGCAACAACAACAATTTTGATGTTTAGGTTTTATTCGTTCAGAAGATAACGACTATTAGCCAGAAAAAATAAGCTTTTGACGTAAAGCGTATGGAAATATGCAAAATGGTTTTTTTGTCATTCTAAGGAAACGGCGTTGTACTAAAAATTTGTGCAATCTTTAAGATATGTGAATTTTTTTTGGTATCAAAATTACAGAATTTTTTTAAAATTAATTAAACGAAGCTTTTCGCTAAAAAAGTATGCCAGTTGGTTGATTTCCTTTACTTGTAAAGGGATGGAAGAGGCGTGATCAAAACAAAAACAAAAGACGGTTTCTACTTGCCAATCGAGCCGTTTCACGGGCTGCCTCTCTGCGCTCTTGTGTTTGAGAAGACCAGAGTCGAGCCATACTTACGCGGCGCTTCTCTCGTGCGATTTCTCGTTCTTCTTCAATAGATTGATTCGCAATGTTTTGAAGCCTAATTGCATTGCGGCTTTGTTGGGAAAGATAAGGTCTTCTGGGTCGCGGCATTGTTAATAATAATACTCGCACAATAAGATTTATTAAAACACTCGCACAAAACAAACAAATCGACCGGTAACCTTTAATATGCTTTTTTCAAAACAAACCATAGACAACATAAAACAAAAAAATTTACACTTTCGCGACTTACAGCTATTTACTGACAGGTAGCGGCCCCGAAACATTCCGAGAGGTTCTTGTTTTTATTTTACAGAAAATTATTTTTATTAATATACATGCATATGACAAACACGGATGGTTTGTGTCTAAGAAAAATATAGTACACTGCTGTCATTGGCATTTCACTGTTTTCATGTAATTTTATAGAAAATTCTATTCGGAAATTGTTTTAGAACATTTCAACTTGAATAAATGTGCTTTCGATAGCTCAGCCGGCTCAACCATCCGTTTTAAAGCCATGAGGTAGTCGGATCGATTCCCACAATGAGCGGAACAAATGATTTTTTTAATTTTTTTTTACAATATATGTAATTTTTTTTATTTTAGAGAAAATGCAACAAAACCAACTTTACCAAAAAGTAATGAAGATAAAAATCTCTTTCAGTTGCAAAAAGTACGGTTTTAAAATTAAAAAAGAAGAAATTTTTATTCGTTTAGAAGATTTGATTTTGATTATTAAAAGCCAGAAAAAAGTTAGTTTTTGCAGTAAAGTATATTGAATTGAATTTAGCTTGTGTAGGCGGAGCCACGCCAAATTTCTAACGCCCGTGCCAGTTTTCCAGTAGAAATGCCTGACCAATAAGTAACTCCATACTGAATTTCATTGTTATATATTTATTTCCAAAGCTATTCGATATCAAAAATTTGGCTTGTATGGGCGGAGCCACACCTCCTTGTTCAATGACCGTCTCAGTTTTCTAGTAGAAGGATATCACCCAATAGTAATTCCATACTAAATTTCGTTGTTATACGACATTTAGTTCCAAAGCTATCTGATATCAAAAATTTGAAGTGTATGGGCGGAGCCACACCTCCTTTTCCAAAACCTATCCCAGTTTTCCAGTAGAAGGATTCATCAAGTGGCAACTCCATATTGAATTTCATTATTATACGGCATTTAGTTATAAAAGCTATTCGATATCATAAATTTGAATTGTATGGGCGGTGCCACACCCCTTTGGTCTATACTTGCTCAATTTTGCCAGTCCAAAGACACGACTAAATAGTACGTTCTAACCGAGTTTCATTAATGTGTGACTTATAGCTTGAAAGTTATACTGAAAATTTGGGCTGCTGAAAAAGTGCCACGCCCTACGTCCAACGTCCATAAAATTTTACCAGTAGAACGGCAAGTGAAAATTATGATCGAATACCCAATTCCGTTGCTGTGCGACCTATAATTCCACAGCTATTCGATATAGAAGATTTGATTTGTATGGGAGGTGCCACGCCCCATGAGTTTTTCCGATATTTTAATAATTATTCTGCTATTCAGGATGAACACAAATCCAACAAATAAAATATCATTAAAATCGGTCCAGCAGTTTTTGAGTTATAAATAGTGTAACAAACCCAACTTTTTCTTATATACAGTGTTGCGGAAAATAATAGCAACAAAATTATCACGCTGCTACAAAATCGTGTATCTTTTTAAATATTAGGTGCACACAAAAATGGTTATAGGAACCAAAGCATATATTTATACATCATATTAAAAACAAATCATATTCAAATTTGGTTTTGTTTTCTTTATTAAATTTAAAATTAATGAGATTTCATTCAGTTTGTCTGAGAGCAAAACAAAAGCAACATAATTAATATTTGATGTAAGATTCATTATTCTTGATAACCGCTGCACATCTGAGCGACATCGACTCTATTAAATTAGATATGTTGGTATTAGGTATACGTTCCCAATTAACTTTCAGGGCTTCCTACAGTGCAGTCTTATTGGTCTTATTGTACCGTTTTTATGTCTTTTGCGATGGTATATTTCTTTATTAATCTGAAAACTATTGACTGATTAATATCAAACTGTTTCACGTTAGATATTTGTGAATTTCCGTTTTTATATTCGGAAATAATTTGCAATTTAAGAGCTTCACAGTATTTAAAACGTGCTATTATAAATAGAACAGTCAATGTCACAACTAGCGCAAAAACAAAACTAAACTTAAATGTACAATAACGGAACTTTTACCGGTAATTCTTGGAACTTCTGTTCTCTTTTTATATTTTTCAAGTTTTGTTGCTTTTGTTTTGCTCTCTGACAAATTGAATGTTGCCACATTAATTTGAAATTTAATAAAAAAAAAACAAAACCAAATTTGAATTTGATTTGTTTTATATATGATGTATGAATATATGCTATGATTCCTATAATCATTTTTGTGTGTCCCCAATATTAAAAAAGATACACGATTTCGTAGCAGCGCACTTATTTTGTTGCTATTGTTTTGCGCAATACTGTATATAGATTTTAATTTTTTAGCTGTCTCATGATTCAATTATTATAGGTTGTCCATTCGTTTGACAACACCCGTAAATATGTAAACAAAAATATATTCTCTCTCAAATGTAAATGACACCCAGGGTTTTAATAACTTCTATGAAAAAAGTTATGATTCAGTGTTTTGTTGTTTTTTTTTTTTAAACGTAGTTATTCTATATTTTGCTGTTAGCAGGAAGAAAAAATAGTGTGCATTGCATTTATAATAATTATTGCTTTGATAATTATTATTGCAAATTGTGTTGCTAGCCGTTTTTTTCAATTAAAATATAAATCGCGACTATGAAATTGTAATTATTAAAATAATAATGCCTTTAACGTGCGGTATTTGCAAAACAGTTTATTTTGGTGATATAATTCCAAAATATAATGTGCCAGTGGATCCAATAAGCCATTAACGGTGGGAATACATTTCCGCAACAAAATAATGAAATTACCTTTTTCTATCAAAACAAACAAGTAGTACAGAACCTAGTAAACAAATCAGCAGTAAAATGTATCCTTGGGTATTTAGTACTGCGAAAAAGTATGATATTCCTGCAACTGATTACTTTGATGGCATTAAAAAGTTACTCTTTTGCTCTCCTCTTCAATTTTATCGGTGTATATGTGGTGCCTTGTTTTATCACCACATCAATTAAATTCCTACACTCTAACCTTTTTGTTATTTTGATCTCTATCTTACTTACCTTTTTATTACGTTGATATCGTTTACCGTATTTATATTACTTTATGTATTAACTTATTAATTACCATATTGGGTTATTATCTGTTACCTTATTCTAATACGAAAATAACTACACTTAGTTATAATGTAGTTATTTATAACTACACTTAGTTATAGTATTGTATATAAAAATATTTTTTATTATTATTCATATTTTTAAATATCAAAAATTTTCATTTAAAAATAGAGTTGTTATAAAAGTTTTGTAAACTGTGCTTCTTAAATAAAAAATCAAGATTAAAAAATAAACTTGTTTCACCACCAAACATATATTCATTATTGTGAGTAAATATAGGAATGATAATGGGTTTACCGAATACGAAATTTGTAGACTAGTGTTATTTATCCAAACATATCTGAATATAAGAGGACTGCTATTTTTCGCTCGCAGCTGTATGTGTGTAGACCGTATCGAAAAATAAATTTCGCCGCACTCCAGCTAATCTAAAGTATTATAGAAAGTTTTGAAAAAATTTTTTTATTTTTTTGACCGAATGTAGGGGTCACGCAACGAAATATTTCTTTATTACTTCGGTATTTACCGTCCGATCTTAAAGAATGATATGTTTGTGTTTTTGACTCAGGAAGACCTATTTTTTGTTTCTATGACTCATTGACCTCAGTAAACCCCTTACAGTACTGACCCACCGGACCTCAGTTTCTACCATCTTAAGGCACCAGTTTGATTGCAGAAATGAAAAGCCTGTAAAAAATCATTTAACTTTTACTTACAAAATTTTTCGCTATTTCTACTAGAAATATTTAAAAAAAAAAAATTTTTTAATTTTTTTGCAAAACGTAAGGCAACTTTTTAAATTTTAGTCATATCGTATTATTTTTGTAAAATATGCACCGTAAATGTTCTTGTCCGAATCTACCATTCTAATGTACCGTTGTAAAGAGATACAATTAAAGCCCTCAAAAAACCAGTAAACTCTTCCAAAGAAAATCATTTAAAAAAATTTATTTCGAAACTTTGTTTCAATAATGCTTCAGATTAGCTTTATTATAATTTTGATTTTAACTTTTCTACCATAACCCGCTGCACAAGGTCTATAATTTTTGTTGTTATGATTATTATTACCTATTATACCATTAAACTTAAAAATAACAAACTTTTAAAACATAAAAAAGCCTAATACTACGTTTACATTGGACCAAATGACTCATTTGAAATGAGTCATTCAAAAATGTTTACTGTTGTAGTATCGTGTAAACGCTCTAATCACAGCATCCCTGGTTTGACAACTCAACTTTCGACTTAAATATATAGCGATGATAGCATTCCTGGTCAGTGTGACCAGAAGATTTTTAAAAAAAAAAATATGCTTTTTGTTAAAAAAAATATGCTAAATATTCTACTTTCAATTTTTATATTCCACAAAAATATTCCACTTTCAATTTCAAAGATATGTATCTAGGTTAGGTTAGGTTAGGTTAGGTTGAGGCGGCAGCCGCTGTACGTGCTTAAAACCAAAACGCACGTACCACAGCTCACTTAGACCAGTGAGGTCCGTTGTGATACCGCTGCACACTTGGCCTTCAGTCCGAGTGGAACCACATTGAGCTCTTTATAAAGCCTGTTAGACGTTTGACGCTTGTCCCCGACAGGTCGTCAAGCTCCGAAAAGAAGAATGACCCCATATGTTTATGCCTTCTTCTAAATAAGTCTAATATGTATATGTATCTAAATAAGTCTAAATATGCATATAAAAAAAAACACAAGCAAGTTTGAAAACATTTATTTATTTGATTACTATCGCACTTAAATTTATTTTCTTCTCCTATAAAAAATTATGAACATTGTTATGGTTTTTTGAATTTTAAGTAACGATATACAATATACAAAACTAAAATTCAGGCACATCTTCGAGGTCAATTCTTAAATTGTCGCTTGTATTATTATCATAGAAATTCGCATTTCTAAATTTTTTATTAAGCTATCTGGTCTTTGATAGGTATTAAAACACTTTCGTGTTGCATGCACCATGTTTTTACATTCAACAAATTATTTAAGAGTTTTTCTTGCATTCTATTTCGAATTTTCGTTTAAATAAGAAAGATTCATATAACTAAAAAATTTCTCAACCTCAGCATTGCTAAATGGTAAGCTAAGCGAGAAAAGCACAAATTTTGATAAATCTTCAGATTTCGAACTTTGATCAATAACTTTTCTTCTGCTTTATTGTTTTGAATCCACATTTTAAAATAGTTAAAAGAAATAGCTATTGTTAGCAATAATAGTGGTATTCACGATGTGGTGCATTTGTGATAAATTTTTGCAAAATTTACAATACTTACAACTTATTGTCATCGAACCTTCAGTAAAGTACATATTATATTTTGAAAATCAGCTGATTTTTGTTTGTACTTCTGTTTGGAAATATTAATTTAAATCATCATTTAACTAAAGGAAATCATACAAAAGTTGAAATGAAAGAATAAATTATATTCATTTTTATTAAATAAACTCACAGCGTAGCCTTTAGCTTGCTCCATGCTGAGTAAAAATGCTTGTACAATCAGCTGATCCAATATAAAAAAAAATAAACTGGCCATTTCAGCCCTTGGAAGGAATTTGATCTAGCTTCTATTGATCAATTGTGTTTGTGCGTGTTATTAAATGTTTGATCACAAGTGACCGAGAACTGGATCTACGTGTTTTAATGCCGACTCCGAACGGCTTATGTTCTCAAGAAGCTTTGCATGGCAATTTTTACTCTCTGAGGTTTGCCACTGTCTGCAGAGAGGTGACGACCGAACAGAAAAATTAATTCAATTGAAAAAACTTTCTGTCTGAGCTGGAATTGAACCCGGGCTACCGCTGATTCAATACACAACAAAATTTACACAGAATACAATAGTGTTCCATCGTTGTATATTTTCCACACGGTTGTATTTTGAAAACTGTGCATTTTGTTTGTTATATTACAAAATTTACTACAAATATCAAATTTATCAAAAATACACAATACAAGGGAAAATACAACACATCGTGAATACCCCTAATGTTTTCTGAAGTAAATTACTTACTGCTGTAACATAATCCATAAAAAAATCGAACCAAACGAACATATAAGCAAATTTACTTCACTTTTTAAGCTGCGTGATGTTATTAAATGAATTGCAATAAAATTGACAACGAAGAAGTTAACCACAAAATGAATTCCTTATATTGCGTTTTACAAGGTGGTTCAGAGATGAAAAATATAAAGTGTCGATAGCCAAAAAATAACCATTTAGTAACCAAATAGACATTTTTTATTGCAATTTTTGTGAATTTTGAAAAATATAATCATACGAAAAATATTCCACTTTTTATGCTGCATATTTTTATAAAAAAAAATATGCTTCCCGAAGTTAAATATGCCAAAGTGGAATATAATATTCCACTCTGGTCACACTGTTCCTGGTTCGATAACTCAACTTTAAAGTCGAAAGTTGAGTTATCAAACCAGGGATGCTGTGATTAGGGCGTTTACACGATACTACAACAGTGAACACTTTTGAATGACTCATTTCAAATGAGTCATTTGGTCCAATGTAAACGTAGTATAACTGTAGTCGTCCCACAGATCAGTGGCTTGCACTTTTTTGTGTGCCTGTTTATTAGCAAATTTGACACTACTAAATTGAATAAGTTATTATAAAAGTTCAAGGAAAGTTAAAAATAATTTAAAACAAGCGAAAAATATTGAAATGCATTAACTGTATGCAACCCTTTTTTTCACAGATAACCGCCAACCTGGATGTCTTTTTGAGACGCTTCAACGAACTGCAATACTGGATAGTCACCGAAATCGTTTCCACACCGAGTATGAGCAAACGTGTGGGTCTGCTAAGGAAGTTCATCAAACTAGCCGCTTAGTAAGTTTCAAAATAAACCAACACATAGACTATTTGCATTATTTAACCGCAAATTTAGTCAAAAGCAGAAGTTGAACAACAAACTTATTCACCACAGCCACTTAATGCTTAAGTAAACTTAAGATTAAATTGAAAGTTATCCTTTGCATGCGTTACAGTTCATGCACAGTGTTACGTGCTTCAGACGAAATCAAGCAAAAAAATTCAATTAACTTTTCCACTTGTCGAGCACTAATAATATTTTAACACTTTTCAATTGCAGCTGTAAGGAATACCAAAATCTAAATGCTTTCTTTGCCATCGTCATGGGACTCTCGAATATGGCAGTGTCACGTCTTCAACAGACATGGGATAAAATACCATCAAAGTTTCGTAAACTTTTTCTGGAATTTGAGGCACTCATCGACCCAAGCCGCAATCATCGAGCGTATCGCGTTTTCGTGGGTAAACTGCAGCCACCCGTGATACCTTTTATGCCACTACTGCTCAAGGATATGACATTCGCACACGAGGGCAACAAGACAAGTCTGGATGGTCTGGTTAATTTCGAAAAGATGCACATGATGGCGCAAACTATGCGCACCATACGTTTTTGTCGCTCCAGAAGTTTAGGTAAGCGGAAGTGTAGCAAACGGAAATGCAGTTCGAGTTGTGAGATGGTGGTGAGATGAAGTGGTTGAAGTGGGTTGGTCTGTGACAATGGGATAAGATTAATAGAATGTAATAGTGTGGGAAAAATCAGCATGAGTTCTTAGAATATTAGGAGTGGCATGTTGATGCAGCGCGTTGTCGTTAACCCTTCACACGGCAAGTGCTTATTTTTTTAAAAGTATCATTTAAATTGATAAAGATTGTTGAAACAAAGATGTTGAAAGATAATTAAAAACATATTTGTTCAATTTATTTGGATTTTATTTAAAATCATACGTGTAAGTTTTAAAAAAAAATTGTTTGTTTCTTTAATGTGTTCTTTCCCTCCAGGAAAAATTGGAAGGCTTCCATGTAAAAGTGATAAAGAAACATTCCCACCGTATCTTTCGGAAGCTTACGGGTAGTTTTGTATATGTGTTGTTTCCAAAATGCTTCTTTAAGAATGCATGTGGAAACTTTTACTTATTGTCAAGCAATGACAACAGAAAATATTAATATCATTGTTTTCTAGCCGCTCATTATAGAATTCAATAGTCTAGTGGTAGCGCGCTTGACTGTCGCTCAGTGGTCCCGGCTTCGAATCCTGGCCGGGCATTTTCATAACAAGGGAGAGAAATGTTTCCACATTAATTTTTAGAACAGTGGAGAGGAATGTTTCCATATTCATTTTCAACACAGCGGAGAGGAATGTTTCCCTTTAATGATATGCTATGTAAAAAATAAACAGAGTGTCTAACAGAAAGTAATGCTTCCTACATTCCATGGAATGTTTTCTGTTTATTTCCGGGAATGTTTCCATTTCCTGGAGGGTTACAGTTTCTAGAAATATACATACATGTTTTTAAATCGATATTAAGAAAAAAAGATAAGTCATAACGGTTTTCTTTAGCCTATGTCTAAGCTCCCTACAACGAAAAAAAAACTTTAAACTCGATTTCCTCAAAACTAGTTTTTTTTAACTTTTCGATAGATAACTCGAAATCTATATCTTTAATTTCGATGAATCCTAGTGCAAATTGTTCGTAATCTTGTCCTTCAAACATCTCTTGTTTTAACTTTTTACTCCAAACTTCACCATAATTAGAAAAACCCCAGGGATGCTGAGTTAATGATCTATACTTTAAAATGGCATTTGATTTGTTTGTTTCAGATATATGGGAAAGGCCATATCCATTGAACCGTTTTGAATGTCTTCTTTGCAATGTCATTTTCAGCGCCCTCTATAAAAAAGCCAGAAAATTGTTTAAAAAAAGTTTATAAAGTATTTTAACCATTTTAAGCAATGTACAAATACCTGTATACATTTAAAAAATAACTTCTTGTATCTAAAAAATATGTTTGAAAACGTGCGGTTTTTGTTGTCACACGTATATTAAAAAAACGAGTGACACACCAAAATTTTTGAGCACGCTTTGGGCTAAAAATTCGCTAATTCAATCAATTTTCAATTTTGCAACACTTTGTTTAGTATTGATCTTATCATAATATTTTATATTTATTCTTTTTATTTTATGTTTTTTTTGCACATCATTTTTTGATCAAATATTTTTTACGAATTCGAACCTTATATGATTAGTAAAAAAACTCCTGCTATTTTTTCGCTTTCTTTCTTAGAATCAAATTCTTAAATTTGTGACTGTTATGCAAAAATTATTTATTTGGTGTAAATGGACCATAAAGTGTTTAGCTACACGGTTAAAAATCTTGGAATAAAATTGAAACTTTTCTGTGCATTATATATGACCACACCAGCTTTGGTTGCCAATCTAGTATTTGCAAAATACTAAAAAATCGTTTTAATACAGCTTTGGTTTAAAATTAAGTATAAGCTTGGATTGAAATATAACAAAAAAAATAACAAACACAGTGAGATTCGAACCGGGGACAGCCAGTCTGTAAGCTAACTACGTTAATCACTGGGCTATTGCGCTATTCGAAACGAAGGCAATAAACAAGCATATGAACCTAATAGCCTAAGAGCCCGAACAGAACCAAAACGGATGTCGGATGGCGAGCCTCTCTCGGTGAAATGCGCTGAGAACACGTCCATAATAGAAGCGGTTGTCGGTTGCCGGATCACGGTTGCATTTCATATGGGGAATGATACAAACTATTTTATATTATGCTTTGAATTCACATGAGAATGCAACTCAAGCACAAAAACAGAATGTCAGATCATAGTAAAAACTAAGAAAATAACACTGAATGTAACCAATCTTTAGCAAAAATGTGGCAACATTTAAGTCACTCAGAGAGAGATCCGCCAGCCGTCAGAGAAAAATTAGAATAGATTCTATTCTGGCGTTTCCCGTCACGCATTTCTACGGCGGTTTCATTTTTGGCGGCTGCATATATTTTCATGTATTTTGTAGCACTGCAAATCCGACAACCGACATCCGCATTGGTTCTGTTCGGGCTCTAATATTAAGTTACAGCATTGCAATATTTCTTTGGTTTCAATTTTATTACAGAAAAGTTTTAATTGGTATAAGTATTTGTAAAAGTTTAAATTTTAAACCTCAAAGTTACAAATATGCTGTAGTATTTTAGCTGGATTAAAACATATTCCAAGATTTTTAACCGTGTAGGAACTGCGGTTGGTTACAGTGCGGTTGGTTACAGATTCGGTTGGTTACAGTTCTCTTACACGGCCATACAAAGGGTTAAATGTGTTAAAGGTAGTCGTGATGCATAGAGAAATTGCTACGCTAATCTACTGCTTCTCAGTCGTTTGCATGAGCTGAATATCAATGAGCAGCCGAAGAGTTCAATTTGTTAAATGAGTCATTTTTTTCTTTCCATACTCCTTACTCGTAAGAAGCATTCACAGAGCACAGTGGTGCAGTTGAGTTAAATTGAGCTCATCAAGATACTTTTTATTCTGAGTGCTCAGTAGCTATTTTTGATTTATATGTATTTTTTAATAAATTATAACGCCCATTTCACATTGATAAAAAACCAAGTCCGAAGTTATAAATATTAAGAATCATTTTTCGCGGCTAAAATAGGGTCTGCTTTGAGACAACGTAGTGCAGCCAATTTAAATGCGATTTTCGTAAATAGGGTATCATTAGAAAGGTGACTTCATCTTTTTTAAGAGAAAAATATAAAACTTTTGAAAAAATAGCAGTAAGTTGACTCATTCTTTATTTCAAAGTTTAACATCATGCCAGTAACAAGCGCAATAATTTTTTTCATTTTCATAATTTTAGTTTTTTTTACTTTCCATTACCTCTCCAACGATATAAAATTAAGGCTCGCTCTTAAAGAGTTCAGAGGTTATGGCATAAAACGTACAGTTTTAGTGAATTTTCAATACAAATTCAGTTATATAAAGTATTTCATGAAGTATTGTGGAATTTGAAAAATGATAAATGCTGGCGTACGGCGATATAAAATGGCGATTGACCATATAAGGGCCAAGTGGAAAAATTATTTTCCCAAAAAAAATGTAACTACTTTTGCAAAATGTGTAGGTACATTTGCATAAAAGTGATATGCATCTCATCTTTTTTTTAATTTGTCTTCAAAAAGAGCTATCAAACATGAAAATTATACGTAAACTACTAGAGTAGTAATTTTTTACGTTCCAAAAAAATCTCATTTTTTTCTTGTTGTATTAAAAAACATCTTTAAATTCCAAATTAGAAAAAATTGCAATGAAATGTTTTGAAAATATTTTTTTTTTATTTTTTTGGTAATTTTTTTATTTATTTCATCTACTTGCCCTCACAGATATCAACTTAATCTAAAATCTTAAACTATAGATAACACATCGACTAACAATTTCGTGAATATTTCTCCATTCATACAGAAATCCAAATGGCTAATAACAGAATCAGACAGGGTTAAACATTTAGATATAACCTCATTCTGGCTAAAATTTGTTCTATAAGGAAAAATATAAGATAACGATCGTTCCCTAAGACCTCTCATTGGTGCATACAATGGGATAAGTTTCAACAATTGTACATTGTATCTTGCCGTCTAAAATGTCTTTGACAAATAAAAGTGAAAAACTCTTTCTTCTCAGCTCCAAAGATTGGATTCCAATAGTTTTTTAAACTATACCTAATATAGATACAAAAATTGTTCGATTTCGTTGAATAACCTGGTCGCTATGGGTTTTTAAGCTAGAAGAATACCTTATTGGAAATTATGATTTTGAGTATTTTTACAAAAAAAAATTCCCAAAAATCCAAAAGCAGAAGAAGCATAATTTTAAGCTATTTTGTGCAAAAAAATTTAAAAAACCTAAATTCGGACACAAAAGTTATAGCTTAAGTGCCTATTTCTAGCATTTCGAACCCAAAAAATTCATAAAAAACCCAGAATGGTCGGCCTTTGTAGTCTAGTGGAGAGTGCGCTAGACTATCAACCCAGAGGTCCCTGGTTCGAATCCAGGCTCGGGCATGGTTCTTTTCCTTTTCTTTGTTCTTTCCTTCATTTAAGAATTATGAAAAACTAAAAATCCACAGCTAAATTGTGGAAAATGTGGAATTAAAGAACAGGAACAACTAAGGGCTGGAAATGCTTCCCGAGGTTAAGGCATAACACTAGCCTCGAAGCAATTCAAATTGTCTTTCACGGTTGTTTCGCCTAATCAATAATTCACGAATGGTTCCAATCAATTCCTCTAAATAAATCTGTATATTTCCTTTCAGGTCAAAGACCAAACCTTGTTTGTATAAGGCCTTGGTTCTTTGATCTTTTTTTTTTTAAAAAACATCTTTTTCATTTGAAGTTACCGCAATAACTACTAGTTCTAAAAAAAATATTTGTGGAATTTGTTCCAAAAATTTTGGAATTCCAGGGCTGGCAAGATAACAGTTTTTTAAAAACCTTAAAAAATAAATATTTTTTAATTAAAATTATTATTAAAGCATGAAAACATTATATTCTTAATGAAATAAACTAATTAATATCAAAAGACAAATTTTATTCCGACAAGCCAGAGATGAGGATTATTGGTTATGAAATGTAGCTGCAACTATTTTATGAGAAATTTCAATTCTTCAAATTTTTTAACATAAAAAATATATAAGTACAAGATATTTAATTTATAAAATTAAGTTAGCTTGCTTCAATAATAAATTTAATTAAAAAATATTAAATTTTTAACGTTTTTTTATTATTTTTACCTTAAACTGGCAACTCTGGAATTCCAAAATTTTTTCAAACACTTTTCACAAATATTTTTTTTATAATTATTAAAGTCATTTCAAATAAGAAATACATGTTTTTGGTTTTTTATGTTCAAGGATCTTCAAGGATTTTTGAAAAAGACAAGTTTTAACAGCTATAACTTTGATGTCCGAATTTTGGGTTTTTAAACTTTTTGCAAATATAAGCTTAACATTATGTTTAAATTATTCGTGGAAAAATTTGTTTAAAATTTTTATTTTTGAATTTTTAGGAATTTTTTTTAGTAAAAATAAAAGTTTTCATTTCTACAAAGGTATTCTTCTAGGAGGTTCTCAAGTTGTTTGGGTTTTTTTTTAATGTATGTATATCGATAACTCCAAAGTACTTGCGCGATTGCCACAATTTTTTGTCAATAGATAGCGGAGGTGCTTGTCTAAAAAAGTGGGCGGTATTCGACACAGGGGCGTGGCAATATAAGAAAAACTTTATATACCGAATAATATTAACACTAGAGTACTGAAATTTAGTACAGGGGTAGGCACAATTATTAAGAGTTATATTCAAAAAAGTAAGCGTTATTCGAAAAAGGGCGTGGAAATATTAGAAAAACGCTGTAACTCGAATAATATTGACACTAGGACACTGAATTTAGGTACAGGGGTAGGCATAATTATGAAAATTAACTGTGAAGAAAGTGGGCGTTGTTGGGCAAAAAGGCGGGGCAATATTAGAAAAATAATATATATCAGTTTATATTACCACTATGGTACTGGAAATTGGTACAGGGGTTGGAACAATTATTACAAATTACGGTTAAAAAGTGGGCGTTGTTCGACAAAGGCCTGGCAATATTAGAAAAACACCGTAATTCGAATAATATTAACACTAGGAATCTGAAATTAGGTACAGGGGTAGGTATAATTATGAAAATGTACGGTCAAGAAAGTGGATGTTATTGGACAAAAGGGCGTGGCAATATAAAAAATACTGTTTCTCAGTTAACGTTGACACTAGGGTATGAAAATGCGTTACAAGAATGGGAAAAATTTTTATTATAATCTCTAAAAAGGAAGAAATAAAAACTTTTTAACAAAAAAAACCAACTTCAAAACCACTATAAAGTTAAAAAATAATTTTAAATTACTTTTCACATTAATTCTTGGTCAAATTTGATTATTTATATATAGCATTAAATTGGAAATCTTATTATTATAATTTTTTTCCTGTTTTGTATTATTATCATAAATATATTAATTTCTCCATGAATAAAAAACATTTAAAGTCGGCGCTTATATAATCAGACTTTTATTAAATAAACGCTCCGGCTTTAAAGGTTTTTTTAATTCATTGAGAAACTAATATATTTATGATAATAATACAAAATAGAAAAAAAAATAACAATAATAAGATTTCCAATTTAATACTATACATAAATAAATTATCAAATTTTACCAAAAATTAATGTGAGAAGTAATTTAAAATTATTTTTTACTTTGTAGTGGTTTTGAAGTTGGTTTTTTTTTTTGTTTTTTTTTTTTTTTTTGTTAAAAAGATTTTTTGTGTTTATATTTATACTATATTATATATATTATACTATAGTTTAAGAAAATATTTACACAACATTTAAATGAGGTTTTTTCCAATTTGGATTATTGTGCTTTTTTCTAATACTTTTTTCTAAATCTGGTAATTTTCATTTAATTTTCTTGTTTGTAACTCATTTTCAAGAAAAATAAATGAAAAAAGAGTTGGCATACCACTTTTTTTTTGCAAATTTACACATAAAAAAGTTATTGGAATTTTTTTAAAAAGCTCACTTTTTTCCCATATATTGCCAATCGCCATTTTAAATCGCAGTGCGCAAACAAAATTGTTGCATTGTTGTGTAATCAAAATTTTTTCACTTTTTCAGGACTCGAACCGCCATCGCCGAAAAGCGAAGGCGAGGTGCGTTCCTACATCAGCTGTTTGCGCGTCATCGAAAATCAGCGTGTCTTAACCGCCATGTCACAGAAAATCGAGCCGACACGAAAAACTTAAATAATACAATAATACTTAATACAACAAAAACTTTATTTATAAAAATTTTTCACCATAATCTAAGCATAAATAAAGTATTCAGTAAGAAAAAATTTCACTTTAATTTGTAACATTTCAAATTCCTCTGTCAAACGCATACATTTAAGTTAATTTAAGTTCTCTCTTAGAATTATTCATAATTTTTTGTTTAAATTCGTATAGTTGTATTTGTGATAAAATCTCATAGAAAGTCTTTTCTTAGCATGTGTAAGTTTTAAGGACTAATTTTCATAGCGACATAATATTTAAATACTGTATATATTTGTGAAAATTATTTTTAAGAGCACATTTTTATGTATTATAAAATATCTCTAGCATATACAATACATATAAAAGTAAATTATATGTTTTTCTAGTTTTAAATGATCCTTTTTTACATTAAAATTTATTTATTTTTAAGTACACACTTATATGTGTTATAAAATATATTCTGCATACATAATTTATATTTATAAAAGTAAATCACATGTATTTTTAGTTTTTCAATTCCCTTTTCTTACTTTAGGTTTGAATAAACACAAACATACCTTTTAATTTATGTGTTTAAATTTGTAGAAACAATATTTAATGTTTTACAAAAACATTTATTGTATAAATACATTAAAATTTGAATTTATTTAAATGGTTTTGTTTTTTTTTTTCTTTATTTTTTGCTTGCATTTAGTTGGATTGATTTGATACTAGCTAAAGTTAGAAAAACATGTACAACATTACAGTTGAAGTAAAAATATATTTTTTTTCAGGTTCTTAAAAAAAATCCTAATAATTTTATTTAACTCTTTGTTTTTCTTGCGTATTATGTAGGAAGTACCCTTATAGAGTGTTTTTTTTTTCATTAAAATTGGCCCAGACTTTCGGTGTTAAATGGTAAATGTAAATTTCACTTTAATTTAATATAAAAGTAAAGATTTAGATAAGAAATCTATCTGGTAAAGGAATAAAAAAGAAGCAAATTGGTCTCTTGAGGACACATTTTATTGTCTTTGGGATGAAATAATCCACTTGAGATACTTAAAATGCTTTTAGTTCATTTCTTAACGTGAGAGGATTTTAGGTCATTTAAAAAAACACTTTTTCGAACGAAGTTCCTTTACGTGGTAGTACCCGTATAAACCGTCACGTAACAATAAAATTGCTATGAGTGTGCGTGCGAGTATTGAGATTCGGTTCGAGCAGACTTACAAACTAGTAGCTAAGTGCGCAACTATCTCTTTCTCTCTCTCTCTCTCTGTATCTATGTTTCTGACACGTAGAAATTTCGTTAAAACGCATTTTTTTTGTTTTTATTTGTGTGTTTGTTTTAAATCACACATGAGAAGAATCTTTATTGCAATTAATTTTTAAGAAATGGAAACTGCAGCAAATGTGTGCAATACAGTGTAATGTGATGTTCGAATTTAAAAAAGTTTTTACACTAGAGTGGACCCTAAGCTGTAAGGACCCCTTTTGACGACGGTCAAAACCGGCCCTCACAATGAGGCTTTCACTATACGCGGCCCACGCAACCGGCCCTCACCATGAACGGCCCCACTGAAATCGGCCTTGCAACAAACGGCCCACCGCAACCGGCCCTTAACATAAGCGGCGGCAAGAGAACCGGCCGTTTAACAAGCAACAGTAGACAACAGCTATAACAACAACAACAACATTAATATCAACATCAACTACAGCGCCTACTACATAAGTCAACAGCTACGGCACGAGCTAGTAATAACGACAACAACAACAACAACATCAACATCAACCACAGCGTCTTCTACTCAAGACAACAGCTACGGCACGAGCCAGTAGCCACAACAACAACAAGTTACAGCACAAGTCGTCATAATCTACATGGCAACCGGCGATAACGAAGAGACGCCCCAATACAGGCAAACACACCAAACAACTACAACAAGCCCTGCCGCATCACGCCATGCACGGTATTTAAGAAAATATTCAAAGTTTAGCTGCTACGTAGGTACAGCTTAAACAAAACATACATCAAGTTATTTTTATTATTTCTAACACTAAGATGCTAAAAACTAACATTTGTAAATCATTTTCTTTATCTTAAACTAAATATACATTATAATATACAGAAATTATCAACACATATTATAAGCTAAAATATAGCATTAAAGTATTTAGCACTTAAGTAACGAATTAACATACTCACCCTGTATTACAAACTCTAAGTATATAAGCGAAACAGAAGGTTTCCCCTTAAAATAGCAACACACACACTAACATAGATAATAAGCGAAAACATGAATTATTATTTTTATTTAGTTGCTCGCTCGGGCAACGGAAACATGTATTGCTATCTCAATAAGAATACATATGTATTTGTAACACGACGCTGGTGCCGGCCACTAGTTAGTCATTTTTGAATTCTGAAATAAAAGATTCTTGTGAGAGACATCAAGCGGAGCAGACGTCTTTTTAATTAGCGCTGGACATAGTGAAGTATTAGTTTAACTATACAGGAAACAGGTCGGACGGACAACCAACACCAAGACGGTAAGGTATCCCATCATTCCCAATCCTAATCCTGACTATTGCGCTGACCAGAATATCGAATTTGAAGGTTGCGTCCTGCAAACCTCTGCGATTTCTGTCACGCACACATCCAGCTCTCTACGAAGCCACTCCGTAAGATATCCCAACTTGACCTTCGTGTTGTAGCAGAACTTCGAATTTGAAGGTTGCGTCCTGCAAACCTCTGCGAACTCTGTCACACACATAAACCCACCATATCCAAATCCTAGCCCGTGCGCTGAAACAAAGCTTCGAATTTGAAGGTTGCGTCCTGCAAACCTCTGCGAACTTTGTTTCACACACACACACACCTAAACCTAACCCTAGCCCGTGCGCTGGAACAAAGCTTCGATTTTGAAGGTTGCGTCCTGCAAATCTCTGCGAACTTTGTTTCACACACACCTCCTCAATCCTAATCCTACCCATTGCGCTGACCAGAACTTCGAACTTGAAGGTTGCGTCCTGCGAATCTCTGCGAATTCTGGCACGCACCATCCCATCTCTATACGAGAATACCTCACTCGAATCCCTGTGCAAACTGCACTCTCGCCAACCCCACCACCGAACTCCTCTCCTTTGACCAAATCGGACGAGGACAATTCAACGTGACCGGACCGACCACAAACATCGTCGCCAGTCACCAAGGGAACCAGAGCACACACCTACGATCCGCGCGCCGAATAGTGCTCCCTTAAAAAAGGAGTGCGAGCGGACCATCACCAAAACCTCCAACCCTAATTCTTGGAAAGAACCCCGGACAGCCGCTGAGCATTACCCTGGCTGGAAAGCGTTGTAGCGCCGGAGGTTCGTTACAAGTGGCGCCCGAGCAGGGACTCTGCAAGAAAACACTACGCAAGCAGAGTCCAAGAATACAACCCAGGACCACCAGTCTTCACACAAAACGAAGGCCACAAACGTGATCCTCATCAACCGTCTCAAGACGGACACACAAAGACGCTTCTGAGAAAGACGCAGCGAACTCAACGCTCCAAAACTTCATCAGAAATATTTCGTCGAACTCGTGTGACACACCCGAGTATAACCAACTGCAACAAAGAAAAGTTATCATAGTACAACGTACATAATCAACTTTAACCAAAAATTAAAATAAAAGATAGCGGGATGCTACACATCATCACCAAAAATTTTTTAATCAACTTTAACTAAAATAAAAGATAGCGGGATGCTACAACTCATCAAAAGAATTTAAATCAACTTTAAACACTAAAACTAAAATAAAAGATAGCGGGATGCTACAAATCATCATTTAACATTCGTAAAATCATCTTTAACCAAACGAAACCTTATTAGAAAATCGGTACGCTACCCTCATCATACTGGCACGCCGAACACGAGGTTCAAACAAAACGAGAACCATCTCAACACACCAAAGCAACTTCTTCTACAATACGCAAACGCATTCATCGAACTCATCGGGTAAACGAGCACAACCAACTCCAAACCAACAGCAGCTTTAAGGCTCACTCTCGGTCGTCAACTCATTTGACCGACACCTCGATTCATCACACAAACTCATCGAACTTGTTTAACGCAAACAAGCACATAGACTCGGCCAACGTCACACCGAAACCGGCTAACTAAATTGCGGAAGCACAATCGACATTTTCGCAAACCAACGATCTCACCGCCCTACGATGATCCGTACTTCCTGGATCCACCATCTACGAAAGGACGATCTCAACGCGTACAATAAGGAGTTCAACCTGGATGACACCGGTACCGTCGAAGAGCAACGCAAGAAATTTGCGGCGTTCGTACATGAAGGCGCGTACCCAGACGGAGTTGTAAACCGGCTCCAAGAACTTGAAGCCAAGCATACGCGAGCCACATCTCCCGGGATCGGGATAACCGTCGACACTCCAGCAGACGCCAAACGATCGAGGACACCTGCACCTGAGCAACTTACCATCCATATGGCACCTCAGTCTGAAGGTCCGATCTACCGATCAGCTCAACCTGCTGTTATCGACCAGGTAAGGAAGTGGTCGCTCAAGTTCGATGGCAACCAAGACCCCATCGAATTTGTTGAGCAAATAGAAGAACTGGCCGAAGTGTATGGCATCCAGTTACACTTCATACCCCGCACTATGCCCGAACTGTTAAGAGGCAAAGCGGCAATTTGGTACCGTAACAACAAAAAGCCATGGGACGAATGGTCACAGTTTAAGACAGACTTTCTGCGATTTTTCCTGCCACCACGGTACGTAGAACAATTGGAGGACGATGTGCGACGACGATTTCAACGGCCACAGGAGAAATTTAAAGACTACCTCCTAGCCGTCCAAAACATGATGCGCCATCTTGACTATACGCCAGGTCAAGAGGTGGAACGAGTGTATCGAGGCATGCGTACTGAGTACCAACTCTTCATACGCCGCAGAGATTTTTCGTCACTAGAGCAACTCACCAGCTTAGCCGAAGAATACGAAGGCATCAGTAATAAGCGCACTCAACAACCGGCAAGCGCTCAATCGCCAGCAAACCAACGACAGCCATATTTGTACCCAGCCCAACCACGAGAAGAGCAGTACCAGCCACCGAGGCAACATCAGGACACCAGGGTTAGCGCACTCGCCTGTCGCCAGTGTGCACAAGAGGGTCATTCTTCTGACCGATGCACTAACCGCAGAGTCATGTTCTGTTGGGACTGCGGCAAGCGGAATATCCGCACCATCCAATGCTGTCGACGAAATTCGGGAAACGCTTACGGATCACGCCCACAGTAGGGGCAGGCGTGATCAACTCTTCCAACAGCCCCACTCAGACAAATCGCAGTAATCAAAAACCGCCTACGAGCCCAACAACGTCACAACCAACCCAAGCTCCAGTCCTCTTCACGACCATAAGAACGTTGCCAACACCAAAACCACAACCGATGTCATACGGAAATTATTGTCCACCTTTGAAACGGCCATCGGAACCTACTCCGAAAGCAGCCCCAGCTGTCATTGACGTAGAAACCCCAAAACGAGTCGCAGGAAACCGCATAACCCCCCTACAGTTTCGAATGCAAATGTTCGAAGAATTACGGCAGCAGCTCACCCTAAAGTACCAGCAGGAAGCTAAAGAAGTAGCCCGCAGCGAGCCACGAAAAGAGCCGGCACCACCAAAACAGCCGCCCATTACAAAACCGACCGCTCGAAGAGCTAAGAAATCTGCTACACCGACCTCACGACAAAAACGAGCGCCGGAAAGTTGCGATTATCCACAACTTCTCCCATCTCTCACGAAGTGGCAGATGCCGCCCTGTACCTGCTGCCTACCTAAGCCACAACAATCCGAACCCACTTCGAAGCCACCGGCACCCCGAATCGAGCCTGAAGTTCCGCCACTCGACGCAAAAGCTCCCATGGACGCTTTCCACACACGAACGGCGGATTCGGAAAAACCTCGACAACAAGACATTTTGAAAAACCAACAGGAAAACAAACAGATGCTATACAGCAAACCGCAAACAATTCAAACAACTCTCGCTGCATCGGAACCAGCGGCCACGGTGATGCCCACCACGCCTAGCACCAACGAGCCGACAACTATTGTAGCACCATCGCAACAGCCAACAAGCAAAGTTGTAACAACGCCAGAAGGTAAGGAGCTAGATGAACCAAAGACGCAGCCAACGCCAACTCTTCAGCAACCAGAAGTGTCAGACAAGCAAAGCGAAGAAAATGATCCGCAAAACGAAGAGACGTCACTAAATACGGACGTAGCAGTTACTGAAGATACGCCACCAGTGTCAAACCAGCTGCCCAAAATTGAAGAAGCAGCAGCCGAACCGGCCATCGCCAAAACCATTGAATCTGCGACCACTTCAACTACTAGTGATCAGTCTACAGAGTCCAGCAGCGCAGAAAGCAAAATCTTCGATACAAATTCTACTGCAAGTCCCAGACACGCGGTGCAAAAATCTATAGAAGCAGCTACCAAAGCTATAGATACAGCAGAGGCCACAGAATCAACGATCTCAACCACATCGTCAAAAGATAAACAGCAGAACGATGATGACATCATAGGCCGGCCGATACTTCAGACAGAGCTCCACACGCCACCCACTGGCCAACCATCAGAACACACACGCCCGCCAGAAATCCAAGCGTGCGCAATTCGAAGTGATGACGAATCACTTACACCAAGTACACATGATAACCTTGAAGGTTCACTAGTACCAGACAAGCAGAAAACACATGAACTATCAACGCCGTTCAAGCTATCGGACCAGGAAGAGCTGTCACCTAACCCACACAATCGCGAAGGGCCACCAGCTCCAGATAGGCCGGCCAAACACATACAGCGAACCGCACCACTTTTGCAGCCCCATTCGAAGGAACCGCCAGACCCTGAAGGGTCACCAGCGCCTGACAAGCACAGAGATCATGAAGGACCGCTAGCTCCAGATAAGCAGGCCAAACACATACGGCCAACAGCACCATTTTTGCAACCACATCCTAAAAGGCCACCAGCGCCACGCAACAATAATATCAAAATACCTACACAACTACTTCCGATGTTCATGATCTTACTACTAGCGCTACCGCTCCCACATGCAGTTTTCATACCAAACGTCTCATACGTCACAGGAAAGTCTTGGAAAACGCAGCCACCTGACCCAGATGATGACTGGCCATCTGCAACTACAGGATCCGTCACTTCCTCAACTAAAACAGTGAGTCAACATCGTCCTAAAGCAAAGACTTACGCACAACACGGGATATGGGACCCAGGAATTCCGCCGCAGAGCAGTACACATCAGCGAAGTTTTCTCCGACAACGAATCCCGCTACATTTCCTCATAAGTCTACATGTTTTAAGTACCGCGGCCCTAACCCGCGTCAACAACTGGAAGCTACCGCGGCCCTAACCCGCGTCAACAACTGGAAGCCACCGCGGCCCTAATCCGCGTCAACAACTGGAAGCCACCGCGGCCCTAACCCGCGTCAACAACTGGAAACAATCGCGGCCCTAATCCGCGTCAACAACTGGAAGCCACCGCGGCCCTAATCCGCGTCAACAACTGGAAGCCACCGCGGCCCTAATCCGCGTCAACAACTTGAAGCCACCGCGGCCCTAATCCGCGTCAACAACTGGAAGTCACCGCGGCCCTAACCCGCGTCAACAACTGGAAGTCACCGCGGCCCTAATCCGCGTCAACAACTGGAAGCCACCGCGGCCCTAATCCGCGTCAACAACTGGAAGCTACCGCGGCCCTAATCCGCGTCAACAACTGGAAGTCACCGCGGCCCTAATCCGCGTCAACAACTGGAAGTCAACGCGGCCCTAACCGCGTCAAAACAACTGGGAGCCCGCAACCCAACTGCGTCATCAATTGGTTTACACAACAACGACTGCACCCAAGCTGCATCACTACACAGACCCTGCATCATCAAGTGCCACCGCAGCACCGCCTGCGACATCAAAAGGGACCCGCAGCACCATCTGCGATACCAACTAGGACCTGCAGCACGTATCTGCACTAAAAACTACCCCAACTACTCGTAATGACAGCTACGTGCATCTGCAACCAGGTCACCATAGAGCACCATTACTCGTAATGACAGCTACGTGCACCTGCAGCCAGGTCACCATAAAGCATCATACGAAAGGCAACGTAGTAACACCAAACACACAAGGCAATTTACTACAAATACGGAAAACCCCATCATCATGGCCACGCACAGTGCCATCAAGATGTCACAGCACAGCAGGAAGTGTGACGTCACGGTTCACCATACTAGGCCATCACACCACATTTCCCTGCCGTCAACAAGATATGGTTACAATCATGCCAACCGCATAGCCATCAAAAGAGAAAATCTTCAAGTGGCACAAGTCAAGAGTTTGCCACTCTTCAACTGGCCATCAAGTGCCCAGAAGCAACGCGACCACAGCCCAGCAGGAATTCTGGACGTCGCCACAGCTCCACTACACCTCGCCAGACGCCACGAATATGCCGTCACCCATGGACGACGACATAGCCGCCTTCGAGGTAGTACCCATGCAGCTCGCAGACACAGACTCTTCGCCAACAGACGTCAAGACAGCAGCCAGCCTCTGGCCATCTGATCAACTCGACGACAAACACATGGTATCATCATTCATGCCAAACCCAGACATCCAGCAAACGATCAGCATCCTGGAGCAACTATGCGTCAACCCGCGCGAACAGCCAGACGACGAAATGCACAGCCTACAGCCAACATACTACGCCGGCTGGGATTTAGAACCGGCTCCATACTTCGTCAAGCCAGCGGCCCAACTATTCAACGACGATACAGATCGCTACCATGACACGGACGACGAAAGCCGCCCTGGATCCTGCATTGGTTGGCTCATCCAGCCTGAAGAGCCCGCTCTCACAACAGGAGACCCATCGCAGGTCGAACACGCGACCGTGGCCACATTTAGCACCACAGAGCCCACCGACATACAAGATGTCGGAAAAGTACCAACACTCCAAATCGAGAGCCACCACGGAATCAACCCAGCTTGGCCAGCCAAACTGCAACAGCGAATTCGCAACGCTCAAGCACGGCATAAGCCTGGGACCAGGAAGGTCATCAGCACGCTCATCGAGAACGTCCGCTATCGGATCCGTTTAGGACGATCCGGTAGAGCAATAGCGCTTTCTCCCCGGGACTAACAGGGGGGTGTAAGGACCCCTTTTGACGACGGTCAAAACCGGCCCTCACAATGAGGCTTTCACTATACGCGGCCCACGCAACCGGCCCTCACCATGAACGGCCCCACTGAAATCGGCCTTGCAACAAACGGCCCACCGCAACCGGCCCTTAACATAAGCGGCGGCAAGAGAACCGGCCGTTTAACAAGCAACAGTAGACAACAGCTATAACAACAACAACAACATTAATATCAACATCAACTACAGCGCCTACTACATAAGTCAACAGCTACGGCACGAGCTAGTAATAACGACAACAACAACAACAACATCAACATCAACCACAGCGTCTTCTACTCAAGACAACAGCTACGGCACGAGCCAGTAGCCACAACAACAACAAGTTACAGCACAAGTCGTCATAATCTACATGGCAACCGGCGATAACGAAGAGACGCCCCAATACAGGCAAACACACCAAACAACTACAACAAGCCCTGCCGCATCACGCCATGCACGGTATTTAAGAAAATATTCAAAGTTTAGCTGCTACGTAGGTACAGCTTAAACAAAACATACATCAAGTTATTTTTATTATTTCTAACACTAAGATGCTAAAAACTAACATTTGTAAATCATTTTCTTTATCTTAAACTAAATATACATTATAATATACAGAAATTATCAACACATATTATAAGCTAAAATATAGCATTAAAGTATTTAGCACTTAAGTAACGAATTAACATACTCACCCTGTATTACAAACTCTAAGTATATAAGCGAAACAGAAGGTTTCCCCTTAAAATAGCAACACACACACTAACATAGATAATAAGCGAAAACATGAATTATTATTTTTATTTAGTTGCTCGCTCGGGCAACGGAAACATGTATTGCTATCTCAATAAGAATACATATGTATTTGTAACACGACGCTGGTGCCGGCCACTAGTTAGTCATTTTTGAATTCTGAAATAAAAGATTCTTGTGAGAGACATCAAGCGGAGCAGACGTCTTTTTAATTAGCGCTGGACATAGTGAAGTATTAGTTTAACTATACAGGAAACAGGTCGGACGGACAACCAACACCAAGACGGTAAGGTATCCCATCATTCCCAATCCTAATCCTGACTATTGCGCTGACCAGAATATCGAATTTGAAGGTTGCGTCCTGCAAACCTCTGCGATTTCTGTCACGCACACATCCAGCTCTCTACGAAGCCACTCCGTAAGATATCCCAACTTGACCTTCGTGTTGTAGCAGAACTTCGAATTTGAAGGTTGCGTCCTGCAAACCTCTGCGAACTCTGTCACACACATAAACCCACCATATCCAAATCCTAGCCCGTGCGCTGAAACAAAGCTTCGAATTTGAAGGTTGCGTCCTGCAAACCTCTGCGAACTTTGTTTCACACACACACACACCTAAACCTAACCCTAGCCCGTGCGCTGGAACAAAGCTTCGATTTTGAAGGTTGCGTCCTGCAAATCTCTGCGAACTTTGTTTCACACACACCTCCTCAATCCTAATCCTACCCATTGCGCTGACCAGAACTTCGAACTTGAAGGTTGCGTCCTGCGAATCTCTGCGAATTCTGGCACGCACCATCCCATCTCTATACGAGAATACCTCACTCGAATCCCTGTGCAAACTGCACTCTCGCCAACCCCACCACCGAACTCCTCTCCTTTGACCAAATCGGACGAGGACAATTCAACGTGACCGGACCGACCACAAACATCGTCGCCAGTCACCAAGGGAACCAGAGCACACACCTACGATCCGCGCGCCGAATAGTGCTCCCTTAAAAAAGGAGTGCGAGCGGACCATCACCAAAACCTCCAACCCTAATTCTTGGAAAGAACCCCGGACAGCCGCTGAGCATTACCCTGGCTGGAAAGCGTTGTAGCGCCGGAGGTTCGTTACAAAGCATGTGTTTATTTTATACATTTTGTGTATGTACTGGCAGAATGAAAAGTTCGCTGATTTCGAATCTAATGTGAGAATTTCAAAAAGTTTTTTTGCCACTAGGGTGGACCCTAAATAAAATTTTTATTGTTTTATACTCTTTGTAGATGCACTGATTGCTGATTTCCAATGTAATGTGATTTATTTTATACTCTTGGCTTATGTGCTGGAAGTATTGAGGAGTCGCTGATTTCGCACGTGATGTAAGAATTTCAAAAAGTTTTTGGCATTTTTAAGTTTTTGACACTAAGAAATGTGTTTTTGCTTTATACTCTTTGTAGATACGCTGGTCGCTGATTTCAAATCTTATGTTATGTGAACCATACACAATGAAATGTCAACTGAGTCGGTTGTAGCTCAAATCAAAGCTTGTATGGCTTGGTCAATTGATCAGTTTGGCAGTTGTCGAGTTGGTTGATGAAAATCAAAAGATTTTAATTTTTAAATTTTTCAGGCAAGTCTCTCAATTCGATTGTGTTGGTCAAATCATTTAATTAACTGTCAATATAAATATTTTTAGCTATCGTTTGTGAAGAAAATTTTACAATTGTTTCTGAACTAATTATATATATTTGACAGTTGAAAGGAAATCTTTCAATTAAGTTTATATAGTGTGTGGCCAAGAATCAATTCAATTGAGAGACTAAATTGACAATTGGATGGTATTGTGTATGGCTCGCATTGGAATTTCAAAATGTTTTTTGACACTAGAGTGGACCCTAAAAATGTGTTTTTTGCTTTATACTGTTTGTGTGTGTGCTGGAAGTATTAAGGGGTCGCTGATTTGGAATCTAATGTGAGAATTTCTAAAAAGCTTTTTTTATCACTAGGGTGGACCCTTAATACGTGTTTTCTTGTTTTATACTCTTTGTAGATGCACTGATTTCTGATTTCAAATGTGCATAATTTGATAATTTCAAAAAGCTTTTTGACACTAGGGTGGACCCTGAAAATGTGTTTTTTGCTTTATACTTTTTGTAGATACGCTGTTGGCTGATTTCGAATCTGATGTTAGAATTTCAAAATTTTTTGACTTTAGGGTGGACCCTAAAAATGTGGTTTTTTTCCTTTATACGCATTGTAGATACGCTGGTGGCTGATTTCGAATTTCATGTTAGAATTTCAAATTTTTTTGGCACTAGTGTGGACCCTAAAAATGTGTTTTTTATTTTATACTCTTTGTATATGTGCTAGCAGTATAAGATGTCGCTGATGTCGAACCAGATGTTAAAATTTTAAAAGCTTTTGACACTAGGGTGAACCCTGAAAATGTGTTTTTTTTTTATATTCTTTGTATATGAGCTGGCAGTATTAAGGGGTTGCTGATTTGAACCTTCTCTAAGAACTTCAAAAAGTTTTTTGACACTAGGGTGGACCCTTAAAATATGTTTTTTGCTTAATACCCTTTTTAATATTTGAAAATCTTTCAATTAAATTTATATAGTATGCGGCGAAGAATCAATTCAATTAAAAGACTCAATTGGCAATTGGACACTAGGGTGGCCCAAAAATGTGTTTTTTGCTTTTTACTGTTTGTGTATGTGCTGGCAGTATTAAGGGGTCGCTGATTTCGAATCTAATGTGAGAATTTCTATAAAGTTTCTTTACCACTACGGTGGTAATTTAACCAAATTTAATTTGAGAATTTCAAAAAGTTTTTGATACTAGGGGGAACCCTAAAAATATGTTTTTCTGCTTTATACTCTTTGTAGATTCGCTGATCGCTGATTTCTAATTAAGACTTTCAAAAAAAATTTTGTAAGCACCCTAAAAATGTGTTTTTCTTATACTCTTTGTATATGTGCTAGCAGTATAGGTATAACTGATTTCGAACCTGACGTTTAAATTTAAAAAGATTTTTTTACTCTAGGGTGAACCCTGAAAATGTGTTTTCTGCTTTATACTCTTTGTAGATACACTGGTGGCTGATTTTGAATCCGATATTAGAATTTCAAAAAGTTTTTGACACTAGGGTGGACTCTAAAAATGTGTTATATTATACTCTTAAGTAAGTCCAGTTTTCAATAAAACTTTTCAATCATGTCAATCTGCATGCAAGGAACATGATGAATGTTCAATGCTCAACGCCTTGTTACGCCATGAAACAAGCATCGCTGGCAACGGTAACGCCTATTTTCATCTCTCATAAGAATTTGACATCTTAATTTTAAATAAATAATTTTTTTTTTCCTAAAATATAAAATAAAACTTTTTTATTTGATTGTTCATATATATTATTTGCCTTAAAAAAATTTGAAATACAAAATAATAAAATATATAAAAATATACAGTTTTTATTTCGAATTATATTCGGAGTTGATGAAAAAGCGCAAGGAACTTCGTTCCTGACGGGGACTCCAACCCCACCACTTTTTTTTTATTTATATTCTTTTAAGATACATTTTACCTAATTTAGTCGAAATTTTAGGAGTTTTTTTAATAAGGATTGTGAAAAAACGGTAAGAGATATTTGATTAAATATTTTTTTTAATGTGTTACATAAGTATTTCAATTAACAAAATTTTAGTTTTGCGCGTCACACGTGCGTAAATAAAGCAGTAAAAAGCATAGAAAAAACAGTGTGCAGGATATCCCGAGTTTAGCTTATCTGAAACAAAAAAATAAACAATTTGGTAAGAGTTTAAACCTTAAGTGCGAAGCTGACTAAGAGCTTTTAAAAAAGAAAAAAAAATAGAAACAAAATTGCGGCTACGCAAAGCTCAAATTCAAAAAAGGCCTAATATTTTAGAACAAAAGTAGCTGTACAAGTTATTTGAGGATTATTTTTTAAAAAACTCGAAGTCAGCACCTCAAAAATATATTTTTTTAATTACTCAACAATTTCGAAGTAAATCGATTTAATAGTCATTGCCCAATCTTGCACACCAATTTTAAGAAACGTGTTTCCAGAAAAACGCGTGACGCGAAAGTGACGTTACGAAAAAAATTATTTTTGGTTAATTTTAATACTTATGTAAAGCAATAAAAAAAGATTAACTTATGTAAATGTTTCTAGCCATTTTTCACAATTCTTACTGAAAAAACTTCTAAATTTTAAAAAAAAGACGTGGCAATTTTTAAATATTTTTTTAAAGTTTCTCTAAATGACCATGTTATTTATTATGTTGATTCTATATGTTTTAAATACAAATTCTAAATGTTTGATAGCTTAAATCATACTTGATTTTAAATACAAATTCTAGTTGTTTGATAGTTTAAAATCGTTTCTTGAGCTTTAGGTCAAAATTAGAACAATTATTTGTTTTTTTTTTTTTGTGGTAAAAAGTTTGACGAGAAATTTACTAAAGTTGTTATATAAGCCTATCGAAAGCCCAGAAAGCTATCAAAAAATTATGAACCATTATGCATACAATATTTTTTTAAAACTTCTATCATTTCTTAAATATGTTTTTTTTTTCAATTATAAACTTCAATAGATAATCCAGTTTTACAATCAACAGCAGAGAGTGTTGAAGTTAAAATACATTATCACATTCTTTATTTTGGGTAGTAAAGCAAAGTCCCCTTGAGAATTCCTTTCATTTTCAATGTGACTTTTTGATGAATATCTTGTTTTACACGAGAAAAACAAAACCATTTAAACCCATTTTGTGTTATTAAATCATATTGATTTTTTTTTTTTTATTTAATTTTTCATTTACATTTGTAAATACCTTAAAAAAAAACTTTCCCTTATTCAATACAATAATTAACTTTTTAATATATTTAGATACATTTTATGCGCTTATGTATCAAATATTACTATATTAACATGACATTAAGAAAACAAAACAAAAACTGGTAAGGGACCTTTTAGCAATTAAATTATAAATGAAAATATAAAGTTTTCATAGCAAATAATAAATGTTAATTGTGAAAAGATAGCATAAAAACACACTTTCCAACTTCAAAATTTCAAATAATTCTCAAAAACACTTAAATGAAAAAAAAACACAAATAAGTTTGATATTACAAATATGGCAACTCTACCGCTGGGTCTCTTTCTAGTCATAAAGTCTTATGATTTTTAAATAAAAAAAAAACAAAAGAAGCTATACTGAAATTTAAAACCTAGGTTTCTCAACTGAAATTTTTACCGATTTTTCAAACTTATTGTATTATTTTTAAGTATGAAACTCTATGAAAAAATGTATAAATATATAATTATCTAATGTATAGTCATATACAGGGTGCAACAGCGCAAAGAAATATTTAAGCTAAGAAAAATTGTTTATTTCTCAAAACATAAAAATAGAAGTCTTAAAGATTTAACACAATTTCTGTTAGTCTTTTGCAAAAAACTAACCAACTAGTTTTCTTTTACTATAAATCGTATATAATAATTTATACAATAAACTTACCTGTGACACCCTGTGTAGAAGCCTTTCATTACTTTATCTACAACTGAAAACAAAAACAAAAACGAAAACAACAATAACAACAATCAAAATTTGTATCCTTTTTCAAATAAAATTGTCCATTTAGCGAAAAAAAGGAATACTCCTATACATTTACTATATAATAAAATTTAGCACATAAGAAAATTTAAATGTTTTCTGCAACTGAAGCTTAAGAGAGTGTAAAAAGTCAAAAGCTTCACCATTAAAAGCTCTTATTGGATGCTATTTGTTTTGATGCAAAAGAGTTTTATCGCATAAAAGCTCCAGATTTAACTTAATAATTTGACATACAAAAAACCTAATGGTAGGAATGTACCATTCGGTAAGAAAGTACCAAAAATATTTGAATAAAATATATATACTTATATAGTATAACACTACTCAATAGGTTTAAATAAATGTGATTAGATTTGACAATCCCAGATTTGCTCTTTTTAAATTCTGCACGTATTTGAAAATGTTTTAGAAAAACGAAAAACCAAACAGAAAAAAGCTGGTTAAAAAAAACAAAAATGAAAAGGTATTTACAATATTATATGATTAATAACGAACACAACTTACAAGTTATTAATATTTCTAACAAAGAAAATAAATCTCATGGTTAAAAAAGGAAATATATTACAAAATATGTCTGAAAATGTATGAATTGTAAAAATATTAAACATTTAAGGTTGAATTAAAACCCACAACTGTATAGAAACTTATACGAGTTTCACATTTTTTTCAACTAGTTACGAGGAAAACCGTTTTGTGAAAAGAAGCGAGGTGATAAAATTAGTAGTAAAAAAAGCGACTTAAAACTATTTTTTTTTCTTCAAATTTTCAGGTGAATAATTTTTAAAACTAAAAAATATTCCAATTAAAAATTATTTTTAAGTCGTTTTTTGATAGCAACCTTAAGTTTAGTATAGAATTGCCAAACAAATGCAGACCAAATCGTTGATTTAAATAATGTTTAAATATCTATTACACATTCATTATAACAAATCAACCACTTAAAAACGTTATCATAAATTAACGTTAACATAGCATTCATAATCATAACATTCTTAAAAACTTTTAAATAAAACTCGTTAACAATAGCTTAAGACACCTAAAAGTATGCATTCAACAACAGCAACAAGCAAACTTCAGCTCACTGTAAGAAAAACTCCAATTAAACTTAGAAAATATTATAAAATAAAATAAATAAAAAAAAACAAAAATTTAATATCATCAATACACAAATCATGCATGCCTAAAAATAAAAACAAACAAAATGGTAAAAACAGTTCATTTTTAAAATTTTGTATGCAATAACTCCCTCGAATTGTGCACAAGCCATGGTAAAACTAGACAAGGTAGTTTGACAGTTATGGTCACTAAGAAAGAGAGCACATTCAGCCCTAACACTACCTTGTCTTGTTATACCATGACACCAGCAAAGTATACGAGTATCTTATCTCTTCAGTTTCACATGTTCATGGATCATAGATTACCAAAAACATTCTAAAAACTGTTAAATTTCACAAAGTATCAGTTAATATTTTTTTTTTTATTAAATTTTAGCAAAAAAGAAAAAAATCAAACAAACATTTTTGAAATAAATTCAATGTTATAGCAATACCTACAATTAAAATATATATATATAATAAAAATATTAAATAAGATATACAAAACAAAAAGTTGTAGTTTTTCTTTCATAACTCGGAACTTGTTCTTAGATTCTTCTTAACTAATTAGCGAGTCATGAGGTTTGATAAAAATTGTTTATCCCATCTTCATTATTTGCCAGCAACAAAAATGTTGGTGTGTTTTGAATCAGTGTTAATTACAACCTTGCTACGAGTAGTTAGAGGTCAGAGATAGTAAGCAGACTTTTACAAGCTTTTGCAAAATATTACTTATATATTTATATTTTAAGTTTTAAATGTTGTATTTTTATGACGTCATTTTTTATAAGGTCTTAGTTTTTAACCAAATTGTTCATATTTCAAGCAGAGAGTAAGGAGAGAAAGCTCATCTGTAAAATATTATGTTTACACATTAATTTTTTTGGAATTTATTTCATTTACTTTCGAATACACTTTTTTTTTTGGATGATTTAACAAAAACAAGTATGGAATTATATTCGACTTGATCAAAGTTAAAATACCCCCACAGTATTCTCAAAGTTATGCATGTTTTGAAAATTTGATGACGTCACTTCGTATAAATGATGGACGTAGTAATCCAATTTTGCCAAACTCAAATGCAGAACACGTTTAAAATTATGTATTAAATATGCTTTGAATGCACACACATTTTTGTGGAATTTATAAAATTTATACTACTTTCATGACATACCATTGTATGGGAGATTGGCCAAGTTTTTATACGATTTTGCCAAATTTCAAACTTAAAGTGAATTTTAATATTCTTAGCATATGTGCATAATTTTAATTAAATAACCTAATTTTTGCCTCATTTTGAGAGACTTAACTGTTTTCATATAGTTACTTTGTATGGGAGGTAGGCGTTATTTTTTTTTTTTGCTATTTTGAGAAATTTCAAATATATGATGAATATTTGAGACCAAAGCTTATAAGCAAAATTTTAAGTCATTGCATTAGTTTTTGTGGCACTTAAAGATATTTTACCTGGTTGTTTTAGTCACTTAGTATGGGAGGTAGGTGTGGTTTTCACTCGAATTTGACAATTTTCAATTATATGGTGAATTTTTGCGACCAAAGCATTTGGGCGAAATTTCTCGTCATTACATTAATATTTGTGGCATTTTCAGATATTTTACCTATTTGATAAAGCCATGTTGAATGAGAGGTAGGCGGCATTTTGTGGCATTTTTAGAGATTTTATTGTTTTGATTAAGTAACTTTGTATGAGAGGTTGGCTTGGTTTTTATCCGATTTTTCGCAGTTTCGAACTTGATATGATAGCTTTAAAATTGCGGCTGTTTCGACAGACAGACGAACATGGCGAAATCAACTCAGGATGTGATGCTGATCAAGAATATACATACTTTTTTTACCTACACGCCTCCTTATCAGCGCTATAAACGCAGTGACAAAGTTAATATGCCCCTAACGCAGAACGCGTGGGAGTATAAAAAAGTGAGGCACTTTCTTTTAAACCCATTTCTGGCGTTCTTATATTCGTTCATCTTACATATCAACTAGTATAAAAGCCTGTCCTACGACAGGTCCTCCGCACACTTCCTTTTTGGAGCCATTTGCCGAAAGCATTTTTTTCTCCTTTTAAAGCTTGATTTTTTTATTCACTTGATTTTTGCAAAATACAAATGTACCCCTTTAAATAACACTTAAAGCACTAGCATACTCTCAGGCTGGACATTTTTGAGAACAGTTTGAGAGATATTGGGCACGGAGCAGCGTGCTTGCCTTTTACCTTATACAAGGTGGTGCAAAAGTAATCCTCCTATCAGAAAATGCTATAAAGTTTGCGATTGGCCCCTAATGTCAGTTCTGTTTTGACATTTGTGTAGTAAACACATGCGAAATACACGTTAATAAACAATGTTACGCTACACTGCTCCAGAACGCGGAATATTGGTGACTATTTATTTGACCAATAATCGGTCGGTGACTTTGGCACAACGTGAATTTCGTCGCAGATTTCCTGGTCGTCCAACGCCTACTGGTGAAACACTGCGACGTTTAGCCGCTCGCCTCGAAGAGACTGGCACAACACGAGATGCTGCCAGGCGTGGCAGACCCCGGAGTAGCCGTTCTGCAGAGAATATTGCTGCTGTAGCCGAGGATGTCATGGAAGCGCCGTCGACATCGACCAGACGACGTGCCACGCAAATGGGTATCAGTCGACGGTCTTTACAGCGAATTTTGGTACAAGATTTGAAGATGTTTCTGTACAAAGTCCAGACGGTGCATCAGCTGTTAGCTGCTGACCGCCAATCGCGTCTAACATACGCTCAAGCCATCCTTAATCACCACCAAGAGGAAGATCATTTTTCATCAAAAATAATCATGAGTGATGAGGCCCATTTCCATCTTAGCGGGTACGTAAATAAGCAAAATGTACGCTTCTGGGGCACTGAAAATCCGCGTGTAACCCACGAAGAGCCATTACACCCCCTCAAAGTCACTGTATGGTGTTCTGTTTTCGCTGGAGGAGTCATCGTACCTTTTTTTCTTCGAAGTCGTAGCGGGCCAAACGGTTACTGTGAATGGTGAGCGCAACAGAGCAATGATTAACGAGTTCTTTTTACCGCAACTTGATGAATTGGGATTGGAAAACATGTGGTTCTAACAGGACGATGCAACGGCACACACTGCACGTGCCACAACCGATATGCTGAAGGATGCATTTCCCGGGCGCCTAATCTCCCGTTTTGGCGATTTGCACTGGCCAGCAAGATCGCCTGATTTGACCGCTCCAGACTTCTTTTTGTGGGGCTTTTTGAAGTCGCGGGTTTATGTTTACAAGCCTCAGACTCTTGCAGCTCTTAAAGACAATATCCGTCAAGAATGTGAGGACCTATCGCCGGAAGTTTTGGCCGAAGTGATGAAAAATGTCATAAAAAGGGCTCAAATGACAATCAACTGTGGCGGCGGCCATTTACATGACATCATATTCTCGACTTGATGTAAAAAAAATTAAAAGACCAAATAAAAATAATCCACAAGAAGAATCAAAGTTTTTCATTTTTTTTTAAATTACAGCCAAAAAACATCGCAAGTTTACTTTTGCGCCACCTTGATATTAATAGGCAATATCAAATGTTGTCGTACACTTTTTCGTTATTAATTTTTGAAAAAGGGCAATGAAACTTATATCATTCGAAAGGTTTATAATAGATTTTAAATTTATGACCTCTGACCCGAAATATTGACGTTGAAAGTTTGTATTATTTTTAATAAGGAATCTCAGGGCTAGCAAGAGATAGATTGGTGAATGTGGTATCAAATGAAAAATCTGGCTGCACAGTATGATTATATCTTAGATTGGTGACCTTCGACCTGCAATATTAGCGTAAAAATAGCATTTATTAAATAAAAGCTAAACTGCAACAGATGGAAGAATATAATGTAAGAGGTAATTTTAGGTGTGCAAAAAATATTTCCGACATTTTGCGCCATATGTTACGGATACCCTACAATAAGCTTTTTTATACAACAAGAGTGAATATATATTGTGAAGGTGAAATTTCTTACAAATAATAAAGTCTGAAAAATTTCCGTTATTTTGACATACAAATTATAGCGATATCTTGAAAACTATAACGGTATAGGAAAGCTTGCTTGGTAATATTTTCCACGGATAGTATGTTAGAAAAAAATCCCCTTAAAGTAACATTAAAATTATTTAGATATCTCGAAAAATTTATATCTTCTCAGTACAACGTATTTCCTTGAAACAAGGCCATCGCCTCAGAATGAGAAAAAAACAATTGAAATGTTTTGATTTTGCAAGCAAATATCTCAGCTATTTTTCAATCGATTTCCAACAAATTTTCTTTGTCTGAAAGACCAATTAAATAACTATGGAGAAATAAGAAAAGATTAACCGTTATCCCATCAATTCAATGTTTTATATTGTTTTAAAAAAACCTCTTAAATATTTAGATTTTGCTCAAAAAATAAGACTAAAGTTTTTTTGTTGTAATTTTTTTTATTTATTTTTTATTTATTTATATATTTTATTGACATACTAATGCAACAAATTATAATTAAAGCACTAGCCTCTAATTTCATCAGTATTTGTGATAACAGGGTTAATTTAATTATACCAGTTACTAATAAAAAAACTCAATAATAAAGCTTATATAAAACAGTAATGTTTGAATTTAAATTCGAATAAAAGTATTGCTTGATAGCTTAAATTACAATTCTGCTTATGTAAAAACTGAAAATTTACAATTTTTGCAATGAGGAGAAAAAAATATTCAATCGAAATTTAAATTGCACAGCATTGGTAATTGTTCTTAGATCAGTTGGTAGAGCGTTCCAAAGACGGATTGAATACACAAAAAATTGTCTTTCCGATGCCAGACAAGAATGACGCATTTGCATAATAACGTTTGATCTTCGTGATCTTGCAAACCCGAGTCTGTTGTACAGATAAACCGGCTCCCTAGTATAAACCACCTTGTGCAGTAAAATTAGTGAACGAAATTTCAGTAAATTGTCGAGAGTCATATTGTATAAACGTTTTGCATGCACGGAGACATGATCTCTACGTTTTAAGCGTTTTTACTTATTACATTTTCTTTTTTTACACTCTTTGACATATCATTTATTTGCGAAAATTGCCTCATTTTGACACATAATTCAATAAACAGTTTCTATCATCAAAATTCATGAGTTTTGATGAAAATTCATGAAAAACCCCCAATGATTTTTTTGATGAAAATTTAATTTTTCAAAATGTTGTTTTTATATTTTTTACAAAGTTCTACAGCTCAAAAAATAATTTATGTGAAAAAATTTTCAAATATTTCAAACCACTCCATATACGAAAATGTCAAGAAATGCCAAATATATTCACCATTTTCAGTATAGCTGCCGAAAGTGACCATATGCACTAAATAACGAAATTTTAGCAGTTGCTGACAGTAACCATACAAACTAAGCCAAAATTTTAGCTCAATCGACCTAGTAGTCAATTTAAATGATTTCTCAAAAAGTGGGTGTGGCTATATAGTAATAACGCCCATTTTTAATACACTTTCCGAAAGTAACCATGCAAACTTAAGTATAAAATGTTAGTATTATACGGCCAAAACTGCTTGAAATATAGCATATTCACTGATTTGTGGGCGGAAAAAGGGGGCGTGAAAACCAATTTTTCGTACAGTTACTGTCAGTAACCATACAAACCAAATTACCAAATTTAAGTCTTATTCGACCAAACCCGTCTGAAATGAAGCATTTTCATTGCTTTGTGGGCGGTAAAAGGGGGCGTGGAAACCAATTTTAAGTACAGTTGTGAACAGTAACCGTTCAAACTAAAAATAAACACACAGAAATTAAATAAGTCAAATGACGCGAGCAAGCGGAGACTTATACCGACAAAATGTAATTCTCATAAAAAAAATACATTTTATATGTTGAAAACACACCATCATAAAAGTGTGCGTATAACGCATATTCGTAGAAATTTTTCGATGTTTTTTTTTACCAACTATCAGTGAAAGACCTTTCCAATGCATGTACTCGTTTGAAAATCGGTTGAGTGGTTCTCGAGTTATAAAATCACGAACATAGGACAAATTATTTTTATATATTAAGATTTTAAAAAATGGTAAATTTACAGTTCAAGGAATGAAAAATTTTCAAATTTGAATATAGTTTTACTTTTTTCAAAATCAATTTCCATACAAATTTTAAAGAATATTTGATCTGCTAAAATTAGTGGATTAAATAAAGCATCATTTGTTAAAATTGGCTACAAATTTATTCCGCTATAAGCTTCAAGCCATAAAAAAATCTACCTAAATAAATAAAAAAATTATAAAATATTTTGGAATTATTTTGGTATATAAAACATCCTTGTCCGATGTATGGTTTGGATCGAATTTGGATGTCGTAAAAATACAAAAAACCCTCTAAGCTTGTAAGCACAGCGAGAAAGCGCGCTGTTTAAAGATATTTTTATCGATATTTTTCCGATCAGAAAACATTTATTTTCTATCGATATTTTTTCGATCGGACCTAAAAAAAATAATTATATGATTGTTGTTTTTTCGATCAGAAATCTATTTTAATTTGGATATTTGAAAATAATCGCTGTTTTTATTGCCCGAAAAACTTACAACAATTTCTTGTCGAAATAACAGCAAATGTATTTAAAATTAATCTAAATATTTAAAAAAAAATTTAAATATTGGCTTGAAAGAAACTAACACGTTTGTCTGTAATTTTTAACATGTTGATTTTACAGTGCTGTTAGGGACTTAATGTTTAACTTCAAAACTAAAATTCAAAAGCTTAAAAGAAATTTGAGATAGATGTGAACTTATTTCTTTTTATAAATGGAAATGCATGTTAATTTAAAGCTGAGAACTAGGAAAACACTCAAAATCTATTATCTTGTTTTGAATACGTTAAGTCATTTGATGTATATCAATACCATTACCTGTTTTATTTTGCAGAATACGTAAATAACGTCATTCCTCAAATCTCTAAATTGCCAACAATTCAAAAACAGATATCAAAAGCTCCCGTAATCAAAACTTTAAAAGCACAGCAAAAACATCATAAGAGTCGGCAAAGCAAAGACAGAGGTGACCCGAGTTAGTTAGTCTCTTAATATGTATGACTCACGCTATAATCACTCGACTTTGTCGAGACTGCATACCGAAAACTAACCATGCAAGTTTCTCATGAGAATGCGAAGAAAACAGCGATACAAAACAAACTTTCATATAAAAACAACCCATTCATTACGCGAAAACAACTCAACCAAAGAGAACCAACCGGTCGTTTTGGCAAAAGCCGCAACAGTCTTTCGTAATACGCCAAGTTGTCAAGACGTAGAACTAAGTATTTGCGTGAAATCGCTTTAGTTTATAAAATTAAGAAAGTGGTAAATAGAGCAGCATCAATTTAGTGTAAAAATAAAAATCATGGCTCCAACTTTGGCACCCAAAATCAAACTAAGTAATGGTCAAGATATTCCAGTGCTAGGACTTGGCACCTGGCGCTCCTACGAATCCGATGCGGAGCGCGCTGTAAAAGATGCAATAGATGTAGGTTATCGTCACATTGATACCGCATTCGTCTATGAAAATGAACATGAAGTTGGTGCTGCGATACGCACGAAAATCAACGAAGGTGTTGTCAAACGTGAAGACTTGTTTATTGTCACCAAACTTGGTGGCATACACCATGATCCGGAACTGGTGGAACATGCGTGTCGCAAAAGTCTGACCAACTTAGGCTTGGACTATATTGATCTCTATCTGATGCATTTTCCAGTGGGACAGGTCTACACAAGCGATAGCGAAGTACATGGTAGTGCGAATCTATCAGATGTCGACTATCTAGATACATGGAAGGCAATGGAACGTCTAGTCGATGTGGGTCTAGTACGTGGAATAGGCCTATCGAACTTCAATGCCGATCAGACAGAGCGCGTGCTTCAGAATTGTCGCATCAAACCACTGGTCAATCAGGTTGAATGCCATCCTGGCTTTAACCAAAAGCGTCTGATTGAGTTCTCACGCGAACGTGGCATTGTTATACTGGCTTATTGCCCATTAGCACGTCCCAACCCTGAACTTCAGTGGCCAGCATTTATTTATGATACAACCGCTCAAGGATTGGCGCAGAAATATGGCAAGAGTACTGCTCAGGTGTGTCTGCGTTATCTCATACAAATTGGTGTCATACCCATACCAAAGTCTACATCGAAGGCACGTATTGCGGAAAATTTCGATGTCTTCGATTTTGAGCTAAGCGCTGAAGATATGAAGGTAATGGATCGCTACCACACGGACCAACGTATTATACCCTTTACCGGCATGAAGGCGCACAAATATTTTCCATTTAATACGGATTTTTAAATAATACGAGTATCTTATTAGGAATTTTAGATGATGTGTGCAATATTTGAGATTATAAAATTGTAAATAAAAGAATACATTTTAAAATAGTGCCTTTTTAATAACTTTATTTATTTTTTGAAGCGTATTGAAACTAAATTGAAAAGATAAAAATTAATACAAAATTAAAATAAAAATTACATTAAAAAATATATGAAAGAACAAACGAACATACATGCGTAATTTGAGTATTATAGTCAAATATAGTCCTAATGTAAGAAGTAGTTAATTAATAGTTGGTGAATTATGCGGATAACCACTGTTCAAAGCCAAATTAAAATAAAGGCATTAGAAATAAAGCGCCATGTAATACTATTACATTATTGTACTATTACATTTTATTAATTTCCACAATTAGCACAGATATAAATTGTACATAAAGTGCTCTGTCATTCGTTTTACTTACATGTGTTCCCTCTCGCTTGTACTACCCCAACAACACTCAGTTCGTACGCCTGAATTTTTTTTAATATCAACACTTTCAATTTTTATTTATATTAAAAAATCAATGTTTTTGATACAACCAAAGAAGTAAAATATAAGGAAGTGGTGTAGTAGCAGAAAAGTGCGGCATTTTGCATATTGGTGTTGGTTCGCACAAACACATAAACATTCAAACACGGCCGCATTCGGTTGCATCACAAAAAAAGGCCCAACCTGTTTCTGATGATAATCACATATTTACAGATTATGGCTTAAAGTTTTCGCTATCTTGTTTCTTTTTATCCAATAACTATTACAGATTGTATTTCCACACCACCCTTGAGGTATACAATTTGGTGCGTTACCGATTTTTTTTTTGTGGGTGTTCGGTTCCCCAGTAGGCCTATTTCACCCGAGAGCAAAAAGAATATTAGTATAGTAAAAAAATGATGGTAAAAGCTATCTACTGGGTTTGTATTCATTTATATTCATGCATTAAATTTTATATATTATTAAAATTATAAATAATTTTAAATTAAAAAATTAAATATAAAAATGGATTTCAATAAATTAATAAAATAATTTGAATTAATAAACTAAATAAAATTATTAATACAAATTAATTTTTTCTAAACACCCTTAAAATGAATAGTTTTATGCAACTTTTGCCTAATAGTTGGCTTTTCATTATTTCTTTTAGATATATAAAAATATCTAGTTTTTAAAAATATTTCAATTAAAGATTTTACAATAATATTAAAATGACCGGAAGACTTAATATGACCCTCAAATATACTTTTTCCAAGCAGAGATCGTTGTGTGTTCAACAAAATTCTATTGTAATACATTTTATGCAAAATAGATTTGTCTTTATCTAATAATTTTGTTTGTACGCGTAGTTCTTTTTCAATAATAATGCAAACATCTTCAACGGATTGCGGTTTTTTTTTTAAACTGATCTTCGCAATGTTCGGAGTTTATCTTTGGCCATTTTTTTCGCGGTGTGGAGGATAAATCATCGCTTGATTCCATCGCTCTCTTCAGTGACATTTCTTTATTTGGTTGATTTAGATTTTTCTTAAAATTTTTTGACGACACATTTTCTAAAAGTGCAACTCTTGGTGGTGCAATTTCAATGTTTTCTATAATGCATACGTTTTCTTTGTCATTTTGAGTCATTTCTCCGACAAAATCGCAACTGCAGTTAGGCAGAAAATCAATATCGCTAAATAATGAGTTAAAAGCATTAATTTTAATTAATAGAAAAAATAAATACTTACAATTCAACGTCATCAGCGTCAAGATGTGGTACCGCTGATGGAAACAAATTTCTGCTCGACTTTGAGAAGCCGATGTAATCATTTTCAAAAAAATGATTTGAGCAAACAACTGATCTTTTATTAACCAGATTAGGATCTAAGGCTAGTGATTTAATCCAATGTTGCTTTAAGTCAAGAATATGTGGAAATCTGAGAATAAATAAAAAATTTATTTCATATAAATAAAATATTTATTTTCTTTTATTTCAAATAAATAAAAAATTTATTTCCTTTTATTTTAAATAAATAAATAAAATATTTTTCCTTTTATTTTAAAATTTTTTGCGTTAATTTATTCTTTATTTTGGCCTTTATTCCACACACTTCATATTATGCACTGAATTTGGAAACTTTCGCGAATTTTACCTCCTAAGCCATTTGAGACCGACATTGTATTATTGCACTTTTGGACTAAGGAGGCCCAAGAACGTTTAATAAACATAAGAAAAAATTATTTACGCGTGGGCCATAAACTGCACTTATGACAGTGCAAATTTGTTCACTGAAAACACGAGCGCCCTAAATGTGTGGAAATATGTAAATTGAATACGCCCCTGAAATACTTTGACATTTCAATCCCTTAAAATTGGCGCGGAAACAACGTACTCCAATTTGCTTTTTTTTCACTTATTTCCAATCGGAAATGCACAAATTTTCACTTTAAATAACTTGTTTTTTCGAATTTCGTTTTTTTTTTATCTTATAATAGTGTTTTGATTGAAAGCATAGACTCCTTTTACATTGTTCAAGACTTGAAAGCAAGAATTTAAGTTCGTAAGACAAATCGTGGTGAGTTTATGTGAGTTTTGGTGACGAAGGGGAAAGAGTACACTTGCTCTGTACTGGCAAGTTTTTTAATTAAAATCTTTTGCCAATTTTCTGATCTTCTGTATGTTAAAGTGCTACTCTGATTCAAAATTTCGGATCCTCAAAAGCTCTGAATCTCACATAAATTTAAATTTTATTTCATAGCAGAAATAATTTTCAGAAGAACTCTATTTATCGCATACAAATTAATATTGCCATGACACTTGTGACACTGCAACTACTCAGTCTATGAGGCTCTTACAATTTGTGGGTTAGAAAATCGCGAGAATATTTTACTGAAAAAAAAAATTGTATTAGTTTAATCTTGTTTAAATAAACAATTCGAATTCATATAAATTTATTTTATTCACCTTAAGAAGTACAAATGAGCGCAAAAAATCGAAAAGGATCGATAAAAGAATTGTATACAAAACGTATGTTTATTATGTGATATGAAAACCATTTAGAAGCATATTTTGGAGTTTAATCCTTAAGAATCGATTTCATATATAGTAAAGTGTAAAATTTTTTAAGAAATCCTCCGACTATTCTGTTGAATCTATTCTGTTGTTGCTGTTTTTTTGTTTTGATTCTTTTTTTACTCAAAAGATGATGAAAACAAACCAGTCCTTTGAGTTCGGATTCCACAAAATGTGTATTAAATGCGAAAAACAACGCATCAAAAGGATTATTTTTCATCTATTTGACATGTCCATCAACCCCTAATTTCATCAAAAGTTTCATCAAATTCATCAAAGTAATTTCATCAACCGCTTATTTTCATTGTTTCAGTTATGCAAAAAGTATCACCAACAACAACAACAACAACAACAACATAGATACCAAGGAACAAAAACAATCTTTACACTAGTTGCTATGTTGTGTTTGCATGGTGTTGTTTTTGTGTGTTTATCATAATATATACACGTGCGCTGATGCTTATTATGTTTGTGAGTGTGTTTCGTGCAACGAAAAAATAATAAACATAAAATGAATCTAATATAAATTTTGCCTTGCGTTAAAACTGCGTTTAAAAAAATTTTCCATCAAATTTTAACAAAAATTAGACAAACACGCAAAATCAGCAGCGAGAAACCAGCACAAACCACTTTTCTCGCTGTACCTGCTTTGGTCTGCCTGCCGTCACTATGTGGATCTCGAGCAAATTTATATGAAACTGCATGAAGTCACTTTTGTCGCATTGGTTTTAGGCTGCCCGCATTGGCTTTAGGCTGCCCGCTGAGTAAACGCCGAGGCAGGCAGGCAGGCAGGCAGGCAGGCCCTGCGAAGAAATGAGATAAAAATAACTTTTTTCTCGCTTCTTCACATAGTTTTCTTGCGCCTGTCTGCCTGTCTGCCTGCTTCGGCGCTTACTATGCGGTCAGCCTAAGGCTGCCTTCATAGTGGACGCTTTGGCTGAAGCTGATTCATAAAGCAGCGTTTTCGAGTTTTTTTGATCATAGTGAACGCTTATTCAACCCTTCACAAAGTAGCTTCTTGAGCTTATTGGTGTTTAAGTGCACGCTTTCTGCTTGTGTGAGCAAGCGAGATGGAAATGTAAGCGCTGAAAACCATTTTAAAACTAGCTTTATGCTCGGAGTCAGCTTGCACTATAAACACTTAGCTTTTTCATATGTTTATACACAAAACATTTTCCAGCAAAACCTCTCAGCTCTGCAAAAAAAAAAACGCGGCCTTAGATATGAAATTCTAAGCTTTAGGAATGCAACAAACTTTGTTTTATCAAAAACATTGATTTCTTAATATAAATAAAAGTTGAAAGTGTTTATAGTAAAAAATATTCGGGCTTACGAACTGAATGTTGTTGGGGTAGTATATCTTTTTCATCATTTGCTCTCTTATCAGTTACAGAAAAACTAGTTTTCGCAAAATTTTAGAATGAAAAACTGTGACGTCAGAATAAATTACTATTTGTAGCAATAGTTGCAGAAACGAGCTACTGCTTTGTTCCTCAAATTCCAAGGAATTCCATGTTGATATATCGTTGCTGGACCTACGATTTGACAAAAAATTTGATGATGTGTACCCAATTTTTTATCTGGACGTTCTCTTTAATTATGATGTGCTTTTTCTCCAATATATAATTACAAGGTAAGCTCAGATTAGAGAGAAGTTTTTAGGGATACTGCTTACAGAAGACATTCTATAAATCAAACTATGCTTCTTCTTAGCCTTATAAAGAAGTTCTTTCAAGAAGCATTCTTATGAACTACTTCTGGAAGACATTTAAATGGCATTTAAACTCAATTAAAGAAAAAAATTATATATAATTATAATAAATATATGTTTTAGATATTTTCCGTGGTATTCGTTAAACCCCAATTAAACCCAACCACTTACTACTTCCAACACCAAAATGCTTTGAAAATCGGAAAAAAAGGATATTTTACGTGGAATTTTTTTAAACCTCCAACAAAACCTAAACACTTCTCATTTCCAACACCAAAATCGCTAGAATGACTGGAAAAGGGATATTTTCCTAGGCCCCCTAACCAATAAAAACATTCCTTCTTAAAGTTCTCCTGAAAAATACCTACTAGAATCCTTTCATTGAAGGACTCAAAGAAATCTTCCATTGGAAAAATTCTGGAAGCACACTTAGAGAAGACTTAGGAAAGCTTACCTCCCAATGACATGCATATGTTAAAAGAATGCCTTCTGGGTATAAAAGTGGAAGGGATGGAATTCAAGACTTTCCCTTCCACTTTAGCTTCTTTTGGAAGCACTCTTTTTGCTGGGTTGCAGTGTTACTAGTTGTTGTTGCTACGAACGGAATTCAGAACAAAATTTTAAAATATTGCCAAAAGATTTGTTTTAAATCCCGTTTTCGTTTCGTTTAAAAAATTGAAATGACTAATTTTCTTTTCTTATTACTGTGCAGATACCTACATATGTTATGTATGTAATTATCAGGCCCATAGAGAGCCAAGTTCGGGACCGGGAGGTTACAACATACAGGCCCCCTGAAAATATTTTCAACACAATAAAAAAAATACAACTACAAAAGTATAAGCCAGGGCAAATTATTGCGAGATCTATGCGAAAATTATTATTTAGTTCTTAGTTATAATTTATAGGTTATAAAGATCTTTTAGCACGGAGAGAAATAATATTCTTATATTAAGCAAATATTTTGCTTGATTTAAGAATATATAAAATATAGCCTCATCTGCTTAAATCAAGCATTAAAAACTAAAGTTAAAAACAAAAAATTTTATAGTAAGCATTTATTTCTAAAATTGAGTAAAATAAACGATTGCTTGAAATAAGAATAAAATATTTGATTCCATTGAACCTGGAACAAGACTTAAATCAAGAAAATATTTTCTTAATTTAAGCGAGTTGGTTATTAGAATTATTATTGAAAGAATATCTAGATTGAAAACATTTCAGTATTAAGAAAATTGTTTACTTGAATCAAGCAAATTGTTCTCAACTCAAGGAAGCAGTTACTTTTTTAAACTTTTGCTTTTTGCAAAATAGTAGAAAAACATTCCTTTGAAAGGCAAAAAAATGTACAAATAATTCTGTTCTAATAAGCTTCTCAAAGCTAATCAAAGTGGATGGACTGCAGAAACCACGGAAGACTACTGAAGAGTTCATGTAGCGATCAACGAAACAGTCTGTCTAGTCTGCTTTGTAGTTTGTTCTGCAAAGAAATTGTTGTTTTTGCAGCTAATTTTGCTTCATAAACTTATTTGGCATTACACTCAAATATCCCTTTAAAAAACATTAAGGCTATTTACAGTTTGAATACGTTGATCTGTTATTTGTACGATTTGTTATTTGTACGCCAATTTACGTAAGCGTATGTTGATTTGTTGTTGTTTTGCATGCAAACGAAAATACGCGTAAATTAAAGTAGCCCTAGGACGTATTTTTGTATCTCGTATTTTTATGCTCTGTCTTCTGCCGCCATATTACATATATCACAGGGTTGCATAATTTTTCAATACGATGGTCACATGGCGGCTATAAATACGATTTCTGCGCTTAAACTGTGAGTAGCCTTATTATAAATTTTTAGAATTGTAAAAACAATATATCAAGGAAAATAAATTTCTAATATCATGCAAATTATTCTAGTTTTCAGTAAATTCAAGGAAAATAAGTTTCTCAAATCAAGCAAGTTATTGTAATATCCAGCAAATTGTTAACATGAATCGAGCCAATTTTTCTCATTTCAATGTATTATCAGACTTGAATCTAAAAAACATATTGATAGAGTTTTAGGCAAATGTTTCTTGAATTAAACATATTTTTCTTAACATCATGTGTTTCAAACTTGCTCAATGCTAGCAAAATAATGCTTGAAATTTACGTTTGTGCGTAAACTGATAGCCTATGTTTTAATCGTCTTTATTAATCGTCTCTACCAAACGACAACTTTTTTGTGGGATATTCCAAATAATTAAAATCTACTGATGACTTGCATTATTATAACAATATAGTAATTTTTTTTTTTTTTTGTTAATTATTTTTATTCATTTTAAAAATCCGAATTTTGAGAGTTTTAAAAAACTTTTGATACTTAAAATGTTTATCATTTTGGTGAAATTGTCGATTCATCCAGAGTATTATTGGACATCACTCACAAATTTAAGAAAAAACCAATCTTGTTTTTTTTATATATATATAACTCTAAAAAAATAATTTTTCGAAAAAGTTTTTCGACGATTTCCTTGGCAGCAGAGCACTAATAGTACAACTCTACTCGATTTTCGATTCGAATAAATCGATTTTTCAAATATCTTATACATTTACACATATTTTCCTGTCTGTACGTTTCTTTGTTTGGCTAAAATGCGCAATTATTTGATACGCATACGGTTCCTCTTCTGGTGCCCCAGATTTAAAACTTCATATTCATTTTTTTTTTAAAAGTTAAAAAACTGCATTCAAGTATAAAAAATTTGTAAATTATTTATTCGCCAAATTTAACGAAAACGTCAACACTATAATCAAAATCGCCAAAATTTAGACAGTCAGAATATATATATATAGATATCAATCAAAAATCCTGTGCTTTAGATTCGAATATCCTTCACACAGAACCTTGTGGGTAAAAATTGAGAGTGGCATCGTATTTGGCAGGATATTATCAGTTAAAGTCTTTATTTACTTTGTCTTTGAGGCATAGGTAGTTTTTCTTAAAAAAATCGAATTATTTTGAGATCTGATTTCTTACAGTTTTTCTTAAAAAACAACTTTGTCCTTGCGGGGAAGGAAGACATCGTTACTTTTCCTAAAATTTTTTAGTGAGATCTTGACCACCTTATGCAGTTTTTGAGACCACAATCTACATTTTTCGATACACCCTAATGTATACTATTACACAAATTTTCTACCGGTTATTTTTACTGATGAGTGAAAGCGCTTTTATACAGTATTGCTGCGACATATATCAAAAAGGTATCACCTTAGAAAAAAGGTATCAACGCAGTAAACTCAAATTTCAAAAGCCACGATAATGTTTCATTATAATTTTTGATATCGTGGATAATTAATTTGAATAATTCACACAAAATTATTCCTAAACTTCTCAAGCATAAAATATGTATATGATAATAATTTATCGCCTATTTCGTGCAAGACTATCACAAACTCAAAATTAAGAACTGTGGAGTTGAACATGAAGAAATTCTTTTTCTGACAGTTACCAATACAGAATCGAAGTACTAGATTATTTAACTGCATTTTCGTCTTCGATTCAAATAACTTGAAATGAACTTAAAAAAATAAGTACTATGAAAATGTATAACTATTAAAATGGTTTATAAAATCCGTAAAAAAATTTTGAGGACCTGAAAATATTTGGTTTCATTTTTGAATTCATGATCTCATTCATGGTGTCATTACATCAATTATTTTAATTCGAAAAGCATCAACAACCTCAAAAAAAGTTCTATAACATAAAAAATTCTTAGAATATCTCAAAGATTACGTATGCAATTTTGTCAGTATTTTATTTACCCTTTTGGGGTTTTCGATTGATTTGCTTGATGCAAGAACATGATATGTCACTTAGGAATGTTATCAAGTTAAAAGAATTAAAAAATTAATTTGTGCCTAAACTAGTAAGAAACTGCCTTCGACTGAAGGAACTGTCTAGTAAGGAACTGTCTTCGACTGATTCGAAGTTAAAATACCCCCACTGCTGTATTTTGAATTATTTGAAGTCTTGAATGTTGTATTATTTTGATGATGTGTGTTTTATTGGTCGCGGTTTTTTATTCAAATATTTCACATTTGAAACTCATAGTCCTTTTTATTTATTAGAGCTTTTGTGTACAACATCAAGTTCAAACATTAATTTTTTTTTTTTTGGAATTTGAAAAGGTTTTACTTTTATGATTACGTCATTTTATATTTTCAGTTTTTTATTTAAATTTTAAACATCGAGTGGATAGTAAAAATTTGAAGTCATAAGATTAATTTTTGCGAAATTGAAAGAGATTTTACCGTTTTTGTGAACTCACTTTGTATGGGAGGTAGACGTAATTTTTATTCGACTTTCACAAATTTTATACGTGCAAAATTTTAAGTCACTGGATTAATTTTTGTGATATTTAAAAAGATTTTACCGTTTTGATTAAGTCACTTTGTATGGGAGGTAGGTGTGGTTTTCATCCGATTTGGCTCATTTTCAAACTTGACTTCCATTTTTTAATAAAAAGCTTATGTATTGAAAAATTCATGAAAAACTAACAGCCCTATTCTGGCAAATTAACAAATTGTTAACCAGTATTTTGAATATTTCTATGTGTTTGTTGTTTTCAAAACAAAACCTAACTAGAACTGATGGTCCACATTTGGGTTGCAGCGATGTCGTAGCGTTTATTTTTGTGTCAAAATTGACATGATGTTACGTATTGGTTACGTTACAGAAACCACTATGATTAGAAAGTGGTGCAACACAATGACGACATTGTGTTAGTGAAAAATACTTTGAAGTGAGTTATCACATTTTAGTATACACATTTATATATAAATGCATTACAGAGTTGCCAATTGCAAAAAAATTAATTTTGTTTAAATTTTGCAGCCATATATATAATTATTTTATAATTAAAATTTATATAATAGGGCAGTTCACAATCTTGTTGCATTGTTGCAAATGCAAAATAAACAGCTTTTACAAAAACAAAAAGTAATTGAAAAGCTTTTGCAACATATGCTTTTTGTTTTTCTAAAAGCTGTTTATTTTGCATTTGCAACGATGCAACAAGATCGTGAACTGCCTTAATATATAGGAGTACAACATAATCTTAAGTGTTTTTTGATATTATTTGGAGCTAAATATAGATGGGAAAGAAGATTTAAAGAAAATAACAGCCAAAACTTCTTAAGAATTTAAGCGCACTCTAAATTCAGAAAATATTGCAACAATTTCATGCATTAATAAAAAATGTTTAAATATAATAATAATTTGCATCCACCATTTTAAATAACTTGGGTCGCAATTAGCTAATTGTTACAAAATGTACATCTTGATGAATGATGAGTGATGTATTTTTTAAAGGTAACACTTGACAAATCGTTACAACATTCTGTGACCTAGTGGTAAAGTAGTATCCTAGGATTTTTTACAAACTTTTCCCACAAAATATTTTCCAAATCAGTATCGCTGCAACGTCGTAGTGTAAAAAATGTGTCTTAAGTAACCTGTGGTCGCAAAATTCTACTTGGGAATTTAAAGCTCAAAAAACAAAAATTTTTACTGAAATTGTCAATAATTGAAAAGCAGTTGACAATTTTTATCAAAATTTTTTATTTTGAGCTTCAAATATTGTTTTAAAATAAAAAAATTACAACAAACACATAGAAATATTCAAAATATTGGTTAACAATTTGTGAATTTGCCAGAATAGGGCTGTAAATTGCCCCTTTACGGAATGGTGACAACAACATTTCGTACAACGATGTGTCAAATAGGTGTAGAATCTGCAAAGGTTGTGTTCAAATACATAACAATCGATTCTTGCTGAACAACGCCCAAGATTCATAATATCATTTTGTGCGTTTCTCTTTAATTCCTATTCGTAAATTCCGTTATTTTTGTGATAACACAAATGTCAAAAAACAACAACAAAGCAAATCTGCAAAGTTTTGAGGTGTGACAGATTGACAAAAAGTTTACCAAATACACATAAAATTGTGTACAAATCCAATTCAATCTGTAAAAATGTTGCAAATATTTAATAAATAAATATATTTCGACTTACTAATAGAATAATGTGCAATATAAATAGAATGACAAAAGGCAACAACGACAACGTTAGCAAGCGTTAGCGAGGTGAGCAAGGTTAGCCAACAGATTTAGGAAATTGCAAAGGATCTTTTCTAGACAACAGCTACTTAGCCATAAAAGGTGCAAATCGACGACGTTGTAGACAAGCACTTAACCTTTAATTCAAGGTCAGACGTAGGTACTCCAAACGTAGTGTCACCGTCAGTGAACCAAAAGTAGCTGTTAGCATAACGTCGTCCTGCCAAATAGAGGCCAAGCAAGCAACCATAATAACATGGCTGGTGACATGTCCACCACTGGCTGCGCTGCTCTCAAAAAATCGACAAAAGCCAAATTCAGCTCTGATAAGGAAACGTTGTCCATCAACGGACGCAACGATAATGGCAATGGAAAAAGTGTGGTGGCGCCACCGCAGAACACGCGCGGCGGGCTGCGCGTGTATAAGATAGTGATTCTTGGAGATGGCGGTGTCGGCAAATCGGGTACGTGTAACATTTTTAACCCAAAAATTTAAGGAAAGTCAATAATTAAATTGCTTTTTTAACGCTCCATAGCCGTAACATTGCAGTTTGTTAGCCACAGTTTTTTGGACTATCACGACCCCACAATTGGTAAGTTCAAATAATACATACAGTAGCCCACAGCTTATTTTATGCAGTGCATACTTTCAATTTTAGGGCTTTATAACAACTAAACTAACAGGAATAGAAAAAATTCAAAAAATAGTATCATTTAAAAGAACAAGATGTTTAGTTTACTAAATTAACTTAATTTATTGTAAAAATATATATATTAAGTTGGCTTGAAATTAAGAAAATACTGCTTAATTTCATATCACAGCTTATTTTATGCAGTCACTTATTATTTATAAATTTTTCGTTTTAATTAATGATATCTGATATTTTTATTGTTTGGTATGATAGCCCTTGTTGTCCACAACAGATCTAAGGTAGTTTGGCATTGATGAACCAGTTTTTGAGTGATAGGTGGCGAAATATTTGCCCACTTCGTTTTCAATATCTCTTTCAGGTGGTTTTTGTTTGAAATTGGCTGTTTCCGGATGTTATTTTCCAATAAAGACCACACATTTTCAATAGCATTAAGGTCTGGCGATTGTGCTGGCGGCGTCATCAATTGTGGGCAGTTGTATATTAGCCTGGTTTGCACAATACCCGCTTTGTGCTTTTGATCGTCATCCTGGTAAAATCGGAAATTCAATTTTATACCTAGAACCACTCTGCAACAAATTGTTCTTCAGGATCTGTAGGTAATTAAATTTGTAAATTGTTTCAATAAACGGCAACTTCCCAGTACCAGCAGCTGACATTCAGGCCCAAACCATGACACTGCCACCGCCATGTTTCACGGTTTGTTTTAAGTTTTTTTTTTTTGTTGACCTCGGTATTCGTTTTTCGCCACATATAGCACATACCATCTGAACCGAGTAAATTGATCTTCGATTTATCTGCAAAAATAACTTAATTCCAGTACTCTGGGGCCCAGGACATATGTTCTTTGTCGTAGTTGAGTCTGCATAATCTGTTTTTGGGGCTAATAAACGGCTTGTTTCGTGTTACTCGGCCATGAAAGTTCTTTTTGCGCAAGACACGTCGAATAGTTTCAGCACTACAATGTTTGCTCAGGTCAGTTTGAACTTCTAAAGCCATTTTCGGAGCTGAGAGTCTCGGGTTAGCCTTGATCTTCCGTACAATATGCCGCTCGTCGGTTGCATTAAAAGTTTTGTTTGGTGCTTCTTTGCTCTTATTGTGCAATCGATTCTTATGGACGAAGCGCTTGATGATCTTTTACACTATAGAGGAATTGATATTAACCATTTCAGCCATTTTTCGCTGCGAGCTGCTATTTTTCAAATAGTATATAACCAATTCTCATTGTTGTAGCATTGTGCGCGCTCCTATTTTAAATAATCATAGAAGCAGACACTTGAAGCAAAAAAATCAGACTAAAAAGCTAACACAAAGCAATTATAGAAACAGAACGAAGGCATAGCTAACGAAAGTACCGTTAGACAGCGCAGCATTAGAGTACCGTAGCAGAGAGAAGTGACTGCATAAAATAAGCTGCGAGATGAAATTAAGCAGTATTTTCTGTTCTCTTATTTATTAAATAACTAAATATATATGTTCACAATTAATGAAAAACCTTTATTTAACTAGACTTTTTGCTCTTTTAACTGACACCATATTATCTTTTGTATTCCTGTTAGATTTGTTTTTATAAAGCCCTAAAGTTTAAAGTATGCACTGCATAAAATAAGCTGTGAGCCACTGTATATATGAATTTTGATATGTTAAGATATTCATTCTATTGCTCGCTTTTTTGCAGAGGACTCGTATCAGCAGCAAGCGGTCATTGATGGCGAAGCTGCGCTGCTCGATATACTGGATACCGCAGGTCAGGTGGAATTTACAGCTATGCGTGATCAGTACATGCGTTGCGGCGAAGGCTTTATTATATGTTACTCGGTCACAGATCGCCACAGTTTTCAAGAGGCTTCAGAGTATCGTAAACTAATATCGCGTGTGCGTTTATCGGAGGATATACCGTTGGTGCTCATAGCCAACAAAGTGGATCTGGAGTCACAGCGCAAGGTGAGAAATTAACTAATAGCTTTTGAGGCTGACAAAATATTACCCTGAAAAATCTGTGAACTCATACAAATTCAGATCTATTTTTCCAGAGTCAAACAATAATTTGCAAAACTTTTTAATAAAACGCTTAGTTGAGTAGACCATAAAATAGTTGAAGCCATGCAAATATTTTAAACTCGAAGGTTTTAAAATTTTATTGCTGCAATAACCACCCCTTTATTTCATCGTTACTTTCAAAATTTGTTTATATTATAAACCTATGTTATGTGTTCCTAAGTGGAAGAGATATGAGAGTAATTGGTATGCGAAATACTGGTGAACATATTCACTGCACGTAAAAGACGCTCTAGCATTTATTCACAGGTATGTATATTCCAGTGCTTCCTTGACTATTGAAACTGCGTTCAATAATATTAAAATAGAATTCATCTAGGCAATTGATGATATATCGAAGTGAATTTTTGCTTTGAAATCCTAATACTTTGTAATAAAGTGTTCAGATCATTAGCATAATTGTACTGCTGATGACAAAGAAGCATCACCCTACTATAATAAGCAATCGAAACAATAAGGAACATTATCATGATCGTTACCAAATATTTCAAGGGTTGACCTTGACAATTAAAAATCCTGAAATTGCCCAGTACAGCTAAATATCTCGGAGTTCATCTCCGTTCTAAGTTCATGTTAAGCGTTAAAATTCTAGCAATTAGTGAAGTTTGTTAGGCTGTAAGTATAACGTGTCTTCACAAACAACCTAAATACTGTGATTCCGTCTAAATAACTAGCCAAACTTAGTCAATTACTTGAAACTACTATTATTTGGTTTCCTGCTCACAGAAGTTTTTATGGTAATGAAAATTGTATAAACGCTTCTGGTTCAGGAAACTGTGATCAATGATCCCTACTTAAGAGGAATGAGACAGATTGCTACAAATGTGCCAAAAAGACGTTCTCATTTTTACTGACGTCTCAAAACTTGATGACAAAGTCGGTAGAACCTCCTTCAACAACCCTTCATTATATGCTGATCGTCTCTTAACGAAATGACATAAGTTCGACTAAGTTCATCTGGTCTAGGTACCGGGGCATAGGAAAATTCTTTAAAATTGTAGACCAGTGGCGACATGTTGTAATTTCACTGTCGAAGCTTTGGACAGGCGATTTGGTTTTTTTTTTCAAGTTATGTTCGAACATTTAACAGCTACACGCAAGCTTTTTTTGATACTTGGCATGTTAAATAACGCGAATCAATATTTTGTTAAATTCATTCATTTAAGCATAAAATTATAAAATTGTTATTTTCAACAAATAACATTGTTTGGCAAAAATACGGGGAACTTAATTTGAGCATACAGTTCTAAGGTAACCATATATACTTTTATTTAAGCCAATACTTTTATTATTTCACTAACTTAAAACCAGTAGCGAAATAGCATAAAATATTTTCGCTATATAAGATTGTGACCGCTCAGGGAACATGTTCTGTGAGCGCATACATTCAGCCCGAAAGTTGTGCAACAGTTCCTTCCGCTGAATGCAGCCAATGCTTAAACGAATAAATATTTGCATTTATATTAACTTTATATTAACTTCTCGGTCACTGTCACCAAATCAAAGTGATATTTTATATCGCCTGTCGAAAGTGTTACAACGTACCGACTTTCGATAATTTCGAAGTTGTTGCTTAGAATGGAAATCTTAAAAACGTCGAAATATATCACATTAAAATAATGAGCCCTATCATAGTAGGCGAAGTCGACACCAAATAGCAACGACTAGTTTAAAATTAGTATCGGCGTTTTCGTTTTCGTTTTAGCTAATATAAATTTAACAATGATTTAATGTCGAAGTCGACTCTGAATATAATCTTGACATAGCAAATCGCAGAAGTTTACTAAGAAATATTAAATATACAAAATATGTGACCCTCGTCTATCAAGATTGTATGTCACAGTAATCAGTACGAGACATTGGTGTATTGCAGTACACGCCAAAAAATAATTTGTAGTTCTGTTTGTATGGTTTTACAGAAATTTACCGAAACTGTCATGCACTTCAATAAAGAAAGAACAGGATGGAATAAAAACGAGTAAACATTGCTTCCTACGAATAAAAAATAAATTTTAGTGCAAAATGGGGATAAGAAGATCATCTTCTTTACTTATAATTCTATTAAAAAATGCAAAGCCACAGAAATGAGTACATAACACAATACTTTGATTGTTATGAAGCATTATCCTATAAATTAATTAATGGTATAGAACAAGGTTATGTTATGATCACACCAGCGTTGTGGCGCATTTTCTTGGTAGTGAATTTTTCAATTTCACTCAATTTTTTCTATACTCAAAACACCTCTAAAATGCAGACAAATTCAATTTCACCACCAATTTCAATTTCAAATTTTGCAGTACAAAAAACTAATTTCTTAACCCAAAAGTAGTGATTTATTCTTATAAAAACACTTAAAGCAAAAAATATAAAACAAAAGCATTTACATTTAATAATAGCAATAATCGTTGTTTTTTTGACGAAATAGAACATTTTAATCTGTCAATTTGAAGATCAGCTATTTGAAGCTCGATACTCGTGCTCGAAGAAATTTTTTCAAGTTAAGTTCAAGCTACCGTCTTGTAAAAATTTGTCCGTGAAGACATTGTAATGCAAAAATGTAAGCGGGATGTGACAAAATTTGATTTGTGTTGTTAAGGATCGTTACTTTATTTTCATTGTTAACGGAACGAAATAGGCCGCCAGCCTAATATCGCCCTTACTCTTATTTGTTCGAAAATTCGAAATATTTGCTCAGACATGGCCGCTAAAACACTGATGGCATCTACCTTACTCAGTAAACGACGATGAGAGTAGGTGTGCTGCTTCCCAGTGGTAAATGGACATGACGTAACCAAATGTGTCTTAAATACAATGTAGCTGCGAGGCCTCTATAGCTTATTTACAATTCTCAATTAAATTTTGTTCAGACATGGCCGTTTAAACACTGATGACATCTACCTGACACAGTAAGCGATGATGAGAGTAGGTATGCACAAGATAGGAGAGAATAAAAAAATTACGCACAAAATTGGGGAGAACAAAAAAGTTTAACGAAAATCCTCTATACGCCAAAAACAACCCAGTGGTAAATGGGCACATGACGTAACCAATTACTTTTTAAATACAATGTGGCTGCGAGGCCTTTAACGCCTGCATACAATTCTCAATTACATTTGTTCTGACATGGTCCCTAAAACACTGATGACATCTATCTTTCACAGTAAGCGACAATGGAAGTAAGTAGGCTGCTTAAGACGCACAAGAGAGAACAGAACAAAAATCCTTTCTACGCCAAAAATACAACGGAAACGAAAGGAAACACATCGAAAAGAAAGAATCGAAAAAGAAACAAACAAAATAAATAACAGATTTATTAAATTTTTCTTTACCATATCAAAGTTAATGGTAAATTAATCCTTTGTCATTATATGTGTATATAAGACTTTGTTCTGGTTCAAACATAATGATTAATCATTTCCACAAATACACTTCACTGCCAAACTTTCTGATAGAGACACGGCATAGCTAAACAGCCCAATAAAGTCAAACTGTTTCCTCAACAATAAAAAGGAACTATTGATCTTAACACAAATCAGATTTTGTCACATCCTGCTTACAGTTCTGCATTACAATGTAATCACCGAAAAATGTTTACAAGCGGGAGACTGCAAATATGAAAAAAAATCGGTAACGTCATCTGTCCATTAACCACTGGGTAGTTTTGAGCTTGCGAAAGAGACTTTTTGCTCGTTCTTCCTTCCGCTCGAGCTTAAAAAATGTGTACATAAGATCATTCATATAAGTTCAAGTTACTTGGAACGGGTACAGAAACAGACCTTATGGATCCTTTTGGGTTCTTTTGACATACGCAATTCACCAGATGCCACGACCACCTTCTTTTATATTTGCATACTTGAATTATAAAATTTGTTTTTATTCGTAGGTTTCTACGGACGAAGGCAAAAGTTTGGCTGCACAGTTTGGTTGCCCATTCTTTGAGACTTCTGCTGCGTTGCGACACTACATCGATGAGGCTTTCTACACACTCGTGCGTGAAATAAGACGCAAAGAACAGCAAAAGGTTTTAACATCATTATTTTTATTTTTTCATTATTAAGATGAAATACATATAAGAAAAAAAAAATAAATATAAATAATTTTCAGGCACTCGGCAATGGCACCAGTTCAGAGAAACTCAACTCACGTCGACGCAGTCGTTGGTGGCGCATTCGCTCGATTTTTGCATTGGTTTTTCGACGACGACGAAATTTAAACTAGTTGGGAAGTGATCCTAGCATTATTTAACAAATTCAAATATAATACAATTTTAAATACAATGTTGTAGTGTTTAACGAAAATCCTAAGCCTAAAAACAGGAACAAATAAGTAGAGCACAGAACTAATAAGTAGAACACAGCGTTTGTTGTTAACAAGTTTTGTGTTTATAAATAACAAAACAAAATTGAGAAAACAAAACAGAATATGTTTATTTCAACACAAAACTACCGATACGATTTTACTAGTTTGCCAATTTAGGCTACAAGAAGTAAAAGCATATAAGCCCCAAAAACAAAACTAATTACAACTTATAATCAAAAATATTAACAAAAAATTAAATTGCATCCTACTTTGAAACATGGTTAACTCGTAACTGAATTTTCACTACTAACATAAAATATATACCTTTATATATATATTTTAAATTTATAATAGCAAAATTTGTTAATTTTAAATGAAACAATAATAGTAAAATTTTACAAAATAGCAGTTAAGCCGTTGAAATAGCATTATGTATAAATTAATTTCTGTTTCCTCGCACAATCAACCGACTGTTATATGTATGTATGTAACGTTGCAGCAAAACAAAATTAGAGTTCAATATGTATACAAAACACAAAAAAGTAATCAAATAGAATCATTATTTAACACAAACTTTGCAAGCTTACAACATGTATGTATGTTATACATATATTTAAGCTGCAATTGCAATAAAATAAGGGATCAATAAAAAAAGCTCTCTTATGATCTTGTTATGTGTCGTTTAAGTAGAAATTAAAATATTTATTTTTATAATTTGTATGATTTTTTAATTTAATTTGTTTCTAAATAGTTGTATTTTGCTAGGTTGTTTAAATATAAGTTTACTTTTAATTTAGTTAGTCTTAAGTAAATATTGTATTTTATAAATAACTAAAAGCTCTGTTTCCCGCGCTTTGCTATAACTACTTTTTTATAAACTGAACTCTATTTATTCATATGTATTTTTATAAACTTACAAGCATGCACAAATATTTTATTTATTTTTAACTTCAATATTAACGTTCAAACTTCCATAAATAATCCTTGCAATGCAAAATCTTGCACGTCACGCCCATTTGCATGCAATTCCTTTGTAATGCATATTCATAACTAAAACTATTTTAAGGAACTCAATGTTGCCTTATTGTTACGAGCTGTAGACAATACCTGATTATTTTCTCTTTTAAATTGTTACTACTTCATCGCTCATCAAAAGTGAATTTAAAATTAAATTATGCTACTGAGCTCGTAACGTGAAACATATACTAAAAAGCCGTAGCGCTCGTTTAAACATTATACATACATGTATACATAACATTATTTTATGCGCATATTTTTAAAAATTTTAAGTTGTTTTAATCTGAATTAATTGTTTAATTTTTGTAATTAAACAATATTTTAATAGTTTAAACAATTATGTTAAACTTCTTTGCGTTGTATGCAATAACTGTTTATTTTTTTTTCTTTCGATCAAAATAAACTTAATCATGTTTTTCCAGCGAAAGAAATACAATAAATGTTGAGAAATCTAGTAATGTAAACAACAAAAAATATAATAATGTTAATGATGTTACGTATATGAAAAAACCAAATCAATGTTGAAACATATATTATTTATATATAAAATGTTGTAGAAGATCATCGTGTCAGCGTCAGGCGAAAACGCTTAAATTATTATGTGTAGCCGTATATAAAAATTTCAGTAAATACAATAAATGTATACAAAAAAAAGTGCTTTCTTTTTTTGACTGCAAAAAAAAATCAATCTCGCAAAATTAACTTGTTTTTTGAAAGCTCACATAAATCGAAAGTATCGCAAAAAGGCTTTGAATGGGACAAATTATCTATAATCAGGACTATTTTGGTTAGTGTAGAAATGGTCAAATCTCAATTTTTCCATAATCGCAATAGCACCGGTCCTTAATCACACTCTAAACATTAAATTGAGGTGTAAAACGAAACCACTACATTCGTGTAGTACTTTTATCCAACAAATAGATTGAATAAAAATTGGCCGCATTCAGCGAAGTCAACTGTTGTGAACTGTTATGGTAGCGATGCCATAAAAAGTTTAAAATTATTTAATTTCGTTAAAACTATTAAATTATGTAAATAATTTAATTTCAAAGGTTTCTCACTCAATTTTGTAGCGTTCTTTCAGTGTTTTAGCAAATTTTAACACAACTGTTAAAATTTGTCTGTTATCAACTCTTGACTCCGCTAAATGCGGCCATTGATTTTCAGTTGCAGCGACGACTTTGACAATTTTGGATATGAGAAAGAGAACGCAGTCCGAAATGCATATATGTTTTCTAATTTTACTATGCTTAGATGTTAATGAATAGTTTTCACATTTTTCAATTAATTTTCGAATTTGTGAACGATCAAATCTAAATTATACAATTCATATAAAATAAACTAGCTGAAAGCCGGCGCGTTGCTGCCACACTCCCTTATCAAACGCCCATAAAATGTTATCAGTGAAACTGCATGTGTAAATTAAAGTCGAATACTTAATTCCGGGGCTGTGCGACCTATAACTCCAAAGCTATTCGATAGCTCAAATTTGGGTTGTATTGGGAGGCGCCACTCCTCCTTGCCCTACGCCCTTAAAATGCAATTAATGAAACTTGATCTATAAATTGAGGTCGAATAACAAATTCTGACGCTGTGCGACCTATAACTTCAGAGCTATTCAAACATTTGAGTTAAATGGTAGATGCCACGCCCCCTTTACAAACGCCATCAATAAAACATCATGTGTACATTGAGGTCGAATACTAAATATCTAAATTGTGGGAGCTATAAATCTAAAGCTATTCGATATCGAAAATTTGGGATAAATGCGAGGTGCCACGCCCCCTGGACAAACGCCCATACAATTTAATCAATGAAACTGCATGTGTAAATTGAGATCGAATACTGTATTCTGACGCGGTGCGACCTACAACTTCAAAGCTATTCGAACATGCGAATTTAGATTATAAGGGAGGTTCCACGCCCACTTGACAAATGCCCATAAAACGCAATCAATGAAACGCGTGTGTACATTGAGGTCGAATACTGAATTCAGACGCTGCGCGACTTATATCTCCAAAGCTATTTGATAGCACAAATTTGGGTTGCATGGTAGGTGCCACTCCCCTTGTCAAACGCCCATAAAATGTACAATTGAGATCGAATACCGAATTCTGACGCTGTGCGACCTATAACTTCAAAGCTATTCGATATATCAAATTTGGGTTGCATGAGAGGAGCCCCGCCCCTTTTTCAACGCCCATAAAATGAAATCAATGAAACTGCATGTGTAAATTGAGGTCCAGGTAATTGAGGTAACTCCAAAGCTATTCGATATCGCAAATTTGGGTTGTATGGGAGGTGCCACGCCCCTTGTCCAATGTTCATTAAATTTAATCAATGAAACTGCATACACAAATTGAGGTCAAATATAGAGTACCGACGCTATGCGACCTAAAACTCCAAAGCTATTCGATATCGCAAATTAGGGTTGTATGGGAGGTGCACTCTGCACACTGCACGTGCAGTTTGTGGTCGAAATAAAGCTATTGCATATCGCAAATTTTTTTATATATTTGTGTGCGTTAAAAGGGGGTGTGTAAATTTTTTCTTAAACCATCTCGTACTCGAAGCAAATCCACTGCCAAAATTTGAGCTCAATCGGACCAGTAGCTTCGAAGTATTTTTATCTTTTCTTAAAAGTAGGCGTGACTTTCTGGTAGTTTTTTCTGCCTGGTAGATTTAGGTGTGGAGATCGGAAAAAGAAAGCCAGAGAGAAAAAATTTGTTGGGCCTTTTTAGGCGCTCTCAATATTATTTCATTAATCAAGGTTTTCTCGGAATACACCACAGTTAGATTTGATCAAATAATCTTTTTGTTTTCGTTAAAATACCTCTCTTGATTTTTAATTCAAAGCTGGACATAGGCAATAGTTAATTCGTAGAATAACGGAATTTTACTGCGAGCACAATATTACATCAACCACGTTGTTGACGCTACCGCTGACTTCGTTTGACTGTCACTTGCTTCAGAGATGCACAATCGAAGTAATTTTTTTTGCATCGTGATGCAGATATGAACATGATTAAATGTGGAAAAAAATCATTTTGAAGGGAATGCAATAAATGTGCGTATTAGAAATCGGGCCTTATTAAGGCTTGAGCCTTATTTGGCGAAGGAACCTTATTTGTTTGCAAATTATTATGTTGCATTTTTTTCAATAATTGCTTACTATTTTCTTGGCGTTTTAATTTTTCTCACAACAACTGTCAAAATATATTCAGCTAAAAAATTTATTTTATTCAGCATAGAAGTGTACACCATAGCTTACAGAATCACTTGAAGACACAAAGTGTACATTTCTATGGAAGTGAGTTTCGAGAGAAGTGTACACATTTTATTTTCTCACAGCTAGAGAATAGACCCCCTGGTTTTCTTACACCATGCATCTGGCCTTTATTCGTATTTTTTGCCCTTAAATTAAAGTAATATTAACACAATTTCCTTTTATTTACATATAAAATGCACTTACATGTTTTTTGTTGCTTAAATTGTTTTCTTTCTCTCCAACAAATTTCTTGGGAATAAAATTATGGGAACTGTCAAAAAAATTCCAATCTCCCAAGTTTTCATAATGCATACTTTTCCCAAAAATGTATGTTCGAAAACGTTTGTAATAGGGAAATGGGAGAAAATGAATAATTTTAACGGGAGAAAAGTTTCATAATTGGGCTGAATATACTATATATACAGCTCCGTGCAACTAATTAGGGACACTAGATATACATAGAAACTTTAGCAAAATTTGTTATTTTGCTTAAGAAAAACAACGAGTTTTGGTCTAATTTAAATTGAATAGTTCATTACCTTATCCTGGGGGCGATGTAACAATGTAGCATGTCTGACTGTCTCAACCTGGCGAGGCCAGCATAATCTTTGTGAAATCGCCTCAAGTCGACTCAAACCTCCACGTGGTGTTTCCTGGGCTGCGTCAAAACTGACAACCGTTAGTTTGGCGGCTAATCTGAGCGGCGGGCCTCCCTAGGCTTAAAATAGGTTGTGCGTCGGGCTTGAAGCCCACCCGTAAAACCCCATTTCAATGAAAACAACTAAGAAAAGAAGAAAACTGATCCTCAAATTTGATGACGACCTCCGCAAACGAAAAACTGATAATGATTTACGGATATGCACCTGGAATGTCCGAACCCTTAACTGGGAAGGTGCCTCTATCCAACTGACTGATGTCTTGGAAAGATACAAAGCTGATATCACTGCTATCCAAGAAATGCGATGGAAGGGACAGGGTTGCATTCGGCATGCACCCTGTGAAATCTACTACAGCGGCCATGCGGAGAAGCACGAGTTTGGATGCGGATTTGTAGTTGGCAAGAGACTACGGCCCCACGTCCTGCGATTCACACCTGTGAACGAACGACTTGCCATAATCCGCATCAAGGTTAAATTTTTCAACATAAGCCTAATATGTGCGCACGCTCCGACAGAAGACAAGGACGATGAGATCAAGGAAATTTTTTACGAGCGCCTTGAAAATGCTTACGAGCGCTGCCCCCGTCACGACGTAAAGTTCAGCCTCCACGACAACACCTCCGATAACGGAATGAGGCTGATTGACTTCGCCGCAGCACGAAACATGGTCGTAAGTAGCACTAGATTCAAGCATCTCAATATTCATAAAGCCACCTGGATGTCCCCTGATCAAAAAAACAAGAATCAAATTGATCACGTTTTGATCGACCGAAGGCACTCTACCCTATCTTGTTGCAGCCAAGATCCGTACACGTTTGTGCGCAGCTAAGAATACACGCAACCCTAAACAGAGGAAGCTAGACGTCGACAAGCTGCAATCGAAACAGACAGCCGATGCTTTCGCCACTCGACTCTCACTCCTGATTCAAAGCACTCCTCCAATCGATGATATATGCGCGCAGTGGACACACATTTCCAACTGCATGCGTGCGGCTGCTGAAGAGGTGATTGGCTACCAACGCCCTCGCCGAAACCAGTGGTACGACCAGGAGTGTCGCGATGCCACTGCAGAGAAAGACGCCGCTTACAAAGCCACCCTGCAGTCGGTTGTAACGCGTGCTGCTAAGGAGCGATACAAAGAAAAGAGGAGGGAAGAGAGACATATTTTCAGGCGGAAAAAAAAGAGTGGCAGAAAAGCGCGAGCAAGAGAAGATTGAGATGTATGGTGACAGGAATGAGGCTCGAAAATTTTTCCAAAAAATAAGACGCCTTGCCGATGGTTTTAAAACCGGGACCTCTTCCTGCAAGGATGAAAACGGGAATCTAGTGACAGATGTCCAGAGTACACTGACGTTATGAAGGGAACACTTCTCTAAGCTTCTAAATGGCGACGCTGACAAAAATCCCGCCAATAGAGATGATATTCCGGAAACCCCAATTTTGGATGACAGCGTTGAGGTTCCGCTGCCCGACTATGATGAAGTTCTGACAGCTATAGCTCGGCTTAAAAATAACAAAGCCGCGGGAGCTGATGGCTTACCTGCTAAGCTGTTTAAGAACGGAGGCGAAGCTCTACTTAAATGCATTCACGAGCTTCTATGCAGAATATGGTCGGAAGAATGCATTCCGAACGATTGGAATCTCAGTGTGCTCTGCCCAATCCACAAGAAAGGCGATCCCACTATCTGTGCCAATTACCGTGGGATAAGCCTTCTTAATATCGCATATAAGGTCGTGTCGAGCGTTTAATGTGAAAGATTGAAGCCCATTGTAAACGAACTGATCGGACCTTATCAGTGTGGCTTCAGACCTGGAAAGTCCACCATCGACCAGATTTTCACGCTACGACAAATCTTGGAGAAGACTCAAGAAAAACAAGTCGACACCCACCATTTTTTTGTCGACTACAAAGCCGCCTTCGACAGCCCAATAAGGAAGCACCTGTACTCCACCATGTCTGAATTTGGTATTCCTGCAAAAACTAATACGACTTTGCAGGATGACACTGAACAACACCAGCAGCGCAGTTAAAATCGGGAAGGACCTCTCCCCACCATTTATTACCAAACGAGGTTTCAGACAAGGTGATTCCTTATCGTGCGACTTTTTCAACCTAATGATGGAAAAGATCATCCGAGCTGCTGATCTGAGACGTAGTGGCACAATATTCTACAAGAGCGTTATGCTGCTTGCGTATGCTTATGACATCGATATCATTGGCCATAATACGCGCGAAGTCAGTGCAGCATTTTCCAGATTAGAAAGAGAGTCAAGTCGAATGGGTCTGGCAGTGAATGCAGATAAGACGAAATACTTAGTGTCAACAAACAAACAGTCCCAGCGTCTTGGAACCCACGTTACCGTTGACAATACCTCCTTCGAGGTTGTGAAGAACTTCGTTTATCTGGGATCCAGCATTAATTCAACCAACGACATCAGCATTGAAATCAAACGAAGAATAACTCTTGCCAACAGGTGTTACTTTGGGCTCAGTAGGCAATTGAGAAGCAGAGCCCTCTCTCGACGAACGAAAATCACGCTCTATAAATCGCTCATCATGCCCGTCCTACTTTACGCATCACAAACCTGGACGCTGAGCAGTTTAGATGAAAAGACTTTAGGAGCATTCGAGAGAAAGATTCTTCGTAAGATCTACGGACCAATCTGCGTCAATGGCGAGTACCGAATACGGTGGAATGATGAACTGTATGAGCTGTACGCTGACATCGACATAGTCAAGCGCATTAAAATCGAGTGGCTTCGCTGGCTTGGTCATGTTCAGCGCATGAAAGACGATGCTCCAGTGAAGAAAACATTCGATTCGGTACCCAGCGGCGGTCAACGCAGAAGAGGATGACCGCATCTTCGTTGGAATGACCAAGTAGAGGACAACCTGACGAAGCTTGGAATTTCCAACTGGCGCCAGCAAGCGAAAGACAGAAATGGCTGGCGCAAATTCTTAGATGAGGCCAAGACCGACATACTTAGTTGTAGCGCCAACTAAGTAAGTAAGTAAGTTCATTATCCTTATGTAAAAGCCTGTTTTTTAATTATTCAACAGTATTTTTGAAAATCTGGAAAAAAAATCATAAATACATAATCAAATAAGTCGTGCATATAATTAAGGACACTTGAGTTTATTGTAGAAAAATCACTAGCTGATTTTATTGGAATTTCGGCCCTGCTACAGGCTTCATCAGAAAATTCTTCAGGCTTCATTTGTAAAAATTATTACATGAATTTAATTGCGAGCTTTAGATCAAGTAAATTTTTAAGAAGACAACAACTCTGTATAGAGTCAATCACTTAGCTGACTGGACAGTCAGTTTCGGAAATCGCTACATTTCCTCTTCAGTAGTCTTAGAGTGATTAAGCTGTGATGAACTCACTGTTCAAGTCGTATATGATTTCACACATGTTTGAAGAAATTTGTAAGAATTGTTTGCGTTCTCATCGGCTACTTAACCATATGACATTTAAAGCAGTAACAGTCCACCCTAAACAAGTGCGCGTGCGTGGTTTAACTGTCAAAATCGGCTCATGCACATACATTTTGTATGAAGCCTACCGAAACACGCACCGGACTACCGCAACATGAATCGAATTTCCAATTTTGACAGTGCGTTCGGATGTGAAGTTGGCTGCATAAAACCAAAGTATTAGAACAAAGAGCAATTAGCTGCTTTTAATTAATTAATCTCAATTGCAAATGGAATTATTTGCTATATTAATAGATTTTTACACAATTCTAAAAGTTTCTTTAAGATTTTTAAACCATCAGACTGAGCTGGTTCGAGAGCAGCAGTTCTTTCCGCAGCGCACTTGTTTAGGTTAAGCGTAAAATAAAATTACGTGGCGTTTGGGGACGCAGCGCAACGCCCACTTGTTTAGGGTGCACTGTAAGTCCCATGTTACGGTGGCGCTCATGGGCTCATCTGGTCATGCATTGTTGTTGTTTCAATGTAAATTAAAAATTTGAGAGCGAGAGCAAGAGAGTAAATTTTCACCACCACGGTCACCAAATGATTCGACAAAAATATGAAATCATGGGATCAAAACAGTGTTGCGTTGTGGAATTATTCACATTTGTGTTAAGGCACGAAAAAAGTACACTTTTAGTACGAAATGTATGAAAGCAGTAATGAAACATGCTTAATAGCAACACACATCGTTTGAAAAAATACTAAAAGTAGCAAATAGTGTTCTGGTGCTTAGGCATCATATGACCACCAGCATAACATACTTTCGTCACACAGCTCATCAAACGAAAAAAGAGAGTAAAAAGTGTCATGACCAGGGATCATATGACGACCACCGTAACATTACCCTAAGCTATTTATAGATCATAGCCATCAACTCTTCCAAGGTTGCCATCTGTTCTAGTTGCTTCTCATTTATTTCAATATTCATTGATGTTCGACAATCTGTCGAAATACACCATATAATTGAAACGAGCTTTTGCTTCGATAGATAAGTGGCTATTTTCACAATCAAATTTGTAACAATATTAATTAGGATATGAAAGTTTTTATTTTTACTAATAATAACGACCAAAAGGATGTGTCTGTAGACGAGAGCGATGAAGTAAATCTTGTTGATGTCAGGTAAGTTTTTTGTATTTTTTTGGTCCTATGTATTTTTTAAATATACGACCTATACAAGACTCCCTTTTCTTTGGCTAAGGTCAGACGATGCTAGTTTGCTCGGCAAGCAGACAATTTTGTTGTTTCCAATGCGAAACTGTCAAAAAAAAGTGATGCTGTGAGCGGATGAACATTAAAGTTTTGCTACGCTTTAGCAACTAAAGTATTCTTTGAGGTAAATTTGTAGTATTCTACTAAAACGTATCAAAAAATAGTTGTAGCGTATCAAAAAGGAGGCAAAAAGTATCGAAATTTAATTAAATGTCAAAATCTGGGAAATTTGGGAATAAAAATTTTTTTAGTTCGTCAACCTTAGTACCAATTAATTAAATAATTCATTTTATTTATTTTTGTTTTTTTTTTATTTTATATAATAATATGTATGTATTAGTAAAATATTTATTGTAAGGAATATTATGCGACAAGCATAATACACACAAGAAAAAAATAATAATAAACGAACACCAACCTTATTACACAAATAATTTAAAAATGAAAAGAGAAAGCAAATATTTTTAGAGAATTTTTGTTGTTTTGTGTTTTTTTTTTATATTATATAAAAAAATTCAAACCAAATTGAGAAATACATTTATAAAATATTATTTAATTTTTAAAGCATTTCTTTAAAAAATGGTTATGTATGCGATTTTGATTTTAAGTTTTGTTTTTTTACGTTTCGTATTAAAAAATAGTAAATGTAAATTGTAGTAACTGCGCTAGTTAAAATTATAGCTGAAAGTATCGTAGTTGATGCAGCAGCATTGACAGTTTTATTTTATGTACTTTTTTGTTTTTTTTATTTCTTTATTATATTTAGGAAGCTTTATAAATAACAAAACTGATTCAATCAAGAATTTTTCAAGTTTAAAAATACAATAATTAAATCGCAATAAATTATGGTCTGTGTTGTGTGTGAATGTGTTGTTTTTGTTGTTACAGTTATTAAAATTGTTTGTTGATTTTTTTATAAGTTTATGTTTGAATTTATGCGTTGTTGTATTATACAGTTTTGAAATTAAAAAGAAAAATTTTTAAAGATTTCAATGTTTGTTACTTGGTTGTAGTTTAGATCCTAGTATATTATTTTAACATATATGTTTATATCAACAATATAGCAGTTCAACATGCATCAGTTGTAGTAGTAGTAGTAGTTGTTGTTGTTGTAGTTTTTAGTACAAAAAACCATAAAAATCAATACTTCAACCGTTATTACTTTAAAAAATGCTTTGGGTTATTTTGTTGTTTTTTTTTTATTATTTTCTCGATTAATGATATCAGCTTATTCGGTTCCTTTTGCATTTTTACCTTAAATACTTTTTTTTACGAAAGATGTTGTGTTATGTATGTTCTTTGTACAGTTGCTTTCGTCGTTGGTGTATCTTTTCTTAAGTGATTCTTTTTCTTTCATACATTATCTTTCATAACTTATTTCACTCTTATCAAAATTGTAAAATGTTGCTGAATTCTTTGTTTTCTTTAAAATAATAAAGTTCAAATGAAATATAATTATAATCAAATCCGTATTTCTTAAAAGTTTGGGTTTGAATTGAATTGGGTGTAGCAGCAGGAGTTGTTGTAAAGTGGAGAGTGTTGTGTGTGTTTGTGTTTGTTTTTTTTTTCTTAGTTGGTGGTTTGCTCTTTTAGAGCAAAAGGCATTTGGTCTTCTTCCTCTTTTTGACTTGCAATGCAGCTCTAGTAGCCGTTTCGAATACATCTCGAACACCTTCCTTGGATTTGGCTGAACACTCCAAGTAAGCGAAGGCATTAATTTTTTCAGCCATTGCGCGTCCTTCTTGTGGCTTAACTGGTTCTTGTTTCATTTTGGCTAAATCCTATTGTGTGAAAAAACATAACCATATCAATAGTAAAAAATTAGAAATTAATGTATAGCGATAAATTTACCCGAATTGTGTTGGGATCATTCCTTAAATCTTTCTTATTTCCAACTAAAATTATGGGAACATTAGGGCAAAAATGTTTAACCTGAAAGTGTGAGAGAAGTGTTTTGTTTTTAAAGAATAACAAATTTTAGAGTATAAATAAACCTCAGGGGTCCACTTCTCAGGAATATTTTCTAATGAATCGGGTGAATCCACTGAGAAACACATCAGAATAACATCAGTATCCGGATAACTCAGTGGTCGAAGTCTATCGTAATCTTCTTGACCAGCAGTATCCCACAAGGCCAGTTCGACCTAGAAAAAAATTGGAAAAAACGCAGAAAAGTGATTAAGTTTCTTAAAATATGCTAAAGTAAAGATTAATAAGTTCTCTTAGAAAGATATTGATATAAATCTAAGGCGTAGGAAAAACAATTCGGTACCATTTTCTCCCGTGTTTCTCAACCGATTTGGATAACTTTTCTTTCAAATGAATATGAGTAGGGGGAAGGAGTGCACCGAATACTTTTTGTGATCTTTGACCTGAAATATGAGCGTTCAAAAAATAATTTCTTAAATAAAAACTAAGCTATAAGAGATGGAAGAACACGGCGTAAAAAGAAATTTAAGACATTTCTTAAATGTACGAAAAATATGCCACAGATTTCTCGCTATCTCTTCTCGCTATCTCACCTATGCGAGAGAGTTGTTTCTGAAATGTAAATCCTTGGGTCTGGTACGATATTTCGAAAAATTACATATTTTAAATTAGTACAGTCGAATTAAATGTTGTAACGCGCGCGCATTTTGCACATCATTATTTACATTTATTTGGACTTTTTAAATTTGGACTTTTTTCCAACATTTTTTTTGACCTTTTTGGTTTTGAGTACGCACATATGATATGTGATACTTACAGATAACTATTATGGTATTATGGTATACACGAGCAGGTTCCATTGAACTGGGTGAAAATAAGTACAAATGCGAATTTTTTTAGGATTAGATTTTAATTGCGAATTAAGACATGAATGTCCACAGGCACTCAAACAATGCCTTTTTATACCCCTACGTTTAAAAAAGTCCCTATTACGTATATTAAACTTTGTCAATCCGTTTGTAACGACGATAAGAAGACGTGGCCGGTATAGAAAAGCATATCGTCGCCCTAATTCTAATAGGACGCATGTCAAAATTGGTCAAAGTAACGTTTATTAGCGGTTTAGGTAGATTGGTCAAAACTACATCTATGTCCTTTTTTAGTTTTTAATGTTTGTATGAAAAAAGAGAGTTAGAACGTTTGAAACAATACATTATCGTATGAACTTCATACAAATAATAAACAGTTTTCTTTGCCTCCTGAACAATAGATAATTTTGACTTACGTCGTATTAGAATTAGGCCGACGATATATATTCTTAATTAGCATCACCTCCTGAGTCGATTTAGCCATGTCCCATCTGTCTGTCTGTGATCACGATAACAGCCGTAACTTTATAGCTGTCGTAACGAAATTCAATATATAAGCTTTTTTCAAAAATGGAGGTCAAGTACGAAAATGAGCCAAATCGGATGAAAACTATGCCTACAATATAATTTATCCAAAACGGTAAAATCTTTTTAAATTCTACAAAAATTATTCTAATGACTTATGACCTTGCACATTAGCTTTAACCTTTAATATGCACTTTGAGAATGCAATTTGTTAGTCGAATAAAAATAACGACTACCTCCCATACAAAGTGGGTTTACAAAAACGCTAAAATCTCTTTTAATTCCGCAAAAACTAATCTAAAGACTTCAAATTTTTCACATAAGCTTTATCAATTAATATGTACTTTAAGTATGAAAGTTGGAAATATCAAAATAAAACCACGGCTACCTCCCATACAAAGTGAAGTTACCAAAACGGTAAAATCTCTTTAAATCTCACAAAAAAAAATAATCTAGTGACTTCAAATTTTGCACGTATGAAATTTGTAAAAGTCGAATAAAAATCATTTCTACCTCCCATACAAAGTGAGTTAACCAAAACGGTTAAATTGCTTTCAATTCCGCAATTAATATTCTTTTTAAGTTTGGAAAAATCAAATGAAAACCACGGCTACCTTTCATACAAAGTGCCTTTATGAAATCAGTAAAATCCCTTTAAATTCCACAAAAATACAATGTCTTAAAATTTTTCAAATTATTTTAATCTTAACAACAACTGAAAATTCCGCCCACCTGATAAAAACTGCGACCAATAAAAGTAACATCATCTAAATAATGCAACATTCAAGTCTTAAAATAATTTAAAATACGGCAGTGGAGGTATTTTAATTTCGGTCCAGTCGAAGATAATTCCTTACTAGTTGATATATATACGCCGTTGTCAACTATTTAACAACGATGCACTTTACCACATTGCGCTTGCGTTTGGGAAAGTAGCGTTTTTTTTTTGTTCTTTCTTTCCTTTATTTTCTTTACAAGAGCAAATAAATTTACTTTGTCACGTGTTATTTATTTGAGCGAAATCAGTTTTAGTTAGAGAACGTTATTTTTTCCATTGACAACTATTTAACGACGATTTAATTGCATTAGAGTTTTCCAAGCTTTTATGAATAATTTGTGAATATTTTGGTAAGAATTTATTTTTTTTACTGACTGAACATAATTTTAACAAAAAACTGTATTAGTAAAATTTCATAAAATGGGAAAAGCCAAGAGCTGCACGCCAAGTACCTGCAAGGCTATCATTGAATTAAATAGCGCTGGGCTCTCATACGGACGCATAGCGACCCAATCAAAATGTTCCAAAAGGATAGTATTCAATCAATACAATATAAGACTGCGGAAAATGTACCACGCCAAAAAAGACCGCGCAAAACATCAGTGCACATTAGTCGATTGATCTTCCGATTGTCAAAAGCTGATCCAAGGAAGAGCGCAGCAGTCATCCAGCGTGAAATAATGGATGAAATTGGAATCAATGTTTCAAAAAGAACCGTTGTACGCCGTTTAGTGGAAGCTGGCCTACACGGAAGACTTGCACGCAATAAACCCATGGTGAAACTCTTGCAAAGAACACGTCGTATTGAGTTTGCCAAAAATCATGCAGCTTGGACAGTAAATCAGTGGAAATACGTGTTGTGGAGTGATGAAACAAAGATTAATCGCATTGGTCCTGATGGGAGAAAGTATGTCCGTCGCCCAAAAGGTAAGGAACTTGATCCCAGGTACACTTCTGCGGTTGTTAAGCATGGCGGTGGCTCGATTTTTGTTTTGGGTTGTTTTTCATGGAACGGCGTTGGTCCAATTCACCGTATTGTTGGCATAATGAATAAGAAACAATAGTTGATATACTAAGAAATGTTATGCTACCAATATGCCAGTGATTTGATCATTTCAGCAAGATAATGACCCAAAACATACGGCAAAAATAACCAAACAATTTTTTGATCAAAATGCTATGGCAGTTCTTGACTGGCCATCGTCAAGTCCTGACCTAAATCCCATCGAGCATTTATGGGACGATGTTTAAAATACCATAAGCTCACTAAATATAACAAATCTGGATGATTTATTAGTAAAAATCAAGGAAGCCTGGTACGCTATACCGGTAAAACGATGCCAAGAACTGATACTCTCAATGCAAAGACGATGTGCAGCAGTTTTAAAGCAAAAAGGTTTTCCAACAAAATATTAGACCTTAAGTATAACTTTTGTTAATATTTCACAATTTTTTGTTACTTTATTTTACCTTAATTTGCTGTATATTAAAAGCGTTGCTAATTAGTTGTCACATATATATTTAAGATTTTTGAATAAAAGTTCCTCTGAAAACATCTGTGCCATTAAAAACTTTACAATAAGCATTTTGTTTTAAGGATGTATTTGTGTATTTGTAAAACGAAATAAGTAAATATGTCTTATCGCTGAACGGTACCGGCCGATGTCTTATAACAAAAATATCGTTATTAATTAGTTGACAACGGCTGTAATTTGCGAATGATATGCGATCCAAATATTTGTACAAAACTTTTAAGAAAATTTATTGATGCAGTATTTGCTAGATATATCGATGACAGTAAATCTATTACGTTTGCTATTTTAATAATTGAAAACATTTACAAAAATAATTAAAAATTAATGTAACGTGCAATCAAATAAAATACTAATGTAATTCAATAAAATTTACTGCTGTGATTATTAACGTGTATTTTTTAGTTAACTTTAGGGTACTATATTTAAAATTTTTGAGTTTAAAATTTATTTTATTAAAAAAAAACCCATTAAATTATCAAATCTATGAAACTGCGAAAAAGATTCGTTTGGTGCGAAAATTTTCTCGTGTGTACAACGGCGCATCTGCTTTTTTTTAATGAAACCCTTTGTAGAAGACAACAAAAACGCTGTAAATTTTAAAAAATTGTTTGTGAATTGTCATCACCGATAGCATATTTATATACAAAAGTGAAATTGAAAACATTTTTTTAAAGTTTTTACTGTACGTATTGAAAAAATCCGGTAAAATCCGGAAAAACCTATCCCAAAAATTTGTTTTTTTCTTTGTTGGAGGAACTGATTCATAAATGTTTTGACATAATTGGGATGAGAAAATATATCCGCCCGTATATGAAAATCATTTGTGGTACCTATGTCTGTAGTCTTTGAGAAATCGGGATTAATATATACAGTGATGAGCGATGAAATAGATCCACGCACTTGCTGATGATATTACTTAATTAAAACTTTTTGTAACGTAGCATGTTGTGAATCAAAACCAGTGGTGTTTAAAAACCAGTTATCCCATGAATATTGCGCAGTTGTATTTGGATACAATTGCGCGTTTATTTTTCGCAAATCTGTGAAACTGTGATATTGTTGAGTTAAAAGTGTGCATTAAAATAGAGTCAACCAATATAATTAAAAAATTTTAAAAACATGAGTAAGAGTTCTCAGTTTTATGATTTTAAAATAAATTTTATTGTTTCAAACAATTAGGTCTAAAAATGGCCGCCACAGTCGCCAGACCTTAATCCTATCGAAAATTTATGGCGAGAGGTTAAAGTGGCTCTAAGAGACAAACTTCCAACCAACAAAGATGATCTTTGGAGATTAATCAAGGACGCATTAGAGAAAATTCCAGCTACTAAGTGCCAAAAAATTGTAGATTCGATGCCTAGGCGTTGCTCAGCAGTTATCAGAAATAATGGATACTCCACCAAATATTAAGGTAGAAATAACTTTATTTCAATTATTTCTATTGATTCTATTGATCATGAAATTTCAAATTTTCTAATCAGAGCTCATGGCTAAAATTAAATAACTATTTCTGGCTCTATTTGAAGTTACAGCCGAAAGAGAAAATATCATTGAATTTTAAATTTTTTCGTTTATGTTCACACTTAAGTTAATGAGTTAATTTACTAATATGAATTAAATGAATTATTCTTTTTTACCTATTAAAATAAAAAATTAAAAATGTAAAGTTTCCTAAAATTTGTTGATTTAAATAATTTTTATAGCTATGGCTCTATTTCATCGCACATCACTGTACCTATGGGGAAAAAATCTTTTTTGACGTCCTAGTTTTTTCTTTCTCTTAAAATTAAAACATGTTCGAAAAATGTGGCACACGTTAAAAGCCAACTTTATGAAAATATCTCGAAAATTGTGCTCACACGACTTAAAAATGTAAATGGATTATTTTTCACCCATTCATCGTCAAAGGGTTAAATCTAATGCATGCCAGAATGACGAGCCTACAATACAATAATATATTTAAATTTTTTGTTTCAGATGATATCAAGTGCCGTTATCACCCGGGCAAGCAACACACCTTTTTTGTGTCCACTTTGGACGAAGAAAACTTTTTAAAAAAAAAAATAGCAACATAAAGTTTTTTTTTGGTACAGTTTAAAATGTTAATAACAACATACAAAAAATGTAATCGATCGTATTTTAACTTCTTATTATAAAATAATTCTTGAAAATTAGGCCAGAGCACCAGACTACATCTTTAAGTCTTTTACGAGTAAGACACTCTGCTCTCAAGGTTATGCAAATTTAAGAATTGACTTGCGAAAATTGTAGAAAGGCATGTTTTCAAAGGAAGAAACACAAATCTTCAAATCTTCTTTTGAATTCTATCGATTCGACATATATCACACATATATCAAACATATATTCGACTCTAAACCACACAAGCTTATTCCAAAATACCTCTTACTAAAGCATGGTATAATTATCCAGGTAGCATTGACAGTTGTTATGTACATGGTGTACATAACAACTCCTGTCAAAAAATATACTCACAAAGACAGCGCTCACAATTCTTAATAGTCGCATTCAGCGGAGCCAACTGTTGTGAACTATCATGATAGTGAGCGATGTTTTTATCTGAATGTGTTGAATTCAGCGGTGTCAACAGTTGGCAACTGTTGCGCAAATTTGCAAAGGTTTCACACTCAAATTTGCTTCGTTCTTTCTGTATTCATTTAACAGCGCAACAGATGCCAACTGTTGACTCCGCTGAATGCGACCATTGAATTTTTATAATTTTTTTTCGCTTTGTTTCACTAACATCTGTTTTTGACAAGAGATGGTGCCTTGTAGAAGAGAAAATAAGCAATTGTCAATGCTACCTGGTTACTATACCATGTTACTAACGTTACCAAAAGTGTTTTTATAGTGAAATAATCTAAAAATTATTTACAGTTTCTTTATGAAAATCCGAGTTTAGAGTTAGCTTTTGCTAGCATATATTCCTTATGCGAAAGTATGTTTACAATCGAAAAAGACACCAAGGTGTTTAAATAAATTTTCTCATTTAAAGGCAATCATAAATCCAAAGCAAATCTTTACGAGTACAAGTAAGAATTTTACATTTAATGTAATTTAGACTTAATCCGTTGTTGATACATCTAGTAATAAATAATTGAATATGTCTTTGAAGATGCTTAGAAGAAGTAGTTAGCTCTAAGTTTAGTTGTGAAATCCTATAATCACTAATGGTTGTTATTAAACAAAATTTCTGATCTTACAGGTGACTAGTGCCTACCCGGAACACTCCAAGCATGCTTAATTTATCCTAAAAATAGCAAACATTTCAAGAGACTTGCTAACTAATCTCTTAAGAAAATCTTTTCTTAAATCTTTAGCAAGTGATACCTAGAATTTAAAAATTAGTGCCAAAGAAACTTTAAGTCCACACAAGTCAAAAAATTAACCTCGATCAATAAAGCATTTTATAGGAAAACAACATAAATCAACATTTTTGTTTTCTTCTCGCAGACTATGTGGTTAATACAAAGGCGTTGCAATTTAAGATTTCCTAATATCACAAAATTTAACGGTCTTTCAATAAGGAAATCTATAAAAATATGTACAATTACGCTTGCCCCTGGTTATTCGCATCATTTGTATCATATTAGCCAGCCAGCCACCGTGAAGCCAGTGATCATGCATGAATTTTGTTTTATTTTGGTATATGCTTTATCTTATTTTTCCTCTTTACCTTCTATTTTCATATTTTACGTTAAATTACACATCAACGCTAAATCGTGATGTGACTAGCAATTGGTGGTGGTATTGGTGGTGGAGGTGGCGTGTATGTGTGTCCGTATGCATTGTGTATCTGAAGTGTTGTGAGTCACTAGCACGTTTGACTCCACTTCTTCACTTGATGAATCGACGCCAGCAGCTATCGAGATATTTCCATTTCAAACAATTTTTTCCTTTTTTATGTCAAAGTTTTAAAAATTAACCGTTTTTGTTGCTTTTACTTTTAATCATGAGAGCCAGAAATTCTAAGAGAATTTTTCGCTGTTTTGATTTATATCTTTTGTAAAAGTTTTTTTCTGCTCTTTTGTCTTGTTTTATTTTGTTTATTTTATTAATCAACGCACCGCATTCATACACATTTCCAAATTACGTTGTAGTTTTTCTTAAAGTGATTTTCTCAGTTTTTATTTGGCTGTTGCTTGCCAATGTTTACATAATGATATCTTAAGTATTAATTATTTTTGCTTGATCTTCTCTGGAATTTCGATTTTTGCATATTAGTAATTTTTTTTTTAATTCTGTAATTATTGCTCAATCGCTGAAATTGTGTTGTACTGCATTCCAAGCTAAAGTTGATTGAAACAACATTGTTGCGACATTTTTCAATTCATGCTGTGTATGATCAATTATTTTGGAATTTCCTGCCTAAGCAACACCTTTCAATGTATATGCCAAACAATGTCTTGCAAAAACAAAAAACTTAACTGATAACAAATACGACATTTGTCAAGTTATTTATTATTGTTACTATTATTATTATTACTTTTATTCATCATAACTTCTCAAAATATTGTATTTCAAACGGAAAACAATCAAATTTTTAAAAAATTTCTGTTTGTTAAAAGTCAAGTGAATCATCATTTGTGCAATTGAAAATATTCTGCGCTTTAAATAGAAATCATACCATTTTATAACCAAATAAGTTTTTAATATACAAATATTAAAAATGTTGATGAATTAATTTCAAATTGAACATATATTTTTAGACTAACTTTTCTTTGGAAGCCTAAAAAAGTCGCTAAGTTTAAATAACGCAAAGGTCGGCTCAAAAAGTGTACATTTAAGTGAATCACTAAAGTTGATTTCATCGAGTTTTGCAATTTTATTGTTTGTCACTTGTATTTATGCATTTTATTGCATTTGATAACCTCGAGGAATTTCACTTAACTATACCATTGTGTCGTTTATTTGTTTAACAATCATCTTGCTGTTCAGCGTATTTCTTGTCACAATAGTTTCTTACAGCTGGATTTTATCATACAATTACTATGCATCGTTCACTATATCAATACTCAAGCTTTATTTTCGAATAAAATATATAAGATATGGTCATTTCCGTAGCTACGCACGTGACAGTCGTACGACTTTAATGAGTGGAAAAACAAAGAAAAATTAAACTAACAGTTTTATTAATTTAATTTTTCAATAGTTTATAAAGCGCACTATAAAAGGTGTAAAAGCTAAGAGTTGTCAACATTTCGGCTCTTAGATAGAAGCCACCAAATATGATACGTTACGTGACACAAAATAGAAGTGGTTTTTACCTGCATACATATAAACGCAAAAATCTGCGAAATGTTACGAGTTTTTTATGACAGATTTTTAATATAATCTGGAATAATGTTGCTACATATTCATAATTGCTTCGTTGAAAAATCTTTTTTAATTATTTTTATACACGCCATAATATTATACGTTACGTGATATACGTTGTGACAGATTTTTTCCTTCTTAGAAGTGCAAACATTTTATATTTTTTATTTATTTAATTGAAACGTTGTATTATTCGAGTATTTATTATACTAATAAAATTTCAACTTTTGTTGAAATTTTTCAACATTTGTCACCATTTTTAAACTTTTATTATATTTTCTAACAAAACTCTTCACTGTTTATTAGAGATGGGTCCTTCCGAACATGTATAGTTCGCGGAACTATGTTCACAGTCGGACATAGTTCCATTCATTCCTTCGATTCATTTTTAGCATGTCCAAACAGTTCCGGTTGCAATGATTTTTTTTTTTTTAACTAAGCAACATTAACCGAAATCTCTTTCGCACATACTACGGCTTACACGAATTTATGTGATCGACTAGAAATGCAAAGATGATGTTTGTGAGCGAACGAAAGAACTGATATATGAAATGGTAAGATGACATTTCGTTGTTCTTGTTGTGCACATTGCTCAGTCCATTTCGTTTTGAACATGCTTTCATTAAAACAAATGGAACTAGATAGTTCCTTGGACATGTTAAAATCTGGTACATAGGACATGCATGAGGAACGGCTTGAATGCTCCTTTGACTCCCTTTTTAGCAACATTATAAATTTACTGCATAAATTAAAAAATTTATTTTGTAGCATAGATAATTTTTATAATTTATTTTATTATGGTACAATTTTGTTACTTATACTTTATATTTGAATTACATGAAATTATTTGCCATATTATAAAATTTCCGATTTATATGAAAATTTTTTTTTTAATTTAAAAGAGCTAATATATAAAAAAAAACATTACGATTAGTCAGAGCGTTGTGTGGAAATTCTACATGGACATTAACAATTTTTATCTGCAAGTCAAGAAACAAACGTTTCTAATAGTCTCTGCAGTTGAAATTAGCAAAGGAACTAGATAGTTCCACGGACATGTTTCCGTGAACTAGTTCTTTTCTTCAAGAGAATCGTTCCATGTCCGTTCCGTCTCTGGAACTGTTAAGCACAACCCTACTGTTTATAAAAAATTAAAAATTTAAATTGAAGTATCTCATATAAAAAATGCAAAGTTTGAAACTCTGAAGTTCTAGCCAATACTACTTTGTTCAAATATAAAGGGGACTGGTTACCTTACACTTCGCTTGTTTTTAAGATACGGCTAAATCTGAACCCTTTGACGACGAATGGGTGAAAAATAGCCCATTTACATTTCGAGATATTTTCATAAAGTTGGGCTTTAAGGATTAGAAATCAATGTGGCTTTTAACGTGTGTCACATTTTTCGAACTTGTTTTAATTTTAAGAGAAAGAAAAAACTAGGAAGTAAAATATTTTTTCCATAGGTATATATTAATCCCAATATTTCAGAGACTCAAGTTTTTCAAATACGAACTTAATTATGTCATCTTAATTATGTCAAAACCTTGATTAATTAGCTACTCCAACAAAGTAAAAAATAAATTTTCCGGATTGGTTTTTCCGGATTTTTTAATACCTTTGCGAGCTATACACAATACAATCCAATCGTCAACTGTGTCGGTTGTTGCTCAAATCAAAGCGTGTACGGACTTTGTCAATTGATCAGTTTGGCAGTTGTAGAGTTGGTTGATGAAAATCAAAAGATTTTGATTTTTTCAAGTTTCCTGACAAGTCTTTCGATTCAATTATGCTGTGTATGGTCAAATCGTTTGATAAACTGTCAACATACATATTTTTAGCTGTCGTTAGTGAACAAAGTTTTACAATTGTTTCTAAACTAATAATATATATTTGACAGTTGAAAGAAAATCTTTCAATTAAGTTTATACAGTGGCCGAAAATCAATTAAATTGAAAGACTCAATTATCAATTGGATTGTATTGTGTATGGCTCGCGTTACAATAAAAAAAAATTAAAGTTTTTTCTAAATGACCTCTATATTTATTATGTTGACTTTATATGATTTAAATACAAATTCTAAATGTTTGATAGTTTAAATCATACTTGATTTTAAATACAAATTCTAGTTGTTTGACAGTTTAAAATCGTTTATCGAGCTTAAGGTCAAAGTTAGAACAATTAATTGTTCTAACGAATTTTTCCAAAGAAACAACAACAACAACAACAACAACAACAACAACAACAACAACAACAACAACAAAGTTTTTCAATATGAAAGGGAAAAAAAAACCACTAGCAATTGATTTTATTGTACAATTTCTGCGGTGCTAAACGCGTCATCAGAAATCTTTGTGATTGCCCGTGCAAGCGCGTTGACGCACTGCACCATCGGGGCGATGAGATTTTGAAGCTTCAATTTCTCATTTTTTTCCTCAATTTCATAATGTCACATTTGTTGTTGTATTTCTGTTTTACTTTAGTTTCTATGCTTATGTTATTATATGTAGTCCAACAGCCTGCTGGAAGTCTGCACTAACAAAGCATGTTTACTGAAGTTGTTTTTAGAATTTTTGCTGATTTTGTTTTCAGCTGTTTCCGTTTGGTCGAGCTCTACCATTTGATTAAAGTTTTTTCTAAATGACCTCTATATTTATTATGTTGACTTTATATGATTTAAATACAAATTCTAAATGTTTGATAGTTTAAATCATACTTGATTTTAAATACAAATTCTAGTTGTTTGACAGTTTAAAATCGTTTATCGAGCTTAAGGTCAAAGTTAGAACAATTAATTGTTCTAACGAATTTTTCCAAAGAAACAACAACAACAACAAAGTTTTTCAATATGAAAGGAAAAAAACCACTAGCAATTGATTTTATTGTACAATTTCTGCGGTGCTAAAATCTCATCGCCCCGATGGTGCAGTGCGTCAACGCGCTTGCACGGGCAATCACAAAGATTTCTGATGACGCGTTTAGCACCGCAGAAATTGTACAATAAAATCAATTGCTAGTGGTTTTTTTTCCTTTCATATTGAAAAACTTTGTTGTTGTTGTTGTTTCTTTGGAAAAATTCGTTAGAACAATTAATTGTTCTAACTTTGACCTTAAGCTCGATAAACGATTTTAAACTGTCAAACAACTAGAATTTGTATTTAAAATCAAGTATGATTTAAACTATCAAACATTTAGAATTTGTATTTAAATCATATAAAGTCAACATAATAAAAAAAAATTTTATTTCAATTCCACAAAAAAACTTTTACAATTTACAGCGGTTTTTGTCGCCCCCAGAGGGTTGAGATGGTAGCAACTGACTTTGACATATGTGTCAAATTTCATGCCAGTGCAGTGGTTTACTATCTATAAGGGTTTTTGCACTCGTTTTCGTAAACAGCAAAGATAAGTTTTTCGATTCGGTTTTAATCGTCTCGATCGATTAAAACAGTGTTGCGAATGGATGAGTCGATTTTTGGCGAAAAAATCGCAAAGAACGAGTGTGTTTTCTATCAAACGAGACTTGGCTCTTTTAAGTAGTGTCCGACCGAATATTCGGTTTCGGTTACGGGCAATTTCGGCCCTTTTTGCCAGTTTCGGCTAGTTGCGGCTATTCGGCCTCAATATTCAACGAATTCTGTGTGTGTGTAGAATAAATGAAAAGAAAACAAAATAATTTTATTTTTTTGATACTAAACCTTTAAAAAAACAAAAATACTTTTTTTTTAGTTATATAAAAATGTACATTTTGGGTGCACACTATTTTGAGCAGAGGTTAAGACTTTTATGACTTTTTTACAAAAAGTCTCTTAAATAAGAGTCTTAAAAACTTTTATTATATAAAAGTCGATAGTAAGAGTTATTTATAAAGTTTACTTTTAACTCTCACTTAATAACTCTTATTTTCAACAGTTATTTTTAACTTTTATAAAATAAAATCAAACTTATCTCTTTGAAGACTTTTAAATTATAAAAATTATTTTAAAGTCTTTGAAGACTTTTATTTAAAACAGTTAATCATAAATAAAAGTCTCGAAAACTTTTAAAAATTAGTCTTGAAGGACTTATATAAAAATTGTCGAAAAATTTTGCAATAAAAAATGAAATAAAAAAAATTATCTCATTTATTATTATAGTAAACTTCAATTAATTATTAAACTTTTTTATTCTATTTAATTTATTTTTTCCCCTTTTTTGTTTTATTTTTTATGAAAATAAATGTAATGAAAATCCATTTTAATGCTTACCACATTTTTAGTTCAAAAAGCGTTCCCGTAATTTTTTGAGTTTTCTTTGTTTTTGAAAGTTTTTTATTCCCTCACTTTCGGTGACCGAAACTGTCAAAACGAAGTTGAAATTTCATACAAAATCTGCAACCAATGAGAATGCAATATGAAAGTAAAAATACCAAAATGGCTAAGTTTGACAGTTATGGTCACTGAGAAAGAGAGCACATTCAGCCCTTACACTACCTTGTCTAGTTCTATGGTAGTATGCTTTGTTTATGTTGAGATTTGCTAGTTTCCCTTTTACTACTCTCGTTCGAAAAGATTTCTCCTGCAACGAATATTTTTTCAAATAAACGCCAGTGCCTTATTGCTATCCATCTATCCATTATTGTGAAATTTTGTGCACACAATCCAGCCAACAGTTTTTGCTTAATCAGCATGCTCAGTTAAGATCTAAAATTTTTATAAAATTTGATATCAACGAGGGTGTCCGGTTCTTTACTCATTCACGGAATAAGTGAAAGTCTTTACTCCAAAAAACGTAGTCCCAATAAAAGAAATATCGACCTAATTATTCGTTTCATTGTCTTATGCTTTGAGGCCCTTTTTTCTGACCTCTTATTTCATAGTTTCTTATTTTCGCCTTACAGTGGAAACTTGTTTAATATACATATTTGGTTCTAATGTCAAGACATTCCATAAATGTCTACAAATGTCTTTAAATATCCAATATATCTTTGAATTTATTTCCATGTCTGATGTTAAATTGAAAAAATGTCCCAGAATAAAAAACTATGACTTTTTAAATCCTAACTTAAATTCTTCGAAATTATAAAAGAAGTTCTACGAACTGTTTTTAATAACTTGATAATAAATATTTATCGAATTTAAAGTTCTGTTCTTGACCAAATAAAATTGGAGTACCGTGCCCCCTATGTAGTGGCGAAATGGCTCCACCGAGTGGACAAACCTTTGTAGGAGCAAGAAAAATATTTCTTTGTTAACAACATTTAACTGCCTCCAAAAACTCAAGTTCTATAATGGCCTTAAATAAAGTGGATTTCGGGATATTCATATAATTTTACCTTGTTCGCCCAACAAAACAAATTCTTAATATGCGCCAACTCTAAGCAAGCTAACAGAAAACCCAATAAGATAAAACCCGTCTCAAGCTCACACCAACAGTTTTTACTGCCATTCAAATATACATTAAATAATACATATTAACATATATATGTATATATATATATATAAAAGTTACTACAAGACACTTTTGCAAATATGTTATTGTACCATCTGAATTATGGAAATATAGGTATGTAACTTTGCATGGCTGAGTTTTAACAATTCATAAATTTCTTCATTTATTTTTAGTTGTCAAATTTTTCGCGAATGACAGCATGGGAGTATTTTTGCGATGATGAACGCATCAAAACAGAAGAGAAAGCAAATAAGAAATTTACCCATAAAAAGGAGCTTAAAAATTTATAAAATTAAATCACAATTAAGCTAAATTTATAGAATTTCGTTACCTTTATAGCTAGTATTTACGTTTTTTAATTTATTTTGTTTATAGTAAAATCACTTTGGATCAGTCTTCCCCCTCCACCAACGCCACATTAACACAAAATTTTGAAAGGCAGACAGTTTGGTGGGTGGACGTCTGATTCGGTTGTCACATCAACTGCTTACCTGTTTGCCATCGACTTCGATGTCTGCGACATAGTTCTCGAAGACGGTTGGAACGTAGACTTCAGGAAATTGATCTTTACTGAATACAATCAGCAGGCAAGTCTTACCGCAAGCACCATCGCCAACAATCACCAACTTCTTGCGAATCGTCGTCATTGGTTCTGCGCGTACAATAGGAACAGCATCACCATAAAAAAAAAAAACAAAAAACCAAAAATGAGTTCACTAGTTTTTTCCAAAATATTTTCATAGTTCTAATAATGCATATAAAATAAGAAAAAATTACCCTAATTGGCCCTAATAACTTCTTAAGCAGAAACTGAGAGACTTAAAATGTCTGTATTTATTCCTATAAATATGATTTCTTGTATGGAAAATTTTCTTTTCCAACAATTTTTTATACTCATCGCTGCTGCTAGTAGACTTTTTTCACTTACGTTTTTTTCGATCGTTCGCCACACAATTAAAAATGTTGGAGAAAATAATGGCACTGGCTTCAAAACGTTTGCACAACACGAACTTTCCTCGTTTCGAGATCTAATTAGTATTTGTTTTGTTTATTATTTTTCAATTATTAATCTTTTAAATTCTTGAGGGAATTTTTCGACAAATTTTCTTTTTCTTTCAGAAGTATTCAGTGCAGCAAATGATGAACAACGCCTTTAAAATTTATATACGACGACTGTGCCCGACAAAGACTTCGCTCAACATGAAGAAACGATGAAGACGACATTATTCACATTCGCCGTTCGAGTAAGGAAGATGCCTAGCTTATTTGAAGCCCACAAAGTATAAGTGCGAGTGAGATGTTTCTGTGTGCAAAAATTAAAAATAAAATGGCGAGGCAGCGAAAACGATGACGGCTTATTGGATGCGATGTGTTTAATAAATAATACGGCGAATTACTGCAAGGGTGTTCAATGATTACACAGCTGAAACTGGAGCCCTTTTTCATTAGGCAATAATTGCCTTCGCCGCAGAAAGTTTGTGGATTATTCGTTAGCAAGAGGGGGTTGACGAAAGTCTGCTTTCAACTCGAATGCATGGTATAAATACAGACAACCATGCAAGACTAGCCGAACCGAAACTCCCTATACAAACATACGTTACGCTGTAAAAAACTGTTCAAGTAGTCAAAACTTGAAGAATAATGTGGTTTCCTTTCATAAGTAAGTATATGAACACTAGATGGATTTTTTAAAATGAACTAAGTTATTTATAATGAATTGTTTTTAAAAAAGTTATTTAAAGTGAAAATTTGTGCATTTCCAATTGAAAATAAGTGAAAAAAGCAGATTGGAGTACGTTGTTTCCGCGCCACTTTTAAGGGATTGAAATGTCAAAGTGTTTCAGGGGCGTACTCAATTTACGTATTTCCACACATTTAAGGGCGCTCGTGTTTTCAGTTAACAAATTTTGGTCATAAGTGTAGCTTATGGCCCAAGCGTAAATAATTTTTTTCTTATCTTTATTAAAGGTACTTGGGCCTCCTTAGTCCAAAAATGCAGTAATAAAATGTCGGTCTCAAATGGCTTAGGAGATAAAATTCGCGAAAGTTTCCAAATTCAGTGCATAATATGAAGTGTGTGGAATAAAGGCCAAAATAAAAAATAAACTAACGCAACAAATAAAACATTTTTAAAATAAAATGAAAGGAAATAAATATTTAATTTATTTATTTAAAATTATGACGACATGGACTGTTCTTTTCTTACCGATCGTAAATAATTAACAGATGCTAGATTTTAACTGAATATACAGGTCATAGTTAAGTATATAGCAGGGTTTGTTGTGTTTAAATTGCAATCAATTCTGAAGTGCAATGAATGTAAAATAGATTTAGAGGGGGAAAGTAGCCGGGAATCGTTAATAAGTTTTAAGTTAAAGGGGTATTAGAAAAATCCTTCAAAATCAGTTGAAGACGTTTGCATTACTGTTGAAAAAGAACTACGCGTACAAGCAAAATTATTAGATAAAGACAAAGCTATTTTGCATAAAATGTATTACAATAGAATTTTGTTGAACACACAACACTCTCTGCTTGGCAAAAGTATATTTGAGGGTCATATTAAGTCTTTCGGACATTTTAATATTGTAGTAAAATCTTTAATATTTTTAATATTTTTAAAAACTAGATATTTTAATATATCTAAAATATATAATGAAAAGTCAACTATAAGGCAAAAGTTGCATAAAACAATTAATTTTAAAGGTGTTTAAAAAAAATTTTATTTATCTTCACTTAATTTATTGAAATCCATTTTTATACCCCCACGTTTAAAAAAACGTAATGGGGGTATGTTAATTTTGTCACTCCGTTTGTAACGCCGATAAGGAGGCGTGGCCGGTATAGAAAAGTTTATATATATTCCTGATCAGCATCACCTCCTAGTCGATTTAGCCATGTCCGTCTGTCAGTCTGTGTCCACGATAGCAGCCGTAATTTTTGAGCTATCATAACGAAATTTAAAATATAAGCTTTTTATACAAAAATGGAGGTCAAGTTCGAATCTGAGCAAAACCGAATGAAAACCACGCCTACCTCCCATACAAAGTGACTTAACCAAAACGGTAAGATCTCTTTAAACTCCACAAAAATCAATTTAATGACTTCAAATTTCGCACAGTGTCTTATATATTTATTTTGAGTATTAAATTTGTAAAAATCAGATGAAAACCAAACCTACCTCCCATACAAAGTGACTTAACCAAAACGGGAAAATCTCTTTAAATTCCACAAAAATCAACCTAATGACTTCAAATTTCGCACAGTGTCTTAAATATTGAATATTTATTTTGAGTATTCAATTTGTTAAAATCGGATGAAAACCACACCTACCTCCCATACAAAGTGACTTAAACAAAACGGGAAAATCTCTTTAAATATATTTAACAGTTTGCTTAAGACTTTATATATTCTTTAATTTGGCCGTGGGGGTATTTTAACTTCGGCCCAGTCGAAGATAATTCCTTACTAATTTTATATATAATTTTTTAATATATATAAATATTTATAATTTTATTAATATATAAAATTTAATGCATGAATATAAATGCATACAAAACCAGTAGGTAGTTTTTACCATACATTTTTTACTTTACTAATATTCTTGTTTGCTCTCGGGTGAAATAGGCCTACTGGGGAGCCGAACACCCAAAAAAAATCGGTAACGCACCAAATTGTATACCTGAAGGGTTGTGTGGAAATACAATCTGTTATTGCTATTGGATAAGAACAAACAAGATAGCGAAAACTTTAAGCCTAAATCTGTAAATATGTTATTAGAAACTGTTTGGGCCCTTTTTTGTGATGCAACCGAATGCGACCGTGTTTGAATGTTAATGTATTTGTGCGAACCAACACCAATATGGAAAATGACGCACTTTTGTGCTACTACACCACTTCCTTATATTTTACTTCTTTGGTTAAGACCAATGAGATAGTTAAGAAACTAATTTGACGGTAGTCGAACCTGTTGGCAAAAATTTTCGATTTTCTCCGTCAAATCAGGGTTGTGAAGCAAAATGATGGAGGAAAACAACAAAAATGCTTCGGTTGTTTGACGAACATGTGGCTTTAATTTGAACGCTACCTCTGTCAAACAAGTTATACCTGCCGTTTTGTTTGAAGAACAATTTCACTAATCTGTACAATGACAAAATATCGGTTCTTACAAACACTTACACAAAAACGTTCCTGTCAGAAATGGATGCCAAAAATCAGTTCTTTACCTTGTTATATAACTAGCAGAAGTAACGACATTTTTTAGTAATGCAACCCTGGTTTTAAATTTTTCTGATGAAATGAGACAACCTTATAAATGCATCATGTTAATTTACTTTTTCTCATTGCCATTGGAAGCAGTCAAAAATGTAGTATGCACAAAAAATTCTAACAAAAGGAAAGTAGATGCGAGCAGAATAACATCAAATTGGAATTAAATTCAAAAATAAAGTTAATTGAATAATTTTAAAGGATATTAACTTATTTTATTGTTGCAATTATTTAAGAACAATTCTAATTAATTATTATATTTTTTAGATGTTTTCCACATGGAAGGGTGTTTCAATTATATAGTGGTCCGTGATGAAAAATATGCACAAGCGAAAGGGAATAAATAAAATTGCAGCAAGTGACAGACAACTTTGTGTGAAATTTGATCAGGTTCTTCTATAAACAATAGGTTAGGTTAGGTTAGACCGGATGCCTTCGTGAGGCTCACATAGACCAATTCAGGTCCTTAGTGGTACCGGTAGCGAACAAAAGAACCTTTGTGTTTGTTTTTAAAAGTCTTTAAAGATTTGCGTTGAGTTCGCAAACCTTAGGAGGGATTCTAGAGACACCCTGGCTACATCTTTAAGTGACGGGAACGTCGATGAGCCTAGGTATTTTAGTCTCGATCTAAGTAGGGCGGGGCATGTGCATAGTAGGTGCTCCAGGGTCTCCACTGTGCCCAGTTCTTTGCATTTCCTGCAGTTGTCATCCGTGGTGATGCCAAGCTTCCTCGCGTGGGCTGCCGTCATGCAGTGACCAGTGAGTATGCCCACTAGTGTCCTGCAATCCTTGCGCGGGCGTGCCAAGATGAACAGAGTTCGTTTTTCGCATTGTGCATTGCACATGATTTTCGAGATTTTGCACGTTGTCGTATCTCTCCATCTACGATTCACTGCTAGTGTGGCTCTTCTTTCGAGGTTCCTGTACAACTCTTGTAGCGGAGTAAGTACATGTTCTGCGAGTTCTGATTCCAGCCCGGCGGTTTCCTTTGCTAAACCATCTGCCATCTCGTTTCGCTCAATGCCCTGGTGGCTAGGGACCCAGTAGATGCGCACTCTCTTAGAAGCGCATAGTGCATCTCTGCCAGCCAAGACACTTTTGGACTTGATGCTAGCGGAGCGCATGGATTTGATCGCCGCTTGACTGTCAACGAAAATGTTGATGTTAGAGTGTTGTGTGTCCATGCTGAGGGCTATCTCAGCAGCCTTCCTTATGGCAAATATTTCCGCCTGGAAGATACTGCAGTGGTTCGGCAGTTTATATGGCTGCCTTATATTAGGCTCTGCGCAATACACCGCCGCACCTACCCCCGTAGGCATTTTGGAGCCGTCGGTAAATATGTTGACCGCCCGCTGTGCTTGTTCTATACCTTTGCACCAGTCGTTTGGTCCCAGAAGAGTTCGTACTATAAACAATAAATAAAAAACTTATATAAATATTATAAGTTCTTTATTTATGAAAATGGCGGATATGCCACACGTTTATAATATTTATGCTGGCAATTACTTGTTTAAATGATAAACACTTTAACACTTAGCCTTTTCCATGGCAGAAGAACACAGGTAGATGCACCAGATGAGAGCATACTGCCGGAAATGTCAAAACAAGCAAACATTTTTTATGCCTATTGTGTATGGCAACTTTACTCTCAGTTGAGTCGCGGTTCCAAATTCTTATTATCGATGGCAACACTTTCGAACAGTTTATCAACTCGCTGCTTTCATAGTTGCTTGTCAAATTTTTGTGTTATTACCGATAGCCACTGTAATTTGGTTTGGTTGCGGAACCTGTCAAAAGTCAGCAACTGCTAATTACTTGTTGCTGGTGGCCTTGTGCAAAAGCGAGAAATGGAGGCAGCGCAAGTTTTGGAAATTTGTGTTATTGTAGTAAAATCTTTAATATTTTTAATATTTTTAAAAACTAGATATTTTAATATATCTAAAATATATAATGAAAAGTCAACTATAAGGCAAAAGTTGCATAAAACAATTAATTTTAAAGGTGTTTAAAAAAAATTTTATTTATCTTCACTTAATTTATTGAAATCCATTTTTATACCCCCACATTTAAAAAAACGTAATGGGGGTATGTTAATTTTGTCACTCCGTTTGTAACGCCGATAAGGAGGCGTGGCCGGTATAGAAAAGTTTATATATATTCCTGATCAGCATCACCTCCTAGTCGATTTAGCCATGTCCGTCTGTCAGTCTGTGTCCACGATAGCAGCCGTAATTTTTGAGCTATCATAACGAAATTTAAAATATAAGCTTTTTATACAAAAATGGAGGTCAAGTTCGAATCTGAGCAAAATCGAATGAAAACCACGCCTACCTCCCATACAAAGTGACTTAACCAAAACGGTAAGATCTCTTTAAACTCCACAAAAATCAATTTAATGACTTCAAATTTCGCACAGTGTCTTATATATTTATTTTGAGTATTAAATTTGTAAAAATCAGATGAAAACCAAACCTACCTCCCATACAAAGTGACTTAACCAAAACGGGAAAATCTCTTTAAATTCCACAAAAATCAACCTAATGACTTCAAATTTCGCACAGTGTCTTAAATATTGAATATTTATTTTGAGTATTCAATTTGTTAAAATCGGATGAAAACCACACCTACCTCCCATACAAAGTGACTTAAACAAAACGGGAAAATCTCTTTAAATATATTTAACAGTTTGCTTAAGACTTTATATATTCTTTAATTTGGCCGTGGGGGTATTTTAACTTCGGCCCAGTCGAAGATAATTCCTTACTAATTTTATATATAATTTTTTAATATATATAAATATTTATAATTTTATTAATATATAAAATTTAATGCATGAATATAAATGCATACAAAACCAGTAGGTAGTTTTTACCATACATTTTTTACTTTACTAATATTCTTGTTTGCTCTCGGGTGAAATAGGCCTACTGGGGAGCCGAACACCCAAAAAAAATCGGTAACGCACCAAATTGTATACCTGAAGGGTTGTGTGGAAATACAATCTGTTATTGCTATTGGATAAGAACAAACAAGATAGCGAAAACTTTAAGCCTAAATCTGTAAATATGTTATTAGAAACTGTTTGGGCCCTTTTTTGTGATGCAACCGAATGTGACCGTGTTTGAATGTTAATGTATTTGTGCGAACCAACACCAATATGGAAAATGACGCACTTTTGTGCTACTACACCACTTCCTTATATTTTACTTCTTTGGTTAAGACCAATGAGATAGTTAAGAAACTAATTTGACGGTAGTCGAACCTGTTGGCAAAAATTTTCGATTTTCTCCGTCAAATCAGGGTTGTGAAGCAAAATGATGGAGGAAAACAACAAAAATGCTTCGGTTGTTTGACGAACATGTGGCTTTAATTTGAACGCTACCTCTGTCAAACAAGTTATACCTGCCGTTTTGTTTGAAGAACAATTTCACTAATCTGTACAATGACAAAATATCGGTTCTTACAAACACTTACACAAAAACGTTCCTGTCAGAAATGGATGCCAAAAATCAGTTCTTTACCTTGTTATATAACTAGCAGAAGTAACGACATTTTTTTAGTAATGCAACCCTGGTTTTAAATTTTTCTGATGAAATGAGACAACCTTATAAATGCATCATGTTAATTTACTTTTTCTCATTGCCATTGGAAGCAGTCAAAAATGTAGTATGCACAAAAAATTCTAACAAAAGGAAAGTAGATGCGAGCAGAATAACATCAAATTGGAATTAAATTCAAAAATAAAGTTAATTGAATAATTTTAAAGGATATTAACTTATTTTATTGTTGCAATTATTTAAGAACAATTCTAATTAATTATTATATTTTTTAGATGTTTTCCACATGGAAGGGTGTTTCAATTATATAGTGGTCCGTGATGAAAAATATGCACAAGCGAAAGGGAATAAATAAAATTGCAGCAAGTGACAGACAACTTTGTGTGAAATTTGATCAGGTTCTTCTATAAACAATAGGTTAGGTTAGGTTAGACCGGATGCCTTCGTGAGGCTCACATAGACCAATTCAGGTCCTTAGTGGTACCGGTAGCGATCAAAAGAACCTTTGTGTTTGTTTTTAAAAGTCTTTAAAGATTTGCGTTGAGTTCGCAAACCTTAGGAGGGATTCTAGAGACACCCTGGCTACATCTTTAAGTGACGGGAACGTCGATGAGCCTAGGTATTTTAGTCTCGATCTAAGTAGGGCGGGGCATGTGCATAGTAGGTGCTCCAGGGTCTCCACTGTTGTTACGTGTCCCTGGGTATCGAACCTGGCATGACTGCGCCGACTAGCTCAAGTGTTACGGGCGCTGTTCTCAACCCGTCATGCCAGGCCGAGGGAGCAAACAATAACTTCCGGTCAGCACCGGAAGTGAAAATATCAAAAGATGAATACCGTAAAAAAAAAAAAAACAAAAAAAAAGAAACAATAAAAACTCCTAACTCCTCACCACCAGACCGATTCGTACGCCTCACCCATACGTCACACACCAAAACAGGAGAGGATGTTATCTCCCGGTACCCACCCAACCTTGGTAACCAACTAGCGTCAATCAATTTCCATTTTTGATTACCCCATTTATGCCTAACCAATAACTTTCGAAATCCTACCAAACCATCGTACTCACAGAACCACCCCTGTCTTCAGGCCCCCACTTATAATGATTTTAGCAGACCATAATAATTTTATTAATAATTCACATTTTTATTCATAACTTTTCTAATATATATATTTTCTTTTTTTTCAGCTTAACAGTTATTTACTATCTTACTCTATTTCAACAGTTTTAATTTAATTTCCTTATTCTTCTCTTTTCAGCTTAGCAGTTATCTAATTTAATTATCACCTTAATTACGGAATCGGTAGTTAATAAATTCTATTATCTTTACACTTTCAATTTCAATTCATTTTCTTTACAGATAATTAATTACAATAACGGATCGGTGACTTCCTAAATTATATATTATTTCTACACATATTAACTCTTTGTTGCTTCTTCTCTTTTAGCTTATTTTAATATGTTTGTTCTAAAAAACAACTAATTCAAATTTTTCCTAATTCACAATTTTAATAATTTCTTTCTTATTTTCTATCTATTTTCAGAATAATCATTATCTATCCAGAAAAATTTTTTTGTATTTTTAAGTTAAAATTAGTTTATATAAAAAAAATGTAAAATTTGTAATTATTTCCTATATCACGCAAAAAAAATTGTTTTTCATTCAATTGTTTCTCATTATATAGCGACCACTTTATGACCAAATATAAATTAATATATAATTTGTAAATTAGATAATATATATATATATGTAAAATATGCAAACAAATTTTAAGATATCAATAAATATTGAAATAAAGCAAACACATATGTATTAAAAGAGATCACAATTTGTGGCTAATAAATTTATCTCAAAACACTTATCAAAGATTTTATTTAATGGGGCAGTTAATGAGTTTTTGATTATGGTAAAATACTTTGGGTTTTTCTTTTTTTATATATATTTAATATCTTTATTTTTGACTTAATTCCTACCTAAGGGAGCTCGCTTAGGACGAAGTTGACTATATAACATTAGTACACAACTACCAGAAACACGGCGCAAACTTTACACATACCGAAGGACATTTTTTTACCACAAAGCAAATTAACTCATTTATCGCCTCGCACAAAAAAAAATGACTTAATTTTAAATTCGACAATACAGTAATATTGAAAATATCTCATTTACTTTACAGGCCTTAATTTGTTTGAAATTAAATCGGATTAAATTTTAAATAGGTAGGTATTTTAAGTTTTCGATATGCAATTAATTTTTTTTTCTTTTTTTTTTCTTTGGAATACAATTCGGTTTTTTTTTTTATTTTCTTGAAAGCAAATATTTCAAAATTTTCGGCCGACACTAATTTAAAATTTTTTTTCTTTTTGTCGCAGATATCTAACTTTTTGGACATGCAATGTTTAAAATTTCTTTAGAAGCATTTATTTTTTTTCTTGGGATAAAACTAACTTAATGCTTTAACTGAATCTTCTTGTCTTCATTTTCATTTCTAATTTTCATTGCTTAATTTTCTTTGCTTAATTTTCTTTGAATAATTTTCATCGAATAATTTTCATTGTTTGAATTTTCATTGCTTAATTTTCTTTGCTTAATTTTCTTTGAATAATTTTCATCGAATAATTTTCATTGTTTGAATTTTCATTGCTTAATTTTCTTTGCTTAATTTTCTTTGAATAATTTTCATCGAATAATTTTCATTGTTTGAATGCAAGGGACACCGAATATCAGCAAGGACATAAATTAAAAATAGTTGCACTTATCTTTTTTTTTTTCTTCTTTTTACCGCCGTCGAGCACCGGATATCCGCTGTTGCTCACAAAATTCTCTGCTCCACTGTGCATAAATTCCTTTCGTGCAATCGTCCTTTTTATTGCCTCTCTCTCTGCTTTAGTTCTAATCGTGAAATAACTTTTTTAGAATAATGCCCTTTTACACTAAACACCTTTTTTAAAAAAAAACTACTCACCAGGTCCCTTGCATAGATGGCTAAAACAAACTTTCCAAACTCTTCAGAAGAACACCCACTAGTTATCCTGATCCTTTTCTCTTTTCCGACTTCTTCTCGTCACGAATCCTTTTTGGCCGATTTCCTTCACTATTTGCTGTTTGGAAATAATTTTTTTCTTTTTTTTTAAAAACTTACTTTTCACTAACTAATTAAAATTTTACTTGTTTTTTTTTTTTTTTTGTATAACAGCCAAGTGCACTTTCCGTCCTGGACACCGTCACCACAAATTTCTTGGTTTTTTAAAAAAAATTTTCTATAAACTTTCACAACACTTTGTTTTATTAATTTTCCTGGCGACTAGTTTGCTACGGCGGCTGTTTTTGAACTGAATCTCGAGCCGTCGCCTCAGCTTTCCGTTGGTCTACTTGTGACTTGCTTATCTACTTAACGCAATTTTTCGCACTACCACTAACTTATAATCCCGCTCTGGGGTCATTACCTACCTATTTCCTACATCTCTATTTTATTTAATCTGGGTTAGCGTCTAAACTGTTTATTTATTTTTTTAAACTGTTTACTACTTGACACCATAAGTTGGCCCTAATTTGCTGTAATTGGGGTCAATGGCCTAATTTCCCGTCTTACCAACCGTCAAGGCCATTAATCTGACGTTTCCAGCCTTTTTTTATTTGGCTGGCATACCAGGCGATCAGAACTTCTAGTTAGTGGCTTCATTCTAAGTGTCATCATTAACACACACATCTTCCCGTTGTCTTACTTGGTACAACTCTTTTCTTACTTGTTTTCTCCTTTTTTTTATTTTTTCCCTTTTCAGTCATATTCGAATATTTCGGAATAGTTTGCTGTTCCCTATATTCATGGATCTTAACTTTTTCCACCACCACCTACTTTTGTTCTATTTTGTTGGCTTCGCTTATTTTTGAGCATCCGCATGTGCCTCCCATTACCCTATATCGGTGGATCTTATTATGAAGACTAATCTCATCTCTGCACCCTAGGTAGTAAAACTGTTCTCCCCCTCACTACGATGCTTCTCAAACTATCACAATTCGATAGTGTGTGTACCCACCTTTCTTCTAGACCTGATCGAAACTATTCCCAAAACCAACTGTTCTCATCCAGCCATTCCCTAGTGTCCATAATTATGGCAGCGGCTAGAGTAGCTCAACCCACATCACCGCATCGACTCAGTCTCTTTGCTCTTAGTTTCTACCCGAACCTTCTCTTTAAAATACCATCGGCGAACAGTCGGTACAACAGCTTAATGCAGTATTTTATTTTTTTTTTTGAATAACCCCAGTGGTCAGAGCGAATAGAATATATAGTTGCATGTTAAAATAAATCTATTTCGCCTCATCTCGCTCACACTTGTAGGTTTCGACTCATAATGACAAGTGTCAAACGTCAAACGTGAAAACCCAAAATAACAACAATCTTCTAAATGGTAATTAATTGTGTGTTTCGGACAGAAACACAAGTGATAAAATCGTGGCTCTGTTTACCTATAACGCGTGTGATTTCTACCAAGTGTTTTACATTAAATTAAACTAATTTGTTAATTAAATGAATTAACAATCAATGACAAAAAAAAAATTAAAAACATTTCGGCAGAAACACAGTGCTCGATGTCAGAGGCGGATTTTTCGGGCCCCTCCACGACACTTCGTTTAACAACATATAATTTACATGTTTTTTTATTTGTGCTCCGTGCCGCGACCTTCCTAATTTTCCGACCCTAAATAAAAAAAGAATTATTGCGATAATTTGTGACCGTGATAATAAAATCTATTTATTTTATTTTTTTCAGATTTTTTTGCCTTCGGATCTGCAGCAGTGGCTTTGCATATGCCGGTTCATGGCCGCATTTAAGAGGGCGCTCGCCTACGTGTAATCAGGTATGTGCCTTTGTTCTTCACTTGACACGCAACAAAACTCTGGGTTTGGTCGAGTTTTATTAGGCCAAAACCAGTGTGCGGGATATAAATTCTATTTTTGTTGGCTTGTATTTTATTGTTAAACGTCGCCCAACGTAGGCTACTTCCTACACCCTGAGATAAATAGTCTAAAGCTCTACCTTGTTAGCCGGGCCTTTCTTATTTTATTTACTATTCTCTTTTTTTTTTTTTTTTTGTTACGAAATGAAAATGACTTGAATTTGAAATTGTAAACATTATTTTAACCTATTTTACTTTTTCATCTTAGGTATGCTGAAGCTTGTGCAACGCCTACTTTACTATAGGATCCTGATAATAATCTATAACTACCGGGAAGTATCTAAAACAAAAAAAAACTCCGTATCTAAGTTATTTTACTTTGTGTGAACTTTGTTTTTTTCTTTCTAAGTGCTCGATTTGGACCACCTGCCGCATTTGTTCGTTGTACTCGCTATTCTCATCAGTTTCTTTGGACTTCGTGTTATGGATTGGAAATCTATTGAGTGAGTTTTTTAAAATTTTCTTATTTCTTTTATCTAAAACATATTTCTTGTGGAATTATTTGCATATATGTGCTGCAGTATCAGCTCGTTTTTATTGTTTGATATCTTTTGCATGGAAAGTTCCGATGGGCTTTCCTCCCAGTGTCTCGAGCTTATACATATTGTTGCCTATAGCTCCATTTACACGGCACTTTATAAATTTTCGGCAAAATTTCGCATTAATATTTTTTTTGAAGTCGCTCTGCACAAAATTTCGCTTATAGACCTCCTGTCCGGGATAGAATATTATTTCCCTTTTTCTCTGGTTGTACCTACGAGCGCTTCTTTCAAAGGCAGCGTGTAGGTTGTTTTTTATTTTCTCTCTCATGAGCGCAAGTTTATCTTCTTTATTCAGCACCAAGAATTCCGCGTTATTTAACGATTTTAGCTTACGAGCCAGCTTGTAGTCTGCTCCGTTCATGAACATATTTTGTCCAAACAGCGCGAAAAAAGGAGTAACCCCTGCTGCTGCGTGAATTGAACTTCTCAACGAACATTCAATTTCAGGCAAAAAGAGATCCCAGTCCCTATGATCGTCTTTTAAGTATGTCCTAATCGCTGCCAACACTGACTGGTTCACTCGCTCGGCTGCGTTTGATTGAGGTGAGTACACGGCTGTTTTTAAATGGGTTATACCGAATGTTTTAACCATTTTACTAAATTCTTTGGACGTGAATTGAATCCCGTTGTCGCTATGAATTATTTCGGGGACCCCGAACTTGAAAAAAACCTCGTGTGTCAAGAACTCGACTACATTTACAGCCGTAGCGTCTCGCATAGCCTTTAGCAACGTGAACTTCGAAAAATGGTCAACTACAATAAAAATATAAGTGTGGCCTTTTTTTGATCTAGGGTATTTACCCAAAAAATCTATATATATCTTCTGGAATGGTCTTTCCGTAACCACTTCCTGTCCGATTCCAGGTCGCATTTCTACGTTTGTAGACTTGTTTTCCTTGCAAGCGGTGCAATTGTTTATATATTTTCGAACCTGCTGGGTCATTCCGGGCCAAAAGTAAAATTGTCTCAGACGGTGTAGCGTTTTGGCGATTCCACCGTGAGCCATAACCTGTGGCTCATGAGCCTTTGAGATCAAAGTTGATGTTAACGCTTCTGGAATCCACATCTTCCAACTTAATTCCTCGGTTTCATTGCTATTCCTGTCAAATCCGGTTCGTTTAAAAATAACCCCATTATCAATCTTCAAGTCAGGCAATCTTTCTTGATTTCTCTGGATATTCGCTATCAACTCCAGGTATTCTTCCGATTCAAATTCAGTGGTTTCGAAATCCATCATTTCCTCACCAGCTAGCTCTACTTCTTCCACTGCCCTCGATAGAGTGTCCGCTACTACGTTATCTGCACCCTTCCGGTGCTCAATTTGGAAATCAAATGACTGCAACTGGAGTGACCACCGTGCCAATCTACCACTCAAATCCTTTAAAGACATAAGCCACCTGAGACTCGCGTGGTCGGTAACTACCGTGAACGGCATCATTTCAATATATGGCCGAAATCTCTTCACCGCCAAAACTGCTGCCAAACACTCTTTCTCCGTTACGCTATAATTTTTTTGATGGCCGTTAAGTTTTTGAGAATAGAATGCCACAGGATTTTCATTTTTATCTTCATCTAGCTGATACAGCACTGCACCTACGCCAATCTCTGACGCATCACACTGTATCCAGAAACGCTTTTTAAAATCCGCATGCTTCAAAACTGGGGCTGACGTGAGCACCTGCTTCAGTCGGTTGAACGCTTCGATTGCTGCTAAAGTCATGGTGAATTTTGTTCCTTTTTTCAGGGTATCGCTGAGAGGTGCTGAAATTGCCGCAAAGTTCTGGATGAAACGTCTATACCACCCAGCTGTGCCGAGAAAACTTCTCACTTCTCTGGTGGAACGTGGAACTGGAATTTGTCTTATGGCTGCGACTTTATCCGGGTCTGTTTTGAGCGCGCCGCCACCTACGATGAATCCTAAGTATTTTAATTCTTTAAAACAAAACATTGACTTTTTCAAACCTATTGTCAAATTTGCTCTTGCCAGACACTCGGCTACTTCGCCAAGAACTCGCAAGTGTGTTTCAAAATCCGCCGCGATTATGAGCAAATCATCCAAGTATATGAACACGTTCGATTTGAGGTGGGCCGGGATAACCTTGTCCATGAGCCGGCAAAGACGCTGCGCTGCGTTACACAGTCCGAACGGCATAGTGGCGAATTGGTACAGTGGCCGCCCTGGCACGGTGAATGCTGTGTACGCCTTGCTGCCTTCATCTAACTCAATTTGCCAAAAAGCGAATTTTAGATCCACGCTGCTGATAAAATATGTTTCGTCTATGCGACTCAGGATTCCATCAATATTCTGCAGCGGATACGCATCCTTCACTGTACGCTCGTTCAGCTTCCTTGCATCCAAGCAAAAGCGATTTTTTCCTGGCTTACGCACGATTGTCGACCTATTACTCCACGGACTTTGGCTTTCCTCAATAACTCCAAGCTCCAACATTTTATCGATTTCTTCATATACTATTGCTTGCACCGCTGGTGATATTGGGTAGTGACGATCTTTCACGGGTACGGTGCCTTCAACCAGCTCGATCGTATGCTTTTCTAGGTAAGTGCGACCTAAACCATGTTCTTCGAATGTTCTAAACTTTTTCATCACTTGCTTCAGTTGATCTTGTTGCATCGCTGTCAGCTCATGCGCCGTGCTGGGTCTTGCTGTTTCGAAGTGATCAGCCACCTTCTCCATGTTGAGCTCGGCAACGCCAATGATCTCTGTTGACAGCTGAAATGCTCTCCAAAAATCGACGCCGAGATACACTTCTTGCTCCAAGTATGGGCATAAGTAAAATAACATACTTTTCTCTTCTTCTTTATATCTTACAGACAGTTGAACTTTTCCCAAGATTTTATGTTGACGACCGCCTGCTGTTTTAACCGCTGAAAAGTACGGCATTACCTCAGCATTCAAATCTTCTACCAACTCTCTACAACCACGCCCTAATATGCTGACTGATGCTCCTGTGTCTAGAAGACCACGGATCGTTTTGCCTTGCACCTTGATGTCCGCGTACGCTCTGGGATCATTTTCGTCGGCTTTGCTTACTGCTTCAATGATTTCCTTGCGCACGTATTTTCTCTTAGCGAAGCTTTCTCTTGCCCGCTGGATTCTCTTCGAAACTTCTCGCCTACCTCTGAACTCACCATCGCTGAAGATCCTTTGCCTAGCTTCATAATATTGATGGATTCTGTCTTCTATCGGTTTGATTGTTTTTAGCTTATTTATATTTTTATTACTATCGCTTATTCGCTTTAAAATACTAATTTGTTTTCTTTTTTCAGGTTTTTCCAATTCTCCCTCTGGACTACGATCATGAAATTCGCCAGCTGTCCTTTCGCTATCGTTTTTTATTACTGCTCCTCGGGATTTTGTTTGGAGCGTGACCCTCCCGCTGTCATCACGTTCCATGGCTGGTTTCCCGGACTACATTCCTGACATTTCGGAGTGATCACATTGGCTCGGCCACATTTAAAACAGAAGATGTTCTGCGTCAACGACATGCACTCCCTAAACGTGTGACCCGACAGACGGCAGTTCCAACACGTCACCACCCTTTTGACGGGGTGTTGCTGTCGCAAACTGGTCCCCTGCGGGTCCGCTGTCAACTCTTCGACGTTGATCGGTTCTCTCTCGAACTCTTGCTCGCTCTCTATTTCCAATTCACTAACTTGGCGAGTGAATCTTGGTATTGGTTGTGGCGCCATACGGGCGTCGCGACGTGGAAAGCTCCTCTCGACTTCGTTGCACTCCTCACGCAGATGCTCGACTGAATAGACGGATATAGGATACACCATACGGGCCACGTTCTCTCGCAGGTTTCTTTTTATTATTTTGATCATTTCAAATTCTGGCAATGGTTCTGTTAATTTAGCTCGTATCTTACAGATGGCGTGAAAATAGGCATCGATTAATTCACCAGGCTGCTGCCTCCGTTCGACCAGGTCCCTCATCACCTCGAAGTTGGATCTGTTGGTGCGATACTGTCTTAATAGTGCGTTACGCAAGGTATGCCAATCGTGAACGATATTTGTTTTTATATAGAGCCAGTACCACTCTTTTGCCTCACCGCTTAAAAGTAAGTGAAAATCCCTCATCAGTTCATTCCAATTGCACCCATATTGTTGCTGCAGGTGCTCTAGTCGAAATACAAAATCCTCGACGGATGTGCTGCCACTGCGACCATCAAATGTGAGGCCCCATTTATCGACCCTGATTGAGCCGAAATTCGGCCTATGCTCCTCTTGGTGCGAACGATATCTGTTTTGCGGGATTCCTCCGTTCACGAATTTATCATCGGATGTTGTTGGTTGTTGAGGTAGACCCTGTTTATGGCCTCCAATAATTCGTCGTTGTGGCTGCTCGCTCCGTGTCTGATTTGACCACGCTGCATACGCTGCTTGGCTCTGCTGATTATCCTCTCTTTTCTTTAAGTTTGGTGGCAATTGGCTTCTTGTCGTTACTGTTGTCTGGAGCATTAGCTGCATCTGCTTCATCATCTCAGCTAAACCCACTTGAAGACCATCTTTTATTTGTTGAGCTATAGACTCTTCTAGTGACGCTTTTACCTCACGACACACTTCGTTCACCTGTTCAGTAATAACCTCAGACTCCAAATCCTGCATAGATGGCCTCGAATCTCCATAATCTGTTCTAGCCTTTTGCGCTCTTTTATATCCTGCTCTGCTTTCTAAACCATATCGACTGCCACGCGGTGGATCAGCAAAATCGGGCGGAAAATTCCTGCCTAAAGGCACCTTTGGTGTAGCTCCGGTATTAGCCAGTGTCTGAGTCACACTTCTTCTTTCCACGGCTTCATCTGATTTTTGTCTTTCCGATCCGGTGATTGTTTTGGACAAGTCGTAAAACCTTGGTTGTTGGCTCTGAACTCCGTCAGCTCCTAAATCTTCACTCACGGACATGTCCATCGCTTTTCGCGGGGTGTTCGCTTTTGATCTTTTATATAGCGGAGATGATTTAGACAACTCGAAATGAACGAATTGTCTTTTTGGGACTCTTCTTTTTTTCTGGCTGACAGGTGATCTCATTACCACCCCGATAAAAAAAAACTTCACTTTCTCCTTACTACTTAAAATTCTCTTAAAATGAAAGAATATTCCCGTTTGCTTGACTAACTACGTACCATCAAAAAATTTTCTTCTAACAAAAGAAATTATAATATCTTTATTTCTAATTCTTCAAATAATTCAATTTATATAACCAGTGGGGCCTTCTAACAGGGTGTCGTACTGTTCCGGTGTATTTCTGTGATTGTTATTTTTACTTGGCTGTTACAAAAAAAAACTTTGGTGTGTTGTAGGCTGATTTGTACGAATCTTACTGGAGCAAACGAATCCGAAATATGCACTATATATAATTTTCGGATGCTTCGCTTCCACTTCCGACTACTTAAATTTTTCTAGTGTCCTACATTAATGCTACAAAACTGTCTCCTTCTACCACAATTTTGTACATAATATTAAGTGAGAACCTCTACAAAAAAATATAAAATAAAAGTTCAAAATTTAAAGACGAATTTTATCTAATGTAACAGAACTAATGCCACACTTTTATGTTTTGGGCACCTGTTGGTACTCTCATAAGCTGTCGCGATTGGCTCTACCACATCAAACACAAATCCGTATTGTGAGTTTACTTCACCTCCTCGGTCAACTGCAATTAGTTTTGCATTTGGTTTTTCCTCTTGTAATCTTGAAACTAAGTCATTTGCCTTGAGGCAAAAAAAAAACTCACAATTTTTAGAAGATTATACCTTTTTAATTCTGGTTCTACAGAGCATCACCGATAGGTACAATTAGCCTAAGGATAAAATTTTTGCCTCGCTAAGCTACTCTATCCGAATCCTCTGACGAAGCAAAATTGCTCCTAATTTTCAAACTAATTTTTTTTCTTAGTGTACTTGCGCGTCCGCTTGCTACGCCCCCACTTCAAACAAAAACTTTAAACACAACTAAAACTTTAGTTACCATTCGTTTTGGTTCTGTATTGTTCAAGCTTGAGCACTTATTATGACTCGTTTCTAAACAAAAACTTTTTAGTAATCAATTTTACATAAAAAAAACCAACTTCTTAGCGTATAGGCTTTCATCATCGTTCTTCCCGTGAATTCGCTTGTATGCGCAATTAATCTAGTTGTTTTTTTTTTTTTTTTTTTTTTTTCTAGCTAAGCCTCTCTACTTCAGAATCCACCGAAAAAGCATGATGCACCGCCGTGCTTGGTATATTTGGTTTGGGCTACATATTGCTACCGTTCACACAAAACAAAAAAAAAATATAAATAACTACAAGTGATTGTATATGAAACGGAAAACTATTATTTCCCTGGCTAACCAGCTTCCATCCGTGGTCTTTCAAAGTATTCATACATAGGCGCAAATAGTCTCAAGTTTAAATACTTTGGCTAAGCCAGCTCTACGCATGAATGCTCCAAAAAAGCACGATAGAGAGCTGCTGCTTAGTTTATTGATTGGGCGCCATATTGTTACGAGCGCCCAAACTGGGTTAATAAAAAAAACTAAAATTGATTTAAATGAACTTTTGGGCTAACAGGCTTGTATCAGTGGTTCTTCACTGTATTTTCACCTAGGCGCAATTAGCCTTAAGTTTACATACTTTGGCTAAGCCATTACTAAGCACGAATACACCAAAGAAACATGATACAAGCTGTCGCTTGGTTTATTATTGGGCGCCATATTGTTACGTGTCCCTGGGTATCGAACCTGGCATGACTGCGCCGACTAGCTCAAGTGTTACGGGCGCTGTTCTCAACCCGTCATGCCAGGCCGAGGGAGCAAACAATAACTTCCGGTCAGCACCGGAAGTGAAAATATCAAAAGATGAATACCGTAAAAAAAAAAAAAACAAAAAAAAAGAAACAATAAAAACTCCTAACTCCTCACCACCAGACCGATTCGTACGCCTCACCCATACGTCACACACCAAAACAGGAGAGGATGTTATCTCCCGGTACCCACCCAACCTTGGTAACCAACTAGCGTCAATCAATTTCCATTTTTGATTACCCCATTTATGCCTAACCAATAACTTTCGAAATCCTACCAAACCATCGTACTCACAGAACCACCCCTGTCTTCAGGCCCCCACTTATAATGATTTTAGCAGACCATAATAATTTTATTAATAATTCACATTTTTATTCATAACTTTTCTAATATATATATTTTCTTTTTTTTCAGCTTAACAGTTATTTACTATCTTACTCTATTTCAACAGTTTTAATTTAATTTCCTTATTCTTCTCTTTTCAGCTTAGCAGTTATCTAATTTAATTATCACCTTAATTACGGAATCGGTAGTTAATAAATTCTATTATCTTTACACTTTCAATTTCAATTCATTTTCTTTACAGATAATTAATTACAATAACGGATCGGTGACTTCCTAAATTATATATTATTTCTACACATATTAACTCTTTGTTGCTTCTTCTCTTTTAGCTTATTTTAATATGTTTGTTCTAAAAAACAACTAATTCAAATTTTTCCTAATTCACAATTTTAATAATTTCTTTCTTATTTTCTATCTATTTTCAGAATAATCATTATCTATCCAGAAAAATTTTTTTGTATTTTTAAGTTAAAATTAGTTTATATAAAAAAAATGTAAAATTTGTAATTATTTCCTATATCACGCAAAAAAAATTGTTTTTCATTCAATTGTTTCTCATTATATAGCGACCACTTTATGACCAAATATAAATTAATATATAATTTGTAAATTAGATAATATATATATATATGTAAAATATGCAAACAAATTTTAAGATATCAATAAATATTGAAATAAAGCAAACACATATGTATTAAAAGAGATCACAATTTGTGGCTAATAAATTTATCTCAAAACACTTATCAAAGATTTTATTTAATGGGGCAGTTAATGAGTTTTTGATTATGGTAAAATACTTTGGGTTTTTCTTTTTTTATATATATTTAATATCTTTATTTTTGACTTAATTCCTACCTAAGGGAGCTCGCTTAGGACGAAGTTGACTATATAACATTAGTACACAACTACCAGAAACACGGCGCAAACTTTACACATACCGAAGGACATTTTTTTACCACAAAGCAAATTAACTCATTTATCGCCTCGCACAAAAAAAAATGACTTAATTTTAAATTCGACAATACAGTAATATTGAAAATATCTCATTTACTTTACAGGCCTTAATTTGTTTGAAATTAAATCGGATTAAATTTTAAATAGGTAGGTATTTTAAGTTTTCGATATGCAATTAATTTTTTTTTCTTTTTTTTTTCTTTGGAATACAATTCGGTTTTTTTTTTTTATTTTCTTGAAAGCAAATATTTCAAAATTTTCGGCCGACACTAATTTAAAATTTTTTTTCTTTTTGTCGCAGATATCTAACTTTTTGGACATGCAATGTTTAAAATTTCTTTAGAAGCATTTATTTTTTTTCTTGGGATAAAACTAACTTAATGCTTTAACTGAATCTTCTTGTCTTCATTTTCATTTCTAATTTTCATTGCTTAATTTTCTTTGCTTAATTTTCTTTGAATAATTTTCATCGAATAATTTTCATTGTTTGAATTTTCATTGCTTAATTTTCTTTGCTTAATTTTCTTTGAATAATTTTCATCGAATAATTTTCATTGTTTGAATTTTCATTGCTTAATTTTCTTTGCTTAATTTTCTTTGAATAATTTTCATCGAATAATTTTCATTGTTTGAATGCAAGGGACACCGAATATCAGCAAGGACATAAATTAAAAATAGTTGCACTTATCTTTTTTTTTTTCTTCTTTTTACCGCCGTCGAGCACCGGATATCCGCTGTTGCTCACAAAATTCTCTGCTCCACTGTGCATAAATTCCTTTCGTGCAATCGTCCTTTTTATTGCCTCTCTCTCTGCTTTAGTTCTAATCGTGAAATAACTTTTTTAGAATAATGCCCTTTTACACTAAACACCTTTTTTAAAAAAAAACTACTCACCAGGTCCCTTGCATAGATGGCTAAAACAAACTTTCCAAACTCTTCAGAAGAACACCCACTAGTTATCCTGATCCTTTTCTCTTTTCCGACTTCTTCTCGTCACGAATCCTTTTTGGCCGATTTCCTTCACTATTTGCTGTTTGGAAATAATTTTTTTCTTTTTTTTTAAAAACTTACTTTTCACTAACTAATTAAAATTTTACTTGTTTTTTTTTTTTTTTTGTATAACAGCCAAGTGCACTTTCCGTCCTGGACACCGTCACCACAAATTTCTTGGTTTTTTAAAAAAAATTTTCTATAAACTTTCACAACACTTTGTTTTATTAATTTTCCTGGCGACTAGTTTGCTACGGCGGCTGTTTTTGAACTGAATCTCGAGCCGTCGCCTCAGCTTTCCGTTGGTCTACTTGTGACTTGCTTATCTACTTAACGCAATTTTTCGCACTACCACTAACTTATAATCCCGCTCTGGGGTCATTACCTACCTATTTCCTACATCTCTATTTTATTTAATCTGGGTTAGCGTCTAAACTGTTTATTTATTTTTTTAAACTGTTTACTACTTGACACCATAAGTTGGCCCTAATTTGCTGTAATTGGGGTCAATGGCCTAATTTCCCGTCTTACCAACCGTCAAGGCCATTAATCTGACGTTTCCAGCCTTTTTTTATTTGGCTGGCATACCAGGCGATCAGAACTTCTAGTTAGTGGCTTCATTCTAAGTGTCATCATTAACACACACATCTTCCCGTTGTCTTACTTGGTACAACTCTTTTCTTACTTGTTTTCTCCTTTTTTTTATTTTTTCCCTTTTCAGTCATATTCGAATATTTCGGAATAGTTTGCTGTTCCCTATATTCATGGATCTTAACTTTTTCCACCACCACCTACTTTTGTTCTATTTTGTTGGCTTCGCTTATTTTTGAGCATCCGCATGTGCCTCCCATTACCCTATATCGGTGGATCTTATTATGAAGACTAATCTCATCTCTGCACCCTAGGTAGTAAAACTGTTCTCCCCCTCACTACGATGCTTCTCAAACTATCACAATTCGATAGTGTGTGTACCCACCTTTCTTCTAGACCTGATCGAAACTATTCCCAAAACCAACTGTTCTCATCCAGCCATTCCCTAGTGTCCATAATTATGGCAGCGGCTAGAGTAGCTCAACCCACATCACCGCATCGACTCAGTCTCTTTGCTCTTAGTTTCTACCCGAACCTTCTCTTTAAAATACCATCGGCGAACAGTCGGTACAACAGCTTAATGCAGTATTTTATTTTTTTTTTTTAATAACCCCAGTGGTCAGAGCGAATAGAATATATAGTTGCATGTTAAAATAAATCTATTTCGCCTCATCTCGCTCACACTTGTAGGTTTCGACTCATAATGACAAGTGTCAAACGTCAAACGTGAAAACCCAAAATAACAACAATCTTCTAAATGGTAATTAATTGTGTGTTTCGGACAGAAACACAAGTGATAAAATCGTGGCTCTGTTTACCTATAACGCGTGTGATTTCTACCAAGTGTTTTACATTAAATTAAACTAATTTGTTAATTAAATGAATTAACAATCAATGACAAAAAAAAAATTAAAAACATTTCGGCAGAAACACAGTGCTCGATGTCAGAGGCGGATTTTTCGGGCCCCTCCACGACACTTCGTTTAACAACATATAATTTACATGTTTTTTTATTTGTGCTCCGTGCCGCGACCTTCCTAATTTTCCGACCCTAAATAAAAAAAGAATTATTGCGATAATTTGTGACCGTGATAATAAAATCTATTTATTTTATTTTTTTCAGATTTTTTTGCCTTCGGATCTGCAGCAGTGGCTTTGCATATGCCGGTTCATGGCCGCATTTAAGAGGGCGCTCGCCTACGTGTAATCAGGTATGTGCCTTTGTTCTTCACTTGACACGCAACACTGTGCCCAGTTCTTTGCATTTCCTGCAGTTGTCATCCGTGGTGATGCCAAGCTTCCTCGCGTGGGCTGCCGTCATGCAGTGACCAGTGAGTATGCCCACTAGTGTCCTGCAATCCTTGCGCGGGCGTGCCAAGATGAACAGAGTTCGTTTTTCGCATTGTGCATTGCACATGATTTTCGAGATTTTGCACGTTGTCGTATCTCTCCATCTACGATTCACTGCTAGTGTGGCTCTTCTTTCGAGGTTCCTGTACAACTCTTGTAGCGGAGTAAGTACATGTTCTGCGAGTTCTGATTCCAGCCCGGCGGTTTCCTTTGCTAAACCATCTGCCATCTCGTTTCCCTCAATGCCCTGGTGGCTAGGGACCCAGTAGATGCGCACTCTCTTAGAAGCGCATAGTGCATCTCTGCCAGCCAAGACACTTTTGGACTTGATGCTAGCGGAGCGCATGGATTTGATCGCCGCTTGACTGTCAACGAAAATGTTGATGTTAGAGTGTTGTGTGTCCATGCTGAGGGCTATCTCAGCAGCCTTTCTTATGGCAAATATTTCCGCCTGGAAGATACTGCAGTGGTTCGGCAGTTTATATGGCTGCCTTATATTAGGCTCTGCGCAATACACCGCCGCACCTACCCCCGTAGGCATTTTGGAGCCGTCGGTAAATATGTTGACCGCCCGCTGTGCTTGTTCTATACCTTTGCACCAGTCGTTTGGTCCCAGAAGAGTTCGTACTATAAACAATAAATAAAAAACTTATATAAATATTATAAGTTCTTTATTTATGAAAATGGCGGATATGCCACACGTTTATAATATTTATGCTGGCAATTACTTGTTTAAATGATAAACACTTTAACACTTAGCCTTTTCCATGGCAGAAGAACACAGGTAGATGCACCAGATGAGAGCATACTGCCGGAAATGTCAAAACAAGCAAACATTTTTTATGCCTATTGTGTATGGCAACTTTACTCTCAGTTGAGTCGCGGTTGCCAAATTCTTATTATCGATGGCAACACTTTCGAACAGTTTATCAACTCGCTGCTTTCATAGTTGCTTGTCAAATTTTTGTGTTATTACCGATAGCCACTGTAATTTGGTTTGGTTGCGGAACCTGTCAAAAGTCAGCAACTGCTAATTACTTGTTGCTGGTGGCCTTGTGCAAAAGCGAGAAATGGAGGCAGCGCAAGTTTTGGAAATTTGTGTTATTGTAGTAAAATCTTTAATATTTTTAATATTTTTAAAAACTAGATATTTTAATATATCTAAAATATATAATGAAAAGTCAACTATAAGGCAAAAGTTGCATAAAACAATTAATTTTAAAGGTGTTTAAAAAAAATTTTATTTATCTTCACTTAATTTATTGAAATCCATTTTTATACCCCCACATTTAAAAAAACGTAATGGGGGTATGTTAATTTTGTCACTCCGTTTGTAACGCCGATAAGGAGGCGTGGCCGGTATAGAAAAGTTTATATATATTCCTGATCAGCATCACCTCCTAGTCGATTTAGCCATGTCCGTCTGTCAGTCTGTGTCCACGATAGCAGCCGTAATTTTTGAGCTATCATAACGAAATTTAAAATATAAGCTTTTTATACAAAAATGGAGGTCAAGTTCGAATCTGAGCAAAATCGAATGAAAACCACGCCTACCTCCCATACAAAGTGACTTAACCAAAACGGTAAGATCTCTTTAAACTCAACAAAAATCAATTTAATGACTTCAAATTTCGCACAGTGTCTTATATATTTATTTTGAGTATTAAATTTGTAAAAATCAGATGAAAACCAAACCTACCTCCCATACAAAGTGACTTAACCAAAACGGGAAAATCTCTTTAAATTCCACAAAAATCAACCTAATGACTTCAAATTTCGCACAGTGTCTTAAATATTGAATATTTATTTTGAGTATTCAATTTGTTAAAATCGGATGAAAACCACACCTACCTCCCATACAAAGTGACTTAAACAAAACGGGAAAATCTCTTTAAATATATTTAACAGTTTGCTTAAGACTTTATATATTCTTTAATTTGGCCGTGGGGGTATTTTAACTTCGGCCCAGTCGAAGATAATTCCTTACTAATTTTATATATAATTTTTTAATATATATAAATATTTATAATTTTATTAATATATAAAATTTAATGCATGAATATAAATGCATACAAAACCAGTAGGTAGTTTTTACCATACATTTTTTACTTTACTAATATTCTTGTTTGCTCTCGGGTGAAATAGGCCTACTGGGGAGCCGAACACCCAAAAAAAATCGGTAACGCACCAAATTGTATACCTGAAGGGTTGTGTGGAAATACAATCTGTTATTGCTATTGGATAAGAACAAACAAGATAGCGAAAACTTTAAGCCTAAATATGTAAATATGTTATTAGAAACTGTTTGGGCCCTTTTTTGTGATGCAACCGAATGCGACCGTGTTTGAATGTTAATGTATTTGTGCGAACCAACACCAATATGGAAAATGACGCACTTTTGTGCTACTACACCACTTCCTTATATTTTACTTCTTTGGTTAAGACCAATGAGATAGTTAAGAAACTAATTTGACGGTAGTCGAACCTGTTGGCAAAAATTTTCGATTTTCTCCGTCAAATCAGGGTTGTGAAGCAAAATGATGGAGGAAAACAACAAAAATGCTTCGGTTGTTTGACGAACATGTGGCTTTAATTTGAACGCTACCTCTGTCAAACAAGTTATACCTGCCGTTTTGTTTGAAGAACAATTTCACTAATCTGTACAATGACAAAATATCGGTTCTTACAAACACTTACACAAAAACGTTCCTGTCAGAAATGGATGCCAAAAATCAGTTCTTTACCTTGTTATATAACTAGCAGAAGTAACGACATTTTTTAGTAATGCAACCCTGGTTTTAAATTTTTCTGATGAAATGAGACAACCTTATAAATGCATCATGTTAATTTACTTTTTCTCATTGCCATTGGAAGCAGTCAAAAATGTAGTATGCACAAAAAATTCTAACAAAAGGAAAGTAGATGCGAGCAGAATAACATCAAATTGAAATTAAATTCAAAAATAAAGTTAATTGAATAATTTTAAAGGATATTAACTTATTTTATTGTTGCAATTATTTAAGAACAATTCTAATTAATTATTATATTTTTTAGATGTTTTCCACATGGAAGGGTGTTTCAATTATATAGTGGTCCGTGATGAAAAATATGCACAAGCGAAAGGGAATAAATAAAATTGCAGCAAGTGACAGACAACTTTGTGTGAAATTTGATCAGGTTCTTCTATAAACAATAGGTTAGGTTAGGTTAGACCGGATGCCCTCGTGAGGCTCACATAGACCAATTCAGGTCCTTAGTGGTACCGGTAGCGAACAAAAGAACCTTTGTGTTTGTTTTTAAAAGTCTTTAAAGATTTGCGTTGAGTTCGCAAACCTTAGGAGGGATTCTAGAGACACCCTGGCTACATCTTTAAGTGACGGGAACGTCGATGAGCCTAGGTATTTTAGTCTCGATCTAAGTAGGGCGGGGCATGTGCATAGTAGGTGCTCCAGGGTCTCCACTGTGCCCAGTTCTTTGCATTTCCTGCAGTTGTCATCCGTGGTGATGCCAAGCTTCCTCGCGTGGGCTGCCGTCATGCAGTGACCAGTGAGTATGCCCACTAGTGTCCTGCAATCCTTGCGCGGGCGTGCCAAGATGAACAGAGTTCGTTTTTCGCATTGTGCATTGCACATGATTTTCGAGATTTTGCACGTTGTCGTATCTCTCCATCTACGATTCACTGCTAGTGTGGCTCTTCTTTCGAGGTTCCTGTACAACTCTTGTAGCGGAGTAAGTACATGTTCTGCGAGTTCTGATTCCAGCCCGGCGGTTTCCTTTGCTAAACCATCTGCCATCTCGTTTCCCTCAATGCCCTGGTGGCTAGGGACCCAGTAGATGCGCACTCTCTTAGAAGCGCATAGTGCATCTAGTGCATCTCTGCCAGCCAAGACACTTTTGGACTTGATGCTAGCGGAGCGCATGGATTTGATCGCCGCTTGACTGTCAACGAAAATGTTGATGTTAGAGTGTTGTGTGTCCATGCTGAGGGCTATCTCAGCAGCCTTCCTTATGGCAAATATTTCCGCCTGGAAGATACTGCAGTGGTTCGGCAGTTTATATGGCTGCCTTATATTAGGCTCTGCGCAATACACCGCCGCACCTACCCCCGTAGGCATTTTGGAGCCGTCGGTAAATATGTTGACCGCCCGCTGTGCTTGTTCTATACCTTTGCACCAGTCGTTTGGTCCCAGAAGAGTTCGTACTATAAACAATAAATAAAAAACTTATATAAATATTATAAGTTCTTTATTTATGAAAATGGCGGATATGCCACACGTTTATAATATTTATGCTGGCAATTACTTGTTTAAATGATAAACACTTTAACACTTAGCCTTTTCCATGGCAGAAGAACACAGGTAGATGCACCAGATGAGAGCATACTGCCGGAAATGTCAAAACAAGCAAACATTTTTTATGCCTATTGTTTATTGCAACTTTACTCTCAGTTGAGTCGCGGTTGCCAAATTCTTATTATCGATGGCAACACTTTCGAACAGTTTATCAACTCGCTGCTTTCATAGTTGCTTGTCAAATTTTTGTGTTATTACCGATCATAGAAGTAAAATATAAGGAAATGGTGTTTCTCTCACACACAGTGTATGTGTACTGCGGCTTTTTTTCTGACTGATTAGTATAGATTTTTGACAACTGCGATCTCACTGCAAAGCAAAACAAAGTGCTCAAAGAAAATATTGAAAAAACTAAATTAAAAGCGATTATTATTTCTAAAATTAATTAAGTTTATAAAATTAATACAATAAGAAACATTTTAATTATGCGCTGTGTGGTGAAAAATTGTTTAAGTGTCCAGAGACTGAAGGAAAAGCTGGTTTCATTTCACAAGTAAGTATTTTGCAATTATGTTCAAATGGTTGGATTTTTTTCAAGAAAATAACTTTATTTAAACTAAATTGGTTGCAGTGAAGTGTTTTTCAATTAGAATTTTACAAATTTCTAATCAGATATTAGAAAAAAGCAATTATTTATTTCAGTTAACTTCGCGCCATTTTCGTGAGATCGAAAACGTCAAAACACAAATTGTACTACAAGGGCGCATTCATTTTTCAAGGGTACATTAATTTTTCATGGTGGCATATATTTTTAGGGCGACATTTTCTGAAATTGAAAATATTTTAGTATGAATTTATTTATTTTATTTTCAGATTCCCACATATGCTTGATATTAGACATAAATGGATCCGTGCCTTAGGGTTAGATCCCAATAAAGTTACAGTAAGAACTGTTGTATGCTCTAAACATTTCCTTGAAAATGATTTCATTGATTTTAATAAAACCAATCGGAGATTATATCCATCAGCAGTACCATATTTACATGATGCCAATGATAAGATGTAAGTAATTTTTTTAATTGTGTGAAGTTATTGTATATGAGTTCTATATGAAATAATTTTTAGGCATATTGATCCAGATCCTATCTGCAGCAAAAGTTTGGTTGCAGAAATAAAATTTTCAAATAAAGAAAATTTAAAAATTTTACAAAATATTCAGATATTGCCACCTAGGGACAATGTATTAGAAATGGAGCAAAAACCGCTAGAATGTGTTGAAATTATTCCCCCCAGAAATGATAAAGAAAATGAGCCAAAGCCACAAAACAAGCTCACATTAAAAAGAATGTTGGAATCTGATGATGATTTGTCATCATCCCCAAGAAAAAAAGAAGCAAAAAATAAACTTCGGGCGCTTAGAAAAATAGTTTTGAAAAAAAATAGAAAAATTAAAACTTTGAATGAGAAAGTAAGACGCAGATCGCGCCGAATTGGAAGTTTGACTGAAATCTTAGGGGCAATAAAAAGAAAAAACTTAATTAATGATGAAACCTCGGAAATTCTGCAGAATCTAGGAACAATGAACGCGGATCTCTTCGAGAGAAAATTAAAAAAAGTACGAGGTTTACCAAACGCCAGAATGTATCGCCCAGAAATTCGATCGTTTGCGTTAAATTTGAACTTTTTATCACCAAAAGCGTACGAATATGTAAGAGAGAATTTCGACAATTGCTTACCACATTCTCGAACGCTCGCCAAATGGTACGAAGGAATTGATTGCTGCCCTGGATTTACTACAGAGTCCTTCGATGCAATCAAAGCAGCTGTGGAAGAAGCAAATAAAGTATCGCAAAAAATAATATTAAATTTAATATTCGATGAAATGGCAGTTCGGAAGTAAGAATATTAGTGATATAAGCAGTTCTTTTGTTATTTTAACATTTTTTTCAGACATATCGACTGGAGCAGCAAAGGAGCTTTAGGATACACATTCGTTGGAGATGGTGATTGCAGCAGTACTGAGGCTACCCAAATACTCGTCTTCCTGGTGGTTTGTGTCAACAAAAGTTGGAAAATTCCAGTTGGATATTTTCCAATCACTAGCCTGGATGCCAGTCAAAAGGTAAATATGACAAAACATTGCTTGGAAACCCTTTTAGCCACAGGTGCGGAGGTAATTGGAGTTACCTTTGATGGGGCTGCAGTAAACTTCACTGCAGCAAGACTGTTAGGATCCGACATTTCAGATACTTGTACAGAAAGTGTTTTTAAATTAGATTCCTTAAATACAAAATTTTGTATTTTACCAGACCCTTGCCATATGATGAAGCTAATTAGGAACTTTTTTGCTGAAATAGGGGAATTTAAAGATTCTGAGGGCAAAATTATTAAATGGCAATTTCTTCAAAAGCTTGTGGAGTTGCAAGAAAGAGAAGAATTGCATTTAGGAAATAAGCTAAGAAGTTCTCATATTTACTTTTCGGACCAGAAAATGAAGGTCAGGATTGCAGTACAGGCTCTTAGCAAATCTGTAGCTGATTCGTTAGATTTCTGTAGGGAGGTATTGTTATTGCCAGAGTTTGAAGGTTGCGAGGCTACAGTAAAATTTATTAGATATATAAATAATGTTTTTGACGTTCTTAATAGTAGAAACTCGCATAAATTTGGATTTGAAAAAGCTTTATGTAAAGAAAATAAAGATAGTATTCTTAAATTTGAAAATGAATTCGTTCAATATTTGAGTGAGCTTCGCACCCTTAATGGACAATTGGTAATAAACCACCGTAGAAAGACAGGGTTTATTGGTATCATAGCTTGTATAAGGAATATTAAAGTAATTTATGAAAGATTTATAGACAGTAATATTTTATCTTTTATACCTTTTTATAAGCTTAATCAGGACCACATAGAGTTATTTTTTAGTTCAGTTCGTTCTCATCTAGGTTACAATGATAATCCTTCCGTTAAGCAGTTTAAAGCTGCTTATAGGAAACTAATTATCAGATGTAAAATTAGGGAAGGGGGCATTGGTAATTGCATACCATTAGAAAAAATTGAAATTTTAAGTTTAAGTAGTTCCAATCCCATTAAAAAGAACAATTTGAATTCATTCGACTCTAAGCAGAAACTAGGTTTAAGTATTGTAGATTATGAAGAAAATGAAAATAGTTTTTTAAATGAACACAATTATTTTGCAGACGCTAGTATTTTGACTGAATACACATCTCACGTAGTGAAGTATATTGCAGGGTTCGTTGTGTTCAAATTGCAATCTATTTTAAAGTGCAATGAATGCAAAATAGATTTGGAAGGAGTTATGAACCCAGAGTCATTAGTTAAATTTAAATCGAAAGGATACTTAAAAATTCCATCGAAATCGGTTGAAGATGCTTGCATTATTGCGGAAAAAGAACTGCGTATTCAAACAAAATTATTAGATGAAAACAAGTCTATTTTGCATACAATGTACTTTAACCGTATTTTGTATAATACACAGATCTCACTTGTAGGAAAAAATATATTTGAGGGACACATTAAGTCTTCCGGACATTACAACATTGTAATAAAAGCTTTAATTGGAATATTTTTGAAAACCAGATATTTTTATATCACAAAAAAAATTAATGAAAAGCCAACAATAAGACAAAAACTGCATAAAACTATTCATTTTAAGGGAATTTAAAATAAAAATGAAGAATGAAGCATGCTTTTATTTAATTCCTCTTTTATTTTAATGCATGCTCATATTATTAGTTATAATTTTATTAAAATATATTAAAAATCACGTCGCTTACACTTTGTGAAAAGCATCATGAATTATATTGTTTTTACTTTATCTACATATTCAATACTAATATTTTTTTTTTCGGGTGAAATAGGCCTACAGGGGAACCGGACACCCAAAAAAATCGGTAACGCGCCAATTTGTATACCTCAAGGGTGGTGTGGAAATACAAAAAAAAATTAATTAAATAAGCTACTAATCTCTTTCGCTTCGTAGATATTCTTTTTTATATTTATGCGTATGTTCAAAACTATTTTATTCCAATCAGAATGTATAAGTATGCAATTCCAACCAGAAATCAATAGCGCCTGATTTTGCGCTTGAACCGAATGCGGCCCTGAGTGAATGTTTCTGTATTGGTGTAAACATACACTAGTAAGAAAAATGCCGCACTTTTATTTCAGAACACCACTTCCTTATCTCTTATTTCTATGTTACCGATAGCCACTGTAATTTGGTTTGGTTGCGGAACCTGTCAAAAGTCAGCAACTGCTAATTACTTGTTGCTGGTGGCCTTGTGCAAAAGCGAGAAATGGAGGCAGCGCAAGTTTTGGAAATTTGTGTTATTTGGATTATTCATAGATTATTTATTTTCATAGAAACATAAAAATTACAAACAAGCAACAGTTCGAGCGATTGGCAGAGCTTATGCTGGAAAGCGGTATTGGCGTACAACGAACAGGCTGTTTAAAGTTTTTTATTTCGTCCAGTACATAACCAAACGCTTCTTTGCCTTATCGGAAATAACTAAGAAACCTGTCAAATTTATTCAAATAAGCAAATTTTTATTCAATGTTTGTATTTACAGTATTATATTACTTTGAATTTGAGAGTTCCAAAGGGTTGGATTTGTCTCTGATTTTCCTTCTTATACGCAACACACAACATCAGTGCATCCGTTTCCGTCATCAAAATATAAATCACTACTTATATCCGTATTTATTTGTTTTCTTTCTATAAATGGCTATTTCCAAATTTAAACTTATTGAATATATAAAATTTTTAACATGAGCTGTTTTCTTTTTGACAGCTCGTTATTGTTTTCTTTGGCAACTCGCTGAAAATAGCAACTTGAAATTGGTTGTGATACGAAATACCAGATGGCAGTTCGGTTGCTTTAAAGTTTGGTTGCTTATTTGGCTACGCAACTCTGTTTGGTTGCCCTACGCAATAGGCCTATTTATTTATTTTCGTTTGTTTCCATTCGCCATACAGCTAAATTTGACAGATATGGCAGTATGGAAAGACAGCACAGTCAGCGCTGCAGCTACCTCTATCCTTATACCATGGCCTTTTCCACACTTGGTCAACGCAATTCCAACGAAACTTCAACGCAACAGCGAAAAAGTTGAAAAGCAATGCAACTTTAAACCGAATGCTTTCAAACTATCTTTAAAAGTCATGCTACATATAATAATATTTATTATATAATAACTCATATTTTTCGACTTCTTGCACTAATTTAATATTTAACACTTGCTCATTCATCCAGCAAACTATTTCTTCTTCTTTTAGATTCTATTAATGAAAAAGGAACTAATAACTTAACTTATTCACCTTGATTAATATATAGCGTACTGAACTACGAACAATTCACAAAACAAACAAACTAATGCAACAAGTCGCCGATGAAAATTGCGGAAAGCCACGTTGCGTTGAACAGGTTGAGAACGTGTCGAGAACTTGTTGCGTGCAAGTTGCTTAATCTGAAGGTTCCGGTATAAATACACAGGCAAGCAACTTGAGTTGGAGATGCGTTGACCAAGTGTGGAAAAGGCCTTAGTGATGTTCATATTAAATACACAAACCTTATCCATAAATTGCAACCCTAGTATTATTTTAATGCAGTTGCTTAATGCAATGATACAAACATTATCATGGAATACATTTATGAAATTTTTCAGTTTAGGTATTCAATAATTTATACATTGTAGTACATATAATATTGTGTTAATAATATATTTATAATCTACATGAAAAAATTTAAGTTGATACCTTGTATCCGGAAGAAGTATTTGTAACGTGGATGGATACATTTATTTCCAAGACTTCATTGAATATAACTGTTGCATAAGCAATCAAAAAATTTTCTCACTTAGTTAGAACATAGTGAGTACTGCAATCGATTCGAGTCGCATATTTATAGTGGGTTTATACCAAATCCTCAAAACGTGTTTTGAGCATATATCGAGTTTAAGAGCCAAAACACGACTTATCTTAAGTATTTTACCATACAAAATTTAAAACACTTCACAGCGCGTTTTATAATAATGGTACTCACTACATTTGTTAAGCTCTGCTAACTTGCTAAACTTAACAAATTTGTTAAGTCCTGTAAAAATTTTGTATGGGAAAATACTTAGCAGCTTGTTAGCAAGTTAACAAGCTCAGCACCGAGTTTTTGTTTAGCAGATACCATTTGTTAAGTCCGAAACGTCAAACTTATTGAGTGTAGTGATGAATCGTTTTGGGAATGAGTTCTAACAAGTACCAAGTTATTTTTTATTTGCAGCTTCAAAGTAAAAAACTGCCTTTTATTTATTTATTTGAGACTTAAAACATTTCAAAGTTTCTGAATAGCAATTGTATTGAAAGTGTTAACGCACTGTAATATAAAAATTAAAATACATTTTTCGTTACTGAGTTCTGGTTACACGAATAATTAAAACAACAGATTTTTAGCTGTAGAAGTCTGTCAGCTGGTTTTGACATATCAGCTTAGCACATGATTGTAAAATGTCTTAGCAGGTGCGTTCACATTAACTTTAACAATTTAGCAGTTTAGTAGACTTAACAAATTTTACTAAATACCATTAATAAAACACCATTTAAACACTAAAGGTCGAAACATATCATGGTAAAAATGAAAGGTGGCAACACCTCAAGTGCGAAACAACATGAAGAAAGAGACAACAGTCTGGAAGTATCATTAGATTGTTTCATTCACGTATACACAAACACTTATATTGCTCTGTTGTCGCACGTCAAATTAGAAAAAATTCTAAACAGACGACAGCGACTTTGTTGCAGTCACAAATTGTGACTGCAAATAATTGTCGTTGCAACATTTTCACCACTTTCACCTTCTTAAAGGCGAATTTACACGATTCACTATCATCGTTCACTTTGGATGAATCATCTAATTTGTAAAATGTAAATAGAGTATCATCTTTAAAATGAAGATGATTGTCATCCACATTGAACAGTGAAAGAAGTAGAATGTCTTCCTACTATTGATGAAAGTGAAAGCAAACTGAACTGAATTCGTACTAAAACACAATTGAAAGGTGTTAACATAATTTCAAGCAAAAAGGTTATATTTTTTTATATAATTGCTGAATAGCTTTCATTTATTTAATTTTTTTAAGCGTCTATAAAATTAATCAGCCAACGAATATATTTTGACATTCAACACCGAATCATCCATCAAATTTCAAATTTACACTTTGAATAATGTAAATTAAAAATTGATTCACTGTCATCGTTCAAAGTTCACTATTATCGCTTTGAGTGAAATGTGTAAATTCGCCTTAAGAAAAGCATGTAAAAATAATTTGACATTTGACGCACTGTTGCTGTCGTCGTCAATGTGTTCAAGGTATTAAGCTTAATTTTTCACGAAAATTAGCAAAATAAAAGTAAAAATGGAACAGTAAGAAAATATAAACGCCAAAATAAAACGTAAAAAAGGCGGTGTAAAGTTATAATTTGAGATAAAACATGGCAGAATTAGAGAAGGTATATGCATTTCAGACTGCGCTCTCTTTCTCATTGTCAGAATTGTCAAACTCAAGCATTTTGCTATTCTTGCCTATTTTCGCTTTCTTATCGCATTCTCATCGTTTTCAGATTTTGTATGAGCTGTCAACTTCGTTTTGACAGTTGCGGCAGTCTCCCTCTCCAAAATGCACATGCGACCGTACCGCTCCCTTAAGGATGTCCACCTTCTCCGACATTGCTCCTCTATAAAGCGATAGTTTGCTCAAAAAATAATATAAATTGTACCACACATACCTGGTGCACCCAGCTTTTGAGAGATTTCTTTCCATTTTGCGTCTTTCACAATTGCCAATTTGTACCCTCCGGAAAATTTATTATAAATGCAATCATTTTTTTCCACAAGGCTAATTAGCTTCTCCTCGTCTATAAATGCCTGCATTCTTTACATTCGCATACATAGTACAATTTAATTAGTTAAAATAAATTTTGACTTTTTGCTTTAAATGGCGAAAAAGTTAGAGATGTTTATAACCTCAATTATTGCAAATGATTTCTTGTTATCGAATTGTCATTTTACGTAGCGTAGCGTAGAAATCTTTTCTCAGACGAATTTCACGCTACGCTACGCTAACTTAATTTTTGGGTAATTGCTGGCATTGAAGTTCCATATAACCGATATATTTTTGACGTTTCGCTACGCTACCTTACGCTAAGCTAATTTTGGTTACGTTTGGGTTTTTGGTTACGTTTAACGCAAAACGGGAATTGACCCCTAGGTTACAAAAAAAAATTTGCTCAGGCAACACTGGTGTTATGTCGTGTAGAAGTTACGCACATTGAACATGTTCTTTATTTGACAGAAGTCAGCAGTTTATTGTTAACCTCTTATCTGTGAAGTTAAATTTATTCTTCATTAATTTAAAATGTTCACGAATTTACTACAAAAGTATTTGTCTATTTTTATTTATTGCGTTGAAGAAAGGTTATTTGAATAAAACATATGTACAATTATATTTATAGAACCGCATCGCCTGTGTTTGCTGCAGCAAAAGTTATGTTTTCACGTGAGGTGCATGTCTTTAATCGTGCGATTATTAAGACCAAGGTGCGCTGCCACTTTCCAAAACCACGCGAGGTGAAGCGTGTTAACGTCCATGGATGGGAAACACGCATGTCGACAGTTGAAGGCCGTCGAGTGCTAATGAGAAGAATACTGAAAGGACGACATGTGTTGTCTCATTAAAAAGTGGTCACAAAATATAGCACGTCTAGTTCAGAATGGAAATGTGTTTTCAATTGCAATCATGGAAGCAGCTAAAATGCTTGCTCTACAAATAATAAAAATCTGAACATTTTTATTTAAGTAATATTTATTTACTTTCGAGTATAATAAAAAGTATTGTGCAACTTCCATACTGCAAATAAAGTCCATTCATACTTGGTTAAATTAATAAATAAAAAAATAATCAATTCATTATAATCTCAAATTATATTTTTATGTTTTCCACTCAAAAATTCCGCTGGTCGGTAAAATATTTGTTTTATACTCTTTGAAGCATTCGCATCAACTGTATTGTACAAAAAGGGCGCCGTTTTTTTGACTTTGGAACCCTGATTGGTAAGCATGGAAGTTGGCAGCGGCATTTCTCCAATGGCAAGGCAGTTCACTTCGGCCATGAGACGCTGTGGCAGGGCAGGTAGTAAGTAGATTTGATTCACGTGAAAATCAATGCCGCGCACAACTCCTAGAGTGCGGGTAAAAGATAAAATAGCATTTTATACCTATCTATACCACAAAATATTAACATACCTATGCCATAGCAACGCACAGTAGATTCATTGTCTTCCTGGCGACAGAGATAAACCAAATTGGCTTCAATAGATTTCAAGATTTGTTCACGTGTAAATCCATTAGACAACAAGTTCAACAATTTGAGATTATCAAGCGATGCACTACGGATAACAATTTTAGATAAATAGAAGTAAAAATAAAAATTAATACGAAACCAACCAAAGAGGTTTGCAGTCCGCAAGCCAATCGCCATGCCCAACAAGTGTTTCACTCAAACGGGCAAGTATATTTGCATAACGCATATCCTTAGAACTCATTTCCCAATCACGTTGATAGCGACTCTCTTGCATGACTGCAGAGTTAAAGACATGCAACTTATAAGACAAATGGGATGACGTTTGCTCCTCCATTGGCACTGCTTGGTATTCTTTATCTGAATATATATTACGTGGTATAGACGACACGGTATGAGGTTCCATTAAGTAGTCATAATTGTTTATATCTTTGTTACTCTGGATCTGAACAACATCGGTAGGTTCCAAGAACTCGCAAACAACTGCCATGAGCTCAGCACCGAAGCCTTTATTATAGCCCATGGTGTTAATGAGCCACGGCAATTGTGCGAGCTCAGTTTGTGTGCGGCAAAAGTTTATCAGCTGTTTAACTGCCTGCAAATAGCGATGCGGGCACATCACGATATTTGAGTGGCCAATAGCAAAAGCCTGCACCGGCTGCTCATTCAAAAAGAAGCCAGGTCCCAGCAGTGGTCTTTGCATCAACGACGCACTTATAGTTTGTGGCACAAACAGCTCTGGTTGCCCAATATCCAAATCAATCACCAATATACGCGGATGCTGTGCTAAATGATGATTGACTAAAAAGCGCAGTAATGTCGATTTCCCTACAGATTTGCCACCAACAAGCAGTACCTTAGAGTTGGATTGCAATTGAACTTCATCCCACTGAGCATTAATTTTTAGGGGCTTATCACATTCATCCGCGGCATTAATGATGCAACGTAGTCGGCACTCGCTGGCATAGAAGGGACGTTCCACCTGTATTGAATTCATGTTTGGAAATATATTTTCACTCATATATTTTTTAAATGTTGAAATAAGCTTTTTACGTGGTTCATTGCGTTTAAGTAGAATGAGAGCATCTTCTACTAAATCAAAATTTTCCTTAATCTTGCCTAATTCTACTTTGGAGAAGTTTGCCTCCAACTGCAACAGTTCTTTGGCAACTGCCTTTAGCGATGTTTGCTTATTCAGTTTGGGAACTATTTGTACACTGCTCAAGCCACGTGTGGAAAATATTTCTAGTTCCTCTCCGTGTTTCGCTAAATAGCCATAAATTTCGATTGAACCAGCAATAGAAATAAGTTTTATTGTGCCGTAGATACTGAGAGGTTCGCGTAGTAGAACCAGAACGTCATTTGAGTCAATGGCGTTACAGAAAATGGATCGACAAGAGGTCAAAGATGGTCTGGGTGCAGTTTGTAGAATTGGTATACAAGCTGATGGCAAGTTAGGGTCTACTTGTTTAGGAGACGTGGTTTCGACTTCAGTCATGCTGGAAGTTTCCGAACTCAACGTAGTTTTTATTGGATTTGCTGGTAGTTTAATTGTTTCGAGATGGTTATCCACTTTTGGTTCCCCTGCAGACTTTTTGCTTTCTTTGAGTTCCTTTATTACTTTAGGTTTCGTTGCATTGACTTTGGTTTGTATCACAGTGCCTTTGCCACACTTTCCTGCTTTTAGTTTTGTAGCCAATTTTTCAGAAGGTGGCACATCCGGCTCATTAGTTTCATCTTCATTTTTCTGCTCTTCATTGAAATAGCTCTCACCGTAAACGTCAACACCTGTCGCTTCAATAACCTCAGCTGACATTCTCTGTTTGCTTTTCTGATGCGAATCTTTCTTATCATCGTCTGTGGTCGTCTCATACTCTTCTGCACTATCTTGCAGATACTTGCTATTTACATCAATTGAAACAATTGAGCCATCTTGTTCGCTGCACTCTTCATAGCTTGAACTGTCAAAACTATCATAGCTTTCCGAGCTATCCAATTCTCCGCTGTACATTTGGGAATCATCTTTGCTCACCATTGGAACCAGTATGGGGCAGTCAGTGTCACTTTCAGATTGAATCTCAGTCTTCTGCTTCAGTTGATGCACCGGAATAGTTATTACTTTATTATTTAGTTCCTCCAGAGCTTTTCTGTGGTACTCCGAAGGTTGTTGTATTTTTTTTACGCAGACTTGATATCGTAATTCAATCAGTTGCGCTCCTTTAGAGTCTTCACTGAAGATAACTTCATCGGATTCATACAAATCACGTTTGTCTGCAGTACCTATAGTAAAATTTCAACTCATGTTAGTTTCAGTCATAAACATGAATTTACGTCACCAACCTTTGTGAATAATTAAGTCCTCAGGAATGTGCTCGGGCAGATGATATTCTTCATCATCTGTAGCACTGCTATAAAAATCCTCATCATCCATATCTTCCGCATAATCGGAGCCGTCTTCTTCATAGTCGCCTTCATCAAAGTCCGAATAGGTCTCATCGTCGTCGCTTTCCCAATTATGATCATAATCGAAACTTTTCTCTTCATCATAATTATTTGATCCACCTGCATAGTCATAATTTTCATCATCGACTTGCTTCCAGCTGTGATCATAGCCAAAACTTTTCTCTTCGTCATACATATTTGCGCTAGCTTCATAGTCAGAGTCTTCATCAGAGCCGTCATCAAAATTTCCACCACCCACAAAACCATTTGGAGCCGCTGAACAGTCTTGTAAATCTTGGAAATTCGAAAAGGAATACTCGGAGCCAGTGAAATTATCGTCAGTGCTGTAAGTAGCAGCATCTGAATTAGGTTCTTCTTTTTCATCGCTAAAATCCGAAAATGAGAATTCAGATGAGTCCACATGTAGCATATACGGAGGCAGCTCAACTTTTTGTTTTAGCTTCTGCTTTTTTGGAGGCGCGGCGTTCTTAGTCTCACCTCCTTTTCGTTTCCTTGACTTCTGTTTATTTTTGTTTAGATATTTTTGCTGTACTTTCCTTTCTGTAGGTTTCTGTGACTGGCCCGTGAAATTTGTTTTAAAATTATTTTTACCTTTTTGTGGTTTATTCGGCGTTTTGTTTACGCCATTCACTTTCGGCGCGGATACTCCGTTTGATTGGCCTTTACTGTTGTGCTGATGCACATTGCTGTTGTCCGGATATGCATTGCTGTTGTGAACATTGTCATTGGTTTTAGCTTGAACCGAAGGGTTTGGCTTATTAAATTTCTGTTTGGTAAAGTTTATTTTATTTGTTGGACTGGATTTTATTCCTTTGGACGTTGACGCCTCATTTGCGTTTTTGTTCGCTTCATCATCCTTTGATGGTTGCTTTTTGAACAGCGTTTGTAGGCGTTTTCGTAAATCTTGATCTTTAGCAATTTTTGATTTTGTATAATTTATTTTTTTCTTGCGATTATATTCCATATTATAGTGAAGTAAATCGTTTTCTAAGCATATGTATTTTTTAGAAGAAATAAACGTGTGCAAATAAATGCATCAAAAACAAAAACAACAAAAAACACGAGCACGCCATAGAAGTAGTGTTGCCACAGGTCATTATCATGATACAAAGAACTACAGATAAAGTATTGCGCATGTCCGCCATCTTTGCTGTGACGTTCAAGGTGCTCCTTGGTTAAAACGTAGTCACAATTTATTCATAGGGTATAAAGATTTTAAAATGCCTACATTTTCTTATGTAAACTTGTTTTACTGATATGAAATAAATATTGTTATATAAAGCACATGTCCAAAATAAAGTAAATATATTTTTAAGTAGTGTTTGTGAAGAAAAATTTGCATATTTTGTAGGGGTGCTTTTTCCCTTTTTTACCGATTTACACAAAAAGCGGCTACGTTGCTTGATGTGCTTGACAGAATTTTGACTGTTTTTTCGTTTTCATTTTGCTATCTTCGTCACTTTTCTACATTTTCTTTTGAATGTATTCATCATGTGTCACATTTGACGAGCACCGATGACGAGGTGCGCAGTAAATTTTGTTTGTTGTGCCGGGAATACTTTACCTGTAGCTCTTTGTATCATGGGTCATTATTGTAAAGGAAACATTGTATATTTCAACATATTGGATGACATGTTGTACGATAAGTCGGATGGACCCTGTCTACACTAGCCTCACTCACTCGACTCGCTTTGATGTCTGTAGAAGAGATGAGGAAGTGGGAACAAGGAGAATAAATAATAGGAGAATAAATAAACGCCCATATTACACGATGTCCTTTTGCTCGGCGTACAGATAAGTTTGTTGTTGCTTCCAATGGGAAACTGTAAAAAATGTTGGAGAATACAACAACATCCATACAACAACCATATTGTACGGCCAACTGTACGCCGAGCAAACGGACATCGTGTAAGAGCCTGAACAGAATCAAAAATCGTTGCGTCCGACGATTGAAATAGCATAGATTCTAAGTCTGCGATTTATTGTTGCAGAAAACGAGCTGCGTATTTTGCATGTACAGGGTTGTCCATATTCGAAGCGCCCATTTTATTTTTAAATAAATCAAATAAACCACAATTTTTTGTCTGTTCATCATGAATATCATTTAATTGGGTTCAAGTAGATTTGCTTACATTATTTCTTGAATATGATATCTCGTAAATGGTCGCCATTGGCCTCTACGACATATTGTGCCCGTTTTGCAGCATTTTCCATGGTTTTCTTCAACATTTCGATGGGAATGGCGGTTATTTCTTGACGGATGTTGGTTTTCAGCTCTTCTAGGGTCTTTGGCTTGTTGACGTAAACCTTTGATTTCAAATAACCCCACAAAAATAAGTCTGGAGGCGTTAAATCTGGTGATCTTGGCGGCCAATCGAAATCACCATTTTTTGACATCAAACGGCCAGGGAACAATTGCTTCAAAAAATCGATTGTAGTGCGGCTTGTGTGTGGTGGCGCGCCGTCTTGTTGAAACCAGTAGTGCCTGATACGCTTTCGACGAACGATTGGCATGAAAAAATTGTTTATCATATCGCGATAACGCTCCTGATTGACAGTAACTCTGTGGCCATTATCATCTTCGAAAAAGAACGGCCCAATGAGCATTTTAGCACAAACGCCGCACCAAACAGTGACTTTTGCATCGTGAAGAGGTACCTCTTGAATCTCTTGTGGATTTTCAGTGGCATAAATACGGCAATTTTGTTTGTTTACCGTTCCGTTCAACTGAAAATGAGCTTCATCGCTCATTTTTTGAAAGCACGTTGAATTTTCACTATTGACTTGTTTTGTTGAATGTAAATTTCAACAATTTTAGAGCGTTGGCGTGGCGTGTACTGTTCCATTGTAAACATTTGCTTGGAATGACGCTTCAAACGCGGTATGTCATTAGTCGATTTGGCATCACTGCGGAAAGTTACAGTGTTGCCAGATGGGCGCTTCGAATATGGACAACCCTGTATTTTCCAACAACAACGAATCGTCGATCGCAACGATTTTTGATTGACCCCTTTTATATTGGTCAAGACTTGAAGTCAAGTTTCAGAGTTTGTAGGCAATTCGCCGCACATCGGAAGCGACGGAAGGGAAAAAGAAACTTGAAGCTGTACCGGCAATTTTTCGTGTTTTTTCGTGTTCCTTTTGCTATTTTCACGTTGTTGACAGTGCTTTTTATTTTATTTTTCGCATATCAATGTGAGTTTGCTAGACTTCGGTTGCATTAAAATTTTTTTGCATTTAATATAATTTAATTTTGCATTAAATTTTTAAGCAAAAACGTTTTGTTAACTTCCATCGTGGTAAAAAAATAAAATTCAGTTTGCAAATTTCTATAAACTATAATTCATTTGCTTGCTACCTATCTCGTTTTATTTTTAGAAAACAAGGAAAGAAGACAAGAACTTGAATTCAAGTCTTGACCAATGTGAAAGCTTTCGTCAAGTTCAAAAGAGAACGTCAAAAAAACTTGACTTCAAGTCTTGATCAATGTAAAAGGGGTCATTCTGTTCAGGCTCTAATATGGGCAAAAGCATGGTATAAAGATAGAGGTAGCTGCAGCGCTGACTGTGCTCTCTTTCCATACTGTCATGTCTGTCAAATTCAGCTGTGTTGCGAATGGAAACAAAAGAAAATAAATAAAAAGTTTTGCTTCGTTTTGACATTTCCGGCAGTATGCTGTCATCTGGTGCATCTGCCTGTATTCTTCTACCATGGGCAAATAGATTTCAAAGGCGAATTAATTGAATAAGGCGAAAAATTATAACCATTGAGTCATAGTATAACTAAACAAGGTAATGTTGGGGCTGAATGTGCTTTCAGACATCGTTTGTTCGGCGTACACTTGGCCGTACATTATGGTTGTTGCATTCTCCAAAATTTTTTACAGTTTCGAATTGGAAGCAACAACAAAATTATTTGTGTGCCGAGCAAACGGACATATTGTAATATGGGCACAACATCCATACAACAACCGTATTTTACGGTCAAGTGTACGCCTAGCAAACAGATTTTTTTTTTGGTATTTTGGTATTTTTGCCAATTTTTGCAGTTTGCAATCATACTGCGTTCTCATTGGCCGCATTCTGTCACTCGTCGAAACTGTCAAAACGAAGTTTATAACTCATGTAAATCTGCAACCAATGGCTGCATTCTATCCGAAAAAGCGCTCATGTAGCGAAGTAGCATAAAATATTTTCATTATATAAATTGTGACAACTCAAGGAACATGTTCTGTGTGAATATATCGTTCAGCCCGCAAGTTCCGCAACATGCTACTTCGCTACCTGAGCGCTTTTTCGGATAGAATGCAGCCATTGGTTGCAGATTTGCATGAATTATAAACTTCGTTTTGACAGTTTCGTTACCGGCTCTCCACCCCAACACTACCTTGTCTAATTTTTTTTTATTATTATTATTGATTAATTAAGTACAATAAGACTTAGTCTTTTATAGTACATCAATGAACATATTATAACAACATTAAAAAACTTAAATTAAAAATGAAAAAATTACAATAAAAATTATATTACAATAATAAAATATTCAAATAAATAAACATTATAGTTAATTTAAATCAAATCAAATAAAATGAAAGCTGAATTAAGTTATCAATTAAAAATTTAAAAACTAAAATGTAAGAAAAGATAGGTACGGGAAAGAAATATTAGATCGGAATATCAGAATAGAATATAAATTATAAATAGGAAAGAAAAGAAGAAAAAGAGATTTAACTCAAGAAACGAAATATTTAAAAATGGCTCGTTTGAAGTCGTTGCTCGAAGTTATTTGCTTAATATTAATTGGCAAGGAGTTCCAAATTCTAATTATGCTAATAAAAAAGTACCTACTTGTATTAAGATAATTATGCCTAGGGACAATAAAATTAATACATCTCACGGACTGAAAAAAATTAAGTTTATCATAAAGATATTCGGGACGTTTTATATATATTAGTCGATGCAAAAAAATGAGGTTACGAATTTTAAGATAGTCTAATAAATCACATCCCAATATATTTTTACTTTTCGCAGAAATGTGATCATACCGATGTACACCATAGACATATCTTGCTGCGCTGTTAAACGCTACTACAAGTTTGTGTAGTGACTGTGAGTCAAGTTGACAAAAAACAGTTTCAAAAAAAGATATAAGAGGCATTATAAGTTGCACAACAAGTCTGCGGCGAGTTTCAAATGGGGTATAGGCAAAGGAGAGTCGTAAATTTCTAAGGGTTCCATATATTTTTCCTACAGTATTATTTATATGGTCAGTACAAGTTAGATTAGAGTTCATTATAAAGCCCAGATTTTTAGTCTTTTCAACAATTTTTAAGTGGTCAAAACCAATAAATAATGGCGGAATGTCTACAAAGCTAGAGCAATTTCTAGCAACTGCCATAACTTTGGATTTTAAAGGGTTTATTACCAGCGAGTTAGCTACAGCCCAATTATTAATAAATAATAAGTCTGAGTTAAGTCTGAAGCTTAAATCTTCTAAGAGGCCAACAGGTCGAGACAGGTACAGCTGAATGTCATCAGCATATGCATGAATAGAAGCATATTTACTTACTTCAAAAATGTCATTTAGAAAGATTGAAAATAAAAAAGGACCTAAGATGGATCCCTGTGGAACACCAGTGTTAATGGTTTTGAAAGATGAAAACTTATTTCCTACTTTAACTCTTTGTGTTCTTCCGTTTAAATAATGTCTTATTAGACTAGTTGCATTATGACTAAAATTAAAGTACATAGCTAGTTTCTGACAAAGCAAAATATGATTAACAGTATCAAAGGCTTTCGAAAAATCAATAAGACACAGCAGTGTTATAAAATTTTGGTCATATGCTATCCTGATATCGTCAGTAATTTTTAATATCGCTGTCGAGCAGCTATGTCCAGATCGAAAACCTGACTGAAAAGGCGATAGGAGTTTGTTTTCATTTAAAAATTGAGAAATTTGGTCCGCCATGATCTTTTCGAGCACCTTTCCTAATGCAAGCAGTATGCTTATTGGTCTGTAGTCTTTATAGTCAGATGCGTTAGCAGTTTTAGGTATCGGAGTCACTGTGGCAGTTTTCCACATGTTTGGGTACTGCGAGCTAGATAAGCTACATGACAAAAGCTGTAATATTGTCTCAATTTAGACGTCAGTCAAAGTCAGTGATCAGTCAAAATCTGTTATTTTCCCAGCTAAAAATAAAATTAACTCTCTGCGAGAGCGAAAGTGAACTTTTTACAATTCATCGTATCAGTCAAATTTTAGTGAGCCTAAAACCGGCATCAATCAGTCAAACGGTTGAAAACTGTTACTTGTCTACTGCCTAGTAGCAAATTATTCATAAGGTAGTAAATTCAGCATAAAAGTTAATTTATTAAGAGAAAATCGATTTGCCCGAGTGATCAGTTTCAATCCCAAAAGATCAACAATAGGGGTATTCTCTACGTCTAGGATATGCCCGTTGCTCGGTGCAAGAATAGGAAATATACAATCCGTGCACCGCCGCAACAACAAAATACAAGTAAAAATAACCGTGCACTATTTTATATGCATGCTACACTGAAAATTTTATTAACCCTATAGTCATTTATATGTTTATTATATAAAATAGTTTTTTAAAATATTTATTTAAAATAGTTTGATGCAAAATTCGAAAATCAACATTTCGCACTATTTGAGTGAGTTCCCAAATTCACGCCACAGCTCTCAACCTACTGTTGATGCTTGAGTGGGTTCCGTGGTGCTGAAAAAAGACTTTGCGCATCACACCCAGCACACTACACACACAGAATGACTTGACATTTTTTAAATATTTTTTTTTAACAGAAAAGAAGAGTTTTAAACACAAATTAACACAACAAGCACAACAATTAGAAAAATTAAATAATCAACACTTTCGTCTTCAATGAAAAGTTAATTAAAAAAATAAAAAACTGCATGATCAGAAAAAATAATTTTCTAAGAAAAGTTGGAGTTGAATTATCAAAAATTCCCTAAATTTTTTGTGTTTGTGTTTGCATTACTTGGTTTTGGCATTGTACTCCTAAAAGCCGGCAGCGCAGTCGCGTCTTATAGTACTTTGGGGCATGTAACATGTAGCGGACACGAACAAATTTGTTGTTGTTTTCACGGTAAAAGAAGCTCTCTCTCAATTTCCAGTTTCTTATTTTACCCGCGAAAACAACAACAAATTTGTCCGTGTCCGCGCTAGTGTGACATGCCCCTTTGGGTGATATGAAGAAATGTTTATGAAATGCAACCCTGTGATTGTAATGAGAGAGAAGAGAATGGAAGAGCAGCCAAACAGAAGGTGAAATGAACCATGGTATAATTATTTTACAAGGTAGCCGTAAAAGATTTTTGGCGATTGGTAGTTGTCAAAAACAGCTAAAGGAGTTGTAGTTTGTTGCTGTTGATTAGCTATATGCTTATTTTTAACTTTTCTTTGATTCATTAAATTTGTTCGCGAAGTTTATTGGAATGTTTTTAGTTTGCTGCGATTGACTAGCTATGTTTAAGTCGTTGCTTATTTTTTCACATTTCTTTGATTAATTGCATGAACAGCTAATTTTGACAACTACCCATCGCCGCTCGTGAGAAAAAAGCCAGTCTACGATACTACCTTGTCAGTAATTGTGCCATGAAATGAACGAAAAGTGTAGCTCATTTAAGAGGTCTTTGAGCTGTTGATTTAATATGCTACAAATGATACAATTATTTGACAAGGTAGCCGCGTAGACTGGCTTTTTTCTCACGAGCGGCGATGGGTAGTTGTCAAAATTAGCTGTTTATGCATTTAATCAATGAAAAGTGAAAAAATAAGCTACGACTTAAACATAGCTAGTCAACCGCAACAAACTAAAAACATTTCATTCAACTTCGCGAATAAATTTAATGAATCAAAGATTAGTTAAAAATAAGCACATAGCTAGTCAACAGCAGCAAACTACAACATTCTTTAGCTGTTTTTGACAACTACCAATCGCCAAAAAACTGTCACGGCTACCTTGTCAAATAATTATACCATGATGCTACACTTGTACAAAAGGGCGCTCTCGATCCATTGTATATTTTAGTATAGGATTGTTACAATCCGTGGTCTCATGCAATTATGCTGGACATAGAGAATACCTCTAATGTTTTCATTATCACACTCCATTAAAATTAGTTTAATAAATAACTCAGTTATAATAGACGTAACGTAATGTGGTCTAATGTCAATTGAGCAGTGCGTTCTTTCACTTATTGTTTCATCCAATACTTTCTTGGACAAGTGATTATAATAAACGTAACGTAAAGGTCCGTTGAATTTCGATTTCTGCGTTACTTTACATTACGTCTGTTCAAAGAGCAACTAAACATTGAGGTTAGATTCGATTATTGCGTTATTTTATATTGTTGAACTACGCTTTTTATTGAGTTTTCGTTATAAATGTGATATTTCTATATATACACAGCTATGGATGACGAAGTTTTAACTAAACTTGTACGGGAACGTGCAATTATTTACGACAAACCGGCTGTAAATATAACCGGTTGTGTTCATGCAGAGAATTTTAAAGGGGACTTTTTTACTTTTCAGAAAGGACTTTTTCGGACACAAAAGTACTTTTTATTAATAGATTTTTAAACTTAATCACAATTATATTTAAAATATATAACTTAGACTTAAGGATACATTGCTATTAAAAATCAAATATTAATATTTTCATCACTGCACTACACATCCACTACACCATATGACGTTGGTAGTTATAATGTTATATTCACAATCACAAGCAATTGAATAAAATTTGGTGAATTAAATCCGAAAGTTATTTTTTGTGGTAAACTATATCCGAAAGTACTTTTTTGGACCAAAAGGAGTTAGGGAGTTTTTGAAATCGAAAGAAGGTAAAAAAGGCCTTATCCACTACAAATATCACCCCTATAATTCAGTCAAATATGTCAGGGAGAGTAAAAGAGACAAAAAACGCGATATGCTTCCAAGAATGATAGAATACAAAGATTGCGCCCATGGTATAATTATTTTACAAGGTAGCCGTGACAGTTTTTTGGCGATTGGTAGTTGTCAAAAACAAATAAAGAAGTAGTAGTTTGCTGCTGTTGACTAGCTATGTGCTTATTTTTAACTTTTCTTTGATTCATTAAATTTATTCGCGAAGTTTATTGAAATGTTTTTAGTTTGCTGCGGTTGACTAGCTATGTTTAAGTCGTAGCTTATTTTTTCACTTTTCTTTGATTAATTGCATGAACAGCTAATTTTGACAACTACCCATCGCCGCTCCTGAGAAAAAAGCTAGTCTACGCTACTACCTTGTCAGTAATTGTGCCATGATTGCGCCCATGGCAGAATTAGAGAAGGTATATGCATTTCGGAGAGGGAGACTGCCGCAACTGTCAAAACGAAGTTGACAGCTCATACAAAATCTGAAAACGATGAGAATGCGATAAGAAAGCGAAAATAGGCAAGAATAGCAAAATGCTTGAGTTTGACAATTCTGGTTATGAGAAAAAGAGAGCAGTCTGAAATGCATATACCTTTACTAGTTCTACCATGATTGCGCCAAAGACAAGAAAATGAGTACAACAAAATTGTCGTTCTGCGCATGTACGTCATAATATCAATGCTGTTTTGGAGAGCGTTCACTTTGCATTCGATTTCTACACAGAAATAAAAATTGTATACATTTTAGTTTATATAATTAAAATAAAAGAAGTAAAAAGCAATTTATTGGAACGAAAAGAAGGTTAATTTATTAAGTACTCCTTCGCAAGCATTATTTTTACTATTATTTTATTACAGCCAATAAGCTTAGTCAAAAAAAATTTGTCTGAGAAACCAACTTCAGTGAGCATGATTTTTCGAGTTGGATTTTATAAAAATGTTTATTTAGAGTTTAATTGATGTAAGTAGTTTAAACATTCCCATATATTTTACTTCCATTAATTTACCTGTGAATTGAAAGGACAAATATATTATAGTTCCAAGTTTTTAAATAATGAAACAAATTTTGTTAAGTTAATATATTTTTGTATTTTTGTTTTCGTTTGTGTGCGTTTTCTACAATTTCTTGGTTTAATTTTTGTATTTATTGCAAACATCAGGTTTCTGAAAAATATTTGTTTGCTACTGTTACCACAGTTAGCAGCAGCACACTTCATTTTTTAAATTTTAAGTAAAAAATCTCGTATATATACTTCGATATATACACAATTAAATAAAACACAACCGATCGCAGTACTTTTCTCAAAGAAATAAAATATTGTGACGTAGTCAACTGAACAGCTGGTTGTCAAACTCGATTAGCAGAAGTAACGGACCTGCGCAAAGCGTAATCTCTTATTCTATCATTCTTGATATGCTTCATTCAGTCAATTTCACGGACACGTAAATTGGCCCAAATGGGCCTCATTGTTGATTCATCGCGGAATAAATTCCGCTGCAGAAAGCATTTTCGAACGACAAAATATTTTTTTTTTTATTTTGAAATTTGTTGCGGGACGGCATTATTCAATACAAAAAAGTTAACTTTTTCTAGTTAAGTAGATATTACACTCGAAAATTTATGCACCACTAAGTTGTCATATTGGTCGGTTGTGAAAAATAATTAAACTAAACTTTTAAAAATTTTTAAATGTACAATATTGGATTATTTTTTGTGAACTCTGATAACGAAGATTGAACCGATATAAGGCTAGAAAGAAGAGGCTTAAGGTGCAATCCAAAGGATATTATGGAAATGACCGACAACGAGTAAGTATTGCCTCAGGAATTTGTAATATATATGTTCCGTAAATAATTAAATTTATTGAATTTCAGTATATCAGTCTTCAACAAAATTTTTGACTTAACAGGATGCTTTTAAATATGTCTTTAGCGAGTTGGAAAGTCCAACAAAAAAGTATTTCTTGTAGGTTTTTGTTTGTGTACTTTTGCTTCTTATTCCAAAAAATAAAGAAGATTTAGAGAGTAAAGAAATTAACTAATTAATTTTATATAAATTTGCAACACTTGTGCCAAAACTTACATTTTTGTGATGATCTAATATTACGAAAATTCCAAGGCTTCTTGCAATATTTTTCGCAAAAATATTATAACGGAATGAAAACGCAGTTAAATATCGATACTGCGGAATCTACAATGCAATTTAAAATTACTAAACACAAAAACAAAGTAGGTAATGTAGTTTCATGATGGAATCAACCAATAGAAAATTAAATTGTTGATGCCATTCCGCAATCCTTTCGCGCGGAAATTTTTTATTTTCTATTGTTGATTCCGCGCTGAATCAACAATGAGGCCTCATAATTTTTTTCATATCCAATTGATAAAATGCAAAAAAAGCTAAAAGTGTGACATGACCTCGGTAGTTGGGGGTCAAGACTTTATAACAATGTGTGACATGGGGAGGGATGTCTAGAATGGGGTATCAAAAACGTGTGGCGTATTATATCGACGACCCCTAATTATGTAAAAAAAAATTTAATTTCGTTAGTTTTTAGACAGGTCGAATTTCGGCCACAGGTGATACTAGTTAAAATTAATTTTCAACCACAGCGAATAAATAAGCTTGATTCTGAAGTAATCTCATTCTGAAAAGTTAAATTCAGTTAAATACAAAAAGTCAAATTAACATATGATTATATTTTAAGTGCAAATTTCTTTGTTGTTATTACACTGCATTTGAAAAACTTAAGTTCTTATAAATATTTATAATTAGACTACTATAAGGACTTATAATCTAATAGAAAATAACAGATACTTTACATTTTTAAAAGATGATAAAAAAAGTTTATGTATTGTGAACAAAATGTGAATATTAAAAGATACTTTATAAATGGCACTTAACTAGAAATGGTTTGTAAAATTATATAAATATGTTTTTCTGTACATAAACTCAGTTTGAATGGAAGCCTTTAAATATGTAAAAATTTAATAACTTACTTTTTTTAAATAAGGCTATTTAAGGCACAGAAAGAAAATAACAATGACAAGAAATAATAAGTTTAATCAGTGTTTCCAATATGAATTTTACATAACAACAAAGATTCCAAAACTTCTTTAAGAAAATAAAAAAGTATTTTTTTTTTTATATCATAACCAAAATACACTGTGAGCTTAGATACAATGTTTTTGAGTAAGCTTAAAACTATGCTAATATTTTGACATTAATTCTATGCATTTTTGAATATATCAGGGAAAGAGATTTTTTCCACTCAATCTCGACTAACATAGCAAGAGGCTGTGTTCGGGCTTTACTGCAATTGCAGTAGATCTACTGCGCTTTTTAGCAAAATTTAATGTTCTACTGTTAATGATAACATTTTTATGATTATTTCTGTATTTCTCTTTACGTTACGTTATTCATTAATTTTTCCATCATGACTAAAACAGCAGAAAGTACATTTTCAGAAATTAATTTAATAAAAACTATGTTTAGAAATAAACTTGATGTCAATGCTGTAAATAGCTAATTGTTTGCAGCTTGTTTAATTCCAAACAAAAAAATAATTTTTTTACTACCATTTTGTGGCATTGTCATAATTTTTGACAACTACTGCGAAAATGTTCGTTTCACTGCGTTTTTTTTTTTAATTTACTGCGATTTATGGCGGGGTAAATTTTTACACTCATGCTGATTGTGGAATCCGATGAATCAGTTGCGGCGGGAGAATTAATCGTTTCCGTTGGCTTATCGATTGTAGAATCCGGCGAGTAGCTTCGGAGTGAATTGGTAGCAAAGTTTGCGGATTCGGAGTGAAAAAGGGCTATTGTTGAAAACGCAGTCCATCAGCACTTCATACAAATTTTTTCATTTAAAAGAATCCATTTAATAAGCGAATAATAGAACCGATTTCAGTAGTGATTTAAGTGGAAAGCAAAAAAGAATGCACTAATTTTTGTAGAGGACATCACTATGTTAAAAATAATCAATTCTAGAATCAGTAATTGGAAAAGAGAATTGATTATTTTTTCATACACAATTAATTCTTTTTTCCCGGTGGGAACAAATGGTCACACGAATGTGTTAGATGTCAACGATCACAAATACATAGACACACTAAAACACTTCCACATAAAGTAAACATTCCACATAGACGCTTTAGAAATTACTTCCGAACGAGGAGCTCAGTTAACCTATAGTACATTCAAGAATTTCGTTAAAGATCTCGATAGCAAGCACATAACAGCTTCGACTTATCACCCACAAGCTAATGGAGTTATAGAGTGTTTTCATCATCAACTCAAAAATTCTCTGATCGCAAACAATAACCAAACCAATTGGTACGCAGAGTTACCATTACTACTCTTAGGGCTCAGGTCGACAGTCAAGGAAAATATTGAAGCTTCACCAGCAGAAATATTTTTTGGTCAGGTTGCCACTTAGGTTACCGAATCAATTAATAGTACATGACAATCAAACTTTCGATCTAACTGAAACACTTACAAAAGTAAAAGAAGTTGTTGAAACTAATCGAACATGAATTTTACACCACAATACCAAATTTCGACAATACATACCGCAAGTACTTAAAACGTGTAATTTTGTTTTCATTCGCGATGACTCAACTCATCGAGGTCTTAAAGAACCATACGACGGACCTTTCAAAGTTTTACACAGAACACCAAAATTCTTTACAATACTTAAAAATAAAAGCACAAGTACAGTTCACATTGACAGACTAAACCCAGCATTCATAAACAAAGACACTACAGAGACACCATCACCTAAGAAATTACACTTGAATCTTTTGGCAAATACAAAAATACAAAATCTATGGAAGGAAATGATGTGGTGCTCACTTTAACGATTTACTTAACATTCAGATAACCTAACATTTACTTCACATTTACAATTACACTTAGTTTGTATTGTATTTCAACTTGTTAATATTTACTTTTTTAATTTTATATTTAAGAAAAATAAGAAACTATTGTTTTGAAATATTAAATTGTCAAAAAACGAAAAATTATTATTAAAAATATTTTCAGCTTGTAATAATTGTCGAGACAAAACTGTTTTGCATTTTAAATATCAATAAAAAATAAATTGTATACAAAAGCTAACTTTATTACATTGCGCACGAAGAATCACAGTTGGAACATGCAACCTTCACAATGTGAATGTTAAACATTAATTTACATGCGGCAAGGATTTTGATGAGGCTTTTGTTGGTCAACAGAGAATAAGCAAGATAGCATTTCCCAAATTTTACATTAATGACTTTAACGAGGGCAAAGTTGATTCCGGGTCTATTGATTTAGAGGAAGTCATACAAAAAGAAACAGTTTATGAGCAATGTCACAAGTTCTGCAAGTTTGCAGACTATCATAGGAAAGCTCACAGAAGAAAACTCAATTCTTCAAAAGAAAATAAGAGAGCTTAAGAATGAAAATACTTATGGTGCCGAAAGAAAACCTCCAACTGCTGCCTTAGAACTGCAAGGCTGATCACGAGACAAAGTTGGCATCGATATAGCGATTCTTTTAAAGAAATCGGTCAATGCATCAAATTCATCTCGTCGAAGGCTTACCAGTTCTTGCGGCAGCAGTTGGATTTCCATCTCCCCAGTCGTGTTTCTCTGTACAGTGGGCGACCGGTCATAATTATCCTCCCAGGGTTCAACACTTCGTTTCTTGAGAACCTACGAAGAATGGTCGCCAATATGCGGCCAGAAGCCCGAAACTGCGTTCTTCTGATGGATGAAATATGGCTCCGAAAAGAATTAGAGTACAATTCATCAGAAGACCATGTTGACGGCTTCATTGACCTGGGAGGAGGACGCGGTTTAAGGTTGTGGGTGGTCCTAAGCGACCAAGGTCAGGCGAATCAAAAATTTTTTTATACATTAGGTTGCAAGTTGGTCAGTTATAAGGGAGGTTTACAACATTGACCACGGCCACCGTAAAAATTATACCAAAGTTGACGGACAGCTATATTGACCCGAAATTGTTTGACAAAATAAGGGTTAGTTTGGCTGTCCAAGTCCTGAGTCATTCAGTAGCTTCAGGCATTCGCTATTGCATTGACAAGGATATTTTTAAGAGCTCTGTCAAACAAGCGAATGATGAAGCTAATTTAGCGTTGAAGAATGGGCTGCAGTCGTTTCGCAAAATTTCAAAATCTCCAAAAAAATGTTTTAACTCAAACTCTGGAAAAACCTACGCATAGAATGTATTCGCGCGCGCGAATTAAAGAATACATTCTATACATTCAAGAATTTTGTATTGAAAATTTTACACCATTTCGAAAAGTGTATGTATTGAAAAAATGTCAAGAGAAAATTTCAAGATTGTTTTCAAGATTTATGCATATTTTTTGTTTGCTAGATTTTTTTTTTAAGATTTTTGTTTCAAGATTTTACTTTTTCAAGATTATTTTTTTCAAGATTTTGACTCTCAAGCAATCGGCCCGATCCCAACAAGAATCTCAATAGACATCCAAAGGACTCTAATCACAAATCACAAAGGACTAAATCACAAAGGACTCTATTAAATTCGAAAAATTTTCAAAATTTTAAAAAGTAAAATTTCGAAAAGTGTAAAATATTGCAAAAAATTGTCAAATTTAAAAAAAATTAATTTAAAAATAGTGTAAAAAGGAATGATTTTACTTTAGGGTCCACACTCGAATTTTTTTAATATTTTTTTTTATACGTGTTTGGACCTTCTAAACTCAAATATGCAAGAAAAAGCGCACTCGGAAGTAGTTTAGGAGAAAAAATTCATTAAAAATTTTCATACTTTTGCCAAAATTTGACATTGTTGCTTTCGAAATTTGACACTTTTTCCGTTTTTTCTCGAAAAAACAACCTTTTAAAAATTTCAAGATTTTTTCAAGATATCTGCATATTTTTTGTTTTCTAAATTTTTTCAGATTTTTGTTTAAAGATTTTATTTTTTCTAAATTTTTTTCAAGATATTGACATTCAAGCAATCGGCCCGACCAGAATCTGAATAGAGGTCCAATCCTAAAGGACTCTATTAAATTCGAAAAATAAATGACTTCATAGCTTTCCTTTCCAAGTTAAAACTTCCCCAAGGAAAATGAAATTACTGCATCACTGGTTTGATATTTACATTGGACTTAATGCTATGTATGTGTGAAGATATGCTTGAAGAATCAAATATTTCTTTTGTTATGCTTGGACTATTGAACCAAGATAAAATCGAATCTTATTATTCAGTTATTCGCTCTCAATTTGGAAATAATGTTAACCCATCAATTGAGAAGTGCAATATCTTTCCGCTAGGCTTCTTTCTATGAAGGTTCTGACCCATCGTTATCAGGATCGCAATACTGATTGCGAAACTGATGACGACTGCATGTTGGATTGGAACTTCAACTACAGTAATAAATGTGTACAAAAGAGTTCTTCGGATGAGCAATTGATCTCGGGGGGATTAGGGGAGGAAGCAATTGTTGAATTCGATGAAGTGGATGTGGATGATGTGTCGGTTATTGAAGAAGAGTGAAGCTTATGCGCAAAATAAAATGCAAAAGTTGCGAATTTGATCTAGTTAAACTTTACGAGTTCCAATTCATTGGTCAAGTCGCACTTTCATTTTGGGACACCTTTTGCTATGTCAGTCGAGATTGAGTGGAACAAAATTTCTCCGAGTTCCTGAACCTCTTCATAACTAATTTATCTCTTTGTATCAGGCTTATCGACTATAACTCAGTGGGTTTTATTAAAATGTTCGTTACTTTTCTCTCTTACTATACTGCCCACCGAGTATGTAACTTATTATAAAAACGTGTTCTCGCTTTATAGATACAGCATTTAACACACACGGAAAACTATGTGTACAAAAATATTTATATGCTAATTTGTATGTAGTTTTAGTCTTCAATAATAAACTAACAAGAAACAAATGGGACCGTACCAAAATTATTAGGAATTTTTTAGAACTTTGAAGTTTTCAACAACTACATTATTTGTGGACAGTCCCTTAATACTAATTTTTATAATATTAAAAAAATCAATTTATTATTCTTAAATTTAAGAACTAAAGTTATTCTTAAACTATGCTAGATTAAACACAAACCTCATCACAATCTAATCGTATTTTTTCATCCGCGGAAGCTAGCTTATGAATAGTCTTTTTGATGCGTAACGCCGGTAGACGAACGTTTGGATTTTGATGCCAACATTCCTTCATTAGTTTGGACATGCCGGAAAGCAGCTTAAAATAAAATAAAAAATAGTTTATTACTAAACAGCCTGATGTTATTGTAATTGAAAACTTACGGGATCTGAACTCCAACGATTTGGTATCGAAGGTCGAAAATTATCCACGCAAACAACTTTGCGCATATCTTCAAAACTCGGATCAGAAGGTACTACATCGTAAAACGGCACCTTGTACTCCTCAGCAATCCCACACGATATGGTGCGACGGCAAACTTCCCACATGACCAAGCCAAGCGCATAAATATCGGTTCGTCGTAGCGCTTCAAAGCAATGCATATTTATGCTTAAAAAAGGCAATGAAATTTTTGTATAAGAAATGTGCATAGTTTATTTGGAATAATGCTTAAACTCATACCTTTCATCAAGAACTTCTGGAGCCATGTAGCGTTTCGTTCCAACCTTTGGATTATTTCCCAGATCCAATTTTCCAGTTACATGTGAATGTGTTACTGCCAAGCCAAAATCAGCAATAACACATGTTCCATTTGGTTTAACCAGTATATTTTTTGATTTTAAATCACGATGTGCAATGGCCGGTTTGCCCTAAAAAAAAGGATGAATGAAAAAAGGATGCAAGGTCAAGTGCAATACAAATAGAAATTGCAAATTTTGCCGTCTACTAAACCGCATTTGCTGCTTTACTATTCAGTTTGGCTTTATGGCAGAGACTATTTGATAGTGACTCGGGCAGTTCACGGTTGCAACCTTGTATCTTTTTTTATAATAACAATAGAGTTATATATAGCTTTTCGCACTTTCTCAGCATAAGATACTTATAAGAACTAACTAACTAATAAAGAGCATTGAAATATCTCAACGATATCGATAAAAGGGGTACAAAACAATTTAAAGTGTGATAAATTTAAGAAATAACAACTAACCATTCAAGTGTAACTAACAGTAATTTTACATGAGTTTAATTGTGAGCTTTTTGGATCAAGTAGGTTTGAAGAAGGCAACAAGAACAACTCTGTATAGAGTCAATCACACACCAGACTAGACAGCCTGTTTCGGAAATTGCTACATTTCCTCTTCAGTAGTCTTGAGTGATTCAACTGTGACCAACCCGCTGTTTAAGTATTATATAATTTAACACCTGTTTGAATAAACTTTTATGAAGTGCATTCTTTCATTGGTCATTTTTATCATACGACGACCAAAGCAGGAAGTATTTTAGATCAAGCCTAAAACTCTACCAGGGATTGTTTGTCTGTTGCAGTTGCTTCTTGTTTGTTGCGCTACTCATTTGGGCTCGACGAGTTTGCCGAAATACACCATAGAATTGAAGAGTTTTTGCTTCGCTAGAAGCTAGTGTTTAACTGAAAGATGGCTCTATTGCACAACCAAATGTTCAATTATTTATGACCTTGACCGAAATCGATCAAATGATTATTTTAATTAATATGACATTAATTAAACTTATTTGGTTAGGCTCTATCATGAAAGTTACATTTATTTATTTATTTATTTATTTCATTGTAAGTAATATAAAAGCCTTATTGGCCAATTAACATATATTCCTAAAAAAAAATGCGACATCCCTAAACAAAAGTACGAAAACAAATCAAGAGTTGGTCCCAAGATTGCGCCAGTGATTCAGATTTGATAATTTAAACATTAAGACGGGCATGTTGATATAATTTATGCTTTCAATATTTTCTATTCAAAACCTTTTTAAAACAAAGTGTCGCAATAAACTTAATTTGGATACATGCTCTGCTCTTGTTCAAACTAAAAGTTTTTTAAAATCAAATGCATGAAGTTGTTGTAATTATAACATATCTTCATTCAGTAAAGAAAGTAAAGAGAGGATCTGGAAGACGAAGAATTACTTTAATAATATTGTAATTGTCTTTTTTTCTTCGTTTTCTTTAGTGACTAGCGCGACTAGGTCTCAACTTATTGATTATAGTTTCGTATTTATATTAAGATTTGGTCATTGAATCATCTGCATTCACTTTAAATATTTATTTTCTAGTTTTCGAGATTTTCTATTTATTCTAGATTCTAGTTTTCGACTTAAACGCCAACTTTCTGATTAATGACTACTATTCGGTTCACCAAATACGCCATGTTGTGGAGAAAAATAAGGGATTTATTTTTATTTAAATAATTAATGAAGTAATGCCAAAATATGAACTGTGTACGGTATTATATAAAACTTAATTACTTTTTTGAACATTGTTATTCTTGTGTTCCTTATATGATTAAAAAACATAATCTCATAAACAATTATTAAATGAATAGTATTATTTATGTATTTATTTTTGTTTAAAAAACAACATCTCATATATGGGCATTTCCACCGAAAGGTTCACAACGACTGAAAAATTATATATAACTTCAATTTTTTAAACCTCCATAATAGGGAAAAATGTTTAAATTTATATTGTGAGAGTTCTAAGAGCCGATCTCAATTTGAATTTTTTAAAATTGGTAACAAACGTGATGAATGGCAACGAAATTTGAAAAAGGTTGGCAAAAGTTAAAAAATTTTAACGAAAGTTGGAATTTTATAAGTAAAATAAATAAATACTCGCATAATACAAAGTATAATTAAATTTTTTCAGTTTTAAATTTTTACGGTCCTGAATTACACTTTAATGTTTTTATATTTTAATTTAATAAATAGAACTATAAAAAATTTGTATTTCTTTGAAGGGAAAAATCTGTATCGTAACGTATGTATCGTAACGTATCATATGTATAATAGTTTGTATAAAAATAATTAAAAAATATTTTTTAACGAAACAATTATGAATATATAGCAGCATTATTCCAGATAATATTAAAATACCTTTAATTAAGAAATCGTGCACATTTCGTAGATTTTTTTCCTTTATATTGATGCAGACAAACACCTCTTCCATTTTTTTATCGTAACGCGACCTTTTTTGTTTGCTTATATCTTTGGACAATACTTTCGATCGGTTTCACCTTTTACACTAAATATAGTACTACAAGAGTGCTATCCAAAAATCAAAACAGGACAAAAAAGTTTAAAATCTTCTTTGCTTTTTAAAATTTTTAACAACAAAAAAGGCATATGAACGTTCGTTACTTGCGCCACCATGGAAATGCCTATATATAAAATACATTTGACTGTCTAAAAAGCAAAACATAATTTGAATTTATATAATTTTAGTTCTTATATTGTTATATTTCTTAAAAATATATTTTTTAAAAAAATAAATTTATAATTCAAATTCGACTTTTATTTCCGGGGTTAAAATTTTCTTAAATACGTTACCAGATACGTGGCAGAAAAAAGGTTGGGAACCGCTGATCTAATTGATTTAATATGTTGAAAATACATACAACATTTTATGATTTTTAAAATTAAAAAAGTACTGTTCTCATTTGAACAATTAAATAATTTTACGTGTTCATCTAACTAAATTAATATTTCAATGTTCATATATGAATGTATCGCTCATTTCGTGCAAGATCCATGTAAGTCTCAAAATTTGAAATTTTTCAGGAGACTGTTTTGAACTTTTTAAATTACTCTGGCTTCCATAGAGACAGCGCGACAAAAGTGTTCGCAAAACCGTTATTTGAACGCAAATAAGATAATCTTGAAGCATAAACAGAAATTCTTATAACGATTTTTTTTTTTTTACTTAAAAATGCCTTATTTTAGTTGTGACAGTTTTGCACGCAATAAGCACGCGATATGTCAAAATAAAATTTTGGATACTATTGGGGGTTGGAATTAGTTTTAAAGGTTTTCTAAGAGATGGCGTAACTATCAATAGATCGCATCGGGCACACCTGTGACTATATTCATTTCAAAGCACATTGTGTAAGCTTCATTTTTCAGTATGTGTCATTCCACTGAAGTGTAAACAACATATATTTTTTTCTCTGTGAACATGTCGACTTTCGTTCCAACAAAACGCAATTTGCGGGAAGGTTTACTTTTGTGCTTCCATTTGAAGAAAAAAGCGGTTGAAGCACAACGCACGCTTACTGAGGCTTACGGGGACTATGCTCCATCGATTTCTACTTGTGAGTACTGGTTCCGTCGGTTTAAAAGTGGTGATTTTGATACGGAAGACAAAGAGCGTCCGGGCCAGCCGAAAAAGTTTGAAGATGAGGAATTGGAGGCTTTGCTCGATGAAGACCCGTGTCAAACCCTTCAAGAATTGTCAGAATCATTGGGAGTCGACTTATCAACAGTCGGCAAACGCTGGAAGGCCATGGGAATGATTCAAAAGCAAGGAAATTGGGTGCCGTACCAGTTGAAGCCGAGAGACGTTGAACGGCGATTTTGCATGTGCGAACAACTGCTTCAACGGCATAAAAGGAAGAGTTTTTTGCATCGTATTGTCACTGGCGATGAAAAGTGGATCCATTACGATAATCCTAAGCAAAAAAATCGTGGGGACCACCCAGCCATGCATCAACATCGAGGGCCAAGCCGAATATTCATGGCGCTAAGCTTATGCTGTGTATTTGGTGGGATCAGAAGGGTGTCGTGTACTATGAGCTGCTAAAACCTAACGAAACCATCACTGGGGAACGCTACCAACAACAATTGATGCAATTGAGCCGAGCATTAAAGGTTAAACGGCCGGAATATGCCAAAAGACACGACAAAGTGGTTTTTCAACATGACAACGCACGGCCACATGTTGCAAGAACCGTCAAGGAAACGTTGGAGGCGCTGAATTGGGATGTGCTACCCCACCCGCCTTATAGCCCAGACATAGCCCCTTCCGACTACCACCTATTCAGATCGATGACGCATGGCTTGGCTGAGCAGCGCTTCACTTCTTACGAGGATACCAAAAAATGGGTCGATTCGTGGATTGCCTCAAAAGACGAATCGTTCTTCCGGCGCGGAATCTATATGCTGCCAGAAAGATGGGAAAATGTTGTAGCTAACGATGGACAATACTTTGAATAATATACATTGTACCGTTGTTTCTAAATAAATGCTCAAAAACCGAAAAAAAACCTTTAAAATTAATTCCAACCCCCAATAAAAAAAGACGGCACTATTTTCTTCAAAACGGCGCTAACTTTCTCTCCAATTCGGCACAATCTCAAAAGGTCCAATTCCATCACTGCTGTACTGTCATAAAAAATTACAGTTTAATAAATACTGTGTGCGGACCAGAGAATTGCATTGAGCATCCGACAGAATTCAGATACTCAAATCATACCCGAGTGTCGTGCTGTTCTCAACTCTATCCATACTCAATAAAATGTGTAAAATACTTATAGGCATTCGGCTCATTAGCATTTTTTCGGGTATAAGCATGGCAAAATTAGACAAGGTAGTATTAAGGCGGAGAGCTGGTGATCGAAACTGTCAAAACGAAGTTGACAAGTCATACAAAATCTGCAACCAATGAGAATGCAATATGAAAGCAAAAATTGGCAAAAATACCAAAATGGCTGAGTTTGACAGTTATGGTCATTAAGAAAGAGAGCACATTCAGCCCTAACACTACCTTGTCTAGTTCTACTATGTGTATAAGTACATTCTCATATCCGAGAGCGGCGTGACCCGAACCACTTCGAGACTTTTTCAATGAGTGCGTTGAGTAAGTTTCTTACAAAGGCGCTCTATCCGAATGTATTTTGAGTGTACTCTGAGTACTGTTCCTTCTCTGCCAACGTCTCTTAGGTGCATGTCACACTTAGCGGGCACGGACAAATTTGTTGTTGCTCTCACGGGTTAAAGAGGCTCTGTCTCAATTTCCATTTTTTTATTTTACCCGCGAAAACAACAATAAATTTGTCCGTGTCCGCTAAGTGTGACATGCCCCTTAGCGTTAAGAGCCCGAACAGAATCAAAATTCGTTACGACCGGCGATCCTCTCTGATCGCCAGACACACAGAACCCATCCAGAATGAAAGCGATTGCGACTGACGATGCAGGGATTCTTTTATATAGCATAGTTTTGTTAGCAGTCATGTTTTTGTTGTTGTGTAAGTGAAACAGAAACAAAAAAGACACGTGTGTTCGACAACACAAGTCGTTACGATTTTTGGTTCTGTTCGGGCTCTTAGGCGTTACGGGATCAACTGTTATTTCATGACTTTGACGCATACTATTGTTCAGGGTTTAAATTGCTGATGCCAAATTAGCAAAAGCATCAAAGTTTTTACTTTGGCTGCGCTTTAGTAATTTATTTTGCAATTTTCCATAAATAAATTTTGCTTCGGCTGCAAACTACGAAAGAAACAAATAGTTTCAGCGGCAGCGAGCGTTCGCTTTTTCAGTTGTGCTGTAATTTTGGAACATTATCGAAGCCACAGCAACAGCAAGCTATCGCATTTTGAAGTCGTCTTCTTGCTGCTGCTGTCGCTTTTCAACATTTTTCAAGCAGGCTTTACAGCAGCAGCTATCGATTTTGGCATGCGGTGCTGCTGTGCTTTATGCAGAGTCGTGCTGTAGCTGTTTGCACTCGCTACGCTGCTGCTATTGCTTGTAATATTTTTTAGCTTCGGCAGAGAATGATGAATGTGTTCATATTAAAAGTAAATATTTATAATGTTTATTTTCCAATTGAATTTATGTTTAACAGGATTCAAGATAAGATTCTTCTCTATCTCCTGAAATTTTTTCAACCCGCACTGCACAAAATTTATAAGAAACTGTGACAAAACTTTTAACATAAAAACATTCATCATTCTTTGCCGATTATGCTAAAAAAGGGTACGTAGTGCTGTTCTTCGGAAATTTCAATCAACTGCAGCCAGTTGGAGATATCCCAATTTACGGGAATCCGAGGTCAGGTGATGTTACCGCCACTCAAGGTCAATTAGTCTATCGTCAAATAAGCGAAGTGTTCGTATTGAACCAGATAATGAGATAAATTCGACCAGAACAACTAGTTTTCAGGGAATGTTTACTAAGAGTATCATTACTACGACCTCTTATCGACTATGTTCAATCTGCGTTTATTTTTTTTCGGATTAAAATGTGCTAAGATTAATCTCGAAGAACGCTGAAATTGAAGAATACAATATTGAGAAGCTCAGAAATTATGGCAATGCTGTAACAATTATCAATGCTTTACACAATGACCCACGAGCGTTGTTAGCCTCATCCGACGATGCAAGAGGTTTAAGCCCAAAGTTATATCTATGTAAGGGTGCACAAGTAAAATGCTGAAGTAAATGACAAGAAGGGGTTGGTTGAGAAACGCCATGAATTAAATAAATTAATGAATATGCAATAAATTTAAATAAATTCAAATTTTTTTGTATTACAATGTTTATGAGATCGTTTAAGTTTATTCATTAAGCAAATCTCCCTAACAACGACAAAACGAAATATGTCCATTTTTGAGACAACACAACATTATATCTTTACTTTTATTGCTTTGAGAAAAGTTTATTAGATCGAGCGACCCAACTTAAATGCATCTTCAACGTACCAATTTATGTAGCCAGCTTACGCGTTTGCTAAGCAACTGCTACCCCTAGTCTATCTTTAATAGGTATTTGTAGCAAAATTTTGTCTTCAAACATCTTTAAAAATAGGGTTTTGGCGGACTTTTTCATGTTTGGGACCAATGTACATCGATCGCTTCAACAAAACAAATAGGTCTATCGTGCAAATTTGACCTGAATCAACAAGTCATTCTGAAGTAATACGATTACAAAGAGACGCATCAACGATTTTATATATATAAGGATAGATGTATCTACAAATATCTGCTTTTCATTGACTTCATTAATAAGCATAAAACAAGTTTCACCTCAACCTCACGGTTATATGAAGGGCGTTCAAGATGCTGCCGGTCTCCAAGTGGCGGTCTCAAATGTACGACATTTTTGACGGGTAACAACCTTAACATAAAAAACATGAAATTTCGTGCCTTTATTAAGTTTTACTTTTTGGGTAACAAAAGTGCGAAAGAAACGAAAGAAAAGCTCTATAAATATTATGGTGAATCTGCTCCGTCGTATTCAATCGTAAAATATTGGATTGCAGAGTTCAACACAAAATATCAGCAGAATCAGCACAAAATATGAGCACACCGGGGGAGCACCAAAAACAGTGACCACTCCAGAATGTATGAGAAAAATTCACGATTTCGTATTGGACAATTCGAATTGAAAGTGCGTAAGATAGCTACAGCCGTAGGCATATCATGTGGGTCGGTGGTTTAAATTTTACATGAACATTTGGGTATAAAAAAGCAAGATGGGTGCCGCGTTCGTGAACAATCAATCAAAAACATGAACGTGTTCGCACTTCCCAACAATGTTTGGACATGTTTAAACAAAACCCCACTGATTTTTTGAGTAAAATAATGACCATGTATGAAACATGGTTCCACACCAGAATTTAAGAAATCAGCAAAAGATTGCGTAGGTCCCAGTGGAATTGTACCAAAGCGAGCGAAGACAAATGGGTGGAAAGGTGTTGGCTCTGTTTTTTGGAATGCAAGTGGCATTTTGTTCGTCGACTATTTAAGAAAAGGAAAAACAAGCAACAGCGACTGTTACTACAAGTTATTGAACCGATTGAAAAATGAAATCGTAAACTTGCCCATTTATCGAAGACAAAAATTCATATTTTTGCAAGACAATCGATCGAAACCATGGCTAAATTGAACGAGTTACGCTTTGAACTACGTCCTCATCCCACATATTCTCCAGATTTGGCCCCCAGCGACTATTATCTGTTTGCAAACTTAAACAGGTGGCTCCAAGGAAGGAGATTTGGTCGAATTGGAAACTGAAGCATGTTTCGGAGATATTGAGAAATCTTACTATTCAAAGGGCATCGTAATGCAAGAAAATCGATGCAATAAGTGTATCGAGGTGAAAGGGGACTATGTTTAAGAATAAACAATAATTTTTAAAAAAATCGTGTTTTCTTTGTTACGCCGGCAGCATCTTGAACGCTCTAGGACATTGAGTCGCATTTTAAGAAATCAATTTAAACAGTTTGAAGAAACATTAGTTCATAAAATATTGACCAAGTCAAATTACCTCAGTTCCAAAAATTTCCGTATGTAAATGTACAAGTCCGTTAGCAATCGAAAGACATATAAGAATCATATCATTATGACTTAAAGCATTGCGATTCAAATGATCGAAAAGTGAACCATGTGGATAGTAATGTGTTAGCAACCAGAGCTGAGTGCAGGAGTTTCGAGATGTCATATCAGATCCAATATAGCCAAGTATATTTTCATGACGCAACAAAACCGTGCTAAGACATTTAAAAAATATAAATTTGCTAGATGTCTTCCACATTTTTTTTACCTGTATATTTCCGTTTCGCGCTTCCAAGATTCCTCATCTCGACTAAAGAATATTTTAACAGCAATACTTTCACCATGCCAGTGTCCACGCCACACTTCACCATATTTACCACGCCCAATACAGTCAACAAGTGTTATTTGCTTGGCCAAGGTGCGTTGTACGAGCAGCGGTAAGCCACTGCCAGAACCAGAAGTTACCGAATGTTGAAAATATTCCTTGAAATATTTCAATTATTAATGCATTCATTAAAGTTAACTTTAAAGTTCTTTAATACCTTGAGTGTACTATCGCCAGCGCTGGTTGCCCTTAATTCATCGTGCATTAAATACGATTCTGGATCTTGTTTCATACGCGTAGCTGCAATACGTTTTCTATGATTGCGACGTATAAAAAATATAACAATGATTGCAATAAGAGCTATGACAAAGAAGGGTCCCAATATTGCACTTCCCATTTTAAGTATATAACTACTGTCAGCATCCATTCGAGTCACTTCATCTGTAATTGGATTAAAAACTTAAAGCGTCTGCAAGACTTCACGGAGTACGATAAAAACATACTATTAATCATTGGTGGCAGCTCAGGGAAATCGCCGTTGTTGCAGTAATCGCCCGAACAGCAGATAACATTTGTGTGCACCCTTGTATGACGCTTACGAGGTCCCAAATTATTATTGGAATTTTGATTACAAATCAGCGGTAGCTGCTCTGGTAATGTGGTACAACCACGTGATACCAGCTCTTCACCGACAGCGTTACGTGTGCGAGATTTCCAACACTACAGAAAAGAATTCATTTACTAGTTTCTGATATTGAAAAAACTAACTTTACAAAACTTACCTGTAAAGCATACTGACACATATGCGCTTGTTGTGTGGCATTCTTGCAAGGTGGTTCACACGAATAACATTTGTATCTAAGAGAAATGATCAAAAAGATTTATATAACAAATTATTCAACAATTTTTCTACTAAAAAAACTAAAAAAAAATTAAAGTGAATACATGCTTAAAGAAAAACCCAAGAATTTTTTAAACCTAAAAGATTTTTATGCTTTCCATTGTCAGGATTTTATCAAATACAATTTTGTCACAGTTTTTAAACGATCTCATTTGTGGATCGGCGGTCAATCGTGGATGTAATATTTTTGTATTAAGAGTTGGAGAATATTATCTTTATAAATGTAATTTGATGTAACCAGCATCAGGGCCTGCATAAAGCCATATAATGAAGTGTTATCAACTCTTCAACTATCTTAAATAGTCGGTATAAAAATAAACAGTTGTCAATTTTTGCATAGATAGGCTAAATAAAAGAAGATGTAAAATCTTTTATTCAATTTCTAAGCTCATCAACTGAAATTCGAAGTTTTTTCAACGGATTGAGATTTGTAGTGCTTAGTGTAGTTAATATCGATATGTTGTAATAATGGATTAAATAACCTTGATACAGCCTTACTCAATATGGTTAACATGAGCTATAAGGTTAAGCTCTTCTCGTACTTTGATGGAAGTGTTGTTTTGGTAACTAATGCGCCTTAGAAGTTTAATTAAGAAATAATTAGCAATTGTAATAAATTTGTCTTAGTTTGAACGCATATATTTTGTGTCCTAACATAACATTAATCTCAATATAAACATGTGTGTTATTGCAAAAAATCTATACAAAAATTAACTTTGAAACAAAAGAAAAAAATTCATACTTCAAAGATTTCCTTTAACGTATAAAATAAAGAATAGAGTTGTATTTTTATCAACAATAGACAAAGCAAATGCGTAAATAAGCCAACAAAAACTCTGCTCAACAAAATTTTGCTCACAAATAACTATCCAAAATGTTACCTTCTTTTCATTCTACGTTTAGATTTTGTGTGTCTCCTGGTTTGAGTTAATATTTTTAATATTTTGCGAGTAATAAAAGAGTAAATTTATGAAGATTTTTAATTGGGTTTTGTAAAAATATGAATTATATGCATCAATTAAATTACCTTGGATGTGTAAGTTGTATTGAATTTTGCGAAATGGATGAAATTGATTCCTTTCCATTAGTGTGGGGCACTTCTAAGTCCATGTTTTCTTGTGTTTCATCAAGTAAATGTCCATTGATTTCGGCTGAAATAAATATATATATATTATCCTATTACAGTACATAGATTAACTGCGGTAGAATTCAAGTCAAGCTCATATGAATTGTATTTAAATTTGACGAGACATTTTTAGGTACTAATGGTTTAAGGGAGTTATATAAGTGTATAAATAGTACTTTATCACCACTATATCTTGCTTTGACGTCAAGTATCATAATGGTTGTCTCTACTACGATTTATTTGAGATAAGCGATATATCAGTCCAAATAAGAAACAGGTGGATAAATTTCCGCACGTGAGATATTGCTGAAAACTAAGTTCAAACTAAAATTATGTCTATCCACAGCACTCGATACCCCATCAGTAGCAAAAACATTGCATTCTATTATATGCTTGATATCCATTTGAAATTCCAATCCTCTATATAGATGCATACTAAGGAACCGCTCCGAACAAATCTAAATGCATGCATACACAAATATATATGAATGCATATACGCAAGAATATTGCATATATATACATACATATTTATATTTTCTTATATTTTAATCACTGAATTGATTATGAAACAAGCATTTAGGTCTATCCAAATTTATTGTTTATAAATTTTTCTTTTATGCTTTAATTGCTTCATATTTAAAGACGTAAGCACTGATTTATATTTATATATTGGCACTTTGTATGTTGCATCTGCCGCATACATCACAGCGGAGCACCTAATACGCGTTCGCCCTAATTGGCTCAGAACAAAACTTCTTCAGCTATACAGACAGCAGAAATTTAGTTATCAGCTTAAGTAAGAACCAGCTTTATCTTGTAAAAATATTCACAAATGGAATTCACTTTTGTTATTCACTTTGTTGTTTAACTACCTTTTGTATTTTGTATTGAAAATACCGATAATAAAAATATTACAAATACAATGGCAGCCATTGTGCAGCGCAATAAAAAAAATCAAATCAAAATAGACAGCAAGATGTGTATTTTTACGGACCGTAGCTTGTTTTTCAGCGTTGCAAGAAAATAGTTCCATTTTGCAGACATCCCTGTAAGAGAAGTAGTGGTAGAATTAAGCGGGGGCTCTATTCTCTAAAGGAGTTTTTTTTTTCTCGAAAAAATTCTGCATTTTTTCTGCCCTCTTTGAGAATTCTGCATTTTTTCCGTTCTTTTATCGAAAAAAATGATAACCTCTAAAATAGAATCGTGTTCTTTTCTTGAAAATGTTGACCTAAGAAGTAGGAAAAATGCAACATTTTTGCACTCTCAAGATCGACGGTTTATAATACTGCCCTCAACTGAATGAACAAAAAAATGACATGTTAGGAAAAAAATAAAGATTATCATTGACATTTCAATAAAGCTGAAGCTTTTTCACGGATGACAAAATAAATATTATAAAAATTTTGATGTAGCAAATATAAACGCAACTGTTTGGTCTGCAATTAATGTTATTATAAAAGAGTTTCTTGAAACGTCTTCCTCCTTATTCAATGATGAAGATCGAATGATTTTCCATTACCGAAAACAATTTAAGGCATTTCTTTTGCCTTAATATAATCCCGATAGCAAATTTTCTCAAAGGAACGGCAAGAAGAACCACTCGTAGAGGGCACTACCGTTGCAGTCAAAATTAAATTCAAACAAATAATCATGATACAATAACTATTAGGTGTCATGAGAAGGTATGTCGTTCACGACTGTTGTGAACTAATATTGTAGCGATACCTTAGTGAACGATGTTTTTCTCTGAATGTGTTTTACTCTAAACGTCAGAAAAGTTTAAAATTATGAAAATTAAAATGACTCCTGTGTTTAACATTTTTTAAAGGCTACATCACAATTTTATATGGATAGCAAAAATAATGCTATTTGTGCTTTGCATGTAAAAAAAAATAATCTGGATTATTTTGAAGCAAATTTATTATTTTATTTTTTTATTTACATTTTATTCACATTTTTTGTTCGAAACATATTTTCGTAAGATATTTTCGAAGTTGTTCGCATGTGCCTATTTTTTTAATTTAATTTATTTCTCAAAAGTAAACAGTGCAACCAACATTATTGAAACAAAATCTGCATATTTTCTGATCTTTTTCGACTAATAATGGAGCACAATTTTTAGAGTTCAGGTTAAAATTTAAAAAATTCTGCACTCTCAGAGGGTAGTATTTTTTGCCAAGAAAAGAAAATGTCATAACTTTGAGTTTTAAAGTGTACACTTTTTCTGACTGAACTCACCGACTGAAAACTAGTGAGTTTTTGTGACAGCCTGTGTACACTTTAATAGCGAATTCTTTTCTGAAAAAAATTCTGACCTCACAGAATGCATTGGCTGCACTGTTGTTTTGAGCTCCGATGTATTTACGATTGAGGTTATGTTTAGTGCCGACTGCATGGAATTTTTAAAAAATACTCATCGAGCTGTTAAGTTTTATTAAAAGAACCCACTTTAATCAAAATTGTTTTGGATTAAATTTAAAAAAATTTTCAAAATTCGAACATTTTGCTTCTCACAATTGTCACGGCATATAATACTACTGTCAAAATTATTTTTTTTTTTTTATGTTGGTGTTAGTAGAGAGCAGAATGTAGAACCACCGAATTTTACAGGTCAGAAAATTTTTTATACCTTTGCGGTTAGAATTTTCGAGAAAAGAACACGATTTATTTTCAGGTCAACATTTTTTTTAGAAAAGAACGGAAAAAATGCAGAACATTTGAAGAGGTCAGAAAAAATGCAGAATGTTTTGCCAGAAAAGAATACGCTATAAGACTCACAGTTATAGAATAGGGCCCCAAAACTCACTAATCGTCTTCAGAAAGTTTTATGCAATGCTTAAAACCAGTGATGTGCGGCGTAGACAACTTGATGTAAACAATACTATTGTCGACGGTGTCGACAATGTCGTGTAGACAATTGATTTTAACGACGTGTAGATAATTAATGTCAAAGGCTGCATGTTTACTATGGTATTTAATTAAATTGAATCCAAGTTCGGAGTATTCGTTATTTTTGCACATTCCAGACATGCTTTTTGTTTGTTCAATTTGTTAATTTTTGTAAAATAAACGAATTTTTCAAATGACTTTAAGAATCGTCACAATCTAACAAGAACTTGCATTTTCGCAGTGTTGCATTTTGTTGACATTGCTAAAACAATTGTCGACATTGTCTACATTGTCTACGTCATCGACCATTCTCTACATTATCGGCACCAAAACGTCGACAATTAAAGACGACGCGTCGAAGAACATCACTGCTTAAAACTATGTTTATATAATAAGATGATATTAAGGGTATTCACATTGTAATGCACTTGACAGTGCATTTTAGGACTTGTGCAGTTGTGCAGTTAGGTTTTCGTGAACACACCACCATCACTATTTCAAAGCTGTAAAATTTTTCAATAGGGGTATTCACGATTCAGTGCACTTGCCTGTGCAGTTGAGGACTGAGGACTTGTGCACAAAAACACATTGTACGTACGTCAAAAATCTGCACAAGTGCTTTTCTACTTTTGCCTTCAACTTGAGGACTTGAGCAGTTGTGTGCATTGGAAAATGTTGACAGCTTTGAAATGGTGATGGTGGTGTGTTCACGAAAACCTAACTGCACAACTGCACAAGTCCTCAAGTCCTCAACTGCACAGGCAAGTGCACTGAATCGTGAATACTCCTAATGCACACAAGTGTACAATTGCTCAAGTTTAAAAATACAGTAGAAAGACACTAAAGAAGATTTTTGACGTACGCGTATTTTGTTTTGTAAACTGCATAAATCCTCAATTCCTATTGTGGAAAATCTTTGGGTAATATGCAGAATAAATTTTCAATTATTTTTTTAAGGTCAATGTTTTTCTTCTTCTTGCAGATGTGTTTTAATAAATTAAGAGTGTATTTTAATTCTAAATAAAGACCATAAATGCGTACTTAGCACTTAATAGCTGCATTTCCGTGGATTTTGATCTAGACGCGGCTCTATTTTATTCACAAAACTAAAATTAGAACCAGCTCGATTTCTTTCCTTATGGGCCCCATATACGCTGCAACCAAACCAAACTTGGAAGTTTTTGACAGTTATCACGATGAAGTCGCAGCGTGTGTGTCGAAGTTACGCAACTCATTGACGGTTGCAACTCGGGTTGCAGCAAAATCAAAATCGTTTAATATTTTGGTCGCAGTTGCTGCTTTTTTGCTGCGTTGTTGCTACGTTGCAGCGTGTATGGCAAAATGGATTGGAAACGCAACCATCGCAGCGTGTGTGTCATATGTATTAAAAAATACGTAATCAGGTTGCAGTTCTAATAATGTTTTAGTTGCAGTGTGTATCGGCCGCATTATATCTGATCTTAAAATGCTGCCAAGTTTCAAGCATTTTTAATCAAAATGAACTAAGTTGGGAAATCCAAATAACTATTTATTTGCGTATTTTGACGTTTCATCGCTCACTGGGCGTTTTGGTATTGCTTCTTTCTTTTGTTATGGTTCTTCAAACAGCTGCTTCAAGACAGTGGTGCCAAATTGTTATAAAGTTGAACTAATATTGTTCCACTGAGATTTGATCTGATCTAGTGCCACAGGAATGCAGTATGAATGACAATGTATGAATGACAATGTATGAATGTATGAATGACAAAATTGTTCACAGAAATTACACTTTCATCGTTTTCTGCAGCCAATTTTACGTCCTAACGCTCTGTCAAAATTGGTTTTTCCAACCACTGAGTGTTTCCGCCGCGTTATTATGGTTTTCTTAATATAAATCGTATGGGCATGAGAAATTTTTGACAGATAAAAAGCTTCCGCTCTGATTTAAGATCCAATTATAATAGAAGTAACGTTATGTGATCTAATGTCAGTAGAGCAGTGTGTTCTTTCACTTATTGTTTGAAACAATGCTCTCTTAAGGCTTGATTACCCAAGCGTAATGTGAGGTGGCACAGCGGGATGTAGCGTAGTGCGACGTTGCCTCGAGGATAAGCGATTACTGAAATCGTAATCCAACGTAGTGCAGGCGCCGTAGTGCAGGGCACTCATTTTATTATAGTTGGCTTATTTACTTCTCCTCGTCAACAAAAGATTGCATCCTTTCTTATATAATATTAAAATTTACATAAAATGTAAAGTTAAACATATTTTTTCGCTTGTCGAATTGTCAAAAATCGTAACGTTGCGTAGAAATCTATTTTCTACAGACTTCTACGCTGCGTCACGCCACGTTACGATTTCGGTAACGACTTGTACACATTTATCATTAAGCAGATTTTAGCTTGACAATTGGCAACGTCGCGCTACGTTACCTTACGCTTGGGTAATCCAGCCTTTAAACAAATGGTTATAATAAACGTAAATTAACGTGACGGGACTTTTGCTATTCCGGGGATTTTGGATTTAAACGGTACTTTACATTACGTCTTATCAAAAAGCAACTGAACATTGAGGTTAGATTCGATTAGTGTGCAATGTGTATTGTTGAAACTACAGTTTTTGTTTCGTTTTCGTTATTAATGTGATAGTTCTATAAATCCACAGCTATGGATGACGAAGTTTTAATTAAACTTGTACGGCAACGTGCAATTGCTTACGACAAGCAACTGCCTGGCTACTGTTATAATTGTTATAACGTTTTCTTACATTGCGTCCCGTCATGATGATAGTTGACAACATTACGTTACGTCTATTATAATTCGATCTTTAGGTTTCACTGTTAAGGGTCAGTTTCACGACAATTAGTTCAATCAAAGTTAAGTAGAGGTTAAGCCACCAAGTGTGGTTAGTTAACTAACAACTGATTTTTGTAATTAACCAATTGGTTAACTAAGGGTCGTGAAACTGGCCCTAAGACCCCTTATGCATTTGGAAAGGCTTGAAAACAAGTTTTTTTTTTGTACTTAAACTTGCCAGTACAGAGCAAGTTTAATATTTCCCCTTCGTCTGCAAAACTCACGTAAACTCACCACGATTTGTCCTACGAACTCACCTTCTTCCTTTCAAGTCTTGCCCAATGTATTAGGGGTCTAAGACCCTGTTCTCACTCGCCTTAAAAAAGGCAGAGTAATGGCGTTATTTTGACACTATGCATCTGTCAGGTGTTCTTACTACCGACTTTTTTAATCCCGCCTTATTTTGCATTCCGAGAACAGTCCATAAATGTGGTGTTAAATTTCGGAGAATTCATTACTTTGTAAGTCTTAAATTAAACAGCAACGCAAACAGAAAACCCAACCAATGCAAAACAAAATTTATTTGCGCTAAAACATATGAGAACCACGAGGAAAATGAGGCACAATGAAACTTCAAAGTAACAGACGTCAAAATGAATCGCAAAATTTTTAAAATTTTTGAAAATGCTGCCTCACGTAACTTGTCACCTTCCCACTTCCCACCTTACCTGTAGACGTCAAAATTAATCCGATGTTCCGCCTAACGTAAGGCGCGTGAGAACAGGCTCTAAGTGTACGTAGTAAAGGCCGCTTTACATTGTCCTACTGTGTGTTACCACATGTGAGATAGAAAGTATTATTGAATTTCATCATGCTGTCATTTTTAATTTTTGTATGAAGAAATTAATTTTTCGCTTTTAGACTATCTCACAGAGTCGCACCGCATTTTTATACTTTACACTATACTAAAACGTGAAATTTTGAGTAATGAATCGGTTTTTAATGAATTTAAAGCCCCTACAAAGTTCAATAAGCTGTAAAACTGCTTCATTCTGTTATTCCATTTGAAAATACATTACGAGCTTAAAATTTTCTCACTTAAATAATAAATTTCAAGTAAGTTTATGGTAAAATGCATCTCTGGTGTGATAGAATGTGTGATGAAATTAGAAACAAACCAAAAAATAAAATGTGGTACGACATGCCAAATAAATCAGAACACACATTGCTTTCCGTTGTTTACACCATCGCACTTTCTATCACACATGAAAATTTTGACATGTGTTAACACACAGTGGGATAATGTAAAGCGGCCTTTAAACTTATATATTAAGGCCTTTTCCACACTTGGTCAACGCAACTCCAACTCAAGTTGCTAGCCTGTGTATTTATACCGGAACCTTCAGATTAAGCAACTTGCACGCAACAAGTTCTCGACACGTTCTCAACCTGTTCAACGCAACGCGGCTTTCCGCAATTTTCATCGGCGACGTGTTGCATCAGTTTGTTTGTTTTGTGAATTCAAGTATTTGTAGTGCAATAGGCTTTATATTAATCAAGGTGAATAAGCTAATTAATTAGTTCCTAATAGAATCTAAATGAAGAAGAAATAGTTTGCAAGATGAATGAGCAAGTGTTAAATATTAAATCAGTGCAAGAAGTCGAAAAACATGAGTTTTATACAATAACAATTATTATATGTTGCATGACTTTTGAAGCAAGTCTGAAAGCATTCGGTTTATAGTTGCATTGCTTTTCAACTTTTTCGCTGTTGCGTTGAAGTTGTGTTGGAATTGCGTTGACCAAGTGTGGAAAAGGCCTAAGTCCCCTTTTACACGTTTCTACACTTGATGGTCAAGTCTTATGCTATATTCACACTGAGAGCTAAATGCATATATACGAAATCCACATTTACGAACGGCCCTTTCTCGTTGTAGGAGTAACAGGTACAAATATATATAGTAAATGCTCTAAGTGCGCATTTAGCTCTCAGTGTGAATTTAGCATTACCTTTGTTAGTGAAAGACGTTGACATCAACGTCAGAGAGGTGGGGGTCAATTCCCTTTCTGCGTTATCGTCCTATGAAAAGTGTTTTCAGCTTTACACGAAAAACGCGATTCCCGTTGTGTGTAAAAAGGGCAACAGCTGTTTATTTTTTGCTGAAATGAAAACAAAGTTAACGCCGGTTGCAAACGCGCGTTATCGAATTGCTACATAAGTTTCGGCTTTTTTATGCTACCGAAAAAAATTTATCTTGTTTATATTTATTTATGCAAAATTCATTATATTTTTCTTTTTTATAGTTTATTTATATATAGTTTTACTTTCTCAATCAAATTTATAGCTTTGGGAAGGCGATATAAGTCGAAGTGTTCCTCCGCAATTCTGGTGAATGAGTTTTCTTCATCGCGAAGTCTCCTCCTAAAAATCCTTAGGTTTTCTCTACATAAATCAATAAAAAGAATGTTGAAGTCATAATAAAGTCATCATCATGTTCAATGAAGTAATTTTTGTAAATGTTTTCGACCATCTAATACGTTGCTTACATTTATTTTTCATAAAAGTTTTGTTTAATAGACATTCAGCAACTCTCAAATGCTGTTCAGCAACTACTTTCCTTAAGGTGAACAAGAATCGCGTTTTTGTGCGCAGTGAAGTGAAAAAGTGAAATCTTTAAATGAAAACTATTGTGAAAAGCTTTTTTTCATTTCACTTTAACGTAAAACGGGAGTTGACCCTGTGGAAGTTCAAAATGGCATGACCAAGAACTTACGTCAAATCTAAGCATATATTCCATTTTATTTCACTTTCGTGAAAAATTACATACTTGGCACAGAGTCGGACTCATGGTGAAAGAAATAAAGGTGTTAGCATGGTATAAGGATAGAGGTGGCCGCAGCACAAATTTAGCTGTGTGGCGAATGCAAGCAAAAGAAAATAAATAATAATTTTTGCTTAATTTTGACATTTCCGGCACTACACTCTCATCTGTTGCATCTACCGGTAGATAAGATACCTGGGGGTCAATTCCTGTTCTGCGTTATCTTCATATGAAAAGTGTTTTCAGCTTTACACGAAAAACGTTGTGTGTTAAAAGGGTCCTTCCCCGTTGTGTGTTAAAAGGGAAACAGCTGTTTATTTTTTGCTGAAATGAAAACAAAGTTAACGCCGGTTGCAAACGCGCGTTATCGACTTGCTGTATTACTTTCTGCTATTTAGTGCTACCGAAAAACTTATCTTAGTTATATATGTTTATGCAAAATTAATTATATTTTCCTTTTTTATTGTTTATTTGTAATATATAGTTTTACTTGCTGAATCAAGTTTATGGCTTTGGGAAAGTGATATAAGTTGAAGTGTTCCTTCGCAATTTTGGTGAAGTCTGCTCATAAAAATCTTTGGGTTTTTTCTACAAAAATCAATAAAAGAATGTTGGAGTCATAATGAAGTCATCATCATGTTCAAAAAGTCATTTTTGTAAATATTTTCTACCATCTAATACGTTGTGTACATTTATTTTTCATAAAAACTTTGTTTAATAGACATTCAGCAACTCTCAAATGCTATTCAGCAACTACTTTCCATTAGGCGAACAAGAATTGCGTTTTTGTGCGCAGTGAAGTGAAAAAGTGAAATCATTAAATGAAAACTATTGTGAAAAGCGTTTTTTCACTTCACTTTAACGCAAAACGGGAATTGACCCCCTGTATTCTTCTACCATGGGTGTTAGTGATTTTTTGACAGCACCATGAATTTCATTGCTTCTGTCAAAAAATTGTGAGCGAAAGAGCGGAACTGTTGATAGTTGTCAAATTGTGTTATTTGTTTGAGTTGCTAGATTATGTGCTATAGTTTTTATTGTGCAATTAAGTGTAAATAAATATTTAATGCAATTAATTGTGCCGTGTTGTGTTGACAAAAAGTTATTGCAGTTGTTTTCGCCGATTTGCCAAGTTTGTCATTGAATGTTTTGGCCATTTTATCAGAAACGTGCGCTAGAAGGTGTCGCCTACATGAAGCTTTGGCCAGCATGCAAATTGTCTTGCATTCACATCGCTTTTTTTTTGCATAACGCTCAGCGTCTCATATATTTTTTATTGTTTTCCATATCACTTCATTCTCACTTTAATCTCAGTAAAAATCTTATAAACTTGCAGAAAGACACGAATTTAACAAAACTTGTTTTCATTGCAATTCACCATCAGTTGTTTTTGACAAAAGCGAGGAAACATTATTTTATCATTTGAGAGAGAAGTGTCAAACTCACTGATAGCCGATACACATTGACTGCAACAGTCGTCCACCGACAAAACGAAAACTTGCCGTCAGAGAGAAATGTCGCAGTATTCTCGAAGACTTGATTATAATGAACGCAACAGCGACAATCTGTATTTCATACAATACATAAACAAACTCTGCTATGTTCGCTCTTGTCGTCCATCAAATTAGATCAAAGTTTAATAAAATGTGTGTGTGTTAAAATAAATTTGTCTTTTTTGCTGTGTCAAATGGATGATGAAATTTTGACAACTACAAATTTTGACGTTTCACGTTTCGATCGTGTCTTAGCGCAAATATTTTATTTAACTTGCATTTTATTCAATTTGCTACATATTTCATTCGAGTGCTTGTACTTGCAACTTATTTCGTAAACTTGTAATATTGTAAACTTAAAAAATATCAAAATAATAAAAATAAAAAACCACCACCAGCAGCACAAGCAAGTGCAATGCAAAATTTGTTGCTAGCCAACATCTTCCAAGTGCCATCACCAGCGGCACAAGCAAGTGCAGCGCGAAGTTCCTGATTCTCTTGCTTGCCAACGTTCTCTGGGAGTCGCCACGAGTAAGATCAGCAAGTGCAGCACAATTCAATTGACTGGTTAACTCTCCAATATTTCAGAAGCACCACTTCAGCATGTCTCAAGAGCAGAGGCAAATTTCTGCCACTATTCTCCGGCGTGAATTAAATAAATTGAAAGCGGAAAATTTGCGCTTCATTTGCTTGTGCTGCTGGTGATGGCACTTGTAGGATGTTGCCTAGCAAGAAATTTGTGCTGTACTTGCTTGTGCTGCTGCTGGTGGCACTTGGAGGACGTTCGCCAGCAAAGAAAGCCAATTTAACTTTGCTGCTTTTGCTGATGCACAAGGAGATCGTTGTCCCACACACACGTTATTATTTTGTTATTTTTTAAGTTTACAATATTACAAGTTTAGGAAATAAGATGCAAGTACAAGCACTCGAATTTAATATGTCGCGGAAATTGACGTGTTTTTTTTTCTTTATTTTTGAGTGTGTCAAAAATTCGTTTTCGATTGTCAAAATTTGTAGTAGTCTTGGGGCTAGCACCAATTTTGACAATTGTATTCACCACACAAATGCCAAAAATTACTCTATCAACTGTCAATATTTGATCATCCGACTGAAAAGTTTCCGATTGACACACAGCCTTAAAACAGAATTCTTGTTAGTGGTTGGCAACTCGAGCTATGTCTGTATTTCCCTCAACCTCTGTTTACAACACATTGCTCCAAAAATAATTTTATAAACAAGAAATGTCTTCAAATTTTCGGTACTCAATTATCAAAACAATAAAACCATATGTGAAGTATTTGCCACAGTTATCAAAACCGGTCTTGCGAGTTCTTATCCAAGTTTCGGTGCACTACATTGAGAGTCGGAAATGTTCACCCGGAGTGCTCGATTTGGCTTTGACTAAACTGAATCATTCGGGCTGCAAAATACCAGAAAACTTCTGCGAACTATTTGCGGCAATCTTGCAAATAATGCAAATATTTCTTCGTACACCAAAAGGATCTGTTAAGGATGAGGAATTGCGGGACTGTCTCAAGGAATTGAGGTTCGATTACTAGTATTGTAAAATTATTATTACTTGGTATTTGTTTTTTATACAGGTTTAGTGAGGAAAGCATTGATGACATTAGCAAAGTTTTGCACAATCATCGTGAATCTTTGGCAAAGAATTTCTATGAAGTTAAAAATTTAAGATCTCCAGCACGGAACTTGCAGTGGCGCATAAACATATCGCTCTGTGAAGGGTAGGTTTTGGAAACTTTAATGGTTGTACACTTAAAATAACTTTTTTTTAAATGAAAGAAAACCCAGTCAGAACTACTTGCCAACAATAATCATCCATTTTCAAGACATAAATGGAAATTATCGTACCTTGGAGTTTCCTTTTGCTATGTTTCATCGATTGCGTTATAATATTGCTCTCTTGCTAAAAGAAATGCAGGCCTTGGAGCAACGTGCAGTTATGAAGAAATTCTAAGATGACAAAGTTGAGTATTTATTTAAAATGCTTGTATTTCGTTCCTTATGAGCGCAATTAAAATATAGTATATAGCTCGTCTTTGCTTAAGGTTGTTACATGTTGATTGTGTTACTGAATATTGAAACGTAGTTTATGTAAATTTATTATAGGATAGAAATTGTTTATTATACACTGAATACAATATATATATATACATAAAGAGTTTTAAAAAGCTTAAAAAGTTTAAAGTTTGTTTACTCAATAAAAGTGTAACAGGTTTGAATGATCAAACAACAATTTACATAAATTCACTATAGAGAGAAATGTTTATCCCCGTTTATTTCACGTAGACGTGTTGCCGCTTGTTCTGCCGTCAAATCACGTTGTGACTGGCAGAGTAATTCAAATCCTACCATAAATTTCCTAACAGTGGCAGAACGCAGCAATGGTGGATAGTAGATTGCATGTAGAGTCCAATGATCATCGGAATTTGACATCAGGTCACCTGTCGGTGCACCATGCCAGCCCATAGAATATGGGAAGGTACACTGAAACAGATTGTCGTATTTAGTGGTTAGCTGCTTTATTATGAGCGCCAAATTTTCAATTTGTGATGCGGTCAAATCATTTATACGTTTGTTGTAATTGCGCGATATTATCATAGTTTCGAAGGGCCATGCTGCCCAGTACGGAACCACAACTAACCAATCTGGGTTCATAGCAACAATACGTTCATTACGCTGTATCTCCTTGGTGCAGTAGTCCATTAATAAAGGTGAACCGTGTTTTTCATAGTAGTTGCGTAAATGAAAATCCTTCGTCTGTGGCTCCGAAGGTAGAAAAGAGCATGCCCAAATTTGACAGTGCGGATGAGGATTAGAACAACCCATCGAAGAACCTTTGTTTTCAAATATTTGTACCCAGGTGTATTTTTTACTTAGCTCATTAAATTGATTAGTCCATCTAGTTTAAATAATTTCAAGAAATACATTTGAAATTGTATATAAAAGAAAAAAATGGAAAGAAAGTTGTATGTGAAGAATATGCATAAAATAAACAAGCTTACTCTTTAATGACAGTGACTATCTCCGATTCCTGCATTAGTGGTAAGGTTTTATTCGACTTGGGATGAAAGCACATAACTCTACACGTACCACGAGCAGGTGCCGCTTGGAAAAGTGGGTCATTGCTTATTGGTGGTTCAGGAATATCTTCCAATAATGCAGGAAAATCATTTGTGAAAACAAATGTTCCCGTGTATTTTGGGTTTTTCTAAAAATACCCATATAAATACAATAAAAAATTTTTTAAAAAAATTTAACAACTTCTAGGAATACATACCATTCCGTTTGGTCGCGTAACACCTGGGCACAGTGGATTGGTTGGATCGAATTCGGACATTTCGTCTAACTGTTGCGCCTCCTGCTGCCCAGACCAAGGTCGCAACATACGATGTGGACACACTAAAATCCATTGCCCATTTAGTGGATTGTAACGACGATGTTGATGTTCTGCATATATAAATTCACTTTTTTAACCCATAAATCATAATTAGTATGCAATTCTTTCTTACCGGTTGGCACAAACTGCATCTTCTTTGTTTAAGTAGCAAAATCAAAGTAATTGGGAATATATAATTCTAGTGATTAAATATTATCAAAAGTATACAGGAATGTTATTGAAACAACCTGAAGTGTTCAACTATTGAATGTTGAACTCAAAAGCTTTCCTTATCTGTTGTGAGTTGTGCAATAGTTTGCCATTATTCCTTTATATCTTCCCTTATTATCAGTTATAAAATTAATTTTTTTTCTGGTGATCAGCTGATCCGTTCGCCGTTATAAGTTGTTTGTGTGTGATTCTTAATGCAAAGCTTTATTATAACAAAAAATTTAGTTTATTAAGAAGGTGAAGAAAAGCAATCCAATAAAGTGCATTGGCTTAATATTTTTTATAGTAAAATTAGAGAAAAGTAAAATTACTAGTTCTACCATGATGTTTTCCATATATATTTACTCGTATGCTCATAGTTCTAAATTTCCTATATAAAGTGCATTGGCTTAATATTTTTTGTAGTAAAATTAGAGAAAAGTAAAATTACTAGTTCTACCATGATGTTTTCCATATATATTTACTCGTATGCTCATAGTTCTAAATTTCCTATCGCCATACAAGCCTTTCATTTGTCGGATCATCTCAAAATACAGTGTTCAATAGAGATGTGCAAGTCGAAGTCGAAATAAGTCGAAAGTCGACTTTTGCTTGATAATTAAAAAATAATTTTTATGTATAAATCGTCCTTGTCCGATGTACGGTTTGGATTTTATAGGCCCAGTTATAATAGACGTAACGAAATGTAGTGAAATGCCACTGCAGCAGTGTGTTCTGTCACTTACTGTTTCAATCAATACTTTTCTTATGCAAGTGATTATAATAGAAGTAACGTAATGTAACGGGACGTAAAGATCCGTTGGATTTCGATTTCTACGTTACTTTACATTACGTCTGTTCAAAGAACAACTAAACATTGAGGTTAGATTCGATTATTGCGCTATTTTATATTGTTGAACTACGCTTTTTGTTGAGTTTTCGTTATTAATGTGATAGTTTTATGTATCCACAGCTATGGATGACGAAGATTTAATTGTATTTGTACAGGAACGTGCAATTATTTACGACAAACAACTGCCTGGCTACTGCCTATTATAATTGCTACAACGTTTTCTTACATTACGTCCCGTCACGATGACAGTTGACAACATTACGTTACTTCCCAAGTAACAATATTAGCCATATATTCATTCTTGCAGAGCTTATAGTGCTATCTTATATAGCAGCAAGCTTCAACTATAGCTTTAGTCGCGCTACTAAAGCTCTTGCAGAGAATATATAAGGCTACTTTCTTGAGTTTAAAAGCACTATTTTTACTTCATATGAGGAGTAGAAGTAGCTGTAAACTTTTAAAAGAGCCCCTGTGAAACCCAAATAAGAGCTCTTGCAAAGCTCTTTTTTATTTTTCGTTTAAGTATGTATGTGTTAAAAATAAACTCAATAAATATATAAAATTTAACAAGTGTTTGTGATGATAAGAATGACAAATAAATTAAAGAAATAATAAAGTGATTATTATATCAGACTCATGTTCGTGTATTCGTTATATGCTGCGAATTTCGGTGCGCTTTTAAATTTATCGGAAACGTGAATGTAGTACTTCGAAAAACTACAACGGGCTTAACAAATAATTAAAATTAAGAAGTGTTAATTATTTAAAAATAGTTGGAAAATTTTTAACATTCTTCAAGATCAACTAAAAATGATTTAAGTACTTTATTCTTAAATATATGTATCATAGAAATCATCAATTTCGTTTTAAATATTATTGTAAACACTAATATTTAGCTTGCTTCAACTCCGAAGATTTTCTATTTTTTATAAGATCGCCATTTTTATCAAAGAAGCTCTTTATCAGATTTTTTAATCACTTGTTATTCCCAAAAAATTTATTGCATTAATTTACAGTATTTTATATCTATTCGCTTTAAAAATGCAATACAAAAATACACATTAAAGCAAATATTATACTCAATCTACGAGTTTTAAAACTGCTGTATAGTAATTTTTATTACTTTAAAAGATCCTTTACAGAGCAAGTAGTAAATTTTAGAGTTCTGCTCTTTTGCAGATTTGATAAAATCCTTTACAGAGCTGTATAAAGTATTAAAGCTCAAAATGGTAAAAAATCATATTTAGAGCATTTTCTTTAAAATTAAAAGCAACTAGCAGCAAACAAAGCTGCGGTAAAGCTTTAACCGCATATTATACACCTATAGAACATTTTTAGGACTCACTCGCACCTAGTTGCTCCAACAATGTTACTTGGGTTTACATTACGTCTATTATAACTGGGCCTTATGTCAAAAAAACGCACCAAAACTTTCAAACCCTTATATCTCGGAAACTAAGAGAGATAGGGCTTAAATACTCATTTTTCTGGATCAAAACTTTTTGTCGTCGATAAGTGGAGAATGGGGCTAGATATTGATATAATAAGCTTAATTCATTACCAAAATATACTTTTAAGCTTTGTACGATGTATAGTTTGCTGAGTTTGTAGACAAAAATGTACCAAAAAATTCCTTCCGAAAAATGTCTATTTATGTAGCAACCATAATTTTTAAAATGTTTCCAAGAATGCAGACTTGCAGCTAGTGTAATAACGATCATTTTGATGTATAAATCGTCCTTGTCCGATGTACGGTTTGGATTTTATATCAAAAAAACACACCAAAACTTTCAAACCCTTATATCTCGGAAACTAAGAGAGAGGGCTTAAATACGCTTTTTTCGGGATCAAAAATTTTTGTCGTCGATAAGTGGAGAACGGGGCTAGATATTGAAATAATAAGCTTAATTCATTACCAAAATATACTTTTAAGCTTTGTACGATGTATAGTTTGCTGAGTTTGTAGACAAAAATGTACCAAAAAATTCCTTCCGAAAAATGACTATTTATGAGGCAACCATAATTTTGAAAATTTTTCCAAGAATGCAGATGTACAAGGAAAAAACACACCAACACTTTCAAACCCTTATGTCTCGGAAACTAAGATAGATCACGAAAGCGGTGCTCTGTACATTTTTTTCCCAAATACGCACACTCAAGCATTTAACTGCGTGCATTATGGATTGTCACAAGTTGGATGTCCTGTTGGCAGGCAAGAATTCGGTGCGCATAGAGAAATCCATTTACTTCTGTTTCTTTAGAAATGCCTCAAAAAATATCCAAAAGAAGGTTATCGTACGGTCTTTGGTACACAGTTGTCTGCTATTCAATCGTCAACCAGAGTGTGTGAAAACCACAATAGAATATATGCGAATATACGAAATATGGAATTCGGGCCATCCCACAAATATGAAGAGCCTAATGCATGGCGTATTTCGCGAGTACGTCGCAGAATAAACTAAAGCACTTTTAGTGTTGATATTATATTCAACATCATTAAAGTTAATTTAATTAAACTTAAAAATTATTAGTTAAGTAGCTTTACGTACCTTTTGACAAATTAAATAAATGTACTATTTAATTTATATTTTTTTTTAAAGTAAAAGTTAATATATTATACTAAAACTGCGGTGTTATATATTTATCATTTTATTAACGTTTATAGTAGATGTTAACTTCAAAATTAAATTTTTTATTTTTGTATCATTTTTTTTTCCATACAATAAAATTTTAAATAATAAACCTTAATTGTTAATCCCTTTTTCTATTTAAAAATCTACAAAAATACGAAGTTTAAAAAATCAACTTTCTTTACTATCTTAATAATTATAGTTCTTATGTTTCTGACGGAAATGTTCTTGGATAAAAAAGGAAAATAGAAAAATTGCAAAAGTTATTTTTATAATCACTATTTTTATCTTTTTTTTAATATTCAGGAAACTTTAAAAATCAAAAATTATACAATTGAAAACAATATTTCAAAAATAAAAAACTACAAAATATGGTAAAATTAAGTGTTCTAAGTACATTGTTACATGGATATCTATTTGATGCATTAGGGTTTTCAGCTATTGTCCATATTAACAACTGTTGTTTATATCAACAACTGATCACATCAACAACTGTTGTTCACAGTAACAACTGTTGTTCATATCAACAACTGTTGTTCATATCAACTACTATTCTTCATATCAACAACTGTTGTTCATATCAACTACTATTCTTCATATCAACAACTGTTGTTCATATCAACTACTATTCTTCATATCAACAACTGTGGTTCATAACTGTTGTTAATTAACAAAAGTTCTTTGCCAACAACTGTTACTGATCGAAAAAATACTTTGTCAAACAAAAATTAAAATCTTGTATGGATATTTTTTGTAACTAAATTTAACTTAAATAAAATTGCTCTAATTACTTGTTGGTATAAAAATCATCTTCGTATGCCACTAGGGTAAATATACATAAAATCTTAAAAATTTTTCGTTTCAATAGGATAAAGCTTAGTGCTGCAAAATGGACAATGTTAAAAGCTTAAAATCTTGCAATTAAAAAGGTATATATGAACCTAATCGATGTTGATATAAATTAAGTTCCTTCCCGCAACAACATATCTCCAACAACTCCAAAAACGAAATTGGCCATTTTGCTCCAGTGATAATTGATAGATTTCTGGAAAAAGTAAAAGAGGAAATTTAATTAATTTTATTTTAAATATAAGCTACTGTAAATACCTTTTTAGTGATGCATAATTTTTATACTTGTCCATGAACTCGTTTCCAGAATCCTTAAAATCATAAAAAATAGTCCTTTCAATAGGATGAAACCTAGGTGGGAAGATGTTCAAAGTTACAATATTAAAATAAATGCCAAAGAAAAGAAACTTACCTAATAAAACGTTGTATAAATTAAGTTGATCTTGCAACAATAAGTGTCCAACAACTGCAAAAAGTACGACTATCACATCTTAAAGTTGTATAAAATCTGTTTTTGCCAAGGATTAAGCCTGGTAAAAAAAGGATAGAAGTTATTAATCAAAAAGTAAGGCTATAAAGAGGATCAATATATAAGTGATTGATGCTGATACAAATAAAGATTCTCCGACAACAATCAGGGCCAACAACTCCTAGAAAGAAAGCGGAAATATTTGTTCCCCAAGGATTGGAGAGGTTTTTGCGAAAAATTGAAGAGTTACATTAATGGTTATGATATCAAATGAAAGATATTTGTAATAGCTACCTGATGATACAAAAAGATCCATCTTTTCCTGAACATTATGTACCGAATCCTAAAAAGTTATGAGAAAATTAGCTTTTCCAAGGATGAAACCTGCAATAGAAAAATGGTTAAAGTTATTAATATAAAATTAGTGCTTTTTAGAAGATAAATCTATACCTTATTAATGCTGGAAGAAATAAAGTTGATCCGGCAACAATCAGGGCCCAACAATTTCAAAAAGTAAAATAGTCGTGTATAGAAGAAATACTACTTTTCAAAAGTTTCAGGTCCACAAAAAACTAATGTGTAATTTTCTTGAGCCTGATGGTGAAGGAAATGTTTTAATTTTTTTTATATGTTCACTATGGGGCGTTTCCTTCTTACCTGTTTTCCCAAAAGTGTCCATAAGTTATTTAGGTAGCTCCTAGCACATTTTGTGCACCAACTGAAATAACACATTTTTCTCCACTATGAAATCTTGTATTTTTACCTAATTTTTCCGAAGTTTCTGAAAAGGAGATATGTTATGAAATATGTTTGTGTTTATTTCAATAAAAAATTGATTCAAACCTGTTTGTCCATTTTTGTCCATAAGTGAGTCCAACAGATCCAGCACTGTATTTTCTCCATATCACCAAAACTGTTGTCCAAAGTGTTGTTAAAAATTGCGATTTGACAACCGAAACTTCTCAGTCGTTCCAATTCCAGTCGTTTCTCGGTTTTTTTACAGAAAAACAGTTGTCGAAAAGAGTTGTTAACGTCACAGCCGCTGGGAAACCATAACAGAATAACAGAATTTTTTCATAAAAGATTCCTCAGAATAGGCCCAATAATTCGATTTCAAAATGCTTAATTTATCCAAAATAAATGTTTCAAAATCAATATTGGCACAATGGAAAAATAGTGTTTCAACATGGTCGCCACTGGCGACTGCATTCAATTCACCACCATACAAAAAGATAAATTTTACACGAAACGAAGCGGTGAGCTAGATGTTGAATCATATCACCAAACACTTCTTTAATTACATATCCTTTTTACAATGTGCTTCAGGGACTATTTTGTATGCCAGAATTGAGATCACATGAAGGATTTTATTTATTACGCGAAAATGTAGAAAGCAAAACTGAAGAGCTCATAATGGAAGCTACGTCTGCGAATCGCAGCAGGAAAATGGTATGTTTGGCAAATAAAAATATGTATATTATCGAAATAAGCCTCTATACGCAGGTAGAAATCTTTGACGAACTCTCCGACTCGCTGTGCAAAGTTGCGGACCTGGCGGAATTCATACGCATTGCTCACCCGCAATCGAAGTACTCGCAAGCAGCCGAAGAAGCCTGTATCAGCATAAGTGGCATTGTTGAAAAGTTATACCCTTGACATGCTGCTAAAAACTCATTTATTTTATTCTGTGTTAAACAATTTCTTTCCAGCCTAAACACACACAAACCTTTATATTTAGCACTCAGCAATGTTGTAGAAAATGGAGATTTTCTACCCACTACGGATGTAGATCAACATGTTTCTAAATTGTTTCTTTTCGATTTTGAACAATCTGGAATACATTTGGCAGAGAATGAGCGACAAAAAGTGGTTCGCCTTAACGACTACATACTGCAGTTGGGACAGCGCTTCATGAACGGTTCAGTGCAGCCTTCGATGATAAAGAAGTCGACGGCTTTAGAAGCAATTAAAAACTAGTAAGTTTTATTTTTGATCTACATTTAGTCTGCATTTAGTTTTAAATTTAAAATAATGTGTTTTTAGTTTGTCCGAATATGATGTTACTTAAAGGTTTTTTATGTATTTTATTTAATTAACTAAGTTTTCCAACTGAAGGAGACAATCTGCTTATATCAGGCCTTTTTACAAACTCTTCGAGCGCCCAAGCCCGCGAGGCTGCGTACAGACTCTTTCTTTATCCTTCAGAAAGTCAGGAACAACTACTCTCGGATCTTCTGAAGTGTCGTCATCAGCTGGCACGAACATGTGGCTTTGAAACATATGCTCATCGTGCACTCAATGCCAGCACTGTGGAACACCCTAATATGGTGCGTGAGTTCATTGATGAATTGTCAAAAGATTTAAGACCGAGAGCCGAACACGATTTTCAAATAATGGAAAAAATTAAGGTAAAAAATAATCGATAGGTTAGTGAGAATAAGAACTTAAAATTATAATTTTAGCAAAAGGAGAGTTTACAAAAGAATACAAAGTTAGCTGCATGGGATACACCATACTACACCTCTCACATGAAGCGTAAATCTCTTGATGCCAACGCCGATGAGTTTCTACCTTACTTTAGTTTAGGCGGTTGCATGGAGGGTCTTGACAATCTTATGAAATCTCTGTATGGTATATCCTTGAAAAACACGGAAATGGAACCAGGCGAAACATGGAATAATGATATTTACAAGCTCTCCGTTACGCACGAAATTGAAGGCTTGCTTGGCTATATTTATTGTGATTTCTTCGAACGCAATGGAAAGCCCAATCAAGATTGCCACTTTACTATACAAGGTGGCAAGCGCCTGCCCGATGGAAGCTATCAATTGCCAATAGTAGTCGTTATGCTAAATCTAACACAACCACGTTGGACTGGTCCCACATTATTGTCACCATCGCGAGTTGACAATCTCTTCCATGAAATGGGTCATGCTATGCATTCAATGTTGGCGCGTACCGAATATCAACATGTGACTGGTACGCGTTGTAGTACAGATTTTGCTGAAGTACCTTCAGTTCTAATGGAGTATTTTGCCAGTGATCCGCGTGTGTTACGCACATTTGCACGTCATTTTCAAACTCATAAGCCAATGTCCGAGGATATGTTGCAGCGTTTATGTGCATCGAAAAATCTTTTCTCAGCCAGTGAGACGCAGCTCCAAGTGAGAAATTACGTGATATTTGCCAAATATAAGCAATTTAAATTTGTATTAATTTTAGGTATTTTATTCTGCACTTGACCAAGTTTATCACGGTGACATAAGCAAAAATCAGAAAAATACTACCGACACACTGAAAGAGGTGCAGAAGGACTACTATAGTTTACCCTATGTGGAAGATACAGTATGTGAAAAATACCCGACCTAAACCGATTGAGCTTCAAACATAATAATTTACAATTTTCAAATGCAGGCTTGGCAATTAAGATTCTCTCATCTTGTCGGTTATGGTGCTAAGTACTACTCTTACTTAATTTCAAAAACTATTGCTTCCTGGATTTGGCAAACGTACTTTGAAGCAAACCCTTTTAATCGCGAATTTGGTGAGAAATATCGACGTGAAATGCTTGCACATGGTGGTGGCGTTCCAAGTCGTCAGTTGGTTTCGAATTTCTTGAAACTTGATGTTACTCCAAAGGCGCTGGCAAAGAGTCTTATCAATGAAATTGACATGAATAATGAAAAAATTAAAGATATGACCAAAAATGTGATGGAGATCAATAGCTAATTCCAAAATTAAAATGCTGCAAAAGTGATAATTCAGAGCGTCACAAAAACAGAAAAATCTATATTTTGTGATGTCCAAATAATATGTTCAAATTAAGTTATGAATGCTAAGTAGTAAACATATTTACCATTTCTTAATTTTAAGGTTAAACAAAATCAAAGAAAATATGTTCATTAAAACGTAAACAAATAAGGAATTTTAAAGAATAGTTTGTGGCCTTTTAATTATTTTTCCTTTCCAGTGTTTGTTATTGATTAATTTTTATAATCATATAAGATTTCCACTAAGCATTTAACGCCTCTCATCAAATGCTGTCAATATGATTGTCAATACTTAAAAAGTACTAACGGAACCAATAAATGGTCCTATGGTGTATTATGATTACACCATGAAATGTACATATAAACTCATTTCCTTTATTTTTATGACCGGTTTAAATTAACAACTTTTAAGCTACATATTAATAACAAGGAATAAATACACTGATAGTTCGATTATCAATGGGCTGCAATTGCTGGCATCACTTCAACACCAACGAATTCCTTCGCAATGCGTACGCCTAGTAGAAAGATTCCAAAACTTTTTACAAGAGACCTAGAATTACAAGAATGTGATGTATGGATTAGTTTCTAGTTGCAGAATTAAAGAAAGTTTATGGTTATGTTATATAGGTCTTTTTCATAAGAACCACATTTAACATTTTCAACCAAATGAAAATTAACTAACCATTGAAATTCATTGTCATAAATGTTTTTTAACACACTAAGTGGACTAACACCTTTTTGTACCATTTTAATTTAATTTTCAGACCACGAAATAGTATTTTCCAACACACGAACAATAAAATATTTGCATAATAGAAAATAGGGGTGTTCACATTTCAAACCGCTCATCAAATCATTTGTCAAATCGTTTGACCACAAAAGTGTTCAGACTCATCAAATTTTTCATCAAATTTCATTTTATCTTGAACACCGAAGTAGGCACATCGCGATGACGGAAAATTATTAATACCACTTGTTATTAAATTCGTATTGGAAGAAGAATAAATTATTTTATAAATTATTTGCAACAGTTATTTATTATTATTTTGCTATTATTTTCTTCCGCTCCCTCTTTTACCGCGATCCCAGCTGGACAGCTCTAACGTCTTCACAAACACAACGAAACAAAATTTGGTTTTCTTCAACACATTCATACTTTTTGATGTTATGTTAAACAAGGAAAGTTATGTTTGATTGTACATCTTGCTCTTTTACGGTCAAAAATATAATAAACTGGCAAAAACAAAAATAACAAACCAAACAATATGAGCCGTACAATCGAAAGGAAGTATACAAAAATTATAAATGAAATAAAACAATTCAACATTTTTTTCTTTTCAGAAGACTAAATAAGATTCCTGAAGAACATTCGATTGTCTGGATTGACTACAATTGCAACTCAAACAACTGCTGCTGTCGTTGGAGCTATATTGCTGTTGCGAAGAAATGCATGCAAAACCCATGGATTTTATATTAATTGTGTTTGGCTTTCTTTTAATTTGTAAAGGCGTAATGTTGTAACCCGTAACCTCAAGGTAATTAATGCATTGCAAGAAATAAATAAAAATGGATTCAAAAATTGTCTTTGTAATTTAAAATAAACGTCAGAGTTCTATTCTCTGGGCTAGGGGGTGGTCATGATATAGCGGCATGGGGGGAGAAGATTGCAAAGCAGATTTTCTTATTGGTGTGAGCAGTTCAGCTAAACTTTTTTTATGGCTAAAACATGTGTGGCAGACAGAGATGCCAGAACACACAGATGAGCGTCTGTCCATATATCTAGTATTTTGGTTGAACAAATTTAACGTACAATGTATGGAGAACTTTATATGACTTTAACGTCAAGGTCGCTACGTATATGCCATATATACGGAATATTTAACAGTTAGGTGTCTAGCTGGGATGTGCTCAGGTTGAAAACTTTTTTGAACTGATAAAATCGTACTACACAATTTGACGAGTGTTCACACTCGTCAAATCATTCGTCAAATCAGCAGAAAAATCAAAAAATTTTGATTTTCATCAAACGATTTGACCAACGATTTGATGAGTGTTCACACTCGTCAAATCGCCATCAAATCCATACAAATTCTGTAGGTCAAATCATTTGTCAAATCAGTTGATGATCGATTTGATGAGCGGTTTGAAATGTGAACAGCCCTAATGTCAAATAGCCGTCAATTGATAAAGTGCTGCCAAGCTTACAACTTATTCATAACCATGCAGCGTCAAGGTTGCACAAGTACGTACTTTCGTACCATTTTGGAGACATTTTTATGCTTCACGTACGAGGTACCACATTTTCCGTACTAGTACAATTTTATTTTCATCGCTTAAATTAAATTAAATGAAAACAAATTTTAATGCAACCGTACTCTAAAAAACTTACATTGATATGCGAAAAATAAAATAAAAAGCACTGTCTACAACAACGCAAAAATAACAAAAGGAATACGAAAAATTGCCGGTACAGCTTCAAGTTTATTTTTCCCTTCCGTCGCTTCCGATGTGCGGTGAATTGCCCACAAACTCTGAAACTTGACTTCAAGTCTTGATCAATATAAAAGGGGTCATGATATCGGCAAACATCGAACAAACAGTGTTCCTGGGTGGTGAAATTAAAGTTTTGCAACGTTTTTGCTACTAAAAAGTATTTTTTTGAAGAAAAATACTACTATTCTACTAAAACGTATTGAAAAATAGTTGTATTAAACCCTTGTTGCATAATATAGCAGGAGAAAATGTAATGAAATGTCAAAAGTGTTCGCCGTACAACTTCTGTCGTGTGACCTAGCAGCGGACAAAATGTGAAAGAGCGTAAAAAGTGTTCATTGTTTGCCGTGCAAACAGACATCGTGTAATATGGGCATATGAAGTGCAAAGAAACAAAAAGTGCGAAGGGTACCAAGGTACCAAAGGTACTCGTACCTATCAGCTTGTATGAAATTTCCATATAAATCAGAAGGTACTAAGTACGTCAGTACTTTTGCCTTATCTTGGTTTTACCTTGCTTTATCATACCAGTTTGCCATGGATTTATTTTTCAGTTTGTTTACAAATAATTCGACCAAAATAAAAGTTGCCAAGAGTGGTACATGATGTAAGAAAACCAGGTGTTAGAGAGTTTTTGACAACACCATGAATTTCTTCGCTTCTGTCAAAAAATTGTGAGCGGAACTGTTGATAGTTGTCAAATTTTGTTATTTGTTGGAGTTGCTAGATGATGTGCTAAAGTTTTTATTGTGCAAATTAAGTGTAAATAAATAGTTAATGCAATTAATTGTGCCGTGTTGTGTTGACAAAAAGTTATTGTAGTTGTCTTCGCCGATTTGCCAAGTTTGTCATTGAATGTTTTGGCCATTTTATCAGAAACGTGCGCTGGAAGGTGCCCTCCGAAATGAAGGTTCGGTCAGCATGCAAATTGTCTTGCACTCACATCGTGTTTTTTTTTTTCATAACGCACAGCATCTCATATATTTTTTTATTGTTTTCCATATCACTTTGTTCTCACTCTAATCTCAGTACATATCTTATAAACTTGCAGAAAGACACGTTTTAAGACAAAGACACAAAAACAAAAAAATTTAACAAAATTTGTTTTCATTGCAATTCACCATCAGCTGTTTTTGACAAGAGCGAGTAAACATAATTTTATCATTTTGCGAGAGAAGTGTCAAACTCAATAACACCTCTATTTCTTACGCATGGAGTGGTGTATATATGAAAAAACGAAATTATGCAATTTTATAAATAATTTAAGTGCAATTGTTGGCTCCGCTGACTGCGTCCAATGTGTGTGACACACGGGGTTTGTTTTGTTTTCTTTTGTTTAACATTCGATGGTCGCAGCTCGTGAGAAAATAGGTAGCTGTCATGGCTACTTAATAATCATTGTATCAAACAAACAAATAATTCAAAAAATGAAATGACAACTCATAAATATATACAGTTGCGGCACCTGTGTTTCAAATTTTTTAAAGGCTGTATCACAATTTTATATGGATAGCAAAAATAATCCTATTTGTTATAGAATTATTATTTTTGTTTTTGCTTTGTATGTAAAAAAAAATAATGTGGATTATTTTGAAGCGATTGGACTGCAGCTATTGTATCAAACAAACAAAATATTAAAAAAATGAAATGACAGCTCATAAAAATATACAGGTGTGGCACCTGAGTTTCAAATTTTTTAAAGACTAAATCACAATTTTATATGGATAGCAAAAATAATCCTATTTGTTATAGGATTATTTTTTTTTGTTTTTGATTTGCATGTAAAAAAAATAGTCTGGATTATTTTGAAGCAAATGGAATGCAGTTATTAATAATTAACTTGTATAATTTACAATTTTTCTGACGTTTAGAGTAAAACACATTCAGAGAAAAACATCATTCACTAAGGTATCGCTACCATAACAGTTCACAACAGCTTTGAACGACGCACGTTTTCATGACACCTTATAGTAATTGTATCATGATTGCTTTTTTTATTTAATTTTGACTGCAATGGTAGTACCCTCTACGAGTCGTTTTTTTGCCGTTCCTTTGAGAAAATTTGTTATCGCGATTAAATTAAGGCGAAAGGATCGCAGCTAATGTTGCCATGTCGTTATGTTATGTTAATCACCTCTATCATCACTGTCGAGCGTCGATCTAAGTGACTGTCGACTTTTCTGTCCACTCGACTTGAGACAGCGGTTACCTAATAAATCTACTACAAAATAAGCTTTTCCGAAAATTTAATCTGTTGCAAACATCGTCGAGGCGACCTTGTTTGGTAAAATCGGTGTCTTAAGGCCACTTGACAGAAAGGTCGACAGCCACTTTGGTCGACGCTCGACAGTGATGATAGAGGTGAATGTTTTTAATCAACTATTGCGGAATAAAAAGGGATGCTATCTAATTGGGTTTGAGGTTATAATAATGTGTTGCTAATTACTTCTCTGGTAAAGTATACCACAGGATAAAATTTCTTTAAGCGTACTGTTATTGAAATTAATAAAGTATTTTAAATTGTACCTTTGTTCTTATGAAATTTGTTCTTAAATTAATATTATGTTATTATGGACTACATATAATAACATAAGCATAGAAACTAAAGTAAAACAGAAATACTACAACAAATGTGACATTATGAAATTGAGGAAAAACTGAGAAATTGACGCTTCAAATCTCATCGCCCCGATGGTGCAGTGCGTTAGCGCACGCTTGCACGGGTATCACAAAGATTTCTGATGACGCTTTTAGCAGAGCAGAAATAGTACAATAAAATCAGCTAGTGATTTTTTCCTTTTCATATTGAAAAAAAACTTTGTTGTTGTTGTTGTTGTTTCTTTGGAAAAAATTCGTTAGAACAATTAATTGTTCTAACTTTGACCTTTGAAATTCGTTAGAACAATTAATTGTTCTAACTTTGACCTTAAGCTCAATAAACGATTTTAAACTATCAAACAACTAGAATTTGTATTTAAAATCAAGTATGATTTAAACTATCAAACATTTAGAATTTGTATTTAAATCATATAAAGTCAACATTAATATTTTGTATTAATAGACATTTTAAATTGCAAACGGTTGGCATTTAAATTATGGGGAAACAATCACCATGTTCTATAAGATACTTTAGGTTCTGTTTTTCTTCTTATCAAATTAATTCTGGAATGAATATAAGAGGAGTTTCACGTCAGTCAGCAAGTGTAGAGCAAATTTTTTGATTTGCTTTACGTTAACATACAAAAAATTATTCCTAGGGCAAATAAAAAGCAATGGTTAATTTAGATTGCAATTATAACTAACCAATTAAAATTTCTTAAATTTGTTTATAAAAATTTCGAGAAAATGTGAAATAGCGAAATATACTTGATTCAGATAAAAGCCAACTGAATAAAACAAAATAAAAGATTGACAGCTAAAATAATTTTAAAAATGTTATCGATGCGTTGCTAACGCCTTGTTCAACACTTGCTTTTAAAATTGGATTCAGGTCTAGTTGTTATAACAAACTGATAAGGAGCGTAATTTGAAATAATTTTTTAATTTGCACTTACACAAGCTAAATGACGAAAAAACCGTAAATCTACTTATAAAGATTTGTGATGGAAATGGTTAACATTTTAATGAATGGAAAAATTCACTTAGTTTTTGTTATAATGTGGCATGGAGTCACAGAATTAATTTTTTTTATATATGTATCTATATAACAATAAAAATGTTGTTGTTGTTTCGGCCTTCTGTCGATTATTACTATTATAAATTGGGCTGTGGCCGTATAAAAAGAAAAACTGTTTTTTATTAACATTCTGCTTTTTTATTATCCTATATCGCGATTCCAATCATCGACGTACAATTTTTGCTAAGTGTGTTTACGCAAACCTAACTGCACAAGTCCTCAACTGCACAGGCAAGTGCATTGAATTGTGAATATTACACTAGCTTCACTCAACCGACTTTGACGTCTACAGAAGAGATGTGGGAAAGTGAATGAAGTAAGGCAAGAGTATTAAAAATTTTAAAATTTTTGCGACTCACTTTTGTTTTAAATTCAGTGAGTCAGTTGAGTGAAGCTAGTGTAAAGTTATAAATACAATTGTGGTTACGGCGTGCGACGTGTAAGTTCCACTGGCGTGTAGAACTATTACTGTCGTGTGGAATACAATCTTTGGCTATGTTCATACGACAATCAAACGATTAAGCTAATTCCTTCTTTTGTTTTTTTTTTTTTTACTCTATTTGACTAATTGATTCAGGTTTTGAGCATCATCAAAATTTTGATTATGTTTGAAGTTTATTTTCGCTCTCGCATAGTTAATTTTGTTAGCCGAAAAAACAAACCACAAATTTGGATTAATTCAATAATTTGATTTTTGTCTGAATAAAGCCTTTTTTATTTGTTTTTCAATACACGCCTGTCAAATTAGAAAATAAAAATTGTTCGGCTACAACGTGTTCTGACGCCGCACGACAAGCTCGGCGTGTGATGTGGATTGTGCTTTTAATATAAGAAATACATTGTTCTATATTGACAGGCTGCACGCCACCCGCCTGCAGCCCCAATTGTGTTTATAACATAAACTGGTACATAGTGACCATAACTGTCAAACTCAGCCATTTTGCTATGTTTGCTTTCATATTGGCCGCATTCAGCGCAGACAACTGTTGTGAACTGTAATGGTAGCGCTACCTTAGTTCACGATGTTTTTCTCTGAATGTGTTGCTACTCTACACGTCAGAAGCTGGATTCAATTTAATTTTTATGTAAATTTAATTCAATTGCAAAGGTTTCTCACTTAAATTTGCTGCGTTCTTTCTACATTTATTAATTTAACAGCGTCATTAACAGCATCTGACAGTTAAGCAAACAGTTGTGTTCATGTAGAATAAAATTTGTTCGCTCGATTAAAAGGCGTTCGCTACTTTATCAGTTTTAGTTAGCGCTACCAAATTTGCACCATTCAGCGAATTTTTACACAACAGTTGCCAACTGTTGTCTGCGCTGAATGCGGCCATTGTCTCTACGTTTTCGACATCAAAAGCTTGAAAATAGGAGTTTATGCGTAGAGAAACATCACTGGTTGCAGTCATCCTTGACGAGCTGACATTTCATTATTGGCATCATTTTTTGTTTTCCTCTTCACAAACCATTCCTGAAAATTTTATATTATTTTTGCACGGGAGTGGATCATAACATTTGGATCCGCATCTGTTATTGTTTTTGTGAGGAAAATGTTGAAGAAATTTAAAGGGTCTTAATAAATAAGAAAAATATTACAAATTGTTCAATATATTAAGCAAAAAAAAAAAGTAGCGACTATTCGCATACGGAGGTGAGTGAAAACCATTGTTTTTGTTTTATCTAACGTGAGTGATTATCAAAGTAATATAATGAGTCGTAATAAACATTTTTATAAATTACCAACCAAAACAAAGATATAAAATATAAGTGGACTGTAAAGTTGAATTGATTGCAAGTCCTGCAGGATCAATTTCATGTATTTTATTTTGGCTTTCTTGCAATTTTAGTTTCTTTACTAACAATTGATTTTCACTTATTGCTTTTGCATTGCTGGCGATTGCTTGCCTTCCAGGCCCACCCTCCCCTCTTTTCTGGTTTTTTAACCAAGGTAGTGAAATCATTGAAAACTCCAATTTATGATGATTCATTTTCTAGCTTTGTTTCTACATCGAATATTGAAAACAACAATCACTGGTTTGAGTAACATGTAGGCACATTGAGCTTAAATGAATGGACTTAGTTATATGTCATTTGCCGTTGTCGCATTTTTAAGTGGTTGGTATTAAATAAAAATTAAGGGTATTTAATTAATATTTAAGGACTCAAAAACAATCTAGAACGATGATAAATTTGTTTGGATTTTAAAGGTAGTGCTTTCGTAATTGTGGCTAGAAAATATATTGATTTTGAAATATCGGAAGGATTTAAAGGAATCAGAAATATGCTTTGGAGCCTTGTGAAGCTAAAGAGCTCATGTAATATAGGTATGTATAATTTTTGTTCCCAACAAAACAGATAAGATAAAACAGTTCAGTAATCCTGGCAGTGAAATATCATAAAAGAGTGGATAATTCTTTATTATAACAAAAGAGTTCAGCTACTACAGCTTTTTCGCACTTTCTCCACATTAGATCATCTTAAGAACCAGCCCAAATAACATTAAAATATCTCAATGATATCGATAAGAGCGGTTCAAAACAATCTATCTGTTATATACAATCTATTATATTCCGTTTTTATAACATATTTAAATGTATCCTACTTCTTTAATATTACTGGATAGCTATTTTGTGGCTTATAACAATATTCATTATTGCAATACATACAATGAAACTAATAATGCAATTACAATTTTCATACATATAATGACCTAAAAAGATAATTTTACAAACAGTTTTGTATAGAAAAATGGTTTAAATAGAGCATTATCAACAATGAAAATGCAATCGGAAAAATACTGCCAACTTTATTTGCATTCGTTTTTATTTACTCGTCCAACAAATTCTAGTTTATAGAATCACATCATATCTTGTGATGCTTGGAGTATAGAGACAGTATTTACTTTGTGTTATCTCTTGATGGTGTAGGCTTTCTTTTAATATGTTCTAAGCATTATACGAATTATCTGTTGAATCTTATCTGCTCTTTATCTATAGTATAAGATTTTTCTTTACTGATAAACATGAGACTTGTGATAAAAATCTCTGATATTCATACAATTAGGTATATCAACGCGTGCAAATTCTAGATTTGCATTTTATTTTTTATCTTTAAGACTTTAAAAGTTATTAAAATAACCAGATAGACTTGTGGCAGTTAAGTTCCAAAATAAAGACACTCGTTTGGATCAGTGGAACTAAGAACTACAACAATGTTACTCTATTATTTCTTATATGTACAGCCTATACTCAGGTATATTTAGAAGGCTAGATTTATTTTAATAATTTAAGGGAGGTTTTGGGCAAATAATTTTTAGAAAATCAAATTTTTTTAAGTTGATTGTTGTTGTACTATTCTAGAATATGTAAAAAATGTTCAAATCAATCCCGCTTATAATACAGATTCTAGAACGCTTCAAACCCGGTGCGTCGGAGTATATTTTACTAACCAGAGTAGCTTTAAATGCGTTTTTTTTTCGAAACATAATTTTCCAAAACGGGGCACAGAAACTAATCGACCGACTAAAATTTTTTTTATTCTGTTTGTATCGTAATTCAACACATCTTTTACCGAAATAAGCGAAATGAAAAAGTTCAGAAAAGTTGTATAAATTTTGTTAAACAAGTTCGGAAATAGTAATGCATAGTAATGTAAAAGAGAGCAGCGCACCAACTTGAAAAATGGACCATTTTTAGTCCAAATGTGCAACCGTGTCCTTGACTAAAAATAAAAACCGAAAATGATATTTTTATTTGACCAAAAATATATTAATGATTTTTATTTGAGATTTAAAAGATAAAATCAGGTTACTAAATATTTTTATATCTGAACAAAAACTTGAAAATCATAAAATAATGATTAATGCTTAAGTTTTTGGATATAGCTTAATCATAACAGTATTTTATTTATTATTTTTATTTTATAACAGTCCCAGATACAAATACCTTGTCAAAAAAGTTGAAAAAATAAGTGGAATAAAATAAGCTCAAACGAACAAAGGTTTACTCAGTCGCCACACATATTTCCCTTTTTAAAACCTAATTAATACATTTTTGTAGAACTTTCTGAGATTGAAATTTTTATCCAAAAATACCCAACATTTTTAATAAAAAAATGTAATGATCGAAATCGGCCAACATATTTAAAGACATTTTTGTAGCTCAAGAACTCTGATGTAAAATCTTTAATTTCAAAGACTTAACATTTTAATTTAAAACCAATTATAATAAATAAATAAATAATGAATATAAAGGATTTAGTCAAACTATTGAAAAAAGGTCCGGAGGAAAAATTTTCTAGTTCTTACACGCAACAATATGGTCAAAAATAACGTACATTTTTCTACCTTATTCCATGCTTCATAATTATTTTGGTAAAAGATGTACATTCAAACATCTATTTTCGAATGCATTTTTTAAGACGATCTCGACCTGACTTATGATGTGGCCAGATTTTCACCTTTTTTAAGCACACTTCAGCGCAATTTTTATATATTAAAAAATATATATTAAAAAACAACCTTTGTTTTACTTATACTAAAATAAAATTTTTTAAGAAAACATCTTCCAAAATATGCCTTCATTTGAACTGGATTTGCCTAAAACCTCCCTTAATTTAATAGATATTTTCTTCTGCACTCCCGGAAAACTTTGATGACATAAGAATTATTCTAAAAATTAAAAAAAACGCATAAAGGGCTACACTGGGTTTTTCCCGAACATCACCAAGTTTTTCGCCCCTAGAGTTTCGACTGTCCGAGTCTTGGCAGATTCTAATTTTTTTGCATTAGGAGGGAGAACTGTCTAGAGAAGATAAATTTACTGAAAATCTGTAGTTATATTTTAGAAGTGGCACAGTAAATATTTAAAAAAATAACAGTGGGATTATACATTTTAAAACATATACACTACACATTTTAGAACATATACATTTTAAAAATACAAAAGTTGCGTCACTTAAACCACTCTAATTTCTGAACTGTATGTGAAATTGTCATGAAATATTATTAATGACTTATAAAGTATATAAACAAAATTGTTTTATTGTACACGAAGATGAATTGGAAATACATTTAGGGGGAAAATACACCCCGAAGCCGAAAACAAAGGTAATGGTTGTGAATTTTTTTTAAGGAAACCAAAGGGATATTTTTGAATGAGGGTTTTTGCACCTAAAAATATACACATTCAAGAGTATGTTAATTTTTTTTTTATTAAAAAATTGTTATTATTTTGCCTATAACTAATGAACGAAGCAACAAAAAAAATCCTACAAGTACTAGATTATTATGTATAGAATAAGCCTGCAAAAAAATCAAAACGATCGGTTTACTGAGTTTCGAGAAATTTTGGTCACCGACTTTGAAAACATGGTTTCGAGAAAAACGCGTTTGAAAATTTCAAAGCTAATAAATCTCTCTTTGTTAATTTTTGAAATATCGACTACAAATATTGCAAAAAAAGTTCTGGCTGTATAATCCCCCTTAAGGGCCCATTAAAGTATTTTAAGCGAAAAAACCCTGCATTCAAAATTTTATTTTAAAAAGACTGTTTATTTAAGGTAATGTTTTTTTAACTTTATGGGTTCTCATCTAAACATGTAAACATGTAAAACATTTAAGCTTTAGATGAGCGATAAAGAGTAAGAAGCGTAAATTTCACCTTTATTACATTTTAAATCTTTTTAAAAACCTTTATTAACATAGAAAAATAAATAAAATTTTTATTTACTTCAACTACTTTAAGTAGGTGTAATGATTAGCGCCAAAGGCAACCCCTTATACACACACATGTAGGTGCTAGTTTACACTACAAAATAGGCTCGGAAGTTATGTAAACTCACGCCCATACAAATTTTGACAGATAGTTTACGCGCATGTAAGTTCACAAGGTTTACAATGCTCACGGGTCAGTTTCATGCTTAGGTGAGAACCCTTATTATAATTATATAAATTTTGCAGATATGTTTTGAATTTTTGGTTACCAAATATTAATAATTATAGCAGGAATCCGCAGTTTAGTGAAACATCTAAAATATCACCATCTAATATAAAAAATTAATTTTGTTTCTTCTCAAAATTTTAAAGCTTTTAATCGAAGATTTTTGAAAAAATTTGATTTTGCTTTACTATGGTACGTATAACACGTAATTTAAGAAATTATAATAAAAGTTATGAAGCTTATCTGCAAAAAACCTTTAACCGAGTCGTTGGAAACATCGTAAAGATATCCTTAGTAGTCTCTTTCAATTCTTGATTCATACGAAAAACAGACATTCGAAATTCGATACAGACTTGTTTAAATATTTCTTTAACGACGACTCAACAACATTGAACTGTTTGGTAATGATTAAAAAACATGCACCAAAGGTCACGAATTAGTTACTGTTTTTTAGTAACAATTATTGGTCTTCTCAAAGTTAGGACTACTAGTAACTGACTCAGGACGAAGATGTCAACATTTGCTTTTTGTTAAATGTTGTAAAGTGTAAATCTAAGTTCTGTAAATTCATTTGTGTTATTAATGTAAAATGCTGGTTCAGTGCGATATGCTGTGTAATTTAAATAATTTAAAAATGCTTGAATTTAAAATTTTTCCCCTGAAGATGATTGCCGACGGCGATCGCAATATCGGAATAGAAATAACTAATTAAAATTAATAATATTTTCTGGACCTTTAGTCCGTTGAACCTAAATGAAAAAAAGTTAATAATAAAAGCAGTCATTAGCTTAAGGACAGCAATACCCGAGAAACAATTTCATATTTTGTGTCAATAAAGTACCTGATATATGTCCGGTGCCTGTGTCGGTAAATGTTCGACCTCTGCACCGAAAGAAGTGCTATTTCTGAAACCCTTGGGCAGGCACAATGTACGAACGAAGACCGATTCGGGCACTCGTCAGTTTATTGCGTCCGAATATAGTCGCTCGTTTTTGAACACTTTATTGACATAATACAGACTTACTACGGTACTATTTCAGGTACCTTTTAAGGTACTTGTTGGGTATGTTTCGGGTACATTATCGTTAAGACTCAGGCCAGTTTCGATACATATCAGCTACTTTATAGACACAGTATATACATTTTTTTTCTCGGGTCCTGTTTGCTGAAGATTATTTGCATTCGGCTTAATATCAATGTGCGACAATTTTTTTTTCATACACTTCGCAGTTTTTCGTTACGACTCGTAGCTTTTAAAAATAAAATTGAGTCCTCTACTCTGGACTTTTGTGCCTGAACAAAAATTGTTTTTCGGGATACTTATTTGAAATTATAGTAGTAAACAAAATTACACGAAGTAAATTTTTAATTTTTGTTTTTTGGCGCCTGTTACACGTTCAATATTTATTGTGATACTTGGATCGCGATCCAAATTCATGAATTGATGGATCGCGGTTGAATGCTACACGTTCAATATTTATCACGTCAGTATTCATAAAATTTTTGCTAAGTGTGTTCACGAAAACCTAACTGCACAAGTACTTAAATGCACAGACAAGTGAATACCGTGAATACCGCTAATTTTTATTTCACTGCCTACTGCTGTATCGCGTATTGATGACACAAAATATGCTACACGTTCAATATTTATTGACAGTTTTGCGATCCGCGATCTAGATTTCAAAATATTTAAATATTTTGCGATCTGGATCACGATCCGTCAATATTGCATGCTACACGCTCAATAAATATCACGATACTGTATATTGATCAATATATATTGAACGTGTAACAGGCGCCTTTGAATTAATGTACATAAAGAAACAAAAGAGAAATAAAAAACCGCTTCAAGCAGTATTGGGCACTTCACTGAAACGACTTGTTGAATTGCAATCTTCTCTGTTCGTCATTAGGATTAGGATGAATCGTGATCGATAATTGAATCGTAAAGTGGTTTCAAGTTGTTTTGGCTAACTTCATTCCATGCCATTTTGATGGCGTCAATTAAAAAATGTTTGCTATCGAACTGTCTTCCATTTTCGTATATTTTCCTCGAAAGCCAACTCCACACATTCCTCACAACGTTAAGATTAGGTATAAGAGGGCCATTCCAAGACCTCAAGATTTTGCTCCTGAATCCTGGTTTTAAGGAGTCTTGCCGTGTGAATTTGGAGCATTGTCATGTTGGTATGTCCAATTAAGTGTTCCAAATAAATTATGAAAATGTGGGTAAGCCACTTCCAGTATGCTTTTTTATGTTGCTTCCATACTAGGAAATAGCGCCCTATACCATTACGCCACCCTCTCTGTTATGGTGTCTAGCTAAAACCCGTTCTTCTTTTCTTAAATCGCGAAAATTATAATTGTAGTCATCAGTGCCGTCTAAATTTAATTTTTTTTATTCGAGAAAACGGCTCTTTTCCTCTGCGTTCTCCAGGGCATTGAACGTTTAGCAAATTCTAGACAAAAATGCTTACGTTGTTGATTAAGCGGTGATTTTTTCATCAATATTTTTTGCCGTAAGTGTTCAGATTACTTAATGACGCGGCGCAATGTTGATAGGCTAGATTCAAACTTAGCCGAATTGGACGCTGCACGTACTATTAATCTATTTACTTCTGCTGCAGTGGATCTATTAGTGCGCCCTTTTTTGTTTTTTTCCATAGCTTCCAATATTTTTAAAAAATTTATTTACCACAGTTTTGCTTCTCCCAATTTAAGCGTCAATTATAAAAGTGCTATACCCTTCACTATGAAACACTTCAGTTTTAGCTTTTTCAGCTTCACTTTAAACTTTCCCTCCGGCATTTTTCGAAAAAAGTATTTTATGCATTTACTATGCAAGTAGGAATTAATCACAATGAAAAAGTTTGCACAACTTTTCGCAATCACGCAAAAATATGTACTGTGCTTATCCTTATGACGCATTTCAAAACGTTCGATCTCACATGCTTGCAACTATTTTTCGTTGGAACTTGAAAGGACTTATCACAATGTCCTAACTTTTTTTGCAAAATCACAGTGGAATATTCAAACTTATTTTTCATAAATATGTAACAAGTTTATAACCTTAATAGAAAGCATTTGTTTATCAACTTTCAACGATGTGCATATGTCCTTAAGCTAATGTATAAGATTTCGATCGGATAAAAAAATAATAACACGACAGCCCAGCTCGAAATTGGATTCTTGTCCAGAGCAATTTTGAAAAGATTTTTAACCTAGATGTCTTAATGCAATAAAAAAAATCATAATCATTACACAATTATACTTAAAAGATTTTTGAATCTATAATATAGAATGTAGGTCATTCGTTATTGACAAAAAGCACGGCTTGTAGCCCCTTGCATTGCTGGCCCTGGACAGTACTCATATTCATAACATAGTACAAAAACTTAAGATAAGACTTGTCTCAAAACAATTGAGTATTTGTCTAAAAACAAAAAACTTTATTTTTGACTCACGCTACTTAATGAAACTCTTATAAAAGTGTTAATAATGCAATCAGTTCATTTTTGTGTGTGTTTTTTTTATGATAAAAACTATTCTTTCAGCTTTTACTTAACTTTTTTGCAATAATAGACGCTTTTTTATTGTCTTGTCCATGTGTGTTTTTATTGTACGCAGTGTACAAAACAATTAATCTGCACAAAGTTTCGGTAATTTGACATCAATCAAACAAAGCCTAAACACATGCGTTTTGCTGAAATGAAATGTAATTTGTATTTGTATTTGTATTTTCATCAAACAGAGACAACTCTTACAGACTACTTATGAACAAGATATATACATTAAGAATTCACTAAATTACACTAACAAAATTTATTTAATAAATATAATGACAAGAGAAAAAGAAATAAGTAAAATGTTACTTTACTTTAATGAAATAAAGATTTATCACAAGATTGAATACAAAACTTACAAAGAATTAAATGACATTAAAATAAATAAAGCACAATTAAATATAAAGTGATGAATAGAGTAAATAATGCCAAAAAGAATATGATTAACTAGAATAAAATGTTGGTAGAAGCATGAGATGAGATTTAAAACACATTCTTGTGGTAGAGTTAAAAATGTCAATGAATGGCAAGATTTGATTCGTCTCAATAATGCTACGAGTAATCGGTTCGTTCCGAGCATAAGCACATCTATGGAATGGAACACGGAAATTAAACTGACTACGAAGATGCCGAGATGGTGAAATAAAGTCCAGCATTGCAAGTTGCGTAGGGTCTTGAATATGATAGTGGACCAAGTCATGAACAAAAATAATAGATTGAATTCGGCGCCTAGACTTCAATGAAGTAATATTAATCAGGGCACACCTTGTACTATAGGAAAGAGGCTCAGGAAGATTCCAGTTTAATTGGAAAACCATAAATCTCGTAAATTTCTTTTGAACCCTTTCGATTCTTAGAGCTTGGGTAGACGAGTAAGGATTCCAGACAACTGAGCAATAATCCAGATGAGGTCTAACCAGAGAAGTATAGAGAAGTTTGAGGGTGTAGGGATCTTTAAATTCTTTTGCGTTTCTGATTAAAAAGGCTAACATAGAATTAGACTTGTTAATGACGAGATTAATATGTTCTTTAAAATTTAAACGAGTATCAAACAAAATTCCGAGGTCTTTCTTACAGGAAACTCTTTCTAGTTCACAAGAGTTTATAAAATTGAATAAGGGAAAATACAAATTTTTTACTAATCGTTATTCAACATTTTTTGTATCTTTTTTCATGGAATCCTGTTGCCTGCTTCCAGGGAGTAGCGTATTTGTACTTAACCTCGAGAACCAACTTCAAGTAGATAATCCTTCAAATAGAACAACGAATCATCATGTCGAGTTGGAATGACGACTCAAATTTTGGCTGCAATAAAATACCAAATAAACCTTCAATTTTCACCAGTGCCTACAACGGCATACCGGAGACACTCATTCTTAACGTTATCTCATGGGCTTTACTTCTAGTACTTTTCACTGTGCTGCGCCATCAAGCAGGAGACTTTGGACGCTTGGCTTTGGTGAATAATGGTGGAAAGAAGAAACGGTGGACAGAGGTATTCTATGCGCGTAGTCACAGTACTCTTGATGCATCATCAGTAGCACAACAACAACACTCCAGTAGTAATGGAAGAGATGCTGGAGATGCTCCACGTAGTAGTTTCCAATCAGGCGATGCAACGCCACTTTCACCTATTAACTATGAGCAGGGCATATTTGCTTGGATTCGTGTTACTTGGAAACTTCGCAAGGAACAGATATTGCTGCATACTGGACCAGATGCTGTGCATTATCTGTCATTTCAGCAACACCTGATGGTAGTCATGGCAATAGTTACAGTTGTTTCAATAGCAATTATATTGCCAGTAAATTTTTTAAATGGTCCAGACATAGAGGAATATGATGTGAATGCTTTCGGTCGCACCACGATGGCCAATCTTTTACCCGATTCAGCTTGGTTATGGGTGCATGTTATAGTCGCCATCCTGTATGTGCCTCTAATTGTGCTGATCATGCGCAGGTCGTCGGGACGTAATGCTTTTAAGAAAGCAGCCACACGCACTATAATGATCACTAATATATCACCGAATGACCGAAATAAAACTGTTATACGCAACTATATACAAGAACTTTTCCCCGATGTAACCATCGAGGATGTTCAAATCGCATTTAATATATCCAAGCTAAATACACGCTATGCCGAGTTCGAGAAGGTTTTAGAAGCACGCATGTACTGTGAACAACATCATGATCGGGATACACTTACGGTAAACGAAATTAAACACATAAAATTAAACAATCTATATTACAATTTAATAATATTTTAGGCTAGACCGCAAATATGCTCCTGCAGCAAGGAGAATGCCTATGAGTACTATCAACGTGAGGAGCGTATCTTGTCGGGCGATGTTGCACGTCTGCGTGCTGCTGCACTTAACGAACCACTCGGCATGGCTTTCATTACAGTGTCCTCTGTCTTAGAGGCACAGAATATTGTAAGTCATTTTACGCCCGGAACATACAGACAGTGGGATCTAACATTTGCTCCTTCACCCGATGATCTCTTTTGGGAAAATTTGAACGTGAGCAAGAGTCATTGGTATCTAAAGTGGTCTGTTGTAAACATAGTTCTTTTTGTTGTGCTTTTTTTTCTTACCACACCGGCTATCGTTGTAAATATGTTAGACAGTATCGCTTTTATCAGAGATAATGGTAGCAGCATCTCTCCGTTGATATCTGAATTCTTGCCGACACTCATGCTTTGGACGCTCTCCGCTCTTATGCCAGTGATTGTTGCTTTTTCCGATAAATGGCTGTCCCATTATACGCGGTCACTTCAGAATTACTCCATCATGACGAAATGTTTTGGTTATCTCTTATTTATGATTTTTATTTTGCCCTCATTGGGTCTACCATCAGCCCAAGCGCTGCTTGAGTGGTCCGTCAGTAATGAAACAATGCGTTGGCAGTGCATTTTTTTGCCCGATCGCGGTTCCTTCTATGTGAATTACATAATTACTGCTGCGTTTATTGGTACATCTCTCGAGCTGCTACGCTTTCCCGAATTGTGCGTTTACATTTGGATGTCATGCACCGCAAAATCCAAAGCTGAGACGCCATTCATACAAAAGTCAATTCTTATTGAATTTCCTTTCGGCATACATTATGCCTGGACTGTTTTAGTGTTTACTATTTCGACAGTTTATAGCGTGTTCTGTCCATTAATAATGCCTTTTGCCATGGTCTATATATGCTTTAAACATTTTGTGGATAGGCACAATTTGTTCTTTGCCTACGGTCCTTCGAATATGATATCACGTAATGGTGGAAAAATCCACTCAACAGCGGTCACAATGACAAAATTTGCAATAGTTATTTTATTGCTCGTCATGGCGATGATATCGTATGTTCGGGGCGCTGGTATGGCGCGTGCAATAATACTTATTATAACTTTAGTATTGACGTTAACGTTGTTCACGTTCATGTCACCAATTAAGCGCTGCACATCCGCACGTCGACCCAGCATAGTTGAGATGGCTGGACCAGCGCCCGTATACATTGCAGATGTTCTTAAACCACGCGCCTCAGCTTCAGCGGCAATAAATGGTGTCGGTAGTAGTGGAGCCGCAAGTGCCAATGGAGTTTACGGTGGCTATGGCTCAGATAGTGTGTCGGATTTCGATATAAGTTCACAGTGTAGCGTAAATAGTGTAGACGCATGAATTGCTAGCAGAATGTTGCTTTTTATCCAGCCCTTATTGTAAGAAACTCGGAAATTTTTGCTATTAGCCTGTGATTCCTCTATAGATGAATTCCAATGCTTAGTTAATTTTCAATGTATTTTTAATATTTAAAAGATGTTTAAATATCTTATTTAAGCAAACAAATTTAAAATGCTAATCTTCTAATTTTCTTCTAAAACTTACAAAAAACCACACACTTTATGTAGTAACGCTATTTAACATAGTTTTTGCACAGACTTCTAACTGGAAATAGATCTCTATTAAGCATTTTTTGCCCCTTCATTTGAAGCATAATCGCCAATAACGTTGTAAACGACATTTTTTCTTAATGTGTTTTTTTTGCGAATACCTGTTAGAATTACTCTCTTTTATTATATAAACTAAGTAAAAACAAAGCAGTTTTGGATATTTTTATAGCATTTTAAAGTGTCAGTCGGTGGAAGAACTTTTCACGTGCTTGTAAAATGAATATGAGTGAAAAATTACAATTTTGTCGTTTACAAGTTATTAGCGTATTATGCTTCATTTAAATCTACAATAAAAAAATGCACATACAATCGCGGTCTATTATACTTTTCTGTGATGACTATTTTTATTGCCAGAAAAGCTGTAAAGTCGAAAAACAGAAAGAGCTTAAAAAACATCAATTATAAAATAACCAATAAATCCTTTATTTCAAAGTGTTGGATTACTACTAATAAGATCTATGAAAAGGTTATGCTTAGTTTAAAGATAAATTTAGATAAGCGTAAACGTGGCCTTTATATGAATAGTTGGTACTAAACATTATTTTGGCCTTAGTTATTTGCATCATTAAATCAATTGTATTTGAAACATCAGGGTTTTTTTACAGAAATGTTCTCAATGAAAAATTAAAAAATTTTGCTCATTTAATAGATTTATGAAAGTATTCTACAATTAACATAAAATAAGTATTTAAAGTTGTGCAACATTTTTTTCATATTTTCTATAAAATTCAAATTCGGTCCAAACCCAATTCCGTTTTTAAAATTATGTTAAAATAAAGTTATTTTTTAAACTTAGCTATTATTAATAGCTTCCACCTTTACATTATTAGGAGCGCTCATATTTATGACTTTTAAGCTAAAACGGACTCATTGAGTCAGAATAGAGTCTTGTATACATATGAAAATTTTGTTCAGCGATCATAAGTATGAGTCAGAAAGAAGCTATACTACTCATTACCATGACTTAGAAAGGATTCCAAATTGCGAAGATTTTATATGCGCTCAGAATTGTGAATCAGAGAAGAGTCTTAATTGATTCTTAATTATAAAGGTTTTATGAGCACTCATTAAACACAGAAAAGAGCCTAGATTATTACACTCATAATCCTGGTTCTTAAAATGCACGTATTTCAGACTCTTATAAAAGCCATATTTCGGACTCTTATAAGAGTCATATTTCCGATTTAGATAATTTTGCCTTTGCAGGAATGAAAATACAAGAAGGAGTCTTGGGCTCATCGTATAAGCGCTCATGCTCATAAATATGAGTCTTGAAAGTCATAAAAGACTCAAAATCTTTCCTGTGTATACATACATGGCAAGACATACAGAGCAATGGCTGCGTTAATAAAGCACAAAATTTACTCAGCATGTGGAGTAAGTGATCAGTATCAGTTGCCGCTACTTTGTGTGCCTGCTGAACGGTACGTTACATTTTATGTCATCACAGTGGTTTCCGAAATAAAATAAATAAAAAGTAAATTATAAATTCAATACATAGTATATGTAACCAGGTGACATTGACAATTGCTAATTTTATCTTCTACAAGGTAACCATCTCTAGTCAGGCTGTTAGTGAAACAAAGCAAAAATTTAAGAAAGTGTCAAAAAAAAAAACAGTACAAAAATCATACAATGATCATTTAAATTAACATTTTTCTGGCAGCAATGTTCACAACAGTTGACTCCGCTGAATTCGGCCATTAAGAATTGTGAGCGCTCTCTTTGTGTGTATATTTTTTTAAAGGAGATGGTGAACATAACAACTGTCAATGCTACCTGGATAATTATACAATAAATTAAATTAAATTATTATCAATAAAATTGTTTTAACTGTCAAACTTTTTAACTTTTAAGCTCAACACATTGGCCGCATTCAGCACAGACAACTGTTGTGAACTGCAATGGTAGCGCTACCTTAGTGCGCGATGTTTTTCTCTGAATGTGTTGCTACTCTACACGTCAGAAGTTAAATTAAATTTTCTTATATTTAATTTTTATGAAAATTTAATTCAATTGCAAAGGTTTCTCACTTAAATTTTCTACGTTCTTTCTACGCTTGTTAATTTAACAGCGTCAGTAGCAGCATCTGACAGTTAACTAAACAGTTGTGTTCATGTAGCATAGAATTTGTTCGCTCGATTAAATGACGTCCGCTACCTGATCAGTTTTAGTGAGCGCTCCCAGTGAGCGGAAACATGTTGAACTAATCAGAAACTGATCTGTCGCGTTCAGCAAGTACATACTCAACGATTGCGCAACATATGAGTAAATTTTGTGTTTTATGAACGCAGCCAATGAAATCGAAGAAGAAATTTTGATAAGTTTTAACTATTTCCAGATAGATTTAAAAAAAAATTATAAATGGGTCACGATTTATTTATAATTACAATGTTAAGAAACGCTGTGTATCTATAATAATCTATTAATATGTATTTGTAATTGTTTGTTATTTTCAAAGATTATGATAAGACCTTGTAATTGACGAAAGCAAATAATAATTATGTAAATATTTACACATTTGTGCAATAAGTATTTGACTTATATATTTTTTACGTAATTAAGGAAATAAAAATATTTGTATGTACGCCGATTACATGCGCAAAGATTGTCAACAATTACAAATAAGATAAATTGTCCAAACGTGATAACTTCTGAGACAATTTTTGAACACATTATTACTAATTATATATATCAAAATTGATATTTTTGTTTTAATTTGTCTTATATATATTTTAACCAAATTGTAAATATATCGCAAATTTCAAATTATATCTTATATCTGTAATAACTATTTTTATTCTGTCTATTATTGTATTAAGTTTAACGTATCCAAGTAAATAACTTTGAGTTTTTCAAGAAAATAATATAGAAAAAAGTATTACCGTTATTGTTTTTTACTCTTAGATATAAGAAGTCATTTTCAGTAAATTGAAGACAAGGATCAACTATACTAATTTTATACTAACGTGTTATAATCGGGTTATAATAAAATCTGCACTGAGTTTATTCACATCATAAATTAAAACTATAGTATAAATAATGTTACCAACTATACTTACTTTGTAAGTATCATACTTATTTTCAGCTTCATATACTTACTAAAATTCCATACTTATAAGTATACTTACTTTTAAGATTTATACTTAACTATACTTACTTTTCAGCTCCGGTTGAACGTTTTTGTTTGCAAAAGCGGAAAAAGTTTGAAAATTGTAACCAACAGCGTTAAAAATACAGACTCTGGAGTCAATTTTATTTTTAAAAAATAATATTGAGCACAGCTGTGCCGAATTTTACAATTTTTTAAAGACAAGACCTGAAATATTAAGGGTGTAGTCTAGTTCGTCGGCTAAAAATAGGATATTTTTGGGAATTTCTCGTGAGCTTGCTATGAAAGATATGTTTATAAAAGTTGTTAGGAATGATAAATGAAGTCTTAATTTACAAAAATAAAAATTTTATTAATGTTTTTTAATAATTTGAAGGCAGCTCGGCTTCCACACGATATTTCGGCATCTGTTTATCTGAAACAAAAAGTCAAAGTGTTTTAGATTCAATATGACAAGGACTATAAAATAGACTATTAATATTAATTTTTAGCAATTGTTGTTAACTTTAAGTAACAAAAACCATTTTATTTGCTATTCAGCTGTTATTTGTAAAAAAATATAGTTATAATCAATCTTTTAACACGATTATAGTCTATTTTGTAAGTTGTTTTGTGTTAAATATGTGGTTAAAATTTCAGAAGGATCAGCCCACCGGAGAAATAGTGTGGGGCGTCCGTGAAAACGTAGTTTTGAGAAAAACGCTCTTAAAGTTTTTTAAATGCGTTCTAACATGAGTTCAGGTAGAGAAAGATTTGGGTTGAAAAAATTACTTATACTGCTCGGATCATCATAAAAATTTTATACAATATTCTTAGATATATATATATATACATTCGTAAAATGTAAAAAAAAAAAAATTTCGAAAGTGACTAATTAGACTTAAACCTTAAATAAAATTTACAGCCAAGACAAATACGATTTCAAATACGAAATAGAAAAAAGCAAATTAATGTAGCGCTTCAGTTCAGTGACAGTGAGAGCTAATAATGATAACTTTTCTTTGGTCTCTGTGTACATTTGAATGTGATTTTTTTATTTTTTTTTATTTAACTACAGTAGTCTCGTTAATCCGGACACACATAGTTTTGGTTTATGTCCGTATTACTGAATGTGTCCGGAAAACAGAAAGCTGAAGAATTTGTTAAAAAAATTTGAGTACATTTGAATGCATAGTTGAGCCTTATTAATTCAAACGCTTTTACTTAGAAATTTTTGTAAATAAATTACATATACTAACATAAATAATAATGATAAATTAATATTGTTTCACAAAAATACTTTTACATAATTGCGGATGCTCACTCGCCTTGGCTGATATTTTTTTCTTTCCCTGGAAAAAATTTAGTCAATTATTTTGCCTTTTCTTTGATTAAATTTAATTTTATCCTCCTTAAAAGTGAGCCTTGGAATGTTTGCGACACATATTTTTAAATTTTGTCTTTATTTTTATTTATATCAAAAATTGTAGATTTTCGATTTTCACAGTTTCAATAAAATCTAAAATTTTACACCTATAAAAGATTTATCGTTTTAAACTTAATCTACTTAAACTTAAATTTTAATATTCACACTATTATCAACATGTAGGCAAAAATTCACTGCGTAAACTAAATGAACTGAATGAAAATATGCAAGTAAATAATCCTTGCTCTCACAAAAAGCCACGTTAACTCAACGAAATACATTTGAAAAGACAACTTTCCCTTGATTTACATAGCGACAGTATATTTGTAAACCAAACATGCTCGATTTTGTTTTTTGTCCAACTATAGAGGTAAAATATCTAAAATGTACGAAGTGTGAAGATGTCCGTATTACTGCAAAGTCCGGAATTGCGAGTGTCCGGATAAGCGAGACTATACTGTACTTTGAAAGTGCGTATAACTTTTAACTTTTTGTTATGCTTTTGTTTGTTTTTAAACTATTTTATGTATTAGAAATATATATGAATTTCAAATATATAAAATTAATATTTTGTTTTTTTTTATCTGAAGACTTTTTGGTTTTAGATAGATTGCATACACAAAACTTTTTAAGGAGATCAAAAAGATGGTGTGACAATATTTAAAGAATATTGTGGGTTCTATTGATTTTAACAAAAATTAGTAAATTGTATCAAAAAAATATTGAAATTATTTTTCTGAGGTAGAATACTTATTTATACTTATTTGAAAAAATTATACTTACTAATACTTACTTTTCAGTGTTCTAAGAAGTAAATATACTTATTTTTTAATAACATGAGTTGGTAGCATTAAGTATAAACATATACTGAAACAATCATTTCTAGTTAGATTTTAACTATAAGTCGTAGTTTTCTTGGTATCTGTTAGAAAGCACGTTGTACGCCATTTATCGACTTCCTTAACGCACTTCCAGATGCGTGGTGTCAACTGTTTCACATTTTTGACCTTTCAACCATTCTTCCAGACCAAACCTTTAAGTTCTCCAAAAAAATCTTCAATCGGCCGACATTGTGGTAAGTTAGTGCGGTTCCTGTCTTTAGGCCCAAAATTATATGAATAAATGGAAGCAAAATTTTGTCTAAAGAATAGCTTTGATAGAACACTTGATTTATTGCCAGACTAATTGGCTTGAAGTAAAGCTCCGAAATTACTTTGTCAGGGAGAGTGTAAAGCATAACATCTTGCTGAAACTTTTTCTTGAATTTATATTTTATATCAAGAGAGCTTGAAAATGTATCACTTGCGTAAAATGTATCGTTTCCTGGCGTAAAATATATCGTTGTAGAGCACTTAGTGTAAAATAACTCCTGTCATACAAAATGAACGATTTTCCTTTGTAATTTTTGACCATCCACCGGCCTTTTGACAATTTTACGAATTAAATTTTTTCTTCAGACCGCTGCTTTTTTCTGACTTTAATATTAAATGATTTTAATGTTTTGCAAATATATGGCTGCGAGTATTTTAAAATAGGTTTTAAGCTTTTTAATGAATTTTTTAGTCATAATAATCCGGAACCAGGGTTTCTTTCTATTTTTAAGGTACTCTAGATAGAATATATCGTCCTTTTTTACATACCCAAGGCCCTAAAATGATCGCATGTGAACTTTTTACCTTCTGTAAATGCTGCTGATAAAAACTTATAATACACCCGCGGAGATGTTGGTGCTGTGAAGTAATTTTAAGGACTAACTTAACAAGTGTGCTGCCATGAGTCATATGATAAAAAGATAATGCAATAACTCATTTATTTACGCAATGCCTTCGTTAAAAAACAAAGCGTGTTGAAACTACAAGCCCGTTATAGTAATGCTTTTCAATCTTGTCATGTTTCCCTCCGACCTACCATTGGTTGTGCGGTCGATGCGTCATGTGGCAAGGTAGCCCTTGATACGCATCTCTGTCGTCCCTCTGGCAGCACTGGTACGCTGGCGTATTGCGCGGCTAAGGCTCGCCGGATGGGGTGGTGTTCTTGCCAGTCCGGTCCGACAGCAGGAAACTACACATGAATAAAATCGTACCAGTTGAATTTTGAAACTCACCGTCAAAACAAAAAAACCCGAAAAAACCGTACAAAACTATTTAAATCTCGAAGGCAGATAAAAAAAACCCGATTATTTTGCGCGACTGTGCTGAAAATAAAGAAGGAAGTGCTGAAAACCCGTAAGGAAACTGAGCCGGTCGCTCGCTGGGGCCACGCTGGCACGTCTCGTGGGCGGTCGATTTAAAAGATGGAATTTAATCGACCTTGGCATACCCTCCCCTCCTGGCCACAAAAGACCAGCCATGGTGACCCTTTTGCCTATATTTAGGTCACCCCAAATCTCTTATACTTACGCCGATGCCCTTAGTTAGTCCACGCCACCAATCCGCTGTACTTTAATAAACCATGACTCTTCCTTTCTTACAGTTTTAAGCCAACGTTTTATTTTTTAAAAGTTACAAAAAAAAACCTTACATATTAGTTTCACATTATTTACTACATCTATACGCCACATCTTAGAATATACTTTTTAGCTTAAAGATACCGTGTATAACGCTCATTTGTTGAGTGACCTAAGCATTACCACAAAAAATTTTAGCAAAATAAACAGGAGCCTACCTATTAAAGAGCTCTTTCATAGGACGATTCCCTGCCAATGTGGCCAAAGTTAAAGGAATATTTCAAACAAACTATAATATAATTTTTCTTGTTAATTCGGGATTATATCCGAATTCCTTTAAAACAAATGAGTTTAAGCGAAAATTGGGGGGTTTAAGCAAAAAGCAAATAAAGATAACTGAATACTAAAGATGAAATGTACTTATTATGCAGCAGTGGTAAAATTTCGGTAACCTCGGATGATAAGCTTACGTGGAATATAATTTTAACTAGGTACTTATAACACAAATTTTACCAAACCTTTCATTTTAAACAAAAATCTTCGGTAAAATTTCCCAAAAGTTCGGGGGACATGATTTTACTGACTTATACCAGCCAAAAATCCGATTTTTTAATTACACAAAAAAAAATTTTATATCTCTTATCTTAAACTTATCAAACGCTGTTCAAAATTTTAGGTGCTCGGCCATCGTACCTAATTAAATTGTAGGACCTAATTTATAGCTGCTAGTTTTTATAAGTCGATTTCATATAACTTATCTAGGTTTTTGGTTACAGGTAACGTATTAACATTATATAGCTTATAAATATTACATTCAACTTAAGTGAATCTTATCGTATATTCTAACATCATAAAATAGTATGTTCTATGTAAATCGTAGTTACATTATTAGAGGGTATAAATAACGTACATCTATCTATTCAAGGTCTTTGTTTAGGCTGCAAACAAATAATTCTGATTACTAACTATGTAATTTTCTCATTTTGTAAACCATCAAACTATATCGATAGCATAAACTGCTTACCAATTGGTAATGATGACCGTATTTTTTCTATGAATATAAATATTAAGTCTAAGCCTAATCTAAATGATTTTTTTAAGAGAAAAGTACACATTACCTTATGCACATTTCAATTCATCAATATTTTTCGGAGCAAAAAAAGTGCGCTACTGTACGAAAATGTCAACGAAATATAAAATACAGTTGAATGTTTTAAGTTGTTGGGAGTTTTTTTTGTCTTTAACCAAGATAATTCTGTTATTTCTACGGTAACAATAGTTTAAAAATTTTACAATCTCTATAGAAACTTACTCAGTAACTCCGAATTGAAATTATGTTTTAAAAAGTCTTACAAATGTATGTTATACTGCTTAAGAGTTTCAATTTTTTTCGTACTATTAAAAATTTAATATACGTGAAAGAAGTCAATATTGATTGATATATCCCAATCTCGGCTGAAATATTTTCAATAAGGAGGTGCTTACCGAGCCCAGGGGAACATGCCTCAAACCTGGCGATGAGGTGGCAGATGGTGGATATAGTTGGTGGATGTAGTTGGTGGATGTAGTTGGTGGATGTAGTTGGTGGATGTAGTTGGTGTTGTAGCTGGTTTTTGGTGCTGGTGCTGGAGCGGATGATCGTAATATTGTTGATGATGAAAATGTTGTTGTGAACCGTTGTTACGGTAGGTGATCGTAGTCTTATTGTTGTTGGTGGTGGCAATGGTGGTGAGGATGATGCTGGTGCGGCTGCAGATATTGTTGCTATAGTGATCGTGGTTGTTGTTGGTTTATTTGTTTACTTTTCTCTTTTTATTTTCGTTAGGTGTATTTTTGAATTGTTCTCCCTTTTTCCAGATATTATCTTTTCCGTCTTTCTACTGTCACTCACTACTATTTTTCTCTATTTCTTTCTTAATTTCAACTTATCATATTTTTTCTTAGCTATGCCATTTTACAAATTTTTTTCTACTTTCTTCAATGTATTTAGGTTCTTTTAATTTTAACATTTTTCTATAACTTTTTAATTTTTGCACTTATATAGTTTCTCGATTCTTTGTGTTTTTCGAAACTTTTTTTTTTTTTACATTTTTACTTCTTGTTTAATCCTTTTTTTTCACATTTCTATTTGAATAACTTTTCAGTTATCCATTTTTTTTAGTTTTACCCTTCTTTTTCTCTTGTTCAATTTTAGTTTTCTATGTATTTACTTTTCTTTTAGTGGTTTCACTTTTCTTATAGTTTTTTTTCAATATACTTTTTAAGTTTTCTGATTTCTTCGTTTCCTTTTTTCACTTTTAAATTTTCAGTTTATTATGTTTTCCTCTTTTCTTATTGTTTTCACTTTTCCTATTGTTGCTTTCTTTCACTTTGATTTTTGTTATTTTTAATTTCTATATTTTTGCTTTCTATTTTAGTTTGTTTCACTTTTCTTTTAGTTTCTATCTTTCACTTTTATTCTTTTTTTTTTTGACTATTTTTAATTTCTATATTTTTGCTTTCTATTTTAGTTTGTTTCGATTTTCTCAATTTACACTTTTCTTATATTGTTTCTTTCACTTTGATTTTTGGGGTAATTTTAATTTTTATATTTTTGCTTTCTATTTTAGTTTTCTTTCACTTATCTTATATTGTTTCTTTCACTTTGATTTTTGGGGTAATTTTAATTTTTATATTTTTGCTTTCTATTTTAGTTTTCTTTCACTTATCTTATATTGTTTCTTTTACTTTGATTTTTGGGTAATTTTAATTTTTATATTTTTGCTTTCTATTTTGGTTTTCTTTCACTTATCTTATATTGTTTCTTTCACTTTGACTTATTTCCTTATTTTTCTTCAGTTTGTTTTTATTTTCTTTTAGAATGTCTATGTTTTCACTTCTTTTATTTAGGTTTTATTTTTTTTTTCAATTTTCGTTGGGGGTGGTGATGACGTCGTTGTTGTTGATGGTGGTGGTGGTGATGTCGTTGGTAGTGTGGGCTGCAGCTATTGCTGTCGAGCGCTGTCGTTCGGTGGGTTGACGATGGTGCTGCTGCTGATAATGATGACGATGGTGTTGTTGGATTTGTTGTTGTTGGACTCTTCTGGTGTTCTCGGAACTGGCTGCTGGCTTCTGTTGTCCTTGTTGTCTCTGTTGACGCAGCTGTTGGTGGCAAACATTGATGGTCGCAGGTTTGGGGTGGTAAAGCTGGTGTTCCAGTGGCTGTGGTGTCGTTGTCGTTGCTGTCGTTGAGGTTGACGATAGCAGCTTTGGTTTTGCCGCTTTAGCTGTTGATGTTGGGATGATGTCAATGATTTTGTCGGTGTTTTTTTTTTTTCTTTGTAGCAGCTGCCAAGCCGCGAAACGTTAGCTTCTTCTTTTCGCGAGCTGCTGCGTACGCGATGTTGATGGCCGTGCTGTCTGTCCGCTGTCTGCTGGGGTAATGTAGGGCTGTAGATGTGACTGCACTATGGTGTGCTGCATAGGTTGGCACTTTCGGCGCTATGTTGAGAGTTGCTGTTACCGGTGGTAGTGATGCGGTGTTATTATTCACCGCACCTAGTGACTGCTGCTGTCCTTGTTGTCGTTATCTCTGTCGGAATTCTAATTTATATGAATCTATGAACTTCTGTTGCGTACATAGCAAAACATTTCTGCGCTGCCATGATGCGAGACAAATACGATCTTACCCTTTGAGGTAGTAGAATCCAGAAACCGAAAAACAATCTTGCCGGTTAATTTCAATGTCCAACTTTCTCTTCCCAATGGCAGTCCGTAACCTCTTACATATAATTTAAAAGTTTGTGCAAACAACTTATTTTCTTCTCCTTGCTTTTATAGTCTACCGGACTACCGGTTACATCCTAGTTAGTGGAAACGTTTTCATCAATTAATTGGTGCCACTCACTTTTTGCTGTCCATCTCTTTAATGGCGAATCTCTGCGACTGCAACGTCTCCCCAGGGTTGTATTTTTTTCAGTTCGATGATTTTTCGTACTTTGGCTGTGTTGCCACATGTACTTGAAAAGGGTGCGTTCGCATGCATCTTGATGGCATTTAGATGGGCCAACTACCGATGTTTTTCCAACTTCGCTCCCTTTTCGGTGGAATCGACCATAACCGAGGGGAGTAGGTAATGGTTGGGTTGGACTTGCGTATGACACGTCGGCAAGATCCCGTTAACCGACGCTTGTTTCGGAATTCCGATTGGCTACCGATTCAAGCGCGTGTCGGATCACGCCATTTTACCGAATGGTTTATGCCCGCTGAAACTAGTGGTACCATTTTTGTTGGTATTTTTCCCTTTCAAGCCCGTGTATGGCCATTTTGTTTGCCCGAACGTTCTCGAACGTCACCGAGGTGCCACATCTAAATGCAAAAAAATTTGTGTGCACTGACACACTAGAGGGCGCTAGTGGAAATAACAAGGGTACTCATAAACTGTATTATTCCCTATATGCAGGTGCCCATGACAAACCCAGGGACTCTCGACAAGCTTCTCGGCTTAAGAGATACATGGGAAAAGATGGCATCATTGGCTCTCTCAACCTACATTCGAACTCGATTATTGTTTTAAATCTTTCGCGTGGAAAATTCCTAACGTCTTACCACTTAAATCTTCTAGTTCATACAGGCTATTACCTACTGCCCTCACTATTCGACACTTTAGAAAACGCTTTGAAAGTTTGGCGCTAATTTGCTTAGAGAAGTCACTAAGCTGAAAGTTTCGTCGGTAGACCTCCTGTCCAGGTTGAAATTTAATTTTTCGACTTTTCAAGTCGTACCTCTTAACATTCTGTTCGTGACTCTTATGTAGCTGCTCGCGGATTTTGTTGCGAATCAGGTCTTGCCGAACCGGCTTCGGTATCACCAACGTCTCAGGATCGCTAAGTACACCTAGGTTCTTTGCTACTTTATAGGCGCTTGCATGGGTGATCATGTTGTGACCGAAGAGAGCAAAATAAGGGGTCATTCCTATGGAGGAGTGTACCGAAGAACGCAAGGCACATTCAATGTCTGACAAATGCTGGTCCCAGTTGGTTTGATCTTGGTCGAGGTATGACCGAATCGCCGCGAGAATGGACTGGTTGACCCTCTCCGAAGCGTTGGCTTGAGGAGCGTAATTAGCAGTGCGTACATGTCTTATTCCAAAATTATCGATCATTTCGGCAAATTCTTTACTTAAAAATTGCACGCCATTGTCGGACATGAGTGTTTCTGGGGTACCGAATTTATGAAAAACTTCTGAAATTAGAAACTGGATTACATTTCGCGCGGTCGCTTTCGTCATTGCTTTCAACAGGGTAAATTTTGTGAAATAGTCCAAGACTATGAAGATATAAGTATTTTTCTTTTTAGAACGCACGTATGGACCGAGAAAATCCACGTAAATTTTTTGAAACGGCCGTATTATTTGCGACTCTTGCCCCATAGGTGGTCTTAGAACCATTTGAGCTGGTTTGCATTCTTTGCAGACTTGACAGTCATTAACGAAACTGAGGACCTGCTGGTTCATATTTGGCCAGTAGAAATATTCTTTAATGCGCTTAAGAGTCTTGGTGAAACCACCATGAGCGACTTGAGGAGGTTGGTGTGCGTTAGCAATAATTGAATGCGTCAAAGACGCTGGAACCCAGAGTTTCCATGCGAAATCTTCACCATCGGGTGTACCATCATAAGGAAGCGTACGCTTATAAGCAAAACCATCTATAACCTTGAGGTCAGGCAACTGAGAGTGATTTTCGTTGATGGTTTTTAACAAATCCTTATATTCTTCGTTTACAAATTCAGGTGACTCGAGGTCAATTAAAGCCTTTACCTCATAACTTACTTCGTCCATGTCGTAGCGTGATAACGTGTCGGGAACGATGTTCTGAGCCCCTTTACGGTGATCTATCTCGAAGCTAAAGCTTTGCAGATACAAACTCCACCTCGCCAATCGACTGGTTAAGTCTTTATGCGACATTAGCCATTTTAGGCTGGAGTGATCCGTTATCACTGTAAAAGGCATTAGCTCGATGTAGGCTCTAAACTTCGTTATCCCCATTACCACAGCTAGACATTCGCGCTCGGTTACCGAATAATTTTTCTGTGCAGGCGTGAGCTTCTTTGAATAGTAGGCGATAGGATGTTCGCCACCCTCATCATCTTTTTGAAACAAAACGCCGCCAATTCCGATGTTAGAAGCATCTGTTTGCACATAAAAATGTTTCGAAAAATCTGGATGTACCAGGACTGGACTAGACATAAGAGCTGTTTTTAATTTATCGAAGGCGCTCTTAGCCTCATCACCGAACTCAAAAGTTTTCGCTTTTTTCAGCGTATCAAAAATGGGTGCTGCTATAGTAGCGTAATCGCGAATAAAGCGACGGTACCATCCCGTGGCTCCCATGAAACTTCGAACTTGTTTTGGAGTTTTTGGGTATGTATATCGGTCAATGGCATGGACCTTGTCTGGGTCTGGTCTTAATTTACCTTCGCCTACGATATAACCTAGGTACCTTAGCTCACTACAACAAAACTTCGATTTGGCCACGTTAATGGTTAGGTTGGCCGAACTTAACAACTGCGCTACCTGCTCTAACTTTTTGAGGTGACTATCGAAATCTGAAGACACAACAAGGAGATCGTCCAAATAAATGAAAACGCTTTCACGAAGATTGGCTGGCACGACTTTGTCCATCAACCGGCACAACCGTTGGGCTGCATTACATAGCCCAAAAGGCATGACTGTAAATTGACAAAGCGGACGACCTGGCACTGTAAACGCGGTTTTCTCTCTACTACTGACGGCAAGCGGAATTTGCCAAAAGGCATCCTTAAGATCCACACTTGAGATAAAGTGTGTGTCGCCAAGACGACTGAGCAACCCCTCTATGTGTGGAAGTGGGTAGGCGTCCTTCACTGTGAGTGCATTGAGCTTGCGAGCGTCCAGGCACAGTCGACATTTCTCGCCTTTTCGTACGAAGGCCACTCGATTGTTCCATGGACTTTCGCTCGGCTCAATGACTCCCAGTGAAAGCATCCTATCCAGCTCCGCAAACATGAGACCCTGAACAGCCGGTGAGACTGGGTAGTGCTTATCTTTCACAGGCACTGCGTCGCCGGTATCTATATGGTGCTCTTCTAAAGACGTCTTGCCTAGACCTTTCTTCGTAAAGCAGGGAAATTTTTCTATAACTGCGTTAAGCCTGTGTTGTTGCTGGGCTGTCAAAACTTTCATTTTCGGTGCTGCATGACTTTGAACTTCTTCCTCCAAAGCAATGTTGTTGGTCGTTATGCTATCAACTTTGAGCTGCATGAGATTGAATTTTTTAATGAAATCTACACCAAGAAACAATTCTCGTTTTAGAGAAGGTGTTAAATAAAAAACAATCTCCTGCTCTTGGTTGTCGAATTTAATTTTAGCTTTAACGCGACCTACGATTGAATGCATTCGCCCATCGGCAGTTTTGACGAAAGATTTAAACTTAAAAATTGGCAACTTGCACTTTTCCACAAAACTTAAGCAGTTATTCCCTAAACACGACACTGTTGCTCCACTGTCTAATAATCCCTCAATTCGCTGTCCATTGATTTCGATGTTCGTATAAAATCTACTGTCTTCGCCCTCATAAAGTTCTGATGCTGAAATTTCTTTATAATTATTTTTCCTCAAACGATACCTAATTCTTGTCTTTTCGATTTTTGTTGGCTGCTCTGCAAATATTCTTTTTCGAACTTCCTCATAGTTTTTGAGTCTCACATGAAATGGCTTAATTTCTTTTAACTTTACCTCAACGGTATTTACGGCTTGATCGCAACTACTTTGATTACTCTTATTCTTAGATGTTAAAACAACAATTTTATTCTCTACTTCGGTCTGTGTGGCTGACTTTAGTCATTCTGTACCTTCTTGAGTCTGAGTTTGAGCTGACCTAGACTCCACCTGAACATTTCTACTTGGCCTAACGGTTCCCTGGCATTTCGGACACTTTGGGGTAACTACGCCCTCCGTTCCGCATCTGTAACAAAAAATCCGCCTTACGGCTGCAGTACATTCGACAAAATTGTGCCCTGGCTGTTTGCAGTTCCAGCATGGAAATGTTCGAGAGGAATTAATAGCATCTATTTCAAACGCTGGAGTCGAAAAGTCCTGCTCTACATTTAACTCGTGCACTTGCGCATTGCGAGGTACATATTGACGCGGAGGCGGTTGATAAGCCTGGCGTTGGTAGTTTATATGTGTTTCAGCCTTTTTGCAGGCTTTGCAAAACTCCGTCAAACCCTCTATGCGCATGGCAAATAGTAGCTGTGACATCTCTTTCCTCAGGTTGCTCCTCATTATCTCCACTAAATCCTGTTCAGCCAGTGGATTACGCTGTTGGTTCCTCAGGGTCAAAACAGATTGATAAAAGTCGTCGAATGTTTCATCTCTTTGCTGTCTTCGGTCCATAATCTGCCGTTGGATTTCGAAATCGCTTTCGTGTCGCTTAAATTGTGCTACAAGCGCTTCTCGAAGTGCAAACCAACTAGGTATTCGGTTTAACCGTCGAAATCCCCAGAACCATTGAGCTGCGTTTCCAGTTAGCAAACTATGAAAATTTCTAATTACTTCCGGCCATGGATATCGGTAGTCATTACACAAGGTCTCTACTCGAAAAACGAATTCGTCCACGCTGATTGATTTATTTGTACCATCGAACTTAAATCCCCATTTGTCCATTTCTACACGCCGCGGTTGTTCGGTTTGCTGGTAAGGCGCAAAATTCGCTTGTACCGGCCCTGTATATGCAAATGCACTCGGCTGACGTATCGATGGTCCAGCTCGTTGCTCTTGGTGTCGATTTCTGGTCTCTACTTGATACGTCTGCGACTGAGAAAAAACTTGCGGCTGCGGTACAATCGTCGGTTGCGGCCTATGCGGTGGTGGTTGTGAAAAATCTGGGAAAGTTTGCGAGGTGCTCCTGATATCCTGAGATCCAATTTGTTGTTGCTGCTCTATATTTCGATCTGGCCATGCCTGTGAATTGATAGACGGGGGTGGTGGAGGTGGTGGTTGTAAAGTCACTAACTTCGTAACCGCTGGTCGGCTCTCTGAATACTGAGGCGTCATGGACCCTAAGCTTTCGGCTATTAATTGTGGGACTAATACCCGCAAACGCTCCTCCATTCCCGACATCAGATCCACTTGGGCTAAGCCCACTGCTGACTTGACGTAATCCCTTATATTGATGCTCGAGTTGACCACACCTTGGGACGCTGGTGCTCTTCCTGACGACCTGTCTCTTACGCTTCCCATCTGTGCATGTTGCTGGAATTGCTTTCGCACGTTTAGAGCGGTTAGGCTGCTAAACTCTGGAGACGTGATGCTACTATTCGAGAAGTTAAGCTCTTCCGAGGTACGTCTAGGTGCTGGTGGTAGTGCACTCTGCATCGCCATAGGTGTTGTAATCGTCGTCGTAGCTGTGGTAAAAATCGGTATGTTGGTACTCATCGGGCCTGTTTTTGGAATTGCCCCTGTACTAGTTGATGTGGGCGGCACTAGGCTTCCACTGCCGGTTGCACTCGGGTTGGTTTCGCTATTATCCATTCTGCTTTGCTGCCTAGTGTGAACCATGCCCCAAGGAATCGTTATTAAAAGAATCAAAAATATCAAGAAAATTGCAAATGCTTCAAACACCTAGGTTGTTTAAATCGACAAACGAGAATTCGCTGAATCAAACGTAGCGTCCGTTAGGACCTGAGAATAAATTTATTCAAAAACGAGAAACTTCAATTATTTTGTCCGAACCGATGGTTTCAATGCGCCACAGTTTACTCAACTGTTGTACGCCAAATGCCCAAAACGAAAGGAAAGATTGTAAAAAAAATTAAGATCAAAATAAATGTCCTTTAAGGATGGTGGTTGCAAAACTTAGCAAAAAAAAATTCTTAAATAATAATAGTAATATAAGAAATGTTAATAATAATTATAGTTATAATAGGTAAAGGAAATAAAGATAATATTCGAAAAATATTCGAGAAGTTGATAAGATGTAAGTATATTAATAAAGGTTAAGCATAGTAATAACTGAACTCCATAGAGGTCAAAGAGATTTTCTCGTAGTATGTAGTAATATAGAAAGGTGGGGAAGTGATATAAAAGAAAAAATTGTGTAACTATTTTAGAGCTACAATCTTAACTGTCTAAAATTTCGCAACTTATCAAAAAAAAAATTTTAAAAGTGTAAGATTATTTTTATTTGAATATGTATATATCGATATATAAAGACTGAATATATATATATATACACATATACATATAGACATATATATATACATATAGATATATATCGTTATATATATATAGGAAAATTGGCTTATTAAAGCGCGTAGCTGAAAGTAAACTTAAATATTTTTTTCTACCCGAAGATAAAAATATATATATAGATATATTTTTTTCTAAGGTATTTAGTTTATAAAGATAATATATACATAAAGAGGAAATAATTTGGATAATCAGAAGAACTTGACTATCGCTTCAAAAAATGTATACGTAAAATAAAAAAGGAGACTAACTTCGGAGAAGCTAACAGTCTCAACAAAAAAAGAAAATTATAATTCCGAAATCAAATAAGCAAAATACTAAAATAGCTGATAATAATAAATCAAAAAAAATTAAAAATATATAGGCATTAAGTTTGGATGGTGGCGTAAAGCAAACCAGAGTGGCGTAAAAATTAACTTCGACGAGACCAGCGAAAGCAACCTTCTTCCTTGTGCATTAATTGCACCCTCCAAATCGAGGTTCTTAAACTTAACTTCCCACAATATTTTCCTATGCTGAGGTCGCTCAGACATATTCGCTTCACCTAATGGTGTTGTGGTAGTTCATCCCGAGTTGGAGTATTTATTCAAAACGAAAAAATTTTTATTTATATTTGTCCCTACTCAAGAGTGCTTTGCAACTCTATACCCCCCTTAATTCAGCAGCGCCTAACTCCAAATCGAGGTATTTTTTAATTTAGCTAGCCTGTCACATTGATGACCCCACTGACCTGAGGTCCTACTCAGCAACACGACTCGAAAAGCAAATGCGATTCGAAAACAAAATCACACCATGTAACTACGTGGCCTAAGATTTCTAAACGGCAGTAAATTCTACCTCTGCCCTAAAATTCTGTTTTTGTCGGCATTGAATGTGAACTCATCAAAAATTTGTCAAAAAACATGTAAATCCATGGCACGATCCTGCTCTCGAACCGCACCCGCATCCCGAATCGTACTACAGAGCAAGGCCCCTGGCTGCTCTTCCCGATAAGGAGCGATTTTCAAAAAACAAAAACTATTTAATTTTAATTTAACCTTCCTCTAAGCCCGCACCCAGTGAAGCATATGAGCCGCACTGTGCGCAAAAACCAAACTGCAAAATAAACGCTTGCGAAGAAACGAGATGCGCTCGATGTTCGTGGTTGCACTCATAAGCAAAACGCTTTGCTCACAGTCCAGCCCATATGCTTCACTGTGTGCGCTGCCTAAGAGTGCCGCTACCCCCCTTTTTGTACACTAGGTGCACCCTCCGAGTCGAGGTATTTTTGCTCTCAGCTAGCCTGTCCCGTTTATGACCCCTCTGGTCAGGCTGCTCTTCTCGGTCTGGAGTATTTGACAAAACGAGATTTTTAATTTTCAATTGGTTTACATGCCGACAAACCCCGGCATGTTCGGGTTTTTCACCTTACGGTGTAAAAAAACAGCCGCCCAATCTGGGAACAGACGCTGGCCAACACGCCGCCCAATCTGGGAACAGACGCGTGTTGGGCTCGCTGGGGTACGCGGGTGCGCTACTCCCGTCATCCTACATATTTCACGCAGGATGCCCCTGCGGGTATGAATATCTAAAATAAAATATTATAAGAAATAAAAAATTTAATTAACACTCATCGGCCTCCAGTATCCGTCGCAACTGCAGTCGCGGTTCAATGACCTTTACGCTGCAGGACTTACGGAAAACCGAAAACTTGGTACGACCTAAAAAAAACCCTCAACTTACTTCTAAACTATTAGCCCTAGCAGTAAAAAATCCTACTGTTAAGAACTACGTCGCAACTGCAGTCGAGGCGCTGTGGCCTAAACGCTGCAGGACATACGTGTTCTTACGTATTCGGACCTGCTTGGGGTCTAACAAAAACTATACCTAAAAACTTCCACTACGCCCGAAACGAGATATTTCATTGTTTTCTGGATTGGCTCCTTTTGCCTTAGACCACGTCGCAACTGCAGTCAAGGTTCAAAGACCCAAACGCTGCAGGACTTACGTGGCCAGACGTCAGGAGACCAAACCAAAAAACAAAAAGACCTAAAATTTTTCGGGCCCCACGTTGGGCGCCAATTCTGTCATGTTTCCCTCCGACCTACCATTGGTTGTGCGGTCGATGCGTCATGTGGCAAGGTAGCCCTTGATACGCATCTCTGTCGTCCCTCTGGCAGCACTGGTACGCTGGCGTATTGCGCGGCTAAGGCTCGCCGGATGGGGTGGTGTTCTTGCCAGTCCGGTCCGACAGCAGGAAACTACACATGAATAAAATCGTACCAGTTGAATTTTGAAACTCACCGTCAAAACAAAAAAACCCGAAAAAACCGTACAAAACTATTTAAATCTCGAAGGCAGATAAAAAAAACCCGATTATTTTGCGCGACTGTGCTGAAAATAAAGAAGGAAGTGCTGAAAACCCGTAAGGAAACTGAGCCGGTCGCTCGCTGGGGCCACGCTGGCACGTCTCGTGGGCGGTCGATTTAAAAGATGGAATTTAATCGACCTTGGCATACCCTCCCCTCCTGGCCACAAAAGACCAGCCATGGTGACCCTTTTGCCTATATTTAGGTCACCCCAAATCTCTTATACTTACGCCGATGCCCTTAGTTAGTCCACGCCACCAATCCGCTGTACTTTAATAAACCATGACTCTTCCTTTCTTACAGTTTTAAGCCAACGTTTTATTTTTTAAAAGTTACAAAAAAAAACCTTACATATTAGTTTCACATTATTTACTACATCTATACGCCACATCTTAGAATATACTTTTTAGCTTAAAGATACCGTGTATAACGCTCATTTGTTGAGTGACCTAAGCATTACCACAAAAAATTTTAGCAAAATAAACAGGAGCCTACCTATTAAAGAGCTCTTTCATAGGACGATTCCCTGCCAATGTGGCCAAAGTTAAAGGAATATTTCAAACAAACTATAATATAATTTTTCTTGTTAATTCGGGATTATATCCGAATTCCTTTAAAACAAATGAGTTTAAGCGAAAATTGGGGGGTTTAAGCAAAAAGCAAATAAAGATAACTGAATACTAAAGATGAAATGTACTTATTATGCAGCAGTGGTAAAATTTCGGTAATCTCGGATGATAAGCTTACGTGGAATATAATTTTAACTAGGTACTTATAACACAAATTTTACCAAACCTTTCATTTTAAACAAAAATCTTCGGTAAAATTTCCCAAAAGTTCGGGGGACATGATTTTACTGACTTATACCAGCCAAAAATCCGATTTTTTAATTACACAAAAAAAAATTTTATATCTCTTATCTTAAACTTATCAAACGCTGTTCAAAATTTTAGGTGCTCGGCCATCGTACCTAATTAAATTGTAGGACCTAATTTATAGCTGCTAGTTTTTATAAGTCGATTTCATATAACTTATCTAGGTTTTTGGTTACAGGTAACGTATTAACATTATATAGCTTATAAATATTACATTCAACTTAAGTGAATCTTATCGTATATTCTAACATCATAAAATAGTATGTTCTATGTAAATCGTAGTTACATTATTAGAGGGTATAAATAACGTACATCTATCTATTCAAGGTCTTTGTTTAGGCTGCAAACAAATAATTCTGATTACTAACTATGTAATTTTCTCATTTTGTAAACCATCAAACTATATCGATAGCATAAACTGCTTACCAATTGGTAATGATGACCGTATTTTTTCTATGAATATAAATATTAAGTCTAAGCCTAATCTAAATGATTTTTTTAAGAGAAAAGTACACATTACCTTATGCACATTTCAATTCATCAATATTTTTCGGAGCAAAAAAAGTGCGCTACTGTACGAAAATGTCAACGAAATATAAAATACAGTTGAATGTTTTAAGTTGTTGGGAGTTTTTTTTGTCTTTAACCAAGATAATTCTGTTATTTCTACGGTAACAATAGTTTAAAAATTTTACAATCTCTATAGAAACTTACTCAGTAACTCCGAATTGAAATTATGTTTTAAAAAGTCTTACAAATGTATGTTATACTGCTTAAGAGTTTCAATTTTTTTCGTACTATTAAAAATTTAATATACGTGAAAGAAGTCAATATTGATTGATATATCCCAATCTCGGCTGAAATATTTTCAATAAGGAGGTGCTTACCGAGCCCAGGGGAACATGCCTCAAACCTGGCGATGAGGTGGCAGATGGTGGATATAGTTGGTGGATGTAGTTGGTGGATGTAGTTGGTGGATGTAGTTGGTGGATGTAGTTGGTGTTGTAGCTGGTTTTTGGTGCTGGTGCTGGAGCGGATGATCGTAATATTGTTGATGATGAAAATGTTGTTGTGAACCGTTGTTACGGTAGGTGATCGTAGTCTTATTGTTGTTGGTGGTGGCAATGGTGGTGAGGATGATGCTGGTGCGGCTGCAGATATTGTTGCTATAGTGATCGTGGTTGTTGTTGGTTTATTTGTTTACTTTTCTCTTTTTATTTTCGTTAGGTGTATTTTTGAATTGTTCTCCCTTTTTCCAGATATTATCTTTTCCGTCTTTCTACTGTCACTCACTACTATTTTTCTCTATTTCTTTCTTAATTTCAACTTATCATATTTTTTCTTAGCTATGCCATTTTACAAATTTTTTTCTACTTTCTTCAATGTATTTAGGTTCTTTTAATTTTAACATTTTTCTATAACTTTTTAATTTTTGCACTTATATAGTTTCTCGATTCTTTGTGTTTTTCGAAACTTTTTTTTTTTTTACATTTTTACTTCTTGTTTAATCCTTTTTTTTCACATTTCTATTTGAATAACTTTTCAGTTATCCATTTTTTTTAGTTTTACCCTTCTTTTTCTCTTGTTCAATTTTAGTTTTCTATGTATTTACTTTTCTTTTAGTGGTTTCACTTTTCTTATAGTTTTTTTTCAATATACTTTTTAAGTTTTCTGATTTCTTCGTTTCCTTTTTTCACTTTTAAATTTTCAGTTTATTATGTTTTCCTCTTTTCTTATTGTTTTCACTTTTCCTATTGTTGCTTTCTTTCACTTTGATTTTTGTTATTTTTAATTTCTATATTTTTGCTTTCTATTTTAGTTTGTTTCACTTTTCTTTTAGTTTCTATCTTTCACTTTTATTCTTTTTTTTTTGACTATTTTTAATTTCTATATTTTTGCTTTCTATTTTAGTTTGTTTCGATTTTCTCAATTTACACTTTTCTTATATTGTTTCTTTCACTTTGATTTTTGGGGTAATTTTAATATTTATATTTTTGCTTTCTATTTTAGTTTTCTTTCACTTATCTTATATTGTTTCTTTCACTTTGATTTTTGGGGTAATTTTAATTTTTATATTTTTGCTTTCTATTTTAGTTTTCTTTCACTTATCTTATATTGTTTCTTTTACTTTGATTTTTGGGTAATTTTAATTTTTATATTTTTGCTTTCTATTTTGGTTTTCTTTCACTTATCTTATATTGTTTCTTTCACTTTGACTTATTTCCTTATTTTTCTTCAGTTTGTTTTTATTTTCTTTTAGAATGTCTATGTTTTCACTTCTTTTATTTAGGTTTTATTTTTTTTTTCAATTTTCGTTGGGGGTGGTGATGACGTCGTTGTTGTTGATGGTGGTGGTGGTGATGTCGTTGGTAGTGTGGGCTGCAGCTATTGCTGTCGAGCGCTGTCGTTCGGTGGGTTGACGATGGTGCTGCTGCTGATAATGATGACGATGGTGTTGTTGGATTTGTTGTTGTTGGACTCTTCTGGTGTTCTCGGAACTGGCTGCTGGCTTCTGTTGTCCTTGTTGTCTCTGTTGACGCAGCTGTTGGTGGCAAACATTGATGGTCGCAGGTTTGGGGTGGTAAAGCTGGTGTTCCAGTGGCTGTGGTGTCGTTGTCGTTGCTGTCGTTGAGGTTGACGATAGCAGCTTTGGTTTTGCCGCTTTAGCTGTTGATGTTGGGATGATGTCAATGATTTTGTCGGTGTTTTTTTTTTTTCTTTGTAGCAGCTGCCAAGCCGCGAAACGTTAGCTTCTTCTTTTCGCGAGCTGCTGCGTACGCGATGTTGATGGCCGTGCTGTCTGTCCGCTGTCTGCTGGGGTAATGTAGGGCTGTAGATGTGACTGCACTATGGTGTGCTGCATAGGTTGGCACTTTCGGCGCTATGTTGAGAGTTGCTGTTACCGGTGGTAGTGATGCGGTGTTATTATTCACCGCACCTAGTGACTGCTGCTGTCCTTGTTGTCGTTATCTCTGTCGGAATTCTAATTTATATGAATCTATGAACTTCTGTTGCGTACATAGCAAAACATTTCTGCGCTGCCATGATGCGAGACAAATACGATCTTACCCTTTGAGGTAGTAGAATCCAGAAACCGAAAAACAATCTTGCCGGTTAATTTCAATGTCCAACTTTCTCTTCCCAATGGCAGTCCGTAACCTCTTACATATAATTTAAAAGTTTGTGCAAACAACTTATTTTCTTCTCCTTGCTTTTATAGTCTACCGGACTACCGGTTACATCCTAGTTAGTGGAAACGTTTTCATCAATTAATTGGTGCCACTCACTTTTTGCTGTCCATCTCTTTAATGGCGAATCTCTGCGACTGCAACGTCTCCCCAGGGTTGTATTTTTTTCAGTTCGATGATTTTTCGTACTTTGGCTGTGTTGCCACATGTACTTGAAAAGGGTGCGTTCGCATGCATCTTGATGGCATTTAGATGGGCCAACTACCGATGTTTTTCCAACTTCGCTCCCTTTTCGGTGGAATCGACCATAACCGAGGGGAGTAGGTAATGGTTGGGTTGGACTTGCGTATGACACGTCGGCAAGATCCCGTTAACCGACGCTTGTTTCGGAATTCCGATTGGCTACCGATTCAAGCGCGTGTCGGATCACGCCATTTTACCGAATGGTTTATGCCCGCTGAAACTAGTGGTACCATTTTTGTTGGTATTTTTCCCTTTCAAGCCCGTGTATGGCCATTTTGTTTGCCCGAACGTTCTCGAACGTCACCGAGGTGCCACATCTAAATGCAAAAAAATTTGTGTGCACTGACACACTAGAGGGCGCTAGTGGAAATAACAAGGGTACTCATAAACTGTATTATTCCCTATATGCAGGTGCCCATGACAATCTGTCCATACAAACTTTATTTGTAAAGTAAAGCTTTTTTTTTATTTGGTCTTATGTTCATACCTAAAAAGTAGGTACGATTACGGTTTCTGAGGCGTCGCAATTTTTAGTATTGTTTTGTTCAGAACAAAATAAATTTATTGATCTAAAATTTTTTTGCTTGCTGTGAGAACAAAATCTTATTAAAAATCCTTCATCATTGCCATTATGCTAACTATCTGAGCGACTAAAGTGTAATATGAAAGATAATTTAAGGATGTAGTATTAACGATGTTATAGCACATAGTCGAGAGCGTATGTTGTTAAAACTTTAAAAGCGTTTTTCTCGAAAGTTTTTTGATCGGCCCGGTTGTTTTAAAAAATTCTATCGAGCCAATTGGACTGAAATTTTAATACGTTAATCTATACGCCAATGTCTCTCACAGGTGTGAGAGGTAGTAGTAAGCCGTCTCTCACAGCCTGATCCTTTTCAATTTGAACTTGCAATTAATCCCCTCCTCCATTTCGTAATCCTAAACGAACTGATTGGGCTAAATTTTCCAGGGTGGCTCGCCCAAAAATCCATTCCTTAGCCTATAAACAAATCTCTACTACGGAGGAACAAAACTCTTCTTAAGGAGAATTTTCAACTCGCGCCATCCTCAAAACCCACATCCTCAAAAATACATCCTCAAAACCTACAAGAAAGAAACTCGAGACGCGAAAAAGCAATCTTGGCAGGAACATACATAATCAATCGACAACATCAGAGAAACGGCGAGACTAAGTAAAGTTCTATCCAAGGAAAACACCAGTCCTGCTTTTATTAGGAAAGAGGATGGTACTTGGACAGAATCAACAACAGAATCGCTGGAGCACCTACTTAACATACACTTTCCCGGTTGCAGGAATAGCTGCGATTAAAACTCAAGTTAAGAATTACCCGAAGTCTCTGTTATGGTTCTTACTGCCTCCTTTACCTCAGAGGACAGGATTATCTGGGCTATAAACAGCTTCTCTCCATATAAATCTCCAAGCCCCGATGGTATGTTACCAATAATGTTGCAGGAACTACAAGATAGAGAAGAGTAAAGGTAATTGTTATACCCAAAGCTGGAAAGAGAGGTCATTAAACAGCCAAGGACTTCAGACCAATAAGCCTCACATCATTCGTACTAAAAACTCTAGAACGTTTACTTGGTATTCATCTTAAGAAGGTTCTAGAATCTAGATAGTACAACCATATCTAACACATGCTTACGTTAAGGGCAGATCCACAGATACTGCCTTGGACGAGGTCATCACTACAATTGGAAAATGCATCTTCTTTAAGCAATATAATCTTGCGGCCTTCTTAGATATAGAGGGAGCTTTTAACAATCTACGCACTAAGACCACTAAGACTATGCACTAAGATGCACTAAAACCTTGGTGTTCAAACACCGGTGAGGAACTGTATAGTCCAATGTTCAGTAACAGAATAATCCAAGCGGACCTGGGTTGCAGCCAACTCACGAGATTTGTCAGCAGGGGTACTCCACAGGGAGGAGTGATCTCTCCCCTATTCTGGCTCTCACTACAAAAACTAAAGTGCCACACTTTGTCCTTCCAAAACTAAATAACCAACTTCTTACATTATCCAGCAGAGCCAAGTATCTAGGAGTCATTCTAGATTCTAAGCTCAGCTGGAAAACCAACGTTGAACAGAGGGTCAAAACTTCTGCTAGCTTTTTATGCCTGTAAAAAGACTCGGTGGAAAAATGGGGTCTTCAACCAAAAATGCTCCTTTGGCTATACACAGCAGTCAAGCGCCCTGTCATGTCATATGGTGCGTCAGTATGGTGGCCAGGAACCAGCGATCCGAGTGCGTAGGCATCACAGGGGATATCCGCTCATGCCCACCAATGCACTTAATATTCTGACACACCTACTTCCTATAAGCTTACCGCAACCAACAGTGCAGTTACTGGTTCGGAATAACACGGACTATGACACTCCTAAACTCGACTTCACAAAATCCTTTACGATCAAGTGCCCTACCAGGGTAGAGTGGCGCAATTTAGGACCTGATTTAGTCTTCGATGTTTTCTTCTACACTGATGGCTCCAAGATGGAGTGTGGAGTCTGAGCTGGTATATATTCAGAGAAGTTGGGAGTGGCAGAAGCTTTTCGTCTACCAGACTTAGCCAGAGTTTTCCAGGCCGAGCTCTTAGCGATAAGAGAAGCTTGTCGCGCTTTAAGTAGAGCCAGCATCAACAACATCAGTGCAGCTATTTAAACGGATAGCCAAGCTGCCATCAAAGCTTTATCTGCGATCAAAGGATAAGGATGAACTGTCCCGGCTAAGCAACTAACTTAACATTACCATAATTTGGGTTCCAGCCATAGGAATATTTGTAACAATGAAAAGGTGGATGAACTTGGTCGTAGGTGAAGAGGCTTGACCACTTGTAACACATCAAGAAAATTATGGCCCTTTTACAACCTAGGCCGAACTCAGAAGATGCTCTCAAGATCTCGGAGCGAGATAGCCAGAATCACGGCCATAACTACAGATCACTGATGCATAGGAGTACAAGCCGAAAAAAATCGGACTACCCTATAACACCCACTGTCGCAGCTGCGACGACCCAAATGAAAAGGAAACACTAACTCACTTCCTGTGCACCTGCCCAGGTCCAGATTAAGAGCGCTAGGCAAGCCCTTCCTTAACAATCTAGATGAACTCTCAACAGTAAAAATCAATAACCTTCTTACTTTCATTGGGAAACTGGGGGCGATGGAACAATGTAACATGTCTGACTGTCTCAACCTGGCGAGGCCAGCATAATCTTTGTGAAATCGCCTCAAGTCGACTCAAACCTCCACGTGGTGTTTCCTGGGCAACGTCAAAACTGACAACCGTTAGTTTGGCGGCTAATCTGAGCGGCGGGCCTCCCTAGGCTTAAAATAGGTTGTGCGTCGGGTTTGAAGCCCACCCGTAAAAACCAATTTCAATGAAAACAAATAATAGAAGAAAAATGATCCCCAAATCTGATGACGACTACCGCAAACGAAAAACTGATAATGATTTACGGATATGCACCTGGAATGTCCGAACCCTTAATTGGGAAGGTGCCTCTATCCAACTGACTGATGTCTTGGAAAGATACAAAGCTGATATCACTGCTATCCAAGAAATGCGATGGAAGGGACAGGGTTGCATTCGGCATGCACCCTGTGATATCTACTACAGCGGCCATGCGGAGAAGCACGAGTTTGGATGCGGATTTGTAGTTGGCAAGAGACTACGGCCCCACGTCCTGCGATTCACACCTGTGAACGAACGACTAGCCATAATCCGCATCAAGGTTAGATTTTTCAATATAAGCCTAATATGTGCGCACGCTCCGACAGAAGTCAAGGACGATGAGATCAAGGAAATTTTCTACGAGCGCCTTGAAAATGCTTACGAGCGCTGCCCCCGCCACGACGTAAAAATCGTGCTTGGTGACTTCAACGCTAAGGTGGGCAATAAAATATTTTTGGTCCAACAGTCGGAAAGTTCAGCCTCCACGACAACACCTCCTATAACGGAATGAGGCTGATTGACTTCGCCGCAGCACAAAACATGGTCGTAAGTAGCACTAGATTCAAGCATCTCAATATTCATAAAGCCACCTGGATGTCCCCTGATCAAAAAACAAAAAATCAAATTGATCACGTTTTGATCGACGGAAGGCACTCTTCCAGTGTATTGGATGTACGCACGATCCGTGGTGCAAACATTGACTCGGATCACTATCTTGTTGCAGCCAAGATCCGTACACGTCTGTGCGCAGCTAAGAATACACGCAACCCTACACAGAGAAAGCTAGACGTCGACAAGCTGCAATCGAAACAGACAGCCGATGCTTTCGCCACTCGACTCTCACTCCTGCTTCAAAGCACTCCTCCAATCGAAGATATATGCGCGCAGTCGACACACATTTCCAACTCCATGCGTGCGGCTGCTGAAGAGGTGATTGGCTACCAACGCCCTCGCCGAAACCAGTGGTACGACCAGGAGTGTCGCGACGCCACTGCAGAGAAAGACGCCGCCTACAAAGCCACCCTGCAGTCGGTTGTAACGCGCGCTGCTAAGGAGCGATACAAAGAAAAGAGGAGGGAAGAGAGACATATTTTCAGGCGGAAAAAAAGAGAGGCAGAAAAGCGCGAGCAGCAGAAGATTGAGATGTATGGTGACAGGAATGAGGCCCGAAAATTTTTCGAAAAAATAAGACGCCTTGCCGATGGTTTTAAAACCGGGGCCTCTTCCTGCAAGGATGAAAACGGGAATCTAGTGACAGATGTTCAGAGTACACTGACGTTATGGAGGGAACACTTCTCTAAGCTTCTAAATGGCGACGCTGACAACAATCCCGCCAATAGAGATGATATTCCGGAAACTCCAATTGCGGATGACAGCGTCGAGGTTCCGCTGCCCGATTATGATGAAGTTCTGACAGCTATTGCTCGGCTTAAAAATAACAAATCCGCGGGAGCTGATGGCTTACCTGCTGAGCTGTTTAAGAACGGAGGCAAAGCTCTACTTAAATGCATTCACGAGCTTCTATGCAGAATATGGTCGGAAGAATGCATTCCGAACGATTGGAATCTCAGTGTGCTCTGCCCAATCCTCAAGAAAGGCGATCCCACTATCTGTGCCAATTACCGTGGGATAAGCCTTCTTAATATCGCATATAAGGTCCTGTCGAGCGTTATATGTGAAGGATTGAAGCCCATTGTAAACAAACTGATCGGACCTTATCAGTGTGGCTTCAGACCTGGAAAGTCCACCATCGACCAGATTTTCACGCTATGACAAATATTGGAGAAGACTCAAGAAAAACAAGTAGACACCCACCATCTTTTTGTCGACTACAAAGCCGCCTTCGACAGCCCAATAAGGAAGCACCTGTACTCCACCATGTCTGAATTTGGTATTCCTGCAAAACTAATACGACTTTGCAGGATGACACTGAGCAACACCAGCAGCTCAGTTAAAATCGGAAAGGACCTCTCCCCACCATTTGTTACCAAACGAAGTTTCAGACAAGGTGATTCCTTATCGTGCGACTTTTTCAACCTAATGATGGAAAAGATCATCCGAGCTGCTGATCTGAGACGTAGTGGCACAATATTCTACAAGAGTGTTATGCTGCTTGCGTATGCTGATGACATAGATATCATTGGCCATAATACGCGCGAAGTCAGTGCAGCATTTTCCAGATTAGAACGAGAATCAAGTCGAATGGGTCTGGCAGTGAATGCAGATAAGACGAAATACTTGGTGTCAACAAACAAACAGTCCCAGCGTCTTGAAACCCACGTTACCGTTGACAATACCTCCTTCAAGGTTGTGAAGGACTTCGTTAATCTGGGATCCAGCATAAACTCAACCAACGACATCAGCATTGAGATCAAACGAAGAATAACTCTTGCCAACAGGTGTTACTTTGGGCTCAGTAGCCAATTGTGAAGCAGAGCCCTCTCTCGACGAACGAAAATCACGCTCTATAAATCGCTCATCATGCCCGTCCTACTTTATGCATCACAAACCTGGACGTTGAGCAATTCAGATGAAAAGACTTTAGGAGCATTCGAGAGAAAGATTCTTCGTAAGATCTACGGACCAATCTGCGTCAATGGCGAGTACCGAATACGGTGGAATGATGAACTGTATGAGCTGTACGCTGACATCGACATAGTCAAGCGCATTAAAATCGAGCGGCTTCGCTGGCTTGGTCATGTTCAGCGCATGAAAGACGATGCTCCAGTGAAGAAAACATTCGATTCGGTACCCAGAGGCGGTCAACGCAGAAGAGGACGACCGCATCTTCGTTGGAAAGACCAAGTAGAGGACAACCTGACGAAGCTTGGAATTTCCAACTGGCGCCAGCAAGCGAAAGACAGAAATGGCTGGCGCAAATTCTGAGATGAGGCCAAGACCGAGATACGGTTGTAGCGCCAACTAAGTAAGTAAGTTCTTACTTTCATTCACCCCACTAGCTGGCTATAAGCTATCAGTGCGATACTCACTTTACATACAGGAACAAGAGGTTTGGTATCAAATCGGCTTACTAGAGCTACTTGGATCCTACTAGTTTTAGCACCACCATCCAAACCAACCATCCCAAAACCACAAGTGAAATTCACTCTACATGACATTATCAAATCGCGGTGCCCCGGAAATTGTAATCTCCCAGAAAAGTATCTTATACTATTAAACGAGCAATATTTGCTTGTTTGCAAATGAGTTCTCGAAAACGGCCCGAGCGATTTCGATGAAATTTTCAATATTGGGGCTTACGGGGTCGAAAAGCAATCTAACTAGGTCTTATTTCTGACAAAATATTCGTTTATCAGCGCACATTGGGGTATTTGACCGATTTATGCGGGCAAATTACAATATTTTATTCGGTAAGTAGTTTCTATACAAGTCTGTTATTTGATTTTAATCCTGTATAACAATTGGGACATTTTAAACACTATTTAACATTGCAAAAAAAAAATCGTTTCGCAGCACACATAAGGAATATTTGACTGATTTAGGCGGCCAAAATTATTTTATTCAACAAGTTATTTCTATACAAGTCTGTTATGTGATTTTGCCTTGTACGATCACTGGTACATATTCAACACTATTTAACATTGTCGCAATTTACACGTCAGTCAAATTGGGTGTTCACACGTCTGTCAAATGATTGAATCAATCAAAATTTGTTGTTGCTTTCCTATGTTAAAAAAATTAGCTCTCTGCGAGAGCGAAAATTAACTTCAAACTCTTCATCGAATCAGTAAAAATTTTGATTGAGCATATTTGATTGATTGGTTGCATATTTTTACTTGTCTGTTGTTTAGTAGCAAATAATTTCTAAAAAAGTACTTATTTGAACACAAAAGCAGTTTTTTTGAGGATAAAAAAGAAGAGTAACGAGTAGCAAAAAAGTAGGCAGGAAAGTAACAAATGCCTGCATCGGTACTTCAATCAAAAAATCATGTGTGAGCAGAAATAAATCAAAAATTTTAGAGTGAGTAAAAGAGAGTAAAAATCGCGATATACTTTAATCATTTGACAGACGTGCGAACACCTCTAAAGTCAGTGATCAGTCAAAATTTGTTGTTGTTTTTCCAGCTAAAAATAAAATTAACTCTGCGAGAGCGAAAATTAACTTTTTACAATTCATCGTATCAGTCATATTTTCAGTGAGCCTAAAACCTGCATCAGTCAGTCAAACGGTAGCAAACTCTTACTTGTCTACTGCCTAGTAGCAAATAATTCATAAGGTAGTAAATTCAGCATAAAAGTACTTTTATTGCATATTTAACAAGCTGATATACCCGGTGTTACTCGGTGGAAAAAGCGTTAAATTTTTATGTTTAGATTTTATTCGTTCTGAAGATAACGATTTTTAGCAAAAAAAAAAATAAGCTTTTGACGTAAAGCGTATAGAAATATGCAAAATGGTTTTTGTCGTTCCAAGGAAATGGCGTTATTAGAAAAAGACGTACTAAATGCAATCTTGATGATATGTGAATTTTTTGGTGTCAAAATTACAGAATTTTGTAAAATTAATTAAACGAAGCTTTTCGCTAAAAAAAGTATGCTAGTTGGTTGATTTCCCTTACTTGTAAAAGGGTGGAAGAGGCGTGGTCAAAACTAATTATGCCAAAGCATAATCTAAGATTCAAGTAAAATGTGAGCCAAATTTGAGTTAAATCCGTTCAGGCGTTAAGATTTGTATTCTGGTCAAACAAACAGAAAATTATTTTTGTTTATGTAGATATTTAACTTTCATGTAATTTTTTTCCGTGAATTTTTCCGATATTTAAAAAGGTATTTTGCTATTTGGAGCAATGAAAAATCTAATAAATAAGAGACATTGCTGTCATTATCATTTCACTGTTGTCATTTCATTTTATAGCAAATTCTATTAGGAAATTATTTTAGTACATTTCAACTTGAATAAATGTACTTTAGATAGCTCAGTCGGCTCAACCATCAGTTTTGAAGCCATGAAGTAGTGGGATCGATTCCCACAATAAGCGGAACAAATGATTTTTTTAATTTTTTTTTTTATTTTTAATTTTAGGGAAAATGCAACAAAATTAACATTACCAAAAAGTAATGAAGATAAAAATCTCTTTCAGTTGCAAAAGTTACGGTTTTAAAATTAAAAATTAAGAAATTTTTATTCGTTTAGAAGATTTGATTTTCATTATTAAATGCCAGAAAAAAGTTAGTTTTTGCAGTAAAGTATATTGAATTGAATTTAGCTTGTGTGGGCGAAGCCACGCAAAGTTTCCAATGCCCGTGCCAGTTTTCCAGTAGAAATGCCTGACCAATAAGTAACTGAATTTCATTGTTATCTGATATTTATTTCCAAAGCTACTCGATATCAAAATGACGACCCTTGTTCAATGACCGTCTCAGTTTTCTAGTAGAAGGATATCACCCAATAGTAATTCCATACTGAATTTCGTTGTTATACGACATTTAGTTCCAAAGCTATCTGATATCAAAAATTTAAAGTGGATGGGTGGAGCCACGCCCACTTTTCCAAAGCCCATCCCAGTTTTCCAATAGAAGGATATCGCCAAGTGGCAACTCCATACTGAATTTCATTATTATACGGCATTTAGTTCAAAAGCTATTCGATACCATCAATTTGAATTATATGGGCGGTGCCACACCCCTTTGGTCTATACTTGCTCAATTTTGCTAGTCGAAAGACACGACTAAATAGTACGTTCTAACCGATTTTCATTAGTGTGTGACTTAGCTTGAAAGTTATACAGAAAATTTTGGCTGCTGAAAAAGGGCCACGCCCTACGTCCAGCGCTCATAAAATTTTACCAGTAGAACGGCAAGTGAAAATTAAGGTCGAATACCGAATTCCGTTGCTGTGCGACCTATAATTGCAAAGCTATTCGTTATAGAAGATTTGATTTGTATGGGAGGTGCCATGCCCCCTGAGTTTTTCCGATATTTTAATAGTTATTCTGCTATTCGGGATGAAAATTGGTTCAGCCGTTCTTGAGTTATAAATGGTGTAACAAACCCGACTTTGTTTTATATATATAGATTATAGAAATTTTCAGTACGACTATTATATAAAAAATCGCTACCTAAGAATGCTACCTTTCGATGCAAATATCTCTGCTGTCTATAAATAAATATTTCATCCAAAATGTTGTTTAAATATTTTTTACAAAAAAGTCAAGTTTTAAAAATAGTTTATGTAAAAAGATTACCCCAATATTTCTTTCCAATCAAAAAGTTATGGCTAAAAATCTATTTTTTTCATACCAGACTATATTAATAAAACTGATTTTTGTATTGAAATTTGTTATCCTTTGAGCCCCTTTCCCCATTTGTAACTAATTTTTCTCTAATGATGCAGTTGTGTGTCTGAAGTATTTACAAATATTTTGATTTATATATATTAGTACGTATAATATTATAATAATATCTTCCTAATATTAGTACGTCTACTTGTATTTTTGCGAATGAGAAAAAAAATTATATGAAAATCAAAGTTTTAGCTTTCGATAAAAAATATCCGCTGATTTCTAATATATTTCATTAATTTTTTTTTTGTTCAAAAGTTCAGTATATTTTTTAATATAAATTTTTGTTCAGATGGTAAAATGTGCATATCTCAAGAACCCATTGAGTCCCACCATAGTTTTTATATTGTTGAAAAGGTAATTTTACTAGCTTTAAGATTAAATAAATATTTAAATTATTTTGAATTTTTAATCTATTATGTTTTTCGTACCCCTTCTTCGAATTCAATTAGCTCACCGCAAGGAATTGAACCCCCAACCACCAAAATTTTCCAAAAAATACTCTCGAGTAACACCAGCTGATATACCAGCTAGTAGAACAATAAATTAAATAATTTTGTAAAAGATTTCTGATGAGGCCGTTACAATCTCAATAGGTCTGTTTCCGCAATAACTTCAAGTAATTGTAATAGAATAGAGAGTGACATTTTGCATGCTATTCTTCTCTCTCGAGCTTAAAAAATTTTTAAAATAACGCTTTCAAGCGACTTCAAGTAACTTGAATCGGGTACGGAAACAGACCTAATAATAGGTCTGTTCCCGTACCAACTTCAAGTAATTGTAATAGAATAGATAGTGACATTTTGCATGTTATTCTTCTCTGTCGAGTTTCAAAAATAACGCTTTTAAGCAACTTCAAGTTACTTGAATCGAGTACGGGATCAGGCCTTATGTATAGTGACACTTATTTAAAAAAGTTCACCGGCAACTTTTTCGTTATGCCTTTTTCATCTGAAAATTGTAATATAATAGCTATTTTCAGTCCCTGATTTTACTTATTTTCTCTTCTACAAGTTAACTATCTCCCTTCAAAAACAGCTGTAAGTAAAACGAAGCGAAAATTAAAAAAAGTGTCAAAAACAAACATTACAAAAATTCAATGGTCACATTCAGCGGAATCAACAGTTGACAACACAGAAAAAACGCTACAAATTTGAGTGTGAAATTAAATTATTTTAATAATTTAATAATTAAATTAAAGATCTTACTACTTGGTTAGCTACTTTTGTTAGCAATTTTAACTACAGGTTCAACATTTTTCTGGCAGCATTGTTCACAACAGTTGACTCCGCTGAATGCTGCCATTATGAATTGTGGGCGCTCTCTTTGAGCCTCTTTGGCCGCATTCCTGCCGAAAAAGTGCGCAGGTAGCGAAGAAGCGATACTTTCTGCTGAATGTGTTTCTTGCGAAACGTCAAATGGCAAACAGCTGTTCGCCATTCGTTGCTTTTTTTAACATCTAAAATTTCTTTATACTATTGTGCATTGGTTTCACACAAGAAATCATTAATCAACAGCTTTATTGAAGAATAATAGAATAATCTTCTAATAATTAATAATTACCTATTTTCACTTCATAGCTCAACCAAAGTAGCATACAATTTTTTCGATACCTAAGATGGCGACCGCTCGGGGAACATGTTGTTTGAGCGCATTATGATACATACCAGTCAGCCCGAAAGTTTTGGAACAGCTACGTAGCAAATTTTTTGCTAAATGGGGCCTTTGAGTATATTTTTTGACAGGAGATGGTGAACATAACAGCTGTCAATGCTACCTGGATAATTCTTCCATGATTATGCACGTTGTAAAAAATCGATTATTTCACCCTCTTTATAATCGATTTATCAACAAATAAACAATTACAAAGTAAGCAACACTTGATAAAATCAGCCGGAAAAAACAGCTGGTGCGCTTGACAAATGAAAATAAGACAGAAAAAAAGAATACCCCTTCATAATATACGAATGACGTATTTAAACTAGAAAACAGGAAAAGAAAATCTGATGAACTAGAATTAAAGTACAACAAAAACAATTGTCCAGCAAAAGCGATAATTTGAAGCCAATTTGACGAAGTAAAGAAGCATAAAAACAATTTATTAGAAGATAACAAGTAAATATAAGTTGATATATCATATAAAAATTAATACATACAATAATACATACAAATGTGTATAATAAAAGTTGATTTGATGTACATGTGTTTATAATAACAAAAATAACTACGTTTAACTGAAATTGTTGCTAGAACATTGTGCACTTAAATAACCGTGATTGGAAGAAAAGTTGAATGTCATCATTGCGTTAGCAAGTTCATTAATTTTGGTTATTTCATTTGTGTGTTCCGTCTGGAACGGATTGTTAACTGCTTTATAACTATTACGATAGTAAAATAAAAGCTTATAAAAAATTAAAAAACTTAAAAGCTGTCTGACAATTTGGTTGCTTTTTAAAGACTTTTATAAACGCTTTAAAACAAAAAATGACATTAGCCACAGAGCATAGAGTTCGCGAAAATATGGAATTATTGGTAAGTTGTAAAGACATCCATAAGCAGAGAAAGGATTGGGCCTTTAAATATGTAAGATAAATATTCAATATTTCACAACGATAAAAAAACAGCTGATGACGTCGGGCTACAGTGAGGAAAATTCGTATAAAACCATCAAATTATAAAGCAATGAGGGCAAGATTCGACTGAGACCGCTAAGATAACAATCATAATAATTTAATAAATATTTAGCTTAAATCTGTGTTTATTTATATTTATAGATATGAATATATGCTGTAGACAGATCTTGTTCAAAAAGTCTTATATGTAGTTAAATTCTCAAATAAACATTTTCATAGAATATTTTAACTCACTTTGACTGCTTTTAAAAGAATTTTTACATCTATTTTCAAAGGCGCTAGAAGGTTAAAATATTTTCCAAAAATTTTTTTTTAAATTGTACTATAGAGTTGTCACCAAACAACTGTATCATTTGAATATATTAAGAAGCTGTCTTACTCTTAATTTAACCCTCCGTGTGTCCACTATGAAGATATCGTCCTCCAACTTTTTGCAGTGTTGCTGTATATCAGACAAGCACTTTGACCGCGACTTGGCAACACCACTTTAAAATCTTTTAGCTCCATGTTTATCTGAAATACCAACTGTCAAAGTTGTCGTGTGGACGAAATCGTCATTGTGGACACGATACGTAACTTTTTTAGCGATTTTAGGTACATAAAAAATAGCATATTTTTGTTGAAAATTAAATATTTTTTCATATTTTTAATTTTTTTCCGTAAAATAAATAATTAAAAATAATGCGTTTTTGTTGATAAAATCATTTTGAGAAATATGTATGAATATGTAATTATATTGTTACAGACTGTTTTAATATTTTTGAAAATCTTTTTTATTTTTCATAAATAGCTAGCACATGATCTGTAAATTTTTTTAGGTTCATTAGATACTCTTAAGGCAATGGCCCATTTGTGCAAGCTTTTTGACAACATATTGTATTAAAAAACTGTCATTATAAATGCTTATACTAAATTTAGAGTAGACTTTGATTTTGTTTATGATATTAGGGTAATGTTTTCAATAAATACTTGAACTTTAAAAAAAAATTTTACCCAAAAAAAGGAATGTTTCAGGTGGCGGGATAATTAGTGTTTTTAGAAAGGAGCCAAATTTGGGTTTTTTTAAAGCCCTATATATATCAAGTAAAATTCCCTAATTCAAGTATTAACCCCTCCTTGTTGCCAAAAGTTGCCAAAATTAATTGCGCAAGACTGTAAAAATATTTCTAAACAAAACATTCTTTATTCTTTCATTTAAACCTAAACCTCCAAAACAAATTTAGGGTTAAAGATACCTTTCAAGAGATGGAAAAATAGCTTTTACGAAATCATCGTAAGGGACACAAGTTATGCAAAACTATAGTGAACACTGGGAAGGTTAAGTAAATTTCTAAATTTAAAGTTAAGGTTTAAAATAGTTACTTAGTGCATTATAAGTGCACTTGTAACTACAGCATATACCAATTATAAGGTAAATTAATAATAATGTCTAGTCTGAAAGTGGTTAAAGATTATAAAAAAACCTTTAAACTGTTGAACATAGAAAAGTTCCTAAATAAATCCAATTCGAAATAAATCGAAATGTCGGATATAAAGACATAAAAATTTATAAAAAGAATATTGTAAAAAAGTTTTGCATGTATTTATTTAAAAAAATTTTTTGTTTACACTTTTAATAAAAAAGTTATGTTGTTTTTTATAGTGTTACGGTTGGGACCAAACAAAATGTAATTAAGAGATTCATTCAACGATGATTAAATTTCTGTGAGTTCTTGCATATTTTCGTAAAAATTTATTTATCTGAAACGTCAAAATAATAAACATATTCTTATTTACTTACTTACTTAGTTGGCGCTTCAACCGTATGTCGTTCTTGGCCTCATCTCAGAATTTGCGCCAGCCATTTCTGTCTTTCGCTTGCTGGCGCCAGTTAGAAATTCCAAGCTTCATCAGGTTGTCCTCTACTTGGTATTTCCAACAAAAATGCGGTTGTCCTCTTCTGCGTTGACCGCGTGGTTACCGAATCGAATGTTTTCTTCACTGGAGCATCGTCTTACATGAGCTGAACATAAACAAGCCAGCAAAGCCGCTCGATTTTAATGCGCTTGACTATGTCGATGTCAGCGTACAGCTCATTCCATCGTATTCGGTACTCGCCATTGACGCAGATTGGTCCGTAGATTTTACGAAGAATCTTTCTCTCGAATGCTCCTAAAGTCTTTTCATCTGAACTGCTCAGCGTCCATACCATATTCATTGTTTTTTTTTTAAATAAAATTTTTTTACTAATTTTTTATTATAACAAACATATTTTGGATGTTTTTTCAATTTAATTTTTAGCGAGCTCTATAAAAAGCCAACAAATTGCTAAAAAAAATATTTTTATGAGGTATTTTTTATGTACAATAACCTGTATAAATAAAAATATAACTCCTTGTACCTCAAAATATGTTTGAAATTTTTACACGTATATTATACCTTAAACATTCCTTTTATGTAAGATTTTCATCACTCTCACAAGTAGAAGAGTCTACATGCAGCAAACTTAACGCATTTTTCATACAACTTTCAGATTAAACAATTTATCAAGCTTTAATTAAAGATTTTTTGAAAAAAAAAATTGTTAAATTTAAAGTGTATTCCATTATGAGTATATCAATATTTTTAATGACAAAAAATATTTCTATCCCGAGATAAATTTGATTTTATTAATATACCCAGTGGTTGGCTGTTTAGATATTGAAAGTAGTTGAAACTAGTTTAGCCCTTCGATGTTGAAAGTAGTTTTTCTGCATATTCATTGTTTTTGACAGAAACGCGGAAAATTACATATCTGTTCGTTTATTTTCAATATGAAAATGAATCAAAATGAAGTGTTTCTCTTTCCGTTTGACAGTTTTTTTTCGTTTATTCTTTGTTTTTTTTTTGGGTATTTTCGTCAAAATATTAATAAAAATGCACTATTTTTATTCTTTTCAATTGCTTTTTATTTTTTTAAATACTTAAACTTTATTTGAGGGGCTGAAGTGAATGCTAATGAATTTTGTGTTTTTAAAAAGGGTAAATTAATATTTAAAAAATATAATTCCTATGTGTATTCACAATAAAGCGTGTGTATTCACAAAATTCACACCAATATATGATTGAAGGAAGTGTTAGTATTCTGGGGCCGAATTACAGCATCCGTGATCGAGCAAAATTGTACAAGATCTCGTCGTGCTCTTCGTAATTTTGCTCGATCACGGATGCTGTAATTCGGCCCCAGAGCATTAAACATCTGCAATTTGGAGAATATAAATTCTCGTCTCTATATGAATTTCCTCCATTGTATTCTGAACATTGGGTAATGTTATTTTTAAGTTTTCTCATTGTTTGTTTTTCGTTTTATTGTCATTGCAAATATCTCTTAAATGGTTTGTAATTAAAATAGTTATTAATTTCTCATACGCTTTGTGCCTCTTTTCTGCAGGATCAAAAGTCCGACAAAAATTCGTGGATATGGAATTGGTTGTTTAACTGGACTAACAGTTCACCCATAATGTTACGCGAAGTTGAAAAAAAGATATTGTCGTTTCTGAAGACTTCGTACCGTGGTTTTTTCATTGACATTGGACCTGCCATTGGAGAATCCGATAAAATATGGACTATAGGACTCAATACGGAATCGAAAGAAGTACCTCTGGTGATGCTGCATGGGCTAGGGGCAGGCATAGCGCTTTGGGTACTCAATTTGGATACGCTGGCTCGCGATCGACCTGTATATGCAATGGATATCTTAGGCTTTGGACGTAGTTCACGTCCAACCTTTTCAAAAGATTCGCTAATTTGCGAGAAACAATTCGTGAAGTCTGTCGAAGAATGGCGTCGAGAAATGAATCTTAACAACATGATCCTATTGGGTCACTCCATGGGTGGCTTTATTGCTTCAAGCTATGCACTATGCTATCCAGAACGTGTTAAGCACTTGATTTTGGCAGATCCTTGGGGATTTCCAGAAAAACCGAAAGAGAGCACCACAGTCAAACAGATTCCCTTTTGGGTTAGAGCTATCGCCTACGCTTTAACGCCATTGAATCCCTTGTTTGCTTTGCGTGCTGCGGGTCCATTTGGTCAGTGGGTGGTGCAGAAGACTCGTCCCGATATAATGCGAAAGTTTTCATCTGCCTTGGAAGAAGACAACAACCTGTTGCCACAGTACATTCATCAGTGCAATGCGCAGCGACCGAGCGGTGAATCCGCTTTCCATACCATGATGGAATCATTTGGCTGGGCCAAAAACCCAATGGTTCATCGTATCAAAGATGTACGATCAGACATACCAATAACTTTTATATATGGTTCACGCTCTTGGATCGAGTCTTCATCTGGAGAACGAATTAAATCCCAACGTGGCAGCTCGATGGTCGATATAAAAATTGTAGCCGGCGCTGGTCATCATGTATACGCAGATAAGCCGGAAATTTTTAACCAATACGTTAATGAAACATGCGATCAGTACAAACTGCGTGAACAGGCGCAATTAATACGTGAATCGACTGAATCTGATGAAGAGCACGAACCAATCGCACTAAAACACAGTCGCGTGCAACAACAACAACAAGATCAGCAACAGCAGGAAGAACAAGTACCAGATTCTGCAACTAAAAAAACGAACTGATCTTGAAAAAAGAAGGAGCTGCAAATTAAAAACCAACGGAAGTGTCTATTTCGAGTACTTTATCATAAGAAATAAGTTATGTTTTACGATGGCAAACACTATTGTACCTACTTAATATTTATGCGTCGTTACGCTCACATTAAAAAGTAGATAATTATATAATTTTCACTAGCTTATAAGTGTTTTTTTTCGATTTTGCAAACTTTTTTATTTTTAGTTTAAGCTCTCAATATAAATTGAATTGATTCTATTTCATAATTTTTTATTTGCAATAGCTAACATTTACCATTAATATGAAATGCAATGATTTTGATGATGTTGCCTTATATTTTAACATAAAATAGTCAATTATATAGTTTTAAATAGAATTGAATTAAATGAATAACAATTTTGAACAAGTCCATTTGCTTTTTTATTACAAAATATTTAAAGGCAATAGTTTCCAATATTCATGTTCTGTATAATATCTGGTTATATATAATTTTTAACAAATCTTAACCATTACAAACGCTCAGAAATGTATGATAATTATTCTTTTTTAATTTTAATTTGAGAATAATTTCAGATTTTTTTTTAGCAAATAGCTTTTTGCCAAATTAGCAAAAATATAAACAATAAGTTATCAATATAATTTTTTTTTCTCATTTTCCTCTAATTTTCTTTTTTTAAAATCTTAAAATATAACAAAATACCTTCAAAACTATTATTCTTCGCCAAACTCTTTAAATAGTCTAGAATGATTTATTGATGTACAATAAAATAGGAACAATATTACATGAATAGTTTAATTAAAAGATTCTCCTAAAAACTAATACAAATATTCATAAAATTAAATTTTTTTGTATTATGTGTATTGCATACATTTCTTTCATTATTTCAAAATTGATTTATACAACAAAACATGTTCATTACCTTTTTAAAAACTGAATAAAATGTTCAATCAAAACAAACGTAGTGAAGTGTATACTTAGATATTTAGTACTAATAAAAAGTATGATATTTGGGCAACAGTGATATTTTGTCATTAAAAAATTACTCTTTTACTCTTAATTTTTACGGGTGTATATCATGGTCCCGGTTTATACTCGTCAAGACTTGACGGTCAAGTCTTGCGTTCGTTGGAGCGGGAATCGTAACAAAAGGGAAAGAAAAAAATTGACCGTACCGTCAATTCTTGGGCAATTCGTTTTGTGTTCGTTCGTTGTCCCGCTATTTTCAATTTTAATTCGGCGTCATCAGTACAAACTTGAGAAGGAAAGGGAGGAGTGCAAGAAATAATTGACCGTCAACTCTTGACGAATGTAAATTGAATCGTCAAGTTTAAAAGGGAATATGCAAAACTTGACCGTCAAGTCTTGACGAGTATAAACCGGGACATGGTATAATTATTTGACAAGGTAGCCATGACAGTTTTTTGGCGATTGGTAGTTGTCAAAAACAGCTAAAGAAATTGTAGTTTGCTGCTGTTGACTAGCTATGTGCTTATGTTTAACATTTCTTTGTTTCATTAAATTTGTTCGCGAAGTTTATTGGAATGTTTTAAGTTTGCTGCGATTGACTAGCTATGTTTAAATCGTTGCTTATTTTTTCACATTTCTTTGATTAATTGCATGAACAGCTAATTTTGACAACTACCCATCGCCGCTCGTGAGAAAAAAGCCAGTCTACGCTACTAGCTTGTCAAATAATTGTACCATGGGTGTATATCTTCCTTCATGGGAGTATATCTTCTAGTGAGAAACCGTCAAACGAATGGACAACCTATAAGTCTTAAATCATGATCTTGCCCAAGGTTAATTTATAAGGTTGTGGCACTTGAGAGAAATTAACTTTTTTCCGCCTTTGCTTTAACTGTCACTGTGCTTTTTTTTCTTTGTTCTAAGCATTCATTTTCTTCATTTCTTTTCATTCATTCTGACAGTTCGACATAGCTCGCTCTCAAGTGCCACAACCTTATAAATGAGCCTTGACCTTGTCTAGTTATACTATGGTAATAAGCATAGTATCATGGCAAAACTAGACAAGGTAGTGCTAGGGCTGAACGTGCTTTCTTTCATGGTGACCATAACTGTCAAACTGAGCCATTTTGCTATTTTTGGCTATGTTTGCTTTCTCATTGCATTATCATTGGTAGTAGATTTTGTATGAGCTGTCAACTTCGTTTTGACAGTTTCGGCTACAGGATCTCTAAATGTCTGCTGATTGCCGGTTCGAAAACATTGTGCGTAAATATCGTAGAAAAATAAAATATCAAATAATATAAATACGAAATGAAGAAATATTAAAAACATGAAAACAAATAACACAATTTAATTTTAAAATGTTTAAAGCCTGAAGTTCAATAGAGCGAGAGTGAGATGCAATTGTATAACGAAATTTCGCACGCATTGCCCTCGCATATTATGCGAGCCAAGGCTCATTTATAAGGTTGTGGCACTTGACGGCGAGCTTGGTCGAACTGGCAGAATGGATGAAAAGAAAGCAAGAAAATTAATCCATTTAACAAAGAAAAGCACAGTTCAAGCAAAGGCCGAAAAAGAGTGCATTTCTCTCAAGTGCCACTTCCTTATAAATGAACCTTGATTCAAATGAATGAATTCATAAATGTGTGAAATCATATACAAATTTAAACAGTTAGTTGATCACAGTTAGTTAATCACTCAAAGACTACTGAAGGGGAAAATGTAGCGATTTCAGAAACAGACTGTCTAGTCAGCTAAGTGATTGATTCTATACAAAGTTGTTGTCGTTGTTATTGTCTTCTTAAAAAACTTACTTGATCTAATGCTCGCAATTTAATTCATGAAATTAAAATATAAATACAAAAAACTACTTGTTGTAAATTTTAATTTAAAACATATAACAACCCTATGGATTTTTTCTTCATTGTGCATTCCAACTATCATTATCTAAAATTTAAGACAAATAACAATAATGAAAATGAAGTACTTTAAGATATATTTGGGCCTATTCTACACAATCTGTTATGAAAAAATTCTGTTATTCTGTTATGATTTCCTATACAGATTTTTTGACAGCTCAAAAATTTGTATGGCAAATCATAACAGAATAACAGAATTTTTTCATAACAGATTGTGCAGAATAGGCCCAATTGGCCCATTATCATAGTCAAAATAAAGTCGACTTTAAATTTAGTGCAAGCTTTTTGACAAAATATTATATTGAAAAACTGTCAAAAATGCTTATACTAAATTTAAAGTCGACTTTATTTTGACTATGATAATGGGCCAATTGGGCCTATTCTGCACAATCTGTTATGAAAAAATTCTGTTATTCTGTTATGATTTGCCATACAAATTTTTGAGCTGTCAAAAGATCTGGAAGTTTGGATATGTCATAACATACAAAATCTGAGGGAAACGTGTTTCTTTAACCATTTTGCTCAAAAGACAGTGGCTCTTAATTCAATTTACCAGCAAAACTGAATTTTCCCCACACAAATCGTATGGGAAAATTAGAAAATGAATTCGCGACCTCTAAACCTTTACCAATTGAGATGCGCTACACAGAGGGTGTTTCTAAGGTCAAATGGAAGTGGAAAAGCCGCGTACATCCAGCACGATTTTTTTGGGAGACCCTAGTATGCATACATTAATACTGTAATACTATAATACAAAAATTGCTGTTGTCATGAATTAATACTCACCCTACCAATTTTTTTGCTCATCTTATATATATCTGTTTTTAAAATAATCTTTTGCTGCTATATTTATATTTAATAGTTACATTTATATTATTTTAATAAATTTTTTACAACCACATTATTTTAAGTTTTAACGCACAATAGGAGTTCATCTGTTTTAAACAAGACTAAGTACACAGGGTTCATGCTTTAGCAAAGATACAGGATGCCTATTTTCGTATCCATGATAATCTGTACAGACAACATGTTTGCTGTATGCGTACAATATCGGCTTAGCTAAAATTTATAGGAATTAAACACATTTTTTTCTTTCTTTTTTAGCTACTTTTGCTTGCATGTACATTCCTTAGTATTAATACAGCATGCATATTATAGGTTGCATGCTACTATGTATAAAAAACATGCATACTGTTAGAAGAAAATAGCGGTAAAACAAGCATTTCAGCGATTTTGGATAATTTTTGTATCTTTGTATGACAATGCATGTTTCTTGTATGCATGCTACTCTGGACATACTGATATGCAGTGTTTCCATGAACAAAATTTTCATATCGTAACTTTTGCAATAAGCTCGTCGGATGATCGTCGGATTTGTGAAACTCTGAAAAACAACAAAAACGTTGATTTTCCTTCGAATTAATATAAGACGTCAGTGAAAAAAATATACATTGATTAATATTATATTTTAAGTCAAACATACATTGCTTTGTTATAAAAATGTATGCAAAATAGGAAATCAGATTTATTTTTTCTGTAATCGTAACATTTCGACCAAATATCGGATCATCGGATTCAAGACAGAAAATCGTAGCAAATCTGATATATCGGACCATATGGCAACACTGCTAGGATGTTTCACGGTATAGAGAAGTTAGTTTTATGGTAAAGCGAGGTACCAACTCAGGGTTGCCACACAGGAAAAAAATCTTCTACCAAAATTCCTAAAAAAATACCAATATGAAAAAAAAATTACCAAATTTTTCTTTTATGTAAAAGTAAATAACAGGTATGTATTTTTCATTGTAAAAAAATTAATATTTATTAAACATTCAATTTATGAAAAAAAGAACGTATGTACACGCATACAATACGATAAAAAAACATTTAAATATTAAAATCACATTTTTATAATACAGTCGAACTTCCCTATAATAAATTCGCAAGACACCAGAAAATTACTTCATTTTAAAGAAACGTCATTGTACAGAAATTATGATATTTTTTCCCCTTTTCTTTATAAGAACCTGGTACTATTTGATTTTGGATTACACTTTTCCATTTTTCTTCCTCACAATTTAATATATGACCTTGCCATTCATACCGAACAAAAATTTACTAATTCACTTTGTTTTAAAATAGTTTAAAGGTATTTTCCTCTTTGTATTAAAAATAAATAGGAACTTATTGAATATTAAAAATTATAAAGTTTAAATAAATTAATTAAAATAAAAGTTTAATCTAAAAATCGTTTCTTTTTCAACCACACATAATTAAGCTTATTTTTTGCTTCGCAAAGTTCTTTGGATAGAATAATGCTATCATTGGTTCTAAAATGTAACTTGTTTCGAAGCTTCGTGTTAATAAATGTAAATTCATAAAACTTTCTTTCTGCTGCTGCCGAGCTGTGAAGCAGCGACACTGAATTAAAAACAAAATCTGTTAAATCCTCAACCTTTCTCCCATGCGGTTTTTTTAATTTCAAACTATAAAATCTATTACTTCGCAATCAATGCTAACTTCAAGGTTAGAAAGTCTTAGAAGCTTCCATTGAGTGACAACATTTTCAGTCAAACACATTTTTTTCACATTTCAAAAAAATGTGTGATCAATGGTAATATAGAAATTTCCGATTTTGACAATATAGTACTTGGAGTTAAAATTTATAGGTTTCTTATGTCGTCGCTGCAAAAATCTTAAGGTCAACTTTTATTTTTCCGGAATAATTATTTAATCATGTACTTTTAGCTAAAAATTATTTCACTCGTGAAACATATGTATGTAATCTGAAAAACTAACTGCCTCTATCATCTGGCTTAGCCCCTAGAACTAAGTTTAAAAAATGGGCTCGAAAAATTTGCGATTTTATTTTATTTGTATACAAAACTAAGTGTGGGTGTTGAAAGAAAGGCTATGCTATTCAATAAACTATTAACTTAGAAATAAGTTAAGATTCTTAATTTAATTTTTGACTTTCAGCTTTTGTTATTTAACGTTTGTATTGAAAATGATAGAAAAATTTGTCCCAAAAAGATATGTGAGCCTTTTTCTTAGCTTTCGAATGATGTTCACTAATACTTAATCATATAATTTTTTGATTGCGCATAGATTTCCAACAGAATAGATTTATTTGTGATTTGAACCTAGTTTGTTGTTTTTTTTTAAAGCCAAAACATTATTCTTAATGCTGGTATAATTTCAGAGTGGAGAGTTAAATACTTACGGAGCAATGAATTTTGCACGTCAAATAGATTGCAAAAGCAGTTTTTGAATTGAGAACGCGGCATCTTTTACAACGTCATCAAAATGTTTTTGGAAATAGACAATGAACTAAAAAGTTTACACAAGTAAACAAGTTAAGAAAAGCAGGCTGCTTCATTATTAATATTTTCAAAAATGAGGTCCAAATTAAAATAAATACATTTTGTTGAATTTTCGCAATAAAAAATAATATAGTTATAGACTAAAAATATTACTTCAAGTCTTCAACTATTGTTTTCACATCAAAGCTAAGAAAAAGGCTCACATTTCTTGTTTGGGACAAATGTTTCTATCTTCGTAGGTATTGCAGTAAAAGCGATTGAAGAAATAGCCTTTTTTACAAACGTAAATTAAAAAAAAAATCGCAAATTCATTGTTTATATCGAAATAGAAAAATTAGTTTCGAATATTTTTGACTAATGAACCATAAAAAACTATTATGAAAAAAAAAAATTATTAGTGGAAAATATTTAATGGAATCTTGAACTTTTTAAATAAAATTTGCTTGTACAAAAAAAAATTAACAAAACGATAATGAATTTACCATTTTGCAAAGTCAAAAATTTTCTACCAAAAATGGTAATATTTTACCAAAGCGGCAACCCTTTACCAACTGTTATGAGGGTGCAAAAATAGTTCATAACATGGTATAATTATTTGACAAGGTAGCCGTGACAGTTTTTTGGCGATTGGTAGTTGTCAAAAACAGCTAAAGTTTGCTGCTGTTGACTAGCTACATTCAAAGAAATATTTGTTCATATTGACCAATTCCTAGGTATAGTTGATACATTTTTTGTCAATATACAGTCAACAAAAGCTTTTGTCAATTAGATTTAAGGTGATAAGTTACAATCATATTGACAAAAATTTATTTTGTTTATTTGATAAATGGATGCTTCAATTTGGTATAAGCCTTTATCACGAATATCGCGTTTTTATTGTTCATTTGATAAAACACTTTGTCAATATGATAAAGAATATTTCAACATGAAAAATAATTGCACTGTATTTTAAAGCTTTCCCGAATTTCATCTTCTTAACTCTATTTTGTACATGATTTAAAAAGGCAAATGACACCACTGAAATACCAACCATTTTTTTCTGTTGTCATTATTAAAGGTTTTTGAAATTTATCATCCATTTTATCATTATGAAATTGAAATTTTATCCACTTGAATCGGTCGATTGTCAATAACATTAATTATTTCTTCAGTATAACAAATCTATTGATCAAGCCAACAAAGTAGTTTCCATTCCTTCAAAACAACGTATTAAATTTGTTGCTGTTTTAAATCAAATGGATAAAATTTATTTGGAATTGACAAAAATAAAGCATTTTTGATAAAGTTGAATGGATTGCACAATTTCGTTTTGTTAGGGATTAACAAAAGTTATGTATCAATTTCACCAATAATATTTCTTTGAGTGTGGTGTAATCATAATAAGATGTTCACATTCGGAATACCAGAAAAAAATAGGCTGCCTTATTTTGGCATTTCACTTCAAATTTTTTATATGAAACCCTTTCAATTTTAAAAAAAGGCAGCATGTCACAGAAAAATTATTGAAAAATGCCATGAGATGAGAACACCTTACACCAATAGTTCATGTTGCTTTTTCTTATGTCGAAAATACTTTTTATTCCTTACCCCCATATATTATTATTTAAAAAGTACGCTTTTATTTTTATCCGACGCAATTCTGGTGCCTTCAAAACTATTTTTCTTTGCTCTGCGTTTGTTGTGTATTGTGTGTTAGGGGTATTCATGATTCAGTGCAATTGAATGTGCAGTTGAGAATTTGAGTACTTGTGCAGTTAGGTTTTCTTGAACACACCACCATCACTATTTCAAAGCTGTCAAATTTTTCAATGCATACAAGTGCACAACTGCTCAAGTCCTCAAGTTTTAGGCTGCAGTAGAAAAGCACTTGTGCAGATTTTTGATGCACGTGTATTTTGTTTTTGTAAAGTGCACAAGTCCTCAACTGCACTGGCTAGTATACTGAATCGTGAACACCCCTATTGTGTCTCTCTGTTTGTCACAAGACACGAGAAGCAATCCTTTTTTCTATAAGAAATTCTATTTCTGCTCGTGTCTTGCTTGTCGTTGGTCTGCGTTTTCGACTTACAACATTAGACGGTTAATATTGAATATACCATTCTACGCAACATAAGGTTTTGGATCAGTGGGTAGGGAGTAGGACTATCAATCGAAGGGATGTGAGTTCGATTCTCGCGGCGGCATACAGAAGAAGTACTTTTAACATCTTTTCTTGTTGTAATAGACTGCAAAAACGTCCGAGAAACGGTATCGGAAAAATGTGACATTTTTGAGACTTCATTCAAGCAAATCTGTGATCGCACGAAGTGGCAACTCAAAATTAATTAATCGACAATGGCAACATTATTATTTATTCACTACTTTTGATACTATTTGAACTAACAGAAACACTGACAAGTGACGCTAAGTATTTGAAGTAAGTAAGTAAGTAAGTAGATTTTATTGAGTCTTCCAAAAAAATTTTACATATAGATTTCTTACACACTAATACAAGAAACACTTAGAACTATAAAGTATTATTCTAATAACAGAAGAAAATTGATACATGCTACATGCAAACACATAAGAAGTTAAACAAAAGGACAACAATAGTCAAAAGAGTTAAATGAAAAACAATGCTTGCTCCCGGCATTTGGGCTGTGACTTAGAGAGAAAACTCAGATAGACTTACAAACTAAATAACACTTAAAGATATTTAAACCTAAAAACAACAACTGTTCAATATAAAAAATATAAGGAATATAATGTTAACAGCCAAATTAACAGAAAAGTTAGTGAGTGAATGACAATTAAAAGTTAGTAACAGAAGATTAAATTAAGTAAAAAGATTAAGGAGTAGAAGTAGAAATACAAAAAAGAGTTCAACAATTACAATTATATTAAATTAAATTCTACAGATGACACAAATTAGCCTCTATGAGTGCCAGGGAGTGTTTTAATATAAAAATAAGGTAACAAAGGTGCGGAAAAGTCAATATCCAAAGGAATATTTTCATTAATCAAACCAATAGGAGAAAGATAGGTGGAGTTAGACCAACTAAAAGATTTTTGATACTCGAAGATATCGTTTATAAGATAGTTATCATGAAAAGAAAGTTTTAAAATAAACTTATTTTGTAAGGTTAGGGCATATTTACAGAGAGGAATAATTTGAGCCTTGCTATAAATAAAATTATCAGAGAAACGTTTGACGAAGGATTCGTAGTTTCTGTCGACACAGAGTCTTAAAACATTACGTTCAAGGATTTCTAATTTTTTGGCCACAGTGGGAGAAATGGTAAACCAAATAGGAAATGCATAAATTAAAACAGGACGTATGCAAACTTTATATATTAATAATTTTGTTTCAGTTTTTAGATATTTACTATTAAAAAGTCTCGAAAACATACTTTTGATATAAGAAGCTTTTTTAAAAACTGATCTAACGTGATCATTAAATTTTACCAATTTATTGAAATTAACACCCAAATACTTAAAATTAGACTTAAAAGGAATTTCGACACCATTCAGAAAAATTTGCAAACGTTTGCTTTCAGGAACGACATAATTTTTGCATTTTCCAGAAGCATTTCTAAAGCAAACAGCCACTGATTTGGAAGTATTTATAGTGATACCCCAGTATTTATAAAATACATCAACTTTAGCTAAGTGCTTCGAAACTAGATCAAGAGCTTTCAAAGTAGATTCATTGTGTGCATAAATTAAAGAATCATCAGCATATAAAATACCTCTTGAGCCATCCATTTCATGAGGAAAGTCATGAATGAAAATGTTATATAAATGTGGCGCTAGCACAGAACCCTGGGGAACACCGCTCTTAACTTCACCCAGTTGAGAGACACCTTCATTAATTTGAACGCAAAACTTCCGATCATTGAAGAAACTGCGAAAAACTTTAATTATAAAAGGATCGAAACCTAATCTTATTAGTTTTAATAAAATTCCATCGTGATATGCCTTATCAAATGCTTTCTCGATGTCTAAGGACACTGCAACTGTACAATTACGGTTTCTCAGATTAAAAATCATATCATCATGAAATTTTAGCAAAGCATGGACAGTCGAATGACCCTTTTGAAAACCAAACTGATAGAAGGGAATGTAATTAATATCAGACATAATGTCCATTTTTAAACGTAAGACATGTTCCAATAATTTACCAAGATTTGAAAGTAAAGAAATTGGTCTAAAATTATTAAGGCTAGAAATATTTGGTTTCTTTTTAATTGGGATTATTTTTGCAATTTTCCAATTATTTGGAAAATAACCAATGTTTAAACAATTATTAAATATAATTATAAGAAAATTTAAAGCATCAACAGAAAATTTTTTAATAAGAAAATTAGAGATTCGATCAAGACCATACGATTTTTTACTATTTATATTTTTAATTATAGAGGAAAGCTCATCTAAATTTGTAAAATGAAAAAAATCATCATTACTCAGGGACGAAAAACTATCGTCAAAGAAATAAACAGAGTTAGGATAATTGGATAAACAATTTTGAACAGAGTTTTTGATATGAGAAGAATTATACCTGCTAGATGAGTTGTCAGTATAAACAGAACTAAAGTGTTGATGAAAAGAATTTAGAATTTTATTTTCAGAGGTAATAGTTGTATCATTAACCGAAATTTCTTTTAAAGAACCAATCTTTTTATTTCCAAGAATACCAAAAATTTCTTTAAAAGCATTTGGACCAGGATTAATTTTTTGAAGCCTGGCATTAAATTCAGCAGATTGATCTATTTGAACTTGTTCTTTTATTAGAATTTTGAGTAATTGTATTTGTTTAGAAAGTAAATTATATTCAGAGTTACATCTATTTGAATTTCTATGAAATATTCTTTTAAGTTCTCTTTGCCAAACATATTTAATTTTAAATAATTTTTTTACGTGATCAGAAACAATGAATTTTTTACCTTTGAGATCAATACGTTTTGTGTGAGAATCAAAATTTGAATTTACAGAAGAGGTGAAAAAATCAATAAATTCATCAATTTCATGACAGTTAAGATTACGATTAAAAGGTGGAGAGTTAAAAGCAAGAGATATATCTAAATCAATTTTGAAGATATTCCAATTTGTATCTTTAAAACAGGTAAAAAATCGTGGTCTTCTTAATTAAAAGTCAAAATCTGGAAGGTCTAAAACAAGTTTACTGGGAAAGTGATCTGAAAAGGTAGGAAGACTAGAAATTTTAAAATTGATGTTAAAAGGATCAATAAGATTAGAAGATAATAAAAAATTATCTAAAAAAGAGGGACCATTAGGATATGAAGGTGAATCGCTACAAATTCTTGAAAAATGAAGGGAATAGTCATGAAGCCAATTTGAAAAATGTCTACCATTCTGATTTTCACAAGAGTCACCCCAGGAAGGATTTCGAACATTTAAATCACCTCCTATAACTGTCCCATCGAAATCTCTAGAAAATAAATAAATTTTAGAAAGACCTTCATAAATACCAGAAGCAGAAAAATTACACGGAAAATAAATAGAACCAAATAAAAATGTGTAAGAAGTTGAACCAGATAAAATACCTACTTCAATAAAACTATGTGGAAACGAAATTCCAGGAATAAAAACTGGAGAAAAAGAAAAAGAATTTTTAATCAAAATGCCAACTCCCAAAGTCGAATTATCTGGAATAAAACTGTAATTTTCAAGAGTTGATATTTTATTTTTCAAATGTGTTTCTTGAATAAATGCTAAATCAATATGATGTGCACGAATGGTTTTAATTAAGTCAATTTTTCTGCTAGTATCAATAAGCGATCTAACATTGAAAGATAGGACATTTATAGAATTACGGACCATAAACGTTTTTAATTTCAGATAAAAGAGAAAGATATTGAGATTTAGCTTCATCAAAAGACATTTTTTTATAATTTTGCAAGAAAAAATTAATTTTATCTTCTAAGGAAATTGGATTGGAAATGTTAAAAAAGTTGGCAAGTTTTAGAAGTTCATCAATAATGGCAGGTTTATGAGATATCATAGACGAAGCAGTATTAGAAGTAGAGAAAAGGCTAGAGAATGTTCTACTGGGCGAAGTTAAAGACGCTTTATTTAACGCAACTGCAACAGTATTTCTGGCAGCAACTGTTTTTTCTTTCAGCTCAATAATTTGTTTCTTTTTAGCAGCTAAATGTTCTTTATAAACGGAACAGCCTCTCCAATTAGCAGGATGTCCAGTTTGCTTACAATTTACACAAAAAGGAGGAGTATCTGAATCCTTAGGAATTAAACATTTGCCGGGTTCATGTTCAACTTTACATTTAACACAAGAGAACTTCCTGCAGCAATTACGAGAAATGTGACCCCATCGTTGGCATCGTCTACATTGTATTTCTTTGTCTTTAATTTTCGGAGTCTCCCATTGGATTGACTGGCTCAAGAGGAATCTTAAATGATTTATGTCACTTGCCTTCTTTCCAGGAAGAAGAGTAACTAAAAATAAACCAGTATCAGTACCATTTTTAATAGAAAAGGGAGTGTTAAATTTTGAAACTTTAGAAACCACTAAAGGATTTAAAATATCCAAAGCATTTTTAATCTCTTCAGATACTGAACCGAAGCACAAACCTCTCAAAATAACACTGATTTGTTTCAAGCACTTAGGCGTATAAGAATATGAATCAGCCCCTTTATCACGAAGAATTGACATCAATTCGGTGTGAATTTCAACGTTATCAACGTAGAGCTTACTTTTGTATTTAGATTTGTTTACTATTTTAAAAAAAAATTTTGGAGTCTTAGCATTTAGTTGGTCAACTAAATTTTTAATATCTACATTATATAAAAAAATGAGAGGACAAAGGCTTTTCCGCCCAGACATAAGAACACTAGTATTGGGTTTTTTATTATTTAAATTACTATTATTAATTGAGTTAGAATTCATTTTAATATTATTATTCTTAATTTCGAGGTCACCTAATATAGAAAACCTATTTTGATTTTTAAAAGATACCTTCTTATCCAGATTAGAGAGATCCAACTGCAAAACTTCATTTAACCGCTTACGTTTCATTCCACTAGACGAAAACATATTCTCAGCAGCCACAATAGTTGCAGGCGAAGAAACAGAAGGCTCGGAATTATCCATGATGTCCTCAGAATCCATATCTTGTGAAAGATTGACGAAGCTAGCACCTCCAGAGCTACTAGACATGTCGTTTCTTCAATTAAACTTGAAGCGCCGGAAGAAAATAGATGGTGTACGTTGCAAATTTCAAATATGCAATAGATGTTGCGGAGCCCCAATAAGCGGAGCACCCCTTTAAAAAGAACTCCAAATTGCTTCGCAAATTGCTTGAAGTTTATTTGCAGAACGAAGAACAAAAACAGCAGACAGAAAAACAGCAAAGAGCAAAATTCTTATTAAATTGTTCAATAGCCGTAAAAAATTTTTTTCCAATAAATTTATAAAATTTTTGAATTATTTTTCAATGAAAATACTTCTGCTTCGATTGAAATCAAAAACTCGAGTCCCTTAATATTTGAAATAGACAAAATAAAAATGGACCAAGTTGAACAGACATACAAAATGTAATAGTTCTTATTTTATAATTTAAAGAAATGAAATGTAATTTTAAACTGAATATTTCAGAAAAATAAAATACGATTTATGGCAAGCTACTTATTCAAGACGTTTGGCGAGTGGGAATAAATTGGAACGACGCAGTGCCAGAAAAAATTAATGATAAATTTAAGCAATGGATCAATCAGCTCGATAATGTCAAGAAATTTCGACTTCAAAGATGCTATTCACCACAATTACTGAATCCCAATAACTCAACAGAGCTTCATGTTTTAGTTGACGCTAGTGAATTAGCCTTCGCTGCCGTAGCGTACTGGAGAATAGTTTATGAGCAGAACATTGAAGTGAGTTTCATAGCCGGAAAGACAAAATGCGCACCATAGAAGATGTTGTCTATTCCCAGATTAGAGCTGCAAGCTGTCTTAGGAAATCGTCTACGAAATTCTATTGTCGAGAGTCACAATGTGCAAGTCAACAGAAGCGTTTATTGGAGTGACTCCACAACTGTTCTATATTGGATCAAATCAGACAAAAGGCTGTTTAAACAATTTGTGGCGCATAGAGTAAGTGAAATTCTGGAAACTTCGACAACGAACGATTGGAAATGGGTTCCAACAAAATTTAACATTGCAGATGTGGCAACAAGGCCGAAGTATCCGCTGCTATACGAGACGCCAAGTAAGTGGGTACAAGGACCAGAATTTCTCAAGCTGACTGAAGAAAAATGGCCAGTACAACCCGGTGACATGCAGAGTGCGGATTCGATGGCTGAACAGCGAAAAATATGCCTTGCCGTAATACAGGATCCGATTGTCGACTTAAGCAGATTTTCGAATTTTCTGCGCTTACAACACACTATCGCATGGGTGCTACGCACAGTGAACAAATTTCGAGATATTAAAGAATCTAGATGTGCACTAAAGCAAAATGGTGGGCTATCAGCAAATGAATTATTTAATGCAGAACTATTTTTGTGTCGGATGGTACAAAATCAAGTCTATATGAAAGAATTGTTTGACTTACAGAGCAAGAAATCTGTTTCGAGATCCAGTGACATTTTTTCTCTGAATCCGCGACTGAATGAAGATGAAGTCTTGATAGTAGGTGGAAGACTTGATTACGCTATAGCCCTACCGGAGTCTACACGTCGACCAATAACCCTACCAAAACGACATGCACTGACAGATTTGATTGTCATGTGGTATCATAAAAGATATCACCACCAAAATGAAGAGTTAACGGTAAATGAGAAAAGACGCAAATATTGGCCGCATTCAGCGCAGACAACAGTTGGCAACTGTTGTGTAAAAATTCGCTGAATGGTACAAATTTGGTAGCGCTAACTAAAACTGATAAAGTAGCGAACGCCTTTCAATCGAGCGAACAAATTCTATGCTACATGAACGCAACTGTTTGCTTAACTGTCAGATGCTGTTACTGAAGCTGTTAAATTAATAAACGCAGAAAGAACGCAGCAAATTTAAGTGAGAAACCTTTGCATTGACTTAAATTAACATAAAAATTAAATTGAATCTAACTTCTGACGTGTAGAGTAGCAACACATTCAGAGAAAAACATCGTGAACTAAGGTAGCGCTACCATTACAGTTCACAACAGTTGTCTGCGCTGAATGCGGCCATTGGATACCTCATCTGCGCAGAGAAGTTAACAGAGCCCGAAGTAATTGTCAAGAATGTAAAAACAACACTGCTAAGCCGAAGCCGCCGCTTATGGGACAGTTGCCGCCGGATAGGGTGACGCCCTACGTGCGCCCATTTACTTATTCAGGCATAGATTATTTTGGTCCAGTTTTTGTTACAATCGTTCGCAGGCACGAAAAGAGATGGGTCGCGCTATTTACTTGCTTAAATTTTGTAAACAGGAGAGGTGATCAGATTAAGATTCGCTCTGATATGGGTACGAATTTCGTCGGAACGGATGGCGAATTGAAGAAGGTGGCGGATCTTTTTGATTATGATAGGCTGCAGACGGAACTAACGGGCAAGGGAATTTTATGGCAATTCAACTGTCCAGCCAATCCCAGTTCAGGCGGATGTTGGGAGCGACTTATCAAGAGTGTAAAACGAGTGTTAGCTGTGACATTGAAACAAAAGGCGCCTCAGGTTGAGACATTAAGAAGCCTACTCATCGAGGCAGAGAATATCGTGAACAGCCGTCCATTGACGCATCTTCCTGTGTATGCTGACGATCCGGAGCCGCTCACGCCCAACCATTTTTTGTTGGGCACAACAAACTCGACACAAACGCCTGGTGAAGAAAGCAGTGTGTGTACTAGGAAGCAGTATCGTATAAGCCAACAGTTAAAGAACACATTCTGGCATCGATGGATCCGTGAATATCTTCCGACTCTGACTCGGCGCACAAAATGGTTCGAGCCCGTACGTCAGGTTAAGGAAGGCGATGTGGTGCTTATATGTGATGAGAAGCAGGCAAGAAGTAATTGGAGAAGGGGTGTGGTGGTGAAACCGATAAAGGCCAAGGATGGCCAAACAAGAATAGCGGAGGTGCGTACAAGTGATGGCATCTTACATAGAACTGTTTCGAAGCTTGCGATTTTGGATGTTATTGGTAAAGGCCCTAGTCGCTTTACAATGGGCGGAATGTGATCGCACGAAGTGGCAACTCAAAATTAATTAATCGACAATGGCAACATTATTATTTATTCACTACTTTTTGATACTATTTGAACTAACAGAAACACTGACAAGTGACGCTTAATATTTGAAATAGACAAAAGAAAAACGGACCAAGTTGAACAGACATACAAAATGTAAGAATTCTTATTTTATAATTTAAAGAAATGAAATGTAATTTCAAACTGAATATTTCAGAAAAATAAACACACGTTATAGTTGTAATAAACAATTATCAGCACAAATTTATGAATTGCTGCAGTTTATTTTGCTGTATAAAGTTATTGGTCAAATACCTTGTTCGAGGCCAGAACAAAATCACAAAACGAGACGTAAAAATCTTCGCTCCAAAAATAAAGGAAGTGTTTATATAAAAGGTACCTCGAATTCAAATTGAATATGTGTCTATAACGGCCATCATCAGACGCAACATTTATTTCTTGATAGATTAATAGATAGCACAAGATTACAATTCACAATCGCATTTTCAAAATTCAATAGCCGCATTTTTCATGTTAATACTTGTGAGATTAAGGGCCTAATTGTTCACCTCTGGATATTTTACACCAGTCGAACTTGACTGATTATCTCAGCCTTAAATTATAGAAAATCTAGTACTTTATCACATGGTTAGAGATATCCAGAAGTGAACCATTTGGTAATTTAATTTCAAAGCAAATGTTGAAAAACATTTTTCGTACCAGTACCTTTTAAGTCAGCACACACAAAACTCTTAAATTTGCACAAAAAATAGTGTTTACGTTAAGGGCAAGGCATTATTTTGCTTAAGTTTTTGCAATTCCTTATCATTTAAATATATTTATTTACTTACTTTAAATATGTTTCCTTGTAAATTTGTATTTTTTTCCTTAAGAATTTGGGGTCGATAAGTTCAAGGCGTTATCAAATATGTATATTGAAAACACAAAAACAAGCAGCTCTAAGTTTCAGAATTTATATTTATAACTGTACTCATTAAGGCTCCTGCCTTGTTAGACAAACCGAAAAAAAGGCAATTTTAATTAATTTTTTTAGAAAAATTAAAAAGTATAGGTACTCAAACTTTTCAGGTATATTTCATAGTACTTTGAAGATTGTATAAAATTTTCAGACCATTTAATCAATATCCTAAAGCATGCCAAGGGGCGACGTGGGACAGTGCGCAAAACACAGACCGAGCTGGCGACCTTCCACAGGTCGCAAAAATCTTCTAAAACCAAAATTTTCTGTTTAGAAAGAGTGTGATTATGGAATAGACCACTTTTAATAAAATTTATTGAAAAATAACAAAATGGCGGCGTCTGAAAATTTTTTTGTAATTTCTACTGAACATTTTCGTTACTTTTTTGTTGATAAAAAAGCCAATATGCAATGCATCGTTGAGATTATGGTTCATTCCATGGACAATTATATTACGCGTATTTAAAGAAAAAAAAATATTAAGATTCGTTAAAAATCTCCAGTCTCCAGCTCGTAAGCAAAGTTTTTTCAGAAAACGCATTTAAAGTTTTAAGTATATTGCGCTACCTCCCGTGACGCCGTCGGCTCGGAGGATCACAACTTTTGAACCATTACAAATTTCGATTTGCCCTTTTGGTATTATATTCTACACAGTTATGGCTAACAAAAGAGGCAAGAGATAAGTTAGACCCAACTTACCAGAATGGACCCTTAAAGAAAAAAGAATTATTCTTGAATTGAGCTGACTTCGATCTCAATTGTTTAGAATGAATTTTAAAATTCTATGCACAAATGAACCAACAAATGTGCCAAAAATTTTAATTGAGCTTGAATGATCAGTTTAATTACAACCTTAAGTTTTATCCGAATATCAAATAATTTACACTATGCGAATCTCGTCTATATATTTCCAAAGATCTCAGGCATAGATCAATAAATTTCGAGGTGAATAAATTTATATTATTTTCAATGGGCCACTTTGGTAGACTTGAACGAATCAGAAATGTTAACTCGTCTTAGATTTTTAACTTTTATTTTTTTTTTGTATAATCATTCATTTAATATAAAAATAATCTCCATATCGATTTCTTCAAAGGCCGATGGTCTGAATTTCACTCTACATTACCCATTAAAAATTCTTTCAAAACAATGAAAAATTATATAGCATTAGTCGTGATAAAATTGCTGGAATCACCTACAGTGTGCATGCATTCATGTATTAAATTACGTTGATGAAAAGAGATATTAACACCAACACTCACATAAGCAAAATAATCAGTAAATTTTAATATCAAGCTTATAAATAAACACGATTAAATAACAATTTAACGTATAAAAAGAATACATGAAATGCTATACTTAAATGTGCGTGACTCAGCTTGAAAACGGAGAAGCAAAACAGTTTTCTTTTTTGTTTATTTTTAAAGCTTTAGTCATTTATTATTTAATACAAAGTTTTGAAATATTCATTTTTAAATCATTATCTTTCAATACACATTCAAAAGTAATTACTTATATGAAAAAGCCCAATTTAATCTGTATTAAAATTACAAAAAACACTGCAATTCCTACTTGGCGTTAGCAAAACCCACACGGTCATTGCCCATATCGAACTCGGTGTAATATTTTCCAATAAATACATCACCCAAAATCCATAAAGGACCATTTGGTGGTGGAATATCCAAACCCATAAAGCCAGAGAGACAAATCGTTTTACCCATCTGAGCTATGCGAAGAATGTAATCCTTGCCCTCCAGTTCAAAAGTCTTACCACCGAACACAAACTTAATCACTGGTAATTTGGGTATCATCTCACAGTCAACCATATACTGACCACCAACAATAGGAGTTCCACCAATAGCTTGATTGATAGAGGTCGCCTCACTTGGTGGTGCTGCAATCAATGAGGTGCCAGTATCAGCTATTACTTGGCATCCACCCTTGCACAGTTGCAAATTGCCTATACTTGCTGAATCCATTTTAATTTGCCAATAAGCTTTACGAGTCACTGGCAGATAGGTGAAGTCACCAGTATAGTGATTGGAATCAGAACCACCAAAAATAATTTCACCACCTTCCGGTGCAGCGGGGTCACGATTTAAATAGAAAGAAAATATTGGTTGGGAAATCTCACCCTGCTCGAACATATTATAGAATGGTGGCTTAACTCCATCAACAGAAATGGAACTGTAACCAAGACCAAGAATTCCATCAAATTTGGCTGCTACAAAAACTAGTCCTGGCTCGCTTAGAGCCTCAGCGAAAGTTTGTTTTTGAATATTAAGTCCACCTATGTTGACTGTGTCTGTTGATAAATAACCAGAGAGGCTTCCGGAACCATAGTGAATGGCGAACTCAGTTCCATTCTCTGCATAAGTCTCCGATTTTTTTGCATCGTATTTGTTGTGCATCAAACAAGCGATGTTAGTGAGATGACATTTTTTTGAGGGCACCCATAAATTTGAAGAACCCGTATCGAAGACCACCTTAAAGTTTTGTGGTGGTGATCCAATTGAGATGGGTCCATAGTACTGAGCGTCCAGATAATTGGAAAGTGGCTCTGGAGTTATGCCATAGATTTTAGAATGTTTAAGGCGCAACTGATGAAACTCGGTTCCAACGTCTGAAAAATGGCGTCTGGCACTTTGGAATCGTTGCAGTGGCACTCGCAAAAGCTTTTCACCTTGGCATTCATGAAAGGCCAACAGTAGAATGCTAGCAAGCAGTATCAAGGGTTTTGACATTTTGGCTACACAAGTTTTATTATATTTACTTAAATTTGCTTTAATTAAATTAATAATTTGTATTTTCTTCCTACCTTCTTTTGGTTTATATAACCAGACTTCTTTGTTGTTTTCCCGATGCTGGTTAAGAGTCAATTAAATTCGATATGTTTTAAGAAAATGACTTTGCAGTAGTTGTACGAGAGAACGTACGAACATCAAACAAAGAAATTTTAAATAAAATAAAAAAGGGGGATGAGCAGGCACGAGTTGGTGGAGCGCAGTTGGAGCTTGTTGGAGCAAACAAAACAAAATGGTTACAAGACAACCAATTAAGGCCACTTCACATTTACGCAGCTTACACATGAGCGAACCTGTATGTCAAACAGCCTCCATGTCTGATTTGGTTGGAAGCATGATTCAATAGGGGGTTTCAGACGAACGTACTTGTACGCTGACATGTACGACGACAAACTAACGGGAATATTTTGTTGAGCTTTCAAACAATCGTACATGTGCGACGACTTCATTTCATTGCTGCCTCTCAAATAGAACACATCGGCGTAATAGCTAAACACTTTTTTGATGACCTTATGATTTAGCAGTCATTTTTCATATTTAGAGAATTGTTTCTCAATTTTAATTAATTATAAACAATTATAAAATGTTTCAAACGATTTTCATATTAATTTTCTCTAATATTTTTTCCGCTTCGTTGCTGTTCACCCGCTGACGCTTTTAATGAAATGAAAAAATGCAGCGAGTCGGACCGACATGCGTTCATAACATCGTACATGTCGGTCCGACCGGCAGAAAAATCAAAAATTTTTGATTTTCGTCCGACATGTCGGTCCGACGGTCTCATTTGCTTTCGAATGATCGTACATGTCGTCGAGCATGCCCAAGTTATCGCACATGTACGATGGTCTGAAAGCCCCTAATCATATAGGCTATTTGATGTGTGGGTGATAAATAATAGCGGGGTTCACATGGTCCTACATGTTGTCACGCATTGTAGGACAAGCCTCGTATTTGACCCTTCGAACGCTCGATACAGCCGACTGACAACATGTTATCTTGAATTTGAAATATTTCAAATTCAAGGCTATCACGCCAGGCGTGACAAAATGTATGATCATGTGAACCCGCTAATTAGTAGGGGTATTCTCTATAGGGCTGTTCACATTTCAAATCGCTCATCAAATCGTTTGTCAAATCCAATAGAACAACGTGGAAATTCCATGGAAATTTTCATGTTGTTCTATTGTATTTGACAAACGATTTGATGAGCGGCTTGAAATGTGAAGAGCCCTATTATCGGGGTTCACATGGTCCTACATGCTGTCACGCATTGTAGGACAAGCCTCGTATTTGACCCTTCGAACGCTCGATACAGCCGACTGACAACATGTTGTCTTGAATTTGAAATATTTCAAATTCAAGGCCATCACGCCAGGCGTGACAACATGTAGGATCATGTGAACCGCGCTGATGTCTAGCATAATTGTATGAGAGCACGGATTGTAACAATCCTGTACTTAAATATCCAAAAGGGGTGTTCACATTTCAAACCGCTCATCAAATCGTTTGTCAAATACAATAGAACAACGTGAAATTTCCATGGAATTCCCAAGTTGTTCTATAATGCGCACCTTACACGGTCAATCATTTGACGTCGAGCATGTGTATGCTATCCAGTGGCGAAAGTTGTCTTTGAAGGCGTAGTCTTTGTAGCCGCTGTTGAAGACAACGAAGTAAAAATACTGATTTTTTGCTGGGCCTGAATGAATACGAGTCCAGCAAAGTACATTTGAGTTCAAACCAGAACATTTTTTGTTGAAGTGTCAAAAAATTAAAATATTACGTTTGAAAATTTTGGATTGAACACAATTTTTATGTTTGTAAATACAATTTTAAATATATAAAAAATATTTCAAATAAAAAACGAAAGCAAAACAAAATGAGTAAGGTAAATAATAAACTACGTCATTCAATTTAATTTAATTAATGTAATTTAATGTTCTTTAAATAGATGTTCCACAAAAAAACTTTCGTGATTCAAATCAAATCAAGCAAAGATATTCAGCAAGGGCTTATCAACAAATTTGCATTAAAAATTTCCAAAATTTTCCTAAGCGTTATCTTAAAAATGGAAACACCCTTTTTCGTTTCAGCGTGAAATATTATTCATGAAAGTTCTGACTAAGTAAAAGGTTGTATTTTATTTGCAAATGCTGCTAAGAACTGAATTTTTTTTAATGATTTTCTCACTGCATTTTTAACTTAATTTATTTAATGAACATAAAACTATTCGAAAATAAATGTTTGCTTATAATCAAAAATTTCTGTATTCATAATTTATTCTGATTCCGAAAAACAAAATAGATCAAGGAGAGGTTTTAAGCGAACGCGTACATTTAGTATGACAAGGATCCCATTCGTCGTCAAAGACCAGGATCCATTCCTCCGCCGGTGTCATGCATCGCACCCGTCGTCAAGGACTTGGATCGCATCTGTCGTCGACGACGGAGCGAAATATTGTCTTGCAAGTCGTTTTGCTAATTTATATGAAAAAGTCTTCGAGTACAGCTATGGAAGTGGATCGATCCGTCGTATAAGACGGAGTGAGTGTCTTGAAGACGACTTCAAAGACGGATCGATCCGTTCGCCACTGGGAAGCCCTTACACACATCAATCATATCATCAAATTTTCATTCTGCATTATTTTTTATGGAACACAGACTTACGATGAGTTAAACGAACGATTGTATCGCGCATATTGCATTACTTGCTAATCAAGTAAATATTAGATACACATTAAAAAGCGTAAAAATAAAAGGAAAAGAATCAATAAACTCTGCCAAGAAGTGTTTGTCCTATTAAATTTATTATTTACAGCTCTTTTTTCCCCCCTGCAGTCATGTTTATTGCACAACGAAAGCAAACGAAATGACGAAAGATTGATCAATCAAGCCCTTACACACATCCAACCGCTTGACCAGCATTGCAAAATATCTAAAAATTTAGATTTTGATCAATCAAGCCATCAACGTGTCTGTGTAACGCATACAAACAAATATTCACTAACACATATACCTGATTTACGTCAAATGATTGACGTCTATAAGTCAACGCTCCATCACAACAACAGACATGGTCGCTGTCTTTAAGCCAACGCTCCATCACAGCAGCAGACACAGTCGCTGTCTATAAGCCAATACCCCATTACAGCAGCAGACACGATCGCTGCCTATAATCCAACAATACATCACAGAAGCAGATTCGGTAACTGCCAGCTATCCCTCAATCTTCCTCATCATCATGCTGCATCGTCATTATCAACAGTTAATGCAACAAAAGCAGCGCTAGCACATTAACAACAATCAGTGCATTAAAAAGGCAGCTGCTCTAGCACAATCCATCTCAGAGGACTCCATTGTCAACACCGTTGGGAAGCTTTTTTATTTGTATCTATTATTAGCTTGGCACAAAAAAATCTACAACACAAACATAAAAATTTCTTATTTTATTTTAAAACTCTTAGAAATTAGTATGATATAATTTAACTAAACTAAAAAATAGATTATATATTTGTGGGTTATAAATTAAACATATATGTCTATTTAGTGATATACCTATTTAATTTAAGTCAATTTAATTTATTAAAACAAAAAAAAAATAATACAAAAATAATACAAAAAATATATCCTTATTATAATATATATAAATAAGAATTATAATTAATCATTGCTAATAGATTTGAATAAAATAATATACCTTGATATAACTACAATAATAATAAACAAAAACTAAAACGTAAAATAAACAAAAATAAACTAAAGATTGATTATCATTAAATTGAAATAATTAAATACCTCATACTAATTAGAAAAGGAATTAAATTGAAAATAAGTTTAATTAAATGATAACTTATTGAATGGCTTAATAATTCAATAAATTTTTTTATTAAAAAATTTGATCTTAATAATTTTAAAATTTCTTACTATAGTATATTCACTATACTTATTCTATTCTTGTAAACATGATTGTTTGAGTGCGAAGCGTTTCGGTACTTTGTACTTAAATACTTCATTACTCTAATTTTTGTAAGTTAAGCCTACAAATTATGTCTAAAGACAGAAAAAATGTCAAAAATGTAAATAAAAACGATTTACATAGTACCAAAGTGCTAGGCAGGGGACTAAAGACGGGGTAAAAACATGCTAATTTGGCCACTTAGTTTCCGTCAGTCCGTCTGTTCTGATTTTAATATTTCTTAAATTCAGGAAATAAATTATCCTCAAATTTAAGTATCACAAAACAAATTTTTCAAACTGTCTTCTACTTATAATTCCTATTATAATTTTAAAAAACATTTTTTTTAAATATCTACCTAAATATGACCATGCTATACAATGTCACGTCTATAATCTGACATAACACTATACAAACATGCTATACAATGTCATGTCCTTAATCCGACATAACACTATACACCATTAATCATAGTATAAAATTAAGAGCTAACTAAACCGAAAAAATAATGTGAAAACCTGAAAAAAATTAATATATAAGATAAACATCCCATCTATATTAAGTGAAACAACAAACCTAAAACCTTAAATTGCCATACAATTTCAAGAAGATTAGAAATACCATGAGATGCATGCTGCAGCAGTTCACTTAACAGACATGCCGTTCTAGGACATGTCTATAGAAAAATGATATAATCGGGTATGGAGGCGAGCATGTCTGGCTGAATTTCCAAGTAATGTTGCTGGAAATTTAAAAATTACAATTATCTGGAGACTTGAACCTCGGCTGCGTGAGTGTTAGTGCATATGCTTATCCATTCGAACATTGAGCTATTAACTAATCATCGCTTAATTTGCTTCATTAAGAATAAACGTATGAGCACAGAGTAAGAAAATTAACGCGTTCGCTTTGTTATTATAAGCAATTAATGCAAAAAACAGAAAGATATTTTTGTGAGCTGTCATTTCATTTTTTTCATTTTTTGTTTGTTTGATACAATGACTATTAGGTAGCCATGACAGCTACCTATTTTCTCACGATCTGCGACCATCGAATGTTAAACAAAAGAAAACAAAACAAACCGCGTGTGTCACACACATTGGACGCATTCAGCGGAACCAACAATTGCACTTTAATTATTTATATAAGTGCATAATATTAATAATTAAATTAAATAATTTACAATTTTTCTGACGTTTAGAGTAAAACACATTCAGAGAAAAACATCGTTCACTAAGGTATCGCTACCATAACAGTTCACAACAGTTTTGAACGACACACGTTCTCATGACACCTAATAGCTATTGTATCATGATTGCTTGTTTGAATTTAAATTAGACTGCACCGGTAGTGCCAAGGTATATATAATGAGGTAGTGTTAGTAGATACAATTGTCTCTTGTGGTGGGTAACTTAGCTGTCAAATTTCGTTGTTTACGAAAAAAAACAAAGCAAACAACAAAACTTGTCAATCGAAATTGTGTTGTGAATTTTTGTGATTTAAATTGATTGAATTGATAAAATTAAACCCAAAAAAATTGTGCAATTTATCGAAAGCCTCTTCAAAAAGAGATTGGAACATTTTTTTGTGTGCCTCGTGAAGAAATACGCTATCGCTGAAACGTTGCCTGTTCCACAATATTTTCACAATCAGTTGTCTATCATCAATGTGTTCAAGCCAGGGATGAAAGTGGAATTTTTCAGATTGTGCCGAATTGCAGAGAAAAATAGTACTTTTTTTAAAAATTTTACTTACACTAAGCAAGGAGCGTCAGCTGTAACCAAAAATTTTCCTGTTTTTGTAAGAGTGTTATTATAGAAAATACCACTTTTATTAAAATTGATAAAAAAAATAATAAAACGGTGGCATTTGAAAAATTGTTTGTCATTTTTGCTGAAAGTTTTCGTTTTTTTATTGATAAATAATCTAATATGCAATGTATTGGTAAGAATTTGGAAGATTATTGGCAAGATTATGGTCCATGGACAATTTAATAACGCATTTTAAAAAAAACTACATAATGACTCACTAAAAATTTACTAATTGATACTATGATCCACAAACTGATCCAGGGCATAATTTCGCCAAGGGTTGTCGTATCGCCAGCCAGAAAAAATATATGTGAATGTCCCATTATGTCCCATGTGGCGGCCGTAGCCTAGTGGGTAGAGTGCGTGGCCCCTAAGCTAAAGAACCGCGGTAGCCCGGGTTCAACTCAGACAGAAAAGTTTTTTCAATTGAATTAATTTTTCTGTTCGGTCGTCACCTCTCTGCAGACAATGGCAAACCTCAGAGAGTAAAAATTGTTTTCCTTTAGTGTATGCTTTTTGTATTAAATTAGTTTGTAATACATTTTTAAATCGAGTTATTTTAAAAACAAGGCAAAAGGCACTTTAAAAATTTTATTCATGTATTGCAAATTAGTGAACTAAATCAGCCCAATCGGGAATAATTTTTCACGGGAAATCGAAAAAGGGAGTTTTCGTTTTTAAGATAAAGCTTATGAACATTTTGAAGATTTGTTGACAAACCGTTGATGGACAAAATTGCATTAAAAATTTTCAAAATTTTCTTTAGCTTTATCTTAAAAATTACAACTCCCATTTTTGAATCCGCGTGAAAAGTTATTCCCGATAAGGCTAAATATATAAAAAATAAAGATTTTTAAAATGTGTATCTTCAATTGCTATAATATTGTAAATTACGACTTTTCTATAGACATATATATTAGACCGGGTCAAAATTTGGATTCCGCCATTCTGGGTCTCTAAAGATAGAGGAAATCATAAAAACAATTTCTGCATACTTTTTTTCATATCGGAGAAAATTTATCGGAGCGTTTTTGATTCTCCTGAAGGTCCTTTTTGTTAAAAAAACATGTTTTTGCTGGTTTTTTTTTATTTTTTAAAAAACATATATCCAAATCTTCTAAAAATATAAATTCCTTACTTATACCAACATTTAGGCATAAATAAATTATTTAAATTACTTTCCAACAAGCTCAATTTTAGGTAGATCCAATGAAAAATGTGTTTTTTACAGAGGTTTTAACAAAATGTGGTTTTAAAAATAGCAAATAATTCTATGTTTGGAGGTCAATAAGAGTTATAATAAAACATAAGTTCAATAATTTTTTCACCTAAATGTTGGTATAAGTAAGGAATTTATATTTTTTGCAGATTTGGGTATGTGTTATTTGAAAAATAAAAATTTACAAGCAAAACACATGTTTTTTTAACAAAAAATACCTTCAGTAGAATAAAAAACGCTCCGATAAATTTTCTCCGATTTGAAAAAAAAGTATGCAGAAATCATTTTCATGAGTTCCTCTAACTTTAAGACCCCAAACGATATGCTTTAAATTTTTTAATGAAATCAGATTGAAGAGCTAACTTTTTATCACCCTTAAAATTATTTTCAGATATTGGTCTTGAAACTTTAAATTTGTTAAAAAAAACGAAAAAAACTTTTCTTAACTAAGTTCGACCATAAAAACTGTACTACTGACACTGTTGGCTCATTTTATACCTTAAAATTTTTGGTTTGACTATACTCTTCATTATACAACAATTCATTGAAAGAAAAGTTTTTACAAGCGTTTATGTCAATTATTGTTCTCAACAGTGGATTTTTTTTAATTTTGCCAATTATATGAAAAATTGGAGCTGATCGAAAAAAACCATTCGATAATTGGATTCGACGAAAAATTTCACTATAAAAAATGTTATCGCTGTTTGTTATAGCGAAAATTTCCAAATTTTTTTGGAGTGGTGTAATTACGTTGAAGTAACTTTACTAGCACTGATAAGAATAACGAAATGTCAAAGAAAGCAACAAGGTGCATCAAAAATCGAAAATTACATTTACATGCAACTTGGTTTTTTTAACTCCGATAAATTTAAATAGTCCGAAATGAAAACGTATGTGCCTTAACTCTCGTCTGATCTCGAAAGTACGAAAAATAGCACAATTGTAGCTATAGTTCCATCCCTGGTTCAAGTTCTTATTCATTGTCTTTTACGCTCTTCTTATGTTTGACAGCTACGGTACTCACCTCTCTGGGACAACACTACCATGTTGAATATACCTTGGGTAGTGCCCTCTACGAGTCGTTTTTCTTGCCGTTCCTTTGAGAAAATTTGTTATCGCGATTATATTAGGGCGAAAGGAACGCAGCTATTGATAGCAAAAGTACTTCGACGAAAACACAAAGTGCCGTCGAATTACAACAATCATGAAAATATTGAATTTTTTGTCCCTTAAAACTAATCGGAATTTTGCATTAGCAAACATATATAGTTATATATACTTATATTGAATGTATTTATTTCGTGCTATAAAAGAATTTAGCTCTTGCTGTTCTGATGCTTTTTGTTAATAAATAATTATTATAATAAAAGTAAATAAGAAGTTTTTAAAATTTAAAAAATAGACTTCTTAACTTAGCATTAAAATTATAACCTTCCACATTCCTTCCATCGGCAGGACTGCTTTGTTTTTCATCTGGGTACCGTCAACTCCTTATATCATGGCTGTAGTGACGATGGACTGACACGCACACATAGGCAAGGTCATCATATTTTATTTAGGGGATGCCTACACCAATACAATCAAACACTGTTCATGTACACAAAAGAAAACTGGTTTTACGCAGACTGGCCAGTAGCGTTTTTTTGAAGAACTGGCTACTCACGCAGACTGAGCACTGCAGTGTATTTTGGGCCATTGAATAGCCTTTTTTTCTCCACTCCTTAACCCAAATAATCTTCTTTTTTTCTTATTTTTCCATCTCTTCCTCCAATACTCGATCAATAATTAGAGAAGCAACAAATTATTTTCCCATTTTTATGATGTGTTCTCTTTGTGCTCTGAAAATAATGATATCTATCCAACATGTAGTATGTGTGGAAGCTCCACAAAAGAATGCCGTTATTTTGTCGAAATACATGTCGGATAGATAAGTAGTATTGTCTGAAACCCCCTAATAGCGGAATTCAAATGGTCCTACATGCTGTCACGCATTGTAGGACAAGCCTTGTATTTGACCGTTCGAACGCTCGATACAGCCGACTGACAATAATGGTATTCATTAAAATTTGGTGAAGTCCTGCTAAACTGCTAAATTGTTAAAGTTAGCAGCTGTTGATGTGAACGTACTACCTGCCAAGACATTTTACAATCAAGTGCTAAACTGATATGTCAAAATCAGCTGGAAGACTTCTACAGCTTAAAATTGTAAAAACTGAATTATTACAAAATCAAACGACGGCGTTTATTTTCACTTGGCTAATAAATAAATAATAAAGCTTAATTAAATAGAAATATAACTTTCTTACTTCAACCATTTATAAATAAATAAATTGCAAATATTTTGCAAAAATTGCTTGCAAATGTTTTAATTTGACAACTTTCAATATAGCAATAGATCTGTGGTTTTAATAACTCGTGTAACCAGTACTCAGTAACCAAAAATGAATTTTTATTTTTATATTACAGTGCGTTAACACTTTTGATACATTTGCTACTCAGAAACTTTGAAATGTCTTAAATCTCTACCAACATCTTTACAAAATTTTTGTTTTTTTATTACAAAAGGGAAATTTTTAGACTTTAAAGCTGCAAATCATAAATAATAAGGTTCTTGTTAAAACTCATTCACAAAACGATTCATCACTATACTCAATAACTTTGACGTTTCAGACAACAAATGGTATCTGCTAAACAAAAACACGGTGCTGAGCGTGTTAACTTACTAACAAGCTGCTAAGTCTTTTCCCAAACAAAATTTTGACAGGAGTTAACAAATTTGCTAAGTTTAGCAAGTTAGCAAGGCTTAACAAATGTTGTGAATACCATTAGTATGTTTGTTATTTTGAATTTGAAATATTTCAAATTCAAGGCCATCACGCCAGGCGTGACAACATGTAGGATCATGTGAACCCCGCTATTCAACCATCAGATCAGGAGTGACAACACGTAGTATCGTCTTAATAGGGGGTTTCAGACGAACGTACTTGTACGCTGACATGTACGATGACAAACTAACGGGAATATTTTGTTGAGCTTTCAAACAATCGTACATGTGCTACGACTTCATTTCATTACTGCCTCTCAAATAGAACACATCGGCGTAATGGCTAAACAATTTTTTGATGACCTTATGATTTAGAAGTCATTTTTCATATTTAGAGAATTGTTTATCAATTTTAATTAATTATAAACAATTATAAAATGTTTCAAACGTGTTTCATATTAGTTTTCTCTAATATTTTTTCCGCTTCGTTGCTGTTCACCCGCTGACGCTTTTAATGTTATGAAAAAATGCAGCGAGTCGGACCGACATGCGTTCATAACATCGTACATGTCGGTCCGACCGGCAGAAAAATCAAAAATTTTTGATTTTCGTCCGACATGTCGGTCCGACGGTCTCATTTGCTTTCGAATGATCGTACATGTCGTCGAGCATGCCCAAGTCATCGCACATGTACGATGGTCTGAAAGCCCCTAATCCCAGTTTTGACTTTACAGTACATGCTTGTTTGGTGTGCTTGAAGTGGTTAAATCATGGCAGCACTGTCAGCCATTTTTCGTTTTCGTACTCTTCAGCCGGTGATTTCCTATTGATTCTTTCATTTCAATTTACTACTTGTTGGAGGGAAGTCTGGTGTGACTGGTTCGTAATTGTGGTGTGAGGAGTTTAATTAAAAAATCATGAGGTAAGTTAATTTACCAAATTAAAGTAAATATATTTTTGAACTATGTTTAAGATACCGTTCTTGTCTGAAATATGATGACTATTTTGATGAGCTTTCTATGACAAATTTCTATCATCTTGGAAATGACCACATGGTCTAAAAATATATATACTTGCAGATAGTTGACGCCTGATGATTAAAATATGAATAATATTAGAGATGATGCCTACCCTTGACATTTACTGAATGGTTGAATGTGCTGCAACTCTTGAAAAATTGGTTAGTATTTTTTAATCGATTGAGATTTCATCTATACAATGATGACTATGTATACCGCCCCAGTCTGAATAGTTATGCGGATTGGATTTTTACTGATAACTTCAATGCCTGCTCAGATTATAACCATATTGAATAAAAACCAATTAAAATGTTCTATATACATATTGCAGGGCAGAAGCTATTGACGAAAATTTCACAGAAAACTTCATCATCTGGGAATGTTGAGTGCAGCAATAAAAGAAGGTAACTCGTCCTTATATATCTTTTTTATTAAAATTTTTAAGTTGTGATGATATTTTATAGTAGACAAGCATATAGCAGAATTTTACTATGTAGATTACTTTACGTCTGATTCCTTTAAACACAAAGTTTAAATTTTAACCTAGTCAAACAAAGTATATATAATTCATAAAAAATTACAATTGTGAATACATGTATTAACAGATAGACGAAGCTTCATAATCAACATGTGAACAATAGAGATGATTCCTAACCATGGCGTTGGCTGAATGCTATTAAAATTGTTAGAATTCTTGAAATTATAATGGTTAGTATTTTTAAGCAAATAAGTTTTTATTTATGCAATGATGCCTATGCATACCGCCCCAGTCTGAATAATTATGCGGATTGGTTTTTTACTGATAATTTTAATGCCGACTCTGATTTTAACCACATTTTTCAAAAAAAAGTAAAGTTTTAATTAATATCTATTACAGGGCAGAAGATGTCTACGAAAATTTCACTTAAAAATATATGATCATCTAAGAATGTCACTTTCCGAAATAAAATAAGGTAACTATCTCGTCCTTTTATTTCCTTTGTATTAAAATATTTTTAAAAGATGATATTTTATAGTAGACAAGCATATAGCAGAATTTTACTATGTAGATTACATTACGTCTGATTCTTTCAAACAAGTGTTGAAATTCAATTTTAAACTAGATAAAATATATATTTTTCATATAAAATTAAATTTTTGAATACATGTATTAACAGATAGACGCTGCTTCATAATTAACTTGTGAACAATAGTAGAGATGACTCCTAACCCCATGGCATGGTGTGTTTGCTGAATGGGATTAAAATTGTTGGAATTCCTGAAATTATAATGGTTAGTATTTTTGTAAGCAAATAAGTTTTTATTTATGTAATGATGCCTATGCTTACCGCCCCAGTCTGAATAATTATGCGGATTGGTTTTTTACTGATAATTTTAATGCCGACTCTGATTTAAACCACATTTAAAAAAAAAAGTAAAGTTTTAATTAATATCTATTACAGGGCAGAAGATGTCTACGAAAATTTCACTTAAAAATATATGATCATCTAAGAATGTCACTCCGAAATAAAATAAGGTAACTATCTCGTCCTTTTATATCCTTTGTATTAAAATATTTTTAAAAGATGGTGTTTTATAGTAGACAAGCATATAGCAGAATTTTACTATGTTGATTACTTTACGTCTGATTCTTTTAAACAAGTGTTTAAATTCAATTTTAAACTAGTTAAAATATATATTCTTCATATAAAATTCAATTAAGGTATACATATATTAACAGATAGACGCTGCTTCATAATTAACTTGTGAACAATAGTAGAGATGACTCCTAACCCCATGGCATGGTGTGTTTGCTGAATGGGATTAAAATTGTTGGAATTCCTGAAATTATAATGGTTAGTATTTTTGTAAGCAAATAAATTTTTATTTATGCAATGATGCCTTTGCATACCGCCCCAGTCTGAATAATTATGCGGATTGGTTTTTTACTGATAATTTTAATGCCGACTCTGATTTTAACCACATTTTACAAAAAAAAATTAAAGTTTTAATTAATATCTATTATAGGGCAGAAGAAAATGTCGACGAAAATTTCACATACAAATATATGATCATCTAAGAATGTCACTTTCCGAAATAAAATAAGGTAACTATCTCGTCGTTTTATTTCCTTTGTATTAAAATATTATTAAAAGATGATATTTTATAGTAGACAAGCATATAGCTGAATTTTACTATGTAGATTACTTTATGTCTGATTCTTTTATGTATAAAAATAAGTATTCAAACTCAAACTGGCGCGTGAATTAGTTTTGAGGTAACAAAACGAAGTTTTAAATTTTTTTTATTCATTAAGAGATTATCGTGATGAGTACATTTTGTAACAGTTATCCCTGTCATAATAAACTTGATGAGATTGTTTACTCTGAAAATTTTTAAACAAAACTATATGTTGTTCTGTGCTTATAGATGTAGTCTAATTAAAGTTTTTCTTTGTATTACAGATCAATTTTTGAACCAGCAATAATGTTTTCATAAACAAGAAAGTTGTTCAGATCAGATCTATCATTTGGTGCTTACAAAATGAAGATGTACTGCATTGGACTGGCAGCGTGAATTAGTTTTGAGGTAATAAACGAAGTTTAAAATTTTTTATTCATTGAGAGATTACCGTGATGAGTACATTTTGTAACAGTTATCCCTGTCATAATCAACTTGATGAGATTGTTTACTCTGAAAAATTTTAAACAAAACTATATGTTATTCTGTGCTTATAGTTGTAATCTAATTAAAGTTTTTCTTTGTATTACAGGTCAATTTTGGAACAAACAATAATGTTTAAATAAACAAGAAAAATCAAATAAAGTGTTTTAAAACTATTAATACATTGTTTTTTATAAAAAATTACTTAAGTTTGAATTTCTGTTTTTTTTTTTTATTCCGTGGAGAGGGAAGTGGTTAGTATATTAACAGCCCAATTCTGAATTTTTTTTTCCCGGGAAATTGGAAGAGGGAGTTTTAATTTTTAAGACGGCAGATAAAGATATAACATTTTTTGTTTACACAGAATATTGACTGTTGGACAAATTGGCATTAAAAACTTCCGAAGGTTTTTTTAACTTTATTTTGAAAATGAAAACTCCCTTTTCCAATTCCCCAGTAAAAATCTTTCAGAATTGGACTGTACAATATAGAAATTTACGAGTGGTAAAACACTCAAAATAAGTTGTGTTTAGACTCTTAAACGCGATAAATGCTTAAAACACGTTTTGAAGGTTTGGTGTAAACGCACTGTAAGAAGGTCGCTGATCTCGAATTTGAAGTCGGAATTTTAGGCACGAAAGTGTTTTCTGGTAGAAAAAAAAAATGGCTGAACAACAAATCGATTGCTCAACTAGTTGTCGATTTTTTAGTTTTTGTTTTTTTTTTTGCTAAAAGATCTTCAAAAAACATTAGGGCTATTCCCGATTACGGGCAAATAGCGTGGCATTTGCAAAATATGATGGCAAATATTTCCAACACAACAACAAAATGTACAGATTTGCATTTGCCCGACTGTGTCAAATTTGCAACACTAAAATCGCATTGCATACAGTCGAGCATGGGCAACTCTTATTTGCCAATCAATCAGCTGTCACTTTTTAACCAAACGCCGCTAATAAAACAAAATGAACAGACTCTGATATGGAACTCACTTTGATAAATAATACACTGATAAATAAAAATCAAAAACACCACAAATACTGTTCGTGTTGTGTTTTTTTTCCTCCAAAACAGCTGTGAGTTTTGCTTGCAACAGTGTTCTAAAAAGTGTGCTCACAGTTGATGGCAAACATTTGGTAGGGCATACATTTGCAAAGCTATTTGCCCGTAACTGGGAATAGCCCTATTGATTTCTTTTCCATTATCCAATGGATCTAAAAGATTGGCATGTCATTTGAAAGATAACTAAAGACCCTTTTCAATGATTTACAATATATCATGGCAAGCATATTTGAAATTTTATAATCAAAACTATCAGGCATGTTCTGCTTTCCGCTTCCGAGTGGAAGTGAAATAAAACATAATTGAATTCGATATTTGCTGTTCTATATATAACTTTTTTCGTTAATACAATTAATAACATTAATAAATTAAACAAAATACAAAACAAAAAAATGTTATATGTAGAACACTAAATATCGAATTCAACTATGTTTTATTTTCACTTCCCCTCGGAAGTGGACTGCAGAACATGCCTGTATATCATTTGTAATTAAAAAAACCGTTATTTTCCACTAAATTTGCGTTATTAAGGTACTAAAATTATATTTTATATTTAAAGCTTACATTTAACCTTTCATTTGATATATTGATATATATGGCTCATTTGCCCGAATAACGTCATAACTCAAAATCTAAATTTTTGGGTTAATGATGCAGAATTGTTCTTTATATCATGTTTCATATTGTGTAAAATTTTCATGTTATTTTGAATATTCTCCGCGTGGGAAGAGAAAATGCCTCGTATCTCTTTAAACAAGGTGTGAGTCAATTGAAAACTTTAAATGCGTTTTATGGAAAATTACTTTTTTTGAGTTATGACGTTACACGATCAAATGAGCGATATATATTTTTTACAATTAACACTATATTACATAAAATTATTAAAAACTGCTCTTGCATTGTCCAAAACTGATCAACTAAAAATTTAAAATTTGTTTTCGCTGGCTAGATATATTCATTCATATAAATATTACAGCTACAATGTTGCCTTAGGCTGCCCGCAGAGTAAACGCCGAAGCAGGCAGGCAGTGTTCACATAGTTTTCCTGCGGCTGTCTGCCTCGGCGCTTACTCTGCGGGAAGCCTTAAGAACAGTTATTTATTGTAATGGTGATATAAGAAAATATGGAATAAGAATACAAAACAACTCTGGTAAATATGCTTGAATTTACAACTTTCCGTACAAGCGCAAATCATTTCATCATAAAAAACAACAAATTAAATAAATCATATTTATTATATACCAAACGAAAGATAAATTTTCAGGCTTCAATAATTTACTTTTCATAAACCATAGTAATAACGGTAGTTTTTGAGAAAATAACTGTTTTATATAAGCAAATATTTTACTTTTGCATACAAATAGCTATAAAATATTAAATACTCAACGGATTTGATTCATTTAAAATTCATAAAAATAAATTAATATAAATATCGGTTATACACTTAGAAAAATAAGTATAGTTTTCTTAAAATATCTAAAAAAAATATTTTCTTAAAAAATCGATAGCTTCAAAAACAAATCGATTTTAGCCTTCGGTCATTCTTATTTTTTGTTAAAGACCTTCCTGAATCCGTTGTCAAATCGTGGCGCCCCAAAAATCGTAATCTCCCCGAATTCTAAAATTCGATATGGTTAATAGGGTTGCTACCTTGATTTTTTTATTTTTACGAATTCGGTGCTTTCGCAAACACTAGGTAAAAATCCGAATCCGTTGTCAGAATTTCAAAATTATCAAATTTTTTATAATAGGGCTGAAACCTAATAATGTCTTTTTAGGAATTTTAAACATTATTTAACAGTTTTAACCTTGTCCAGAGTTTGTCTGTTCACTATTTTCACTATTTTCATTTATGATTCTTTTGAATTTTTCCACGTTAGCAAGGAATTGTTTTCTTATACAAAAGACCATCAATTGTTTTTTACTCATTTTGTTTTACTCACGATTTTACAACTTTCATGATTTTAAGTGATTATTTAAATGCACAAAAATTCTTATTTGATTTTTTTTTTCGACACTTGCCTTATAATGTTAGTTTTGACACTTGCTTAAATTTTCCCTTTCTTTCACTAACAGCTGTTTTCAACAGGCTATGTTTTCCTTTTGAAGAGAAAATAAGCAGTTGTCAATGCTACCTGGATAATTCTGCCATGTGTTGTGGTAGTTTTTTTTGTTTTTAGAGTGAGTACAAGAGAGTAAGAGATCGCGATATACTTCAATCATTTGACAGACGTGTGAACACCTCTTTTGCGAAATTACGTTGGAAGGCCCCTATAGACGAGCAACTAATCGCACAACTCGTTGATAAACTGGTTGATGCAAATAAGCAGTGTGTAGGTGGGTTTTTGGTTTGTTTTCAGTTTTTCAACCAGTTTTGCAATCAGTTGCTGAAAATCAAAAAGTTTTGATTTTTTCGGAAACTCAACGAGTTGATCAACTACCCTACAAGAAATAGCTAACCAAAACTCTAACACAATCACATACATTTTTCTGTTTACAACCACATTCGCATACTCATTTCAGTGTCAAAAATTGTGAAACAGGGAAAAATATGAACATTTTAGCAAGTGCATGTGAAAGAAAGAGAAGGTATCATTATTAAAAATCATGTCCAATTTTTGCATATCCGCCATTGTAGTTTACCATTCCTGATTTCGCTAACAAAAACCAAGTTCTGCAATAAAAAATTAAATATCTTTAAATTGCTTACTGTTGGAACGCTGCTACCCATCAAAGAAGGATGAGCCAATAAGCACGCTTGCCAATATCAAGAATGCAGTGAGCATTTCAACATTCGCCACATCTAATTCCACTCCCAAAGTCGTCGGCACAGAAGTAGGCTTGGGCATTTTAGTTCACTAAAAAGATCGCTCTTTTTAGTTCAGTTGAGTTTAATGAACTAGTTCGTTCATATAGTTCTTTTAGTTCAGTTAGTTCGTTCGCTCTTTTAGTTCGTTTCGTGCACTCGTTCATGTTGTTAGTTCGTTAGGTCTTATAGTTCGTTTTGTGTTTCAGATCGTTAGGTATGTTAGCTCGTTGTATTTTTTAGTTCAATAGGTCTTTTAGTTTGTTTTGTTTGCTCTTTCATGATCGGATCTATAAAATGAAACGAACTATATGACCGAATCAATCATTAACTGCGGACATAGAAGAAATTTACATAAAAATACTACATATGGGGCATTCCACACAATATTTGCCACAAAAATTGGTTTTTGCAAAAAAGTTTTACCGTTCATTAGTATCAAGCTGTATCAGCACGGACTCAAACCATTGTTGAGTAAAACAAAATTTTTTTTCTAGTTCATTTCGACCTGACTCGCTGCAAAATCGACTGAACTAAAAGAACTAAAAGAACGAGAATCAACGAACTAGTTCACATAGTTCTTGAGTGCGAATAGTTCAATTGAACTAGTTCGTTCGTGAACTACCCAAGCCTACACAGAAGTGGCTCGCAGTAGCAGCAACAACAGTAAGAACAACAACAACAACAACAATAAAAAATGTTATAATAAATTAAAACCATTTGTTTCAAGACACCAACGAATTGCATGCATTTTTATTTTTTAAGAGGTACGTTAGATAAAACTGATTTTTACGTTATATCTAACGGTTACATATAACTGAGTTTTCGGTTAGATTTATCTGGTGAGATTTGGTTACCTATAACCTGTATTTATGTTAACCCTAACTAGAGAGAGAGCGAGACGGCTATATTTCAATGGTATTGGAAATTGATACGTGTGAAAAAGGGATGCCAGATCACACGTATACACGAGTTTCGGTTAATTTATTCCCGAGGCTCTTCCTAGCATAACCGAAACTTGGTATGAAGAGGTAACCGATATTTCAGTTTAGAAAAACCGTTTTTGCTTAGTTAAATAACCGATAGTCTTCTTGTAGGGTAGTTGTCGTGTTTTTAGCAAACTAAGCAACCAAACGGAAAACTTCATTTTAAAAATAATTATTTTTGTGGCAATTGCTTTTGTTTTTGTTAAAGTTCTGCTATGGGCATTTTATAAATTGGTTATTTCAAATGGCAATTGCAAATAATGAATTGTGGATAGAACTTTTTACAAAGTTTCAGAGTTTGCCGGTACTTTGGAAGTTTAAAGCCGTTATTTTCAAAAATAAAATAGCGAAGGATCAGCATGGAGAGAGCTTCTTTCTATTTACAAGCAATTAGATCCAGCTGCAAACAGTGAGGTGCTTAAGAATAAAATTATCAATATTAAAACTGTGTTTCGAAGAGAGCTGAAGAAGGTCGAAAAGAGCTTAAGATCAGGCAGCTCACCAGAGTCCGAATATGTGCCTAATATTTGGTACTTTTCCAATTAAATGTTTTTAAAGGACCAAGAAACGCAAGTTCATGGCGTTTCAACGATGGACGAAGACATGGATCCCGTCCTTGAAGATCAGTTTGAAGCTATGCAGGTAAATAGTTATGCACGTACAATGTATAGTTTAATACAGGTTTGTATTTTAAAACTAGGGAGAACAGGAAGAACATAGACCAAAAAAGCGCAAAAGTCTTGGATATCGTTTAGACGAAAAAAACAAAATATTAAAATCAGCAGTAGAACACTTGAAATCAATTGATAAAACTGGACCTGATAGAGACGATGCAGCAGTTTTTGGGGTAGGATGGGCATGTCTCTTCAGAAAACTATCAACTGAACAACAATTCTTTGCCAAAAAAGTAATTGATGAAGTCTTTATAAATGGACAACTAAATACTTTGAAAATAAATAGCATGGTTACAACACCTACTTCTACGCCAGTTTGGGTACCAGGTCAAGACGTTTCGCAAACATTTTCATACACATCGAGAACTTCAACACATGTTTCTACTAAAGACCAAGTAGACGTTTCCTAAACATATTCAAAAACAAAAATATTGTCACCTGCTTCAAGTACCGATCACCAAGACGTTTCTCCAATATATGTACAACCAACAAGGCATTCAACACCAGCTCCAACAAAAAATTTTCATGTAAAGAAACGACCAAATATTTTTTATATCCAGAATTCCAACAAACACAGCAAGCAGTCTGCACTCTCAAATTCAATTGCTTCACAAATGCATATTCCGAACGAGGAAAATATAAAATCCTCGTTATAAAAATTTATATAATTTTTGCGAATTTATTTTGTCCTAAGAAATAACTGTGCGAATGTGTAAATATTGAAACCTTATACTTTTAAATAAGCAATATTTGTTTGTTTGTTTATAAATGATTATAAATTTCATTTCTTATAAAATTCATTTAGCAGCGCATTTTGGGATATTTGACCGATTTAGGCAGCCAAATTGAATTTATTCGGTAAAAAGTTTCTATTGAAGTCTGTTTTTAATTTAAACCCTGACGATCATTGTGACATATTCAACACTATTGAACATTGCAAAATTTTTTTTATCAAATCTGTGTTTAATAAAATTGACTTTTGACAGCTCAAATCGGTGAAATACCTGTAACGGCGGCGTCTGTAAGAAACTTATTTAGCACAAATGTCTTTTATTTTGTATATTGTTTAATTTAATAGTTTATTAGTATTTTTTAGTTCAAATTAAATAAAGTTTATAAAATGAAATTTTTAAAGCAAGAGTTTTATGATGTTTTGTTCTGTTGTTTTTCAATTGTGTTATTTGTGTGTCTTTCTAGTGCTGCTATTTTACGACTGTCGACTCCTAAAAAACGAACGAGAAAGCAGTCGTATTTTTATTTCTTTCTCCGTTTTACAGGGTGCGTGCGCCAACAATACCCCTATGTGCTTCCCAAAAAGTGTTCACATCCGAAGTTCGATTCCAAAATCCAGGAGTTGGAATAACTGCTGGCATCCTTAATTAGGGCATTAGGAAAATTTACATCCCATAGCTATTTTAAAGAAATCAAAGCTAAGCTCGGTCGTCCAGGTACTTTACATTAAATGAGACTGTAAAACAGTGAAAAGAAACTGAGTTCAAATATAAGTTTCCTGAAAGAGTTTTGTATACATATCAAGAATAATGCATGTGGAATTTTTTTAAGTACAAAAAAATTAGATCACCATTGCAAAAAAACTGTTTTGGGTCAAGTTAAAAGTTACAGAACAACACATTTAAGTCCAAGCTCTAATAAAATTTTTTAAAATCATTAAAAACAAGAGCTACAAACTTGCTAAACTTACTTATTAGTTTATTATCAAGGTGGAAAAATAATAACATGATTTTTATTTATTTTTATTTATATACAAATGTTGCCACGGAACTGCATCAACACCGTTAAAATAATTGCAATACTTTAGTCACACATCTTTTGCTGCAAATTTGGAATTTTTAGATCGCGATGGCTGAAAGCCTAGAAACTGTACGTCTTTTCTCCAAGGTGCTGGTATAATTCGGCCTGCATTTGTGTCTTCTGTGTCAACACTTCCTGAAATATATTTGGAATGCTTTTGACGCCTGAGAAAGTTATGTAAGTAACACGACGCCAACACAATTTGAGCAACTTTGTCAGGGTGAAGATTACTTGGTTTTTGAAAAATTTTAAATCTCGATGCCAAAATTCCGAAGTCATTTTCACCAATTCTCCTTGCTCGCGATAACCTGCAATTAAATATTATTTCCTCGTTGCTTAAATTGTCATGACTGAAAGGTTTTAGAAGATTTTCGCTAAGAGGGAATGCGTCGTCTCCCAAAAAAACCAATGGCATGTCTTCAATGCCAAAAATCAGGCAATGGATAACTTTCCGGAATATTTAGAAGCTTTTTAGAAAACTTTTCAAAAAATATACTGTTAGTAAATACACCACTATCAGAAATGCGACCATTTGCTCCGCATTAAACCATCAAAAACTCATAATTGGCGTTCACAATAGCCATTAACACAATACTAAATCGCTTTTTATAGTTAAAATAGTAGGAACCTGATCCTGGCGGCTTTTGTATATCCACATGTTTGCCATCTATGGCACCTAAGCAATTTGGAAAGTTCCATTTTCGTTGAAAGTCGTTTGCTTCATAAATCCATTCACTTTCCGTTTGAGGAAGCTATAATTAATAACACATTAGAATTATAAACTAGCATTTACATAATTGATTCTCTTACCTTTATGTAATTCTTTAAAACTTTATTAATCGCCGAACAAGTCTCAATTATTATATTACTCAAACTTTGTAGGGAAATGGCTGTGGAAAATTTTAAATCTTCATATGCATATCCACTTGCCAAAAAGCGAAGTGTGTCAGATAATCGCTCATGTGCAGTTATTGCTGTACGCATACATGTCTTTTTTTTCAATGAGTGGCCTAACCAGTTCGAGAAGTTCTTCGTAACATCCAGTGTCCATTCTCAAAAAGTTTTTGAAGTTTATAGGAGCAGTGTATTTAAGTTTTTTCAAGAGTCTCGTATGAGAATATTCTGGCCTGTCTTTTAGCCATTCTTTCATCCAAAGTCTTCTATTTTTTTTCAGTTTCGTTCTCCTCATCTTCCAAGCATTCGTCCAAGATAACAGCACTCCAAAATATTTAATTTGCATTCATTTCTTATTAAATTATTGACGACGCTTTCAAACCGAAAAATGTATCGAACTGAAATTGAACAACTGCCATCAATTGAAATTTGCGTCTGTAGGACCCCTTTTATATTGGTCAAGACTTGAAGTCAAGTTTCAGAGTTTGTAGGCAATTCGCCGCACATCGGAAGCGACGGAAGGGCAAAAGAAACTTGAAGCTGTACCGGCAAATTTTCGTGTTTTTTCGTGTTCCTTTTGCTATTTTCGCGTTGTTGACAGTGCTTTTTATTTTATTTTTCGCATATCAATGTGAGTTTGTTAGACTTCGGTTGCATTAAAATTTTTTTGCATCCAATATAATTTAATTTTGTATTAAATTTTTAAGCAAAAACGTTTTTTTAACTTCCATCGTGGTAAAAAAATAAAATTCAGTTTGCAAATTTCTATAAACTATAATTAATTTGCTTGCTACCTATCTCGTTTTATTTTTAGAAAACAAGGAAAGAAGACAAGAACTTGAATTCAAGTCTTGACCAATGTGAAAGCTTTCGTCAAGTTCAAAAGAGAACGTCAAAAAAACTTGACTTCAAGTCTTGATCAATGTAAAAGGCGTCTAGGAAAAAACATCAAAGTATTGAGTATAAAAGTATCGAGTATCGAGAAATACTCGATACCAAAGTATTAGATACCAAAAAGCATCGAGTTTATCCATCACTAGTACTGTACGAATTATTGATACCATACTACAAGGTATTTGGTACTGGTGCAAATTCTTCTCACTCAAAATTGACGAAATGTCATCAGATTTGTTTTTTTCAATTATGAGTGTTAAGTTATTTTATACTGATTGTAAAAATAAAATGTTCGGTCGAACTCAAATAAATCATCTCAAACAAAACAAGCACCCCTGCAAAAAAAATGCATCACCAGATACGTTTTTTAGAAGAGCTCAAAAAGTATCCAAAATTAGTATGTTCACAAAAAATATCAACAAATCGTCGCTTGAGAAAATAAATGTCGTATGTGAAAATGTTCACTTTTGAGATTATTGAGAAAAAGGGGCTATAAATTCTAAAGTCCACAAAAGTTTCGTAATCTATTGTGGAATTTGTCTGCAAATGATCCTGAAATTCTGAAGAATATTGCTCCGCTAAATTTTTAATTATAGCCCCTTTTTCTCAATAATCTGAAAAGTGAAAATTTTCACATACGAGATTTATTTTTTCAAGCGACGAAATGTAAAAACAATTATGCAAACCTAACATTTTCGAGTATTTCTGAATTCAGAATATTTTTTAATACTACTATATTTACTGAAAGTTTGGTTTTAAAAAATAATGACCGTCTATTTATTTAATTGTTTATCCTATTTTGCAAAAAGTCGCAAACATTTTTTTATTTTTCAAGTGTCATCCTTTTTTACTAATCACCGATGATGAGAAGACAAAGTGTGACCACAAAATTTAGAGGATTACTTTTATTTTTGATCATAAATGAGAAAGAAATTATAGACAAATTGAAATATTTTCATTGTTGTATAAGAAATATCGAGTTTTGGGCTCAAGGCTAATAAAATGGGTCACTAATTGAAAGGTATGAGCCATGTTAACCGTCAGATTAAAATTTATACATAATAGGTACGATGGAAACAAGAAGACCCTTGAGAACAAAGACTATAATAAAACAAAAACCATAAATTCTACTGTAAATAATTCATATCAATAAAAGATTTGTACCATTCCAGCATCTGTATGATTCCGTGATGACAAGAGAGAAAAAAAAAAGGTAAAAGTCGGAAGACTTGTCTTAATATGACTCTGGCTTCTAGGTACATAGATTTTTCTTTTTAATCCATTTAACTTCTTACTTTTAAGATTCCTCTGCTGCAATATGCTTTTTTTAAGTTCAGCATTAAACTGAACTCCAACCACTAAATTATTATAATTTTTATTAATTTTAATACAAGGACAAAACCTCCATACAATCCTTTTATTCGCCAGGAAATTGGTTAAAAAATATTTCTGCATTAAAAAAAAATACAAAATGTAATGCTTGGACAATTCTCTTGTCAAAAAGTAATTAAAAAACATTGCTAAAAATATAAGTATTTTTTTGAGTCTTTTACATAATGCAATGTACTGAGCATTATTTGCCTTAGATGTAAGTTTTTTAAGCATGACTGGAAAGAAGACGTAAAAAATACATCATTATCAAAATTTTTTTGTATAAACCCCAATTAAAGCAGATTTTAAACCATTTCTACAAATATTTCTAAGTGATACGGTTTTTTGGCACGGACTGTACTAACAAAATGTACTGAGACGGGTACTGTTCAAAATTATGCTTTGCTAAGCAGAAGTACGGTATATCTAATGTTACCAACTATACTTACTTTGTAAGTATCATACTTATTTTCAGCTTCATATACTTACTAAAATTCCATACTTATAAGTATACTTACTTTTAAGATTTATACTTAATTATGCTTACTTTTCAGCTCCGGTTGAACGTTTTTATTTGCAAAAGTGGAAAAAGTTTGAAAATTGTAACCAACAGCGTTAAAAATACAGACTCTAGAGTCAATTTTATTTTTAAAAAATAATATTGAATACAGCTGTGTCGAATTTTACAATTTTTTAAAGACAAGACCTGAAATATTAAGGGTGTACTGTAGTGTTCGTCGGCTAAAAAATAGGCTATTTTTGGGAATTTCTCGTGAGCTTGCTATGAAAGATATGTTTATATAAGTAATAAGGAATGATAAATGACGTCTAAATTTATAAAAATAAAAAAAAAATTATTAATGTTTTTTAATAATTTGGAGGCAGGTCGGCTCCCACACGATATCTCGGCATCTGTTTATCTGAAACAGAAAACCAAAGTGTTTTAGATTCAATATGACAAGGACTATAAAATAGACTATTCATATTAATTTTTAGCAATTGTTGGTAAATTTAAGTAACAAAAACCAAAAAAAATTTTTTTTTTCGCTGTTATTTGTAAAAAAATAAATAAAAACATCAATTTTTTTAACACGATTATAGTTTTTTTGTAAGTAGTTTTCTGTTAAATATGTGGTTAAAATTTCAGAAGGATCAGCCCACCGGAGAAATAGTGTGGGGCGTCCGTGAAAACGTAGTTTTGAGAAAAACGCTTTTAAAGTTTTTTAAATGCGTTCTAACATGAGTTTAGGTAGAGAAAGTTTTGGGTTGAAAAAATTATTTCATAAAAATTTAATACAATATTCTTAGTACATATACAAAAATTGTAAAAAAAAAGAAAAAACTTTCGAAAGTGACCAATTAGACTTCACACTTAAATAAAATTTACAGTCAAGACAAATACGATTTCAAGCAAAAAGAAAAAATCAAATTAATGTAGCGCTTCAATTCAGTGACAGTGAGAGCGAATAATGATAACTTTTCTTTGGTCTCTGTATACATTTGAATGTGATTTTTTTATTTTTTTTTATTTGACTACTTTGAAAGTGCGAATAACTTTTAATTTTTTGTTATGCTTTTGTTTGTTTTTAAACTATTTTATATATTAGAAATATATATGAATTTCAAATATATAAAATTAATATTTTGTTTATTTTTTATCTGAAGACTTTTTGGTTTTAGATAGATTGTATACACAAAACTTTTCAAGGAAAACAAAAAGAGGGTGTGACAATATTTGTCTAAGAATATTGTGGGTTCTATTGATTTTAACATAAATTAGTAAATTGTATCAAAAAAATATTCAATTTGGTTTTCTAAGGTAAAATACTTACTTATACTTATTTTAAAAAATTATACTTACTAATACTTACTTTTCAGTGTTCTAAGAAGCAAATATACTTATTTTTTAATAACATGAGTTGGTAGCATTAGGTATATCATATGTTCACGCACAAGTTCTATTGGAAATAGACTTTTTCGCGTTATTGGTAATGGGCCTTTAGTAATCCAGTCCTTGTCAAACGTTGCTATTTTCTGCTACACAAATTCGGAGTAGCAGAAATCCGTAAGCTGCCATGTTTTGACGGCTAATGTCAAATTAGAGTACCAGCCGCAATTAATAAAATGTTTAACATTCCGCTAGTGAATAGCTGGCCGGTTTGTTTCCGAAAATCAAACCGGGTTTCGGACTACCCTACATGTAGGATGGACATTTAGGACGGCAAAATAACGGTAAAGTCTTTTCGAGTTTTCGGACTATCCTACGTGTCGGATGGACTTAGTTATTTGTCAGCGTTCAAGAAGAAAGCATCATGCAATGGCAAAACAATTTCTTGCTGTTTTGTAATTTATGAAGTTTATTTCTCTTAAGTTGAATAAACTCCTTCCAAAAAACAGTATACGAACCACCTGCCATTTTTATATATACAACTTTTTCTTTATTTGTTCACTCCACGATGGTTTTTTAGAATGAGAAAATGTCTAAAGTCGGATGAGCGTGCGTTCGCACATCCTACATGTAGGATGGGCCAGCACAAACAGTCAAAACTTTTTGATTTTCATCCTACGGGCTGTAGTATTAGTTTTCGTACATCCTACATGTCCATCCGATCTGTCAAATCCGTCCTACATGTAGGATAATCCGACACCCCCTAATGTAAAGATCTGAAAAATAATTTATGTCAGAAAAATTGCGAAAAAAATTGTGAACATCTTGCTACTTGCTACTACACAGAGCCAAAAACCACAACATAAAATCAATAAGATCACCTAACCATTTTATTAGGTTTTCTTATTAATACTACCAAATAATAAGAATTTTCCATAGAAAAATCTTTTTAATTCCATACAGAAAATCTTGTTAAAAATTTACAACTACTAACAAAAATTTTTTTAAAAAGATTTCTTATTAAATTAATGAAATTATGTGGTAATCTTATTAATACTTTACTTTAATAAGAAAATCTTTTTTTTCACTCTCAAAAGTTTAAGAATAAATACGCTTAAAATCTTTTTGATCTGCTTTTATAAGATTTTCTTATTAAACACCCTTTTAAGAAGGTAATAACGGTGAAAATGCTATTTATTCTTTGCTTTAGCTTTCAGTTGTAATTGTGTAGTGAATTCATAAAGTTTATGTGCATTTTATGGATTTAATTTATTTAAAGTAAAATAAAATTATGTGATAATAGATAATGATACTTATGTTCCCGGACTTGTTTTCGACGAGGCTGAAATTCTGTAAATTCAAGGCATATTTCAGTCGTAGGGCTTGAGTGACTCAATTTCGACTTTACCAACAATTTATGGAGTAAACTCGAAGGAGGTTCATCAAAAAATGGAGATTGAGGATGTCGCTACTTTCTATGAAGGCCTCGACAGTGGCGGGTATTTTGGCATTTTTGAAAACTGTCTTGCTGGTTAAGATAAAAAAACTTATTTATGCAACAACTTTGAATTTAGTTTGTTTGCTTTTTGTGAAATCATATTTAACAGATGTATTTTATGTATACATATACATATTTTATTTCTTAATAAATTGTAATAAACCATCAAAATGTCTTTTTATTTAATATAACAGGCAATTACAAGTATATTTCTAGGTAAAAGGTTAATAAGATTCCGTTTTGATTTAAAAATATTTCGTTATTAAAATTTAAAAAGAAATCCTATTAAATCAATAAGATATCCTTATTAAATTCCAAAAACAAATCTTATTAAATCCATAAGATTTCTTCTTAAAAACCAAGAAGTTTTGATAAGATTTTCTTATTGTTTTTAATAGGCTTCTTATAAAAAGCAATAAGATTCTTCTTAAAATTATATGGTTTGCCCAAAAAAAAGCTCATAGTTTTAATAAGATTTTCTCTATGGTTTTAATAAGAAAATCTTCTTGGATGAAAGCCATAGAGAAATCTTATTGATTTTCTTCTATTTTATTAGGTTGTTTTGGCTCTGTGTATCTTCCATAGATCGAACTTTCTGAATTTTTGAAGTCGGTTGCGTTGATGCATTTTTTCATTTAGATTGCTTGGCTTTAAATGTTTTTAGTTGATTGGATAATTTAGAAAAACTGCAAATATTTGATAAGTTAATAAATTGCTTCCAAACGCCAATAGCACAAGACATGTTGAATTATCTACTAACATCCCTTTCACATAAGCCATTGCTATTCATTTTATTCGCTGCTGGTTTAATAAATCATAGCAGCTTGTCACTGTTGCGTTCATTTTAATAAGTTGTCTGCGCATTTATTTATTTGATTTTTTATGTTGAGGAAAAGCTCTGAATATAAGCTTTTTAAATTTTTCTTACACACTAAAAAATTTCAAAAATAAATTCACACCGGTGAGCGGATATTTACATTTTCTATACCGAACGATATAATGTACACCGCTTACTCGGTGCGAAATGACAAACTTATCCGATTGGTGTGAAATTAGAAAGGCAAAGAAGAAGAGTAATATTGAAATCTTATTCTCATTGATAAACAAATTAAAAATATAATTTTCCCAATTTAATTTGTTCATTTTAATTTTGTAAATCTTGATTAAAGATTAAATATTAAATAAGCCCCAAAAAATTAAATAAGCCCCAAAAAATTAAATAAGCCCCAAAAAATGTCCATACATTTTTGGGTTTGCTTCATATGAAATAACTCCCAATTTTTGGGGACAATGTCATTATTTTTGGGAAATATTTAATTTTTTTGTTTGGTTCTTATTTTATTATAAAATAAAGCCCAATGAAATAAGCCCCAATCATAGTTTTTTGCGGCTTATTTCATTTGACAGTTAATAAATTTAATGACGATTTAATAAAAATCCTTTATAATTATAAAAAAACATCCTTTCGAATATTTAAAAATTACACCGATCGGTGTGAAAAAAATATGCTATTTCGGATATAAAATTCTAGCACTTTGACACGGTGTTTTTTAACACCGAACGGTGTAGGACTTCCAGGAACACCGATCGGTGTAAAAATTCTATACAAATTTTTAAATGTGTACGTATTCCGACTTAAATGTTTGCTGGGATATGAAAAAACCCAACAATGCTATTGTTTACTGGGCTATAAGCAAAAAGTGCAAAGTAGGGAAAAATGTCGTTTTTGTTTTGATCAAATGCATCACTTTCAATTATCTGCGGTTTATTGCGATAATGCAAGTTTGTAAACAATTCTAAGTATAAGGAAATTACTTCTCTTGTTTCTGAAAGAATTCTAAGCAAATATGTTTTCCTATAAACTACCAGAAGGATTAAAGACAAGATCCTTCTTCAATGCCGATGGACAAATAAAATTTGATCCGCCGGTTTATGAACAACGCTACACAACCGCATTACGCATTTTAGAAGATAAATGCTGGGGGACGAAATTTAAAAAGGTATTAGTTTATATTTTGCTATACATACATTTTCCGGTGTTCTTATAAGCTAAATTGGTAACAGGTTGTAGATTTCGGTTGTGCAGAATTACGGTTGGTGCCGCTGCTGCGTAGAGTCGAAGGCGTGGAGCATATATTAGCGGTAAGTTTGAGATTTGTTGTTTTCGCTTCTGCTGCATAAGATAAAGAAGGAAAGCAATACCTTTAGTAATGTCAATAATGTTAGCAAAATTCTTAGGCTGCATTAGAAAACATGTGCCAAAACATTAAAACGGAATTCCCGTAGTAACTAGGGTAGGGAACGAAAATAGCGATTATTACTATCAAAGAATAATTTTGTGACTATTATTTTTATCGATACCTTTGCGATAAGAAATACAAATTATTTTTGAAATTTTTTTAATAGAAAAAAATTAATCTTGATCGATATGTTCTCGATCAGATATAATAATTATTGAGAGATTACGATTTCCGGGGCGCCGCGGTTTGGCAATGAATTCAGGAAGGTCTTTAACAATAAATAAGAATGGCCGAAGGAAAAATCGATTAATCGATTTGTTTTCGAGCTATCAATTTTTTAAAGAAATTTTTTTAGTTTTAAGAAGCTATCTATATTTTTCTAAGTATATAACCGATATTGCTGATTTAGGCACGGTAGAAGAATAAAGGTAGTCGCACGGCTGAGAGCGAACTACCATAACGGTCAAAAGGCAACTGTCCGCTCATACAAAATCTGAAACCGATGATAAAGGAAAAATTAAAAAGATTATTTATTATAAATTATTATTTATCAATCAATTAAAATACGATTTTGTGCAGCTGTTGAAGTAATTTATATGAGGTTCCAAAAAATCATTTTCGTGGAAGTGTCTAAAGCAAATACGAGCATCTTTTTTAAAATTTTTGGCACATTCCATGTTCCATTATTGTCTTCTAGGCTCGTCAGCTGGAACACGAAAACACGGCCCATTTGCCTTGCACAAATGTTTTTGGCACAACACGCACTTCATTTTAATTAAAAAAAAAATAAGTAATTCACTTTTATTCAAGTTTTTAAACACACCACAAAATAACCAATTCGAGTAATTTAATTTTTTATTAAATTAAATTTTATTAAGTTATCTTTGTTTTCTCTAAGAAAATACTGATTTTGACCATTCTGGTAGTATTATCAAAGAGATCACGATTAGCCACGAGACTACCTGTATTATTCTACCACGGATTTAGATGATATTTGAAAGGTAATACATAAAGCTTTTATATTAATTTTAAATGAATCAAATGCGTTGAGTATTTAATATTGAAAGTGTCTCTGCACTGTATGTTTCATACATATGACACGTCAAAAATTACAAATGGTTTATAGCTACAGATAGTGTGAAACATATGAAACTGGTTTTGAAATGTCGTTTGTATTTTTTAATTTGAATTAGAACCGTCTCTAATTTCGTATGTTTTCTTTATAATTTCGTACATTTTTTTGTGGAAATAGAAGAAAAGATAAATTTTAAGATATTTATTCAATAAATTGATTTATACTGAATATATTCTTAGTTTAAATGGCCAAAGGAGGGCACTTTAGGCTTAACAGTTTACAAAAATATCGAAAGCTGTTTTTTATTTTCAAATGACATGTCAGATAATGTGGAGAAAAAAGCTTTCTGGCAAAAACTTAATTTTGATACACAGATGAAATTCGGTATGTAATTTTTTTTTGCATGTCATCTGTATGAAACATATAGTCTGGGGGCACCTTTAATAGCTATTTGTATGCAAAAGAAAAATATTTGCTTATATAGAACCGTTATTAAAAACTACCGTTATTACTATGGATTATGAAAAGTAAATTATTGAAGCCTGAAAATTTATCTTTCGTTTGGTATATAATACATATGATTTATTTGATTTTTTATGTATTTTTTTATGATGAAATGATTTGCCCTTGTACGGAAAGTTGTTAATTCAAGCACATGCACCTTAGTTGTTTTGTATTCTTATTACATATTTTCTTATATCACCATTACAATAAATAACTGTTCTTAAGGCAACATTGTAGCTGTAATATTATATGAATGAATAGGATTTTCTAGCCAGCGAAAAAATTTTAAATTTTTAGTTGATCAGTTTTGGACAATGCAATAGCAAATAGCAATTTTTATTAATTTTATGTAATATAGTGTAAATTTTTTTTCTTTATTTCATAAAATCTTAAATCTAATTACAATTAAATTTATGAAACAGTTTAGAACACTCTGTTGTCGGGTTGACAAGAGACGAGTGTAATTATCATTGAATTCATATTTAATGTAGAATATCGACGGGGAAAGTAAATTATAATCAATACAAGTAATAATAGGATACACTTGAGTATAGTAAATTAAATTAAATTCCAGTAGGAAGTAGTAATAAACAATTAAAAATAAAAAGTAAAGAAATGAAAAACGATCTTATATTAGGTAAATTTAATGCAATATTCAAGCTAATAAAATAAAATTAAGAGAAAAAAATACATGTAAAAACATACATGCAAATGCATGCAAAAATACAATGAAATATTCAACAATATTCGAGCTAGACCAATGGATAAAATACATTATCTATAGAAGAATAATCTAAACAGAAAAGCCAATGCTTTACATTATTAAGGAAAACTGTTTTCGCTCTTTCGCATCTGAGATTTTCTGGAAGCATATTATATAATCTAGATGCAGTAACATAGTAAAAGCGTGAGAAGTATGTTTTATAAATAGTAGGAATAGTTGCAAAATTAGCAGTGTTTACTCTTAAGTCGTAGTTTTCATTATATCTTACAGAATAGAAACCAGATTTTTAAAAAATATTTTGAGTGCTTTGTAGCGGTACAGATGCCTCAATGGGAGAATTTTTAGTGATTTGAACATATTAAAACTTGGAGTTCTTCGATTGACTTTGCATATAATTCTAATTGCATGTTTTTGCTTAATAATTAAAGGTTCTATTTTGTTTGAATAAGCTCCACCCCAGCAAGACAAACCGTATTGTAGTTTAGATCTAAGCAAGCTATCATAAACTACTTTTAAAATGGCCTGATTGCAGTAGAGACTTAGATGATAGATTTGTCTCACTACATTATTCAAATATTTCTTTAAATGGCGTGTATGATTGTTCCAACTTAGCATTGTAAAATTGTAAAGAATATATATGCATATATTAATATATCAAATGAAAGGTTAAAGTGTAAGCTTTAAAAATAAAATATAATTAAAGTTTTCTATATGACCTTGTTGTTTTAGTACCTTAATAACGCAAATTTAGTAGAAAATAATGGGTTTAACCCATTAAAGACTGTTCATAAATTCCACCGTACGATTTTTTTTTTAAAAATTTATCAGGAAGCTTATATAGGCCATAGAAGTTGCTTAGCAAAATTTCAGGTTTGTAACTGTCACCGTATTTGAGATCTGCATTGGGTATTTAAATACCCAATCAGCTAATCCGGGTTATTGGTGTTAATAAAAATTTGCATATATGGTAGCATTCCTTTGTCATAATGAGCACCTGATAAATAGAGGATACTAGAGGCAAACTGACCACGAATTTTTCCCTCGATCTTTCCATTTTCTAATTTTCTACATAGCTTTATAAATGGATTTTGTCATTTTTGAAAATCACACATCTTCGATCTCGAAAAGGAACATTTAATTGTATGAATTTCGTTTCACATTGTAAAGCCAATAAATAGTTTAATTTTTCCGTAATGTTTAATAAAAAAATTATTTTGATATCTCCTACCACTTTCGAGATATGGCCTTTTTCGTAATTCATTAATGGGTTAATTACACATATGATATAGTTTTGCATATAAAATTACAAATACGCTTGCAATGATATAAGTATTGTATATCATTGAAAAGGTAATTTAATTATCTTATAATCTTTTAGATCTATTGGATAATGGCAAAGAAATGGCTGTTTTTTTAAGATCTTTTAGCAAAAAAAAACAACTAAAAAATCGATAACTCAATAACTAGTTGAGTAATCGATTTTTTGTTCGGCCAAACATTTTTTTGTTGTTCTCTACCAGAAAACACTTTGAAATCGCAGCGCCCCGGAAATCGTAATCGTGCCAAATTATTTTTATCAATATTTTTGCAATTTTAAATACAAATTATTAGTTTGATATTGGATGTGAATAAATAATAAAACCAGGGGCCCTATTCTGTAACTGTGAGTTTTAAAGTGAATACTTTATCTGACTGAACTAACCGCCTGAAAAGCAGTGAGTTTTTATGGCAGCCCGTGTTCACTTTAAAACTTCCAGTTACAGAATAGAGCCCTAGCTCGTTTCTACAAATCATTCGAGAAATACTCGAATGATAGTGACGTCAGTCATTCTCGAACGGTCAAGCGTTAGTGTTTCTGCAACTCGAAAAACTCACCATCACTTTTATCTTATGGCATTTTCGTTTCTCGAAAAAATGTTGCATTTTTTCTGCCCTCTTCCTGCCATTTTTGAGAATTCCGAATTTTTTTACTTTTGAGGTCAAAATTTTCGAGAAAAGAACACGATTTAATTACAGAGTTAACTATTTTTTTCTCAAGAGGTCCGAATTTCCAAAAAGGGCAGAAAAAATATTGCATTTTTTCGAGAAACGGAAACGCCATTAATAAAGCAGGAAACCAATTTATCCACTCATTGCTTTAGAAGTTCATAAAACTAATTGTCATTGGAGAACCAATCTAACTTTTCAATTCAGCGCTCAAACTCACTTGCCAAAAACCAAGTGAGAATGAATTCGATTGACAGATGTCAGATTCTCGGTTCACCACACTTGCAGAATCAGAGCAGACGAGAATTACGTCATCTTGTCGTCAGTTCTAGAAAAGCATACGGGAAAATCCTTCGAGAAGAGTTATAGAAACGAGCTACAGCTCGCTTAACACCTTTAGGGCTGAAATCGGCAGCGATATGACATTTCGTCACTTTTCTAAATTTTTTGTGTTCTTTGTAAAGAAACGCCATTTTAATTCTGATCTCTTTTCTTTCGATATCGCGTTTTCGATCGCTATTTTAAATGTACATATCCAATCGAAAGAATTTAATTTTTTCTTGCCTTTGTATATTTTCGTATTAAGGGGCTTTTTCTTGTTTATATACTGCTCTGAATAACTGTTCTCTGCAACCATTTTTAACTCCAACATCTCTGTGAAAAATTGGACTAAATGCGATAAAAAGTTCTATCTTGCTTTTAAAAACTCCCAGTAGAACTCACCCTACGATTGCCTTTTTGATTGTTTGAACTTATGCTTTCTGCAAGTTCACATTTCATACGAAAAATTATCCCTTTATACATTCCTTTTACATTGTATCTGATCTATGCAGTTCCATTAAGAATAGTTCGGTTTCAATAATAGTTAACAATAGTTTTTCAGATAGGTTTGGGTTTGATTTATAGGTATTAACCATGGGATAAATCTTGAATTTAAATGTTTAATATGTAATATAATTTCAACCGAATATAAGTTGGTCTTCCGTAGTTCATTTAAGCTATCAAAATGGTAAAACACAAAATCATATAAACAAATTTGAATTGTTCTGTGCAGACTGCCTTTTGTATTTATTAAAACTAATACTAATTTCATTGGAAATAAACTAGTACATAGTTGGTTTTTCAACTAACTTGAAAATATCAGATGAATGCAAACAAATAGAATTTCTTCTTAGCTACAAAAAATTGAGTAGTCCATCAAAGACAATCACTTTTAGAAAGCTGGTTGGTTCAACAGACACGATTCTCTGGAATCAGTAGAAAGAAATTGATCTCCTACATATTTACTCACCAACCGTTTAGAGAACCTTGCTTCTCTATTGAATGAAAAGAAAAACATGCAAAAATTATTGTTTTAAAATGTATGTTTATTTTTAATATACGAAGTTGTTTTATTTAGAAAATAATATAATATAAAGAATTTATTTCATATTTTTAAAAATTAAATGGTATTTAATTACTTAACTAAAATAACTATATGTAAAAAAGAGCAAGGTAGAAGCTTGTGATCTAATTAACCTAACTTTGAAAGGCTAAACAAAAAAATACATGATAACTAGTATAAGAAAAAAGCAAACTTGTAAGTTATGGTAAAAACAATTAGCTCTTATAACTTCTATGCATGTATGTGAATAGTATTCTATGATCACGATTATATTGGCTTCACACCTAAAATCCGATACATAATTCTTTACATTACAAAAAAAAAAAAAAAAACAAAAATCAAATACAATATTTTATAGTAACTTTGTTTTTTTCTAAAGAACGGTTAAAAACTAAAAAAATCTTACTCAGTTGAATAATTTAAAACTAAATCAGAACTTCTGGCCAAGGAAAAAAAATATTGAAAAACTTAAATTTACAATTAACAGGTTATTTTTATTTTAGATTTTAAGACCATGAAAGCAGCACGACAATTGGATAATAGTGTATCGTAACTTTGAGAGTAGCATTAAAATTTGTAACTTTCTTGCGGTATTTTCTATAACTGCCATTTTAATAATGCATGTATGAATGACACAAGTTTTGATATATAATTAAAAAAATTTAAATTCCTCAAAACAGAATTGAATTGCCTTAAAATACTCAAGGTTTTGTTCAGTTGATCGAACTGTAGTATTTGTTATTTATTTTAACAGTTGTAAACTTTAAAATTTGCATATGCGCAATTCAATTTAAAATTACTTCAATTAAATAAATTTCAATTTCATTATATAAATTTTAATACATAAGACTTGCTTGCTTTGCTTTGTAAGTTATTCTATAATGGATCTAGTGTTAAGGTGCACGCGCAGAAATTTAAAGTTTATCAATACATTTAGATTAATTGATAATAATGCAAAAAAAAAAAATTTGGCGCGCTATCACTTTTTGAAATGCTTAGCTGTAGCCGAAGCAGCAGCACGACCTTTAAAATAAATTGATTCATTATTAATTTTTTTCCAAACATTAAATAATCCCCGGATATCGGGACTGAAATTGGAATTGCTCTCATCTCCGTCTGTGGTTACCTCCTCTGCGTCAGTCTTTATTAGGCAACGACGTGTACGACGTTCTGCGGGTCTTCCACCTGCACATTGGCCATTATCGAGATTTTGGTAATATCTTGCAGCAATGTGTTCCTCCCCAGCAGCTGATGCAACATTGATGACATTACCAGCGACTACTTTTCGTGTATTACTACGAGTGGCACTGCCACGTTTGCTGTTGTTAACAGCAGCTGCGTTTACCTTGTTTGCAATTGTTGTACAACTTCGTGTTCTAGTTTTCATTGAAGAATCGTCGTGGGCGCATTTGTTACTTGTTGCACTAACTCTTTTGCGTCCTGTGGTTGTGGCCCTGGTAGTTATTGTCTTCGAAGATTTCCTTGTTGTGGTTACACATTTTGTTGTTCGTCTAGTTCTGCATTTTGTATGTGGTGTTTGTTCCGAAACTTCGGAAGCATCAGTTTCTGATTCTTCGTCTTCGTCTTCTTCGTGTGAATCTGCCTCTTCACTGTCGGGATCTTCCTCATCGTCCTCATCGTGTGCATCTTCTAAGTCTTCTTCTTCTTCTTCTTCTTCTTCCTACACGAAATAGTTTGGAATAGAATTATTTTTTTTTTAATTCATTATTCATATTTTACCTGCAAATTGTCGTCTTCAGCTTCTTTTTCTTTGTCTTCCTTCTGTTCATCATCGTCCTCATTTTCAATCATCCTTCCATTCATTCTCATTCGCTGCTGCACTTCCAAAATAGCATAAGTAGGCTTACCTTCGTAACGTCGAACAGTTGGCTGTTGCATATCGCTCGATTCCTCCTCGCGATCAAATTCTTTTTCAGCTCTCTCGCGTGCTATCTGATCAGGATCTTGCGAGAGTATTTCTGCCCACGAGAACTTTTTCTTTTTTGACTTCTTGTCAGACTTGGAACGCAGATTTTTTGGTGATACGCGGTTGGAAAGTGTGCGCTCATGGAAAGGTGTGCCCACTGTCGTCAAATTTTTCATAATACTTAAAACGTTCATTTTGTTCATTTCGAAAATATCTTTTTTATTCTCGATTTCCTCCTTGAAACGCACACAAGTACGCATAATTTCGTGTCCGTCCAAATGCATGTCTTCCAAAACATAGCCCAGCTGCCGGTATTCGCTCTCGAATAAGCGACGATACCGCTCATAGTCCGGGCGTTCATGGTAGGCCAATTGGCCGACTTGGTGTAGAAATTCGCCCAGAAACTTAGGAACCTGTTTGCCATAGATTTGTTTTAACATTTCACGCACATCAGTCATTAAATACTCCTTAGCGCGATGAACCTTCTCCTGCTGATGCTGTACGGCTGCATCTTTCCATGGCAGATAGCCTTGTGACCAGAATATGAGATTGTAGCCCAAACACTCCAGATCACTGCGACGTGAATGTGCGCCCATGTGAGCGTCACGCGATGTAAACTCGAGAGTGCCATCGTGCGCGCGACGCTGATCCATAACAAAGGGCCGATGTGCACCATTGTCCATGAATTTGGAAGCTAGCCCGAAATCAATGAGGAAAATACGTTCTTCCTCGACGGCTACTACTCGAGTTGCCACAACGTTGCTAAAGATGGCAGGTGTTGAGTGATGTTGCTGTTGGGAAGCTAATTTTTCTTGGCGCCGTGTTAAGCGCCTGACTGAAGTAGATGTGATCGAAGATTTATTCTTTGATGCTGTACGTCTAGCGCTTTGCGGCAAGAATTCTTCTGACTCATCGTCCGAAGACATAAGATGCATATCAATGATATCGCCTTTGATTGAAGCCTCCTCATTGAAGAATTCCGAATAGCTAACGCGTTTGGTTGGCCGTAAGTAATGTGATTTAACCATTTCTTCATATGTTGAATTACGTTGTTGACGCCGGCACGAACGTACCTGGAGAGGGAAAATAGAATCAAATTACATCATCAACACCAAAATTAAATTGGGTATTAGCTGTAAATAAGGATTGTCTCGATTTTAAACGTGTAAATAATAATCAATAGCTTGTAAGGTCTTTTAATAAGAAATTTAGTAGTAAATCGTACGCGCATAGCTAATCACTAGTGTCCGAATATTCGGTATTCGGCATATTCGGCATATTCGGCCCATTCGGCATATTCGGTCCAAAATAGCCGAATATTTGCCGAATGTTATAGCTTTATTGTAATGCAAAAAATGTTTTATATTTTTTTTATTTACATTTTTCGATAGAAAAATTTAGGTTGCACTATGTTTAAAAGTTTAAACGCGTTTTCGAGCTTGCGACTTTCATAACTCAGTCAATTTGAAACGAATCTTTACGTTGATTTTTTCAAAATACGAGTTATTAAATTGTCAATGGACCATAATCTCATTGATAAATTTCATATTGGAATTTCTATCCAAACTAAAAAAGTAAGGAAAGTTTTCAGTAAAACTGACAAAAATTATTTCATAATCACATTTACCCCCCCTATTATACGATAGACGATAAACGCTTGCAAGCGTATCGTAAAAATAAAGCTTTCAAATTATCGTTTTCATACGCCCAATAGATATGCTATTGTGAATGACAGTGATTTTTGCTTACATTTTACTGTGAATTCAAGAAAAAACAACTGAAATTCTCACTCCAAGATATTAAAAGTTCAAAAATAAAATATATAAATATGTTTCCGACATTCCATTGAGTTCTTTGCACAGCATAGATCCTGTGAAAATAAAGCAGTTGAAGGATACTTCCATTCGGCGTTTTCTTCCATTGAAGTGGCAAGACGCTCCAGTTGAGTTTTCGAGCTCACAACTCTTAGCCAGAAAAGATCGCATTGATTTTGCTCAAATCATGTCCAATAACTTATTTCTATCACTATAATACTAAAATATTTCGAAAATATTAAAAATTCATACATAATTTCAGCTATCGTACAAGAATGTTTAGCCGCTTGCAAGCGTATGCAATTGAACAGCTGATCCGATACGTATCGTTTCGTAAAACCATTTGTTTCCGATAAACGATAAACGCTGTCTGTCGGATTTAATACGACAAATGTAAGTTCGTAATACCGCATAACGGAATGCAAGCGTTTATCGTGCATCGTATGAATTCGTAATAGGGGCCTTAGGCTGCCACATTAGAATCTAGATGTGGCAGGGATTTCGGAGAATCTATGATCTGCTGGAGGGGTATTCTGAAATCATTCAATTGCTGAATTTAAATGAAGAGAGTAGATTACATGACGACGAGATACTATACTTTCTCATAAAATAAATAAAAATTAAGTTAAAATAATAATGTATTAATATAAATAAATATATATAATCAGCCCTATCACGAATAATTTTTCACTCGGAATCGGAAAAGAGAGTTTATATTTTTAAGATAAAGCTCAAAAACATTTTGAAAATTTTTAATGCAAATTTGTTTATCAACGGTTTATCAACAAATTTGCATTTAAAATTTCCAAAATGTTCTTGAGCTTTATCTTAAAAATAAACACTCCCTTTTTCGATTCCGCGTGAAAAATTATTCATGAAAGGGCTGAATATAATTTAAGTTCAGAAAAAGTTATATCTTTTGACACTTAGGATTCAAAAACCTCACAAATTACTTGCACAATCTCTTGAGCAAAAACACACATTTTAATTAATATTTAATATAATTTAATTAATAAAATAAGAAAATTTAATGAAACATTTTGCTTCAATACAGAAAGAATTTGACGATGACTTCATTTGGTATGCTCTTGTTTTTGGCGCTTTAGGAGCTTGACTTTTTTTAAATTTATGCTTCAAATATGTACATATCATGTACATAATATTTTCAAAAGGAGACTTTTATAGTATAAGTCTCAAAAGACTCTTCAAATTAGATTTAATAAATAATAATAAATAATTATATAAATAATAATTAATAAAACTCTTCACTTGAAAAGTTATATTTATCTTTTATATAATAAGTTTGTCAATACTCTTATTTTTAAGACTTTTTGAAAAAAGTTATATAAGCTCCAATCTTTGGATTAAATAGGGCAGAGACCTGAGTTTAAGAATGACAGAATGTTCCTGAAATTAAGAAATAAACGCAGTTTGTAAAAAGGTGTTTATACGCACCGGATTTGAGCCACTAAACTCCACAGCAGCAGCTCGTTGACGGCGTTTACGACTGTTATGCACGGGCGTCTTATAGATATCCATGCTGTTGCTATTGTTACTTTGACTTGTGGCACCGTCATCGAAATCCTCATCGTCCTCGTCGTTATCAAAATGTTTATACTTTTGATATTTCCTTGCCTTGCTTTTTATAACAAAATCCGTGTCATCGTCGTCTTCGTTGTCGTCATCATCGTTTGCTCCGTCTTGTTCAGAGCTATTTCCGCTGTCCGTAGTTTGTTGTTTCTCATCGTCATGATCTGCATATTTCCCCTTAATTGTTGTCGCCTCAGATTTACCCTTATTACTTAAGTTGTTGGTCACTCGTTTTTCCTTCTTGTAGTACTTGCATTTCGATATCATTAAATTCTGTGCCTTAACATCGTTGTGACAGTAGCCTTTGTCGTGTAGATTCTCCAATACATTCACAATCTGTATGGCTAGCGTTAGTACAGACTTTTGATTGACGCGACAATTCTTAATCAGAGAGTGTAGATCACGGTCAAAACGTTGAAGCACTAAAAAACGATAACGCGCATCGCCAAAGTAATGAGAACCCGACGCTATGTAATCAGGTATACCAGAGGGTGGATTCTGCGAGAGTGCTGTTGCTTCCTGTGGCTTATTTCCATCGTCAGCTAGAATATATTAGCGAAATCATATTAATTTAAGTAGTTTATTAAGTAGTAGCAGTTAAATAAGCAGAATTAGTAGTAGTAAAATAAGAAGGTAGTTGTTGTTAAGGATTCCTTTTTGTGTTTGCTTAAAAAGTTACTTACAGTTCTTTTTGGCAGTGTTCATTAAGCAATGTATTTCCACAAACAATGGTCCATTCGAGTGCGGCTCTATCTTAACAACAAATTTTGCATTTTCATTTGTAACCGGCACTGTTATGTTGTTAGAAGCCAGGAATATTTCGCCAAAGTTTCCCTTACCTTAAATGGCAGAGATAAAAAAGAATACAATCGTTAATAATAGAACAAAAGAAACTTAATTTCGATTAATTCACTATGTATGTGAATAATTATTTGCATAACTCAAGCTTGGATGACATAAGAAGCAGTGCGCGTTAAAATTTGAGGTTTTTTTCCAAAAATAAAAGCGACTCACCAATAGGTCTGCCTAAACGCCAAGTCTTCTGTTTTAAATCGTGTAAAATAGTTCCATTCACCACCGATGGCAGCAGTGTATAAACGGGTTTCGGCGATTCATTCAGTGATGCATCCAAAACTGTGCACAATGATGTATTTAACAATATTGATGAATTATTCGCTTGCTTGGTGGACTGGTTGCGACCGCCGGCAATTTGCTGCAGTGGCGCATCGTTAGATGACGAGTCTTCGTCATCGTTTTCATGCCAATAATTACTGGAGTTGTTTAAACGCAACGCCTTTCCAACAGCCGCCGCATTCAGTCCACTGCGTTTCCGCTTGCGTATGCTGCGTGCAGGCGGAGACGTTAGGTCGTGATGAGTATCGACGATGGAAGCACTAACACGTTTGCCCATTTCAGAGACGTTGCAATTGATTCTATTAAGTATCCAGAAGGTTCAAGTCGGTGTCAGTTATGTTTCAAGCGAGTTCAGCAGTCAGCTCAATTGATTCTAATGATGTTCGTTATCATATGTAGTTATTCTACCCGAAGATCACACTTTTTTATTTCAGTCTCTTTAAATTGTAAGGAACATTGTTATTTTGCTGTTATAAATCTTTTTAGTATTTCTTTGCTGTTATTTACCAAGTGATAAGTCAATTGGTAAAATTTTCACCTCTGCAAATGCACATGTTAAAGAAGATGCGATTAAAATTTGAAAGGAAGTAAAGGAAAATTTTTAATATTAGCAGTGTCTAGCTAGATTCAAAATGCCAAGTCCACTTTTTACTGTTGAGAAAAAGATCAAAAATGATAATACACGGAACAAGTGCATTGTAATTTATATAAAAAATAAAATTCTTTGGTAAATTGTTGGAAGACAATAATTAAGTTAGCTACTTTTAAAAATTATTACAGTCACTTGACCATTTTTGAAGAAAGACGAGTTGGGCTTGGCTACTTTTTAAACAGAAGTAGTCGAAGTTCAATAGTTTTAAACTAATAGAAATGGACTTGGCCAATTTTGAGATTAAATAATTTAGAATGTTCCTATCAAAACTGTTGGATAGGATAAGCCAAAACGGCATAAAAAATGTACTGACTGAAAAAATAATTGGACTGTGTAATTATTATAAAATTATTTTTGTACGAAAAGGTGCAAGTGCATGGTGCATACAAAACTGAGTGCTATAAGAAATGGATAAATATGTCAGAGCAATGACGTTTAATCTATCATTTAGTTTGCACCTTTCGTAATGAATACCTTTTGTTATTGATAAAATGCCATAAAGAAAACATATACATAAGCTTATTATGAAAGTGTTAGCATCATCAGCCGCACTTGAAACAATATAATTTCATAGCCAAACCGATATCGGGAGTTTGTATGCAAAAAACACCAGGCAACTATGCATAAATGTGTATAATTTTATACGGTCACAAATAAAAAATAGAACTGGCAGCAGCACAGACGAAACTGCAGCGACGATTGGTAAAGTAGTAAATGTACATTTCTAACTCACTTTCTTCGCTCAATTATTAACTTGCACTTGATTTTCAACACATGTTTCTTTAAATTTTCTTGCCCCTTTTTAATCTATTTTCATTGACATTTTCACGATGAATTAAATAAAGTTAAGGCAACTACATATATTTAACACATCTAATCAAGAAAAAACGAGAAAAATGGGACGAAATTTAAAGCAAACTATAAAAAACAACAATTTTTCGGCTTTCAATACATTTTCAAACACCTCTACCGATTTTCATATGTTCCTCCATAAAATTTTTTGCTTCATTAGTTTTTTCACTAGTTCTTTTTCACACAATTTTCATTTAAGTTTTTTACCCACAAAATCGTTTAAAAAACACAATTTTTCATCTCTAAGCTACACTTTCAACATTTATTATGGGATTTTTCATATTTTTATGCAATAAATTGCTTACATTTCTGCTAAAATTTAATAAAACTTACTGATTTATAGCCTTGCTTGGGCATTTCTTTCACAGTCGTCTACACACGATACACACACAAACACGAATAACGAATAATGGAATGGATGTTTCATTATTTAAATTTCAGACGTTTCTATCAGCGCAATCATAGAATGCACTAATATATGGAATATTATTTTCGGCTAGTGGCCATTTTGTTCGATTATTGGTATTGTGGTTTCAATTCAGGTTCGTTTCGTTCAATGCAACCATTACAGCTGTCAAATTAAAAAGTTGATTGAAATGTCATATGATTGCCCGATAGCTTGGGGCACGGCTGCCACTTTGTGGGAAAAGAAATCCCATGTGGATATTTTTAATTGCCGTAGGAATGGGAATTCAGGCACGATTACAATAACTGGACCGCCGCGAATTGAAAATGTGTTTTTGTTCAGAACAAAAAAAAAAAATATGTTAAACTCAACTAGTTATCGATTTTTAAAATTTTTTTTTGTTCCAAAGTCTTAAAAAACATGTATCTCAACCATTATCTAATTGATCTAAAAAATTGGCATGTCATTTGAAAGATAATTAAATCGTACTTTAGGAAAATTACGAATTAAATATATTTTAGCAATAAATTGAATTTTATGAGCAATTGTATATTTTTTGCTTTTAATTACAGATAATACTGTTATTTTCTCAAAAATGTGCAGTTTTAAGGTAATAAAAATATGTTATATATGTAAAGGCGGAAGATTCACCTTTTATTTGGTATATAAAAGTTTTTATTTGTTTTTGGAATTAAGACTTTATTTAAAATAAGTGTTACCATTAAGAAATACAGAACTATTTCTGAAGACGCTACTCTTCTTCATCAGCGCTCTTTTGTATAATTCTCAAGTAAAAACAAAGTGGTAAGTTTAAATATCTAGGGAATTATACGATGACAGACCGTATAGCTATTATAAAAATAGCGTTTATTTGCGTTTAAAGTTGTCACCTTACCAGAAGAAATCTAATAAAAATCTTCATCAGGTTATAATTGGTCGTCTTCCTGCAATGCTTCTATCTCCTCCTGGAAAGTTTAAATCCGCTGACGTTTTTCGGAAATCAAATGTGTTATATTTTCAGATTCGACCGTAGAAACGTCAAGATCCTTGATCTTCAACCCAATTCTGCGTGTACCATCAACGATTCCAGGATAGACACTCTTTGCATCTTCTAAAAACTGCATAATCTGTGATCCGATTCAATCTTTATATAACTTTTCCAAGTAGTTTTTGCCGTAAAAGTGCAGAGCCATATATTGGTGAAGTAATTTTGGTGATCTGCGGCAAAGTATCGAAGTTTTCAGTAGTTTGTTTTGGTTTTCCAAATAATTTATGGTATTGCTACTATTACCACTTTGAACAATGTCTCCTTTGCTGTAGTTTATTTGCAGAAGCACCGTGTTCGAACCGAACAATTTTTCCACACCGACATATTGTTTTGCGCTATCAGTGCATACCACACTTGTGGACGGATCTACGTATTTTTTAAGGTAAGGTTTTTTTCAAGGTCAATTTCAAAAGTAAGGTTGAGATTTGACCTTACTTTTGAAATTGACTTTGAACAGCCCGATATCATCCTTCTTACAATAGATCCCCAGAAAAACTATCGTCATTTGTTCGGTAATGCGTCCACGATTATACTTTCTATTTGTTAAGAACGTCTCAACGAACTGCACTATCTTTCCTTCACCACCAAGACGAATTTCAGCATGCGAAGCAACAACTTCTTCCACTTGTCTAAAGTAGCTATAATAATCTACCACCGTAGAGACGCTCAGTTCGCATTATTCGTTGTGGTTTTTTAAATGGTTATAAACATCAACAACTCACATTTCTATAACAAAGCAAAAAAGCATGGCTAGCACATCACGAACCTCAACAAATTCCATCAAATATGGTTCCGATGCTTGCGTTCTCTGTATTTCTGCAGCTTTTCTATCCTTTTTTTTTGATGAAGAAGAGAATCTCCATCCTAGCTTGCTCTCAGAAGATTTTTCTATCTTCATCGGCAATCCGCAGCACACAGGAGGCAAAGTAGTTTTATTTGGAATTAGCTGAACTTCTTCTGCAAAAGCTATTGCCTACTCCTTTGTTTCCAGTATACCATAAAAGGAATAAAATATTGAAAAATTTTTAAGCTTAGAATGAAGCAGAGGTTGTCTATTAATAAAATTCATATCACAACGCACTAAACACACGTAGTTAATCGCACTGTTCAATTGACTTTAAATGGACACTCATAACGTGGTGATTAAATCAACCATAATTTCCGGTTTATTCAAGAAGAAACGGTATTTATTTTTTATCAAGCAACTTCGAATGCCCAATAAGGTGACCCAAGATTATTAGTGATATTTATCATACCAAAGTTGCGAAATGAAAAAACGTATGGAGTGTAACAAAATACGAGCTAGAAAGATATTGCTAAATAAAAATGGTGCAACAAGTTTTTTTAATGTTCCTTCATTCATCATAAATGCATTTTTTGGCAAGATCACATAAATCGCAATTGACAATGACTACATTTGCATTTGTTAATGGCTTAAGCGAATATCAACTATTTGATTTAATAAAATGGAAGCCGTTGACCAAAACTGATCAGCTAAAAGTTAAAATTTTTTTCACTGGCTGGAAAATCCTGTACACTCAAATAAATATTACAGCTACAATATTGAGATAGGTGCAGCTATTTATTGCAATGGTGATATAAAAAAATATGGAATATGAAAGCAGAACAACTAAGGAAATATGCTGGAAATAACAACCATTTTATAACAAAAAACCCTACAAAAATATTAAATAAATCACATATTATACAAAATTTGTAAACTTTAAGAATTTATTTTACGTTAACCATAGTAATTACTATATTTTTAAAGATAATAACGTTTTTATGAAAGCAAAATTTTTACTTTTACTTACAAATAGCTATAAAATACGTAAAACTTAACGGATTTTATTTATTTTTAAATTTTTAAAAAGCTCATTTTATAATCTTTAAAACGATATCTCAATCATTAATATTGGTTTTATAGTAAAAAAACTATAACCAGTTTTCTAAGAAGATCTAATAAAAAAAAATTATCTTAAAAAAATCGATAACTCGAAAACCAATCGATTAATAGATTTTTTTCTTCGGCCATTCTTATTTTAATTTAAAGTACTTCAGGAATCCATTGTCAAACCGCGGCGCCCCAGTTATCGTAATCTCCCCGGAATTCCCATGGGATGTTTTAATTGAGTGTGTTTTTTTCAATTCATGTGGGGTTTTTTGTTTTGTGGGATTTTTTTTATTTTTCAGTTAAAATATATATAAATATATACATAAAAGCGTATATTTTTGTACACAGATTTAGTACTAACAAACGGTTATAATTTTGTTAATAACTCATTACCAACAAGACAAACAGTCAGCACAAATACAGTTATTGATCACATTATCACTAACATTGATACAACACATGAAGTATATTACAAACTGGAAGACACGGAAATGTCCGACCACAAATACACAATAACTGCAATAAAACAAATTAAAAAACTATGAAAACTGATAAAAAAAAAGTCAGAAAAGAGGTAAATGAACATCCAGATATGGACACAGAAGAACTTTTACAAATTATACAAATTGCATTACAAATCATCAAAATTAGAACCCGTGACAATAACTGGATCACAGCTGAACTATAACAAAAATTGAAACACAGACAAAAACTTCATAAAATATGGAAACGTCACTCGGATGATCTCAATAACCAGGCGGAATATATATAAAAAAATACAGAAAGAAGTAGTTTCTAATAAAAAGAAAAAAATCACATAAATGAACAAATAGAAAGGTCTAGATACAATTTAAGAAAATTATGGAATATAATAAACTCAAAAAGAGGAAACGTCAAGCTCAAAAAATAATCAAGAACAGAATACCATAGGCAAAATAAACACTGCAAACAATTTTAACAAATTTTTAAATGAAGCAGTAATAAACATAGCAATAAATAAGCAGACCAAATATATACAATCAAAAATCTATTTTTCTTAAACCAATTGCACAACAAGAAATACACCACATTATTACTAATCTTAACATTAATACAGAACTTACTCTCACCAGCAATATCAAAAATTTTGGCTAATATGGTAAACAAATCTTTTACAACAGGTGTCTTCCCAAATATCCTTAAAAAAGCTATCATAACGCCTATACATAAAAAAAGTAAGAAAAATAACTGTGGAAATTATAGACCGATTTCTGTGCTTACTGCAGTCAGTAAAATGTTTGAAAAGGCGATTGATAACAGAATAGAAAATTTCATAAATTCTACAATCCGATTCGATAGCAACCAGTTTGGTTTCTTGGCTAGCAGTGGAACGGACTCCACAGTATCCATGGAAAAAATATATGATGTGTTGGATAGAAAGAAAACAGTTGCGGCCACATTTATAGATTTATCGAAAGTTTTTGATCTTGTTGAGCATAAAAGGTTGCTAAATATGATGAACGATATAGGCATACGGAGAACGGCAAATAAGCTTATACAAACGTATTTAAACAATAGGTCTCATGTTGTAAAAATAGATGGCGAATACAGTAGTAAGCTTATAACCAAAATTGATGTACCACAGGGATTGACTCTAGACCCCGGCTGTACTTACTATACATAAATAATATAAGGAACTACAAGTTTGCGGAAACAGCCTGAGTATCAATACACAAAAACAAATTACATACAAATACAAAGAGTGCAACACACAAAATACTTTGGGATGGTCATAGATGAAAAGCGTGATTATTAAAACCACATCAAATCAATAAAAAATTCCATAACATTAATAATAAAGGCAATCAGAAGACTTGGATCAATAGATGAAAAAGCAGCGAAACTAATTTATACAGGGCACATTATGTCAAAAATTATATATAATATATGCAGCTGGAGCCAATGTACAAAACTTCAGGATGAACAAATCACTCAGAGTCAATAAAAACACATTCATATCAACAAAATAACTATACAGAACAACTAAACAAATGTACATACACCAACTGATCTATGCAGAATAATGTAAATATATTTACAAAATCAAAAACAACATAAAACAAATATTTTTCTTACAACAAGAAACACAATTCATCAACACAACACACGACATAAGCACAACTTCAACGCACCACAAGCCAGAACAATAAAACAACTAAATAGTCTGACGCACAGCGTAATAAGATAGTACAATACCTTACCTGAAGAAATAAAATATTCAAGAAATATTAATATCCTTAAACAATGATTGAAAATATATATAATTAATTTAAGATAAATTGTTTATAATGATCTCATAAATGTGATCTCATATTTTGAAAAATTATATAAAAAGTTATTTTGCTTATTTACTTTTTCTAACATAATTATTTATCCTCTTATACACGGAATGATATTCCATCTGAAGATTCTAGTAGCATGTTATTAACAACAAAAATTAAATTAATTTTTTGCGTATATACCATGTAAACTATGTAGAACTAAATTTAATATGCAAACATTTAAAAGTTTAATTTTATACCATGGGAATTTTCGTGGCTATTAATTTTTGTTATTGTGGGAAAAAGGCTTTTCGTGGGAGTTTGAGGTGGCAACCGTGGCTTGGGGATGTGTTTAGTGAACTTTTCCTTTTGCAATAACGTCCATAGTAGAACTAGACAAGGTAGTGTTAGGGCTGAGTGTGCTCTCTTTCTAAGAGACCATAACTGCCAAACTCAGCCATTTTGGTATTTTTGGCAATTTTTGTTTTCATATTGCATTCTCATTGGTTGCAGATTTTGTACATGGTATAATTATTTGACAAGGTAGCCGTGACAGTTTTTTGGCAATTGGTAGTTGCCAAAAACAGCTAAAGGAGTTGTAGTTTGCTGCTGTTGACTAGCTGTGTGCTTATTTTTAACTTTTCTTTGATTCATTGAATTTGTTCGCGAAGTTTATTGGAATGTTTTTAGTTTGCTGCGATTGACTAGCTATGTTTAAGTCGTTGCTTATTTTTTCACATTTCTTTGATTTATTGCATGAACATCTAATTTTGACAACTACCCATCACTGCTCGTTGGAAAAAAGCCAGTCTACGCTACTACCTTGTCAGTTGCTCTCCGCCCTAACACTACCTTGTCTAATTTTGCCATGATAACATCGTTTACTCGTCGAACAAATAATTTTGTTGTTGCTTCCAATGCGAAACTGTCCAAAATTTCTGAGCTTACAACAACAACCATATTGTACGCCCATGTGTACGCTGAGCCAACGGACGTCGTGCAATATGGGCAATAGCAATTATAATAGGCAAAAGCCAGGCAGTTGTTTTTCATAAATAATTGCACGTTCCCGTACAAGTTCAATTAAAACTTCGTCATCCATAGCGGTAGATATATAGAACTCTCACATTAATAACGAAAACTCGACAAAAAGCAATATTTTAAAATTAGAATAAAATAGAAAACGGTTAAAAAAATTTAAGCCAACACAGCGTCTGCAAATGCAAGTAGACATTACATACTGTCTTCGAAAAAATTCAAAATTAGCTGCAAGTTGCAAGCGACTTCAAGTGCAAGTTGATTAACAAGATGTCCAATGCAATTGCATTTTTATTTAATTATTATTTTTATGTAATTATTTAAAATTATAAATTAGATAATTATATAATTAATTTATTATATAATTATGCAATTATTAATTATGTCTATTTCATTAACCTTAATATTTGTGTTTTAATTGTGTTTAAATTTGTGTTCTTAGCATAATTTCCATTTTTGTTTGTAATCGTAAACAAGTTGCTAGTATTGCTTCTTGTGTAAAATAGCGGATATCCCGAAAAATCCGAAAAAATCCTCAAAAGCACAACAAAACCCACACTTGAATCCCTCTATTTAACATTTAATTGCAGAAAAATCCACTCTCTCTGAAATTTCGTTGCCAGTAGCGCTGAAAGTAGGTTACAAGTGAACCAAATTTGAGTGTGTTAGTAAAAATGTTTAAATTAATTGAGTTTTTCAAACTCGCACTTGCACGTGTGGACGCAGTGTAAAATATACAGGGAAATAGAGTTAAGTGCCCGCCTTGTGTAAGAAAATAGTCAACTGTCTCTTCTACCTTGTTTTATTTCACCATGGGTAAGACAATTGAAAAAAATGTAAACAAAACGGTGAGCCTTTCCAATTCTTTGAAATTTTTATGTCAATATAAAAATTTAATTCTACTGTCTTAGCAAATATCCCGTGAAGTGTCTTTAAAAAAGTTAAGACAGCAACAAAAGTAAAATTGAGATGGTAAAGGTATGTGAACGTATGGCGGTGTAGACATGATCAAACTGTTCGTCAAATTAGTCGACAAACAGTTTGATCTACAAAAAAATGAGAATTTGACTGTTTGAACACTCATCAAACGGCTGGTCAAATCGTTTGAGGAAAATCAAAATATTTGAATTTTTTAGCTGTTTGACCAATGAGTTAACGAAATATTGATAATGTGAAGACTTGTTAAATTTTCTAGTAAAAATTTTGCTAGTTCCATATCCTGTCAAAAACAGCTGTTAGTGAAACAAAGCGAAAATTTAAGAAAGTGTCAAAACAAACATTACAAAAATTCAATGATCGCATTCAGCGTAGTTGGCTAACAGTAGGCAACTTCAGTTGGTTACTTCAAAAAGATTTCATTAATTTTTTTTAGACATATCGCTCATTTACTTGACGACCGTCATAACTCAAAACACAAGATTTTTTTGGTTAATGATGCAGAATTGTTCTTTGTATCATGCTTCATATTGTGTAAAAATTTCATGTTATTATTTTGAATACTGCTTTGAATTCTCACTCTTTTCACACAAGGTGTTAAGTCCTGAACACATTCAGCACAACAAGCGACGAGCGACATGTCTCCATTCTGTCGTTGTAGAGATATGTTGAGCGACTTGATTTTAATAAACGCGACAGCAACAAACTTCAGCAGCAAATGTTTTTAACATTTGATATTTACAATCAATTATTTTTGCGGATTTGTGCTCATTAATTATATGAACGTAATTCTATAAATTTAATTTGTAACATTTGTAGCACGAAACAGTGACAAATGTATATAATGGAAGAAATTTCCTTTTGTCGCGTGTCAAATTAGAATTAAATTGAAGCTGGCGATAATGTCGTCGTAAAAGTCTCCAAGTGTTCTTCCCATAAGAATTACATGTAAATTAAAAGTGACATTTCGCGCTCGTCGCCTGTCGTATTTTAAATGAGCAATATGTAGAACTTTTTAGTTTCTTCTTCATTATTAAGAAACTATCTTCGGCTGGACCAAAGTTAAAATACCCCACGACCGTATTTTCGTTTAATAGAAGTCTTGAGTGTTGTTTTATATGGGTGACGTCACTTTTATAAGGCGTGGTTTTTATCAAAATATTTCACATTTGGATCTCAGAGTTTTTTTATTTATTAAAGCTAATTTCAAGTTTAAACATTAATTTTTTGAATTTTTAAGGTTTTACCACAGAGGCTACATTATACAGAGGTGGCAGTTCGAAGCTTACTCAATTTATGTTGTATAAGCGTCAAGAGGATAGAAGAACAAAACAGAAATAATTACGCTTTTGCCTCAGCAATTGTTTTATGCGCACCAATAGAAAAGTATAAGTTCGTTTTGACGCACGCTGATGCAAAGCATAATTATGTTTATTTTTTTCTTCTATTCTCCGGACGCTTGTACCACGAAACTTGAGTTCGAAGAGCATTCGAAGTCGAACTGAGACCTCTGTATAATATAGCCTCTGTGGTTTTACTATTATGATGACTTTACTATGTATCGGAAGTGGGCGGAATTTTAATTTTTTTCTAAAAAGCACAGATAAGATTAAAACTAATTTGCAGAATTTAAAGCCATTGTACTAATTTTTGTGGAATTTAAGGAGATTTTACTGATTTCATAAAGTCACTTTGTATGGGAGGTAACCGTGGTTTTGATCCATTTTTAAAAATTCCATACTCAAACTGCATATTATGGGTTAAAGCTTGTATGCAAAATTTGACGTTATTAGATTAATTTTTGTGGATTTTATTTCACGCCTCCTTATTGACGTTACAAAAGCAGTGACAAAGTAAATACACCCCATCGCATTTTTTTATGCAGCGAGGCATAAAAAATTACACCTGCATTGCTATGTTTTCACTTCGATGTATAAGATAATAATAAAAATTGGCGTAAAATTTGATCATATAAACCACCGCTAAAGTAACTCCAAAAATATTTAAAATGTCTTCATATCATAGAAGTAAAATATAAGGAAGCGGTGTAGTTGAAGAGGAATGAAGTATTTTACAAACACAGTGAAGTTGACACAAACACAAAAACATTCAAACAGGGCCGCATTCAATTATGTAGTAAATAAAGGCGTAAATTATTTTTTATTTTTTAGATGTATGTTTACTATGCAATTTTTATATACCACCGTTATATAATATGTTGCGTTACCAATTTTTTTACAGAGAAAAGCATTGCGAAAATAATGTAAAAGACATGAACTCAGAATAAGACTGAAACGACAAAAGTTACTTTCAATGATTTTTTAAGAATTCATTTAAAAAAACTATTTTTTATGAACTATTTAATTGATATTAAAATAACACAAAAACTTAACAACTAAAATACATACCAAATTAAACTCTTGAAATAAATAGTTTTGTGTAGTTTTTTCCGAACTGTGGGCTTTTAATTAGTTTTTTTTATATAAAAATACCTAGTTATAGCTTGTAACCTTAGGTTGCTAATCCACTTTAATTTCATGTCAAGTTTTCAAAGAAATTGTAAACAAATAAATAACTATTAAAGCTTATCCCAATATGAAAAAAAATTAAGGCCCTTGCCACCCTAAATAATGAATGAGCTCATGAAGCAGAACTTGTGTATTGACAGATGCTCTTCCTCAAAAATAGATTTTTTTCTGCTCGGGAAGGGCTTATGTCAACTAACGACGCTCTATCTCTCTTCCTCAGCGACGAAAATTCCTTCTACACACGTATAGTGTGTGTGAGTATAACACCACTTCCTTATCTTTTATTTCTATGCTTCATATATAAAAACGCTGGTGTGTATGTTCGAGCATCACGGCCGAACTACTGGAGCTTTCCACCTTGAATTCACACCGTATATTCGTGTGGTGCTCCGGATGGTTTTTGTTTATGTTAGAACCTCTTAGGTGGCGCTAGGTTGAAAATTCACACTTATATTATATATTATTTAAACAAAAAAGAAAACTTTGACAAAATTTGGAACCGGTAGGTGGTGCTGGGGTGGAGATATTAACGAAAATTTACTATTTACATATCGACCTAAATGGTAAAAAGGCTTAAGTGCATTTAAGCCCATGGCGAGGAAATCAATTTGAAAATTTTATTTTGTTCAAAGCTCCATACAAAAATTTTCAGAAAAATGCTCATAAAGTGGACAGGAAATGTATTTTAAGGCTGGTGACAAGTGCATTTTGTAGAGCTAAGAACAATATTTCATGTAATTGGAATAACTCGAAAAAGAGCTTAAATGACTTAAGCCCTTTTACCTTTTAGGTCGAGATATATACATAAAATCATTGGTGCGCCTTTTTGTGATTAGGGCTGTTAACATTTCAAACCGCTCATCAAATCGTTTGTCAAATCCAATAGAACAACGTGGGAATTCCATGAAAATTTCACGTTGTTCTATTGTATTTGACTAACGATTTGATGAGCGATTTGAAATGTGAACAGCCCTATTGCTTAACTTTTAAACGACTTTGCCGATTGATGTCATGAGACACAACATGACATATAAAACATCACCCATATTTATGGAAGACAGGAAGGCGCAGAACAACGTCTGCCAGATCGTCTAGTGTATATCAAAATATTTAAAAATTTGCTTAAAACAAAAAATTTCAATTTTAATATATGCAATTTTTTCAGTGTAATTTTTTATTACTATAGCAGGGTTGCAATCATTTTATAGATAGATTCACAACAATAAATCCATTAAATTTTCATAAAAAATCATTATTAAACTCAACGAAGAAGAGGCATGTAGCTTTTACGAAAATAATAACTATATATCTAAAAGAGGTTACACATTAGGGCTGTTCACATTTCAAATCGCTCATCAAATCGTTTGTCAAATACAATAGAACAACGTGAAATTTTCATGGAATTTCCACGTTGTTCTATTGGATTTGACAAACGATTTGATGAGCGGTTTGAAATGTGAACAGCCCTATTAGCGAACTTGTTCCTCAATTAACATGGCCGGCCTAACTTGTTCGAAAAGGGGTGTTCACATTTCAAACCGCTCATCAAATCGTTTGTCAAATCCAATAGAACAACGTGGGAATTCCATGGAAATTTCATGTTGTTCTATTGTATTTGACAAACGATTTGATGAGCGGTTTGAAATGTGAACACCCCTATAGAGGTAGCGTTCAAATTAAAGCAACGTGTTCGTCATAAGGGCTGTTCACATTTCAAACCGCTCATCAAATCGTTTGTCAAATCCAATAGAACAACGTGGGAATTCCATGAAAATATCACGTTGTTCTATTGTATTTGACAAACGATTTGATGAGCGATTTGAAATGTGAACAGCCCTATACAAGCGAAGCATTTTTGTTGTTTTTCGCCATGGTAGAAGAATACAGGTATATGCAATTTGCTAGTTAAGAAGCTAATTTGACGGTTGGTCGAACAGGGCTGTTCACATTTCAAATCGCTCATCAAATCGTTTGTCAAATACAATAGAACAACGTGAAATTTTCAAGGAATTCCCACGTTGTTCTATTGGATTTGACAAACGATTTGACGAGCGGTTTGAAATGTGAACACCCCTAACAGGGCTGTTCACATTTCAAACCGCTCATCAAATCATTTGTCAAATCGTTTGACCACAAAAGTGTTCAGACTCATCAAATTTTTCATCAAATTTCATTTTATCTTGAACACCGAAGTAAGCACATCGCGATGACGGAAAATTATTAATACCACTTGTTATTAAAATCGTATTGGAAGAAGAATAAATTATTTTATAAATTATTATAAATTATTTGCAACAGTTATTTATTATTATTTTGCTATTATTTTCTTCCGCTCCCTCTTTTACCGCGATGTGCTCAGGTTGAAAACTTTTTAGAACTGATAAAATCGTACTACACAATTTGACGAGTGTTCACACTCGTCAAATCATTCGTCAAATCAGCAGAAAAATCAAAAAATTTTGATTTTCATCAAACGATTTGACCAACGATTTGATGAGTGTTCACACTCGTCAAATCGCCATCAAATCCATACAAATTCTGTTGGTCAAATCATTTGTCAAATCAGTTGATGATCGATTTGATGAGCGGTTTGAAATGTGAACAGCCCTAACCTGTTTTTGATTTTCTCCTTCAAACCAGGGTTGTAAAACAAATGATGGCGAAAAACATGGTAGAAAGATAGAGATATATGCAGCGCTCTTTCCATACTGCCATGTTTGTCAAATTTAGCTGTGTGGCGAATGGAAACAAAAGAAAATAAAGAAAAAGTTTTGCTTCGTTTTGACAATTCCGGCAGTATGCTCTCATCTGGTGCATCTACCTGTATTCTTCTACCATGGATTTTACATATATTTATTTGAATTTTAATGACGTTTAATGGTGCTGCCATATCAATAAACACAAAAGTGCTGGTTACTTAACCAAGCACTGAAAAAGTGATTGCGTGGTTAAACTTTTGTTAACCGGGGCTTAAACCAGCACTGAAAAATTGGCCCTAAGGGCCTCATTCTCAATGTCCGGTTAAGCACTAATCAGAACTTTAACCAGCAGTTAGCAAAAAACTCTTTCTCAATGTTCGGTTAATGCTTAACTGTCAGTTAAGTGCTGATTAAGTTAACGACAAGTTGTGGTTTCGGTTAGCTGCTAATCAAAGAACTAGCTGACAAGATTACAAAATTACAAAAAAACCGACGGTTGCTTAACCAGCACTTGGTGAAATCAAAATTATTTTTTTAACTATCATATGGTTAGCTAACTCCTGGTTAAGAGATTGACTAACCAAACATTGAGAAAGCGGCTCTAAGAGTTAATGGCCCATTATCATAATCAAAATAAAAGTCGACTCTAAATTTAGTACAAGTATTTTGTATTTTTTTTAATATAATAGGGGTATTCACGGGTTGATGCGAAACGCAGTTGCGACGATGCGAAGTTGCAAGATTGTAAACTTTCGCATCATCCTAACAAAAAACAAATTGGAAGCAATTTTGCAATTGATCTAGAATTACGCACTGCTCAAACCTATTGCGAGAACGCACAAGCAGTGATACTAAACAGCTGATCTATGTTTTGGTTGTTTTTAAAAGGTTAAGTTTGTACGTTGATTTTAATAAGATTCTGTGATTTTGCAATAAGGTGGCAATTTACTGATCATGCGACATTAATTTTATTACATAAAAACCAGCTGTTAAAGTTGCAATATTGATGTTCACGTGTTAGTGCGAAAAATATCTTGCATTTTTACATTCTTGCGATTTGCATCAACCCGTGAATACCCCTAATATGTTGCCAAAAAGCTTGCACTCAATTTAGAGTCGACTTTTATTTTAACTATGATAATGGGCCAATGATTATAAGTTCTAATTGTAGAAAATTGCAATAAACTTCAATCACTAAATACTCGGGAAAATAAATTAACGAATTGCATAAATGATTAATTGAAGTATTATAACTATACAGTTTTATTTAGGTGGACATAGATGAAGAACTTTTGTCAAAATATCAAAGCAGAGCAGTACCGCTGCTATCGGATCATTTGCAAAAACGAGAGAGACCATTGCGCATAGAAATTCTTAAAGGAAGCATCGATGCTTCTGTTGCATGTTTACAAGACGTAGATGCGATAATTGCTATAGAAATGTAAGTTAACGTGCAATTGCGAATAAAAACAAGATGATAAGTAAACTTTTATATTTTATGAAATTCTTCACAGTATTGAACATTTGTACCCGGATGTTTTAGAAAACATTCCATACAACGTTTTTGGCTTCATACAACCGAAACTAGCGATATTCTCCACGCCGAATTCCGAGTTTAATGTGCTTTTTGAACCGCTATTAGAAAATGGATTCCGCCATTTAGATCATAAATTCGAATGGACACGAAAAGAATTCAAAGACTGGGCATCTAATATATGTAAGCGTTTTCCCAATTACAATGTTGCTATTATGGGTGTTGGTAAAGCACCACCAGATCACAAAAAGATAGGATATGTCACACAAATTGCAATTTTTGCACGTCTTGATATTCTTGGCAAACAATTAATCACACCATTAAAAAATATACCACCGGATAACGATGCCGAAACCCAATATAAGGAAATTTACGCCGTTGACTTTCCTTTTTATCCAGATACACGCACCAAAGAACAGAAGATATTGGATGAGCTACGCTATCATATCGATCGCTGTCGTCGCATAGACTTGTACTACAATCGCGAGCGTGAAATATATCAAGTGCCTCTCAGTAGTTTACTACCTTTTATCAGTAACGTGGGTGGTACTGAGGAACAAATGCGCATGATATTACTAGAGAATAACTACAATATTGAAGGTGATTTTATCGTTCTTCCCGAGGAAGATTGCGATGACGAAGAGGAAGACTTTTACGGTGAAGGTAACCATCTTTGGAATGAAGATGCCGAAAATGATGATGAACTAGGTGCTACTGGTAACACACTTAACTGTACTTACGATTCCGAAGAGAATTGGGATTAAGATAAAATATTGTTGACTTTTTAAATATTAAATAAAGTACAGCTAAATGCACGCTACTTAATAGTGCCTAATTTTGTACTCTCCTTGTACTTATGTTTTCCTGTTTTTAGGATCTTAAAAGTGTCATTGCACCTTGTAACAAAAAAGACTCAACTCAAAACATTTATTGTGAAAAGCACAGAGGCTATATTACACAGATGTGTCAGTTCGAAGTTCACTCAAATTTCGTTGTACAAGCGCACAACGTTTCATGCGCACCAATAGAAAGTATAGGCAACGTCAAAACGAACGCTGAGGCACAAGCATAATTATTTTTGTTTTGTTCTTCTATCCTCCTGACGCTTGTACAACGTAAATTGAGTGAACTTCGAACTGACACCTCTGTATAACATAGCCTCTGTGCTAATACATACGGCTGATTTCTTCACCCGAGTATTAGCGCTAATTCGTGGATTAGACTAGTTCATGGTATTAAGTTTGTATAATACGCTAATACTCGGGTGAAGAAATCGGCCGATAGAGACTTGAATTTTTTACTATCTCTAGGTGGCTTTAAAAAGTAGTCGTTTTCAGCCGGGGTCAAGATATTTTGGTCCCAATTTATCGGAAACAAAATCAAAGTGCATATTCATAAGAGTACTTGGCGCTACAACATAAACTGGAATTATTAAAATTGGTTACAATTTACCTCGTTATGGGGATCTAAAGGTTTGAAAATTACAGAATTTTTAAAAAATATCGCGCTTAATTTTTACAATTGAGCCGAACTTAATAATTCTAGTATATTTTTAAGAGACAAGTTCTTTTATTAATATGTACATACTTTGATTTTTTTTTCTGATAAATTGGAACCAAATATCTTATACCTCGGCTAAAAAAAAACTGATTTTTAGGCGCCTCCTAGCGAGAAGAAGATGCATTCAAAAAACTATTTAAAAAAAATTACAAAGTCTATAAGCCCTTTTTGAAAATGCACGTTAGAAAGAAAAGTAATATAAATATCAACTTGAAATAAAAAACGACTAACAATTTCCAGGTTTGAACCAAAGTCCTCTCATGTGGCGGTCCGACATCTCATCCTCTCGTTCACCGCAGGTCTTAATAATATTAAGCTTATCATTAGAAATGAAAGTAAGCTTTCGGGAGCGCAGGTTCGAGACTCAGCTGGGACACAAAAATTTTTTTTGTATTTTTTTAAAATCTACATTTTTTACAAACTTTTCTGTTCATTTAAAAATTTTTTTTAAATTTCTTTGTAAAATTTCCTCATACAAAAATATAAGTAGAGTACAAAGTACTACATAGTAGTAGTAGTAGTAAAAATATAAGTAGACTTGATATGATATGTAATGTTTTAGATTTCGGAGACCTAGGTTCGAGACCAGGTAGGCCTTACAGAAGCAGTCATCAATGCAGTGACCATGGAAGGTGTATTGACGCCAATAATAGCAGTGCTACACTCAAAGAAATATTTGTTCATATTGACCAATTCCTAGGTATAGTTGATACATTTTTTGTCAATACACAGTCAACAAAAGCTTTTGTCAATTAGTTTTAAGGTCATAAGTTATAATCATGTTTCAATTTGATATAAGCCTTTATCACGAATATCGCGTTTTTATTGTTTATTTTATTTATTTATATTGTTCATGAATACAGAATATTTCAACATGAAAAATAATTTGTTGAATTTTCTATTCTGTTGAAAATATGTTTTTTTATCAATAATACTCAAATGTTTTGTTGTTCTGATTAAAAGATTTTATTACAGTTTATATATTATAAACATACTTATAAATAAGAAGCTCAATTTGTAGTCATCGCTAGTGATAAATGCATTTAGAAACTCAGCCAAAAATGTTGAAGTCCCTCATATGTCAAAGGTGCATTATGGTAAAATTGGTACACTTGAAAAAAAAAAAAACTTATTTCACAAGATCACATGTACGCACTTAGCTTCCACACACAAGTAAGCTTCCACTTAAAATATTACACTGTATTTTAAAGCTTTCCCGAATTTTATCTTCTTAACTTTATTTTGTACATGATTTAAAAAAGCAAATGGCGCCACTGAAATACCAACCATTTCTTTCTGTTGTCATTATTAAAGGTTTTTGAAATTGATCATCCATTTTATCATTATGAAATTGAAATTTTATCCACTTGAATCGGTCGATTATCAATTACATTAATTATTTCTTCAGTACAACAAATCTATTGATCAAGCCAACAAAGTAGTTTCCATTCCTTCAAAACAACGTATTAAATTTGTTGCTGTTTTAAATCAAATGGATAAAATTTATTTGGAATTGACAAAAAATAAAGCATTTTTGATAAAGTTGAATGGATTAGACAATTTTGTTTAGTTATGTATCAATTTCACCAAGAATATTTCTTTGAGTGTAGCATGCCTTCTTTTGCGGAGCACTCGAGCAATTGCCTGCTGGGACTGAGAACACTGAGCGTCATTTGACGCGATAGAAAATGGTCAGTTTTTTTTTCAATGCGGCGTGGAATTTGTTGTTGAGTCGAAAAAATAATCTGTGATCTGGCATCTCTGTCTGCCAGCAATGTTTTATCTATTAAAAAAAGCTTTACTGCTCTACTCGCACTAATTACATTTTCCATAAAAAATTCAATAACTACAATAATTTAGCTCGTTATTAAGTATGCAGTTAACCTCTCCGATCTGCTTCTCCTACGTAGCCTAGTGATTAGAGCATTTGCCTTGCACGGTAAAATCCATAGGGGTATTCACGATTCTGTGCACTTGCCTGTGCAGTTGAGGACTTGTGCACTTTACAAAAACAAAATGTACGTACGTCAAAAATCTGCACAACTGCTTTTCTACTATTTCCTTAAATTTGAGGACTTGAGCAGTTGCGCACTTGTGTGCATTGAAAAATGTTGACAGCTTTGAAATAGTGATAGTGGTGTGTTCACGAAAACCTAGCTGCACAACTGCACAACTCCTCAAGTCCTCAACTGCACAGGCAAGTGCACTGAATCGTGAATACCCTTCATGTGCCTTACCAATAGTCGATTTAATGCCTGCTCTAAATTTAGTGCGAGCTTTTCTGACATTATTTCTATAGAATTTGTTGTCAAAAAGCTTACACTAAATTTAGAGTCGACAATCAAATGACTATTGGTAAGGCCCCATGGTTCAATACTATCACACACATATTTTTTTATTTTAATATTAATATTTTATCTAATAAAAATGGAAATTACTATAATTTTTCATTTTAAGGAAAACAAAAACTTTACATAGTTTTTACATAAATAGATATTTTAAGAAATTTCATAAATTTAAAAAATTACATTAAATTACATAAAAATGACTGATAACTGCAAAGTTCACTACGAACACATTAAAGTTGGTGCGGGTTTTTGTTTTAAAGCGATTTTTCGATTTTTTTAAGTTTTCAAAAATATGTCCCCAGCTATGATCCAAAAGTATTTATTTATATTACACATTTTATACATATTTGCAAATGAGACATTTATATCCTTCATTTAAGATATCATTTATACTGATCTAACGATTTTTGTAGAAATTTTCTAAATACTACATTTGTGAAAGAGTTTAAAAGACACAGTTTTTTTACATTACGCAGGTATATTTTGGTTTTGTTTTTCTTTGTTGTTAAAAATAAATTATTTTAAATATTAATGATTTGTATTATCTTGAAACAATACTCAATCGAACTGGCAATGTCGTTATCGCCGCGCAAACAATTTTTTCTGGTGTAATTATAGAATACGATTTTTTAAAACATTTTTTAGGCATTTCACAAGGTGTCCTATTGATCTATTTTTTACGACTGTTGTATTAAGTACAAGTATGTAGGTAGGACAAATACAACCCTGCGAGCAGTGTTGCCAGGTACCTTAAACAAAATTTCCCTCGAATTAGGGAAAAAACCAAATTTTTTAGTTCAGCGAACTACGAAAAACCCCACGAAAATTCCCACGGTGACTTCTTTGAAAAAACAAATAAAACAACAAAACACTTTTCCAAAATGGTGTTAAGGGCCCCTCAAACAATACTACATATCCATCCGATCTGTCAAATCATTACACATGTAGTTTTACACTACACATTATACACATTACACATTATTTACATTACACATGTACAGTAGTAGTACATGTAGTTTGTGTGCGTGGCCATCCAACTTAGTGCATTTTGCCATTTGATGAAAATTTTTCAGAGGAGCACATCTCGCGGCAAAACCGCCGAACGTAACAAATGTTATATTTTGACGCGAATTTTTTATCTTTACCTAAAGTCGTGATGGCTTGGAATATATAAAGTGAAAAATATTAAAAAAAAATGTTAAGAATATATTTTCACTCGATGTTAACTCTTCGGCAGCTAAAAAATAATGAAGTCCATTCGACAAGTGTGATGTGTGTAGGGGCAACGAAAAAAGTCCAGTTACTTTATCGAACTACATGTACATCCGACATGTAGTATCGTTTGAGAGCCACCTTTATGGTATGGTTTTATATAAATTCGCATTTTGATATCAGTTTGATAAAAAAATAAATTAATAATAGAACATGAATAAATTATTTCACAATTAGTTTAATAAATAAATAAATTACGATATTTTGAATTAAAAAAAATATATATAAATAAATCATGTTTATATTAAGTAGTAATTAGTAAATAATAAAGTTATTAAAGAGACTTAAATGCTCCGGGATCGCAATTAAATCAGTACATGCTGTATTTTTATTATTGAAAGCTGTTCTAATTCTACAGATGCTACTAAGCATTAAGGCTGTCAATCCCGGAGCTGTTGGGATTGAAAACGCCGATTCCGGGATCCCGGGATATTTCTGGAGTTTTTCCTCTGTTTTGCAATGATTTTTTTCAATAAAACCTATTAATTTTTATTTTTTTTATTTAAACAATTAATTTTTGTAACATAATTTAGATCAATATTATATATTTTTATTTATGAACACTTTTGAGATCATATCTATTAAATAACAACAACAAAACAAAAGAAAACAAATTCATTTACACATATTATTAATCATAACAATACTAAAACATATCGCCATATGAAATCAAAAAGCCGTAAATAACATTTTTAAAATTTTACAGGAGAAGCAATATGATTAGATCAATAGAAAAAAAAAGAAATTACTTTAAAAAGTTTTGTGTACACTCGCGCTCAAACAAAAAGCCGAGTTAATAATTTGATAACTAATATTATTTTTCTTGAATTATAACACAGTGTGCCAAAACCATAAATAAACAAGCACATCCAAACTTTATAGAAATTCTTAAACAAGGACATGTTGAAAGTCCATCGCACCTGATTTGACCTCTCAAGGTCATCACAATTTTTTTCAACTTATTTTTAAAATTTAAGTGTTCGAATTTTGTTGTGCCGACATTAAATGCATTTTTACAGCCATTTGGTCTATTGAAAATGAAAAATAGAATTCAGTTTTTCTCAATAGAATTTCACGTAAAATAAGGCTATGTCAAAAGATATTCGATAAAATACAAAATGAAGCGTGTAGCGAAGCAATTTCTTGTACTTTTTTGGACTTAAAAAAATGGTGTTTCTATAAATTTTAATTGAATAATATTCCACCAAGCCATTTGAATTTTCACAAAAATTAATTGCACGTAAAAATGCCTTTCCATTTAACTTAAGAACATCGAAATCGGTTAAGAATTTGCTAAATGGCGGCAATTTTAACGTTGTTTTTTTTTCAAAAACTGACTCCTATGTAATTAATGTTTGCTACCATACAACTGCTCCTTCTTCATAAAATCTTTTTACATAGCCTTAGTTAGTTAGTTTATAGCGGGCCCATGTGCACCGCGACCCATAGGATCTATTGTGCTTGCCCTTAATTAAGATCCAGATTTAGGCTTTTTATATATTTTAGCACTGTCTCTGGCTTGGTGTTCCAAATTGTGGACGAGGGCACTACTTCCCACATTCACATAGAATGTGTTCGGGGGTTTCCCGACCCATCTTTTAAAGATGGTATCTGAGTGAGCAGTGACCTGTGCAGAAACTGGTGAGAATTCTAATTATTTCTTGAATGCAATCTTTTGCTAAGCTACAGAATGGTTCAGGTCCTATAAGATTTCGAGACTCTTTTTTGGCAAGGCAGTCCGCCCTTTCGTTGCCCTCGAATCCTTCGTGACCTGGAACCCACCATAATTCTATTTTGTTGCTTTGCCCCAGCGTGTTTAATAGCTCTACGCAGTTGGAGACTAGTCTTGATTCAAGGCTTGAAGGGCTTTTAAAGCCACTTGACTATCTGAAAGTAGGTAGATGTGAGCCCTCTTTGAATTCCTGCGGAGACATTCTCTGACACAAACTTCAATGGCATATACCTCCGCCTGGAATATTGTCGGCGTATATCCCATTGGAAGAGCTTTTTGGAACTTGGGACCATATATCCCCGCTCCCGTTACTCCATTTTCGCATTTTGACCCATCAGTGTACCATATTTGTGAGCCAGGATCAACTGTGAAGCTATCATTCCTCCACAGTTGCCTATTAGGTATAACGACCTTGTAGAGTTTTGTGAAGTTTACCTTCGGCAGCATCCTGTCGGGAATTTCTAAAAAGGGGTCATTTTCGAAGGTTTTTAGTATCTTCATGTGACCCGTAAAATTCCCTGCCTTGTAATCACCGATTTCCTCCATTCTTAGTGCACTTGGACATGCCTCTTTTTCGATATTGATCGTTAGTCCCATGTTATGTTGGCGGTCATGGGCTCATCATGGTCATGCATTGTTGTTGTTTCAATGTAAATTAAAAATTTGAGAGTGAGAGCAAGAGAGTAAACTTTCACCACCACGGTCAACAAATGATTCGACAAAAATATGAAATCATGGGATCAAAACAGTGTTGCGTTGTGGAATTATTCACAACATTTGTGTTTAGGCACGAAAATAGTACACTTTTAGTACGAAATGTATGAAAACAGTAATGAAACCTGCTTAATAGCAACACTCATCGGTTGAAAAAAATACTAAAAGTAGCAAAAAGTGTACTGTTGCTTAGGCATCATATGACCACCAGCATAACATACTTTCGTCACACAGCTCATCAAACGAAAAAAGAGAGTAAAAAGTGTCATGACCAGGGATCATATGACGACCACCGTAACAACAGCCTTAAAGGGGGTAGCAATAGGGCGGGTCGATTTAAATATCGCCCATTGCTCAGTGAAAATCGTATTCTAGGGATCAAAATAAGAAACTTTGCCCGAGGAACTATACCTCTAAAACGAATTCTAATGCCCCAACTTTTCCGTAGGGTCGAATTTTGGCACAACAAAAGACTTTTAGACTACATTAATGTGCATAAATTACTTTTCAGCTTTTAAGAAAAAATACCTTAGGAAAATTAAACAATCTAAAGTTTCGTCAGAGAGACTAGAGCGCATTTTATTGCAAATATAGCCCGCCGTAGAAAAACAAATTTCCGATTCAACGCTAGTTAGAGAAATGGATAGCAAGTAGGCAATTTGCAAGTTTTGTCCACGAGTACCACTGGAAATGAACAAATCTATTTCCTGACTTCCAACATGATAATAAAATAAATGTATAAAAAAAATTTCGGAATCCCGGGATTTATTTGCTTCGATCCCAGTACTTACAGTACTGATTGTACTGGAAAAAGGTCGGGATCTCGGGATTGCCAGCATTACTAAGCATATCGCTTCCCATTCGATTTCTCTTTTTAGTTTTTACATCAGTCACTTTAGAAAAAAGTTTTAGGACTCAGCGTTTGAATGCGGCAAAGTTAAATTGATTTCCGTTGCTAAATATATAGTCATCATAAATTTTTTTTAAAATCTAAAATTTTCGACCACATTTCATTAATTGGTAATTTTTTTTAAATATTAAGGGTTCTCATCTAAGCATGTAAACATGTAAACATGTACAGCATTTAAACTTTTGATGAGCGATAAAGTGTAAATAGCGTAAATGTCGACAAAATGGCGGCTGCGGCTACGACAACATTGACTCTTTTACATTTTAAACCTTTTAAAAACCTTCATTAACATAGAAAAATAAATAAAACGTGTTCATATTTACTCCAACTACTTTAAATATGTAATGATTAGCGCCTAAGGCAACCCTCATTCACACACGTAGATTTACATGCTAGTTTACACTACAAAATAGGCTCGAAAATGATGTAAACTCATGCCCATACAAATTTTGACAGATAGTTTACGCGCATGTAAGATCACAAGGCTTACAATGTTTACGGGTCAGTTACATGCTTAGATGAGAACCCTTATTATTTTAAAAATTAAGAAAATATTAAATTGAAGTTCAACTTCCTGTGCTGGCAATGTTCATTTTCAGACAATTAAAGAAATTGAAGAATTATTATTATTTTTTACATAGACAGCAACATTTGAACCTAAAAATTGAGTTCGTACAAATGGAAACGGGCAGAATATCGCATTAGGGGTATTCACACTGACTTGCGTAGTTGGGTATGGGTAGATTGAGTACCTTTGATTATTGCGAAGACCCTAAATTTGCAATTGAGTACTTTATAGAATAGTTTTGAGCAGTGCTGCATTTTGCTTTGATCTCTCCGGCTTATGTAGCTAATAGCGGGGTTCACATGGTTCTACAAGATATACGCATTGTAGGACAAGCCTCGTATTTGATCGTTCGAACGCTCGATACAGCCGACTGACAACATGTTGCCTTGAATTAGAAATGTTTCAAACTCTCCATCACACCAAGCGTGACAACATGTAGGTTCATGTGACCTCCGCCAATGAGAGATGAGTGACAGCTGAAAGAGGGCTGCCACCTATTTCTTTTTTTTTTCATTTTATGCGCGAAAAATTTAGGTTATTAACGGGCGTAAAGAACTTAGTTTATATACGAGTAATTTTTAACGTGAACTTCGCAGCATTTTATAATTTACTAGTTATCCCGGTCAGACGTTGTCCTGCCACAGACCGCCTTACTGCCATAAAGGAATTTGCATGCCAATCGGAAAAAATGATTTTATATATCTGAAGGGCATAACTGCAGTGCGATTACGCTCATTTCTAGATCAGTTTCCGTATGAACTAAATTATCAAATTTTATTCTAATACGACCAAAACCGTCCGAAATATAGCACATATATTGATTTGAGGGCGTTAAAATGGCAAAAACTTTACCTGAATCACCTCGTACTCGAAAAAATCGTCTGCTTAAATTGCAGCTCAATTTAGCGTATACCTGGCGCGCTTTGCTTTACTCCACGCTTATCTCCCGAAAGGGCGTAGACATAGTTCGACTACGCCCATTTTTAGTAAAGTTCCCGCCAGTAAGCATATGAACTAAATTATAAAATCTCATTCCAATACAACCGAATTCGTCTACAGTATAGAGTTTTTAGTGATTTGTGGGCGGTAATAGGGGGTGTGACAAGTTTTTTTTACTATTCGAGATATAAGCCTTGACAACAAATTTTGTAAATTTGATGCCTTTAGATCAATTATTGCCTATTTTTGCAAAAGGTGTTAACACATGAAAAAGTACTCAATTTTGCAAAAAAGTAATCTACCCAAACAAGTCAGGGAGTCAGCTAGAGTAGATTGGTAGATGGGTACTTGCGTACTTGGGCACTTTACAAAAACAAAATGTACGGCATTTGCCAATCTACCCAACTACCCAAGTCAATGTGAATACCTCTATTATTGTATTTTTAGATAACTTTTTATATGCATAAGCTTTTGTCATTTTAACACTAGATATACCGACAATTTTACAACGTGAGATTAAAGGACATCAGTCAAAATGATTGTTCTCAGAAAAAATGGTGGGCTGGGCTTATAATATTATTTATTTAATTATCACTAAAATGCAGGGACCGAAAATAATAGTTCATTTCGAAATTTCTGTGCAAAAAGTCAGATGGAAAGAGTAAGTTTATTCAATATTTGAGCAATGTAATGCTTGTTAGCTAAGGAATAAAAAGGAATAATAAAATGATTTTAATTTTTTGATTGTTTTAAAAAATTTGATAAAAAATCATTATTTTTTGTCCAATTTTATTTCGATCAAAAATTAAAGGTGAAAATTTGTATTTTATATGTTTGATCAAATATGAAAGTTGAAATTTGACTTTTTTTGTTTTGATCAAAAATAAGAATTAAAATTTTAAGGCATATTTTAATTTCTATATAATCTGCTTGCAGTCACTGTTCCAGTCGTTTGCGAAATAAATAAAAACAGAATGTGCAATGGATAAGCAACTAAGCGATATGAAGATCGATAGCAATGTTTTTTCTATGTGCAAAAATATTACGAATATAGGTGTAAACGAATAAAAAATGTGCTTTATTAATTGTTTTGAAAATTTAAACTATTATAATAGTTAATAAGAAATAGATCTGTCAAGTTTTTTATCTCTATTTTTGAACGTAAAAATAAAAATAAAATTTTCACTTTTATTTTTAATAAAAAAAAAATAAGTCAAATTTTAACTTTTATTTTTGATCAAAAAAATAAAAGTAAAATTTTAACTGTTATTTTTGATCGAAAATTAAGTCAAATTTTAACTGTTATTTTTGATCGAAACTTAAATATCAAATTTTAACTTTTATTTTTGATCAAAAAAATAAAAACCAAATTGTAACTTATATTATTGATCGATAAAAAAAATCATATTTTAACTTTAATTTTTGATAGTTTGTTGACTTTTTTGAAAAAAATTCTGCTAAAAGGTCATAACAATTATTACAAAAAAAAATTATTTTCTGTCAACATGAAAAAAATATCAAAAATTCAACAATTTATTAGGAATACGTTTTCAGAGTAAACAATTTTTTTTAATTATTGAATTTCTTATTTAATAATATTAGAGTAAAGTAGTGGAATAATAGTAGAAAACATACACGTTTGTACGTTTGTACCATTACAACTCCGACCTAATCTTTTGTAAATAAGCAAAGTCTGTAGCTCATTCCCATTCGACATGATGCCGCCTTCAAGAAAAAACAATGCGAAATCATGACTCTTCTGACTGCTAACTACTTGATATTTTATGATGTGCTTTCAAAGATTTCCTCCCTTAAAATTTATCAACTAGAAATACGTATATTAGCTGCAAAAATTTCGGGATATTCGCAAAGGGGGCAAAGTTATTGTTTGTCATTTGGTGCCGGCTTAATTCAAAAAATGGGGAAGGGTCGGTTTCGCAAAAAGACTTGACGATATTTAACTCTCAATTCAAAATAATTAGAGTCTGGAGTTATAAACATGTTATATTACGCATGCGTCAACCTTTTATCTAATTTTGTTTTCCAAAGCAAACGCTTACTTCAAAACTTCGTGTTAAACAGTTGCAAATTTCGTGTGTTCATGAACATTACCTCGACCGGAAAATAGGATATATCTAAGTTATTGAATAGTTTTGAAAAATCTTTCAATTCATATTTCGACAAGTTATGTTTTTGTTTAAAATTTTTAAAATTATAAAATAAAAATTTAGAAACTTGTACTGTGTAGGTTATCCTGTGTGTGTGAGTTTTTTTTTTTTGTTCCTTAAAAGGATATCCTGGCTTTACTGTTGTTATTGTGTGAGCAATGGCCGATGAAGGTGGAAAACCGGAAGGCGAGGGTGACAAAAAAATCGTGCACGTGTATCCGCTTGTCAAGGTAGTTTACAAAATTAAAAAAATTAAGCAATCAAAAAAAAAAAAATGGAAAAATAAAAACAAAAACAGAATATAAAGAAAACATCAAGAAGAGAAATATTGTAAACTTACTAAATAACTTCTTTGGTTACTAGCACTCGGACATGAATGAGGAAATGCGCACCGAAGCTATTGAGTTAAGCATTACAGCCTGTGAAAAATATTCAACAAACTATGAGGTAAAAATACATTTTCCAACCATTTACAAGTTATAGTCACAATAAACAGTTAGCATAATCGAGATATTGGAATGGGAGATGGTAAAATGACAGTTACTGAAACTTATCTTACTACTGGAAAGTTATCAAGAAAATTGTTTGCCAATAGTTCAGCTTTGGTTTACATCAGAGAGCCGGTCTCTCTCTATAAGTCCCAACAAAACTGATTGCCCTATTCCTGAATTCAGTACGGTCAAATTTAAACGATTTAATGACTATACTATTCCCAATTACAATTCAACAAATAAGTAAAAGTCATTTAAATTTCAAAAGAGATCAATTGAATTTCAGTAATTCCATTTAAATTCAGAAGAGAAGAGAACAATTGAAATTCAGAAAAGATAATTTAAAATTCAGAAATTCCATTTGAAATTCAGAATAGACCAATTAAAATTACAATTCAACAAATAAGTAAAAGTCATTTGAATTTCAAAAGAGATCAATTGAATTTCAGTAATTCCATTTAAAATTCAGAAGAGAAGAGAACAATTGAAATTCAGAAAAGATAATTTAAAATTCAGAAATTCCTTTTGAAATTCAGAATAGACCAATTAAAATTTAGAATAGCTCAAATAAAATTCAGCAAAGATCAATGTAAATTTATCTTTATTGTTATAGTAATGGTAATATTAAAGTAGAGTAAATTTTATTGTCTTTTATTTTTAGTTTTACAATTAATTTATTCCTTAGGAAATTCAACAGTAAGGGCTAGTTCATGATAGAATTACCAGGTATTATAAATGGCGACTGGGCTGCCGAGCTGTAGGGATAAGTGTCAATAGGGGATTTTTTTCTGTGTTTACTTCAGCGTTTGATGAATAAATTTGCCAAGAAAGAGTAAAAACGGACTTTTCTGTTATTAATTATTAAAAAGGTAGACACTCGGCAATGAAATGTAAAATTTTCAAATAAGAAAGGATAAGAAAAATTCATAAAATTTAAAATCCATAAACAAAAAAATTCCCGTTTCAATTATTAACATACAAGAATCATCATTGTTTTGATTGTCATTACGGTCTTTTGACATTCTATCCCTACAATGACAGTTGAACCCTTTCGAATTATAATACCTGGGTAATTGTACTATGGGCTAGTTTAACAATAAAAAATAATAAGCTAAGTCGAGAAAGTTGACGACTTAAGTTTGATTTACATTAGGCCGGGTCGTTCTCCATAAAAAAAAGTGCTTGATAAACTCGGTCAAAAATATTTTTTGGCTTATTGTTGTACCCTCCACGGAAGGATTTCACAGTGTGTTAACCCGTAGGCTTCCTGGAATATTTTTAAAAAGTTCCTTTTTTGGGCAAGAACCCACTTTTTGTATGGGAAAGTTTTTTGTTCCTTAGAATTTTAAAAAACAAAAAAAATTAAAATTAAAGCTTCAAAAATGATTAATAACAGCATAAAAAATTTTGAAAAATCTGCGCGTTTTGAATTTTTTTTTTGTGGCTTTTTGGATGTGCCTTAGACCAGCGATGCCCACGAAAATTATTTGAAGAGTGCAAAACCAACAACAACAAAAAGCAAATACACCTAATCCTGTTTTTGCACGGTACATACGTTCCAGAAAATATCGTGTAAAAAAAAATCAAAACGTGAAAATAACGTGTAAAAACAGGATAAGTTTATTTCTGTCGACCGTGTTATTTCAAAATCGTGTAAAAAAAGACCGTGCAAAAACAGGATTAGGTGTACATCAAAAAATTTTAAAATCTGGATATAAGTATATTATTCCGGGTCGATTTGTGGGGAGGCAAAAAAACGCCCATTGCTCAGTGAAAATCGTATTCTAGGGATCAAAATAAGAAACTTTGCCCGAGGTACTATACCTCTAAAACGAATTCTAATGCCCCAACTTTTGACTTTTGTCCCGTAGGGTTAAATTTTGAAAAATCCCTCTTTAACCCATTTAGAGTGCCCCAATCGAGTCCAAATGTATGATCAACCCCCACTAACTTTGAAGGGCCGATGCACCCATGCCAGTGGCGACCCCATTTCGCTGATTTTTTCATGTAAAGTGCCAAAAATTGTGATTTTTTGAAATGTTTGTTTGTGGAACCCCCAGAGGGGTTCCAGGGGGTGTGCCACTGGCATGGGTGGATCGGCCCTCCAAAGTTAGTGGGGGTCGGTCATACGTTTGGACTCGATTGGGCTACTCTAAATGGGGCAAAGAGGGATTTTTCAAAATTTGACCCTACGGGACAAAAGTCAAAAGTTGGGGCATTAGAATTCGCTTAAGAGGTATAGTTCCTCGGGCAAAATTTTTTATTTTGATCCCCAGAATACGATTTTTACTGAGCAATGGGCGATTTTTAAATCGACCCGCCCTAATGTATATGTATATGTACACCGTAAAAATAATGAATCAAGTAATTACAAATGTTTCAGTTTTTTTTAGTCATAATACATTCTTTCTTTGCATTTTTTTGTTTGTTTTATAGTTTTTAATTTTTTGTTTTTAATTTTTTACTTTCTTTTTATGTTTTTTTTGTGAATTTTTTATTTTTGTACATTTTTTTATTTTTTAATCTTATAATATTTTTATTTGCTTTTACCTTAATTTTTTATATTTTGTATTATCTTACTGTTTATTATTAACTAAACTGTTATATTATTAATATTAAAATCTTAATTTTTTGTTTTATAGTTTTTAATTTTTTTACTCTCATATTTATGTTTTTTTTTTTTGTGAATTTTTAATAGTATACATTTTTTCATTTTTTATACCCCCACGTTTAAAAAACGTAATGGGGGTATATAAATTTTGTCACTCCGTTTGTAACGCCGATAAGGAGGCGTGGCCGGTATAAAAAGTATATACATTCCTGATCAGCATCACCTCCTGAGTCGATTTAGCTCTGTCCGTCTGTGTCTACAATAACAACCGTAATTTTTGAGGTATCATAACGAAATTCAAAATTTAAGCTTTTTATTCAAAAATGGAGGTCACGTTCGAATCTGAGCAAAATCGGATGAAAACCACACCTAACTCCCATACAAAGTGACTTAATCAAACCGGTAAGATCTCTTTAAATTCCACAAAAATCAATTTATTGACTTCAAATTTCGCACAGTGACTTAAATATTGAATATTTATTTTGAGTATTAAATTTGTAAAAATCGGATGAAAACCACGCCTACCTCCCATACAAAGTGACTTTACCAAAACGGAAAAACCTCTTTAAATGTATTTAACAGTTTGCTTAAGACTTTATATATACTCTAATTCGGCCGTGGGGGTATTTTAACTTCAGCCCAGTCGAAGATAATTCCTTACTAGTTTAATCTTATAATAATTTTTATTTGCTTTAACCTTTTTTTTATATTTTTTAGTATCTTACTGTTTTAGTATCTTAACAATAACTAAGCTGTTATATTTTTTAACAATCAATTAAAATCTTTTTAATCTTTTATTATTTATGAAAAAATAGGCAAACTCCCAGTTTTTCGAAAAGTCTTTTCTTGCCATTTTTGAAGGGTATAATAAATAACCCCTATAAAAATAATTTATTCTGATGCAATATAAAAAAGAACCCACCTGCAAATATTCAATAACTTGTTCTCAATATGTATTTTCACAACGAAAAATATATAGAAAACGATGCATGCTGTTAACGTCTAAAATGCGAATGCCAAAAACGGTACAAAATAGTCGCGATCGATGGTGCCAAAAAACAAAAACAACAACATGCAAACGCAGAACAGCTATCGATAGTTCGAAAGAACAAAAACAATAACATTAAGAAGCGAGGCTGAAATTGTAAACTAAATTCGGCGAAATACAACAACCATAAAATTGTTGAAGTTGTTATAAAAGAGTGGAAAGAGTTAGGCGCTGGGCATCGCCTCGATTGGCATATCTACGCCATTTCTTGACCGATTATCTTCGATAAACCACCATTGGAGAGGTAATAAAATTCTCTACACATATTTTAAATTAATGCAAAGAAGCTTATATCTAAGTTTATCAAAATCAAAAAAATTAACAATAAAAAACACGGTACCAGTTGAACCCTCTGAAGACGAGGATTTTTTATCCGTCCTCAATGGGTTATCTTTGTTCAAAAACGTACAAGTCAGATGTGTGTAGAACATTTTATTCCAACGGTGGTTATCTAAGATAATCGGACAAGAAATGGCGTAGTTATACAAAAAACGCATCCAAAAAAATCACACAAAAATCCAAAACGCGCAGATTTCTCAAATTATTTTTTATGCTGATATTAATTATTTTTGAAGATTATTTTAAATTTTTTTGATTTTAAAAATTCTTAGGAACAAAAAACGTTTTGCACAAAAAACGAACTTTTTAAAAAAATTCCAGGAAGCCTACGGCTTAACACATTGTGAAATCCTTCCATGAAGGGCACAACAATAAGTCAAAGAAGACTTTAGACAGTGTTTATCCAACACTTTTTTTTTCGACTCGGCCTAGTGAATGTATGTGGAATGTGCCTATGTGGCAGTAAGGCGATCTGTGGGAGGATAACGTCTGCCGGGGAATACTAGTGTTGTATGAAAGGCTATTTTGTTTTTGTGTCATAATTTTGGATAAGGTTATGCTAGAAGCTCAGATTTTGTGTGTTTATAGTGCTACGTGCGTGGAACAGAGCTACACCAATAACTCAGTTATGTCCTAAGTCGACTGTCTTTAAGCGGCTATTTCTTACCGGCACAGAATATATTTAGGGTATTCACAAGGTGTGCTATCATTTACAAAAGGACGCGTATCTCAAACCACTAATGAAAATTTTGATGTGTAATTTGGCACAGATTGGAGTGATAAAAGTGCCAACTTAAAAATAAAAACATTTGTCCCTATCGGAATCCCCAAAAAGTTTCAATTCAAATTCCCGATATATTTTGCCCACAGTAAGATGCTACAAACGTTGGAACAAAGTAATAATATCCCTTAATCAGTATGCGTAGGGGTATAAAAATAAAGACAAGATAAATTCTCATTCTCAATTCAGAAAAGGAAAAAATATATGCCTCACCTCTTCAGAACAGAAATAATTTCAGAAGCTATTTCAGGAATTTTTATATATTAATGCGCAAATATCAAATGTTGGCGCACACTTTTTTGATATTTATTTTAGAATAAGGGCAATGAAACGTATATCATTCGAAAGTAAAAGAGGAATTTTAGACATTAATAAGATGTGCAAAAAATTCTTCAGACATTTTTCGTCATCGCTTAGGGATACCCTACAATAAGCATTTTTTTATGTAGCATGTGTGAATATATATTGTGATGGTGAAATTTCTTACAAATAATAAATTATAAAAAATGTCCGTTGTTTTGACATAAAAATAATTGTGATATCTCGAAAACTATATATGTTTACAGTACAACGTATTTTTGTATGAAACGTCGTTGGTTCAGAAATATAACGGTATATGAAAGCTTTTTTGGTAATATTTTTCACGGATAGTATGTTAAAAATTTTCGTTATGATGGCATCAAAATTATTGAGATATCTCAAAGAACGTAGATTTCCTCAGTACAACGTATTTCTTTGAAGCAAGGTCATCGCTTCAGAATGAAAAAAAAACCGATTGAAATTTCATGTTTTGAAATCTCAGCCATTTTTCAATCGATTTTCATTGAATTTTCTTTGTCTGATAGATCAATTAAATAACTTAGGAGAAATAAGAACAGGTTTACCGTTATCTCACTAATTTAATGTTGTGTATTGTTTTAAATAAACCTATAAAATATTCTGTATGTAATTTTTTTTATTATTAAATTTCCTTTATTCGCACTCTTTCATATGACATCTAATTTATTTGTAAAAATTGCTTCATTTTGACACTTAATTAAAAAAACAGTTTCTATCATCGAAAACCGTGAGCTACTCCCTATGATTTTCTTGATGAAAATTAAATTTTTCAAAATGTTGTTTTTAAATTTTTTACAAAGTTCTATAGCTTAAAAAATAATTTCTGTGAAAAAATGTTCAAATATTTTAAACTACTCCAAAATTATATACACAAATCTATGTTTTAAGCCATTTCGTTATATATATATATACAGAAATAGACGTAGGAGAAACAGTTCTTCCGTGTTTCTGAACCGATTTTGATAATTTTTTTTAAATAAATTAGAGTAGGGAGAAGGAGTTCATCGAATATTTTTGTGAACTTTGACCTGAAATATGAGCGTTGAAAGAATATTTCTGAAGTAAAACCTGAACAATAAGAAATGGAAGAGCATGGTGTAAGAGGAGGTTTCAGACATTAATACAATGTATAAAAAACATTTTTCGCTATCTCTTACGGTTACCCTACAATAAGCATTTTTTTATGTAACAGGTGTGAATATATATTGTGATGGTGAAATTTCTTACAAATAGTAAATTATGAAAAATTCCCTTTATTTTGACATAAAAGTTATGACGATATCTCGAAAACTATAGCTTTTCTCAGTATAACGTATTTTGTATGAAAAGCCTTGGTTGTGAAAAATAACGGTGAACGAAATTTTTTTTGTGGGTTATGTTTTTACAGATAATATTTTTTAAAAATTTTCGGCTATTTTGATATCAAAAATATTGCGATCATTTGAAACTTAGGATTTTCTTAGTGCAACTCATTTTCTTAAAGCAAGGTCATCGCCTCAGCATGTAAAAAAACGATTGAAATTTCAGAAAGTTGCTCGAATTTCGGCCACAGGCGATACTAGTACTTATTAATGTTTGGTTAAATAAAACAAATTCGAAGACTGTTTTTGCTAAGACGAAATAAAAACGCACGCTATTAAAAATTTAAGAAAAATAATACCCAATTGCTTAAGACTTTTTTTTTAATTCTCAGCAAGCGGCTCGTGTTATCAAAGAAACGATGGACAAGAAGTTTGGCACTTATTGGCATGCTGTTGTTGGTGAAGGTTTTGGTTTTGAGGTTTCATATGAAACGAAAAATATTTTATATCTATTTTTTGGTGGCAATTTGGCAATCGTTCTATGGAAATGTTCATGATCTCTGAAACTTATGCATACTGGAGCGGGACGCAGTTCATATATTAAGTGGCCTAAACTATTTTTTAGTTTTACTTAAAATAAACAAGTGTATATATCATATACATACTACAATTTGTTAAATGAGTACCTAAATTATTAAATGAGTGTAAACAAAGAAAAGAAGCATTTATATAAAGAGTAAAAACTTAAAAACTATACACTATTTTAATTAAAAAACTATTTAAAAAAGTAAAGAGTAAATTTAAGAATGCAAGAAAAAATAAATAAATAAATTGTGAGAGGACAAATAATAAAAAGAAAAAGACAAATAAAAAAACTGTAAATCCCATGAAATACATGCCTACATGTTCTTACGGGCTTTCAATCCCGAAAGAATTTGCCGAAAGGGCATCGGGATTTCGGGATATGAAAATTTTAATACAATGGGCTTAACCTGTATTAAAAGCAAGGACCGTTAATAACTCTTTCTCTTGATTTCTGCGTTTAGGCAAGAAGTGTTGCGTTTTTTTTTATTTTATTATTTCTTAATTTAAAAAAAAAACCAAAAGCAATCGTTATATTCAAAACACTCAAAAACTCTCAAAAACACTCAAAACACTCAAAAACTATAAAATATTCAAAACACTCAAAAGCTTAAGAGACAACACCAAGACGAAATCTAATGCAGACAAGGGTTACGAGAGAGCTGTAATGTACAAAGAATCTAAGGAAAAAATTTAACAGAAATTGGAAAATAAAGCCGAATTCTGAAATTAATTTTTTTTTTATTTTCAGGGGAAACACTTGTAAATTTTATCATTGAAAAGTATACAGCACTGATTAAACCAAATCAAAATAAAAAAAATTAAATTAGAAAATAACGATTATGGTATGATGATTTTTTATTTACCTTTTTAATGGCGCCTTACAGTTCTTAACTAAAGATATTTGCTAAATTTTTAAGTATTTAAATTATGTAATAAGTATAATTAATAAAAAACTTTTTTATGTTTCGGAAAAGTTAAGCATTTATCTCAGAATGAAAATAAAAAAATATTTACAAATATCAAACAATATATCACTGTATTATAAACATAAAAATACAAACGTAAATAATTGAAGCAAAACAACAACAAACAAAAACTATAGTATAGTAATAAAACTATTGCTGATTAAAAAATTCCATGAAAGTTAAACAGCCTAGTAACCAGAGTCTTTTAAGATCGCAACCAAAACAAGCTTAAAAATTGACTTTCAAAGTGTACAGAGAGATAAAAAAGAAAAGGGTGATTTCAATATTAAAGAAAAAACCACGTTTACATTGCAGTTGCATTTGTAGTTGCTGAAAATTTTTATATTTTCTTGTGAAAAAATCCCGGAATTTCGAGATTCGGGATCCCGGGATTGAAAGCCCTAGTTCTTACACAGTTTACAAACAATTTTTTAATGTGTGTATCTTTGTAAAGAGTTATATGTTTATATTTATTAATTAATTATAGAACTGATGAAGTTGGAAAAAATTATGGAGCTATTTCCGTTTGACACACTTTTATTTTTAATTGGAGTTCAATTCATTTAAGTTATACTACATTTGCTTTGTTATGGCAACAGCTCAAAGAAGTTTGATCAATACTGTTTCCGGAACGTGTCTTGTTCTAGTTTTACAATATTTAATCATTGGGCCTTACCAATAGCAATTTCAATGTCGACTCCAAATTTAGTGAAAGCTTTTTGACAACAAATTCTATAGAAATAATGTCAGAAAAGCTCACACTAAATTAAGAGTGGGTATTAAATCGACTATTGGTAAGACCCATGGGCGTCCGCAGGATTTGTTTTAGGGGGGAGGGAGAGAGGCATAAAGGAATCTAGAATGAACATAAATAAAATGTTACCTATATAATGCTATTTGCTACTATTTTTGGTACTAATTTTGTGAATATGATATGCACACTATACCGGTTGACACACGCTTCTACACATAAGAAAATCTAATATATGTTAAAGATGGTGTAAAAATCTTTCTCGTATCATGTCCGAAATATTTAAAAATTTTATTTTGTTTTTTTTTTTGTCATGTAATGCATTTCAGGTATAAAATACGTGTAAAAAGAGAAAAACAGTAGCTTGTTTTCAAACATTTTTTTGAGGTACAAGGAGTTGTTGTATTTTTTTTGAAATTTATACGAGTTATTGTACATAAAAACTACTTTAATACATTTTTTTTTTAGCAATTTGCTGGCTTTTTATAGAGGTTGCTAAAAATTAAATTGAAAATGAAATTGAAAATTAAAAATTAAAACGAATTGACTTGACACAAACAAATCAAATGTCATTTTACAGTATAGGTCAATAATTGAGCATCCCACCTACGAACGAACCCCGGGGGGTTTTCTTGAAATTATGGTGAAAGTTTGAGTAAAAAGTTTTAAACAAAAATAGATATTTGCGCGCTTTTTTGTCAATTAAAAAATAAATAGGTACTTGAATTTAGGTGGGATTCTTAGAGGACAAAATTAGGAACAAAATGCAATAAGATTCATTGAAATTGAAGCAATAGATTTTGAGTTATCTATCGAACCGTTTTGGATGTTTTATTTTTCAATTTCATTTTTAGCGACTTCTATAGAAAGCCAGAAAATTGCTAAAAAAAAATATTTTTATAAAGTATCATGATTCAATCATATAGGTTATGCAGCCATTTGACGTTTACTCGCAAGAATGAACTTAGATACCCTAATAAAGCGAGGAGAGCAAAAGAGCATTTTTTTATATCAGTTGCATGAATATGAAACTTTTTCATTGTACGAAATATCCAAAGGTTCATTTGACTACTACGTTTTATACTACATTTTCTATAACTTATTTGTTTTGAATCAACATTATATTACGAGTTTTCAAAAATATAATTGCCACGTTTTTGTTGTAAAACAGTACAAAAACAATAAAAGTAATATGTGCACTATAGAGTATACAAAAGATTAATAGTCCTTGCATGAGAATATTTCCAAACTTTAAGCTTTGAATTAAAGAATATACTGAAACATTCTTAATATAAAAACACTAAAACTAATCTATTATTAGTCATATTTACACAGCGAATAGAATTCCTTACTTAAATCTCGCTAATAAAAATAAAGCTTGTCTGTCATAAACGCTGTTTTTAAATCATCAAAATATTAAAAGAGGATTTAGGCAGTTTTTTTTATTTATTTATTTATTTATTTACTTGATTGCTAAACCTTAACAGGTTTTATAGCAAATTTAAAATTATAAAATAAGATATTTAATACAATTCAAAAATATAAAGTATGATTTTGAATGAAATAATGTATTATTAACAAACTAAAAAGTTTTAGTAAATTGCTTAAAGTATATAATTTTATTAAAGTATAAAAAATTATAGAAAAAAAGTTAAGTAAAAATCGATAAAATCAGACAGCATAGCAGGGTTGCGTTTTCAAGACAAACAAGGTCAAGTCAGCAACAATTTTTGTATACGGCGGAGTCGTGTGATAAACAAGGTCTCATACCCAATAAAACACCACTCCAATAGGTATATATATAATATATATCGTTCTGTCTCCCTGAAGCCGGTGAAATCCTGGCTTGACAGGGTGGTTACTCGACAAACTAGGTCAACTTCACCAAACCAATTTTCATAAAATAAAGAAAACCAGTTGCGAACGCAGGCACCAAGACAAACTAGGTCTTATCGGCCACTCATATTAATATATTACAAATCGATCTAACGAAGTGTTTCAAGAGGTAAAAAGACACCAAGACACCACGGTACCGTCGACAAGTGTAGTTACAATCATCATGAAGATATGAGGCAACTGAAGATCCCAGGTTTAGGACCATTCAGATTACTTAGATGTTTATCCACCAAAATTTTCCATTTTACGCTTAGGTCCATTTATCCATTTAGATTGTTATATTAATGTGTTTACAAATCACCAGATGCATCAGATATATGTTTGAAAGAGCTTTACATAATCAACGACGGTACTGCAGGTAATCTATAATTTTATGTTTGATTGAGTCCATGGATTCACTTAAGGATATAACATCAGATACAAAATTAAAATCACCGCAAGCGCTTCTAAGAGGTTCATTTTGCAAATAATTAGTTCTACAAAAGTTCATGTGGAGTAACTCAAAAGATCTTCTAGGACGAAGAGGAATATTAAAATATATTTTACTCAATAAATATGGACTGTTTACATAGCCATGTAAAAGTTTTATAATCCAACAAGCATTTATCATAATTCTCCGATTTTTTAAAGAAGGAAGATTTAAGAGTTGTAACCGATATTCATAAGGTGGTAAGTGAAAATCAGTATTACAATAAAGATAGCTTAAGCAAAACAAAAGAAATTGTTTCTGTACTGATTCAATGTCGTCTATGTAACAACCGTATCGTGGGCACCAAACAACTGAAGCGTATTCTAAGATAGGCCGCACTAGGGAAGTGAATAAGGTTGTCGTTATGAAAGGATCATTAAACTCTTTTGCCCAACGTTTAATAAATCCTAAAGTACTATTTGCTCTATTTATTATTTTATTTACATGAATATTAAAGCGTAGTTTAGGATCCATTGTAACTCCAAGATCATTGAAACTATCTAAGGACTCCAATGGATAACCACAAATTTTGAAGGTACATTTCATACGGTTCGTTTTGCACCAGTTATGAAGATGATCTATGTCGGCTTGCAAAAATACAGCGTCATTATCATTTTTAAAAGAAAGGAAGAGTTTGACGTCGTCAGCAAACATTAAGATGCTGGAATGCATTATGACAGATGGCAAATCGTTTATAAAAAGTAGAAACAGAAGAGGCCCAAGATGACTTCCTTGAGGTACTCCTGAAGTAACAGGAAACTCGTGTGATTTCTTGAGCATAAAAAGAACAGATTGTGTTCTATTGCTTAAGTAAGATTCAATCCACTTTACCAACGGTATAGGAAATCCAACAAGATGTAATTTTAAGATCAGTAGTTTGTGATTTACAACGTCAAAAGCTTTGCTAAAATCCGTGTAAATAACATCAGTCTGCATGCCTTTTCCAAAGTTTTCTATAGTTTTTGATGTAAATTCGAGAAGGTTTTGAAAACAAAATTTTTTTTTTAATTCATTATTGTTGTAAAACTATTCAAAACTATGTAAATCAATGAAATCCGCTTATATTACAGATTCTACAGTGCTAAAAACCCGGTGCGCCAGAGTACTTTTAACTAACCAGAGTAACTTTAAACGCGTTTTTGTTGAAACATATTTTTTTTTTAAACGGGCCACATTTTTATTTTAATCTGTTTGTAATGTAATTCTGCACAATTTTACCAAAATCAGCGTTTTTGTAAAATTTGTCTAGTTTTTACTCGCAACAGTTTTGTTAAAAACAACATAAATTTTACTACTTTTTCGTCGAAAATTTTCTTAATTTTCTTTCCATTTTTTTGTTTTTTTTTTGTCTGTTTAAAAACGATTTTGAGCTGCGCTATGATGTGGGTCGATTTTCACCATATTTTAAGCACACAAACTTCAGCGCCATCTTTATATATACAAAAAAAAATGTTAGAAAATTTTGTTACTTAAACTGATGATGTAAAATTAACACGCAAATAAAGTTTTTCGAATTTATATTATACTTTTTTAAAAAACATCTTCCAAAATTACTTTAATTTTAACCTTAAATTTTTGACTAAAATCTCCCTTAAGTGTAATGAAAAAAGCAGTCTTTAAAAAAAAGTGTAGCAAAAGAAGAACTCCTTTTTTTAAAAAAAGTCGCACCAAAACACTGAAATGATACTTTTTTTTTTGGGAAGACTATACAACCCCGTTTGTCATTAATTTCAGAGAGAGAATATGTGTTTGTTTACATAAAATAAGGATATATCAAATATATACTTAACCTTATTCTGATTGAATCATGATAAAGTATTTGTGCCTCAAAACAATTTTTGAAAACAAGCTGCTGTTTTTCTATTTTTACACGGAAATTATAGCTTCAGTCAATTTTTGCTAAAGCAAATATTCTTAATAGTTTAATAAATTAAATAAAGTGAGGTCCATATCCTTAAATGAAATCGCATTAATTTTTATTGAGCCCCCAAGTTTTCAACTTTTAAAATAAGAATACACAAATTTTCTAATATTAAACAATATTTTGTTTTGTTGGAAAACTCAAAAAACAAACTAAATTTTTAGGCCATTTTTTTTACTTTGAAAGCCTTTAACTCTTAAGCCAATTTCGAGTGGACTGAAATTTTTCAGATTTGGATTTAGGAGGTCAAAATCCATATCATTCGCAAAAATTAAAAATTTGAGCTGTCGCTATTCTCGAAAGGTTTCCCCCATGCTAAGGCAGATATTTTTCACCGGATTTCACACTGCATTGACACCAATCTACTTATTTCTTTTTCTGAATGGTTTAAAAAATTTATTTTTTTTTAATTCAAAACGTAGGATTAAATAACTAAAGAAATACATGTGTATTAGATTTGTTTTGGGTTTCATACATTTTCTTAACATATTCCAGAACCTCCCTGCAAGGCTTGACTCTGAATGTTGGTAAGCACGTGTCGCAAAAAAAAAGTCCAGAAAATTCTTAAATTGGGTGGGCGCCGCTAAATGACATGAATTTTAAGAATAATTAAATGGTTGTTTCAAATCAAATTTCCTATTTACGTTTATGTGTTAAACGCATTTAATGTTTTATTACTGCACTTCGGCGCGAACGCCTATATACATATATAGCTCTGTAACTACAAAAATATTACAATTTGAAAAAAATCCTTTTAAGGCATTATTTTTGAAGAATTTTAAAAGACATCTATGAAATAAAAAATCGAAAAATTTTTTTAACCGCAGGTCATACCTCAAAAATGAATTGTTTTATTTATAACAAACCTAAAAAAACAATATTTGTATTCTTTTCAAAATATATTAAATACATAATGTACATATCGTCATATGAAATTAAAAAAGCCGTAAGTTACAAAAAATTCAAAATCAACTTTTTGATTGACCTTAGCACCTTAGCAAAATACGTGTTTCGCAAAATTTTACACTTCTACAACTAAAAACGACGTTTTTATTAATAAAGATCTCAAAGCTCTAAGTTTAAGCGCAACTTACAATTTAGAAAGTTTTTTGCTTCTCTCTCAAAATTTTTTAATTTAAACTTACGGCTTTTTTGATTTGTTTGACTGCCTAGGGGGGAAAGTGTCCCCTTTTCTCCCCTGCTGGTGCCCATGTATTTTGATGTTTACGCTTTAAAATTCAAATATGTATATCGAAATGGAATTTATAAATACACAATTTATAAATTTAATGTTTTAGTAAATAGCGTTTAAGTAACAATCTCATCATAAGCTTTATCATTTAAGTTATTTTAAAATTATATGTATATATTACAAAAAATTAATACATTCAGAATGATCACTTTGCTTGATAAATAATCATATAAAATAAGACCGTATATTAATTGAAAGATATTGAAAAAAAAAAATCACAAAAAAATATTTTGTCAGAAGTGGGATTTGAACCCACGCCCTCAGAGAGGACCAGAACGCTCAGTTAAACCCGCTTCGACAGCAGGTAAGATTGCTCTTGAGTCTGGCGCCTTAGACCGCTCGGCCATCCTGACATATAATCCACAAGGGCAGCAAATCGATTAAATGCTTTCTAACTGTCTGCTATTTAAACTAAAACAAAACATACGAATCTATACTAACTTGACTGTTGTTTACGTTCTTTATTTAATTCTTTAAGGCCTTATACTCAGAAAAAATTTTAATTTTTTTCACATGACTTTTATTATGAGATATTTAGAAGTTTTTTTCTTGACTTATGGTTTTACTTTATGTGCGGTGAGAATGGTTTGTTTTGATTATTCTGTGTAATTTGATGCGTTAAGTGCGATGCACAGTGCGTTGAATCAGGACAAAAATGCAAAGTTAAAAGAGGTCGTTGTTTCAATAAATTGGCGCAGTAAACTAAGTCTCCAAAAATAAAATATAAAATCATGCTGATTGTGGAATCCGGTGGAATCCGGTGGAATCCGGCGAAGTAGCTTCGAAGTGGATCAGTAACAAAGTCTGCGGATTTGGACCAAAAAACTAGATTGTTGAAAGCTCTGCCGATCCACACTTCATACAAATTTGTTCACTTTTCATCCGCTACAAAATAGGTGCAGATTTGTAAAAAATCTACTTAAAAATTAAATATGATAGGCGTTTTCATAGTAATTTAAGGTCTCTTAGCTTGAATTTGGAGTTAGGTTTTTTTCCTATATGTCACAAAACTTTTATGCGATAAAAAATTAAAAAAAATTTAAAGCGTTGTCAATTTTTAAATTGATTTTGTTGGCAATTTAAGGGCCAAATTGCTATCGTCTCATCTCGTCTATTTTGGTTGGCCCTATAATCATAAAATATTTTCGATTTTGAAAAGAAAAAGAAACAATTTTAGTTCTCCAAAAATTTCCTTAAAAAATATAAAAATTTTTTGGCAGCGTATCTAGCCGTGGTAGAAATATTAGCGCTGGACAGCAGAAAGCATCGACATATGAATCAGATGAAACAGGAGCATCGTAAGCAGTAAAAAAACAAAAAAAAATCACCACCAAGACTGGGTCAGAGGCAAGGTTGCCAGCCAAAATTCGGAACAATTTCCACGAAAATTACCTCTTTCCCAAAGTAACATAAATAAAATACCACCAAAATTCCCATGCTAGAGGTAAACAAAAAAAATTCCCACAGCAATTAAAAAATACCAAAAAAAATCCCACGATCATTAAAAATTACCACAAAAATACTACGCGTTTTAAAAATACCACCAAAAATCCCATGTGCATAAAAAATCCCATACGTATTAAAAAATACCACGAAAAATCAATCAAAATATTTTTTCACTTTTTTTTGAAATTTTTAAATTATTTTTGAAAGCTAAACGCTTGCATGCAGAAATGTAGAATTTTCAGAAAAGGAAACAAATATGCAATTTAATCGTTTATAATAAGGGTAAGTTTGAAGAAATGTACAGCGTAAACTTATAGCTTTACTCTTTTGTATATTCACGTCGATCATCGAATACTGTGATTAAGATTTTGCTTAGTTAAAGTGAAAAAAAATATTCAAGAAAAATTCCTAAATTCCCATGCAATTCAAAATACCACGCTGAATTCCCACGCCAATTAAAAATACCACGCTGAATTAAAAAATACCATGGGAATTCCCAAAAAAAAAAAACAATTTCCCAAGATCAATTAAAAATTACCACGAATGGGATTTTTCCCACAATACTGGCAGCCTTGGTCAGAGTGACGAGTCGTGGCTTCTGCAACGTCGTGCCGAAGTGCCAATTTAAGTGCAGTAGTGGAATTCCCAAACGTGTTAACGACAATTTTCGATATCGTTAGTTAGCGAAAACTAGTTTTCTATGAAAGTGGCATGCACAATGACCGATAACGACAACGATTATTATCGTTAAATTTTTGGTAATTCCACTATAGGTTCTCATCTCGAGCTCCGAAAACACGGTAATGTTCTTTATTTTTGTTTTTCATAGAAGGAAGTATATGATTACCTTGAGTTTTTTGACAGTTATTTATTGATTCTTTAAGTGTAGGAAAATATTTTTTTGGTGCATAAATGTGTAACGTGATGTGTCAATCGCCGTCAAACGTCACGTTGAAAAAAGTACCCAAACGGTTTCCATCCCACAGCACGTTCATGTCATCTGATATAAAAAAAGCAAGCAATTTTATAAATTGTATTATATTTGTTGCAGCTTGAACCTTTAATATCAATAAATAATTGAAAATTAGCATAAATGGCAAACATTTGAATTTTAAGTAGCGTTTTTCACATTTTGCGCTCTTTAAAGCTCTCTAAAAAAAATCTACCAATATTATCTAAATTTTTTTAGGTCTTGGATCCAATAAATCCTATCTACTCAAAAAAATACCCAAGTCAATCCATAGAGTAGTTCTTGAGATATCGTGGAGACCAGTTTGTAAGACACGATTTTTCAGAAAACGCGTTTAAGATTTGGTTAACGATTGTTTCGAGTGCGTTAATGAAAATATCCCAAGTAGAATTTTGCGACCACAGGTTACTTAGGACATATTTTTTTGCACGACGACGTTGCTGCGATATTGATTTGGAAAATATTTTGTGGGAAAAGTTTGTAAAAATTCCTACTTAGTTTTATTTTCGTTTTAGAAATAAAATGTCACACAATTACGTTATTTTTACTATATTGGCACAATTCCTATATTGTAACCATGCTTTCAATGTGACTTTCCTTTTTAATGCTACTTTACCACTAGGTCACAGAATGTTGTAACGATTTATCAAGTTTTACCTTTAAAAAATGCATCACTCAACTATGGAATAATAATTTAAGATGTAACCATTTTGTAACAATTAGCTAATTGCGACCCAAGTGTAGGCTCTTTCTATTTAAAATAGTGGACGCAAATTATTACATTTTCCTAACAATAAACATGAAACTGCTTTTATATTGTATTGTTAAGCTTTTTAACTATGTTTTATTGATTGCTTACATTAAAAACTACTATTGGATTTTGTGTACAATACTTCACAAAACTTTTTAAAACATTTTTTATTAACATATAAAATTATTATAAAATTTTCTGAATTTATCTTGCGCTTAAATTTTTAAGAAGTTTTGGCTGTTATTTACCGAAAATCTTCTTTTCCATCTACATTTAGCTCCAAAAAATATCCAAAACACTTAATATTATGTTGTACTCCTACATTTTATATAAACTAGAATTATAAAATAATTTATTATATTTATGGCAGTAAACAAAATTGGCAACTCTGTAATGCATTTATACTAAAATGTAATAAATAACTTCAAAGTAATTTTCACTAACACAATGTCGGCGTTGTGTTGCACCACTTTCGAAACATAGTGATCTCTGTAACGTAACAAATACGTAACATCATGTCAATGTTGACACAAAAATAAACGCTACGAAGTCGCTCCAACCAAAATATGGACCATAAGTTCTAGTTGGGATGCTACACATCATAGCTATCGAAAAAAAAAAATTAAGTTTTTTGGTGGAGCTTCATAAAAACCTGCCCTTAAGTAACGTAACTCCAGTAACGTCACGCCAGATCAAAAAGCCTAATAATCCAGAGATGATTTTTAAATTTGATCACTAGGAAAATAAATTTTTATATTATTTCAAATCCTTCTAAAAACTTGTATACAAAAAGTTTTGCCCAATTTAAAGAGTTTTGTCAAATTTTTTAATCCAAGTCAAAAATCACTTCTGTGTTTTGTAACGCACGCCAGCACATATTTTTGCTTATATTTGTCTTTAAACCCTTAGGATCGATTGTTGGGATTGGTTTTATTTAATATAGTGCTACTTTCTTACTATACTACTTTCTTACTATAATATTTCGGACTGCTTAAAGCTTCAAAACGATTTGATTAGTCTTCAAGGTTGGTGTAGTAGAAATAATCTTTATTTAAATAAAAATAAATGCAATTTGATTTCATTTACCATGAAGTCAAATCCAGTTATTTTTAATTATAACTTAGATAGCTATTGTTTAAACCGTCAATATGAAATAAAAGATTTAGGAGTTATATTTGATGTTAAATTAAAATTCAACGCTCATATAGATTTCATTACAGCAAAAGCTACTTCAATGTTAGGTTTTATAAAAAGAAACACAACGGACTTTAGTGATCATTCATCTTTTAAAGCTTTGTATGTGGCATTTGTGCGAAGTAGACTGGATTACTGTTCAGTTGTATGGAACCCGTATTATAATGTTTCTTCAAATCGCATTGAACGAATTCAAAAACTTTTTACGAAATACACATTTTCAAAAATGCAATGGTCAGATATTATACCCTCTTACGTAGCCAGGCGCAAGCTACTTGGTTTACAATCATTAGAGGATAGAAGATCATTTTTCTCTATAATGTTTGTGTATAAATTACTAAGTGGAAAATTAGTCTGTCCCGAACTATCTGACCTTTTTCAAAGTTATGTTGCTCCTAGGGATTTGAGAGTAAACCGTCGGTTTTGTGAGACAACGCACGCGACAAATTATGCATATAATGAGCCAGTCGCAAGATGCTTACGGTTATGTAATACGATCTCTCCAATTCTTAATTTTAATGTTGATGAAAACCGTTTTAGACTAAATTTATTTATACTCTTTAATTAATGGCATAATTTATTAAGTTATCTTTATAATAGTCTGTAAGATACATAATCAGTAGACCTAAATAAATAAATAAAAAAAAAAAAATAAAAGAAAGTATTTACTATAAAAATATTAATTTAATTTTTATATCATATACTAAGGGAAATATGTGTTAAAATTAAATGAAATTGTGTTTATATTAAACGAATTTGTTTTTGAAATAGAGCTTGAAACAATTTCATTTAAGCTAAATACAAATGTTTTTAAAGTTTAATTTAAAACAAAAGTTTTTGTTTTCAAAACAATTTTTTTTAATATGTATATACTTTCATTGTAAAAATTTTAAGTTTAAACACATTAATTGAAACAAAAAATTTAATGCAAAAACCTTAATATTTAAAACAAATATTTTAAATTAAAAACCCGCCATTTTGTCGATGCTATTTTTTAACTTTTTCGAGTTTTCGAAGTCAGATTCGTGATTAGCGACAAAAATTTTTTGACTTCATTTGATGAAGGTTGCGTTTTATTGCGGCTTGAAATATTTTAAATATCAAAATAATTAATTAGTTTTTATTTCATCTTATGTTCAATATTTGTAAGACTAATTCAAAAATATTTTCAAACAATCAAATGTAAAATCAGGGTCTCAGTTGTCTGGCAATAATTTTCAATGATTCTACTGCACATAATTTTTTAATTCAATCTCTAATAGCGACGCATATTTTGTTATTGGAAGAAAATAATAAGAGAAAATTATACAAAAAAACAGAAATGAGTTTAAAGTTGATAATTAAACACGCTTGTTTTACATTTTGTTTTGTAGAAACGCAAATGGGTTAAATTTCTTTAATAAAATTTTGTATGTTAAATTTCAAAGTATGTTTTTTTTGAGTGTACGTTACGGCAGTTTGGAAATATTGACTGTTTTAATAGTAATGCCTAACGTAAACTATGTGTAAGATAAAACAAGTGAAAATGTCTTTTACAATATTTGTAAAAAGTACTGAAATCAACGCGGGGGTACTGCGGTACTTTTGAAAAGCGAAAAGTACTGAATTCAGTACTTTAGTACTTAATTTATCATCCCTGATTCAGATACGTACAGAAACATTGCAGGTGAGAGTGACATTAGAGTGACGTCAAATCGGTAATATGAGTAGGTAACTACGATCGCTAAAGGCCCAGTTATAATAGACGTAACGTAATGTAGTGAAATGTCACTGCAGCAGTGTGTTCTGTCACTTACTGTTTCAAACAATACTTTTCTTATACAGGTGATTATAATAGAAGTAACGTAATGTAACGGGACGTAAAGATCTGTTGGATTTCGATTCTACGTTGCTTTCCATTACGTCTGTTCAAAGAACAACTAAACATTGAGGTTAGATTCGATTATTGCGCTATTATATATTGTTGAACTACGCTTTTTGTTGAGTTTTCGTTATTAATGTGATAGTTTTATGTATCCACAGCTATGGATAACGAAGATTTAATTGTATTTGTACAGGAACGTGCAATTATTTACGACAAACAACTGCCTGCCCAAGTAACAATATTAGCCATATATTCATTCTTGCAGAGCTTATAGTGATATCTTATATAGCAGCAAGCTTCAATTATAGCTTTAGTCGCGCTACTAAAGCTCTTGCAGTGAATATATAAGGCTACTTTCTTGAGTTTAAAAGCACTATTTTTACTTTATATGAGGAGTAGAAGTAGCTGTAAACTTTTAAAAGAGTCCCTGTCAAACCCAAATAAGAGCTCTTGCAAAGCTCTTTTTTATTATTCGTTTAAGTATGTATGTGTTAAAAATAAACTCAATAAATATATAAAATTTGACAAGTGTTTGTGATGATAAGAATGACAAATAAATTAAAGAAATAATAAAGTGATTATTATTTGACCCTGTTCTCACTCGCCTTAAAAAAGGCAGAGTAATGGCGTTATTTTGACACTATGCATCTGTCAGGTGTTCTTACTACCGACTTTTTTAATCCCGCCTTATTTTGCATTCCGAGAACAATCCATAAATGTGGTGTTAAATTTCGGAGAATTCATTACTTTGTAAGTCTTAAATTAAACAGCAACGCAAACAGAAAACCCAACCAATGCAAAACAAAATTTATTTGCGCTAAAACATAAGAGAACCACGAGGAAAATGAGGCACAATGAAACTTCAAAGTAACAGACGTCAAAATGAATCGCAAAATTTTTAAAATTTTTGAAAATGCTGCCTCACGTAACTTGTCACCTTCCCACTTCCCACCTTACCTGTAGACGTCAAAATTAATCCGATGTTCCGCCTAACGTAAGGCGCGTGAGAACAGGCTCTATCAGACTCATGTTCGTGTATTCGTTATATGCTGCGAATTTCGGTGCGCTTTTGAATTTATCGGAAACGTGAATGTAGTACTTCGAAAAACTACAACGGGCTTAACAAATAATTAAAATTAAGAAGTGTTAATTATTTAAAAATAGTTGGAAAATTTTTAGCATTCTTTAAGATCAACTAAAAATGATTTAAGTACTTTATTCTTAAATATATGTATCAGAGAAATCATCAATTTCGTTTTAAATATTATTGTAAACACTAATATTTAGCTTGCTTCAACTCCGAAGATTTTCTATTTTTTATAAGATCGCCATTTTTTTCAAAGAAGCTCTTTATCAGATTTTTTAGTCACTTGTTATTCCCAAAAAATTTATTGCATTAATTTACAGTATTTTATATCTATTCGCTTTAAAAATGCAATACAAAAATACACATTAAAGCAAATATTATACTCAATCTACGAGTTTTAAAACTGCTGTATAGTAATTTTTATTACTTTAAAAGATCCTTTACAGAGCAAGTAGTAAACTTTAGAGTTCTGCTCTTTTGCAGATTTGATAAAATCCTTTACAGAGCTGTATAAAGTATTAAAGCTCAAAATGGTAAAAAAAATCATATTTAGAGCATTTTCTTTAAAATTAAAAGCAACTAGCAGCAAACAAAGCTGCGGTAAAGCTTTAACCGCATATTATACACCTATAGAACACTTTTAGGACTCACTCGCACCTAGTTGCTCCAACAATGTTACTTGGGACTGCCTTATCGACCCAATTTAGTTAAGGTCGCATTTAGATCAATTTGCACACAGCCTAAAAAAAGTTGTACACAAAAAGTCTTGCCCAATTCAGAGATTTTAGCAAATTTTGTAATCCAAGTCAACAATCACTTCCGTTTTTTGTAACATAACGCTAGCACGTATTTTTGCTTATTTCTTAAAATCCGTAAAGTCGATTGTTGTCATTGTTTTTACTTAATATAGTGCTACTTAATTACTACGCAAATATAAAAAAGCCTTTTTAAAAATTAGACATTTTCATTCTTTTTTTTAATACTTCTTCGTACAAATCGTCCGTAACACCAGTTTGGAAATGCCCATATTCTTTTTTTTTAGATTTCGGTCTACTCCGAAAGCTAGGCTTCCCTAGCACAAGTAGACTCCTCGAGACCCAAAGGTGCTAAGGAAATTACATATTTGGCCAAATCGTGAGATTTATAACGCCATTACGAATTATTTTTGATTCTATGTAAAAACTGTACTTTAATTGCGTCAGTCGCATCAGCGCATGGACAAAACACAATTTTCGTTGGCTGGTCGCACTTCACGACCTCGGTGTTGAAACGACGCGAATCGAATGGCTTTGCATATTCAGTCGTTTTTTTAACAACTGAACAGAGGTTTTTCTGAGTTCGTTTTGCGGATCGGTATTGCAGTGCATTCGCTCGGATTACACAATAGAATTTTTTCGGAAAGTGAAGGTAGTGCGCATCGGGTTTTCCGCCGGATTCCACAACCAGCATGAATAACTCCAAAATATTTGCACACATTTTGGGAGTCATTTCATAGAGAAATAACTATCAAACCATTGGGACTTATTGACTTATTATGGGACTTATTTCGTTTATTCTTTTATGAGTTATTTCGTATGAAATTGTGATTTTGAATTTCATTTTTAATAATTAGGGATCGAATTTTCATGCAAAACGTATAAAAAATTAGTGTCAAAAAGCTAAAATATACAAATTTTATGCAAAGTTTTAGCACATTTAGATCAAATGCGTTTATTTAATGAATATTAAAAAGCAAACAATTTATGTTGCCTTCCTATCTTTAAACAGGATTTGATTTTAAAATAAGTTTGCATAAAAGTCCGATCTCTATTGATAACAATTACTTTTTCGGAGTTATTTCTTTTTTTTTTGTAATTGGGAAAATATATTGGTTAAAATTAATAAATATATTTTAAATTTTTTTGTTATATTTTTTTTTATTTACTATTTGTTTTTTTGACGCATTTACGTATTATAAAAAATAAGAATAGAAACGTATAGATATAGAAAAATTAGACTTATTGCATTTATTGTTAGGGAGTTATTTGATTTTTTTAGACTTATTTAATTGAGACTTTTTTAAGTGCGAGCAAGAAATTGCTATGCATGATAATAACCAATAATTTAATTGTAGCAAATGAGAAAAAATATTTCTTTATAATTAGAGAAATTCGAGATTTTTCAAACTTTACCAATGGAATTCATGAAAATAAAGTTATTTTCTAAAAAAGTGTGTAGAATTGTTTTTAGATGTTATGAAATCTGAAACATGAAAATCATTTGTTTTGTATGAGTACGATTTTTTGCAGAAAATTAGCTGTATCTTAACCCAATAAGGACCATGATGCCATATGGCATCACTTAGTCGGATGTCACAAAACTAACGATATCACTTAAAAATGAGTCATAATTAAAATTAGGTCAGACTTAGCTCATTTGTGAAAAATTTATGCCGTCTTTAAAAAGTGTTGAAACTAAAAAATCAGAAATTTTTCAGAGATGAGAAATAATTATTGATCTTCGCTTTCCACACTTTTTTATAAGTATATTCTTTAAGGGCCCATTAAAGTTTTTCGGTAACCAAATTAAATTTTTTTTTTACATTTTCGGAATAACCACGATTAAATATTTTCAGAAGGTTTTAAGTCAATTGAATAAAAATTGCTGTAGTTATAAGCACAAACGTCCGAAGTATAAACTGTATACTTTACTTTACTTCTAAAACTTCAAACGCGTTTTTCTCAAAAAGTGCTGCTTGATACCGGTGGATAGCATTACTCTAAAACTATGCTAAGGATCGCTTCCAAATTTTTACACACTTGTTAAGCAAATACAATTGGTTTTTAATTTACTTTTAATCGTTCGATTTTTATTTTAGAGAAATACTTTTTTTTATAACCTAAAACAAATGACTTCTTTAGTCAAATATCGTTTTTTCAAGTACCGTTTTAGTAAAAATCCAAAATTTTCTAAAATCTTTTATTAGAAGCTCAAAAAATGTCAGCAGAACCGAAATTTTTTTTTTTTAATAAGCTCCGAAAATTCGTGTCCATCGCATATTTAAGGTGCTTTAATAATAATTAATATTTGTTGACCAAAAATGAAAAACAAATTTCTGCATAAGTTATATAATTATGTTAAAAAAGCATTACCTAAAATAAACAGTTGATTTAAAATAAAATATTTAATGCAGGGATTTTTTCGCCCAAAAAAACTTTAATGGGCCCTTAACAAAGTACATATATACTTTCAGTTTCCAGGCTTTTACTATTTTTCGCTTAGCCTAAACAAGAGGTTCAAGGAAATAACTCCCAAAATAAAACATGAAATAAAGGACAAAATATTTTGGGCATACAAAAATTAAATAACGCTCAATATAAAAAATAAAACAAAGTCCCAAAAAAATGAAATAACACCCAAACCGAAAATGAAATAAGACCCAAAATATTTTGGGCTTACAAAAATTAAATAACGCCGAATTTGTATGGAAAATTTTCAGGCTTTAATTTTTTATTTTGAGCGTTATTCCATTGGGCGTTATTTCATTGTGCGTTATTTCATTGTGCGTTATTTCATTGTGCGTTATTTCATTGTGCGTTATTTCATTGGGTGTTATTTCATTGGGCGTTATTTCATTGGGCGTTATTTCATTGGGCGTTATTTCATTGAGCGTTATTTAATTGTGCGTTATTTCATTGTGCGTTATTTCATTGGGCGTTATTTCATTGGGCGTTATTTCATTAGGCGTTATTTCATTGTGCGTTATTTCATTGGGCGTTATTTCAATGGGCGTTATTTCATTGGGCGTTATTTCATTGGGCGGTATTTCTGTGAACCAAACAAGAAAGTAACAACGAATTTTATTTGATTAGTATTTGTTAACATTTTTCAACTTTGTATATAAAATATAAAAGTTTGAAAGGATATTTAAAAAATAGGTACCTTCGATTTTGACAATATTTCATTTTAAATAAATATTTTATTTGCCCAATTTTTACAAAAACAAAAGTCATGGCAGTGTTACATTTTGTGAAAATTCGGATGGTAAATCGCATTTAATAGTTTTTAAAAACAAACAAAATCTAGTCAAATTCAATCTCTTATCAATTTCATTAGTTTTGCTAAAAGGTATATTTTTGTGTCAAAAAAAAAAAAAAATTAACAATAGAAAGAAAATTTCTAATTTTTACATCTAACTTAACAAAAGAAAGAACATTTATAATTTTTACATCTAACCTGATTTGAAATTTTAAGTGAGTTTGGCAATGTTGTTTACTCCCTCTTGGTGCAGAAGTTATAGGGGCTTAAAAAATATAGAAGACCTAAATAATTGAACCTTTATACTAATCATGAATATACTTAATAATAATAGAAAAATAACCACTAATCATTCTAGTAGACACTCGCTTATTTATCATTTAATATTCAATAAATTTGACATACTAAAATGCCTCTCAAAAAATCGAGGGGGTCTTAACGGGGAAATAGTTAAAATTTTGTGTGGTCATATTCGTTTTCAACGTACCCAAAAACGGTGGGGTAGGGGTTCTTCCCTTCGGGTCTTGACTTTTTTTTAGCCTTGATGACTACCTATTTTCCCACGAGCTGCGTCAACGAACGTCAAACAAAACATAGAACGAGAGTTCAATAACGGCTTTTTTTTAAACTTACATGAAATTTATTTATTTATTTTCTTTGTGACAAAATATTTTTGATATCTACATTTTGCATCAGCTGCCATAGCACGCTGTGTCGCTCCTACTTTGTAATAATTATAGTATGGTGTACATAAGCATACATATAAATAAAAACAAACGAAGATTTTTATTAGTTTTTTACTACAAAAAAAGAATTAAAAATAAGTTAAATTTTTAATCGATTCTAAAGTGATGTAAGGCCTTAAACAAAACACATACCAAAAAAAAACTACAACTAAATTAAACAAACACTATTATTTTATTTTTAAAACAAGCTTCATCAAATTTCCTGTCCCTGCTAAATATTTTTTGAAATTCTTTAATGGATTAAAAAAATCCGTTTCTTTTTTTCTTTTTTTGTCAAAAGAATCGTTTATTTTTTATTTTGATTGATTTAAAATTTATAGTTATGTAGTCAAAAATTTATTTTACATCTAAATACAAAAATAAAATTGTTTCCTACGCTAAACAATTTTCAAATATTGCTACAAGCTCAAAACAGCTCAAACTGCAGATTATTAATGAAACTGAAAACTTAAGAAATAAAATATATAATAACTACGCATAGACATCTTCGCGATCCGCACCCGCTCCATCGCCACCATCTTCCAAGTTGGAGAATAAAAGGAAATGCGATGGACGATGCACTTCGTGATAGAATTCTTTAGGATTAGCTAATTGCAGCTCATACTTCATATTTGCATCGTGACGAACACCCATGAAATTATAATTCCAACTCCCTTGTGAGGGAACCATAAAGAATCCAAGGAATTTGTTGGACAGCAACATTTGTACACGTTCGTAGTGCGATGGCAAATAACCTTTAGGATTATTGCCTTTATCAGTGTTTTTAGAACCCCATTCGAATCCAGATGGTGTCAACTTGTAAGCGGTCAGCGAACACGAACCGGGCGTAAAAGAACAAGTGATAACAATTGTCTTTTCGCCATCCCAGGCAGAGTTCTCTTGCATTATTTTAGCATGTGTTGTTATATCTTGCGGCGACAGCTGTGGCAATTCATTGGGCTGTGTGTGTATCCAACCAAGTGGCTCCATATCCTTTAAATACTGATGTGTCGGAAGAGTATTTGGTAGATTGATTGTCTGATGCGTGCCCCATTGCGGTGGCATTACAATACAACGAATTTCCTTGACCTGAAAACATTTAAAAAATAATTTTTTTTTTTGCAAAATCCACAAAAAACAATAGCTACCTGTGGATTATCGGGTGGACTGACACCGTAGAGGTAACCGGCAATTTGCGCGCGTAAATCTGATATTGTAACAAACTTTTTGAGCACATTTTTGGGTAGAATATACGTATAGCCAGTTTCCTTGATATCATCTGAGCTGACGTAAATATGATTTGTACGCAAATGCAAATTAGTGGCAGAAATAGCGCGCACACGCCATTCCGTTTTCGAACTAAATGTTTGTGTTTCATAGTTTGATGTGGTTGAGGTTATGATTTCATCACCATGTTTGTTCGTCGTGCGTGTTGTGGTGGCAGTTAGTTGATTCTGTTCTTTGGTCTGTTTTTCAATTTCGGCAATTTGTTGACGTTGTGCCGATGGAGCGCTTATTTCCATACCCAATATAATATCACGAATTTCCGATTGTGTCAGCGAAGCCACGTTGACGTTATTCTTTTTACCATAATCTGCCAGAATTAAATCTTTGAGTTGTACTTCAACTTTAATCCATTCCTCATCCGTCAAAGTTGGCCAAATATGATGTGCTTCGGTAATTGTTGTCTTATCTGGCTTGAGTATGATCTTTGTTCGTTCAGTGTTGACATGCAGAGCTCGTAGAATCAAAATCAAACGACTGAATGCGGTGTAGGAGGAAATTGTTTTTAGCCAGTCATCATAGAGATTGAATAGAACCATTTGTGGTTCGGTGGCTTTCAGAATAAGATCACCGAATTTCTCTACTTTCAGGCAGGCCTTGAAAAAAAAGAAAAAAATGTAGTTACAACATATAAGAAATAGGGTGAAGTTAGGTGGATAGAACATTTTACCCAATTGAACTATATCAAGTTTGAAGGTAATGTTACGTATAATTCGCAGTCGTTGTAAAAACAACTTATCTTAAAAAAATCAAGGTTTTTAGATTTTTTTTTATTTACTGAAGGGTATTTAGGAGCATGATTTTTTCTTCTTTGCTAAGAAAATATGGTATTAACTTCTTCTTTTGTTCATAATTTTTCAATCTCATTTCTTTATAGCAGTAGATTAAAAGATGTTCTCAAACGAAGTGGTTAATGACCTTCAGAAGTGCTTAAACACTGTTCAGTTGCCTTAAGTCAGGTGACACAATATTATTGTATGGATGGGGTATTAGTAAAATTGGCTTTACAACATTAGACAAAGTAAATCAAATGCCTCACTAAACCACTCGGGAGTTTTTTGCACGTTTTTTAATTAAACAAGTCTAACTACAGTACAGCAGTATTAAAGGTTAAAAAACTATTTGATTTCTGTCTAAATTTTATATTAAAAATAATTTCCAAATACTTTGCTGAGTTCTCGAAAGTGGCACCTAAATGTGAACGTACGAATTTTTATATTTCTTTGGTATATTAATTGAGATCCTAGGGCTTTGACTTAAGCATCTTCGAAAGAGCATTTGGATATGTGTTCTGATCAGCAATCACATCATTACCTTGCTACCCAACCTTTCCACTATTGTTAAGTAGTTCAATCACCGCTATATCCAACAGCCAAAAGGATAAATAAACCCTGAGGAATGTCTCAATACACAAACATTCAAGAGAAACAGGAGACACCGAAAATTGCACTGATTAATGTTTAGCAGTTGATTCATTAATAAAAATCAAATATAGTTGAGGAACTTTTTACAAGAAGACGATATGCAGCATAGCAAAAAAAAAATTTAAATAATTGAGTCCAAAATTTTGAAAGAAATATTAGAAGTATATTAAACTATCTGAAACCCGGCGCGTTGCTTTCACGCCCCCGTTGCCAAAAGCCTACAAATGTTATGTGTAAATTGTGGTCGAATACTGAATTCCGTGCCTGTGCGACCTATAACTCAAAAGCTATTCAATTCCTGAAAGTTGGGTTGTATGGAAGCAACGCCCCATTGTCCAACGCCATACAATATTATCAGTGAAACTGTATGTGTAAATTGATAACTCCAAAGCTATTCGATATTGCGAATTTGGGTGATGTGGGAGGTGACACGCCCCCTTGTCCAACGCCCATAAAATGTTATCAGTGAAACGTCACGTGTAAATTGTGGTCGAATACCGAAGCTATCCGGCCTGGCCTATAACTCCAAAGCTATTCGATATCGCAAATTTGGGTTGTTGGAGGTGCTACGCCCCCCTTTTCCAACGCCCATGAAATGTGATCAGTGTAACCGGATGTTTAAATTGTGGTCGAATACTGAATTCCGAAGCAATTCGATATCGCAAAATTTGGATTGTGTGGGAGGGGCCATGCCCCTTGTATAACGCCCATAAAATGTTATCAGTGAAACGGCACTTGTGAAACGAATCCTAGGCATAGTAAGCAGCTCAAACTGGTTTAAACAGAGATAGGAAAAATTAACCCTTGCTATCACAATGGGCCAATGAGGCCTAAGTGTGTCTCGTTTGAGACAGCCACACTTATCTAGCCTAACCTAACGGCACTTGTAAATTGTGGTCAAATACCGAATTCTGATGCTTTCCGACCTATACTTCCAAAGCTATTCGACATCGCAAATTTGGCTTATATAGTTGGTATCTACACCAAACTTGACAGGAGCACTCTCAAGATGTTGCTTCAGTTTCCCTGAAAAATTCATAAAGTTCGGTTCAGCGGATTTTTACATAATTTACGAATATCAGGGTAATTTACAAAAACGTCCGAATTGAACTGAAAAACGAAATGTGCGCCTACATCGCCACCTGTTGTGAATTTTTAGACTTTTCTTTTTTCCCTAAACCTTCGCGAAACAATTACAAACAAACCCGCGGAAGGAAGTATCCCATTTGGTTCAGTTGTTTTCAAGTTGTAAGCATCCCAACAAACCACGATACATTTTTATATATCGTCACCTAAAATACAAGAGGGTATAACAACAAAATATTCAAAATCGACTTTTTGATTGATAATGATTAGTGTCCGACCGAAACCGCAATTTTGGCTGAAACCGAAGCCGAATATTCGGCCATTTTATAATATTCGGGCGAAACCGAATTTTTTTTACAAATATTTTTTTTTATTAAAAGAAAACAAAAGTACTTACACGTAAGAAAAAAATTAAACATAAAAAAGTATTATTTGAATATTGAAGTTTAGAATAATTAATTGAAGTTTACTATAATAATAAATGAGATAATTTTTTATTTTATTTGTTATTACAAAAGCATTGCACACTTTATATTTTCAGTACACACTCAAAAAGTATGCACCTACAATGTACATTTTTATAGAACAAAGTATTTTTTTTTTAAAGGTTTAGTATTATAAAAATATAAATATTTCGTTTTCTTTTCCTTTATTCCACACACAAAATTCGTTCGGAAATTTAATTATCAATTTTTGGCTTCAGTATCTAAGGGATGATAAAATCGAAAATGATAGTATCGAACGCATAAAATTAACGAAAATGTTTTGCGTTAACACGAAAAATGAAATTATAGACGAATTAATAATTTTTGTTTTGTACAATGCGTTTTAAATATTTTTATATTTGAATTATAATAATATAAGAAGTTTTTACCTAAAGTTTGGGCTAGTTTCGGCCATATTGAGGCCGAAACTGACAAAAAGGGCCGAAACTGGCCGTAACCGGAACCGAATATTCGGTGTCGGACACTAATTATGATGCACCGTATCAAAATACATGTTAATGCAAAATTTTACACTCCTACAATTAAAAACGAGGTTTTTATTAACAAAATTCTAAAAGCCCTCAGTGCAAGCTCTAGACAAATTTATAAAGTTTTTTGCTTCTCCTGTAAAATCATAAAAAGTGTTGTGCATTTTAGACGACGATAAACAGATGTTATAGAGAACCCGTACTAAATCAAAAGTAAAACACCCGATTTTTTAAATCATGTGGCTAATCATGTAATTTCAATATGTCTTTCAATTCTTTAATAAAAATTTGACTTATCTATAGCATTTCAATGTACAATTTCAAATTTATTAAATTTCATCTAATGGGCTAAAATAGGCCCTGACAGATAACTAAAAACAGTACTTAAAAACTTATTAACACGGTATCATAATTCATAGCGTCAGAGCACATACTAATGTCTTATTCAAGGTATTTCATGAAAATGTTTCTCTTAAACACATGAATTAAATTGCGAGCTTTAGATCAAGTAAGTTTTTTTAGAAGGCAACAACAACAAAAACAACTCTGTATGGAGTCAATCACTTAGCTGACTAGACAGTCTGTTTCGGAAATCGCTACATTTTCCTCTTCAGTAGTCTTTGAGTGATGAAGCTGTGATCAACTCACTGTTTAAATTTGTATATGTTTTCACACATTTAGGAATTCATTCATTTGAATTATATAGAACAAATTGAACGCTCAATTGGCTACTAATCGTATGACATTTTAAAGCAGTAGGCTATTTATAGATTCACCGGCACATCCAGGTTGCTATCTGTTCTAGTTGCTTCTTTATTTATTTCAATATTCATTGGTGTTCGACAGTTTGTCGAAATGCACCATAGAAATGAAACGAGTTTTTTGCTTCGCCAGAAGCTAGTGTTCTAACTGAAAGGTAGCTATTTTCACAACCAAATGTTCAATTACGCATGACTTTGACCGAAATCGATCAATTATTAGATTATTTAATTAAAACTTACTTAAAATAAAAACTTACTTGATCTAAAGCTCGCAATTTATCATAAAACTAATTAACTAACTTTGTCGGAGCACGGCCAAATAAGTTTAATTAATGTCAAATTATCGCCACAAGAAAGGCGATCCCACTATCTGTGCCAATTACCGTGGGATAAGCCTTCTTAATATCGCATATAAGGTCCTGTCGAGCGTTTTATGTGAAAGATTGAAGCCCATTGTAAACGAACTCATCGGACCTTATCAATGTGGCTTCAGACCTGGAAAGTCCACCATCGACCAGATTTTCACGCTACGACAAATCTTGGAGAAGACTCAAGAAAAACAAGTCGACACCCACCATCTTTTTGTCGACTACAAAGCCGCCTTCGACAGCCCAATAAGGAAACACCTGTACTCCACCATGTCTGAATTTGGTATTCCTGCAAAACTAATACGACTTTGCAGGATGACACTGAGCAACACCAGCAGCGCAGTTAAAATCGGGAAGGACCTCTCCCCACCATTTATTACCAAACGAGGTTTCAGACAAGGTGATTCCTTATCGTGCGACTTTTTCAACCTAATGATGGAAAAGATCATCCGAGCTGCTGATCTGAGACGTAGTGGCACAATATTCTACAAGAGTGTTATGCTGCTTGCGTATGCTGATGACATCGATATCATTGGCCATAATATGCGCGAAGTAAGTTCAGCATTTTCCAGATTAGAAAGAGAGTCAAGTCGAATGGGTCTGTCAGTGAATGCAGATAAGACGAAATACTTGGTGTCAACAAACAAACAGTCCCAGCGTCTTGGAACCCACGTTACCGTTGACAATACCTCTTTCGAGGTTGTGAAGAACTTCGTTTATCTGGGATCCAGCATTAATTCAACCAACGACATAAGCATTGAGATCAAATGAAGAATAACTCTTGCCAACAGGTGTTACTTTGGGCTCAGTAGGCAATTGAGAAGCAGAGCCCTCTCTCGACGAACGAAAATCACGCTCTACAAATCGCTCATCATGCCCGTCCTACTTTACGCATCACAAACCTGGACGCTGAGCAGTTTAGATGAAAAGAATTTAGGAGCATTCGAGAGAAAGATTCTTCGCAAGATCTACGGACCAATCTGCGTCAATGGCGAGTACCGAATACGGTGGAATGATGAACTGTATGAGCTGTACGCTGACATCGACATAGTCAAGCGCATTAAAATCGCGCGGCTTCGCTGGCTTGGTCATGTTCAGCGCATGAAAGACGATGCTCCAGTGAAGAAAACATTCGATTCGGTACCCAGCGGCGGTCAACGCAGAAGAGGACGACCGCATCTTCGTTGGAAAGACCAAGTAGAGGACAACCTGACGAAGTTTGGAATTTCCAACTGGCGCCAGCAAGCGAAAGACAGAAATGGCTGGCTCAAATTCTTAGATGAGGCCAAGACCGACATACGGTTGTAGCGCCAACTAAGAAAGTAAGTAAGTAAGTATTAACGCTAACGCTAAAACTGATGCGCCAATATAATGCAATTGGAAAGGCATCGAGAAAGATGTTCATTGGAACCATAATTAATTCTATGGTAAGGCGTGTAAAATAAATTTAGCTCTCCCAAATTACTTGCCGGGGCATTAAATAGAATTAAAGCTTATAATTCAGAAGAATTGATTAATTTGAACATCAATTATATCCTTAATGAACACAATATTATTAAAGATTCGTCTATCAGATAAACTACTCAGGCCTAACAGACGCCAACGCACCCATTAAGTTGGCATTGTTTCCTAAGTGTACAGTCTTCTCTAAGCAAATCTAGTAAATCATTTTTGGATATTCTCAATACGGGCAATCGATACATCATAAAAAGGGTCCCACACAACTGAAGCATACTCTAGTAGAGATCTTACTAGGAGTTAAGGGATCAAAAAATTCCCGGGATTTCCTTTTCAGAATCCCAAATTGTGAGTTCTATTTTGTAATAATATATTCAAAGTGAGTATCAAAAAAAGAGTTTATATTCAAAGTATACACCAAGGTCTTTCAATTAACCCTAGAAAAACCATCACCATAATTATAATCATAAACAATAGGAGTAACTTTCCGAGCCAAAGTGAGCACCTTACATTTTCCAAAATAAAGATTTAACTTGTTAGTATTACACCATTGCAATAAAGATTCCAATCTTTAACTTCCATAAAGATCTTGAAATCATCGGCATATGACATTTGCTAAACTTAAAAGACTGAGTAAAATCGTTAATGAACAAGTTAAAAAGTAAAGGACTCAAGTCACTCCCCTGGGGAACACCGGACGTAATCTTAATTGGCTTGGAATCTAGCTAGTGTTCTATCAGATATATACTAGTGAATGCATTTTAAAAATGATTACCCTGTATTTCAAGTTTTATTTACAAAACAGGATGTTTTACGCTATCAAAAGCCTTTGAAAAATCACACGGGCAGTTTTCCACTCATTTAGAAAAATACCACTTGAAAGGGATTTGTATCAAACCCAATGCGATGTACAAATTATGCACACAATTTCTTAAAAATGCTTGAGGAAGCAAATCGAAACTAGTACTTTTAGAGCAGGACAGGCTCATTAAAGCCTCAAATACCACCTTATCCGTTATTTCTAAATTACCAATGTTCAAGAGTTGCGGCAATTCGGAAAAACTATTTGTATCACTGGGAGAATTCGAGGTATTGAAAACAGATCCAAAGAAATCAGCAAAAAGTAAAGTTATCCTTTCATAATTGCGAGACACCTTCCCATTTCTTATCAATCCCCAAACTCACCTGGAATGGCAATTGTAGCTCAGATCCCTTAATTACAATATTGGGGAAATCCAGCAAATGCACTTCGAGAGGATCCAACATACCCTTGCGCGTAACAATAATCTGTTTGGGTTGTTCTTCTACGGGCAATGAACGAATTAAAGCAGCAACTTCTTCAGCAGTTTTCCATTTGGCCAGCTGACCAAGACGTTTCTGTCCAGCCCATACGGAGGTGTGAATTATTTTCAAAAACAATTGACCAGTACGTGGATTGAAAATGAAAATAGCACCGTTTATGGGCTTTGTTGTTAAATTGCCCTCGAAAGTTTTGTGAATTGTGACACGATACACATTGGTATCATCAACAAACCAAATGATTTGATTAGAGAACAGCTCGCCATAATTTTGTGAACTTAGATAGGGTTCCGTGGGCTCCGAAGAATAGAGTTGAAGTGCCTTACGTATGCGTTCACGCAACACATAAAGAGCAGGATTAGCTTTCATAATCTTGGCCATGGCCTGTTGTATTAGAGTCTTGCAGCCTGGGAACCAATTACCATAAGCTGAATGCAGATTATAGGCCAAATCGATAGCAATTAAAACACCCGTTGGTGATGGATAAATAGACATATTATCAGTGGTGTAGTCAAGGAATTTGGCGCGCGCATAACGTTCAACATCATGTGAATCATAGTCACCCCAACGCAACTGTATATCCAACCAATATTTTTGAGTCGTTGTATTGTCCATGGTATCTTTTGTATCGGCTAGCAGCGAAGGTCGTGAAACATTCCATTTGTAGGCAGGGAAGAGCAGAATATCAGCGCAAGATGAATTCATTTTGTAGGACTTTCGCGGATGTATAGTCTCTTTTTGTACAGTCTCAATTTCCAAGGCATCCAATTCCTGATCGAAAACTTGGCACAAGTCCATAACAATTGACTCGTGTATCTTTTGCCACAAATGCGCACGGAAGATTTGAATGAGTGAAATTTTCAGAGTTGGAATTTTGCCATGCATAAAGATGCCAGTCAAATCCAGTTGCACCTGAAAACCAACATAGACATTGGCACGATTTATCGTTGGTGACCACCAGAGGGTAAAACGACGATTAGGTATCTGGTTTAGACCAGAACGCTGGGCATTTGTGAGTTTCTTATACTTCATCGACTCCTCAAAGCCAGATGCCTTTTCCCAGAAAAGACCTTCCCAAGTAGGGAAGTAGGTTCCCTTAAATAGTGTATGCTCTAGAATACCCTCAACACCACCCAATGCCTGTATCATGTCCGTGCGATAATTGTTCAAATTCCAAAGTTTACCATCGTGACGTTGATGGGTCCACCAGAAGGGATTCTGTTTGAGCACTTGATATTGCTTGAATTCGGTACGTATGCGCCAACCTTTGTCATAGGCCAACGTATGACGATCTTTTTGGAAGAGTGTATTTATACGCGGTATACCACGATCCCAACTATCTTCGAGATCCTCAAGTGTAAGACGACGATTTTGAGCATTTGCTTCTTGACGTTTTAGGGCATATTCAGCCCAAACACGTTGCGAATCGATGAATTCACTTTCCCAGGGTTGAATATAACGATACAGATTGGGAATCAATTGATCCTCATCGTGAGACATGCCTAATAAAATAGCAAGAAGTAAAAAAAACCACATATGACAGTGTTCTTAAGGCTATTTCAGGCTATGAGTAGAATTTACCTGATCGGAAATGTGTGATACCAACATCTGTTTGTTTTGACCAGCGCAAATCGGATTGCGGTATAAGCACATGACCCATACTCAACATACCCAAACCGCCCAATTCTTTTGGTGTATAGAAGACAACGGGCGGGAAACGTGAAGGCATTTTTGAGTTAAGACCAATCTTTATACGTGTTTGAATTTTATTCTCACACTTTACAAGTAAATCTAAAAGTTCCTGTGTATTTACTACAGCTTCACGGAAGTACGTCATTAGACCAATAAGAGCGGTATTCCATTTATTAACAATCTATAAAATTATTAAAATTAATTTTATTCCATTTCAGTTTTTAATTTAAACAAACCTTGGTGAATGTTGTCGAGCCAGAAGCCATCAATATTTGACGCACACGATTATGGAAACGTCCCAGCGACTCATCATCTACACGCAGGAAACATTGCGCCGTACGTTCTTTAGTGACCTCATTCTGTAAGTTCCACACACCATCACGATGCGTAAATTCTTCGTTTTGTGTGCGGCACTAGTAAAAAATAATAATAAAAAAATACTATAATCCAAATTATTCTATGGTTTTTGTTAAAGGAACCTTTGGCAATATTCGGCACTCAAATCCACTCATATTGAATAGCAAATTAGGATTATCTTTTGAATAGACGGAAACAAAAGTATTCTCCCAATTGATTGTTGTAACCGAACGTGGCAGGCGATTTTTAATGTCCCAAAATACAGCACGTCCTCTATAAATGTACTCGAAGTAAATAAAAATTTTTCTTATTGAAATAACTGTGCAACTTACAAATTAACATCGTGTTTCATGAGACGCATTCGGGCATCACGTGGCCAGCATTTTTTATTATTATAGCCAACAATATTCTCATTGTTTGGATCTGGATGCTCGGTCAAATAACGCTGTATTAAGTCTCTCGCTTCTTCTGCCGTAAATCTAAAGAACAAATGTATACGATCTACATAGCGACAGAACAAACGAATTGGATGCGATGTTTCAGTGGCGGCATCTTGGAAAGTTAAGAAATCATTTGGCATCTGTGGCGGACCAGCCATTTCACTACCACGATGCAAGCCCAGTACAAGCAGATCCAAAACAAGCCCATAATATTGAGTAATGAAGGAGGAGAATTGCAGTCCACGTATGATGCCATAACTGTTAGTGTGATTCATATCCTTATAATTGATCACTACGTTATTTTTAGCAGTCATATAATCGGCAATATTATGATCGACAATGAGACGTAGCAAACGATTCAGCAGAGTTAAATCAATTTTTTCATATAGTTTCTCGAAGCGTGATTCAAGTAGGACGTTGCATTCACCCTCGGCTACATCCCACACCTCTTGCAGATTATTTATGCCTAATATTGAAAATAGATGAGAAGATAAACTACTTTTCTTGTTTTTTACAAAATAAAAATGTATATTTTTTAAACTTTTGTTTTAATATCAAGAATGCACCAGTCAATATATGAACACTTCATGATGATTTCAACCAAAACAAGCGTGAGGTTTGCAACAAGGGGATTTTCAATACAAATCACTTTGCTACAAATCACACGAACGTCATGGTTAATGATGGTGGAAGTGGCAGATGTCAAAAATAAAGTTTTTGACCTACCTTGGCACCATTTGTAAGCCAACAATGGTGGTGGTTCTGTATCGCTAGGCTTAATCCATGGCGGGAATAAGCGCCTTTTATCGGCTTCATACCAAAGATATTGATCAAGATAGGCATCAGTAATTTTCTCCAAGGGCTCCACGTCATAAACAGGTATAAGATGACTATACAAGTCCATAAATTCTATGCCAACCTAGTAGAAAAGTAAAAGTAGAAGAACATCATAAATAAGCCAAAGTTTTCTAAGTTTATTGCTAAGAAGAACCTCTTTGAATGCACGTTGTGTCAATAAATGACGCTTAATACGCGATAGAGCTTCATGAGGATTATCGTAAGCCTGTTCAATGAGGCCCAATTCCTCACGCTGGCTTTGATTCAAACGTGACTTCACGCTATAGGCTTCCTTTAGACGCTCCAAAGCCAAAATCAACAGCTTCGTATCATGTTTGTAAGATAGAGGTGGAAATGGTATTGGTGCAAAACGCCTAGACTCCAACCAATGAACTGTCGTTGTATATATGGCGACAGCTTCCTCGGGAGATATATAGGGACCATCTTTCAGATAATTATGTTGGCGTTCCTGTTCAGCTTTCAGGTAGAGACGTGTCAAACGGCCTAAATTCTTTTTGCATACAGTTTTGTCGACAGTGGCACCACGACGTATGCGCTCACGATTGTAGTGAGCTGTATTGGTCCACCAATCGGCCTTCATTTTGACATAACGTAAAATCATATTTTCAATGGGTATGGGCAGCCCCGGTACCTTCCACGGTATATTGGCTTTCCAGCAACGCCATGCTTCAGATAAATGCTGCAGAATGGTACGTGCCTTATTTTGCTTAATACCTTCGGGCATCATATCAACAATATCGTGCATCACAGAAGCGCGCAATTCTAAATCAAAGTGAGATTCGACGCGCTGTTTTGTGACAGTCTTGGCGACACCTTTGGAATGACGACCCTCAAACTGACGTGATAGCAGATTGCCCAACCAACGTTCCAGAAGCGGTGTAATGCCACGCATAAAGAATAGCCAAACGCGCCAGCCTGGAGCCCAAAAGCCACAACCCGGACCTTTGCCAACGGGACCCTAAAAAGATGTAATTTTTTATATATTAATTTGTACATTTTTTTATTTCTTTTTTATTATTTTACATCTTTTTTGTTAATATATATATTTCTGAGTTTATGTTTAATTTTTTAAAATTTTATATTTTTTATGTATTTTATATTTTTTTTTATTTTATATTTTTTTTATTTTTTTTTATATCATATTTCTTGTATATTATTTATATACAAGAAATTCTTGTCCGTAGTTTGTTTTTTCTTCGCACAGATCGAACCAAAAATTACGTAGAACTTAAGATCATAAAACAGCATTCGCAGCACACTGTGCCACACATGGACATACACCTGACTTTGACAATGTTAAAATTTTACAAGAGAACTACTTTAGACGCTACACATTAGAAATTTTAACTAAATTAGTTTACCAGAAGAAAAAAAGGCAAAACTACAAAACAGTCATCAAAACAGTCACACAAAAATAATCATTAAGTTACTGACTCCTGACGAATAAGTTGTTTGTTTGTTAAATGGTTGTAAATTTAAGTTGAGTAAATTCATATGTGTAATTATATTAAAATGTAAGTTCAGTATATATTATAATATGTATACTTTAAATAGTGAGTATAATGTAACTAAAGCAATGTATTTTTAGTGTTAAATGTTGTATTGCTTTCAGTTACCTTGAGGATGATTGCCGACGACGATCGAAATATTGCATTAAAATTGTTAATTAAAACAAAAAAGTTGTTTTAATTAAGAATAATTTTTGGATTTTGACTATTTTAAATATTTTTTACAGTTGTTATATTTTTGATTTTTTTTTTTATAATTTTTATATTTTTAATAATTTTTATGTTTTTTATATTTTTTTTAAAATTTTTATAATTTTTATTCATTGTTATATTAAATATTTTTTATTCATTGTTGTATTAAAAATTTTTTATTCACTGTTATATCAAATATTTTTTATTTATTGTTACATTATATATTGCTAATTCTATATATTTTTTCTTATCATTACATAAGTTTTTATGTCTTAAATTACCGTATTAAATCTGTAGTAAATCAAGTGCTTTAAATCCTTACACATGCGAATTTGTCGCATTAGTTTGTATTTGTAGCGATACATGCCAGTTAATTGACCCACATGTGCAAAGATATACTGAAGGCCATCGGCCAATTGGAAGGCATCCACATTGTTAAGCCGATATTGTACATGCGAGTCAATGATCAGCTTCGTCAGGCGTAGAATTTCACGACACAAATGAAAAGCTGAGAATGGGGAAAGTTTATGATAATATACTTTGAAAACAATTCAAATTAGGCAGAAGGCAAACATACCATTGCCAAAACGTGATTTTTTACGCTCCTTTGTTGTTAGCGTCTTGACAGGCTTCAAATTGAAGTTATAATCTAAATGTAAGTAGTTAAGATTTTTGCGATGTATCAATAAGTTCAGCATATTATAGCCCTGTCGACAAACTTGCAAACCAGCTTCGACCCAGTCAAGTGTTGTAGTTTGGAAAAATTTGGTTGCTTTAAATGAGCGGAAAAGATATCTGAAAAGCAAACATCAGCAAAAAAAGTTAAAATATTTACATTTGCATCTAGTTACTATACCTCTTCTTTTGCGGCTTCGGCTTGCGATGTTTCAAAGCATTAAGCACGTAGTATTTTAATAATTTCTGATAACTGACGCGCACTTTAACAGGATGACCGGGTGGACAATGCTCTTTGTACCAACATTTTACCAATGGAATATCAATTGCACGCCTGGAACGTCCGGAGCGAAGATTAAATGGACGTGGCGCCCATAACAGCGCAATGCCATTCGCGGTATTATCAGTATATAGCGGTGTATCTTGTAGAAAAGGTTGTACTTCGTCGGGTAAGGTAAAGTCTTCGTCATCATCAGGCATTGGTTCTTGTATCTTAACATTGGCGTGACGATGCGAGATTGGATTAATCAAAGGATCAAAATAGAATGCAGGCAAATCAGGATCTTCAGTTTTGATGTAGACAACATTTGGCGTGTGGTACCTACATAAGAACAATACGTATTAAAACTATGTTTAAGATTGGCATAGTAAGCATTTTTTCACTCGATTTTACAAATTAGTATTGTTCGCAATTGTCAGCAATTGTAAATTGAAATTTCACATTTACACTTATAACATAATTGCACCAGTATGAAAATTTTAAATCGCAAATTTTGTAGTAATTTTCTTATTTGGCTTTATTTTATCTTCCACTAATAGAAACACGAAATTATTGACAGTTTAATGTTTGAAAAACTTTGTCATATTCATGTTTTAATGGTTTTCTATTAATTTTAAGTTTTTTGATTTTAATAGCACAAAGCTATCATATCTTGGGAGTTTTAGGCGTAGGTGCTCTGAAGAATTAAAAAGTGCATTTGATATACGCTTGATACTTCAAAAGAAATTTATGAATTTATAAGTTCATAGATGGGCATAATGCATTGAATTATTGGTACATTAAATGGTATCATTAGCACTATGCGCTTAGTGGTAATGCAAATCCAATTCGCATTACCATTAATATGTAATGGTAATGGAAAACAAATTGCAATACCACTAGAAATAAGTGGTAATGAAAAATTTTAATGGTAATGAAAAAAATTCGCATTTCCACGAAATTTTTAATGGTAATGGATAAAAATTACACTACCACTAATATTTAAAAAAATTTCCACCAGAACAAAATTTTTCAAATATAAAATTCTGTTAGTGACGTGGTTTCTTTTCAATTAAAAATTTGCTGATCAAGGAAATCTGCTCTTTGAGTAAAAGGATAACTAAAAAATACAATATATAAAGAAAATGAAAAAAATTATTGAATGAGGAAATAACTGCGAAATCAAAGACAAATTTTGGTAGTAGCTAACATTATTAGCTTTTTTAATACTAGCATTTCAAAAATCGTGTCGGTAAGTTTTTTCTTCGCGACCGATTGGTGATGTTTCTTGCAATTTTGGTTTTCTTTCTTTCATTACTATTAAAAATTTAGTGGTAATGCACATTTATTACATAAACATTAAAATTATCCATTACCATTAAAAATGTATTGATAGTGCAAATTTTTTTCCATTACCATTAAAATTTTCCATTGCTGCTAAATTTACCATATTCTTATATTTACGCAATTTTTTCCTTTATTATTACATATCTTCTAATTGTAACGTAATTTGTTTTCCATTACCATTAGATATTAATCGTAATTAACCATTGGGTGGTTAGTGGTATTGAAAATTTAATGGTAATGGAAAATGCCCATCTATTATTGAGCTCTATCAGAATAATACTATGAACAGCAACTTTATTTATACTTTATCTGACTTAATTTAAATAAAATATTGTTCAAAAGTGACCTTTATTTTCCATTATATGACTCCAACTTACCATGATAGATGGACAAAGTGTGGCATATTATTGTACAAATATGGAAACGCAATACGATACTCCGTGCGTATCGGTTGTCGAATGATAACTTTGTTGATGTCATTGAATTCATTCCAATCCTCATCACTGAGTAAACAAATGTTGAAAATAATTTAAAATAATGAAAATATTAAAATTTGGTTGTATTTCTTTATCTGACTTACCCGACATTGTGATCCTTTATAAGCGGTTCAAATTTAGGACCACCTGGAATGGCCATATTCAAAGCTTTGGCGGTGAAGAAACTCTTGGGATCGAAGAGGTAAAAGAAATTATCATCCACTAGATCAGTAAGCAGTTGATTGGCCAAACGATAAAGCGTAGCTAACTGAGGTAGTGTCAAATTCCATTTGCGGTAAGTGGAACCATTCACATAACTAAAATCGCGAAAGGACCAAAAATAAAAAAATCAATATGGCACAGTTAAAAAAATAAGATACTTACGGCGTTCCCACTAAGGGTCTATGTTCATAGAACCATTTAAAAACGCTACCATCTTCTTCAGAGTCCAAATCAATTTGAATAGCTTCCAAAGGCTCAACATCTAAAACATTGTCAGCGTAATCTAGAGGAGGTTCTTCATCATCGAAAGGTGGGAAACGCATGCGTTTGAAATGACGACGATCACGTTTTTCTCGCCGCATCATAATCCACATCGTACTAAAAGTAATAGCATAAAATTATTCAACAACTTTTTGTTAAATTTCTTCATTACCCCCATTGAGCAATATATACTGGCTCAATGACCCATGGTATCTCATTGACAAATGTAATGGCGCCAGTGATATGATAGAGCACCTGGACATCACGTATCTGTTCCCAAGGCATAGGCATGTTTTCGAGTAATTTCAGCACAGCGTGTGGCATGTATTTTAAGGCGCCCAGATAAACACGTTTATCGTGGCGATATTTTCGTGACGTCATATCACCATGATCACGAATAATCTTGCGAATATGCTCCGGTGGCATGTCCTCTTTTTGTGCATCGACAAAACCGAATTTGCGCTTTTCAGCAAAGCGCTTCGACTGCAGTTGATGCCATTTTTGTGCCTTCTCTTGCAATTTTTCTTCGGTAATTATATCTGGTTTGGGTGTGGGTATATGACCCAAGTGTCCCGGACCCAATCCCATGCTACCCATCCCCCCTAGTGGCTGTTGTGGCAATGGTGCACCTGGTGGCGGTATTTGTTGTATTTGATTTGCCATCTGCTGAGCGTGCATTTGCGCTTGTTGAGCGTGTGCTGCAGCGGCATATGCTTGAGCCTGCTGCTGCGCCATCAGCTGCGCTGCCCAAGAATTGGGTGGAATCATGTAAGGCGGTAGCGACATTTTCAATGTCTTTTGCCGCAAATTAATCTGTTCCTTGAGTCTGTATCAAATCTGAAATTGAGAAATTTACTAATTCAATAAAACACAGTAGCTATACTATTTTAAGCTAATTATCGACAACTACAGAAAAAGGGATACACAACTATAATACACCCTTCATTCCACCCTTGCATTATATATAATCAAAATCGAGTCCAAAAAATTACTTCTAAGTCGTCATTGAATTTTAATCAAATTTTAAAAGGATTACTTGTTAATTTACTTATTTGGAACAAAAGTAATTCTCTTCTCGTCATTTTACTTTTTCTTGCCAGCGAGGTCTCCAGGTTTTGGAACTATTCTTGTCTAACCCCTTTTTTCATTGCAGTCATACATTGCCATTTGTTTCACGTTTTAATGTTGAAATAAATAAATTTAACAAAATATTTTTTACTCACTTTCTGCTTTTAGAATAATATTTTGTTTTTAACACAGTTTTAACATTTAGTTTTTACTATTTACCAATTTATTTTAAGAAAAACTACAGCGTAAAAACGTTTTCACTTCTTTAATGCGGCAGACATTTTTTCAGAATTAACAGTGTTGCCATTCATTTCGTTAGCAATAATTTTTTTGTAACAACCCAACAAACAATTTCTCAAAGCTATTAAAGATCATTATTTGCGGTCGAAAACGCATCGAAATATTTCTTATGTATCTCCAGCTGGTGTATCGAATTGAGAAAAAAGGCTTGATTTTGTTTGTTGTTGAAACGAAATACTCTTTTTGTGTATATCAGAACACAAAGTCTTGTGTGCAGAAGAAAATTAAGAATGTCAACAGGCCTACCAGCATGTCACATTCGCAAGCATGCTTACAAATTAGCGAAACTACTACTACGTTTTCATGGCGAGTTGAGCCGGGGTTAACTAGGGACTAACTCGCCATATACTACGTTTCCATGGCGAGTTGAGCCGGAGTTACATAGGACTAGCTCGCCATGGAAACTCGAGTTGAGTCGAATTTCAATAAATCCACGAAACTCAACGAAACTTGTTAAGGCCCGACAAAAATAGGCGAAACAAGACGATTGCAACTGGCCGAATATCTTCAATAGTTTCGTTTGTTTTTATTTATTTATTTATTAAGTCTATGAAACAAATATTTCTTGCAGATCATTATATACATATAATAAAAACTAAATACAAAAATTTACAAAAAGTATTTAATACATTTTTCATTTGATTTTTAGAAATGGAAAAATCCAGATTAAGATTAGAATTGACAACATTAAATAAATTAAGAGTTCTAGAAATAGGCGCATTGGATGCATAATTAGTGCGACACATGTCCAAATAGAATGGACAAAAATGTCTAAGTAGTCTAGGAATATTAAAATTAATCATAGATAACAGTTCAGGGGGTCAATTCCCGTTTTGCGTTAAAGTGAAGTGAAAAGAAGCTTTTCACAATAGTTTAAATTTAAAGATTTCACTTTTTCACTTCACTGCACACAAAAACGCGATTCTTGTTCGCCTAATGAAAAGTAGCTGCTGAATAGCATTTGAGAGTTGCTGAATGTCTATTAAACAAAGCTTTTATGAAAAATAAATGTAAACAACTTATTAGATGGTAGAAAATATTTTCAAAAATGACTTTATTGAACATGATGATGACTTTATTATGACTTCAACATTCTTTTTATTGATTTATGTAGAGAAAACTTAAGGATTTTTAGGAGGAGACTTCGCGATGAAGAAAACTCATTCAGCAGAATTTCGGAGGAACACTTCGACTTATATCGCTTTCCAAAGCTATAAACTTGATTAAGAAAGTAAAACTATATATTAAAAATAAGCAATAAAAAAGAAAAGTATAATGAATTTTGCATAAATAAATATAACCAAAATAAGTTTTTCGGTAGCATAAAATAGCCGAAACTAATATAGCAAGTCGATAACGCGCGTTTGCAACCGGCATTAACTTTGTTTTCATTTCAGCTAAAAATAAACAGCTGTTGTAGTTTTAACACATAACGGGAATCGCGTTTTCCGTGTAAAGCTGAAAACACTTCTCATATGACGATAACGCAGAACGGGAATTGACCCCCAGGACTATCAACAATACCGGTTGTGATATCATGTACGAAAAGAAGAGATAAAATATTTCTCCTAATCTCTAACGACTTAAGACCAATTAATTGGCAACGGGCACTATGTGAGGGAATAGAACCTTAAAAATTAAGGGACATGCAGACAAACCGAGTAAATGATTTTTGGATACGTTCATGTCTAAGCTTATGCTACTCATAAAATGGGTTCCAAACGATGGACACATACTCAAGTCTCGAGCGGACTAGACTTGTAAATAGGACTTTAAACGTATAAGGGTCACAAAAACACGAGCCATTTCGACATATAAAAGCAAACGTTGCATACGCCTTTGGTACAATATAATCCAAATACGGAACAAAAGTGAGTTTGACATCAAAGACAACATCAAGGTCTTCAAACTGCTCCAAATGTAATAAGTTAGTGCTATGTATAGTGCTTAAGCTTGGCGCTATCGTTGCCACTTTCTTCTCTCTTTTTATTTTAACTATAAGCCGTTAATTTTTCTTGTTAGCTAAATACTAGTTTAAGCGAGAATTGAAGCTCAGAATTAAAATTGAAGTAAAACGAAGTGGCTGTCTTTAATTTCTCGTTTCGGCAAACTGGTTTCGCCAACATAACCACATACACAACATATTGGCGACGAGGAAATTTGGAAGTTATAGCGCGTGATATTTTTTTAAGTTTTATGAAAAGTAATGCCGTTGGGGGTACCGCTTGTAAAAACTGAGTCACAACTGGAACAAAATATGAGTCAACAACCAATTATTGGCCAGTTAGAAGTGTACATGCCGGGAGAAGATTTATAACTGTGGGTAGACAGAATGGAGCTGCTACTAAAATAAACAAAATTGTTGAAGACCAGTCGAAGGTGGAATACTTTATTACTCTAGGTGGTGGCGAGCTATATAAAGTTTTAAAGTCGTTGGCTTCTCCAAGCAAACCAACTGCTTTAAAATACAGCGAAATAGTGGAGAAATTAAAAAATCACTTCAGTCCGAAGAAAAAAGTAATCGCGGAGAGGTACAAATTATTTTTACGTAATCAGGAACATCATGAATCTATTTCGGATTATCTAGTTGCAATCAAAACAATTGCTCAAGATTGCGACTTTGGAGACTTTTTGAACGATGCAATAAGAGATAAGCTAGTATGTGGCGTGCAGAACGATAGACTTAGAACAAGTTTATTAAATGAAGAAAAATTGACATTGCTTCTCCAAGCAAACCAACTGCTTTAAAATACAGCGAAATAGTGGAGAAATTAAAAAATCACTTCAGTCCGAAGAAAAAAGTAATCGCGGAGAGGTACAAATTATTTTTACGTAATCAGGAACATCATGAATCTATTTCGGATTATCTAGTTGCAATCAAAACAATTGCTCAAGATTGCGACTTTGGAGACTTTTTGAACGATGCAATAAGAGATAAGCTAGTATGTGGCGTGCAGAACGATAGACTTAGAACAAGTTTATTAAATGAAGAAAAATTGGCATTGGAGTAAGCAACAAATAAAGCATTGACATTCGAAATGGCAGAGAAGGAGGTCAAGGAGATGAGATCAGGTACTCATGGCAGAATATCAAGGGCACTGGTCGAAGTAAAATGGATTGGCAGGAAAATGGTTATAAAAATGTATGTTTTGACCAAAAATTGTATGACTCGAAACACTATCTTCAATTAAAGTAGTGGATATTTTACTAGGAGTAGTAATCCCAGCAGCAGGACAAGGGATAGCATTTTTCGGGCTTTCAGCAACAGCAGCAACATCAATAACAGCAACAGGAATAACCGGAACATTAGCAGGCATATCAGGAGAAACTGTTCCGTAAACATCAGTCAGAGTAACATTTGCAGCAGTTGTAGCACTTAGAGACGAACTAAGCTCAATCGATGGCATTAAATTGTTAGCATCCAACCCAGGTAACGTAGTATTGCGAGGTAATTCTATGATAGATACCACATTAACAGAGTTACAAGAAACAGTACTTACAAAAAGATCAGGTGGAACCACTAAAGATGATGAAGTCTGAGAATTATGTGATATTTTCGATTTTGCAGACGATCGCGTTTTTCGAGGTGCATTTGCCTTTCCAGGCACTGGCTGAAGTGAGAGGTCAGGTGATATCATTTAGCCCAAAATGAAACGATTTGCTCAACTCGTCTGAAACAGCTGATCTATTGCGAACAGAGTGTTTTTTAGTTATCAATTGATGTGCAATTAAAATTTTGTTAATAATTGAACAATCATTTGTGAACTATGAGTGAAGAAAATGTCGCACACTTTGAACAGCTGTTGTTGACGAGTTGAGACGCTAAAAGTTCGGTTCTTACGAAACAAAACGTTTTGTTAAACCGTTTCGTTCATTTTTGATGAGTTGACGTGTGTCTATTTTGGACAACAAAATTGAATTGCATTTATGCGAACATTTTCGCCTTCACTCGTTACGTAGCGACTCGTCTATTTTGGTAAGGCATTTAGGTTTAACTGAGTTAATTTGGATGCGTTCAGAAGGTTCAACAGTTGCTCAACTATTGAGCGAGGTTTAATTGAATTTATTGATTACTTTTTATATATTTTATTTCTGCCACTGTGCTGACGTAATGTGTAACATACCATTCAGAAGACACACAAAGTAGCGGAGACTGATACTGGTCAAAGACTCAACATGTTTAGTGAAGTTTCCAACTGCTGAACGCACACATTTATACTAAGCAAAAATGGCGAATGGAATGACCGGAGGAAAATCGACGATATATTTTCAGAATGAGTTTTCAGAAATTTCTACACAATGTCTACACTTACAATATTTGATCTCAAGAAATATTTCATGGCATCGATATCGCAAGTGTAGACCGCTAATATCATGAAATTTATCTCTTTATTGAGATGAGCTGCCACTTTTCAGTAAAATATGCATTATTAAGAACCTTTAATCGAAAAAAAAATTACAAAAGCAGAAAAAAATATAAAATGAAATGGCGAATGAAAGAAATTATGAATTTAATAAACTTTTACAAGCAATTTAAAAATTTAATTTTATGAGATGAAATGCACCACCTAAATATTATATCATGAAATCTGGATATCATGAAATTCAATTTGACAATTTACATGCAATCAAATATTGTAAGATACACCGCACATTACAGACTTTTAGTCGGCCGATAGTTTAGTTGGTTTTCATGTGGGCCTTATGGAAGTCCTCACACCTACCGATTGAAGCGAGTACAATTAAAATAAATGGGAGAGCAGATTTCCACTTGATTTAAAAGTTTGGCAACTATCTGCAGGCTATCGAGGGGGTATTACGTGCTATGGTAGTGCGCACATTAGCCGATTAAATAGTTGGCCAATTGTTTCCATTTTGATAGTTTTTGTTGTTTATTTTATTTTTCGTTGAAAAGTTTTGCTTTTGCAGTATGAAGAGATAAGTGTTGCGTGTTGCAGATTATAAATAGGGATACACAAATTTTAATAGCTGTTCAAAAGGATGCAGTAAGTGACACAAAAAAAATTTTAACTGCTGCTAATAATATGATAAACTAATAAAAAAAGTGTTAATTTTCATACCCACACCAAAATCAACAAAAAATATTTAAGTTACGATAAATTATGTAAAACTCGGAACAATGCAATAATTTTAAAACTCCCCATAAGAATATTGTCAAAATGCAACGATTCAATTGGCCAACTATCCGGGGACAGTTGGTTTGTCGGCTTCGACCATTGAAGCATCAAACTATTTTCCAACTAAAAGTCTGTAATGTGCGGTGTCTCTAAGTGTAAACATTGCCTGGAATGCATAAAAAATAAGCTTTTGCTTCGACTCGATTTTTCTAGCAAACAAATTCATAGACTCTCTTGATTTTACTTGAAAAATCGAGACGGAGGTGTTATGACCTTTCAGTGACCTTGAACTTTGAATGTTGTGTAATCTTTGTGTAGTCTAACACCTGTAGATAGTATTTACATAGAATATCTCAAGACTGAACGAAACCAGTGTTAGTTTACGATGTTTTTAATTAAAGGTCCTTAACAATTAATTATTAATTAAATAGTAATAGTTAAATCATTACAAACATCTTTTACTTCCGCACTAAAAATTATTATCGGAAAATATTTAAAAAAATTTTGTGTTAAATTGCCGTATGGAAACTATCATATTCATATCAGCACGATTGGCATCGTTTGATATTTTTGTTGGCCGTTTTGACAAAGAATGTCCCATATATAGATTTGATGATTTAAAAAAAAAGAAATTTGGATGTACATATTAAGGTGGATCGTTTTGTTCAGGCATAAAAATTTTTTTTCGACGCTTATAGTATGAATGCTGGATTCAAGAAGATCTTAATCCAAAAGGATATCAAAATTATTCTGACTGTCTGCCAGCGGTTTTGGTTTAAAAAAATCACTTTTTCTTTAAAAATCAACGGTTTTTCGCCATATGTTTTTATTAAGCTGAGATAACTGCTCCAAAGTGGGGCCGAGCATTTTAGTGCAACCGTGTTCAGATTTTAGTCAAAATGTTTGGTATTATTTGTTATATATGTAAATCAGATTTTCAGAACTTTGGGAGTTATTTCAGCTTGATAAAAACTTACTGCGAAAAAGTTGATATTTTGGCAAACAAGTGGTTTTTTCAAATCAAAACTGCTAGCAGACGGATACACTGATTTCTATATTCTTTCGGTTTTAAGATAAACTTGAATACAGCAAAAAAAATGGTTTTTTTTCGATCCACCTTAATGTATATCAAAGAAAACATTTTTTATTAAAATTTGGGACCTCATACACGTTGCTGTTGGAGTGATGTTCGCGAAATATATGAAGTTTATTCAAACAACCTATTTTTCAATTGAAAACACCAATGGGTAGTGAGTTTATGGAAATTTGTACACAAGTCTTATTTATCTTTTCAATTAACTGGGCAATTAAAACTAGCTTTCTTTATGATGCTATCAAAATTTGGGATTTTAAAAATAATATGATTTTTCTCCATAATCCTATCATAGGGCTATATTTTTTACCACTACATATCTTTAACTTGTAGATTTGTGTTAAATATTCGCCTTAACCTACAGGAAAACTAGTATAATAAATAAATATATTGGCCATTTTAGCCCTAGAAAAGACTTTGACCGAGCTTCTATTGATCAAATGTGTTGTATGTGTTATTAAATGTTTGAACACAAATGATCAAGAACTGGATTGGGATTTCTGTTTGAGCTGGGAATTGAACCCGGGCTACCGCAGGTCCTTAGCTTAGGAGCCACGCACTCTACCCACTAGGCTACGGGCGCTACACACAGAAAAACTAGTATTTATAATTAATTTTTTATTGAAATCATTGTTCATGGAAATCAGTTGGCTTTAAAATTGCCCTTAGGGCCAATTATTCAAAACTACATAGTAGTGTAAATAAAGTGCGATTGACTAAAAGTTTAAGTTAAACCACAGAGAGTTTTTAATCGGAGGTGCCAGTTTGGAGTTCATTCAAATTACATTGTACAAACGTCCGGAGAAGAGAAGAAGAAAACACAAAAATAATTATGCTTTTGCCTCACCAGTAGTTTTATGCGCACCTATAGAAAAGTCAGCATCAAAGCAAATGCATAATTCTTTTTGTTTTTTTTTTTTCTATTCTTCGGACGCTTGTACAACAAAACTTGAGTGAAAGAGCATTCAAAGTCAAACTAAGACCTCTTTATTTACTCTCTGTTGTTAAACTTAATATGAATGAGAAAATAAAATATATATGATAAGTTAAAATTAAATCTAAATAAGTTTTTAATTAAATTTAAATTCGCTTTTCCTAATTAAACGAGTGTGACTGACTAAGGATATTAAGAGTAGAGCAATATGGGCTTCATGCTCACAACAGATTGAAATTAGTTAACTCGCAGTAATTCTATAAGGGTATTCAGAGGTAGTCTGTTTATTTCTACAACACAAAAACGAAATGCACGTCTTGTCATATTTCAACAACTTAACACTAACAATATCTCGATCCTATTGTTATGAGTGTTGGTACGGTGTTGAATATTTTTGTTGTCAGATAACAATCTAATTTTGACAGAAGTGTTGTTGTAGCAAAATAATTTAATACGTGTTTTCACACGTACATCAAAATTCCAACAATCGAACACCGTAACAAGACTACCTCTGAACACCCTTAATATTGTACTAAATCTTAGCGCAACTTACAAGCAAAAAGTATATACATGTCAACTTCTATATGCAAGGCTGCCTTTTGATACTTCGCTATGTGTTGGCTATGCTCATTCTTTTGTGGGGCTTACGTTTTCCTTACGCTTGGGGCTTACGATAAAGTGCCATATTTTCAGTACTTTCAGTTGTGGTCAAGCTGAAAATATCCCCCGATTAAAGATATCCAGAAATAATCAAATTGGATCTTATTGCAAATATATGTTGGAAAATATTATGTTCATGCTCATAAAAAAGCTGATTTTTTTCTTTATCGCACCACCCCCTCCCCCTAAAATTTTGAGAGTTATAGATTTTTTTGCATTAGGAGTTATTTAATTTTTGTTAGGAGTTAATTCGTTACATACAATTGATTGTAACCTTTTTGATGATTTTACAAGGTTAAAATTTTGGAGCTTAATGTCAAGCAATTTTTGAAAAGAAGGTAACAACAACAACTTTGTAAAAAGTCAATCACGCAGCAGACTAGACAGCCTATTTCGGAAATAGCTACATTTCCTCTTCAGTAGTCTTGAGTGATTCAGCTGTGACCAATTCTTTTTTGAACTTTCATATGATTTGACACATGTGAGAGTAAATACATCTGAACTCATATAACGCTGAATTGTTGTTCAGAACAATTCAGAACAAGTGGATTTGATTTTTGGTCCAGTCTGAAACTTTATCGGAGTTGCATATGTTATTGCTCTTCTCTCTTTTCTCTGATTCCCCTCTTGGTAAATCGCTTTTTGGCTGATAATTACCAGGCGACGTGACTTGAAGTTTAGAGCATTAGAACTATACCATCCACCTCTTGTGTAGCGCTTTTTTGGCTGATACCACCAGATGACGTGAACAATATTTAAGCTTTGATTGAAACTAAGATTATGTTAATTATGTGTGTGTCTGTGCACACTAGATAATCAATTTACTTATAATTTGGTTGGGCTATACCAGAAAAATTTTGGATTTATACAATTAATTGTGACCTTTTTGATGATTTTACTAGGTTAAATTTTTGGCCTATTCGTTAGGCCTATTTAGGATTTATAATTATATAATTTTTCAATTAGAAGTTATTTCATTTAGGAGTTTTTTCGTGCAGCCAAATGGCAAACTGTCCAATACTTTATTATATAAGAATTTATTTCAACCATTTGGGACTATGACCTTTCAAAAGCGAACATAATATTTTTTTAACATGAAAAAATTATTTAATTATCCGTTGAAACCACAATGCGTTTAAGGAAAAAAGATATCGGTGTTCATAAAAAATTAATTCAATTTCATTTTTCTAGTGATTACTTAAGCTAGTGCTTATATTTAAAATAAAAAATGGAAACGTATCGGCTACACCACCTTCACTGTACTTAAATCACATTTTTCAATCATAAGGCCCAACCAAAATAGACGTTTTGCTCCGTAACGAGTAAAAACGTAAGTGTTCCGGTAAATGCATATTAATGTTGTCATCACATGAGATTGTAGAGGATATCACATGCTATAAAATGCAAAATGTATGTATGTTTCGCACGCTCCTTTATCAATCCCATAAAGAGGCACTCGCATTCTATTTCTTTCCCACAGAAGATGTGATTGTGGGAGATCTTAGAAGATCTTAGAAGATCACATGGAAACCGGGCTTTACCCAAAATGAGCAAACGTAACTGAACGAAACTAAACGAAACAGTTTGACAAGACGTATTATTCCGTAAGAACCGAACTACTAGCGTAGCAACTCGTCAACAACAGCTGTACAGAGTGCGTTTTTATTTTATTTTCATCAATTTGTTTCAATTTCGCCATTATTTCACTCATTTTTCACAAATCTTTACTAAAATTTCAAAATGCACAATATAAATATATAAATAATACTCGATTGCCTACTGATTAGCTGTTTCAGGCGAGTTGAGCAAATCGTTTCATTTTGGGTTAAATCCGTAAACATCCGTAACTAGTGCAGACGTTCGTCAAAATGCTATCGTCTCGTTTCGTCTATTTTGGTTGGGCCTATACGCAGAGTGACGTTCGTTGGCTAAACAAACGACGTTCCGCATTAACGATGCGTCGTTGATGCTTTTGCAGAGCATCTTCCTTGCGTTTGTCTTTAATGCTTTTGGACACTTTCTTTAAATGACGTAATTCAATTTTCTTCTTAAACGATAGACGATTTCACTCTTTTTTTATGGTCGCAAACTTCTTTTTCGGTGTCTTCCAGGCTGGCCTCGAGGTACTCTTCGGTTTGGTTTTTTGTTTGTTTTCTTTGAAGGCTCTGCGGCTTTTGCTGGTTTGTTGCTCTCATTTTATTTGCCAAAAACCGCTTCAGTAGTTTATGTTGTTTTCTCAATCATATTTGCATAAATAATTTTATTAAATGAAGATTATTATAACAGCATTAGATTTGCACGTGTTGTTGTTCAGATCTTAAGTAGTCAGAACCCCCATTTGGTATTATGACCATAAGGGGACACAATCCCAAAATGAGAATTTTGTCCCTTTGACATAGTCCCGTTACCGTCAGTGAATACTTCAACAACTTTGTGGTGTAGGCGAACCACAACATGTTTGTTTTCAAATGCACAACACTGACGCTTGCCGGCTGGCAACAAATTCAGCCATTTCGGTTTTGTAAGTCGAAACTGAACGAAACCCGCCCATGGCAGTCGCATACTTCGCTTCTACGTGTAAAATTCATATTGTGTGTAGTGCTGAGTGGAAGAATTTTTGCACATTTTCAACGACTGGAGGTGAAAATTAAAGTGTTTTCAAACATAAATACAAATATTAAAAGTTTTTTTACGAAGTAGTCAATAAAATATAAGAAATTTACAGAGTTCAATTAGTTGAACGCGTCTTAAAAGTGCAGCTGAAGTTTTGGATTCATCAAAAGTGCCGTGTCGGCGACAAAGCCAAAGACACGGAAACAAGCGCAAACAAAAACCGATAAAATAACTTGAAATGACTTCAGTAAAGTGTTCAAAAAATTTAAATTTATAAAAATTAGATGAAAAGAATAACTAACAACTTTTATGTGAAAAAGTGAACAACAATTTAAGAAGAAACAGATAAAGAAGAAACGAGATAAAAATACAATACTTAACGAACGGTGCGTATGGATGAGATTGAGTGTGTGTGTGTGTGTGTGTGTGATCGATGGTGAAGAAGCATTTGTGAGCCGGCCGCAAGAGTCGTTCAATCAGTCGTGAAAGTGCTGAGTGGCGTTAAACTAGCTCTAAAAATCTTTGTTTAAAACTTAACGTGAGTGAATTGGATTAACTTCAGTTTTGGAATTTCTGCTTGCAATAGAGCAAAGGAATTTTGCAAGTTATTTATTGCTGTTGTTCTTGTGCTTTGAGTTCAGAATACTTATATGAAATAAATAACAGTGGAATGATATTTAAGCATGCATATATTAAAAAAAGCATTTGTGCAAGTTTAACTATTGGTACAATAAAAAAAAAGAATTCAGTTTATTACTCGCTACTGCGTTGACATCAACGCCTTTGCTGCACAGACCAATAAAAGACCAAGTTAACTTCAAGTTTTAGTGCAGAAATAAGAAAAAAAAAAAACCTTTAACGTGCTATCTTTAAAACATTTTTGTCTTTAATTTAATACTTATAACAATAAATTGGAATTTATGACAAGCCAAGAAAAAAGAAACACTGCAGAGTAGATAAAGTAGCAGCGCAGCTGAAAAACCGTTCTTCTCTTTGCTTTTTATCTTTCTTGATTTGTCTGTTTCGCCTTGCATTATTTTCTCTATTTCATTCAACTCGTTCTTTTCTTCTTAATTTACTTAAAAGGCAAAGTAGATGTAAGAATAATTTTGTATGTCAAAGGGAATTGGCAAAAGATTTTAGTGTTTTTGTGGTTCTTCTTTTTCCTTTTGTGTGTGTTTGTTCACTTGAGTGAAGCTCGTGCAAAGCTGTGAAATGTCAAAAATGTCAGAATTCAGCAAAATTCCGAAGGACGACCGCGAAAGGAGTTCGTTTGCACATTTTGTGTGTGGATGATGTTACAAAAAGGAATTAAAATTAAAAGTGCTGCCAGATGTTTGCACTTGCAATAAGCTAAAAAATAAAATGTGCTTTGAAAAACATTACGATTTCTTGATCACCCCAGTGGATATTACGGCGCTATTACGATTTCCGGGGCGCAGCGATTTGAAAGTGTTTTCTGGTAGACAGCAAAAAATGTTTGGCCGAACAAAAAATCAATTACTTAACTAGTTATCGAGTTATCGATTTTTTAGTTCTTTTTGCTAAAAGATCTTCAAACAAACATCCATTTCTTTGCCATTATTCAATGGCGCCTGTTACACGTTCAATATATATTGATCAATATACAGTATCGTGATATTTATTGTACGTGTAGCATGCAATATTGACGGATCGTGATCCAGATCGCAAAATATTTAAATATTTTGAAATCTAGATCGCGGATCGCAAAACTGTCAATAAATATTGAACGTGTAGCATATCTTTTGTCATCAAAACGCGATACAGCAGTAGGCGGTGAAATAAAAATTAGCGGTATTCACGGTATTCACTTGCCTGTGCATTTAAGTACTTGTGCAGTTAGGTTTTCGTGAACACGCTTGGCAAAAATTGTATGAAACTGACGTGATAAATATTGAACGTGTAGCATTCAACCGCGATCCATCAATCCATGAATTTGGATCGCGATCCAAGTATCACAATAAATATTGAACGTGTAACAGGCGCCAATGGATCTAAAAGATTGGTATGCCATTTTAAAGATAATCGAATTACCTTTTCAATGATATACAATACTTATGTCATTGCAAGCGTATTTGTAATTTTATTAGCAAAACTATATCATATTTGACATTTGTAATTAAAAAACCCGTTATTTTCTACTAAATTTGTGTTATTAAGGTACTAAAATTATTTTTTATTTTTGAAGCTTACAATTTAACCATTCATTTGATATATTATTACATACATATATTCTTTATAATTTACACTATAAAATTGCGAGACGCCAAGATCTGAGGAGAATGCAGTTCTTAATTGCTCTTTTAGAAAAGATTCACCGAAGGAATTATCAATATATAGTATAATTTTACTTTAGGGCCTGGACCCAAATATTTTTTTCTTATTTTTGTTAAATATATTTGGGACTCCTAAGCCTAAATATGAAAACAAAAATTGTAGCTCTCGTTTGGTTTCGAAAGTTTGAAAATTCTGTGTAAATGTCTAAGGTTGTTGAAGCTAATTTACCTTTTACGAAGAAATAGCTGCGAGTGTAAATGCTGTCAACAGTATTTTATCTCTTGCATTGTATATTAAGGCAATTCATTAAATTTAAAAATTTAAAATTATCAAAAAGATAAAACTCGCTGCGATTACTTCGTAAAAGGGGAAATTAGCTTCAACACACTTAAAAATTTGCACTGAATTTTCGAACTTTAGCGAGTTTTATCTCCTAAACCAAACGTGAGCAACGATTTTTGTTAGGAGCAACAATATTTAAGCTTAGGCCTAAACATTCAATAAAAATAAGAAAAAAAAAATATTCGTATCCGGGCCCTAAAGTAAATTTATGCCTGATATATTCAGCCTATTTCTGAATGATTTTGCCCGGGGAATCGGAAAAGAAAGATTTAATTTTTAAGTTAAAGTTCAAAAACATTTTTTTAATTTTTAATGCCAATTTGTTGCATTGTTGTCAATAGTCATGAGTAACGCTCCCATCACTTTTTTCGCCAAAAACAGGACAAATTGATAAAATTTTCAAGATTTTACAGGATTTACAGGACGTCTTGCAAGAAAAAATAGGACGTTTTCGCAGGACGCAATTTAAAGTCGAAAAACTATTATTACTTGTATGTTCAAAGAATTAAAATAAGCATTTTCATTGATAAAATTATCAAATTTATTATTTAATATAAGAGGTGTAGCATAAGCTTCAAATATCAATTAATGTTAGGTCAATCTTATATAAATATTAAATTATTTTTAATACAACAAAAACATAAAAAAAAAATCAAAATTAGTCTTCTAAAAATGGCACGTTAATTAGATTTTCCAGGTACTATTTTGCACTTTGAGCAGAATACAGAACACGACCTCACTATCAATATTTGTATTTTCCAGGAATTAATATTTTTTAAAGTTGATTGCTTAACACACACTTTCGCTTCGACATTTCGACAAGTTTAAGAAAAAATTTTCACAGAAACTTTTAACAAGTTCGTAAAAAAAGTAAAAGTGTAAGAAATTTACTAAGGGAAAACTTTGACATATTACTAAAAATAGTATGAATAATAAACAAAGTCGACTAAATTGCAAGCATGGGAGAAAATAAAAAACAGGATAAAATAATAAAAAGCAGGATTTTGAGCCCGTTACACAGGACGCAGGAAAAACAGGACTGTCCTGCGAAATACAGGACGGATGGGAGCGTTAGTAATGAGTGTAAATAAAAATTATGTGCTATCTTTATCTGCTATCTTAAAATTGAAAACTCCCTTTTCCGATTCCCCGGGAAAAATCATTCAGAATTGGGCTGATTGTTAATTTGGTATAATTCAAGAATAGCGACAACTCTCTTTTTTAACATTTTTTTTATTGGATAATATGGATTTTGGTCTCCTAAATGCAAATCTGGAAAAATCAGGCCGCTCTCAATTGGTTTATAAGTTACATGCCTCCAAAATTGGATAAATGGCCCACAAATCTTGCTGTTTTTTTAGTGTTCCGCATTATGGGTATCAAAAGAAATATAATGCGAGTACCTATTCAATGGGGTTTCAAACATAACTATTTTTATATTTACAATTTGTCTGAAAAACTGGTGGTTTCACTTTTACAAAAACAATACATTAAAAATGGTTATAACTTAATTCATGCATGAATTTTTATGTTTGCTACCTTGTTGAATAGGTATTTGCATTACCTTTGTTATGGTACCTATTAAGCGCAGTTATGTTGAAATACTAAAAATGCAGCAATATTGGTAGGCTTTTTTTCCAACTTTGGAGGCCTATAACTTCTGAATTAATTGCGAGCGGCCTGAAATTTTTTCAGATTTGGATTTAGAAGGTCAAAATTCATATCCATAAAAAATTTTAAATTAGAGTTGTCGCTATTCTTGAAATGTTCCGTTTATTTATAGATTTAAAAAGGAAAAATTTCAACTTTCCTATCCAGCTATATCTTTGTCAATCTTTGACCGATCTGGTATTTTCTGGTGACTTTAATCAAACATACAGTAATCAACCATTTAGGACGCGATATGACAAAAGAACATCGTATTAAAAGTCGTGCATTAGATATGGTCTTATATCAAAGCAATAAATCTTGAAAAAAACATGCGACTAGACAAAGGTGAAAATTAATTTGCAAGAAGAATGCTCTAAAATCAATTTATTAGTACTTGAAAGATATTCACAAAATCGTATAAAAAATGTATATAAAACCTTGACACTATCGTTTCCGATAAAGTGGACGCACAAATGAACTTTCTAATGGAATTTGTTAACATCGTTGAGGTTTTTATAAAATTTTTATTAAAGAAAGTAGTATGCAGCGCAAACTATAGTGAACACAGAAAATTTTTAAGAAAAAGTAATACTGTCCTAATAAAAACCAAAAAATTACACTAGGTATGATTTATTTCTAAAATGTAATACTGTCCTAATAAAAATCAAAAACAATTGCACCAGTTATGTTTTTTTAGGCGTTTTGATATAACTAACGAAAGGTTAAACTTTAAGCTTTTAAAATAGAATATATTTTAAGTATTTTTGTAACGCAAATTTAGTAAAAAATAACTGTTATTTCAATAAAAAATTAATAGATATGAAATTGAGAATATCCTTACAATATAGGCTTTGTTTATTTTCTCAATAATGCACAAAAATTCATTACGTTCTGTGAAGAAATGTCTGGCAACGTTGCAGAAGTCAATCGTTTTTAGAGGTGCAACCCTGCTTTATTATGGGAAAATGTCAGCAGCAACATAAAACATGATGCTGCAAAAGTAAAATCGAGGATGCTAAGTAAAAATTAGTATTTTAATATTAATATTGTAAAATAAAAAATTAATATTGTATTGTAAGCAGATGTTAAATCTTTTGTTAATTTGGCGCTCAGCGACAATTCTTGTTTTCATATTTAGGCTTAGGAGGCTCAAATACATTTATTTCGCGAAAAATTTTTTATAAGACTTTAAAGACTTTAAAGACTTTTATTTTTAAAAGTTATTTTTAAGAGTCTTTCGAGACTTATTTATAAAAGTCTTAAAAGTCTTACAATTAAAAAACTGCCGAAAAATTAAAAATATGTTTATTTATGAATCGGTTTCAGCAACCAATTTCTTCCACAGATTGATTTTGTTAATTTTGCAGACTAATGGAAAAATTCATATTGAAGAAATAAATAACCTACAGTACTTTTTTTTAAAGACTTAAAAAGACTTATAAAATAAAAGTCTCCAGAGACTCTTAAAATTAACTTTTTTGAATAAAAGTCTTCAAAGACTTTTAAAATTTTTATAATTTAAAAGTCTTCAAAGACTCTTAAGCTTGATTTTATTTTATAAAAGTTAAAAATAACCGTTAAAAATAAGAGTTATTAAGTGAGAGTTAAAAGGAAAAGTTTACTTACTTTCGACTATCAATAATAACTTTTATATAATAAAAGTTTTTTAAGACTCTTATTTCAGAGACTTTTTGTAAAAAGGCATACAAGTCCTGACCTCCTATTTAAATACATATTTGTCGCAATGATATCTATAGAAAACATTGACTATATATTTTTTTCTCATAAAACCGATCCTGACAAATTGGGTTTATTTAATTTTCAGGAATATCAAATTATCTTTCCGAAGGTGTATAATTGAATGATATAAGTTTTAAATGTTATAAGCATAGTATTGTAAAAAAAGTTTACTATTTATTTGTTTTTTTTTTTGTTTAAAAACTTTTATTTATCTTCTAAAAAAGCAACAGTACAAAAAAAAAGGTATTCTACGAAATATTAGTTTTTAACATGCATAATCTACTACACCATTTCCATTTGTAATTCAGAAAAAATTAGTTGAAATGCAAAAAAGATCAATTGAAATTCAGAAAAGGACAATTGTAATACATAATAAATCAACGGTAATTTAGAAAAAATGATTGAAATTCTAAATACATCAATTGAAATTCAGAATTTCTATTAAAAATTTAGAAAAGCTCAATAGAAATTCACAAAGGAACAATTAAAAATCCAAAAAGATCAATTGAAATACAGAATAGATCAATGAAATTTTAGGAAATAACAATTAAAATTCAGAATAGATAAATGAAAATTAAAAAAAAGAACAATTGGAGCTCAGAAAAGATCAATTGAAATTTAAAAAAGATCAATTGCCATTCGAAGAAATCAATTAATATATAAATAGTGAAATCTACCAATATCAGTACCATCACCACGATCATTGCCATTACCATTTAAAATTCACGTATTCCTATGCATTGTTTCTTATACGTCACATGGTGAATACCCATAGAATAAAGAAATTAAATCTCTTGATCCACATATGCAATAGACTGTGCTAAAAACAAAAACCAAATACATGTCAAGCATAAGAAAATAAATTACTATTAACGAAAAAGAATAGAGTTTTTCGGCTGTCAGTTTAATAATTTTATCGAAATATGGTGTTTCTGAATATAATGCTTGCATCTTAATTATTGTTCATTAAACAATTCATAACATTTCATAACTTTAAAAAAAACTGCTTATTTCATTTCAGTACAGTGTTAAACAGTAGAAAAAGAAAACGAATTTGTGTGTGTGTTACTTAAATATATTTTAAAAATTATAAAAAAACAAGTGTTACAAACATTTTTCTATTAAAAAAAAGTTTAAAAAACATAACCGTAAAGTTATTAATTTCTAAAACATCCTTATAAGTAAAAAAGTCAACCAACTACGTCATCAATAATGTCAGAAGAAGTAGATCGCAATGACCCCGAATTGAAGTATCTTTCGGTGGAGCGCAATCAATTCAACGATCCGGCAACACAGGCAGAATGGACACAGAAGCGTTTGGTGTGGGTGCCGCACGAAAATCAGGTGCGTACAAGAAAATGAAAAAATATTTTAACAAATATTTATTTTAATTTATTAAATTTTTGACCTTTTTTATATTAGATTATTGGTAGTTAAACGAGCTATAGGTCAGATTTTTTTCTTAATTTATTTAATATAAATTTAAATTCCAATATTTCAACGAAAAACGAAATATTGGAATTTAAATTTATATTAAATAAATTAAGAAAAAAATCTGACCTATAGCTCGTTTAACTACCAATAATCAAATATTTATTTTTTAATAATATTTATCTAAAGTAAAAATACGACAGAATTGTATAAACAAAGCTTTGTGCAGAAAAAGATGAAACTCTGAAAAATCATAATTATTAAAAGAAACCTCTTTACTAAAATTTTAAAAACGTCTAACTAATGCTCCCAAATATCCTTGCGAGTTAAAAAACGATATCAACGTTTGACTTCTACCTGCATTAGTTTGGGGCGGTGTCGCGGCTGTCACTCAAATGATTGTTATTTTTTTTAACTTGCCTCTTTGGCCGCTTTAGCTGTTGCTTCAAACTCTTTGTGTTTGTTGTAGTTGCAGGCGTGCGCTGGGAAAAATACTTGATATCTAAAACCGACGAAGACCAGTTTCTGTTTAATTCTGTTGTTTCTGGATGACTCAAGAGTTGTAGTGGTGGTTATCATTGTTGTTTTTTTTTCGTCCCTTTGAATGCAATGAATGACTAACAACAATTCTGTTCCAAAAGATAATAAAAACTGAAGTTCGTTGTGGAGAGTAAAAAGAAGTTGCAAAAGAAGAAGGAAGCGATGCACTTTAAGCCGATTATTAAAATTGAAACCAAATAAAAAGCAACGCTTTCTCTTTTGAAGTGATGATTTTGTAATTTGTAATTCTGTGGTAACAATAAGTTGTTATTTTCAAATTATTTTTATAAAACTACTCTATTCAATTATTAAAAATTGTTATTTTTTCATTGACACCTTTTTTGTTGCTAATAATGTGTATGTAATATAAAAATACAAATTAATATTAACACAGCAAATAACTGCATAGCGCATTTAATTGCATTTTTACTGCAATCTTAACAACCTAACTTATAGTTGTTTTATTATTTATAGCATTTATACATTTATTATTCGGTATTTTCATAAACTAAACCAAACATCAAACAGTGATTCATCCACTCTTAATGTTTACCTGATGAGTTTTTATGTGTGGTTTTTTTAGTTTGCTTCTCCACTTCCGTCTCGAATGCGTTGCGAATCAGCGGAATTATTTAAATTCAATAACTGATTCACGACAGCTTTAACGCGTGCCATTGGGACAAATTGCAGATTTACAACGATTTCTTTTTCTTAAAATTTTTATCCAATGTCAGCATAATCAAGCATTTATCCAAAACCGTCTTTGAATACTGTTCATGCTTTTTTAAAGCATTTGTTTTTGGGTATTTTTGTCCAAATTAAATATAATGAGTAAGTCTCATGAAGTCTTCCAAGAAGGTGCTAAACAGTTGAACAATCATGCTGTTGTGCCATCCACAGCCTTCTTTTGCCCATTACCTCAACTTTATATAATGATTCACACTCCCGTGAAACCAGTTTTATTTTCTTGTGCCGATGATATAGCAACGGTTTGTAAAAATTTGAATTTGTTTCATTGTTATTTAAATTGTTGAAACACTTAATTTAACAAAACTGATTGAGAAGAGGTTATTCAACCTGCTTGCCGCTTAAGCATGGGATTTGCGCGATTTCAATAAACGCAAAATAAAAAATGGTCCTAAAGAAAAATATGCAAATTTCTCAATGGATATTTGAAGAAATTTTAATGCAGATTCTGATTTAGCTGGTTTATCCCGGAATTGTTTCCAACTTGTTTGTTTTCTTTTATCCAAATGTGCTGATTTATATTTCGTAGTTTATTTAGAAATATATGTTAGCTAAAAAAAACAATATTGGGAAAAGTTAAAATAATATAAATAATTCCTCGTGGCTAAAGTCCGGGGAAATGTATGGTCCATCCGTAAAAACACAAAACCAACCCATAGCATATATCAAAATCTTTCTTTTTAGCATTTTAGTTTTTATTTTTAAGGGTGGAGTAGACATTTCCCGAGCATTTTGAAATCAGTTTTTAATAATTCTTTTTATTTATTTATTTATTTAGTTATTTCATCAATCAGAGGAGTTTCTCTTATAGACTACTTAACAATTTATTATACTTTATATAACCTACTAAAATTAAATTTATCATTAAATAACAGTTGTAAATTGTATATAAATAAATATAATTACTCTAAGACATGAACTCTTATAGGCTAATTATGTAATACTCAAGAATATAATAAAATTTAATATAAAATAAAATAAGAGTAGGAAATTATGTAAGAAGAACGCAGTAATAAAAATATCACAGAATTATTATAAAATTAACAAAAAATAAATAAAAGTGTATATGATATTAAGTGGACAGAAAAAAATAGCACTACGAGGGCATGATATATTTGGAGAAGTTTAAGGTTAATTTTAAAGCGATTTCTTGGAATATTATAAAAGATATCAATCATATACAAGACCCGATTAGCTTCAATGGTGCAACGTGTAATAGGCTCGTTTTGAGCATAAGCAGCTCTATGGAAAGGTTCACGACAATTAAACTGACTCCTAAGGAATCGAGATGGGGTATTAAAATCTAGTAATTCTAGCAGAGCTGGACACTGAATCTGGTGATGGGGTAAATCGCGAATAAAAGTGACAGACTGAATTGTACGTCTAGATTCAAGTGAGAGAATATCAATTAAGGCACATCTAGTGGTGTAACGTGGAGGCTGAGGGATGTTCCAGTTAAGTTTGAAAACAATGAATCTTGTGAATTTTTTTCTGAACTCTTTCGATTCTAAGGGATTAAGTGAATGAACAGGATTCCATAAGAGTGAGCAGTATTCTAAATGTGGCCGAACTAGTGCAGCATATAAACTTTTTAGGGTGTAGAGGTCATTAAAATCTTTAGAATTCCTAAGAAGCCTAGCATGGAGTAAGATTTATTGATGATAAGATTGATGTGATCTTTAGAATTTAAACAGAGGTCTAATAGAATTCCAAGATCTTTCTTTAAAGTTACCCTCTCAAGTTCACATGAATTTATGGAATAAGGACTAATTAAAGGAGACGATGACCTGCATAAAGTGAATTAATGGAATTGAATGGAAACATTGAGATGTAATTTATTTAATTCACACCAGGTAAAGACTGAGTCAATGTCTGATTGAAGTAAATTTACATCAGCGCATGATTTAATATATCGGAATAGTTTAAGATCATTCGCAAAAAGAAGGCACTGGGAATGACGTATGACCGTGGGCAAATCGTTAATAAATAGAAGGAACAGGAGGGGCCCTAGATGGCTTCCTTGCGGAACACCAGATGTAACTTCAAAGATGCTAGATGTGATATCTTTTATTATTACCGACTGTATGCGGTTAGATAGGTATGATTTGAACCATCTTAATAGATTCGAGTGAATACCAAGGGAGGCAAGTTTAAAAATTAGATGTTTGTGGCAGACTTTATCGTACGCCTTCGAAAATCAGTAAATATAACATCAGTTTGAAGGCCAGCTTCAAAGTTTGTCATAACAAAATTGCAAAAGAGTGCCAGGTTTGTCAATGTTGATTTACCGATTAAGAACCCATTTTGTTCAGAGGATATAACATTTTTGACATAAAAGGACAATTTGTCATAAATGATTTTACCAAAGACTTTAGGGATATAAGAAAGTTTACAAATAGGTCTATAATTTATGATATCCTGTTTAGAACCAGATTTATGGATTGGGACGATATAAGAATGTTTCCAACTATCTAAAAAACAACTCACGAATAAAGATTTCCTAAATATCAAGAAAAGGGGTGATGCCAGAGATACGGCGCAATTTTTCAATACCGCTTGAGCTTTGCTATCAGGGCCTGCAGTTGGGCTATTTTTAAGGTTTGACTGAGCAGATTATTACATTATTTTTATTACCTTCTTTTTAACCCATTCTAACAATTTTTAGGGCTATTTGCGTTCCCTAAAAAATTCAGCTATTTTAGACATTGTCCTCACACTCGTTTCTCGAAAAAATGTTGCATTTTCTGGTAGAAAAAGTCTACCACCTTTGAGAAATATGAATTTTTTCTTCTTTTGAGGTCAACATTTTCGCGAAAAGAACACGAGAGATCACAATTTTTTTTTCTCAAGAGGGCAGAATTTCCAAAAAGGGCATAAAAAATGTTGAATTTTTTCGAGAAACGAAAACGCCATTGCATTTCAGGCCTTGAAAGGATATAAACAGAGCTTCTTATGAACTATTCTGCTTTGCGTTTTTTAAAGCTTTGTACAGAATGGATCAAAAACTGGACCTACTTGTTTAACACTGACTGCGAATGGCTAAAGGCCCAACCAAAATAGACGAAACGAGACGATAGCAACTTGACGAACGTCTGCACTCGGTATGGATGTTTACGGACTTAACCCAAAATGAAACGAGTTGTTCAACTCGTCTGAATCAGCTGATCAGTTAGCAATCGAGTGTTATTTATTTATTTCATTTGTGCATTTTAAATAAAGATTAGTGAAAATGAGTGAAATAATAGTGAAATTGAAACAAATTGATGAAAATAAAATAACGCACTCTGCACAGCTGTTGTTGACGAGTTGCTACGGTAGCAGTTCGGTTTTTACGGAATAATATGTCTTGTCAAACTGTTTCGTTTAGTTTCGTTCAATTACGTTTGCTCATTTTGGGTAGCGTCGTTCAAATGTATTTAACCGAACACTTACGTTTTTACTCGTTACGGAGCAAATCGTCTATTTTGGTTGGGCCTTAAACTGCATGTTCTCAAGCAGCTTTTCGTGGAATTTATAATTCTCTGGGGTGTGTCATTCATTGTCTGCAGAGGGGGCTTAAAACAAAGTCCTTCGCCAAGGTCTTTAGATACATCAAACATCTTAAATGTTTAAGGTAAATAATCTGCCACGCAAGAATTTTCCAAGTTATATTATTGCAACTTGGTAATTGCATACCTTTGTGGTAACATTCTTGGCTTAGATGTCTTTTATAAGAAAGGTTTATAGGAACATTCAAGTTGCTTAAAATTTCCAAGAAATTGACACCACAAAAACTTTCGTACCTGACACACTCAAAAAGTTTTTAGTACCAATTTTATTTTTTGGTGAAATAGAAAAAAAAATTAATCCAAAATTAAAGTGCTGGCTTTGAAAGTGAATAACTCGGTCATGTTACAAAGGATTACATTAATTTTTTTTGTTTGAAATTTTGATTATTTGTCCGTTCGATCGTGTTTCACTCTTTTTCGTTTTCGTCTCCTTTCTAATTTTTATAATTTTCCAAAAAAAATCTTAACAAATTTCGCAAAAAAACTTTGGTAAAAATATTTGTTGTTGAAAAAATATTCAAAACCAAAAATGGCTTTTTTAATGTTGTTTCATACGGTATGCATAAATGTAGGGTTGATTTAAAGTTTCTATCGTAAAATTTAAAAAGTTTTATACGATCGAAAAATCAAGCTTATCATAACAATTTAGTTGGTATTACAACCAACAACAGATGGTCAGCAGGTAACACGTGTAATATAACGCGGCTAATCTGGCCCAAACTCAACCCTAAGCGTTCAAAAGAACTCATTTCTCTCAGAAGAGACCACATCAGCTTCATGGTAGGGATCCTTACAGGGTATTGCCTTATTGGCAGACACGCTCAAAGATTGAACATTAGGGCGGGTCAATTTGTATGGAAGAATTTTTTGGAGGTCTGGCTCAGCGAAATTCGTAAAATACATGTAATTTCAAGACTTTTTCTCCACTACAGCATATACAAATTCTGAAAAAAAGCTGTGCGGACTTTCGTAAATAGATTTTGTTCTCAATTATAAAATATGAATGTATGAATGTATGTGTATGAATCTATTTACGAAAGTCCGCACAGCTTTTTTTCAGAATTTGTATATGCTGTAGTGGAGAAAAAGTCTTGAAATTACATGTATTTTACGAATTTCGCTGAGCCAGAATTTGACCCGCCCTATTGAACATACTCCACAACGACTTCTGCAGAAGCTGTAGAGATGAGGAGGAGGAAGAATCTACAGTACATTTCCTCTGCATTTGCCCAGCGCTGGCTCAAAAACGCTGCCTCCACTTAGGCAACTGGTTATTCAATGACCTTGACGAACTCTCGGAATCTTCGGTTTACCGAATCCTCGGCTTAGGTTGCGAACAGAGTAAACGCCGATTCAGACAGACAAGCAGATAGACTAAGGCAAACTGTGGGAACAAGTGAGATAAAAGTCAGCTTGACTTTATTGCTCTCTCTCGTTTCTTCGCAGGTTTCTGCCTGCGCCTGTCTGCCTGCCTGTCTGAATCGGCGCCCACTCTGTTCGCAACCTTAGGCTGCCCGCAGAGTAAGCGCCGAAGCAGGCAGGCAGGCGCAGGTGTGCCCTGCGAAGAAACGAGATAGAAATAAAGCCAAGCTAACTTTTATCTCGCTTGTTCACATAGTTTTCCTGCGCCTGTCTGCCTGCTTCGGCGTTTACTCTGTGGGCAGCCTTGATATCACAATGGGCCTTATTGGCCTAAGCGTGTCTCGTTTGAGACAGCCACACTAACCTAACCATACAAATTTTTTGTGCTTATTTTTACTTATTTTGTATTGTTGTAATTTTGTTTGCATAAAACGTAAAGTGCGTGAAGATAAATTCGTCAATCCTACGCTAACTTAGCGAAGACTCAAACCAATACTTTTTATTCGCAAAAATTAAATTAATTAAATTAAATGAAATTAAATTCGTTCTATTTGCAAAGTACTTATTAACCTTTTGATTCGAAATAAGTTTTTGGCCCGAATTTTAAATTCGTACAATCGCAAAGAACGAATCTAACTCTTGGTATGAATTTAAGTCATGGTACCAACTACTTGTAAAAACATCCATTTATCAAAAAAATTAACTTGATATGCATTGCATACCAATAGACAGGTAATTAAACCACTTGTCCAACGATATATAGCTTATAAGTTCAAAATAATTATATTTATATTTAATCACCTGTCCAATGATATGCATTAAAAAACATTGTACACACAGATTTTGAGAATTTTTGCATTGAAACTTACTACCATGAACGCGAATTTCGCTACTTTTTAAAAAATATTTATGGCAATTCATAGTCTTAATTTTGCACTTATAAGCTATATATCGTTATAAGGGTGGTTTCATCACCTGTCCAATGATATGTATTGCAAAAACATTGTTCGCACAGATTTTGAGAATGTTTGAATTGAAACTTTGTACTGTAAATGCCAATTTCACTACTTTTTAAAAAATGTTTATGACTAGAGTCTTAATTGTGAACTTATAAGCTACTAGCTGAACCCGGTGTGCTTCGCTACTCCCCTCGTTATAAAATAAAATTAAAAGTATTTATATATTTTTCACGCCATCGAATTTTCGAAATAAGTCCACCCCAGCGCCACCTACCGTGTCCATTTATACACAAATTATTTTCTTATGATCAAACAAACATACATTCTGAATTTCAGTTAAATTGTCCATAAATTCAAATTTTCGATATAAGTCCACACCAGCGCCACCTATCGGGTCCAAATATAGCCTATGTTACCCACCGTACCAAGATGAACATTACCTGAAAATTTCATCAAAATCGGCCCAGCCGTTTTGGAGTCCATACGTTACATACATACACACATCCTATTTTATATATATAGATACATCGTTTGATAGGTGGTCTTAGTACCTGGATAATGGTGTGCAATACATATCAAGTTAATATTTTTTATAAAAGGATTTTTTCATAAGAAGTTGGTATCATGACTTAAATGACTTTGCAAAAAGTACGAGTTTAACCAGGGACCGTAACGGTTATGACTTTTTTTCAGAAATCAACAAATAATCGTTATTTTTTGACTGATTTCATTTCTATCAGAAATAAAAGTTAAAATTTTACTTTTCGGTTTTCGATCAAAAATATAAGTTAAAATATGACTTTTATTTTTTCGATCAAAAATATAAGTTAAAATTTGATTTTAATTTTTTTTTGATCAACAATAAAAGTTAAAATTTGAGTTTTATTTTTTCGATCAAAAATAAAAGTTAAAATTTGACTTAATTTCGGTCAAAAATAAAAGTTAAAATTTGATTTTTATTTTTCTGATCAAAAATAGAGATTCAAAATTTGACAGATCTATTTCTTATTAACTATTATAATAGTTTAAATTTTCAAAATAATTAATAGAGTGAACTTTTTATTCTCTGCTTGAAAAAATACATTGCTATCGATCTCATATCGTTGCATTGCATCGCTTAGTTGCTTGTCATTCATTGCACATTCGGTTTTCATTTATTTCGCAAACGACTGGAACAGCAACTGCTTGTAGATGATATATGAATTAAAATAAGACTTTTACTTGTGATCGAACAAATAAAGGTCAACTTTTAACTGTTATTTGCGCTTGCACCAGGCAAGGCTCGGGATCGATTCCCGCCGGCATCACAAAGATTTCTGATGAAGCCTTTAACAGGGCCGAAATTGCAATAAAATCAGCTAGTGATGTTTTCCTTTTCATATTAAAAATGTTGTTGTTGTTGTTTCTTTGGAAAAAATTCGTTAGAACAATTAATTGTTCTAACCTAAAGCTCAATAAACGATTTTAAACTATCAAACAACTAGAATTTGTATTTAAAATCAAGTATGGTTTAAACTATCAAACATTAAGAATTTGTATTTAAATTATAGTAAAACTTTAGTAAAATTTAAACTTTTATATATGATCAAAAAATTAAAGTCAAATTCTAACTTTTATTTTTAATAGAAAAATAACAGAAAAATTTTAACTTTTATTTTTGATAGAAATAAAATTGGTCAAAAAATAACGATTATTTATTGAATTTTTTAAGAAAAATCATATAAATTAAAATCAGTAAAGATTATTTATAATTCCTTAGCTAACAAGCACCACATTGCTATATTCAAATATCGAATAAACTTACTCTTTCCATTTGACTTTTTGAATAGGATTTTGAAAAATAACTGTTATTTTCGGTCCCTGAGTTTAACGGATCAAAAGTATTGGTTTAAGTCTTCGCTAAATTAGCGTCGGAACTACATCTTAACGCCGTTAACAAGCCACGATATAAGTTTGTAATTTTTAATTTTTTTAGTATATTTTAGAAAGCATTTTGATTGTGACAATGCTAAAAAATCTTTGTAACTTAAAAATAAGTGACCATATGGATAGTTTTGTAGTGGTTAATGACTCATTGTTTTCAATTATTTTAACATTTATTTAATTTCTGCTTAGGCCAAAATGATCTTAAAATAGATGTGACGCTGTCTAGCCAACACGATTACACAAGTTGTTAAATAAAGTAATTAAATAAAATATGAAATTCCTTAGATATAATTCCATTCTCGGCACTCTGACAATGAATGACTGTTAAACAGGTGATTTGTCTTATTTTTCTTTGCAAATATGGAAAAAAACATGGCAAGTAAATTAACACACTTTGAATACCTACCTACCTTTCATAAATTCATACAAACTAAACAAAGTATCTTTTTTACAACATCTGGAGCGGCAAAGATAATTTATTATAAAGTTGGTTGGTAAAAAGTGCAATTACGAACATAAATATATATATTTAAAAGAAAAACATGCTGATTTACATTTGATAAATATTTGTTTTTAGTTAAAAACAACAAATGATATTAATTTTTAAATATTTATGATATTAATTTTGTCTGACCAACAAACACGATTTAGTTCAAAGCAGCAGCAAAATTATTGTTTGTGAAGAAATTGTTATTGTCTTCTTAATTAGGTATTAATTAGCGACCTTGGCCGATTATACTATTACTCTGTTAGTTTTCTTATTTTTCCATTAATAAATTTTAATATACATTTTTTTTTTCTCGCCATGTATTTAACAACGAAAATATTTTAAACTCATGCTGCGGTAGCAATGAATTTATTAGACTTTATAACTCATCGTTTTCCTACCTTCTTTTCTCCCTCAGTTTACCTTAGCTTGTTTTGCCGTCTTCTTTTGTTAACTTTCCGTACTCTTTTCACAGCAACGTTGGGCTTATCTGTTGTTTCTTTAGCTAGATGTTGCTGTTGATTCTGGTGTGCAACGTCAACATCAACTCGTCGAACATTCTTTCTTCGCATTCGGTCATCGAACTTTTTTAAGAATATGAATTGATTGATTAAAAAAACATTATACCAAAAAGTAAAAAAGTTAAAACATGAGAATAATATTAAATGTTTCTCAATTTAACGATTGTAACACAAATAAGAACACGTTTTAACATCTTTAACTTAACATAAAAAAACACTTCAAATATTCCCTTCATGAAATTTCTATTCTTAAAATTCTTCAAACAATTAATAAAAGATGAAAAAAAGAAATCATTTAAACTAAAATAAATTTCCTAGATAAAGTTAAAAGTACGTAAATTCGTACTATTCTTCAGATGACGTATAAACAAACCAATAGTTTATGGGCAAAGTCTTATTTAAAGTCAACTTCAAATACAGGGAAATAATTTATTTAACTTGTTTGCTAGGAAAGAAAGAGTAGGAACTTAAAACTCCTGTAATGGATAAAACACAAATTTTGTGTTATTTATGAATCTTATTTCACTTAACGAATCATATAAAAAGATGCCATAAGTGATATGAACTTGAGAACGGAAACTGGAACAACTTATGAACAGAACATGAGAACAGTTAACTGATTTTTACATTAAAAATTTGAAATTGTGTTTTGCCGATATCAATTGTTTGCTTTGGAAAAGACTCGTTCTCATGAGTATTAATATGAGTATGAGTATAAATATGTGTATGAGTTGGAGTATTGGTATGAGTATGACTATAAGTACGAGTATAAATGTGAATCTGTTACATCCCATTAGGAAACAACCCAGCAGGCAATTAAGCGAGTGCTCCGCAAGAGAAGGCATGCTAGCACTGCTATTGTTGGCGTTAATACGCCTTCCATGATCACTGCATTGATGTGAGCTTCTGTAAGGCCTACCTTTTGAAGGTTCTGAGAGTTTTCATAATATTTTTAATGAAAAAATTTATAAAAAAAATTATAAAAAATTTTAAATAATCAGAACAATTAAAAAAAACGAAATTTAAAAAAAAAACAAAAAAAGTTTTTTTCCGATTTGGGGTCTCGAACTCAGGTCTCCGAAATCTAACACATATCATTCACATATCATAATATCTTATGAAAAAAATTATATGGACAAATTACAAGTCTTATTATATTTTTGTATGAAGAAATTTTACAAAAAAAAAAAAATTTTAAATGCACAGAAAAATTTGCAAAAAAATGTACATTTAAAAAAATAAAAAAAACTTAATTTCATTTGTAATGATACAAAATAAGCTTAATTTGATTAAGAACTGGAAATAGTCGTTTTTTATTTCAAGTTGATATTTATATTGCTTTTCTTTCTAACGTGCATTCTCAAAAAGGGCTTCTAACTGGCCTCTTTAGAGTCGCGAGAGCGGAAGGCATGAACAATTTTCTCGTTTCATAGAAAAAAGATATTATACTTGGATATGAGTGTGGGAGCACTTCGAAATCCATATGAAGTCCTGCTAGTAGTGCTTCGGACTCCCGCCATCGCCGATTGGGAAAGCGCTTCGGAACCACCTTTAAAGCACTTTACAAAACCACAATAGAAAGAAGACCTTTGTTCTAGCTATGAAATGTTTTTTTAATTTTCGATTCTTTATTAAATTTTAATTAGTTAAATTTTAGTAAAAAGAATTTATTTTTTTTTAATTAATTTTTAATGCATGCGCTACTTAATTTCTAATGGCATATATTTTTGCCCGAACTTATCTTTTAAAACCACTTGTTACTCTTTTTATTACCTTTTTTATGAAAACATTACATTTTAACAGTTTATTTTCACGAATTAAACTTTTTGCGTATACAGTGATGAGTAATGATGAGAAAAGTCCAAGTGATGCAAGTACGAGTAGTCAGCAGAGTATATAACGAAAAAGAACGAAGAATCTCGAAAGCAAACAGCTTTTTTTAAGCTCAATTCGTAGCGAGATCAAAGCACTTCTAAAAAGCACTATTCATAGGCAGAGTGAAGCCCTTTTAATTGCTTTTCAATAAAGCACTTTAAAATTTCCGATATTGATGTGAACTATTTAAACTAAACCGATACCTATTCAATAGAAATTCTGCCTCGGATTTAAAAAAAAACGAGAGCAAGCTATATGTTAAAATTATATTATATTAAAAATTTAATTGCAAAAGGGCCGTGGCAGCTCCCATACACCAAGAATCGTTTTTATAGCTCAGCTCTTGAAATATATGAGATAGAGTAGAGTAACTGGCTACAAGAACACCATTTACTAACACCATCTTACTACGAAAAGAGGGCATGACACCTCCCATACACCTCAAGTCGTTAATATAGATGAGTGTTTGATACTATATACGATAGAGTATAGAATATTGTTAAATACAACCATTCACCTGCGTCATCTACATACGATAGAGCATGGATACTTGAAATAAAATTAAATCTTTTAACAACATTTTATTGAAAAAAATATGTACATTTGAAAAGTGAGTGCCAGGTCTAGAGTACCATACAACTAGAATAATTGTTTACCTTAGCTCTTGAACTATACTTGATAGAGCATAGAAATTTGGTATAAAAATTTTGTTGAAAAAAATTTTGGATATAGAAAAATAGGGGATGCACCTACGATAAAACTTGAATCGTTTATATCACTTAGCTTTTCGTGGTAGAGCATGAAAACTTGATATGGAGCCAAAAGTCGGTAATTGTAAAAGTAATTGTAATCATTAACAAAAAAGGTCGTGATACCTCCCTTACATCTCGAGGTTATTTATATATCTCATGGCTTAGTTTTTGAGCTATACGCGACAAAGCATGGAAACTTGGTGTGAAAATAAAATCCACTAATATAATCATCGGATTGAAAAATAATTGTAAACATTGTAAAAATCTATTGCCTCCCATGCAATTGGATTTTTTATGATTTTATTTTTGATTTATATGCATATATACGTAATAAACAAGAACTCGCCATTGTTATTCGACTGAAAAAATAGTAGAAAATGTCAAAGCGACTTTTTTCACTACAAATATGCCATTGAGCAGCGATGCCCAGCGCCTAACTCTTTCCACTCTTTTACAACAACTGCAATATTTTCATGATTGTTGTAATTCGCCGAATTCAGTTTGCAATTTCATCCTCGTTTCTTAATGTTATGTTTTTGTTCTTTCGAACCATTAATAGCTGTTATGCACTGTTTTTGTCATTCGCATTGTAGACACTAACAGCATGCGTCGTAGTCTTTATATTTTTCGTTGTGCGAAGACACATTGAGAAAAAGTTATTGAATATTTGTATGTGGGAACTTTTTTATATTACATCAGAATAAATTATTTTTATAGGGGTTATTATACCCTTGAAAAATGGCAAGAAAAAAATTTGCGGAAAACTGAGATTTAGCCTATTTTTTCATAGATAATAAAAGATAAAAATGATTTTAATTTTAATAATATAACAGTTTAGCTCATAATAAAACAGTTAGATAATAAAAAATATACAAAATTAAGGTTAAAGCAAATAAAATTTATTATAAGAACAAAAAATATATAAAAGAAAATTCACGAAAAAAAACATAAAAAAGAAAGTAAAAAAAATAAAAAACAAAAAATAAAAAATGATATCTGAAAACCTCCACTCGGTTAAAGCTGGCGAAATCAGAATGTATTCTGACTAGCATAAAAGTGAAACATTTCGAATTACTTGATTCATTATTTTTACAGTGTACATATTCATAAGTTCGCTGTCGCGGACACTGTCAGCAATCTTGTTATTGGTAATTCGTCATTGCATCCAGATTTAAAATTTTTTGATGTTGTTGATTTTTGTTGTTGTTGTTGTTTTGCACTCTTCAAAATATTTTCGTGGGCATCGCTGCCATAGAGTATAGATATTATGTATGTTGGCTATAAGTTGGCCAATATATTTATGTTGAAAGTAAAATGAAGATTCATCAACATTTAGCTGCAGCATCGGTATATAAAATTGAAGTTAAAATTTAATGTTACCATTTTACTCCAAAAGTACAGGGCTGATTTTTATGAAAAAAGTTTTAAAATATCATATTTCTGCTACATCAGATTTAAGTGAGCAAGTATAAATATAAATATATAAACATAAATATGAATTGCTTTTTAGTACTTAACAAATTATTTGGCTTCAAATAATAAGTTATCTCGGGTGATAATATGTATGAGAATTTGTAGTAGTATTTATAATATAACTAGCCGGCCACAGCTGTTCGCGGACGATTTTTTTTAATAAATCTTCTTAAGCCAATCCATATGTCAAACGAAATAAGAAACATTGCTTGTTTTGTTTTGTTTTGTAGCGCAGCTTTGTATTTATATGTATCTCACTTTTCGCCTTGCCCGAGGCTCATCTGTTTTTCTTGTTGCACTGTGCTAGCTGACTAGTGGTAAATGGAGACATGACATAATCAATTATTTCTAAAATATCCCTGCTGTAGCTGCGAGGTCTCTAAAGGTTGTTTACAATTCTCAGTTACATTTGTTTAGACATGGCCGCTAAAACCTTACATCTACCTTACAAAGTAAGCGACAATGGGAGTAGGTATGCACAAGGTATGAGCACAGAAAATTTTTCAGGCCTTCCGCTCTCGCGACTCTAAAGAGGCCTGCTAGAAGCCCTTTTTGAGAATGCACTTGAATGAATAACTTGAAATGAAAAACGACTAACAATTACCAGATTTGAACCAACGTCCTCTCATGTGACTGTCTGACATCTTATCAACTCGTCCACCGCAGTTCTTAATAAAATTAAGCTTATTTTGCATCATTACAAATGAAAGTAAGCTTCATTACAAATGAGCGCAGTTTCGAGACTCAGCTAGGACAAAAAAAATTGTTTATTTTTTGTAAATCTACATTTTTTAACAAATTTTTCTGTTTATTTAAAATTTTTTTTAATTTTTTATAAATTTTTTATATAAAATAATATACCTTCAAAAGGTAGGCCTTACAGAAGCATTCATCAATGCAGTCATCATGGGAGGTGCATTGACGCCAAGAATAGCAGTGCTAGCATGCCTTCTTTTGCGGAGCACTCGCTTAATTGCCTGCTGGGTAATTATGAATAAAAAAGAATTATATTTGTATTATTTGCTTCTGAATTTAACGAAATACCTCTTTAGAGTTAGTGGGGGTGTAGAGGTACCCAAATTAGCTTAACGTAACAAAAAACAAAACTGGCCGAATACTTTTGAAGTTAAATGGTAAATGTAAATTGTCACTTCAATTTTATATACTAGTATATAAATTAATATCTTATGAACATCAAGTTATTCTCTAAACATTGCTTTTTTTGCCTTAAAATGTTCATTTACGTCTAAGCAAATATTTGTTCTCTACTTAATTATAATATGTTTGTTCTAAGCAAATTATTTTTATATTAACCATTGTAAACATTGAATTATTTCCCCAAAATAGGACTATTTACATCTACAGCAACATATTTATTAGACTGAAACACAATGGGGTATTCACGATATGGTGTATTTGTCCTTGTATTGTGTATTGTTAATATATTTGTAGTAAATTTTGTAAAATTACAAAAACAAAATGCACAGTTTCCAAAATACAACACTGTAGCAAAAATACAATGATGAAATCCTCTTGTATTCTTTATAAACTTCGATGTGTATTTGATCAGCTGACCTGACCACAAAAGAATTGCTATTTAACATAGAGGAAGTTACCAGCTGGACGTGAGTTTATTTAATAAAAAGTAATAAAATTGAGTGTTTCGTTTCAAGTTTATGATTTCCTACAGTTAAATTATGTTTTTAATTTATATTTCCAAATAAAAGTACATACAAAAATCCGCTGATTTTAAAATATAAGACTTTATTGAAGGTTCGTTCACAATAAGTTGTAAATTTTGTAAATATTTATGACAAATACACCACATCGTGAATACCCCTAATAGGTTTGACTGTAATTTATTTCAGTACTTTTCCAAACACACAAATTTGCCACGAATACCCAGTGGGAAAAAGCAGGGCTTTGAAGCTCTTCTAGCAGGCTATCCCTTCCGCACTCATATCAAAGCCATTGACTTTTTTATATGAAAAGAGAAAATTTTCTAGGCCTTCCTCTCCCGCCACTCTAAAGAAGCCTGCTAGAAGCTAGGGATGGCCAAAAAAGGTCGGTGTTTAAGAGTGATCGGGTTTTTTCTTTAAAAACCGGTGTTTTTCGGTGTTTTTTTGGAAGGAAAAGTACCGTAACACCGGTGGAAAATCCAAAAACTCTAACAAAAAGGCAGCGATGGTGAATAAACATTGCCAATTTGCAAAATCTATAGTAATAAAACTAATTTTCTGTTTGTTTGATTTCGCTCAAACTAGGTATACATATTTTTTTTTTTTAAAGATCAAAGAACCAAGGCATGCGCTTTAAACAAACAAGGTTTGGTATTTGACCTGAAAGGAAAGGGATAAATTATTTAGTGGAAAAATACGTGAATTTTTGATTAGGCGAAACAACCGTGAACGACAATTTAATTGCTTTTAACCGAGGCTAGTGTTATGCCTAAACCTCGGCAAGTATTTACAGCCCTTAGCTGTGTTCTGTCCTTTATTCCACATTTTCCATAATTTGTGGATTTTTAGTTTGCCATCATTCTTAAATGTAGGAAAGAACAAAGAAAGTGAAAAGAACCATGACCGAGCCCGGATTCGAATCAGGGGCCTCTGGGTTGATAGTCTAGCGCACTCTCCACTAGACTACAAAGGCCGACCTTATTAAATGCATCCCTTAATTAATTTTGTTATAATACCTTTTAGTATCGGAGTTTTTTATGGAGTTAATTTTAATAAATTTCTGTTATTTTGATATCAAAACACTCACATATATTTAGAATTGTAGAAATTTTTAGTACAACGACTTTTTCATAAAACATCGTTACCTAAGAATGAGAAAAAAACGACATAAAAATCAAAGTTTGATCTTTCGATGCAAATATCTCCGCTGTCCATTAATATATTTCATTAAAATTTTTTTGTTCAAAAGTTCAATAAAATCACTTCACAAAAATAATTTGAACTGTACCGTGAAGTCAGTGTATATATGTTTTATGATTATGTCAAAAAAGGTCCAAAATATTGACTTTTTACTCAAAAAATGACTTGAAAATTGTGTTTGTTGTAAAAATGAAATCAATTAAAAATTGCACATCCGGCTACCTTTCATATGACATAGCATTTATTTGCAAAAATTCTTCCAGCTAAGCGCAAAAATTATTTTACTGTTTTTGTCATCAAAACAAACCTTTGATTTTTTTCGCGAAATTTATTTTTTCCAAAATGTTGTTTTTATATTTTTTACAAAAAAGTCAAGTCTCAAAAATAATTTATGTGAAAAAATTACCCCAATATCTCTTTCCAATCAAAAGTTATGGCTAAAAATCTATTTTTTCATACAAGCTATATTAAAATTCTCTATCCTAAATATTTACCTTATATTAGTATGTTTATATTTTTGCCACCCACTCCCTCTCCTGTTAAATGTGTTTTATGGTGATGGCACATCATTTCTTCTGACTACATTTTCAGCGTTGTCACTCTGTTCTTTATCAATGTTATTTTAGTTTTTGTATATATATCACCACTTCATCGAAAAGATTACCGTGAATAGAATGCAGTAAAAGTTAATATATTCATGTTTAATGTGCTATTTGAACAATAGTGTTGAAATTCAAGTTTTCACGCCAAACTAAATGAACTGACATATAAAAGACAGCGAAATTTAGACATTTTAACCTCCAATCATGGTTGTTAGCTTGGTTGAATTGAACAAATTTTTCGGTTCAACAGCGTACTAACCGAAAGCATGCTGAAAAGTTTGCTGGAAAATGTTTAAATTAGTAGTAAGCACTGTATTACCAACACGGTTCCAATAATTTAGAAAAGTCGGTAACTGTTACTCCATTTAGTTCTTTTCGCACACAGCCTAAATTTGCAGCAAAAAACATAATGACATTTTGAGCACTATTCTTGCAGTTTTTCAGCTGGATTTATGTCGATCAACTTTTTACGTCGATAATATTGTAACAGGTTGCTGTATATACTATAATTGGAATTCAAAAAGCGACTAATTTCTTAACTACAGTCGAACTTCTCTATAACGAACTTCTCTATAGCGAATTTCTCTCTATAACGAATTGTTTTCAAAAACACTACATTTTCCTAATGTTTTTCACACATTTTTACCTCTCTATAACGAATTTCTCTATAACGTAGTTTTCTCTGTAACGAAGCTTATTTAACAACACAGCTGGTGTTTTATGTACCAAATAAACCTCTCTATAGCGAATTTTTTTAGCAGTCGCAAAATTCCAATGAATTTATGCGCACACAAATATTGCGGTAAAATACGTTAAATTTTGTTTGCCTATTTCAAGGAAAAAAAAAACAAATGAAAGTGAGTAAGAAAATCTTTGTTTGTAATAAGTTTTGGTTGTGGCTGCAAGGTTGTGATCAAATTAAGATGTCCAAGCGAAAAAGTTTATCTTTTGAAAAAAAGTGTCTTATTATTTCTGCAGTATCACAAGGAAATAAAAAAAAGAAGGATATTGCTGAAGAGTTTGGAATTTCTGCAACTACTTTGTCAACAATTTTGAAGAATAAAGATAAGATTCAAGAATCTAGCTCTTCTGGTCTACTTAAGAAATTTAAGAAAGCTAGATCCTGTGAGTATCCTGATGTTAATGAAGCCATGATAAAGTGGATCACCGTTGCAAGGCATAAGAACATTCCACTTTCCGGACCGTTAATCAGAGAAAAAGCTGTGGAGTTTGCAGAATCATTGGGACATTCCGATTTTGTTGCTAGCGCTGGTTGGCTAGATAAATTTAAACGAAGACATAACATTGTTGGAAAAGTTGTTTGTGGTGAAAGCGGATCCATTGATATCCAAACTCGGGATGATTGGATACAAAATATTTTACCTTCCCTTATTCAAGAATATGATAAGAATGACATATTTAACGCTGATGAAACCGGATTGTTTTTTAAATGTTTGCCATCCAGAACACTAGCCTTTCGAAATGAAAAATGTGTTGGTGGCAAAAAAAGCAAGGAAAGAATAACTGTCATGGTAGGTTCAAACTGGAGTGGAACAGAAAAACTTAGACTGCTTGTCATAGGAAAATCAAAAAATCCTCGTTGTTTTAAAGGATTACAATCTCTAGAAGTGGATTACGAGAATAACTCAAAATCTTGGATGACTAGTGAATTATATGAGAAGTGGCTTCTAAAGTTGGACAAAAAATTTGCGGCTCAAAAAAGGAAGATTTTACTTTTTATTGACAATTGTCCAGCACATCCAAAATCAGCACAATCGAAGCTAACAAATATTAAAATTGTTTATTTTCCTCCAAATATGACATCATCCCTACAACCAATGGATCAGGGAATAATACAGAATCTGAAACATCACTATAGAAAGCGAATTCTAAAGAAAGTTCTGTGCAATTCAGAGAAAGAAACTCCTTTGTCAATAAACTTACTTGATGGAATCAGAGATTTAAGTAAGGCCTGGAGCTCCGATGTCAAAAAGGAAACAATTTCAAACTGCTTTAAAAAAGCTGGATTTGGTGAAGGCATTGAACTACCAGTGGATATTGAAGATGAAAACATTCCTTTGGCAGATTTGTGGTCCGCGTACATCGAAGAGAACAACATTGAGGATGTCACTATCGAAGATTACATTAATGTTGACAACGAAACATTCACTATGGAGTGCCCTTCCGATGAAGATATTCTGCAAAGCATTCTATCAAATCAGTATGGGGTTAATAGTAAGTACAACATATGCACTCAAGAATCATGAAGAATACCCACTAATAAATTTTTTATTTAGTTTCAGAAAATGACGACTCTGACGCTGATGAAGAAGGAAATGAATTACCAACATTTTCTCAACTACACTCATCTTTCAACACAATAAGAACATTTATGGAATCCAGAAATAATGTCCCGGATGAAATTTTTTCCTTCCTCAATAAATGTGAAGATTTTGTCGATGAAGAGAAATTTAAAAGTTTAAGGCAAACGAGAATAACGTCGTTCTTTCATATTGAATAAGTTTCAATGTTATTAAATTTGTGTGTATCGAAATAGCATCTAAATGAAATAAAAAGCTAGTGTTTATATAAACATACATACATACAACCAAATAATCAGTAGTTTCTCTATAACGAATTTTCTCTATAACGTAGAAATCGGCGATCCCCAGTGACTACGTTATAGAGAAGTTCGACTGTAACACCTTTTTGCTAATTTACATTACGAAACGACTGTACCATTTTTCGCATAAAAAAGAATTTTGAAGATTTAAGAAATTGCATCAACTATCAGACTCAGTTTATTAAATTTTTTATTTTAGACACAAACCAATTGTTATTTTCCAGCTGGAAAAACTACTAGAAAATTTAGGAAGATTGTTGTCCATTTTCCTTTTCTTTACAAATTTGATTTCCGTAAGCGAAGTCCAAGTAAAATTTTTACCAGTAACCAGCAAATTCAGTTCGAACTAAAAAACAGATTTTGATTGTGAAAAAACAGTGATAAAATTATTTCTTCTTTAAAAAAGCACGATCAATTTTTTAACTAATATTTTTATAGTGGTCTCAAACTTAAACTCAACATGTTTTTAAAAAATTCCAAAATTTAAAAAACATTTAATCGTATATTAAAATGTTTATATAAATTACTCTCGTAAAACACCGGGTATATCAGCTAGTATAGAATAAAATAAGAAATATTAAACGTAAATGAAGAGTGAAGTGTGGCGATATTTTAAGAAAGTGGAGAATGATTTGGCAGAGTGTAACCTCTTTTTGGCAAAGGAGGTGGCTCTTCAAACTTGCGTCAACATCTACAAAACAGTCACTCGGTAAAGATGCAAAAAAGGTTTTCTTATTACCGGTGTTTTTCTTCGGTTTTTAGTTTCGGTGGAAAACCGAAATTTTTAAATCGGTTATCCGAAAAGGAGGTTTTTAAAAAAGTGGCCATCACTTCTAGAAGCCCTTTTTGAGAATGGACATTAGAAAGAAAAGCAATATAAATATCAACTTGAAATAAAAAACTACTGACGATTTCAGATTTGAACCAACGTCCTCTGATGTGGCGTCCGTCATCTTATCCACTCGTCTACCGCAGTTGTTAACAAACTCTAGCTTATTTTGCATGATAAATGAAAGTAAGCTTTTGGAAGCGCGGGTTCGAGACCCAGCTCAGACAAAAAAAAACAATTTTTTAAAATTACATTTTTTACAAATTTTTCTGTTCAATAAAAATTTTTTTGAATTTTTTTGTAAATTTCTTCATACAAAAATAATAGAAAAGACTTAGAATTATTCTATAAAAGAGTTTTCATATAATATGATATGTAATGTGTTAGATTTCAGAGACCTGGATTCGAGACTCAACTCGGACAAAAAAAAAATTTTTTTTAGTGTTATTTTTAAATTTATTTGATCGTTTATAGTTTTTTCTAATTTTTTTAAAATGTCTTATAAAAAAAGACTCCAAACCTTTAAAAGGTAGGCCTTACAGAAGTACTCATCAATACAGCGAGCATTGAAGGTATATTGACGCCAATAAAAGCACTACTAGCATGCCTTCTTTTGCGTAACACCCCAGTGTGCCAAACGGATCTGTTACGAATCCGTAACGAACTCACTTCTTCGTACTTTTTGTCCGAAACGGATTGCGTTTCGCATCCGGAACGGATCCTTTTTCGTATGAAATTCCTCTCTCCGTTACGGACTTCAGTTACGAATTCGTTTCGGACTTCAGATACGAATCCGTTTCGGACTTCAGATACGAATCTGTTTCGAGCTTCAGATACGAATCCGTTTCGGACTTCAGATACGAATCCATTTCGGACTTCATATACGAAACAGACGTTTCACTCTTTTTTTTTTTTTAAATAATGCGAACTCGCAACGGACTCGTTTGACGCATTTAGCTACAGATGTTAAAAATATAGGTTCTCTAAACAAGTTTGACGCATTCAAATTCGAAAACTTTTTGCAGGAAATTAAACGAAAATTAAAACAAAAAAATTATTTTGTAATCAAATTTATAAGAGAGTAGTGGAGGCTAGTTTAAATGGTAAAAAATTAATTCAAAATATCAAACAAACGAGTACAATGTTGGTGAGTTCCAGGATGGCTCATACTTGTTTCTTCAAACAGCTAAACATTATTTTTCATTGAAGCATCCCAATAACTTTTACTGCTATAATGACAAAGCGTACAAAATTCACGCAATTAAAAAATTTTCCGAAAAATATCTTGTGTACGACTATCCTATAGTCACATTTAACTTGATCACTAATGATAATTATTTAAAAATTCTGACAAGTACTTTTCTTTGATTTGAAGGAGAGCTTGAGGAGCACGAGCCTAATGAAATAAAAAAGTTGTTTAAAATAAAAATAAGTACACAATTGTATTTCGTATCCCTAATCCACTGAAAATAAAATAAGAAATTGTAAAACAAATTTAAGACTGTCTTTTATGTTAACGTTGTGGTAATTTTTTTGGCGGATTCGTTACGGGTTCGTAACGGGTCCGTCAAAACATAAGAGCGGTTCCTCTCAAAAATACGAATGGCTTTTTCCATTTTTTCGGATCCGCCTCGAACTCAGAACGGACTTCAGAAACGAATCCGTAACGGACTTCAGATACGAATCCGTTTCGGACTTCAGATACGAATCCGTTTCGGACTTCATATACGAATCCGTTTCAGACTCTTTTGGCGGATTCGTAACGGGTCCGTCGAAACATAAGAGAGCGTAGTGCGTACTGACGGACTCGTAACGGGTTCGTAACGGATCCGCATCCGTTTTTGTGCACATTGGGACTAGCTAAAATCCCCACTGGGTAGTTGATGCCATACTATGAACTTGTATAGGTGGACGCATATTCCAATGTTCACAATGTATCTGAAAAAGTTGCTGTTTGTTTAAAATTGGTTAAAACTTTCCACTGCGTTATAAATATATTTAAGTACATAACTTTAACATTTTTTAATTATAAAAATGTATTAATTTCACCATGAAAACCGTCTCCATTAACAACCAAATATTATTATGCAAGAAAAAATTATATCTAACCGATTGGCCGCTTTGTCAAGATTGCTTTTCTTTGCAGACTTAATGGAAAGTGAAGCCTATAAAATAAGCAAACATTAAATACCGATCATCGCTCAGACACATATGGCGGCAAACTGATGGTGTTGAACAAACAAAAGAATTCATTGTCTGAAACATACTTTGTTATTGTCGTTATGGTGTGTGTGTGTGTGTGGCGTGTCGTGGCGCGACGTTGTCATACTTTTGGAATGACAAAATTCGAATTATATAAAACAATTTGAGCATCATAATTACGACGAGAAAACTGCTCTAAGGAAATAAAAACTGTAAAAAATCGATTTTCAATTGAACAGCAATAAAAAATTACAACAATTACAATAACAACAAAGTCTTGAGTCACAGCAAAGTAATGGCATAAATAACAGCTAAATCAAGAAAGTCATAAAATACCAGTACTTAAAAATCAATCACTTTTTTATTAACTCTGCTGCCTCAATCACTTGAAAGCTATTTAAACTTCAAACATATATTTACATATACATACGAGTACTGTACATATTTGCATGAGCAATGTTTTCAAATAGCATATTTTATCTATGCTCAAAATCGTTGTTATAATTATAACACACGAATATTGGTTTGCAAACTTACTGCGCTCAAGTAAACAAAGTGCTTGAAGCACTGATCTGACTCGCAACACGCCAGCCAAGTAAATTCGTTTTAAAACTCTATTTTTTAAAATGTTTGTCTTTTATTTGTTAAAATGTCTTTTAGCGTTCAACTCCCACTCATTCCTTGTATTCCAACATCAGCCAGTCACTCAGTTCTTCTGCCTCACTTTGAACCTCAAAGTTGAAGAATTAAAGTGCGTTCACGTGATTCATATTAGTTCACCGCAAGAATTTTTGCTTAGAGCTTAAATGAAGAAAACGGCGAAGGAAAAAAAAACCTTTACAATAAGAAAATATAGTTGACTGCCATTTTGCGTAGTAGCAGCTTTAATGGGAGCAGCTAAAAAAGCATTAACCCGTTCCAAATGAAGGGGTTACCCCACTTGTAACTTTGAATTTTCATCGATTTTTTTGCATATTTTTGTAGTATCACTTTCTGCGAATATATCCCAAAAATTTCAAGTATCTGAACAAAATTGAGATATGAGCGTTGAAAGGCGGGGTGCTGTATTTCTTTTAGAAGAAGCTTATGCCAATGCACCTGCTTTTCTGCCCTGTTATTGCCTTTCTGCGTATGCATCCCTGCTTTCACAGAGCGCCAAATTAACTATTTTAACATCTGCTTTAGTCCAAATAAAAATAAAATAATTAAAAAAATCATAAAAAAAAACTTCTTAATTATCATAAAATATTAATTTTTACTTAGCATACTCAATTTTACTTTTGCAGCATTCAATTTTATGTTGCTCTTGCTGCTGACATTTTCTCATTAAAAAGCAGGGTTGCACCTCTCAAAAGTTTGACTTTAGCAACGATGCCACACATTTCTTCACAGAATGCAATGCTTTGAATACTGCAGCAGTAATTGTGCATTATTGTGAAATTGAACAAACCCATATTCTATATTTCAGTTTTTGAACTCTGGCATTTATAAATTTCTACTTTCAATCAAAAGACTGCAATCTATACTAAAAGTTACGAAAACATTTCGTACAAGAGTAATAATTATTCTTTTTAAAATAGTGCGATTATTTAAAAAATTCATTTTTTTCCTTGTACTAACTGTTTTCGTAACCTACCATATATGATTCATACAAGGAAAATTTATTAGGGCAGTTCACGATCTTGTTGCATTGTTGCAAATGCGTTTTTGCAAGGGTGGATGATTTTGAGCACATCTTTAATATTATGATGTTGCAAATGCTTTACAACAGCTGTTGTAATGTTTACATGTTACGTCGGACTCCTCTAAAAAATTAAAAATTTTGGAAAATTCTTCCTCCGTCCATTTTTGTTATTATTTTCTCTTTTAATTTTCCTTTTTAAAGCTTTCTCCATATATAAATGAAACTTTTTGCCGCTAAAAATGTAAACAATGTGCCGTTTTCTGCTCGGCAATTCTGGGAGCAAGCAGTTTCGGGTTGAAAGGGGACTTTCGTCAACCTTCTCATGCGACGAATTGTCAACAAACTGCTTGCGGCGAAGGCAATTATTGCCTTAGAATTGCCGTGTGTGGCGAGGGAAAATGAAAATATCTGTTCAAAAAGCACTGTTCAGAAAATATCGGTGGTTGTGTTCAATACAAAACGAAGACATTTACAATAGCACAATGCAATACGATTAGATTTGAATAAGCAATAGCCTTTTGTTATACCATATGCATGAATGCTGCAAATGCATATCAATGTTTTTTGTTTTTGTAAAAGCTGCTTATTTCGCATTTGCAACGATGCAACAAGATCGTGAACTGCCCTTATAATTTTCTCTATTACAATAGGTAAATATACTCACATGTTCTGCGTAAACAATATGCATTATAAACAATTGCTTAAAGCGATCAGAGCTGGTACTGCATAAATCGGTCGAGAATAAGAAATTATGGAAATTTAACCCACGTTTGTAGCTAAATAAACATTTGGAGCTAAACAAAACGTTAGTTTTGAGGCGTTTAAAAAAAATCTCTCCGAAAATGATGAAATATCGACGATGAAGTATCGTAAAAAACGATATTTTAATTGCACGAACTACGACCCATTTTTTTTTAAATATATGAACCGTTACAAACAAAATATGTGCAGACATAAGTGATGATCAATTCTGGGCAAAAAATGGATATCTGCATACTTCCAAAAATTGGCAATTAAGTGAATTCCATATCACTTTTTTTACGATATTTTGAGTTTAGTCATTATTACTTGTGAACACTAATATATTGGTTTCAGAAAAATATCAACTGGATTAATACAATTTTCTATTTGTATCAAACTGTTCCCTCAACAAATTTTAATTTCTTTCAGGCAAAGAGAACGTGTTTGTGATTAAACGACTTCTATTTGCAGCAAACTATTAACAGGTTAATTATTTATTTCACTCACGTTAGAAAATAATTTTTTGCACGCTAATAGAACATGTTTGGAGTTGAACAGTTGTCATGTGCATCTGACATATTTCTAAAGATTGGTTTCCTTTCCCGCAGAAAAGCTTGCCACGTTCAAGCAAACATTTATTTCACACTAACATATACTGTTTGTCTTTAAATAATGTCTATTTATAATCTTCTGTATTAATACTCTCTGTGTAAATCTGTGTTTTCATATAAATATAATTTGTTTAAGTAAATTTCATAAAAATGTGTATAAGAATATCTTTTATATAACTAGAATTTTTATTTTCTTAATCGAAATTATAAAATAATTCAAAATAAATAGACAAAAGCGTAAATTTTACTCAAGTTTAGGTTTTAGAATATTTTATAAATCGGTCGAGAATAAGAAATTATGGAAATTTAACCCACGTTTGTAGCTAAATAAACATTTGGAGCTAAACAAAACGTTAGTTTTATTTTGAAACGATGTGTAAATAAATGTTTTTATTTAAGAATTCCTCCGGAATACTTCTTCTAAATCGATCAATCGATCATCTTATCAGTTTTCTTTAGAATACTTGGCGCTTCGCTTTATTCGAATACGGCTATTTCTTTCAAGCAACGTTATGAATAAGTTTCCCTGAATTATATCACAAAGTGCTTTCGAATAAAAATAGCGTTTTTTCTTTCTTCTTGTCTTTAATAAGACAATGTTGTGAGCTTTTGAAGATTCTTTATGAAAGTTTTGCTGCTCTTTTTTAGGATCTAAGTGTAATAGTATATGTGTTTCATTAAAGGGGCGTTTTTAGTAAAATTATATTAATCAAAACTTATTCCATTTAAAGCTTATTGACGCCATATTTTCAATATGCAACAATCTGCTCTGCTGTATATAATTAAAGTATTTAAAGTTTCTGTATATCTAGAAATTTTTGGTACCCAATTTGTAAAAAATTTCAGCCACACAACACCTGAACACTGCTCAATTTTTATATATTTTACTTTTTGTCCTCTTAATTTTTAGTTTCTCTACAGTATATAACTAATTGTTTTTTTTTTGGTTGTTTTAATTAAATTTTTTTTTTATCTGTGTGACTGGCTTTAAAGAATTTGTACGTCGTTTGTTGCTCTTGATACGTTCTGACGTTGTGCCACTGCCTGGCGAGGTTCACTGGACTCAAGTTCGCTTTAACACGCTGGTAGTCTTTTGGCCTGGCATTTTCCCTCACTCGCTCTTACTCCCGCATTGATTCGCAATATGTTCCTTACTTTCTTTCTTTTGCTTGGAATGTAACTTATTGCACTAATGCTTATTTTATGAGTTTGTTTTTGGGTTTTCTTTCACTCTCGGTCATAACTTTGTTTTAATAGTTGTTTAAAAATTGTATTCCATTTAATCCATCATTAACTATAGTTTATTTAAACCAATTACAAAAATAGCAGTCAGCGAATTAACAATGTCAGCGAAATGCAAATAAAAGTATGTACAATTAAAAATCTTGCTACAATCGTTTTTATTGAATTTCTTTTTAATACATATTTAATTGACCTAAAATGCAAAAAGATTGAATAATTGTAAAGCAGTCTTAAAGATATACGATGATGACGACGACGTTGAAAACACAACAAAAGCAAAACCAACAAAAATATAATTAAAACTAGAGCAACAGTGGGCGCAATTCATTTGCTATGAAAAAGAAAATAAAACATTGCATCAAAAACCAGTATTTTTGAAATATACCAGTAGAGCAGTAGCAATGGCTTTTACAGTTATTAACAATGCAGTAGGTAGGTACTAAAGCTAAGTAGTTTCAATGAAGTTTGGACTTGAGAAATCTGATTAGTTGTTAAATTTACTTGAATTCTGGAAAATGAAAATTCGTATCTAGTTATTGCACATATCCTTTTTTGCTTTAAATATTGGCATTTTGTATAAAAATATGCCAGTGGATTATCAATATTTAACTATTTTTTAAGCCTTGTACCTGCAAATGTTTTGATACACGGTTTTTTTTATCATAAAATGAAAACGAATGAATAAGTTTTTTTTTCAAACTTTTTTTTAATAACTACCAATCGTCGGACGTATCTATTCGTATCTCCTACTTGTCTTTCAGCAACGCCTAAGGGCGCGTTTATAGTGGCGACTAGTTGCTTTGCCGAGCCGAGCTGAAAGCGCGTCAAGCTAAAAGCAGCTGGTAGTGTGTATAGTACGCGCTTACTGCCGCTGACTTGTTGCAGCTGGTTTTTTACTATTTGGAGTTTGTTTGTACATGTTACATTTTTGGCTTTTATTTTTGCAATCGAAGCATTAAAAAAGTCTCGTCATTTCGTGTGTGCTTTTTGCTTTCCTCAAACCAGCCGATAAGTGAAGATACGAAAATGCTAAAAAACGATGCTGCAACGCATTCTAAGTCACTGTAAGTTGCTTTAAGTCACTTTAAGTAACTTGGTATTCCAGCTTGTTTTGATTTTTTTGCAATTATTTTCTGCTGTTTGCCTTGTTGATGGGTTTTTTTATTAAAAATATTTTTTCAAAAAAGAAGTGCATAGCAAAAACGCACATTAAAAAACGTACATGAACTGCTAACCCAAATAATTCGATTCTATTCTTTAGCTGAAACGCACTTGAAGCTTCAAGTTACTTGTTTCGATTTTTTTGCAATTGTATTCTGCTGTTTTTTGTTGTTGCGAAACCTTACACGGTCAATCATTTGGCATCAATCATTTATATATGACCATTTTTAAACATGGAAAGTTTCCACTTGGAAAGTTTGTCAACAAGTCCGTTTGGCAAGTTTTTCTTCTGTGCTGTTCTTTCTTTGATGCTGTGCTGTTCTTTCCTTTGTATTTTCGACTTGCTGACAAGAAAACTTGCCGTGTGGAAATGGGATATATGTTATGGCGTTTTCGTTTCTCGAAAAAATGCAACATTTTTCTGCCTTTTTTCTAAATTTTCTTTTTGAAAATTTATTATTTTGTGAACACCTAACTGGTTAATGTTAAATGATTGACAGTGTAATAAGGTCCAAATAACTGTCGCATTAAACAGCAAAGAAGCAACTGTACGCAATTTCCTATTTTTGAGTGTTTTTTCTTTTCAGGTTGCTCTTCTTTGTTGCTAGCGTGCGTTGCAATTCAAGGAAATACCGAATATTCGCTTCCTAATGTTTGTTTTCAAGACAAAAACAACAGTAAAAAAAATAATAGATGTATGTATTTTATCGGAGTTTTCCTTGTTGCTTTTTATTTTTTATGTTATTTAATAAAAATAATAAGTAAGTATCGTGTAAAATAAAACTAAACACATGCAAACCGTGCGAGCAAGCGAGAAAGTAACAATCGGCATTCTAAATACCAGCGCACAAGTCGCTTTAACCCCCGTCAAACACATATTCTGAAACCTTCGAACAAACACATATGCCTGGCCAGACCCCTATGCGTTTTTATGCATTTGTATGACAAAAAGAGTACCGTAACTTTGAATTTCTAAGTATGCTCGTTTATTAATTTTGTCTTTAGACTTTTTTTTTGATTTGTTGATATATGTAGCTACCTACAAAAATTTTTATTCAGCTTTGTCGGTTTGTTGACGAAATGCGCTCGTACGACTATCGTCAAATCGAATACAGCGCATCAAAGAAACAAATCGTGTATATGACATGGCTGCACGGAATATTGGAAGTGCATCAGTTTGCCACATCAATCTTGAGAGCTGCATATTGTTATGACTGACACCAAAAGCCAATAGTATCCCAATAAAAGCGTCAAGCTCAACACTTGTCATATCAACCCATACTCGTGGTGTGCAGTTTGCATGTTCTGCGTTCCATTTGCATGTAACTTTTTCTCCATATAGATTTGTTTGTGTTTCGATGATGAACGTAATATTCTGTGAAAAAAAAGCTTGAACACCTCAAGCGAAGTGATCAGGTTTGTTTTTGGTCCACCTCTGAAACGCATGATGTTGTGCTGGCGGAATCTCACTGGAGCGGGTTCAGCTGTACTCCACTTGGTACCATCTTGTCCAAGCAAAAAACCGTCTGCAGCTTGAGTTGGTGCATTCGCACTTTCTTCTTCGGATTCTTCATCGCTGTCGAATATTTAATTTGCTTCAATTTCCAATTCATATTCAATGTCCGAGGCGTCATCTTCGGGCACAAAATCTGTGTTTTCACCGCTTTGGTCTTCAAATAAATCTAGTTCTTCGTCTGCTTCTGTGTGAAGTGCGAAATCACGCTGGAACGCTGATGATAGTTGTTGTTGGAAATTATCAGTAAGGCTGCCTGTACGCAAGCGCGTATTGTATACAAATTCTAAATCCTCTGCCATAACAATAGTAATAATTTCACAATAGTTTCCGCACAAAAAATTTATATTTCGGACTTTCGATGTTGTATGTTCAGCATTCAATAATAAACTAAATGAACTCAAAACCAAAATCAAAAACGAAAGAAAGAAAGAAATAAGAGAAAAATGAACACAAAAACTACCTGGAAGCAAACATCTGCCTTGAATTCACATAAAAACAACCCAAAATATAAAAAAAAAATACCTGGAAACTACAATCTGCATTGTATTTACAGAAAAATAACCCAAAGTGTGTATTACAATAATTTATTTCATACAAATTGTATAGGGGTCTGGCCAGGCATATGTGTTTGTTCGAGGGAGACTTTTTTGCAGTTTTATTCGTGTTGGAACGATATTTTAGAATTTTTTAAAATAGAAAGCCAACAATATTTTAGGTGGCTACGGGGAAATACAGGTATCTACCTAAACTAGAAGTATGTTTAATTAACGCTCAAAAATGAAATATGCCTGGCCATAATCATGTGTTTGTCCAAGGGTTAAGCTGCTTGTTCGGCACTATACGCACTTTGAGCTTATTTCATAGGATTGTATGTGCAGATTTTTTTAGCTTTCCCTCTCGGTTCGGCTCGGCAAAGCAACAAGTCGCCACTATAGTCGGACCCTAAGTTTGTCTGACCACTCGTCGATAGCAGTACTTATTTCATGCATGGAGTAATTGCCACTGCTCGGACGAGTAAGTGCTTTAGAGACTCAATATTGGAGTGTCCACAGTTTTTAGTTCAACGGGTTTAAGTATGGGCTGCCAGAGGGCCATTCAGCCGTAAAAATTAAGTTGGGAACGTGGTTTTTGAGCCAAATTTGAGTCGTTTTTGCTTTGTGAGCTGGAGCGGAGTCTTTTTGAACGGTCGACGGCTTGTTCGCGAACGTTGTCTTCGTGTGGAGCTTCACAACGCTCTCTAAAACGTCACCTGGATACACTTTCGTTGAAATTTTCACTCTTTTTTTGCAAAAGTGAAGCTGAAGTGAGAGCGGTGACCCCGTCTTAGGCGACTCTTCACCACACCATCACAGAAGCTGGATATTGAGCTCTCAGAACAACTTCAGACGCTTGTTGTGATGGCATATACCAGGGTTGATATTTTCGGTACAATTGTACTTTTTTGGTACACTTTTATATTTTTCCTACTTTCCTACTACCAAAGCGTTTTCGGTACATTTTATTTCACTCTATAGTAAACACGGAATTTAGAACTCTAAGTAAGCAAACGATTTAAAAGATTTAAAAAATGTATCTAGTACTCAATTCTGGTACTCTGTAAAATACATAAAAAAATTATTTTAATGAGTCGATTTTCTCCAGTTTATTTAAAATTGATTTAGGAATTCTTTCAATTTCTCTTTTGACAGCAAATGTTAAAAAAATATTTTATTTTAAAAGTTTAATAAAAAACCAATTACAAAAACAGACTGCAGATTGCAACAATTTATTTATTTTAAGTTAAGCAAAATATTTTTTAAAATCTAGTGAACTAAACACCACAATATTGATATCAGAAGTAATATATCAAATGAAAAAAGTTTCTAAAATTTGACTGAAAGTGCTTGTCTGAAAGATTCTCCCATGAACTTCATTCGTTACCTTAACATAGAAAGGTCCTGACCAGCATTTTAAAAAAATTTTCGGCTGGATAGTGTCAGATTTCGGGTGGATGGGTGGTTGACCTGAAGGCATCTGCGAAGAACCTGATTTTTTAAAAATGTTTGTGCTCTTTCTATATTAAGGTAACGAAAGAAACTCGCACGTTTATTGAAATTTTTGTTTTTAAATATAAAAAGACCTTAGAGGTGTTTATGTTTATATGACTTTTTTATAGATTTAAGAAAAAAAAACAACTTTCTTTGCAAACTTTTACTTTCAACTGATAAAATTGCTAAAAAACACGTGCTAGAGCAAAGCCAAGTATGGCAATAGATCAGTGATCGACAGCTTTGCCCCGAAAGCTTTTTCCACTAAAGCTCTTTTTGTTTTTACATGGAATATGCATAAGCAAACCTTAAAGAGCTTTGATGGAAAATGCTTTCGCGGCAAAGATGTCGATCACTGCAATTGATACATACACATTTCAGCAACAAACGAAAATACCGTTAGCTGCGAAAAATATTTAACCCGTGTGTTATAAAGCTCTTCAGAAAAACCCCGCTTAGAGGCGGTCTGGGGAGTTAGAGGTTTAATGGAAATAGAAAAAAATTGAATTTCCACTTAAATGTTATGGCAATGACAAAATTGGCTATTTTATTGGTTCAGTTTAATTTTGATAACGATTCTAAGGGGGCACAACCAGTTGGGACGTACAAGAAATGGTATTGTTTAGGATTTTTTTGGCCACACATTAAAATAATTAAGAACTAATCGTTGTTTTACATGAAAGATATATATTTGAAGACACTTTTTTTTTTTGGTTTTTTATTAAATAAAAAAAAAAACAGGGATCATTAGTTAATGAATCAATTTGATTTGAATTTGGGATTTGAAAAATTTTGATTTTCCGAAAAATGGCGGATGTTGAAATTCAAAATTGCTTATTTTATCAAAATTTCACTGATATTTTCGGCAAAAAAAAAAAATAAAATAAACGTCCAAAAAAATCATTCGTTCAGTCGAAGGAGAATAATTGAAAAAAATTTCAAACTGATCGGTTAAGCAGTTTTAAGGTTACAGGGCCTAACAATAGTCGAATATTTATACCGACTGCGAACGGCTAAACTGCATGTTCCCAAGAAGCTTTTCATGGAATTCATAATTCTCTGGGGTGTGTCATTGTCTGCAGAGGGGGCATAAGCCAAAACCACGCACTTACACTTTGTGCCTCGGCCGCCACGTTTTTATATGAAACCATTTATACACAAATTTTTGACCTTTTTTGTCATCGCTAAACATACTAAGGCTAATTACTGATATGATAATATGGTAACATTCTTGGTTTAGATGTCTTTTATTAGAAAGTTTTCGTTTTCTATAGGAACATGCAAGTTGCTTAAAATTTCCAAGAAATTGACACCACAAAAACTTTCGTACCTGAAACGCTCAAAAAGTTTTTAGTACTAATTTTATTTTTTGGTGAAATAGAAAAAAAGCAATCAAAAATGAAAGTGCTGGCTCGGTCATTTTTTTTTTTTTTTTTTTAAAGATCAAAGAACCAAGGCATGCGCCTTATACAAACAAGGTTTGGTCTTTGACCTGAAAGGAATGTGATAGATTATTTAGAGGAATAGATTGGAAACCATACGTGAATTATTGATAAGGCGAAACAAACGTGAAAGATAATTTGAATTGCTTCTAACCGAGGCTAGTGTTATGCCTTAACCTCGGCAAGCATTTCCAGCCCTTAGTTGTTCCTGTCCTTTTATTCCACATTTTGTACAATTTGGTTGTGTAGTTTTTTTTAGCTTTTCATAATTCTTAAATGTAGGAAAGAAGAAAGAAAGTGAAAAGAACCATGCCCGAGCCCGGATTCGAACCAGGGACCTGGGTTGAGAGTCTAGCTCACTCTCCACTAGACTACAAAGGCCGAAAAAGGATCAAAGGTCATGTTACAAAGGATTGCATTAATTTTTTTGTTTGTAATTTTGATTAATTGTCCGCTCAATCGTGTTTCATTTTCGTTTCTCCTTTAATTTTTATAATTTTCCAAAAAAAAACCTTAATGAATTTCTTTATTTCGCAAAAAACTTTGGTGAAAATATTTGGTGTTAAAAAAATATTCAAAACCAAAAATTACTTTTTTCATGTTCTTTCATAAATGTAGGTATGCATAAATGTAGGGTTGATTTAAAGTTTCTATCGTAAAAATTGGAAAACGTTTTTTACGATCGAAAAATTAAGCCTTTTTGTTTTTTTTTTATATTAGTTTTGTATTTTTGTAGTTTTGCTTGCATAAAAAGTAATGGTGTAGTTAAAGAAGGGTTGACCTCGATATCCCCAAAATCAAAAAAACACAAATCAAAATCAGCAAATTCACAATCCCCAAAATCAAAATCCCCAAACACGAAATCCCCAGATTTAGTTTAAGAAGCTTGGGTTAGTTTAAAAATCGCGGCGATGCACAGTGTTGCGAGCCCATACAAAAGTTGGACAAAAATAGAAGGAGTCTATAAAAATTAATTCCATCATGTCTAAATTAAGGTTATAAATTTCAATTTTTGAGATTTTAAAGTTTTTTAAAAAATTATTACCATATTTAAAATTCTTAAATTTACAATTTTTTTAATTTTGGTTTAATATATAGTTTATGATTTATCAAAAAAAAAAAAAAATTATTTCTTTGAAATATGTTATATAGTTTAAAAGATATAAATATTTTTGTAAGAGTATTTTTGTACTAAACTATGCTGGAAAAACTTATATATTTTTAATACATTGACGTTTTCTTCTTTTTGAAAGATATTCGCTTTGAATAATGAAATGCAAATATTAATTTTACTAATAATTATTTAATATTTTCTTTATGTACATTATTTGAATTAAAAAAGTGCTAATCTTCATCTTTATTTTCATTATAAATATACAAATTGATGTTAGAATCTTCCTCAATTATCTTTTTATTATATTTACTTTTTCTTTGAGAAAATAAAAGAGGGTCTGATGAGATTACCAAATAGGTCATAAGATCTGTATTGGAATTTTCTCTTGAGCACTTCCGCGTGTGATTAAGACGAGTATATCGAATATTTTTGTGGCTTCCTTCTAAAGCTTCTTCAGATAAAGTTCCTGCGAAAATAATTATTGTGAAAAAATATATCTTAGATCGAATTACTTCAAACTACAATATTAAAAGTTTAGTCACCTATTGGTAAATCGAAACATTTTACTACTTCGCATCCATGTACTAAAACTATGTGTACAGAGCAAGGCATATAATACCAATTGTAGCACTCTATGTACAAGTTCCTCGTTTTTCTCAGCAGCTTACTAAATTCATCAATTTTAATGATTTTGCCACATGAGAGAATTCTTAACACTAATGCAAAGTTGTATATAAGATCTTTGTTAAGTCCTGTGATTTCTGCAGATACTTCATAGTTTAAAAAAAACTTCCTAGCCGTATTTCCGTCGATTGTGGTGCCATAACCTGTTTTTACATAATCCACTAGCAGGCCCAGTCTCTCTCTAAACTCTCTTTGTATTCGTGTTTTAGTTTCAGCAAAAACCGTTTTATGTTCTGCTCTTACTTGCCAGTTTTTAAATGCCAATCGATAGGCTATATGCAGTAAACATTCAAAAAACCTTATCCAACAATGTAGTGTTGAAAGTCCATACTCATAATGATTTATATTTGGAGTTTTAACCAAATCAATTCGATTCATTTCAATAGGACTTGCTTTGCATATAAAACATCTACTTGTTGAATTGGTTTCAGTTAGAATATTTGCAATGGCATCATCTATCATTGTACAGTGCATTATGTATGAGACCTCAATAGGTCTTCCATCAAGATCGATTATGTCGCATTCTAACTCATTTATCTGGTTTTTCATAGCAGCATTTTCTCCAATAATAATATTTTTATTTTCTTTTGCCATGATAAATTTCACAGGTCTACAGAAAAGAGTGGAAGAGCATTTTTCATTGACCCAAATTTCATTTCTGGATGTTGAGTCAATTAATCTAAAGTAATAAAAATGTTTTTTTACTATATCAAATTATACAAAGGTTACTCACTTTATTGGAACAAAAGCAATTAAAAATAAGAACTCATCGTTGAACTCGCTTGAAGAAAAACTCTGCTTATACCGACTATGGCCAGAACTTCCATCCATACCCCACTTGCAGATAAGTGTAACTTTGTTTTGGAGTAAATTAGGTTTACATAAACTCAAAACGCTTTCTGCTGTCTTTCGCATTAAAGGTTTTAAAGGAACTTCAGCAGAATTTTCTGAAGCTATTACTGGCGGTACTAACGTTTTTTTTAAGTTCTGTATAGCATAATAACTAGGAAAGCAATTTTCATGCAATTTGTTCACTGTTTTTCGCAAAATATTGTACTTTTCTACAGAAAGGTCCAAATCCATATACAGCGTTAATGCCTCCATTGGTGACAAATTTTTTTTTTCTAGGCTCACTTTCAGGATTGCTATTTGTTTTAGCAAATTGGGAAGCAAAATCTAACTCTTCCGCAGAATATTCACCAGCTATATCAGCTATTCTCCTTTTTTTGTTTTTTCTGATGCCAAGTGAAATTGCATTTGAGGCCTTCCGCGACTTGTGCTAGGTTGCTAAATTATAGATTAGTTTTAACTTTTTATATTAAAAATATTTTATTTTCTTTAAAGCTGTTTACTTACATCATCTGGATGTGGAAATTCGAAAGCTTTGAGATTTAGCCAATTCGAATTTTTTTGTAACCACACTCAATCCACTTTCTTTGAAGTTTTTGACAAAAAACGCGTACTTTTTGTTTTACTTGATTTTCATCAAATACTCTTTCATCAATTTTTTCTTTAACAAAAGCTACGATGAAAGATACTTTATCTCGTGGTCCAGCACTAATCCAACTATTAAATAAATCGGAATTATTAAAAATATATGACATTTTTACTACAAATCACGCGTTAAACTTTTATGTAAAATGTTTAATTAAAAACGGTAAATGCATTGTGGGTGGCAATAGTAATCATAGGTGTACTCTACTTAAAAAAAATTTACGTAATTTCCAGTAATTGCCAAAAAATCTATTACGTTAATATATGTTTGCAAAAAAAATATATATATTTCCGAAAAATACAATTAATTAAATATGAATCTTTTATTTTTTAGTTAATTTGTGCCCAATAATTATTGCAAGATCTTTTAAGCCCTTCTTTAACTTGTAGGGTACAAATTTTTAAAATTGTTCGCTTATTTCAAAAATGAATTAAGTTTTTTTTCCGGTATGATATATTTCTTGTGAATATTAAAATACATATTATTCAAAAAATGTCCTATAATTTAAAAAAAAAAACATCTAAAAAAACAGACTTAGATCATTTTTTAATAAAATAGATAAGAAACATGTTTGTTTACATTTGTATTGCTGTTAAAACAATAACAATTGTTCGAAAAATTATGAAAAATTGCATTTTGGACCATTTTTAAAAATACGATTACTCAAAGAATCGGACGTATTCGGAAAAGTTTTTTATAGATTCTAAAAGATAATAAACCATACTTACAATGTTTGTTGGTTTCAAAGGTGATCTCAGCGGAACTTGGAAGAAGCTGACTAATAAATTTAACAAAATTTTTTATTTTTCCATAGTTTTATCAATTTTTGAAATTTTTGAAAAAATTCAATTTAACTTTTTTCTTCCCAATAACAAAAACCTTATTTTTTACTATAAATTAACTTTAAATGAAAATTAAAAATATTAAAATATCTTGAAAAATGAGTTAACAAAAAAAAAAAATTTGCCTAAGTGCTCGGAAACGAAAATTGTACCATAAAAAAACTATGAAATTGTATTGACTTTAAACAGGTGTAGCGTCTCCAAAAATTATTTAATGGAACTAAAAATTTAAATTCTTCTTAATTGGAGTATTTCCTTTACAACGATACCCATTTTGTATGATTTGATGAAAAAAAATTTTTGATTTTTGTCCACTAGACGCAACACTGTGCGATGTCCGAAAAAACCCAAGCTTCTTAAACTAAATCTGGTGATGGTGTACCTAACAAGTAAACAAAAGAAGAACAAATTAGTTTTTTTTTAAGTTTTTTATTTGTTTAAAATCTAAACATAAAGTTACATAAGGGTATTAAATTAAAAGTGTAAATTTAATTTATTATATCCTTATACTATTTCATTAGTTTTTAAATCATTCAAATTTTATCTAGGCTTAAACTAAAACCTTATATATTATAACTGCATTATTTAATTACACAGTGAAATATTATTAGCAGTTCATTTTAAATACCTTACTTTTCCCATATTATTTTTATTTTTAATTACTCTTTTTAGCTTTTAATAACTTCATGTTTACCTGGATCCGCCCCTGATAAAACGAACTCAATTTTTTTTAACGTAACAAAAAGTTTGGGGATTTTTGGGGATTTTCGGGGATTTTGTGTTTGGGTATTTTATATTTGGGGATTATGTGTTTGGGGATATTGTGCCTAAGTATTTTGTGTTTAGGGATTTAAAAAAAATGTTGGAGTTTTTGTGTTTCGGAATTTCGATTTTGGGTATTTCGAGGGTCTCCCGTTAAAGAATCATGACAATTTCTCAATTTGTTTCTGAGTTATACTCTCAAATACCCCTTTAAACACTGCCACAGCAACAACAGCGCCACCAACCGGGTCAAAGTTAAAAAAACCATCTACAGACCCAGCTGCACACACACACACACACCAAATTTCATCAAAATCGGTCCAGCTGTTTAGGAGGAGTTCAGTGACAGAGCCATGTACAGAAGAATTTTTGTATATGAAGGGGCTTATTGCTATAACGTGATAAGCCACATGATCTAAACAAATCAATATTTTAAGCTAAATATATTACTCAATGCATTGCCAACAACCACTGATGAGATTTTGGCTAGTTTTTATTAATTTTCTAACCTATTTGTAAAAGTTTCCGTTTTAAATTTCATTTCTTCATACAAAAATACATTTTTTCAAAACTTTAGAGTCGATTACTTCAAAATATTTTTTGATGTGGCTTATCATGTTCTTGCAATAAGCCCTTCATATAAAGATATTCTGAATTTCAATTGATCTATTCTTAATTTTTTATTTTTAAATTTCTATTGATCTATTCTGAATTTCCATTGATTTTTCTGAATATCAATAGATCTATTCTGAATTTCAAATGCTATTTTTTTGGAATTCAGTGTGCAGATTCAGAATGGAATTTCTCAGTGTGCAAATTCAGTTTACTAATTTTATTTTTTTACCTAAACATAAAGTTTTTAACAAGCTATCTTCCAAATCCACTCTCTTTGTGAAAATGCAAGCCATGACTTTTCTTCGTGCAGAGCAAAAACTACACGTTACAAACATAATTAAAAATACACTTTTTAAAAGGTGCCATAATTTTTTGCAAAAGTTTCTTGACTATTTTAACAAATCTGGCGATGATTTCGTAGAAAAATCATTAGCATACATTTTTGTGTAAATGCTGTAATGCGAAAATGCTGCGAGGGCAAAAAAAGAAACCGATTTGAGGGCTAAAGATTTATGTATTGACAGCACAATTAATAGATACTGTGAAGTAAAAGTCGATGACGTGGTCGTTAAATTTTGCTTGCTTTTTGAGTGGGTTTTAAGAGCGTACTTGTAAACATTTTTTTGTCTCTTGATTATTCTTACTTAAACTTGCCTATTTAATGTTATTTTTTTATTCTTTATTATTTTACTCAACTATTTTTTTGCTAAGTCAAAAAATGTTAAAAACGCTTTGCTGACTTTATCATTCATTATGTTCGCCATGATTTAGAGTGAAATTTTCAAATCACGTTGATCGATGCAAAACCACTTCTCAACCATTATTGTTTTTGCTTTGTTGTCTTCATTAGTTGATTAGCTCATCTTTGAAGTTTAAACATGTTCTCCTTGTGGTTTTACCGGCGTTGTTTTGTTAGGTTGTGTTTTTATTTTTTTTTTGTTATATTGTTTGGCATTTGCTTACGTCTTCTGATTTTTCATTATTGCCTTTTATCTGTTATTCTTGACGACGGTGGCTTGTCAAGTGGCTTGGTGTTGTTGTATCTATTGCTTTCGGAAATTATTCTGCCTACACATTACCTTAAATTTGGTCTAAATATTTTATGTTGTTTAATGAAACGCTATGCTATATTTTGCGCTATGCTTCATATCTTATTATCTTCCATAATTAATGTAAGGGTTTTAGGCGTGTTGTTATAATAAGTCTTATCTATATTTGCAATATATTTGCCCGTGAAAAATACCACAATTTGTCCATACCACTGTTCATTCCATACCATAAAAGAGTTAGTTTTTTTCTTATAAATTGAGTCAAAATCTTGGGATATCGAATATTTTGTAAGGAAATTAGATTAAACTCTTACACCAACTTTATTTCAATATTATAAGACTACTCTGGTCAAAATTTTTTTAAGACGAGTTCGTTATAACTAGGAAAAGTTGACATTCTTCTAGAGAAAATCATCTCTCTATATACTTTACCAGAACTTATCATATTGATTTTCAGCTTCCCGAACTCAATCAGTCGAAAACGCATCAAAATGACCCCTTATGATGAAAATTAAAAACCCAAAAAAAGACAAGAGAAAAAGTTCTCCAATTTAAAGTAATAACTTTGATAAATTCCTATTTCTTTAAAATTGGCAGATATTACTTTAAAAAAAAATACAGCATCTCAACTGAAGCTTTACACAGTCATTTCTAACCACAAATGCTCCGACAAACCAACAGACGGAAAAAATATCTGCAACTTTGTTTCAAACTAATTATCTACTCCGTAGCAATTGGAATTTGCAGCAGTTCATAATAAAGGAAAAAAATTGTTAAAACAGCGAAAGTGAAACAGAATCAATGGTAATAATAATATAACCACTCATAAGAGCAACAAAACAGCAATACAAGAAAAAACGAAACAGATGTTGCCACCTTGGAAACAGAAATTTACACAGTTGCAAGCTGTTGACTTTGACTGACTTTGTTTTTCTTTTAAACTCTTCGGCTAAAGAATGTAGTCGCTTATAATAACTATGATGAAAAAAAACAACAATGCAAATAAGCGCAACAAGCAAAATAAACACAAGTGCAAATATATTTTTGACGTTAAGAACCGTAAATAGATAAATGTAGCGATATGGTTAAAAAAATTTCAACAATTTGTAATGAAAAATAATATTAAAAAATTCCTTTACCTTAATTGCAAAGCGTGATAATCAGGGCTCGGATTTTGATGACCTAAAAAAACTGCAAAATAAAAATGACCTAGCAAATAAAAATACACGAGAAGCAGTACAATTTGGTATGGAAGAAAGTATTGCTTCTCGTGTCTTTTCTCATCGTTGCACAGTGCGCTTTTTTTAATTTTAGTATGACATTTGGGTTTTTTTTAATTTTCTATTTTTATTCGACAGATTATAAAACATGTATTAGAACTATGGTATTAAAAACTTCATGTATTGTATAGTTTTTTTATAAAATTCGTCAAAGTTGAATCTTTTTTAACAAAAATAAGCTCAATAAAACCCAAAAAATAAAGTCAAGTTTAAACAATAATATCTTCGACCACAAAGTATATTTCAAGGTTTTGTTTTTTGGACTTTTTATTTCCCAATCGCCATTGAATTTGATATAAAATACAATAAAAAATGTAAATAAATAAAAATAGAAAAATCGTTGAAATATGACTGTAAATTTTTCAAGGAACGAAAATTTGCCTAAAATTTAGTAGAAAATATCTAGCTAATTAAGCATTATTAAAGTCGAAGGCTATAACTATCATAAAATATCGTACTTCTACCTTCTGTTTCTGCAAAAAACCTTCTGCATCTAGTTGCTATTACGAAAAACCACTTAATGTGAAAAAGTCTTAAAAATGAAAATTTTCCCTAAAATGCTCTGATTTCCAATACAATTTGTTGGTACTCTTTAATTTAAAGAAAAATAAAATAGAATTCATAATTTAAAACAAGTTGTGACATTATTTTGTATTAGCAACCATTTTTTTAAAAACGTTTGTTTTTAAATTTCTTTAATATGGTAATATTGTTTTATAGGAGATATATCTAAAAGTTATCCGATTTGAAATATTTTTAAAATGACGTTTGAGTGAAGTTGAATAAACAAAATTTGCTCTTTAAAAACATAAATAAGCAATTTTATGCGGATTTTTTTTAATAAAAAAAAATATGGTAGTCGATGCAGTTGACCTAGAATTCTTATTTTGTGCTGTTACTTAATTTAGGCTAACACTCATTTGTACAAAATTTCATGGCCCTAGCCTTTATAGTTTCTGAGATAATGCAAATGTCATCCTTAAATAGAAAAAAGCACACTGTGCGTTGGTGTGCTTATTCGTGATACAAAATAATGCAGTTACATTTGGCCATTAGTTACTGTTGGCTACTGTTAAACATTTTACAGCACATAGACGAGTTTGAATTATAGCTGCGCCCGCTTTTCAGAAAACATTCATTAATTTATTATCAAACCAATCGTCATGGACAAAAATTGTAAACTTTGCGTTTTCAAATAATTTCAGATGTTTAGTAGTGAATGCGTTTTTTTTTATTCTAATGCACTAGATTGGCATACTGATAATGTTATTGGTTAATCTTGATACACCTAAGCTTTGCAATACAACTAGGCTATGCGTCAAATAACTATTCAAAAATTATCTAAACAATAAATAAATTTCATATAAAAACATTAACAATAATATTACAAAGTAAACGTTTAAGTTTTCCTAAATTAACAACACCCAAGCAGCGTCAGTAAATATTCAGCTGGTAAAATATAAAATAAAATACAAAACAAAATGTGAAATCGAATATTGAATAAAATATAACATAAAATAAAATATAGCATAAAATAAAATATTAAATAAAATATAAAATAAAATATAAAATAAAATATAAAATAAAATATAAAATAAAATATAAAAAAAAATATAAAATAAAATATAAATTAAAATATAAAATAAAATATAAAATAAAATATGAAATAAAATATAAAATAAAATATAAAATAAAATATAAAATAAAATAAAATATAAAATAAAATAAAATATAATATAATATATAAAATAAAATATAAAATAAAATATAAAATAAAATATAAAATAAAATATAAAATAAAGTATAAAATAAAATATAAAATAACATATAAAATAAAATATAAAATAAAATATAAAATAAAATATAAAATATAAAATAAAATATAAAATAAAATATAAAATAAAATATAAAATAAAATATAAAATAAAATATAAAATAAAATATAAAATAAAATATAAAATAAAATATAAAATAAAATATAAAATAAAATATAAAATAAAATATAAAATAAAATATAAAATAAAATATAAAATAAAATATAAAATAAAATATAAAATAAAATATAAAATAAAATTGTATTTAAATCATATAAAATCAACATAATAAATAAATAGGTCATTTAGAAAAAAATGTTAATCAAATTTTAGAGCATGACCAAACAGAAACAAGCTGAAAATATATCAGCAAAAATCTCAAAATAACTTCAGTAACCATGCTTTGTTAGTGGAAGACTTCCAACAGACTGTTGGACTCCATAATATTGAAAAAAGTTATTGTTTTTTTGGAAAGATTCGTTAGACCAATTAATTGTTCTAACTTTGACCTAAAGCTCAATAAAAGATTTTAAACTATCAAACTAGAATTTGTATTTAAAATCAAGTATGATTTAAACTATCAAACATTTAGAATTTGTATTTAAATCATATATAATCAACATAAAATATAAAATAAAATAAAAAATAAAATATTAAATAAAATGTAAAATAAAATACTAAATAAAATGTAAAATAAAATACAAAATAAAATGTAACAAATTATAATAAAATATAACATCATATAAAATAAAATGTAAAGGAAATATAAAATAAAAACTGAAATATAAAATAAAAGAAAAAGTAAAATATAAAATAAATTATTAAATTAAATTTAAAATATATTCAATAAATTAAAATTAAAATAAATTAAAAAATAAAAGATTAATTACAAAATAAAAATAAAATCTATACTATTATATACAATTGAAGTAAAAATTTTTTGTTCCTGGTAATCTCCAAAACTTGGACCAATTTTTTATGAAAAAAATTTTAAATATCATATATGCTACAGCACTTTTTAGGGGTATTTTCCTTTCGAAATTTTAATAATAAGTATATTTAACTAAAGTGTTAAGTTATTTAAGAAATCACCCCAGCCGCTTAATCGTTTTTTTTTCACGCTGTTGTGTCGCGAGAATTTGAATAAACTCCATGTTGCTCTCTACTATTCTATTTTTTGCTCAGCTAGAATAGCAAAAAAAATGAGTCTCAAGCAAGTCGAAAAGTAAGATACATCTAAATGGAGTGCTGCGCATCACATCAAAATAAAACAAAAGAAAATTTTTTTTATTTCGTTGGACATGTATTGTACGCTAGTATAATATATAAAATAATAAAATTAAAAATAATTAAATATAAAAATAAAATATAAAATAATAAAATATAAAATATTAAAATATAAAATAATAAAATATAAAATAATAAAATATAAAATAATAAAATATAAAATAATAAAATATAAAATATAAAATAATAAAATAATAAAATAATAAAATAATAAAATAATAAAATAATAAAATATTAAAATAATAAAATATAAAATAATAAAATATAAAATATAAAATAATAATATATAAAATAATAAAATATAAATTAATATAAAATAATATAATATAAAATTTAAAATAAAAAATAATAAAAAATAATAAAAAATTCTAATATATAAAAGACTCGTGTCATGGTGTTTGTGGTCGAACTTCTTCGAAATGGCTCTACCGATTTTAATGAAATTTTTTTTATTTATATGGTAGGTATGACCTACACTCGTACCCCACCCTCATTTTATAATCACGATTTTAGTACATTTGTATGCTGGGTATTTGTGTATATCACGTATAGACTCCAAAACCGCTGAACCGATCTTTATAACACTAAAACAATATTTTGAGAGTGTTCCTGTAGAGTTCGGTGCCGAATATATAAGAGTCGTGGCACCTCCCATGCAAACCAGATTTGCGATATCGAGTAGATTTGGAGTTACAGGCCGGACAGCCTCGGAATTTGGTATTCGACCTCAATTTACACATGCAGTTTCACTGATAATATTTTATGGGCGTTGGACAAAGGGGCGTGGCAGCAATGCGCCGAGTTTCAGCTAGTAAAATAAAAAAATATAAAATATAAAAATAATAAGCTATAAAATAAAAAATATAAAATATAAGTAATAAAATGTAAAATAATAAAAGATAAAATATTAAAAGATAAAATAGTAAAATATAAAATAATAAACTATAAAATAAAAAATATAAATTTAAAAATAATAAAACAGTAATAATAAAAATAATACAAATAAAAATAATAAATATAATACAAATAAAAAGAAGAATAAAAATAAATATAAATATAAAATATAAGAAAGCAAATATTGAATATTAATAAGTATTAAATATAAAATTATGTTCATTTTATATGATTTAAATATAAATTCTAAATGTTTGATGGTTTAAATTATACTTGATTTTAAATAGAAATTCTAGTTGTTTGATAGTTTAAAATCATTTATTGAGCTTTATGTCAAAGTTAGAACAATAACTTGTTCTAACGAACCTTTCCAAAGAAACAACAACAACAACAACAACAACAACAACGTTTTTATACCCCCACGTTTTTATACCCCCACGTTTTTATACCCCCACGTTTAAAAAACTTAATGGGGGGTATATTAATTTTGTCACTCCGTTTTTAACGCCGATAAGGAGGCGTGGCCGGTATAAAAAAGTATATACACTACTGATCAGCATCACCTCCTGAGTCGATTTAGCCCTGTCCGTCTGGCCGTCTGTGTCCACGATAGCAGCCGTAATTTGTAAGCTATCATAACGAAATTCAAAATATAAGCTTTTTATACAAAAATGGAGGTCAAGTTCGAATCTGAGCAAAATCGGATGAAAACCACGCCTACCTTCAATACAAAGTGACTCAACCAAAACGATAAGATCTCTTTAAATTCCACAAAAATCAATTGATTGCCTTCACATTTCGCACGTTGTCTTAAATATTGAATATTTAAATTTGTAAAATAAATAAATAAATAACTTGTAAAAATCGGATGAAAACCACGCCTACCTCCCATATAAAGTGACTTAACCAAAACGGGAAAATCTCTTTAAATATATTTAACAGTTTGCTTAAGACTTTATGTATACTCTAATTCGGCCGTGGGGGTATTTTAACTCCGGCCCAGTCGAAGATAATTCCTTACTAGTTCAATATGAAAAGGAAAAAATCACTAGCTGATTTTATTGCAATTTCGGCCCTGCTAAAGGCTTCATCAGAAATCTTTGTGATACGCCGTGCCAGCGCGCACTAGCGAACTGCACCACAGAGGCGATGAGATTTGAAGTGTCAATCTCTCAGTTTTTCTCCCATTTCATGTTTTCACATTTGTTGTTGTAAGAACGTAAGTTTTAAGTTCTAACTTTGACCTAAAGCTCAATAAACTATTTTAAACTATCAAACAACTAGAATTTGTATTTAAAATCAAGTATGATTTAAACTATCAAACATTTAGAATTTGTATTTAAATCATATAAAATCAACATAATAAATAACAAGGTCATTTAGAAAAAAAACCATCTTTAATTAAATATAATATATAAAAGAAAATATGTAATACACATATGAAATAAAATCGTTACATAAAAAATAAATTTTTTTTGTAACAATCTTGGCCCGAATCCAATAAACTTCGAAACCCGTGATTAATCTAGTTACTATGGCAATATTTCGTTACTTTTGGACAAAAGAGTGTGGAACTTCCATGTAGCTCTTTAATTTTTTTTACCTAATAAAGGCTATTAGTATGAAAATTGCGTACGGAAACGAATATTACTATTAGGCTTAAATTTTGTGAATAGGCGTAGATCAGACCTAACTACATGATAAAACTGGATGCTAATGAAAAACAGTGATACCAGCATAAATAAAAATCGGATAAAAAAAACCAGCATATAAAGATTTTTTTAATTAATACAGGTGGCAACCCAGACCAAATGCGCTCAGTGTTTTTCTTTTAATATACTTATTTATCTTAAACTCTGGAATTCTTTGTGTGCTGGTTTTCATGCTGACTTCTATTCCACTCAATGAAAACAATCGTCGAAGTAGAAGAAGAAGTTGTAGAAGTTGAAGTTGTAGCACTCGCAGCACCGGAAAAGCGCTAAGATAAACGAGTGATAATCAACAAGGAATATGAAAAAACAACAACAGAGTCAAGGCAAATGCCCCATGCTTTAAGTGGATGAAGTGGTGGAAATGGAGAAAATTCAAAGATACAAACAAGCTTTATTTGGTTTTTATTTATATTTTCTCTCTTAGATGATAATTGTTTTAATTGGTCTAGACTCGTTCATATATATGTATATATATTTATTATATACACATATTTAAATAGAGTACTACATGTGCCATAATTAAATTGAAAATTATCTCTCGTAATAGATATTCATTGATATTGAAACAAATTTTTCAAACATCTAATCAAAGTTATTCGATTAGAGTTTTCGATTCGATTATTTTAAGTACCTACTTTCCAACTTTGTCATAGTAAATTTTTAATACAAATGTCTACTCGCTAATGCAGACGTTGCTTCTTAAAATACATACCGCACAAGTTCAAGGCTAGCTCTTTAACATAATCAAATTCCCGCCATCAACAAGGCGTTATTTTTAAAGCAAATATAATTGACGAAAAAAAAAATAAAAAAATCGCCTAGACGCATCTTTTAAATGCCTTCATTTTTACCACAAGATAAATACTTACATCTTACTATACAGTGTTGTCTACATTAAGACACTTCGCATGTTTGTGTGAATATATCGCCTTTTGTCTGGGTTTCGTTACAGCTTGTTTTAGCTCGTTTGGCGCATGCAATTAATTTTGTTTTGAATTGTATAATTAAGAAATGCATTTTTGAACGATTATTGCAAAGATTATTTTTTTGTCTTTTTAAATATGGTCGTCAAAATCAAAATGCTAAAATTGCAACATTTTTTAAATTTTTAGTTTGACTTTACTGCTTTTAATATATAATTTTTGTTTAAAAATATCTAATAGGTCAATCAAAAGTTTTGAAATAAATTATTAAATTGCGCATTGCAGCTTCCAAATTATGTAAGCCAGAAATAGAATACAAATTCTTTCTTTTTTTATTAATTAGTTGATGCAAGAAAATTAGTTTGTATTGAGTGACCTCTGCGGGCGACCACCTGGAGGTCGCAATTTTTAAACCAGAACAAAAAATAAAAAAGATTTTAAAAGTAGATGCAAAATCTCCGAAATTTTTTTGTTTTAATATCCCCTAGGTCAGGGGTCGGCAACCTGCGGCTCGTGAGCTACATGCGGCTCTTTGGAAGTGAAGCTGCGGCTCTTAAGTTCGATACGCAAATATTATTTATTTAATCAAAAAAAAAAAAAAAAAAAAAATAAAACATATAAAAATCGTTCTGAATCGATTAACGAGAATTAGGCACCGATTCTATCTCTCAGCCACTTTTACTCGCTTTTCACCGCATCCCACTCCCGCGACACGCGTCGTTACGGTCGTCAGTCCGTCGGAAGCTCTCGAATGACGCCGCCGTCGGATGTTTCTATGTAGGTTTTAACTCGCTTTCGACGCAAGACAATTTGGCGTCTTCACCAGTGCTTTGGCTGTGACGTATAGTTTGTATTTCAAGTAAAAGAGTTTGAAGCGAACTATCTTCACAAAGTTATGTATGTACATTAGGCCGGGTCGATTTGTGGGGAGGCAAAAAAATCGCCCATTGCTCAGTGAAAACCGTATTCTAGGGATCAAAATAAGAAACTATGCCCGAGAAACTATACCTCTAAAACGAATTCTAATGCCACAACTTTTGACTTTTGTCCCGTAGGAAAAATCCCCCTTTGACCCATTTATAGTTAGGGATGCAACATCGTTCTTAAAAACATCGATGTTTGAAAACATCGATGTTCACTTGACAATTATCGATGTTTAAAAAATCGTTTATAAGACCGATATATCGATGTTTTCATTTTTGTATTAAGCCTAGTATTGGATTCGAAAAATATAAGTATTATTTTTATAGATTGCATATTTTTTATTTGCACTCTATTATAATATATGAAAGAAAAAATAATTTCTTACAATGTATGGACGTAGAAAAATTTACAAAAACAAAATTTGATAAAAAGAAATCTACAAAATTTCTGTATTTTGTATGAAAATTTCCTTTTTGCCACTTTTCCTTCGTCCTCAAAAAAAACGGGCGTTTTTTTGTTCATACAAAACACAGTTTTTTTTATTTACACAGTTTAGTATTATAATTTTTTTTTTAAATTTTGTGAGAAAAAAATTCATATCCGTTTTTGTAAACTTGTTAATGTCCGTTTTTTGAATTAAGGATTTTTTTTCATATTAGCCGACCTCAAAATTAGGCTTTATAGCAAAAATGAGCATCGATGGCGTCAAACGATGTTTTTCGGTGTTAAACTTCGATAGTTTTGTTTCAATACTTATCCTTTCTTTATAGCACGGGTAATCTGCTGGCATCACTTGATTGCACCAGCAGGATGGTGTCTTATACCTATAGACCACCTACCATAATAAAATCTATATTAAATAGAAAACATGTTTTCCCATTTCATAAATATAAAACATTTATTTGTTGGAGTTTACCAATTTGGAAATTGCATTAAGGAAAAGAAGCTTAGATAACCTCGTCACTAGAAGCCTGTTTCTTTCTTGAATGATAGTTGCTCCAGCTTCCGAGAACAAGTGTTCGCTGAGTACAGATATAGCATTCCAATCTTCGCAAGTTTTGAAAATAGAGATTTCATGTCATCCCAAATTTCGATCGCATCTTTTTTGTTGGGGTAATAGGAGACTACAGGTACATCTGCACTTCTGTTTTGCTTACATTTGCTATTGAATATGCATCAGAATATTTATTTTTTGTGTTATTGTGTGTTAGCTTTTTGTGGTAATTCCAGATGTCAAAATGTGAATCGGCTAAAAATGAGCAAACGATATCGATGTTTTTCCTTTTCAGACCGATGTATCGACGATGTATCGCTCATAAGAACATAGATGTTAACATCGATGTTTATGAACGATATATCGTCGATGACAATACTATCGATGCATCGTTTGCATCCCTATTTATAGTGCCCCAATCGAGTCCAAATGTATGACCGACCCCCACTAACTTTGGAGGGCCTATCCACCCATGCCAGTGGCACACCCCCTGGAACCCCCTGGGGTTCCCCATTCAAACATTTTTCACACATTTTACAAACTTTTTGATTTGGAATGGTCACTTCACTTCTTATTTTTTTATGTTCTGATTATGTTCTGACTAAATAAATTTCTAAAGAAAAAAAATAAATAAAATAATAAAAATAAATAAAATAAATAAAACATAAATAAAATAAATAAATTAAAGTGCCAAAAATGGTGATTTTTTCACAAAACTTAAAAGTTGGGGCATTAGAATTCGTTGTAGAGATATAGTTCCTTTGGGCAAAGTTTCTTATTATGATCTCTACGATTTTCATAGAAATTTTCGTAGATTTCGATTTTCGTAGAATACGATTTTCACTGAGCAATGGGCGATTTTTAAATCGACCTGCCCTAATGTACATTAAGGTGCCTCGACCTCCATAGAACAAAAAAGTTGTCGATGCCACCGACCTATTTTATGACGATTCCTAAAATATTAAGGAAGTAAACCATTTTAAAATAACCTATAAAAAAACATGTTTTTCGTAAATATATTGGTTGGTGTAATAGTTGTAAAAAAAATAAACCGTCCGAAATTATAGGTTGCAAAAAAGTATTTCAATCTGCATAAATTTTTTTTAAATTTTTGCAATCGGATTAAAAATTGTGCTATTTTTTATGCATATTTTTGATAATTTTTTATTTTATTTCCATGCAAAAACTTTCAAAATTCAAATAACTTCTTAACTTCTATTATATTTTTAATTTCTTGCAATATTTTTTTCAGTAAGTGTTTATTTTAGTATAAATATTTCAGCTTTTATATACATCAACTTAAAAAATTCTGAATCAGGAATCAGTGCAAGCACTCAAAATTTTACCAACGACATCTTTATAGTGAGGATCGCATTAGAATTAATGAAGTTATTAAAATTTTATTAAAAATAACTTTAAAAAAATACACGAAAAGCAGCATTATCTTTAACCCAATTCAAAAAATTTAAAACTTTTTGATGCAGTTTGGAGGAACTTTGTTAGTACTATTATTTCAGACCGATTGTTTGTTTTTTTAACAACCACACCAGATGGTTATAAGATTCTAACGAAAAACATGATTTTTTGAGGTTATTTCAAAATGGTTTAGCTCACGGGCGGTTATCATGACAGCGAAAATATTTTGGGAATCGTCATAAAATAGATCAAGGTTCACTTTTAGTCGGTGGCAATGGTAACTTTTTTTATTAAGGCATCTCAATGTAAACATATAAAGGTTGTTTTTTATAGAGTGATACAACTTTGAGTTGGCATCACTGCTTTATTTGTCCACCCATGTAACAGCTGATAGTTGCTTTTTGTTTAGTTTGCTTTGACATTTCATTATGGATCGACTTACACCCGAGCAACGCGTGCAAATTGTGGAAAATTTTAATCAAAATAATGGTTCTGTTCGTCAAACTTATCGAGCACTTCGTCCATTTTATGGCGTACATAATCGTCCTTCAGAGCTGCTAACTCGAAGAACAATAGATCGTTTTCTAGCCATTTTCCGTATCACTTTGAAAAAAATAATTGATTTTTTTGACTCACTCACTCATATGGCATTATTAGATAATTACTTATTATTTATGTAAAAAGTTACAACAATTAAACATTTACTTACAACACTAACTTCTACTTCAATAACAAACAATTGAGCAAAGAAATTCAATGGGAGCATGGCTTTGCATGGTTATTCAAGTAGAAAACTTAAGCAGCTTTACTAAACAATGTAACTTGTTCTTAAAATAAAAAATTCATAGATTTGGACAAACAAATTCAATGGGAGCGTTGGCTTTGCATGGTTTTAGAAAGTATGGAGAAATTTGGCTCATAACTTGTTGTTTTAAGTTTCAGACACGACTCCAAATTTTCATTTTTTACTTGGCTTCTTACTTTACTATTAATTATATTCAAGCAAGAGAACGCTTGCTCCTACGAATGTGTTGATCCGAAGATAGTCATCACTCCAAATGCCAACTTCTTCACGTCACTGTAGCAATCTGGAAGACTATTCCATGCGTCGAATATAAGTGCTTTAACTCGCAGCTTTTCTCTTAAAGCTGTCCACTTTTGTTGTGTTACGTCCATACATTTCTGGACCTACAACTATTTTTGTGAAGTGATTTTATTGAACTTTGGAACAAAAATTTGAAAAAATATATATATTGAATGAAATATATTAATAGACAGCGGAGATATTTGCATCGAAAGACCAAACTTTGATTTTCATGTCGTTTTTTTTTCATTCTTAGTTTCTCACGATGTCGTTGTTTTATGAAAAAGTCGTTGTACTGAAAATTTCTACAATTTTGAATATATGTGAGTGTTTTTGATGTCAAAATAACAGAAATTTTTGAAAATTAAATACACAAAAAACTCCGATGGTAAAAAGTATTATAACAACAAAATTACCGTTGGTTGAAAAATTTCGGAGGGGGCGTGGTAAAAACTAAGTATGTAACATTTTAAGTTGGGACGGACTTAATATGCGGGCATGGTAAAAACTAAGCATGTAACATTTTAAGTGGGGACGGACTTAGTATGTGTACCTAGTTTGAGCGAAATACGTTGAGCCGTTTATATTTGTATAAAGGCCAAACAAACAAACAGAAAATGAGTTTTATTACTATAGATAAACCCAAAAAAAAAGTATTTGTGTATTCTATTCAAAATATATTAAATACATAATGAACATATCGTCATATGAAATCAAAAAAGCCGTAAATTACAAAAAACTCAAAATTGACTTTTTGATTGATTACAACTTCTACAACTAAAAACGACGTATTTATTGACAAAGTTCTAAAAGCCCTAAGTTTAAGCGCAACTTAAAATTTAGAAAGCTTTTTGCTATATATATATATATATATATATATATATATATATATATATTAGGGCGGGTCAATTTGTATGGACGAATTTTTTGGAGGTCTGGCTCAGCGAAATTCGTAAAATACATGTAATTTCAAGACTTTTTCTCCACTACAGCATATACAAATTCTGAAAAAAAGCTGTGCGGACTTTCGTAAATAGATTTTGTTCTCAATTATAAAATATGAATGTATGAATGTATGTGTATGAATCTATTTACGAAAGTCCGCACAGCTTTTTTTCAGAATTTGTATATGCTGTAGTGGAGAAAAAGTCTTGAAATTACATGTATTTTACGAATTTCGCTGAGCCAGAATTTGACCCGCCCTAATATATATATTTGTTATAATTTTAAGAGAGAAGCAAAAAGCTTTCTAAGTTTTAAGTTGCGCTTAAACTTAGGGCTTTTAGAACTTTGTTAATAAATACGTCGTTTTTAGTTGTAGAAGTTGTAATCAATCAAAAAGTCAATTTTGAGTTTTTTGTAATTTACGGCTTTTTTTATTTCATATGACTATATGTTCATTATGTATTTAATATAATTATACTATATATAATATATATGAAAATATAACAAATTTTCACTGCCTAGGGGAACTTGCCCCTCCTTTTCCCACTGCGGGCGCCCATGGTTTGCACCTTTATTACGTCCTTTGATTGGACTCTTGAAAAAAAAAAAATTAAAGTTAAATATATTTTAAAACAGCGGACATATTTGCAGCAAAGGATGTTTTATGAAAAAGTCGTTGTACTGAAAATTTCTTCAATTTTGAATATATGTGAGTGTATTTGATGTCAAAATAACAAAAAAATTTAAAATTAAATACACAAAAATCTCTTAGAGTAAAAAGTTTTATAATAACAAAATGACCGTTAGTTGAAAAATTTCGGAAGGGGCGTGGCAAAAACTTAGTATGTAACATTTTAAGTTAGAATGCACTTAATATGTATACCTAGTTTGAGCGAAATCCGTTCAGCCGTTTAGATTTGTATAAAGGCCAAACAAACAAACAAACAGAAAATGAGTTTTATTAATATAGATATAATTTTTTACTTTATTTTTATAATGGTTTTCCTTGCACTCCTACATCCCAAATTAGTCGCAAAACTAGTTTTAGATTAAAGTCCCTTTTATTACCCTTCCAACGGTAGTTCAAACTTAACATTCGGTTAAAAAGTGTTTTGGATATAAATTTTCGTAAAATCGTTTTTTTCGACGTTTTTGCTGTTTTTATGTTAATTTTGTGCACCCTGTAACTCCGCCAAAAATCACGTCGCACTTTTTTCCTGCAAATTAAGTTTTTTATTTCCGTCAGTGTTGCTCCATGCAAAATCGTTTCCAAATCGGAGATGGTCATCCGTAAGCCCGGTACGTTCAAAATGGAATTACGTTAGGTTAGGTTAGGTTAGGTTAGGTAAGGTAATGGTGGCTGAGCCGATAGACGACTCGTACACTTCGGCCAGTGCCGTTGTGATACCACATGATCTCTTTAAAACCTAGTAGAGATTTCCCTCCTTAAACCAGTTCGAGCGGATAATGAATTTAAGGATATGCTTGATTTCCAGGCATGAGACCTCGACAGGTCCATTTAAAAAGGGATGGCCCAGAGTTGCCATTCTCCTTTTAGCTAGAGTCGGACATTCGCAGAGGAGGTGCTAAACGTTTTCTACCTGCTCCTCACATCTGCAGCTTCTGCAGAAATCGTTTGATGCAACTCCCAACCGAAGAGCATGCGCTCCGATCAGGCAGTGACCCGTTAGGATTCCTACTATTTTTGACAGTTTTACCCTGCTTAACTCAAGCAGTGAGTTGGTGGTGCGTTTTAGGTCGTAGGTAGGCCATGTTAGCTTAGTTATCCTACATGTATCGAGGCGTTCCCAGCGTTCTTGTGCAAGACCTAAGGATCTGTTCTTGCACTGGAGTTTATAGTAGGAAATGGGTATACCAATAAAGTCCTCGTTTAAGAGGGTGTTAGAGGTCGTACCCTTCCTTGCCAATTCGTCGGTCAAATTGTTGCCCTCGATATCCCTGTGTCCGGGTACCCATATGAGGTGAATCCTGAGTAGCCTTGCCATCTCGTTAAGAGATCTGCGGCACTCAGTGAGAGTTTTAGAGTTGTCAATATTTGAGTTCAGTGCTTTCAGTGCAGCTTGGCTATCTGAAAAGATGGAAATACTCTTTCCTTCAAGGTCTTTTTGACCTAGAATCCTAGTGGTTTCGAGAATAGCCATCATTTCCGCTTGGTAGACACTACAATAGTTAGGAAGTCTAAAGGACGCTTCGATTTCGAAATCCTGGGAGTAGATACCTCCCCCTACAGAATGGAATTGCTGCAAACCATTATTATCAGTATTACCAATTGTTTTCCAAACAGTATTACAAATATCAGAATAACCAAACATAATATTTTTTATGCAAATTTGGTATTGCATTTCATTTGAGATGCTCTCTTTCTCTCTGTGTCTTACCCTAGAAACTATCTTGTTCTTAATTTGAATAAGTTTCACTTCTAAACTTTATATTCGCTATACTTTATTTTTTTTTTGTATTTAAATATATTTTCTTTAACTTATTTGGTTTTTTTATTTTTTCTACAGGGTTTCGTTGCTGCCAGTATTAAACGAGAACATGGCGACGAAGTTGAGGTGGAGCTGGCCGAAACGGGCAAACGTGTCATGATCCTACGTGATGACATTCAAAAGATGAATCCACCGAAATTCGACAAAGTCGAGGATATGGCTGAGCTGACGTGTCTAAATGAAGCCTCGGTTTTGCACAATATTAAAGACAGATATTATTCTGGTCTGATTTATGTAAGTTCCAACAAAATAAACATATCTATCTATACGATTTTCATATGAATCCGCGAATTTATCATATGTGCCAAAAAACAAAGTTTTCAGGACTGAATTTTTTCTAATTTTCTGTGCTTTAGCTTGCTATATTAAAACCAAATAGTACATGCACTTAGATAATTAACTTATTTACTATTGGGATTAGAGCTACAATATGTTACCAGGATATGCGTTAGGGAGTGTAGAACAAATTTGCATCAAAAAGTCAGTTTCGAAAAAATGGCACATAAGATAATTTCGCGCAAAGGGATTGATATGCTAAATCCATTTTTTTCTTACTGATTTACATGTTTGTTGTAACACACTCATGTTTAGCTATGTAGCTAGCTAGCTAGCTTGTCATGGTTTTCTACTTGCTTTTGTTGTCAGCTGTGTTTCGTCGCAATGTGATTGTTAAGTAAACAAAAACGTTTCAAAGCCACATAATCCTGTACATTCATATAGTAAATATATTTTTAGTTTGTTGTTGTTGCTGTTGCTGCTTACACTTCTTTGTCTGAAAAGTAAACTCAAATATTTGTTGTTTTTTTTTCAACATAACTTTAAAAAGTTCACGCTGTTGTGAATCGGCATATAAAAGTATATATAAAATTAATTCTCGAAAACCACGTCTCATTTGTTTCTACATTACAGATGTCGCTAAAACTGATAATTTTTATTTATTTTCAATTTGAATGACTTCATCAAATTCTTTTGAAATTAGAATGTATCTCTAGTTCTTGTATATATAAAACATATTTTTGCTGAAACAACCTGTACCAGCGGTTACTTGTCAATTAATTTGTCAAATTTTTTTACCAAGCTAAATGCGCTGGATTTCTTCTGGATAGTATTTTAAGTACATACATTCCTCTGGTTGTATTTCTTTTTGTGCTTTTTATTTGCTTTCAAAGTTTGCGTTTATTTAAAAACTCACAACTGCCAAACAATTTTATAAAATACGCTATTTTAAATGCACACATTTGTGTGAGCGATTTTTTACTGTCAACGAAGCTTGACCTGACAAGCATTTTAAATATTTTTGATTGAATAATGTTGAAATTCTCTGACAAAATTGCAAAATTTGCCAAACTCTCAAAACGAATGAAAGAAATAATTAAAACTTTTTCAAGATTGATAGGTTTTAAGTTTTGAGTCGATGCCAGTGTTGCCAGATTTTGGGGAGATCATTCCCGTTTTTTCCATGCATTTCAACAAGTTATTCCCGTTCTTAACTTAACATTTTCCCGTTTTTTTCCTATTTCTAAAGTGCAGTTTTATTTTGAAAAGAAACCATAATAATACAAACCTTACTTATGTAATTTAAAATATGCCTTAAAATAATATAACACAGTTAGTACTTGTATATTAGAATAGAACGAATTTTTGACCTCACCGGCTTCATATATTTTTTGGAAAAACAAATTTGAAAAATAAATTTGTCTGCATCCTTAGTATTTTTCTGTGGCGTAACTTAGACTTTACCCGATGGTTTTTGTATTTCATTGTCTTTTTTTTACTGAAATTTTTTTTTAAGTCTGAAATCGAAAAATTTACTTCCAATTTCTTTTTATGCAAACCTCTCACTTAACCCATTTTCTAGCGCTGGTCGTTTATCCGACCAGTGAAAGGACCCATCATACTTACGCTCATATATCCGCTTCTATACATAGAATTTGATAATTTTTTTTTTTTTAAAATAAAGTCTGAATGTTGTACTTTCTTAAGAGTCTATTGAAAAATTGTGCAAGATTTTTAAATTAAGTCGTTCGGGGCTGGAAAGAAAAATAATTTTTTTTTGGATCTTTATTGGCTGTATGAGAAAATTTTTTAGAAAACATATAATGCAAATGTAATGATGACGAAATACTAAAAAAGTCAAAATTTTTCTAAACAATAATTAAAGGTAATTGGAGAAATTTTTTGTACCATATTTGACCACATTTTAAGCTGCTGCTTTGAAAATGATCACCACTTTTTTCTCGTTACGGAAAAAACTTCAACTCAATAAGCAATCTGAGCATTTGAAACTTAGTTTTAGACCTCGATTGATGATATTTAGAAGTTTGACACTTTTTCTCAAAAAAATAACGAGCCTGGCAGAAAATGTGTTTAGACATAATTAACTTCCTGTCACGACTTCCCTGTGATACCCTGAACGCGCTGAAGGATATTCGGGTTCAAAGTTTACCAAAATCGGGCATTTCCTAATATATCCGCTCCTCTATGTCGGACATTAAATCTGATTACTACAAAATTGCTGATCACATAATTATCGTCTAAAATGCAATTAACAGTTTACACTTAAAACCCACAGCTTTGACGCTATGAAATTGTTTACGTCTTTCTTATACTAGTTTTATTTAAATTTTTGGCGAAAAAAGCTCTCTCAGCGCATGCACCGCTATGCGGAAGAAAAAAATTAACGGTATCAATTTTTTTAATTTTTGGGAACATTTCACTTTTAAAACAATACAAGTGAACATTTTACAATGATTTTAGTACTTGAAGTATCCTTACACTAGGATTGTTTATTCCGGTGTTGAATCGGAACCATAAAGGCGATTTTTTATTATTAATTTTTGCATAACAGAAACCGAATATATTTTATATTCTTAAAAACCAATATTTCAAGGATTTTTTTTATATTGAGCCTCAAATAAATAGACCTTTTTAGCAAAACATCATGTTAGCATTTTTTTCCTTAAAGCCTTGTGTAGTATCTTTAAAATGCCGTTTGAAATTTTAAAATCAGTTTTTGAAAAAAAAGTTATAAATTTTTGTTTGTTAAATAACAGATTCACCGTTTTTAAGTACTTTTAGCTAATTAATTCGTTTTTTTACAAACTAAACCTTAATAAAATTTAATTTGCTCTTTACCATTCTCTTTGGCGTAAAAGAAAATATGCACTTAAGAGTCAGATTACTACTTTCAGAACGATTTTACGAAGGAGAAACCCATGGGGTAAATATTTACCCCGGTTTGTAGTTCTAGAGTTAAAACATATTGTTAAAAATTTTGCACATCGTGTATATTTAAGTATATTAAATAAATCAGTATTTCTTAGAGACTTATATTCTAAGTCGATATAAATTCAGATTTTTTTTAAATTAATTAAGAACACAACGGAGGATACGTTTTGTTTTTCACAACGATAGGATCGATAAATGCGAAAAATCTAAATGCTCCGCCTTCGTCTCAGAAATCTTTTAAAAGTTTTGTTTTATTTACCTATTTTCCACAGTTTGCCAAAAAAACAATCAAATGACGCTGAACAGAGAACAAATTGCGTTTAAGTTTACAGCTGGTGGCACTCAAAATGAATTAAAATTTAATACATAAGCTAATTCAAATAGTAATAATATTAAATTAAAACTCAATATGACTCAGATAATTTAAAAATGTACTTAAATAAAGGGTCCGCCAAATAACTTTTTTTTTAAAAAACGCATTGGGTGGTCAGTTGACTTCAACTCCTGAACCAATTGGACTTTGTATGGCGTCATACCAAGGTCTTTATGCAAAATTCGTTTCAATGATGTCTCCGAAATGTTCAATTGTTGAGAACGACGGTGAATTGATGTTGATGGCGCTTCACGCACACTTTCTGCCACAGCAGCAATATTCTCGGGTGTACGCACTGTTTTTGGCTTTTCACGCTTTGGTTTATCGATGAGGAGGCCAGTTTCTTTCACTTTTTTCACAAGATAACGAACATACGGAGCTGACGGAGCTTCTCTTCTTCCAAAATCCATACGCAATTTTCGCACACATTCTGCAACATTACCTGATTTTCAAAGTAATGTCGCAATATTTCCCAGCGTTGTATTTATATCAGCGGAAGGATAAAACTAATTATCTGTCAAATCAGACATTCACGAAATAAGCACTAGTTGAAAAAAAAAGTTTGATGGCGGACCCTGTACAAGATGTTAAAAAATTCATAATATAATTTTTTTGATTTTGTGACGACCCTTTTTGCACAAAAACGTGGTCAACATCATTTTCCCCGTTTTTAAGAGCGTTATTCCCGTTTTCCCTTTTGGGTTGAAAATTCCCGCAAAACGGGGAAAATTCCCTTTTCTGGCAACACTGGTCGATGCGCATTCTGGAATGTTTTGAAATAATTTGTGATATAAATATTTTTGCAAGTTTGAGAGCATTATTATTTTTTTTTCATATTTTGAGGGACTATAGTTAAGTAAAGTGGGCGTGTTTAAACAAGTGATACGCCTATCTCTCTTGCAACTGGAGTGGCATTGGAAAACATACCAACATAAACTACATAGTTTTAAACTAAGTATGAATTTTATATTGTATTATACTAATTGGGATATCCTGAGATAGAAAAACAAAATAGCGTGGCTCAAACATTAGCAGATTGTTGTATAACCTAAGTTTTTGTGCCAAAAAATTAGAATGTTTTGATGCTGACTTTAATTTTTTGTTTGCACTTAAGCTTCATGAATATTTATTTAATCTTTTTATGACACATAATAACACAACTTGAGTACATTACAGCACAATTATATAGTTTCTTGAAAAAATCGAAAAGCGTGGCTTAAAAAGTAAAAAATTATAAAAATAATGCTCTTTAACCCTCAATCCAGGCAGCCGGCCTTAAAGGCGGCAACATATTTTTTTCAATAAAAATTATATAGAGCATCGTTCGAGTCTCAAACTAACTAACTAGACAATCTCAATCGAAGAAACCCGAACATGATAATACATGCATGAACACGATACGTTTAGAAGTTCAGAAAATCTAAGTTGTTTTAAGTCACAAATGCCAGAGTTGCTGACTTTAATATTTCAGATTTGGCGGTTTGAGGGTTAAAGAAATTTGATTTTCAATACGGCACTGACAGCACACATCGGGCACATTGTAGCACATATTTTTTTGTTTTTTTTATATATTTTTTATTTTAAAAATTTTTTTTTATTAAAAATTGAAAATTTATACAGCTGCAATAAGCCATCCACCATATTTACTTACCTCAGGGTAAGTTAGTAATATTTTAATCAAGGATCTTAGATGTAAATTTTAATTTATATACCTCTAATGATTAATTTAATTTGTGCAGTGTTAAATGTATACAGAACTTTATGCACTCAAGCGTTGCCACTATTTTTTTGCTGTCAAAAACAAAAAAAAAAGCTACAAAGAAACAAGAATAATAAAAGCAACAACCGGCGGCACCAGCATTAGTTATTTAAAAAAAGCAACAACATAGAAAGAGATAAGAATTTCATTTAAAATAATTTATTTATCATGGCTTAGAAAAAAAAAAACCAACAAACAATTCAACAAAAGTTTGTTGTCATTATTTTTACTACCGCTTTATAAGAAGTTTTATATGCATAGTACGATATTAAACAAAGTTGCCATAACAACAATTTAAAAGCAATATCAATTTTAACTAAAGTGTGTGCGCATGCGTGTGTGTGGGTGAGAGCGATAAGCTTTCCGTATATTAAAAAGGGAGTTAAAAAAACCCGAGAAATAAATAATATAAAGTGATTCCTAATTCTTTCAACCTAGCACATTTTTTATTCTTTTAAACTTCCTATATTTCTTTTCGATAGTTCTTTTCGGCACGCGATAATTTTGTTTAAAGCGATTTTTATCAATTAAAATTATATTTTTTTTTCATTAAATTGAAATGGCATTCTAGATACAATTTTTGCTAGAGCAAAAACAGCAGCAACAACCCCAGCCAAAAAACCAACAATAATTCCGAAGTACGAGTAACAAATATTTTTAGCGATTATTTAATGCTTATTTTTAATTTGAAATTTTTAAGCTCTATGAGAAAAAAATATATGATGAGTGACATACATGATTTAGCTTAATTCAGCCAAGATTTAACTCCCAACGGCCAACATTAATTAATGCCCAAATAGTAAAGAGTTGATTTTATAGTTTCTTTGGGGAATACATCAATTAACGACGAAAAACAGACAGCTTTATTCGAACTTTAAAAAGCTATGCTGAAAAGTTGCCTCAATTTTGACATGTCAATCAAAGTGTTTTATTTTAATTTTTCATGGAGCTTTGGCGTTCGACTTATCATTTGATTAATTATTATTTATAAATAACTAAATATGTATTATTTTTTGGATCTGTTCAGTTTCATGTGAAATTCCACTCAAATTTCTATACAAAATATGACATCTGCGAAACAAGCGTGGAAATTAACATTTTCGTCAGAGCAGTACTCTGTTTCGCTGCGTGAAATTATTGCAACATGTTTCTGAGCAACATTTTAACACGACAATTTAATTTTACTGTTTATTTATCTTGAAGTGGAAAGAGAGAGATCATATGAAATTTCACAACTCACTCTTTGAGTCTCTCACGTCAGAACTTTCACGCAACAAATAAATGAATGTTGTAAACAAAGTAAACAAAAGAAGTAAACAAAGAGCACAACAACAAGTCTGCAGAATCAATACAGTCACTTATTCGAACTTTTGCTTCTCGCCAAATAGTAGAGGAAAAACATTGCATTGAGAGGCAAAAAGAACAAATAATTCTGTTTTGATTAAAGGAAATTACGTATATAAGCTTATCAAAGTAGCTTATCAAAACTACAGAAGACTACTGAAGATGTACCGATCAACAAAACAGCTGTCTAGTCTGCTTACTGGTTTGTTTTGCAAATAACTTGTTGTTGCAATTTTGTTGCTTCATAAATTTATTGGCATTAAGCTCAAATATAAATCTAAAAAATCATATATTTTTAGAATAAATAAAATAATATTCAGTAATTAAATATGGCATAATTTCTTTTTCATGTATTATATATAAATATTATTTCAAAAAGATAAATAACTTTGTGTTTTACAGCCAAAGTGTACAACCATTGTATTTATACCCTCACGCGTATTGCGTAAGGGGCATATTAACTTTGTCACTCCGTTTGTAACGCTGATAAGGCGGCGTCACCTCCTTAACAAAAATAGTTTGAACTGTACCTTTTGGTCAGTGTATATTTGTTTTATTGATTACACTTATGTCACTATATTTTTCTTACGGATTTTGGCCATCTAAACACGAAATATAAACCTTCTCCCGTGGATTTTTAATTTATATTTAAAAAATGTTTTGCCCGATGATTCGATTTAACCCAAGATATGGTGAATATTACTTTATATGAAAAAATTAAAAAAACGATTAAAAAAATGATTTAAAAACGATTAAAAACGATTAAAAAAGATTAAATAACGATTTAAAAAACGATTGAAAAACGATTGAAAAACGATTAAAAACGATTAAAAAAATTTTAAAAATTTTAAAAATTTTAAAAAAAGAAATATATAAAAAAATAAAAAAAAATAAAAAAAAAATAAAAAAATAAAAAAAAAATAAAAAAATAAAAAAATAAAAAAAATTAAAAAAATTAAAAAAAATTAAAAATTAAAAAGAATTAAAAAAATAAAAAAAAATTAAAAAATTTTAAGAAAATTTAAAAAAATTAATAAATTTAAAAAATTCAAGAATAAAAAACAAACGATTAAAAAATAAAAAAAAATTAAAAAAAAATTAAAAAAAAATTTTAAAAAACATTAAAAAAAAATTAAAATAAATTAAAATAAATTAAAAAAAAATAAAATCAAAAACAATAAAAGTATTAAAAATAAATAAAATTAGAAAAAAATTTTAAAAAAATTAAAAAAACTAAAAAATTAAAAGAAAGTTAAAAAATTTAAAAATATAAAAAAATGAAAAACACGATTTAAAATTAAAAAACACTAAATAAATTTAAATAAATTAAAAAAAATTAAAATAAATTAAAATAAATTAAAATAAATTAAAATAAATTAAAATAAATTAAAATAAATTAAAATAAATTAAAATAAATTAAAATAAATTAAAATAAATTAAAATAAACTAAAATAAATTAAAATAAATTAAAATAAATTAAAATAAATTAGAATAAATTAAAATAAATTTAAATAAATTAAAATAAATTAAAACAAATTAAAATAAATTAAAATAAATTTAAATAAATTAAAATAAATTAAAATAAATTAAAATAAATTAAAATAAGTTAAATAAATTAAAATAAATTAAAATAAATTAAAACAAATTTAATAAATTAAAAAATTAATAAAATCAAAAACCATAAAAATATTAAAAACAAATAATATTGGAAAAAATTTGAAAAAATTAAAAAAATTAAAAAAATTAAAAAAATTAAAAAAATTAAAAAAATTAAAAAAAATTAAAAAATTTTAAAAAATTAAAAAAATTAAAAAATTAAAATAAAAAAAATTCAAGAATAAAAAACCAACGATTAAAAATTAAAAAAAATTAAAAGAAAGTTAAAAAATTTAAAAAAAATTAAAAAAATAAAAAAACACGATTTAAAATTAAAAGCATTAAATAAATTAAAATAAATTAAAATAAATTAAAATAAATTAAAATAAATTAAAATAAATTAAAATAAATTAAAATAAATTAAAATAAATTAAAATAAATTAAAATAAATTAAAATAAATTAAAATAAATTAAAATAAATTCAAATAAATTAAAATAAATTAAAATAAATTAAAATAAATTAAAATAAATTAAAATAAATTAAAATAAACTAAAATAAATTAAAATAAATTAAAATAAATTAAAATAAATTAAAATAAATTAGAATAAATTAAAATAAATTAAAATAAATTAAAATAAATTAAAATAAATTAAAATAAATTAAAATAAATTAAAATAAATTAAAATAAATTAAAATAAATTAAAATAAATTAAAATAAATTAAAATAAATTAAAATAAATTAAAATAAATTAAAATAAATTAAAATAAATTAAAATAAATTAAAATAAATTAAAATAAATTAAAATAAATTAAAATAAATTAAAATAAATCAAAAGAAATTAAAACAAATTTAATAAATTAAAAATTAATAAAATCAAAAACAATAAAAATATTTAAAACAAATAAAATTAGAAAAAATTTTAAAAAATTAAAAAAATTTTAAAAAATTAAAAAAATTTTAAAAAATTAAAAAATAACAAAAATAAAAATAATAAAAATAATAAAAAAAAAATAAAAAAATTAAAAATTAAAAAAAAAATTAAAAAAATTTAAAAAATTAAAAAATTAAAAAATTAAAATTAAAAAAATTAAAAAATTTAAAAAAATTAAAAAAATGTCAAAAAATAAAAAAATAAAATAATTAGAACAAATTTAAAATAAATCAAAAATTAAAAATAGACGTATAGTGGCATCTATTAAGCAATAATTTCTTGTATTTAGGCGCATAGCGTCTTTAAATTGTTGTATAAAGTTATGGAAAGGAATTCATTGAATAACACAGCTCATAAAAAAGTATGTGTGTGGCAGACACGCACAGTAGAAGTTAAACCTTCAGAAATTTTTAGTACAACGTATTTTTCAAAATCAATATTTTCGACTTTCGATGTGTCAGCTGATGTGTCAGCTGTTTTTAAATATATTTAACTTCAATTTTTCAAAAGTCGAATCAAAGGACTTTACAAAAATAATTTGAACTGTACCATTTGATCAGTGTATATATTTTTATCTTTTTTTTTTAAAAGGTTCAAACTATTGAAATTTTATTGAAAAATGACTCAAAAGTTGCTTTTGTGGTAAAAATAAAAATAAGTAAGAATTGCATTCCTGACTACCTTTCATACAACAACATTAATTTGCAAAAATTCTTCCAGTATGCGCCAGAGTCGTTAAAGTGTTTTTGTCATCAAAATATCCGTTTTAAATTTAGTGAAATTTTTTGAAACACAACTAACTTGGTATTTTTAAAGATATGTTAATGATTTTGATGTCATTAAAATAAATTTTGATTTATTGCGCGAAATTCTAATAAAATTGAGTTCAAACTTGAAATTTTGTTGTTTCAACGGATTTATTTCTTCTGCACACGAGCACAGCTCGGTAATAGATAGGCTGGGTAGGTTCGTTGATACACCGTTAGAAAAATTAATTCATTGCATTTAAAATGTGCTCTTAAAATAAGTTTTCCATAAGTTAGGTTTTCTGCTAGAAGCAATAGTATGAATCAAAGTCATGAAATACCAATTAACCCCGTAACTTCTAAGGGTGTGAAAATAGACGCCCTCCCATACGATTTTTGGCTCAACTCGACCTCTTCATTCACCTCCGTAAATATTCGTACTCTTACACCGGACAACCTGTATATAGACATATTTGGTTTTGACTACGTCTCTTTCGCCTCTTTTCAACTAATGTACATTTTGTTATTGGAATACGTCTTACGATTGGAATTTTTTTCAATTTAATTTTAAAAAATTTCTGATATTTTTTACACCAAAAACACTCACATATCTTCAAAATTTTTAGTACGACTTTTTCATAAATTATCGTTACCTAAGAATGAGAAAAAAAAGACGTGCCTATCTATCAAAGTTTTGACTTTCCATTTTTTGACTTTCGTTTTTTAATATGCATAATTTTGTCATATATTTGTAAGATGTTGTTCTTATATTTTAGAAAAACCGCACAAAGAGGAGACACGCTAAGGTCGTTTGCTGACTTTTACAAACTTTCATTAAAGTAGACTCGAAATTTGTCCGACAGTTCAACATCTACTGCAACGTTTAAAATGTCTTTTAAATTGGTTTGTGAACATACTAAGCGGTGGTTTCTTCGTATATGTTTGTTTTCGAGTTTTATATCACAACAGTGTTTAAGAAGTTTCACTTAAAACTATTAGGTAAATTTAAGGCTAAGAAGATACATTCCATCCATGGTCCTGCATTCTTCGTTGTTGTACAAAAATCTAGACTTATTGCTAAGTCTCTCTCATCGCTTATTATTGCTATATATTTCAATCGAGATGACAAAAAAATACATAAAATGTAAATTCAAACTAAAATGTTCTGCTGCCAAAATAACACATATATCAAATGTAAAATCGTATTAAATTATTTTTACAAAATATTTATTCTGCTCCTATTTTAATTCTAATTAAGAAGAATTTCGCAAGTTCTTTGGAGGTGTTTCTATTTGCACTCTTCACGCAGGCGCTTTGCTTGCTGCTTCATTTAATTTGTGGAAATTGTGCTTGACACAAACGCCGCTGTCAATAATTGCATCACTGCACGAAGTAGCAGTGGAACAACAAAAACAACAACGATATCAGCGCAGAAACAAAACACTCTGGCAGTTGCTGTCACTTGGCTAATGTCTGTCCATCCGGCTATCCATCTATCCAGCCATACATCCATCTATTTGTCTGCTTTAAATGCTGCTGGCGTGCTGAGTGGGGCGCAGCAGCAGCATGGTTCTCATGGCGCGGCATGTTGTCAGCCGCACGTTGTCAGCGTCATCGTGTCATCGTTTATTTATTTAAATTGTTTAATAATTTTTAATGACATAACTTTTAACAGCGCGTATGTTTTTAATAATTTCATACATCATATTGAAAAGTTTTTGTGCCAAAAAAAAAAAAAAAAAAAAAAAAAAAGGGAGAAGATTAAATTGACAAACGTTGACAGTTTGTGTGCTAAATGTTGACATTTTCCCTAGTGACAGCTTTTTGCCACTTGTGCAATTCTCTATTTAGCACACTTATTTTCAAATGTTTGACTGTAAAGAAGTAGAATTAATTAAAATTTTAATTGTTAAAGAAGTGTTTCTCTTATTAATAATATTTGCTATAAAAATATGTCTTCAAAAACTATCAAAATGTCTTATAAATAAAAGTAGGCACATTTATTAATGGTTTTATTTCTCTCAAAACCATTTTATACTTGGTTATGGTTTTCAGCAAGTATCAATTAAAGTGCACACGACTGTTGCTTTAATTAATATATTTCACAATTATTTTTTTTTTGTTTCTTTTAATAATTATTTATTTTTGACATTGATAAGTTTAACTTCCTGTATTTTGCAAGAAGCTTGGCGCTGCTTTTATTTCCTCTTCTTCTTATTCTTCGGCAAACACTCTTTTTTTAAATTTAATTGCTTACATAGTACAAATAATTTTAGTGCCTTTGTTTGTTGCCATATGCCAATTATTTCTTTGCTTTCAATTTACTTGCTCTCTATTTTGCGCGTACAACTAACGCGTAATACAATAAATACAACAACAAATATTAAAAGCATAAAAATATTTATGCAAATCCAATGTCAACAGAATTTGATATTATTATATGTTTATTTATTACCTTCGTGGTTAAGCTATGGAAAAAGTGGCAACACTTAATTTGGTAGCGCGTCTAAAAATAGCACCGCTAAAAACGCCGCAATGGCGCGTTGCTCACGTATTTAGTTCTACACGCCTCAAACATTTATTTGAATTTACTCAAATGCATGCCACAACATTCAATGCATGTCCACACAACATTTCAATTTAAATAAAAGCAATTTTTGTGTCTTACAATTTAATTTGTAGAATTTTCAATGGAAATTTTACCTAAGACAATGTTCGTTTACAATTAATTTAGATTTATTAAAAAAGCTATGTGTTTTTATATTGACTATTCATACTTGTTTACTCTCTTATATGAAGAGCCAGAGTCAACTGTTTTTTTCTAGCGCGTGCACAAAACAAAAAGAAAATTTAAAAAAATAAGGCATTATCATCATTAGTAGACTGCAGATTTTTAAGCAATTGCATATATGTTGCATATTTTGTATGTTGCATACACTCTGTATATGGTATATATCTTAAATACGCTGCATATATCTTGCATACGTTGTATATATCTTGCATACGCTGCATACAACTTGCATACAATTCGCATACAACTTGCATACAATTTGCATACTACTTGCATACAATTTGCATACAATTTGCATACAATTTGCATACAACTTGCATATGTTGCATGTATCTTGTCGATAAGCAATAATCGCTCAAGTTGACTTAAGACAGAACTGAGTTATATTTGAAGCTATGCTTCACATTTGCATATTACTTGCATACGATTTGATTACAAATTGCATACAATTTGCATACAACTTGCATACGATTTGTATACAACCTGCATATGTTGCATGTATCGTGTCGATAAGCAATAATCGCTCAAGTCGACTTTAGACAGTTCTGAGTTATATATGAAGCTATGCTGCACATTTGCATACAAATTGCATACAATTTGTATACAACTTGCATATGTTGCGTGTATCGTACCGATAAGCAATAATCGGTTTAGTTGACTTAAGACAGAACTTGCATACAACTTGCATACAACTTGCATACAATTTGTATACAACATGCATATGTTGCATGTATCGTGTCGATAAGCAATAATCGCTCAAGTCGACTTAAGTCAGAACTGAGTTATATATGAGTCTATGCTTCACATTTGCATACAACTTGCATACAACTTGCATACAACTCGCATACAATTTGCATACAATTTGTATACAACCTGCATATGTTGCATGTATCGTGTCGATAAGCAATAATCGCTCAAGTCGACTTTAGACAGAACTGAGTTATATATGAAGCTATGCTGCACATTTGCATACAAATTGCATACAATTTGTATACAACTTGCATGTGTTGCATGTATCGTATCGATAAGCAATAATCGCTCAAGTCGACTAAAGACAGAACTGAGCTGTATATGAAGCTATGCTTCACATTTGCATACATATTGCATAAAATTTCCATACAACTTGCATACAATTTGCATACAATTTGTATACAACTTGCAGATGTTGCGTGTATCGTGTCGATAAGCAATAATCGGTTAAGTCGACTTAATACAGAACTAAGTTATATATGAACTTGCATACAATTTGCATACAACTTGCATACAATTTGTATACAACATGCATATGTTGCATGTATCGTGTCGATAAGCAATAATCGCTCAAGTCGACTTAAGTCAGAACTGAGTTATATATGAAGCTATGCTTCACATTTGCATACAACTTGCACACAACTTGCATACAACTTGCATACAACTTGCATACAACTTGCATACAACTCGCATACAATTTGCATACAATTTGCATACAATTTGTATACAACCTGCATATGTTGCATGTATTGTGTCGATAAGCAATAATCGCTAAAGTCGACTTTAGACAGAACTGAGTTATATATGAAGCTATGCTGCACATTTGCATACAAATTGCATACAATTTGTATACAACTTGCATGTGTTGCATGTATCGTATCAATAAGCAATAATCGCTCAAGTCGAGTAAAGACAGAACTGAGTTTTATATGAAGCTATGCTTCACATTTGCATACAAATTGCATAAAATTTGTATACAACTTGCATACAATTTGCATACAATTTGCTTACAATTTGTATACAACTTGCAGATGTTGCGTGTATCGTGTCGATAAGCAATAATCGGTTAAGTCGACTTAAGACAGAAGTGAGTTATATATAAAGCTATGCTTCACATTTGCATATAACTTGCATACAATTTGCATACAACTTGCATACAATTTGCATATAAGTTGCATACAATTTGAATACAATTTGCATACAATTTGCATACAACTTGTATATAATTTGTATACAATTTGTATACATCCAGCATATGTTGCATGTATCGTGTCCATAAGCAATAATCGCTCTAGTCGACTTAAGACAAAACTGAGTTATATATGAAGCTATGCTCCACGTATATAACAGTATGAACACACAAAATCTGGAGGTTCTTGAGTTACCTAAGCAAACACTATGACACGAAAACTAAAGACCCTTTTCATATAACTTATATGGTGATTGAAAACTTTGAATCAAGATTTCTCGAAACTTTGAAATTAAACTTAACCCATTCAATACGGTTTTTTTTTAAAGACACAAGCTTTGTCTATGGGCTTAGGGCATGAAATTGCAATAACGTCTCCTTTTTTGCACCAACTTTTTTGGTGCTTTTGCGTAAATAATCGCATGGCATGCAAAAAATGACGGGTTGAAAATATATAACCCCTATTGTTATATATTTTCAACCCGTCATTTTTCATTGTTTAAATTGTTATATATTTGTTATATATTTTCAACCCGTCATTTTCATTCACTTCATTGTTGAAATTTCAGAAATCGGAAATTTCCAACGAGTTGAAGTGAACGATCGTTTCAACTTGCAAATACACGGAGCAAGCGGTTTGCTAAATTTGTGTTGTGGTTAAGCAAAACTTGCGCTTGAATCTCAGCCACTTCAAAATTCTGCTAGATTTTAGCAAAAACTAATAAAAATTTGCTATTCCAGTTTATAATAACTAAGCAAAATTTTGATTAAATTCTAGCAAAATTTTGCTAAATTATTATAAACTGCAAAAGCAAATTTCTACTTAATTCAAGCAAATATTTGCTAAGTTATTATAAATTGGAACAGCAAATTTTGATGAGTTTTTGCTGGAATCTAGCATATTTTTGAAGTGATGTAATTATTAACATTAAATTAAGTTGAAAAATTACCATTATCCTGAGACTTGAACTTCGGCCGCGTGTATGGGTTTATCCTTTCAACCATCGCAGTTGTGAATCCATTTCCGGTGGCTCCTTAACTACCGGGCCAAAATCGATGAAACTTCGTCCAGAGTCTATATATGGCCCTGAACTTTATCTGGCAAAATAAACCTTTTAACCTCCACAGGTAAAGGCTTAGCGGACTGATGCATTTTTCCACATTTAGCTGCATCACATACCTTTACTGCCGTACCTGCCCATTTTAAAACAGCAAACGGGCTCTAAATTTATTTTAACATACAATTTACAACTTATTATAGTGCAATATCGAAAAGCAATTTTCGATATTGCGATTTGAAATTTTTCCGAAATTTTCAAAAATAAAAAAATAAAAAAACCCAAATATTGCGACGCGCCGTGGGCGTAAAATCCAAGTAAACGACTGAATCGACTCAAACCAAAAATAATGAATATTGTCAAAGGTCCATACTGACATAATCCTTACATTGCCAGGTAATATCACTTTCACCTGGAGAAAATTCTAAAGTTACTGGTGCAAAAATGAATCAATAGCTGGAAATAGGTTAACCAATCTTCGCCTAATTTTCTTCATTAAGAATAAACGTGTGCTCGTGTATCTAAAAGAAATTTGCTTGAATTTAGTAAAAATTTGCTATTTGAGCTTTTAATAACTTAGCAAATATTTGCTTGAGTTTAGTAAAAATGTGCTATTTGAGCTTATAATAAACTTAGCAAATGTTTGCTTAAATTTAATATAATTTTGCTTTTTCCTAAATACATGAGAGGTGATTTCAATTAAGCAATCTTTTTCTAAAATCACACCGTGATTGAGCAAAGTTTTGCTGATTTGCTTTTAAGCAAAACATTTGCTTGATTCAAGTAAAATAATTATCTCCGTGTAATGTTTCGTTTTTTTCACATGCAGCTGTCAAGCTTAAAATAATTTTCATTGCTTCATTTCGTTGGTGGACTTGGTACCAAAAAAAAAATTATGCTATATCAATTATGGATTTGACAAAATGCTCTTCTTCTTATCGAAATTATCACATTCACAACAACTCACACTCATAAAACAGATTTGCTTATGGTTACTCAATACATATTTTCTCCGCAAATTTCCGACGATTATTTTTCATCAACTCAATAGGTGATTAAATTTAAGCAAACTTCGGAAAACCAAAACAACAACAATTGTACTGAAGTTTTCGTAAATTTCAGCATTTCGGAAATTTCAGCAGTGAAGTGAATACCCTTAATGTATGTGAATGATATCGTTTTAGTTAAATAAGAACACTCAATGGTACACATGTGTCCCGTCAGTATTGAACAGGTTAAGCTGTTATTGCTTTTTGGCACAGATATATTGCATACAACTTTTGCTATAGTTTATTCACTTGATCACAAAGATGCCGTTTTTAATTGCATACAAATTAAAATTTTATAAGTAGTACTATAGTATTTTTTTTAATACTGTTGTAATTCTATTTTGTAATATATTTTCTTCACAATGAGAATTCAAAAAATGGAATTATTATATGAAAAAAAAAACGGATTAAAATATCAAAAAATTTGATAAGTATTCGTCTATACAACATTATTTTTTAATTTTGTCACCGAAAGATCCGCCACCGATTAATTTCTGTGCTATCTCGAGTGTACCTTTAGATTCGAATATCCTTCACACAGGACACTGTGGGTAAAAACCAAGATTGGCATCGTGTTTGCCAAAATATTATTAGTTAAAGTCTATATTTACTTTTGCTTTCAGACATATGTAGTTTTTTTTGCAAATTTTTAAGGCTTTTTGAGACCGTGATTTTTTACTGTTTTTCTCAAAAAACAACTTTATCCTTGCGGGAGAGGAAGAGATCCTTATTTTTTCTTATATTTTTTTGGGAGATCCTGACCACCCTATGAAACTTTTGAGACCTCTTAGAATGTGAATTTCGAAAATTCGAGATAAAAAGGGCCCTAATGACCATATTTAAAAAAATAATGAAAGTAAAATTTTTCACTTTTTTAAAAAATTTTTTAATAATTTATCGATCAAACAAAAAATATTCAAGAATTTATATTCTACACAGTAAAAAATATGAGCATAAATTTTATACTATTTTGCATACATATAAATCCAAACCAAAAATGTTTAAAAGTTATACCATCAAATCTTATAAATTTTTTCAGAACATTTTTCTCGTCAAACCAATCGAAACCACTATATTTTTTTAATTTCCCGATTTCGGTGAATTTTTTTCTTTCGAAACAGAATATTTTTTGATTAACACATGATATCCATATGAAATTTTAAAATTATATTTTTTTATTATTTTTATAATATTGAGTGGTATAATATTTATAAATTATTTGGAACAAAAAAGTTAATACCACACAAATGTTATAAAAAAGATAAAATTTTCCCTCAAATTTTTTATTGTGCAGGCATTAGTTTGAGGAGTATTTTACCGCAAAGCTAGTCAGTATCTTGTACCCAGTAGAACTTATGACACTTTGAATTTGCCCAAAAAATACAGTTTTAACTTTTGCTTATATATTGTGCTTGGGCTCTTTTGGTCTATTTGATTTTTTTAAATATTCATCAAATTAACAGTTTTAACCCTTTAGCTCCTGAAATGCATCAAATTTTTAAAAACCCTAAAAACGCTTTTAAACTATAATGAAAGTAATCCGAATCCGTTTACAGAACTTTGACATTGCAGGTATAACTCCAAGCAGCGCGTTACCCATTTTAACTCTTTTTACCAAATTTTAACCCTTTAACCCATCTTTTAGAAACAATTTTTTTTTTCTTATTCGTTTTCAAAAGACTTAATATGGCCCCTCTAATGGGCACCATCCGTTTATCTTTCGTTTAGTATTGAGCCTAAAACCAGACTGAGAATTTGCTGAGCCGATTGTCACCGGTAGAGAACTGAAAAAAGCTTAATATATAGGCTGAGAGTCAGTGTTCGATGTTACGAATAACACTAACTTTGACACTTGTCTATGGGAATACTATGACATACATATCTATGGCAGTAATACACTATCTAATAAACATATACTTTGATTGCAAGCAAAATACTTTATCAAAAATAATGTGTTTATATGAGGGGCATTCCACGTTAAAGAGGAAAATGAAACAAATTTTGGTTTTACATAAATTATTTTTAATTTGGTAAAAAAAAGCTATAACTAAATGCCTACACTTCATTAATCTGTGAAAAAAGATTTGAAAAATATATCCAATAAGTCCTTTTTTGTATTTATATGACAACTTTTGTTTCATACAAAATAAAATTTTGATTATGTTTGCAACACTGTTTTCGGCCGTTCTGTCAATTGTAGAAACCTGGCGCGTATCTTCTATAGAAAGCTTGGAAGAAAACTAGGTATGTTGGTTTTAATGTATTTCTCCTTTAAAGAGATGCAAGTAGCATGTCCCAGTAGTCACGCAAAAATACATAAAAGTAAAAAAAAACTAAATAATGCCTAAAAGTTCTCAAAACAAAGAAATTATGGCCGTTATATCATAAAATAAATATATTTTATTTAAATAAAATATATATAAATATAAATATATTTTATTTATTATAATTTTGTCGCTTTTTAATTTTAACTAGTAAACCCGTGTGACATTAAAACGCCAAAATCAAACATACCTAGATTTTATTTTAAGCTATTGAATAGATTTTTAACTGATCAAAATTGAAATGAAATTAATTTTGGTCTTTTTGCAATATACGCGGTATTGCACGCGCAACGACGATATTTAATTAGTTAGCATATTTAATTTCATACCCAAATTTATTTTAAATCTACAGGAGTAAGAATATTTCTTGATTTCCAGTTGAAAAATGCTTGACCAAAATGCTTCATTACCAGTTTCAAATTTTTTATTAAATTTTTGTGCAAAATTTTGAAAATTAAAAAATTTTACGACCAACAGTTTATAAATCTTTTTTCAACTGTAAGAAATCATTCCAGTATCACTTTGATATTGAATATATCAGTTTATAATTTTAGCTGTGAAATTATAAAAGATTATTCGTCAGTATAACAGTTTCATAGCTATTTATAGCTATAGCCGATAGGTGGCGCTAAATAACTCACATATTTTTAGGCATATGCTGAAATTAAGAAGAGAAAAAGCAACATAACAACAACAATTAATATGCAAACTTTAACTCGCTATAACTTAAAAAAAAGTCAATTTTTAACAAATAAAAAGTCCAGTTTGCTCATCTATAGGTCTAAACCCACCAAACCGTACTAAATTTATTAAGATTGGATTTGGACTTAAAAAGCCTTACGCCAGACAAGATTTACGTTTGCGTAATATATATAAGGCATGCTTGCACTTTTTTGTTTTGAGCATTATTTAATTTTTTTGCCCAATGAAATGTGGGCTTTATGTTTTTCGTTATTATTTTAATCGTTATTGCACTGATCCACCAAGGTGTAGTGGAAGGCAGATGAAGTATATTAGTCAAGCACATTAACTAATTCAATGCATTTTAAACCATTTTTAAGGGGTTTGTTTATAGCTTGCACTCCGAAAGCAGGACATAATTTAAACTGTTGTGGTCTTATTTTCTCGATGTTCCATATTTTCAACAGTTTTTTTTTAACGAGAGTTAAAATTGTCATAACGAACACTCCTTATTTTGTGAAGAGATAACCTCCAAAGAAGCAAAACGAGCAAAAAAAAAGCGAAAATTAATAAATAAATTAAGGGCAATATGATAGCTATCAAAGGACAAGCATTTCCAAAGGTCACACCTTATTATTTTTTATTGTCAAAAGTGCTTAAATTCCATTGAAAAATTGCTAATTTCGGTAAGCTTAGCATTTTTTGAGAATACCTACAAAGGAAGAGGGAAGTAGGGGAGAGTGAAGGATTAGTCATTAAATTAAAATAAAGTCACATAAGTTAAATCAAGAAAAGTCTCAAGTAATAATGTCGCTTTTTTAACTTTAAAAAAGATTTAATGATTTCAAAAGAGAAATCAAAAACACATTCAAGAGAGTTTTATCAATAATTACAATCATAATCAATATTTGAAAATCAAAATAAGGATAAGAAGCCGGCCCACTTTAACATAAACAAACATATATTATGACAAACAACGCTGCAACATTGTTATTGTTTATAGTAAAATAAAAAAAAAGAAAAAAAAACAACTATAAAAACATGAATTCGCCAACAAGAAAAATTGTACAGTGACGCATTATTAACAAAAAAATCAAATAAATATTCTAGATAAAATAAACATATGGAATGCTGCGATGTTTCTTAATTTGCAAAACAGTCAATGATTCAAAATCGGGCGCTACACAGGCAACCTACACACAAACAACCACTACAATAACAACAGCAACAAAAAATATAAACATGCGGACATGTTTTTCTTTAAATAAAAAAATTGTTAAGGACGGCATTAAGCGGTATTTATTACCGCTACACTTAAGAAAACAGAGTGCTTAATAGAACATTTTTTATAAACCATAAATGTTGTGACCGAGTGTAGAGTGCAGCAATACAAAAACATCGGAAAAAATAAAAATATTCAATGTCTATTAATAAAATTGCACTTGACGACTACAACTCTCCTCAATTGGCGGCAATGATGGTGAATAATAAGAAAACTAATGGCGAACGAATGAACCCATTTCCGGCTGATGGTGTATTTTTGCACCAGTTACTTTTGGAGGATTTACTGATGATCGCGAAAGTGATATCACCTGCAACATTGACAACATAAAGAATTTGTCCTTGTTTTAATTGATTCGGTCACTTACCTGGATTTACACGATTTCGTGTTTTTTTTTAATTCCATAAAAATATTTAAAATCATGAATTCGAAAACTCCTTTAAATAGCAACAATTAGGAGTTTAATTTTTCACGTGCAAAATAGTAAAAGCGTGTTTGCCGTTTTTCAAGTGGACAGCATTTGTGCCAGCCTAGGCGAAACCGATATACGAAATTCCTATAACTGCGGCTAGCGGTTCCGACTAGTGGTGCAATAGTCGGAGCCTTTGCCAGTGCAGGTAACAATTTTAAATCTTGCCAACCAAAACCATGGGTCATACGTGGACCCTGTACCACCAGGAGCCGCCGAAAAGTGGTTAAAAAGCTTGCATGAGAAAATTTTATGAAGGAAGGGTATGTGGTTGAAAAAGCTAAATAGAACTATCAGCTAAGTTTTGAATGAATCTAAAAATATTTTTAACAATTTCATGTTTAGTGCCAAAAATTTAAACTAAAAAATAAGTCAAATGAAATCTTTGAGTCACTTTGATAAATAGCTTTGTCATAAAAAGAGTTTTAAAATCACTCAAATCCTGTCTTTATTTCTTTTTATTTTTTATCTCATTAGCTATAAAAAAACTTTCTACATTTATGATTTTTTAATGATAAATTTATTCACCATGATGCCATGAAAAAATTGGAATGCAAAAAATAGGGTGGTAAAATAAAATCTTTGCAGCGAATTGAGAATTTAATTCAAAACATTTAAAAATTCATCTGCAAATTAATATGACACTCAATTTGTTGGGATGATTTTTTTTTAAATACATGCAATGATGGCATCGAACGATCCGTGTGGCAACATCGTTATTTATTACACAGCGTTGCAATTTGTGTGCAAAAAAAGTCAAAGTACTGTGGAGTAGAACTGTGTGGAGGGGACTGTGAGCGGGTGTAAATAAAGTGGAAGCAAAGACAAGATGGGAGGTCGTTTATGATGCGTTTTATTTTTGCTGCTGCTGCTGTTTTTTTTTAACATATTATTTATTGCTTGGCCTGCCAGACAAACAAACGAAAATATTTTGTTTTAATTGAAAATATATTGTTGACTTTTTTAAAAGTTTTTTAAGTGTTTTGTGTTTACCTACAAATTTTTTGGCGTTTTAATTGATGGATTATAAAAAAAGGCTAATAAAATTTATTTTTAAAAATGTTCGTTTATTTACTGCCTTTTTCTGTTTGACCTCTGAATTGCGTTGCAGTCAAAACTCACTTAGTTTTAAATAATTATTTCACCTTCACTGTTTGGAGTACCACTCAAAAAGCTATTCACACTCTTGATTACTTTTTGCATTATTGCCAAAATAATTGCAAAGAGAAAAAATTAAAAAAGAGTTCATTCGTGACACTTACGTCAATGCAATAATTTTATGTTTGATTTCCTTTCTTGGCAGAATATTTATTTTCTTGTAGAAAATTCAAATTTGTTGACAGTCTTACGAACAAATTAAAAGCTAATTAATACAAATTAAAAATTTGGCAACAAGAATATTTGTAGATTCTGATATTTGCAATGTCAAAGTTAAGTCTTTTTGAAAGAAAAATGTTATGACAGCAAAATGGCATGGAATGCAAATTACACTTACACGAGTATGTTAAATGCTTTGAGAATCAAAGTGTAAATTTAATGTAATAGCTATGTGTTAAGTAAGAACTTTTTGGTGGGTAACGGGGGGAAAAGTACAATAAATGGGGGGTATACAGCTCTGGAGGATCTTATGCGGATGTCTTAAAATATTACTTAAAAAAAAATACTCTGGATAAATTCACAGTTAAAACCAAAGAGGTTAAAAAGCACCTTCACAATACACAAGGGTAACACAATAAAAAATTCGTCGATAAGGATACACCAACTCAAGCGCAGTTTACTGTATCAGCGCTAACGCAATTGTGCCATGACGTAGTTGGAAATGTCACGATTTCTGTATCAACAGGACTTAAATCAAGGCAGAGAGATTTAATTATTGGATATACCGTGATAATGCGTTATTTTTTACAAAACAAAAGCTTTAACTCAGAAAAAGCTTTAACCGCATTGTATCATATTGGGTCGTACGTCATTTAAACGAAAATTCAAAAATCCATAAAATTTATGTAATATATAATTGTCGTAGGTCATGTCATATGTCATGCCATAGGTCTAGAGAATATTAAAAAAGGCACGAAAAAATGGCAAAATATGCTTGAAAAATACAAAAATAATAAAAATATAAAATAAAAAACAAAAACCAATGGATGCCAATAGACAAAATAGTTTTTGAATCGAAGCTTTTTTGTTTTAATGTCTTTACAATTAGTGTTGCAGTTAAAATAGCCTCTATTTTTTATTCATTCGCTTAAAATGTTTGCAAAAATAATTTTTACTCGTTGGTATAGCAGTAGTAAAAAAAATAAATGAATTATTACAAAAAAGTTCGTTAATTTAAAATTGTCTTTCAGCATCGTATTCAGAACTTTTTTCGCTTTTGCAGTAGACAATTATATGCTGTTTTAAGTTTACCAACGTAAATCAACGACGTTTTTCGGTAGAATAGCTCCGTAAGCAGAAAGATCACATCGTAGGATGTAATCAGGCAATACTTAAGTTTCGACAATTCAGTCATATGTCATGTCATTTGTTATGTCATGTCATATGTCATGTCATTTGTTATGTCATGTCATATGTCATGTCATATGGCATGTCATATGTCATGTCATATGTCATGTTATAAGGCATGTCATATGTCATGTCATATGTCATGTCATATGTCATGTCATATGTCATGTCATATGTCATGTCATATGTCATGTCATATGTCATGTCATATGTCATGTCATATGTCATGTCATATGTCATGTTATATGTCATGTCATGTCATATTATGTCATGTCATATTATGTCATGTCATATGTCGTCATATGTCATGTTATATGTCATGTCATGTCATATGTCATGTCATGTCATATGTCATGTCATATGTCATGTCATATGTCATGTCATATGTCATGTCATATGTCATTAACTTCTTCTAGATGACTAGAGACCAGTCGCCACCTCAAGCTAACACAATAACACAAAGAAAATTACGTTTTTTTTCGTGACAACTTTATGGTATATCACATTAAAATCTTCTACGCATTCATACAGTAGGGTGGAGCGGTTTGAACATCTTAATGGGCGCTTCGCGTTTCTGATTCTTGGGATTGTCCACTAGACCATACGTCTACGGTGAAAAATCGAGCTTCCAGATTTTGACTTGCAGTTTTTTCTCCAGACTTTTGTCACGTTTTTTTTTTTTGGATATTTTGGCCTATAACAGCCAAACCATTAAGATTTTTGTCTTAGTATTGGATTAAAAATCTCAATGGTTTGGCTGTTATAGGCCAAAATATCAAAAAAAAAAACGTGACAAAGGTCTGAAAAAACTGCAAGTCAAAATCTGGAAGCTCGATTTTCACCGTAGACGTATGGTCTAGTGGACTTTTTTGCTCAGTACAACCCCAAGAATCAGAAACGCGAAGCGCCCATTAACACTTTTTTCCTTCTATACTAATCGCCCCACTCTAATGTACAGTAAACTCCCCATAACACGGTACTCTTATAACGCGTTTTCATATTACGCGATTTCATGTCCCTCGTATATGGCATGTTTTCCCCCATATAACACGGGGATTTCACACGTTATATTTCTATACTATGATATTGGCCCAAAATACACTGTAATGCTCAGTTTGCGTGATCAGTCAGTTATTCAAAAACACACTGTACTTCTCAGTCTGCGTGAAATCAGTTTTGTTTTGTGTACATGAATTGTGTGTGTCAGTCCATCCTAACTACAGCTTTTTCGGTGCGTGAAATTTCAAGTCGCCTGGCTCATCTTCCTTGCCAAAGAAAACTTTGTTATTTATTTGAAATTAACTAGTTTTTAGTTATATATGTATAAGTTTAAAATGTATTGTATTTAAAATGTTCTTAGTTTGAATTTAATAAAATTTCGTTCATAACATAGTTTTTCCTTTATATTTGATTTAAGCCCGCTTTAACCCTTGGCGGCCACATGGGGTAGCTCATTACCCCACGCTGAAAATCCTAGTTGTGCAAGACATATGCTTATTTTAAGACTTCTAACCGACTGTGTTATGTTTGTTGAAGAGTTTTTCAACGTTTCTAATGATTTTTATCGGTCAATTTATAGATGGCCTTCTAAAAACTGGTAACATATGTGGCAATTCGGCAAATTACTTTTTTCAGAAAAAACTCAATACTCCGCCATTTTTTCAATATTAAGGGCGAAACTTTCAGGATTGTACGCACAACATTTGTCACTACTGAAGGAAAAAATTACAAATCATAAAATTTGATTCCTTGTGTTTTATTAGCTTCAAAATAGGTACATATTTGCATACAGATTTATTATTTTTTTAAATTTAAAAAAAATATTTATTTTTAATCCTATTTTATTGACCAGCACACGTCATGCACGAAGGAAACCCATGTTCCTCGCAAACCGGTCTTCTGCAGGCCGAACATTCAAAACGCGTCTCTTTGTCCTTCTTTCAATCGCACAGCACGCACCTTCGCGCCTTTCCAAAGGTAACTTTTCACACGTCGCCCATTTCTTTGTTATTGTCATTTTTACGGATGATTTTGATGACCATCTGTAGTTCTTTCGGAAAAAATGGTCCTGCCAATCTCGGGAAGGTGAGTTGAACAATCAGTTTCTTCAAACGATGATCGCAGAAGTGGATTCCCGTCCTTTGCCGACTTTGAGTTCCCACATAATCTTTTGTCCTACTAGGAACGTACAGTAGATTTATTCAATAAAAAAATAATGTATAAAAATGTAAAATGAACAGACAAGATTCCATGACGATTAGGATTGAACAATATTTGTTTTACTAGAATATCAAAAACTTACCTTAATTTTATCTGATGACACCATAAACCAGTAAATTTGCAAAAAAAAAAATATATGTGCCGAGAAACGGTTGCGGCCACACTGGTGTAACTAGTTACCCCACGCCGAGAAAAGGAACGCTTAAAGCGCCGCCACGCATTTTTTCGGCTTCCTATGTAGTGGAGTCACATTTCACACTTGTCTACGACCGACAAATGTCTCTAATTGTATCAATTTCAAAGATGTTATACCTCTAAATTCACTTTTTCAGAGCCTGGGGTAATTAGTTACCCCGTGTGGCCGCTAAGGGTTAACGATAAAAGTTAAACGTGAATCATTTGTACGTAACGCGTTATACGCGGTCATATGAGCGAGTTATACGAGAGCGCTCGTACAACGCGTTTTCCTACAACGCGGAACGAATCTATTGTTATAGGGGGATTACTGTACTTCTAAGTTCAGTCGTGTCATATGTCATGTCATATGTCATGTCATATGTCATGTCATATGTCATGTCATATGTCATGTCATATGTCATGTCATATGTCATGTCATATGTCATGTCATATGTCATGTCATATGTCATGTCATATGTCATGTCATATGTCATGTCATATGTCATGTCATATGTCATGTCATATGTCATGTCATATGTCATGTCATATGTCATGTCATATGTCATGTCATATGTCATGTCATATGTCATGTCATATGCCATGTCATATGTCATGTCACTTCATGTGTCATTACATATGTCATGTCATATGTCACATCATATGTCATGTAATGTGTCATGTCATCAATTTAACTTCTAGAAGTCTGGAGACCAGTCGCCACCTTAACCTAACCTAAATATACAATAACACAATTCTTTGTGTTTACGTTTTTTACGTGACAACTTTATGGTATATCACTTTCAAATCTTTTACGCATTCATATATGTATGTACTTCTGAGCGCATGGTCACGCATAAAAATTTCTAAAACTTCTAGAATTGCGTGCTTATCGTAAAAGACAAAGTCAGAAAAAACGCACTATTGAAAATCAAGCAATAAATAACCTAATTTTATAGCAAAGAGGCGTTTTTGCTACTGAAAAATTATTTTGCTACCATTTTCGGGCAATAAATTAATAACGCGTGATTGATTTCATATTTTTGTTTTCTTAGCTAAATTTGGTATAATTTGTGTAATTTGTAAACTTGAGCACAAATATAAATTTCATGCTTACGTTTTAATGTTACTATAAAAGCTTTGTATATAATTTGCATTAGCGTTGCGCCTGCGCGTCATGATCAAACGCTTAAAGCTGTGTTTATCTAACAATGATTTTAAGCGGGAGCAAAATGTTGATAAACCTGAAATGCACTCCTTTAATTTCCATGTTTGAAAAGCAGTGCACGTCTAAAGCTAGTTGTTAAAATTTTTAATTTATAACTCATACTTATGTATTCGCACTGTTTTTTTTGTTATTGCTTGCAATATTTAATTTAATTGAATTGTCATGTTTTTCACTTTTTTTTGTTCATACACTCAGTAGCCATCGCTCAAAGTTCAACTTAGTAGTTAATTTCAAGCAACACTTGCTTTTGACCATGTATGGCACACAGAGTTGCCAATGCAACATGAAATATTAATTGCATTGTTTGTTAAGCAAAATGCGCAAACTTTACAATATTTAATGGGACATTGACATTTTTGTTGTTTTTTTGTTCTTTTTTTGTGAGGTCTGATTTATGCTTTTTAACCGTGGCAACTTGACGAAAATGAAATTTTTACATAGCTTGCATTTAAACAAAAAACTTTATTATTTTCCTCACTTTAATTTGCATAACGATGCGTCATCACAATTTAACTATTAACCAGCTAAAACGGTCCAAACAACATTCATATCGCATTTTAAAAAAACAGCAATAAAACTAAACTATTTTTGGATTTTATTGCATTTTTCAGATTGTTGTTTTTGGTAATGTCGTGCTTTGAAAATCATTTATGTTGGATCCAAAAAAGGTTACAAAGTCTTCTTAATTCTGACGCATGACATCGTCTGGATGGTCTCTTGTATTACGGCTTTATTGCTTCAATACCGTTTTTTAAATCCTTTCCGAGCTAAATTTTTGCAATTTTGAAATGTTTTTTTTCACTATTATTTTATTATATATAGCTAATAATTAGCTATATAGCTATTATAATTATATATATAGCTGACTGAAAACACTTATCTGTGACACAGTTTATAATTTTATATCCTGATGATGACTTAAAGATTAAGTGGAAATATCGAAAATAAAAATAAAAACATAAACAAATTCAAAAGAATTTTTGTTTAATTGCTACGGCCGTAGTTCAAACAATTAAGAAAATTATTTAATTATTGTAAAAGTTTCACTATAATTTTATTATCTGCTTTTGCTACTTATTTCAACTCTACCATTTTTGGACTCTACCTCTCAGTTTCTGTGTTGTGTTGCTAGTTTCTTATAATCTTGGCTCTAACGCCCCCCACATTTTAGGTTAAATACAATTTAATTTATTTATCTTTACGTTTTTTTACTATGTACGGCATTTGCTTTTTTTACCTATACTTTTGTTGTTGCTCAATTTTGTATTCATGTTCATTTGAAGTCATATGTTGATCACGCTCTGTTTGCTGTTTAATTTATTCAATAATGCGGCAGCATTTATTTTAACCATTATGTTTATAATTAACTTAGCTTGATTTTATATAAGTTTTTATAATATAATTCTTTCTGCCTTGCTAGTTATTGCTTCAATTGTATTAGCTAACAAGTATAAAAGCCTGTCCTACGACAGGCTTACCTGTCGCACACTTCCTTTTTGGATCCTTTTGCCGAAAGCACTTTTTTCTCTTTTTTAAGCTTGAATTTTTTCTTTACTTGATTTTTGCAAAATACAAATGTGCCACTTCAAATAATACTTTACGTATTGAAGCAGTGTTGAAAAATAAGTTCAAGTGTAAAAGTGCAAAAAGTCGAGTTTGGTAACAATCATATTCATACACAACTTTACAAACTGGCCTTGCAGCCATCATATACGTAGCACCTCAGGTGTCGTTTCGCGGCTGATACAATTATATTTTTTGGTACAATAGACTCATATCGAATCAAAAGAATTTCATTAAATTTGTCATAACTTTTTTACAAAAGGATGGAAAAAAGAGGTAGTTAGATCAAAAAAATACTATTGTAAAAACCCAATATTGTCACTGATAAGTATCAAATAAATTTTCTGTGCATACTTTCGGGCTTAACATTTTTGAGAACAGTATGTCTTGTAAAAGTACTTTACTGTCAAAAAATAATTATAGTTTGAGAAATATTGTGTGCGGAGCAGCATGCTTGCCTTTTATATATATTAAGATGTGCATACTTTCAGGCTGAACATTTTTGAATACAGTTTGAGAGATATTGGGCATGGTGCAGCGTGCTTGCATTTTATATATTAAGATTTTGCGCCGTTTGTCTCAATAATAAGACAAATTTTATTGTGACTTTTCTTGAGTATGATCTTTTTTGCTTTTTTTTAAATTGTAGCCTGTTTTGCCCCAAAAAAAATATGTATTTTTTTAAAATCTATGGTTCAAGTCAGTTTAAAAGATTATTCTTTTTTAAATTCTTAAAAATGTTGTCCACCTTCGAATTTGAACTCTTAATGAATTAATATTAACACCTTTTTCTTCACCTTTTATGTTAAAGTTTATCGAAAAATTTGTTGAGAATTATAATTCAAATAAGCAACAGAATTTATAATTGAAGTGCATAGTGCATAAACATGATATCTATGCCACATCAAAATATTTTAAGGTAAGCATTCAACTGTGAAGTTAAAAAAATAATTTTTTTTTCTTTTGAAGAAATAGATTTTTCAAGGAAAATTTTAAAAATAGGAATATGGAAATCCTCTATGTGTTTAACTTAGACCCCTGCCGTGAAGGCTTAATTCTACGGTGCTCCAAAGCTTGGGATCAATATGAAGCGTCGGCCCTTCGGAATTCAAAAGATCCACCAGAAAGGTTCCTCTAATTTCATAGCACTGACTAACATCGAACTGTCAGATTGACTATATTCATGACCGTGACACATTCAGCCACTTTAATTTATACATGACTAGATTATTTAAAATAACCTTGGGTCATATCGGTATCAATACCGATAATATAACCCTTACTTTTTGGCACGCAACTTCGTCATTATATCAAGAGGCGTAGTTTGACATGAAAAACTAGGAAGCGAACATACTATGGCCTGTCGCATATGTCATCAGGTTCCTCAATCATTAGTGGACACAACTCAGACTGTTTAGGTTTTCCCGACGCCTGTTCTCAAATTCCAAAGGTAACAGTATATTGATCCGGCAGTTGCTTACCTTCCTAAGATTCACTGTTTGAAATAACGAGAGTTTAATCTACCATCATTCTCTTAGTAATTTTAGGGAGTTAACAACCCGAGTTCAACTAAAGTGTAACTCACACCGACCTTCCTGGTCTAACCACAGCCAGAGCGTATGAAACCACCAAGGACCAAGCCCACGACAGTCAATTCCGGGCTCAAGGTTCCACCAGACAACGCTCTTCAACATCCCGTCTACAGATCAAAAGTTCTTAGAACAATTATATTTGACTGTGACACCCTCAGCCACTAGAATTGTACATGACTAGGTTAAAAATAACCATTGGTTTCCCAGTAAAATACCGAGAGAACCACAATTCTACTTACGCAACTTCGCGAGCTTAATTAAGGCTTAATTAAAAGCCTCTTTCGGAAAACTAGTAAGCGTGAGCCGTAGTATAACAATTGGCTTATACTCGGTCGAAGGATTCAATGCTTCTTACATAGAACCCTCATTCTAAAACAAGGTCTGCAGAACAACGATAGATCAGGTCTCATTATTGATGGATGACTGCCCCCGCTCTTCAAGTTATATTGGATTGATCGTCCATCGAAAGCATATTACAATAATGTTATGATAACTTAGTACCAAAACCATGATTTCTTTAAGATTTGGCGCCAACAACCAAGGCTCAAGGTAAACCTCTTTATTTTACGGAAATCAGATGAACATTCAAGAGTCGTGCCTCAAGAATGAACTCATTTTGAGATCAATTCATGGGCCGCGCCCCATAAATTGTCCACCTAATAACCAACCATCACCCTTTGAGTCCTGGCTTTGGACAGGCAGATTCCCCTAAGTTCATCTGGCGGGTTTACTGAACAGGAAACAGCCGAAATCTGTTCAGTGGATGTTGGTAATGCATAAAGTTATGTATCGAGCCTAAAAAAGCTGATACATACCGTTATTGCAATAGCTCTTCAATTGTAGTGCAAAGACTCAGGGAATAGGAATGGCTCATATAATTAAAGTACATATTGTGTGCAAAATATAAACGGGAATTGTTGTTTAAAGTAAAAAAAAATTAATCTTTACGTAGTCTTGGTAATCTGTTTCATCGCCTTCAAAGTAGTCCTCGTTCGTTGAAATACACTTATTCCAACGCTTTTTCCAGTTTTCGAAACAATTGAAAATTTCCGGTATCGCCTTCAATGCTATATTCGATTTTGATTTTTCCCTTCTCGGTCAATTTAAAACGGTGTCCCCGGTACGATCTTTTGAGTTTGCTGAATAGCCATAAGTCACACGAAGCTAAATTAGGCTAAATTTTTTTCAAAAAAATATAAGAGTTATTTTAGCACTAAACGAGGCTTGATTCTATTCAGAGCCAAATGCTCTTTTAAAACGTTATGAACGGATTCACTTGAAATGTTGAGAGTATTAGCTAGACATGGTAACGCTGCGCTATTGAGTTGAATCATTTAAATGCGTTACTGCGCTAATTAACTTGTTTTAAAAAAGTAACACAATAGCGCAGTAATACAAATTACACGCTTAAAGAAAAATTGAGAAAATATTTATACAACGAGCAAAAATTTAACAAGTTGTACGGCACCTTAAACGTAACTATAGGATTTTAAAAGTAAAAAAAAACTGCGAATCAAACTTAAACTTGTCTAGCGTACCAGAAATGCGTATGGATATCAGTTTGATTGCTTACAGTAATCTTCACTTTGAACGGAATACAGTTTGACAGCATGCAAAAAGTATAAAATATCTGCATTTTTGGTAAATGCTTAAAATTTGGTCTTTGTTCAGTCATGTTTAATTTGAATTGGTAACTTATTGTATAAGCAATTTTAAACCAATTTATGAGCAGATCTTTAGATCAGGTATTTTGTTTCAGGATTTTTTTATTTGTTTTTATTTATTTCTACGAAGTGAAGACAACTTGCGCTTAGGACAACTTGTTATTTCATCACAAAACTAACTGCATTCAACAAATTGACCACAAAACGTAACACGATATCCATTCAAAAACAGCCTGCGCTGATTACTAACTTGTTATTATAGATATCATAGCATTTTAAACTACATCATGATGCAATTGCGTTAACGCACTACGCTGATACATTAAACTAGGCTTGGGTTGGTGTGTTAGCGCAGCATTTTTTGCTGCGTTACCCAAGTCTAGTATCAGCAAGGTCTCTAATTGTTAACTGACGATTTTCGAGCACCAGTTGCTTGATTTGTTGTTCGTGTCGCTCATCCGTCGATGTTTTTGGTTGTCTTTGCTTCATCTTCATCGCTTTTTCGTCTCTCTCTGAGCATTTTGTACCACTCAAACACTCTTGTTCTTGATAGAGCTTTGTTACCAAAGGCCTTCTGTAGCATAATTTATTGCAGAAATTCTATAGTGCAAGCAAAATTATATGAATTTTTTTTGACCAACTGAATCACACATTGCAAAAATAAGATCGCAAAACTTATATTTGCTGTTCACGAAAACGAGCGCTAAATGGTAAACCACTGATGGAAATTTGACACAGATACCAAAGACAGTGCTAACAACTGGAAAAATTTAAATATAAACCAGTTCCCTTTATAATTTGAATGCAGTATAATTGACTAATAGCGAGGGAATTAAATGAGTAACTTCTTAAAAATAAAATCTGGCACTTAAATTAGATAACATTGTGGAAAAAAATACAAATGAACATTACATTTTTCAATGAATTTTGTAACAAAAATTTAAAACGCTTTTTAATTTATTCATAGTACAAATTTTGTAATAGAGAATTCAGTTATGCTCTAATGAGTTTATGAGCTACATGATATTCTTAAGATGTAAAGTATTGCTTTCGAATTTTGACATGAATTGGTTTATTTTCTCAAGGTAAGCTCAAACTGCGCTATGTACCTTACCACATAACTCAATGCGCTACCCAACTCATCACACTCGAAAATTTGCTACATAAATAATCACGCTATTCAACTCAAAAATTTTCTGCGCTGATTAACATTCTGCTGATACAAGAATCAAAGCATTTTAAAATAAGCTATAGCGCAATTGTGCTAGCTAATTTCAATTGAGTTAGTGTGTCGGCGCATCAGTTTTTGTTGCGTTACCCATTTTAGCAATAGAAACGTGTGCTGCAGGAACAATTAAGAAATCGTTACCTCCATTTAACGACTTGGAAAAAATATGAGGACTAATTTTACCAGAGCATTAAGCATAAAGGGCTATATACGATCTAATTTGCACTAGATTACAAAATTATGTAATTGCAAACATTTGCTATGAATTATGAACAGCTTGTTAGGGTTCACACTTGTCGCAAAACTAAACGCAGCTGATTTGTAAAAGAAAGTAAAAAAAAAAACAATCAGTTTGTGAGATATTCATTTTTTGCATTTTGTTTAAATCTGCATTCCACTTTTTGTTGGTCTTCTCCCTTTTAATTTTCTTTTTCATTTTAAGGTACTCCATTGCAGTTAAACAAAATTGATTGCTTTGCAAATTTTTTACCTTTTTTGTTTGTAGCTAAAATCAGTTGATCAGCTGATTGAGCTTGCAATCCAGTGTTGCGTATGTGTAGCATGTATAAACCACATGTTTTCAGTAGTGCATTTTTGCAAGAACGTAGCACGTGCAAATACAAGTACTTTGTTAGTGTAGTGAAAATATATGCAATAATGTTTTGCAAAAGTACATTCATGCAAGATCATTTGCACTAGATCTTGAACTCCACTAATGTTTTCAATATGTGCAAGTATAAATAATTCAAATTAAATTTACGTTTTGTTGAAAATTAAGAATTTGTAATTCCTACACCCAAAGAAATATTGTTGTATCATTAAAAAGAGCAGCATTGTTAAATTTCTTTTATTTATATGACTCTTGTGAATAAAAAAAAGAATGTCTTTAATATAAAGATTTGCCATTTCTCTGAGTTACAACATGCTTGTTATTATAAAGATATGCTTCTCGTTAAATTCTTTGTATACTTATTTTGTATTAATAAAAAAAGCATCTTTCATATAAAAACAATGTTGTCAATCATTGTATTACTACTTTTTTTAATTGTGATTTTTCTCCCTATTGTCAAAAAAATATTTATGTTTTGTTTTACTATTTACAAAACTGTCTTTAATAAGAACGGGTTTTCTTTGTTTGACAATGCTTGCTCTTTACCTCTTTTTGTATATAACAACACATATCTTGTTGCATTAAAAAGTTATCTTTTTGGAGTTAAAAATAAAAGATTTTTTTAAATAGGCACACAAATTTTTTGTTACAACATTTTTTTTTGGGTGTAATGAAAAATTTATTTCCGAAAATATTATTTAATTAAGTGGGAACAGCTGCTGCTTTAATAACCCAAACAATCTTTTTTTAATTCATTTATGAACCTTTTCGGGTAGAAAGATTGTTTGGGTTATTAAAGCAGCAGCTGTTCCCACTTAATTAAATAATATTTTCAGAAATAAATTTTTCATTACACCGTTATCTACCCGAAAAGGTTCATAAATGAATGCTCGTTTTCGAGTTCATTTTCAGGACTCATAAATGAACCCGTTTGGACTCATTCGTTGAACTAAAATAAAATGCCTCTCAAAAGCGAATATTTTTTGTTCGAAAACGAGTAAATAAACGAACATAGAAATCCACTTTTTCGGCACTCATAAATGAAACTTATTCAATCATACATTGTCTTATCTGTGGTCACAAGGAATAACGACTAAACTCAAAGTACCGTAAAAAACGATATTTTAATTGCACGAACTACGACCCATTTTTTTGAAATACAGTGGAATTCACTTATAACGACCTCGGTTATAAGAACATTTCTGCTATAACGTCGTATTCTTGAAGTCCGCATTTTCTAATTTCTCATTCCTTAGGAACTGCGTTCGCTTTTAACGTCGGTGGATATAACGACGAGTTCGCATATAACGACGCAGTATCCATAAAATATAATAAATATTTTCACATATAGCGACGACGAAAGCATGTTGAGACTAGATTTGCTTACTTATGATTTTTTTTTTATTTATATGTGAACAAATAATATTCACTGAACATATTTGCAATTTTTGCTTTGTTGAAAGGGAAATAACCGTATAAAATTCATTGACAACAAAACTGCATAGCTTCATTTGCGCATGTGATTTTGCTCAGTATACATTTGTTCCTTCAAATGCATGATTGATTTTTTACTGTGTTCAAAATGCCTCCACAAACTAAACGTAACGCGTTCATCATTGAAGAAAATTCCGCAATAATCTGGCAGCTTGAAAACGCGAGGAATTTCTTGCGTCATATTCTTCAATGTCCATCATATGGAAACATAGGAAAAATATTAGGATCACACCTCCTCAAAATGTAGAAAATCCAAAAATCGCGATATTTACCTCTAACCGATCCTATTTCACAAGAAACCGCCAATGATTTAGTTAAAATTTTAGGTAAAACGAATTTTTCTTGTTTAGAAAGTTTGATTTACCATTTTCGAGAGCGACACTGCATTGTTAGCTGCAAGGTTTCAGATGAAGCAGGTCATGTATCCCAAGGTGACTACAGAATTTTTCCCAAAACTTCGAGATGGCTATTAGGACTCAGAAAAAATTTATAATGCTGATGAAACAAGGTTCTTCTTTAAACTCATGCCCGATAGAATTTTAAAATTTACAGGTAAAAAGTGTAAAGAAGGAAAAGTTTTGACGGTTCGTGTTACAGTTTTGCTTGCTGCAAACATGGATGGAAGTTTGAAAAGGAAAATATTTTTTATCAGAAAGTCAAAGAAACAAAAAAATTATTGTATTTATTTACTCTAAGTTTTATGTTTTTATTTTAACTATTGATAATAAACTTTTTTCTTTATAATAAATGAATTAAGTTAACAATAAACAAAAAACAATTATGTGTGCATATAACGACATTCGGTTTTAACGACGAAATATTCCGGTCCCTTCAGGGTCGTTATAACCGAATTCCACTGTATATGAACTGTTACAAACAAATACGTGCAGACATACGTGATGATCAATTCTGGGCAAAAAATAGATATCTGCATACTTCCAAAAATTGGCAATAAAGTAAATTCCATATCGCTTTTTACGATATTTTGAGTTTAGTCATTATTCCTTGTGACCACAGTTATTACCACATATCGATAATATGCTTTATTTGAATATATTTAGTTGTAATATCTGTGGTCACAAGGAATAATGACTAAACTCAAAATATCGTAAAAAAGCGGTATGGAATTTACTACTTTATTGCCAATTTTTGGAAGTATGCACATATCCATTTTTTGCCCAGAACTGATCATCACTTAGGTCTGCACATATTTTGTTTGTAACGGTTCATGTATTTCAAAAAAATGGGTCATAGTCCATGCAATTAAAATATCCTTTTTTACGATACTTTGAGTTTAGTCGTTATTCCTTGCGACCACAGATAAATCCAGGGCCGTCGCTCATTAAAATTTGAAATAATAACATTTGAAATAATAACATTTATTATTTATTTCTGAACTTATTCATGAATAAAAATGGTTCTTTTATAAGTAATTGTTTCCTGCTAAAATGATAAGAAAATTTTAGTTTTTAGGCTCAACAAATTTTGTTAATGATGTAAACATTTTCACGAATTTGATATTTTCTAGAAAGATTTAATCATACAAATTAAAAAAAAAAACTCACAACAAAAATGTCTATCCGAAAACGTACTTAAAACTATCACTTTACGCAAACCTTCGCATATGGTTCAGTGCGATTTAATTTATCTAATGTTAATTCTTTTATAATTATAGCTGATGATGAAATATGTTGAAATCTTCGCTTTTCTCAGGTGACAAAACTCATGAGATCCTTGCGCGCAGAGATATGCTTTGTGAACAAATATTTCCTCAGGTGTTAAAAGCATTTTTGCTATAACTAATATTGCAAAATTTTTTTAACATTTTTGCGTTGAATCGGAATGTTTTTAAAAAATAAATTTAATAATATAACGTGGTGCCGCAGTGACTTTTCATTTCATATTTTACTTATTTTCTACATGGTTTTTTTTAATTTAATTTTAGATTTTTTTTAAATTTAAGATAATTAATTTGTTTGTTTCTCTTTTTCAGACATATTCCGGTCTTTTCTGCGTGGTGGTCAATCCCTACAAGAAGTTGCCAATCTATACCGAAAAAATTATGGAGCGGTATAAGGGTATAAAAAGACACGAAGTGCCTCCACATGTTTTTGCAATCACAGATACGGCCTATAGATCCATGCTGCAAGGTAATGCTTCTTAATTTTGTTTTTTCGCCTCGATGACGTAATTGCTATAAAATTTTGTAAAAATTTTTGTTCCATTTTGGGGCTTAGTTTTGTTTGTTTCTTTATTTCTCTTGAAATTGTTATAAAATTTGTGCAGAAATGTCAAGATAAGCGAAAATTGAAAAAATATATGGCAAGATAAGATACAATTTTGCTCATTTCTATACTCATTTCGCTCAAAGTGGCTAGCGGCTGTGACTGATATCACTATTTTTAACTAAAAAGTGACAATTTCAACCGGATATTTGGCAGTTATAACAACAACATATTAACAGTATCTTTACATGTTTTGTTTTAGATGAAATGTTAAATGGACTTTTGATATCAATACTTTCGAAGTTCAATTTCTTTATTCACGACAAAATATTCGGTTGTATATTTGAAATATTCACACAATTTTTGTGTTACTATTCGTTTATTGACTCTGAAGTCATATCTACATCTGTACAAATACCATACATTATGTGGAATTAGTGTCCAAAGTCATCATCAGCTTAGATAACGAACGTTACGTTTTGAAAGTTTCGTTGACTTGGACTTTTTTTTTTCGTTTAAATTTACTTCTTCGAATTGTAAACTTATAAATTTTTTCTTAATGCTTAATTGTTTATTTTATTTACGGCACGTTGTGTATGCGGGATCTTATTGTTTTTGATTTTGTTTTTCTTTTTTTTTTCTTTTTTGGGACTGATTTCTTTAATTTTGTGTATTGAATGAATCATCAGCATTGTCGTGAGTTGGGGATCGAAAATATTTTCTATACATATGTATTCAAATTAACAAGACTACAATCCAAACAAGTTTTTTACTATATGAACCAAGATGTTACGTGCTGAAATAGTTATTTATTTTATGCTAGTTACATATATATTTATAAATGTTGCCAAATCATGTGAACTATTGATTCATCACCGTTCCGTTTCTAGATGGTCCTAACTTTTTAAATGGCTGTTTAATGTTTTTTCACAAAGAAGCTCAAGTTTTTGAATAAACTATATTTACTATAGTAATATACTTTATATAGTGATTTAATTAATATATTTACTATAGTAATATCAATGTTGAGCAATACTTTATTTGAAATCTCAACGATTTGAGAATTATGTCGGTGTGCTGGTCACGAATCTGAATTCCATTTCTTTCAATCACATCATGCTCTCCCAGAATTTAGCCCCTAAGTCGAAAAAATTATGTCTTCTGGAGCTAAAGAAAATAACACTTGCTTACAGCGAGAATGTACAATAAATGCCACTATCCATTTCTAATGTAAAATGGGTCGGTTCTTCCGAAAATGTCATTATTTTATTTCTGTCACTCCGTTTTCGAGATAATAAACCCACTAGCTTTTTTTTTTAAAAAAAAAAGTTGCTTCCACTTAATAGCTTATATCTCCAGAACTAACTACAATAACCAAACAAACAATATATCAAGTTAAAGCTAATGAAATTCCCTACAAACAATGCTTACACCATTTTTTGATTTAACTGTTAGTTTTGGCGAAATAAATTACATTTTTGAGGATTTTTCGTGCTTTTCAGAAAAATTTACAAAAAACAAAACTAATTGCAAATTTGGTTAAGAAATCACTATATTTTGTTAGTTTTGCTATTTTTGCTTAAAGCCTGTACTTTTCAAAAAAAAAAAATTAGATATTGTTGAAGAAAATCTATTGAGAAATGGAAAAATTATGCTTAATTGAACGAAAGCACCCAAATTGAGTGATCTTCTATTTATGCATTTCGCCTTATTTTATTGTCACACAAAAACCTAACAAGTAAGGGTTGTTGTAGGTAAAAGAATTTTTTTAAAAAATTTGTATTGTTCCTAAGGCATAAGTGTCAAATCAGGTGTTTTGAGAAAGAACACAAAAGATACAAACAAACATGCTACAATTAAACCAGGCTCACGACTTCTTTGTTGCTTAGTGCTGCAGTTATGCGGACCTTATACACCGTCAATAATTTTACATCAATCAGTTTATGTGTTCACAAAATATCAAAATAATAATATTTTGGTCAATGAAGCCCTGAACGAGTCTGTGTAATGCATACAATTAAATATTTACTAACATTTATAAATGATAAATAAAAACGCAACAATAAAAAACAGCAGAAAACAAATGCAAAAAAGTCGAAACAAGTGACTTGAAGTGGCTTGCAGAAGCTTAAAGTGCGTTTCTAATCTTGGGTCAGTAGTTAATTTTTTAATTTTCTATGCAATACTCTTTTGAAAAAATTCTAAATAAAAAACACCCAACAACAAGGCAACAAAAACAGCAGAAAACAATTGCAAAATGGTCGACACAAGCTGGAATACCAAGTTACTTAAGGTGACTTAAAGCAACTAACAGTGACTTAAAGCTCGTTTCAGCATAGTTTTTTTAGTTTTTTCGTATCTTCAACGTTGTAAGTTACATACAAAATTATTAGAGTTGAATTATGTAATGTTGAAAATTGAATTGATAATAACAATGAAAGTTTGAAGAATTGTGATAGTGAATATATTTTAAGAAAAACTAGTAAGGAATTATCTTCGACTGGTCCGAAGTTAAAATACCCCCACGAACGACGATTTTTCCAAATTTCATACCTAAAGTTTATATTAATTTTTAAAGGTTTTGTGCAAAATTTGAAGCCATTAGTTTAATTTTTGTGGAATTGAAAGAGATTTTACCATTTTGGTGAACTCACTTTGTATGGGAGGTAGACGTGTTTTTTTTTATACTAAAAATTTCATACTAAATTTTATACTAAAAATGAGTATTGAAGGTTTAAGCTCATGTGCAAAATCTTACATCATTAGATTAGTTTTTGTGGAATTGAAAGAGATTTTACCGTTTTGGGAAAGTCACTTTGTAAGGGAGGTAGGCGAGGTTTTCGTCTCATTTTAACAAATTTCATACTTAAAGTTTATAAAATAAATATTAAAGACGCTGTGCAAAATTTGAAGTCATTATATTAATTTTTGTGGATTTTAAAGAGATTTTACCGTTTTGTTTAAGTCACTTTATATGGGAGGTAGGCGCGGTTTTCATCCGATTCGGCTCATTTTCGAACTTGACTGCTATTTTTGAATAAAAAGCTTGTATATTGAATTTCGTTACGAAGGCTAAAAAATTACGAATGTTATCGTGACCACAGACGGACAGACGGACTCGAAGGTGATGCTGATCAAGAATATATATACTTTTTTATACCGGCCACGTCTACAATCGGCGTTACAAACGGAGTGACAGAGTTAATATACCCCTATTACGTTATTTAACCCTCCGTTACTAACGCAGGGTGGATTACACCCATGAGTTATGAAATATGGAAAAAATTTATTGATAGTTTAATGGTGCGAACATTATATCAAATGTATTCTCTTTTTGTATACTTTGCTATATTTTAAAAGAAAATTTAGTACTGTTTTTTAAACTAAATTATAAAAATTACTCATGTCAAAAAGTGTATGGATGCTTTACACCAGAGGTGTCGTGGCAGTGAGCTAAATTACTGTACTGTTTTTTAAACTAAATGATAAAAATTACTCATGTCAAAAAGTGTATGGATGCTTTACACCAGAGGTGTCGTGGCAGTGAGCTAAATTGCAAATTAAAAAAAAAATAAAGCTTCGATGGCGATCTCTTTAAAAAAAAATTGCAAAAATAGGTTTTAAAGATCTCACAAGGCCCAAATTTGAAAATGGCTACAACAAAAAACTCGCCACCACTTTGAGTGTGCGCAACGAAAACATACCAACAAAAAAACATGCATCAGCAATAACATTAGGGGGTTTCGGACGATCCGACATGTCGGACAGATATGGCATGCTTGACGACAAGTCGGATCATTCGAAAGCAAATAAGACAGTCGGACCGACAAGTCGGACGAAAATCAAAAAGTTTTGATTTTTCTGCCGGTCGGACCGACATGTTGGGTATGTGAAAGCAAGTCGGTCCGAAGTCGGGTGAACAGCGACGAAGCGGAAAAATATTATTGAAAAATAATATGAACAACGTTAGAAACATTGAGTTATGGATATAATTAATTAAAATTAATTCAAATTTTTCTAAAGTATGGAAAATAACTGGTCAATTATAAGGGCATCAATTGCTTAGCTATTATGCTAATGTGTTTAGTTTGAGAGCCTGCAATGGAATGAATTCGTCGTACTTGTCGGACTGTTCGAAAGCTCAAAGAAATTTTCTCTGTTAATTTGTCGTCGGACATGTCGGATGACATGTCGGATCATCCTAAACCCCCTATTGATAGCTAGCTTTCGACGCGAACAAACAACAACAATGCCATGTACATAATTCCTCGAATTACAACACACACGGAAATATTGAAGTTGTTGTAAGTGAGCTAAAAGAGCTATGGGATTTACAACTCTGAACTAGTGCACATTGAAATTGACCAGAATGACCAGTGGCTCGTTCCTGTAACTCGTAGCGATCGTAGTTACCGACTCATATTACCGATTTGACGTCACTCTGACGTCATTCTTACTTGCAATGTTTCTGTACGAATCTGAATCGATTTCTGTTCGATTCGTTCATTCCAAATCGATAAGCTGTCACATGTTCCGATTTCATTTCAATGGAACCTTTTGAAAAAGTGTTTCTGTACGTAAAGTGAATCGATAAAAATGTGTCACTTTTGTCACTGGCTTTGTGGCAAGTGAGAATTCTACCGATTTATCTAATGACAGTAATGTTGTGTATTATTAGGTTATAAGTATTCGAAATATACCTTTAAAAATGGTTACTTTCATATAAGTCGAATTTTTTTCTGATTGAAATATTTTGTTATTCTTAAAAAAGTTTTAGTTTTAAAGGTAATACAATTTATAAATAATGCCTGCTTACCAGAGAACTGCACAAGCCTACTTGAAACTCTATTTCAAGTACTTGTTTAAAATACAAGTTCAAGATAGCTTGAGCTTGATAATTTTGAATCAAGTATAGCTTGTAATTGAATATAATTAAGCCCATGACAGCTTGCGACTTGCAAGTATGTTAGCTTACAAGCGAACGGCACGAAGTTTCAAGTAAAGGAAAGCTTGATGCCTTCGGTAAAAAGCTTGAAGAGCTTAAAATTTAAGGCAAGTATCCAATTAAAGCAAGTGTCCAAAAAATTCAATGAGCTTGTTTAGAGAGAGCTTAAGCGTAATAGGACTTTTAATGATTCTGTGGACTCAGTGGTTGGAAGTTTTAGGGGTAACTTATTTCGAAAATGATGTCAAACTTTAAAATTTAAGATGGCGGATAGAGTTGCTACCTTTTTTTTATTTTTGCGAATTCTTGTCATTTTGAAATTCTGACAACGGATTTGATTTCAAATATAATGTCACAGTCTTAAAATTTCAGATGGAGGTTAGGGTTGCCACATAAATTTTTACCACAGTATTGCCACCTAATAATATGTATTTTTAAAAGTTTTTAACATCATTTATCAGTGCTAAGGGGTCGCTGATTTCGAATATAAAGTCAGAATTTTAGAATTCAAGATTATGGATAGGGTTGCCACCTTAATTTTTTGTAGTTTTATGAATTCGGAGCTGGCAAAAAAAAAAATGGTACACCAAATATGGGTCGCTGAATCCAAATTATAACATTTTGAAATAATAGGGCTGCCACCTAATAATATGTCTTTTCAAGAATTTTAAACGTCATTTATCAGTGTTAAGGGGTCGCTGATTTCGAATCTAAAGTCAGAATTTTAAAATTCAAGACGGTGGATAGGGTTGCCACCTTAATTTTTTGTAGTTTTATGAATTCGGGGCTGGCAAAAAAAAAAATGGTGTACCAAAAATGGGCCGCTGAATCCGAATCCGTTTTCAAAATTTACAAATTATGAAATTTTTAAATAGGGTTGACACCTAATATTATGGCAATAACAACAGAAAAAAAGTAACACGAACTCCGCATAATAAATGAAACGAACAACGAAGCAAACGATCGTCAGTCGCATAGAGTCGAAACCAAAGTTGAAAAGTAGAAAACTTGACTTTTTCCACCAACTCATATGGGGTAAAAACAAAATAGAATCACGTCAGACATATGATTCGTTTTTCAGAAGCCAGTCGCGAATTGTAAGGAAAAAAATAAATCAAGTTCCTGCATATCAACTCAAAGCTTGATATTTTTTCAAGTAGCTTGATTTTCAATTTACTTGTTGCAGATCTCTGCTACTTACATAAAAGTTAAAAATTTAAGCAAAACAGTATTTGTTCGATCTATAAAAAAGTAACCGGTTGCATATATTTGCTAAGTTTTGCAGCACAGCACTAAGTGTAAAATTATTTACATTATTTTCAACCGCAACCATTAATACACATCATTATAACATAATTAATTTTCTTAAACTGAAAATATTCACTTTTAATTAACAAGACAAGCACCTATTTGTTATAAAGTAAAAAAAAATAATATATAATACTAAAATAATATATTCGAGTAAACAGCTGCTTGTCATTTGACTCAATTTCGCAACTTTCCTTCTCGATTTGTGTTCTTTTTCATCACGGTCCGAGTTTTTACCAATTTAAACGTACAGAAACATTAGTTGTCACGAAATCGGTAACTAGGGATCGATAACGGCTGACGTCACACAAATCGGTAACTTGTCGAATTTTTTACAGGAACGAGCTACAGGTTAAAAAAGTTTGGCTGGAACTCGATGAGTCTAAAATTGGTCAGAAAACAAGAATAAAAGCTTCTGCTGACGCTTAATCGATTCCAGTTGGCAGAAGAGCTGTGCCAATACTGCGAAAAAACAGTAGCATACCTATTAATAAAAATAAAACAATCACAGTAACATGAAATCATTTTCCATTAATTCCTGCAATGGCTGTAACTATTCATAAGTCACAGGGAGGATCATTCGCAGATTGTTTACGAATATGACAAAAAGCATTCCTTGCTTTGTCTCGTGCTTTGACTCTACGTCGCTTTGTCTCGTGCTACTAGTATTGATGGATTTTTTATCACAACCTCTGATGACAACCCTCAACAATTTATATTTCATCATGAAAGGCGAAATGATTTTTCTAATGTTAATTTAATTCGAGAATTTCAAAGATTATCTCTTAACAAATTAGAAACTAAATATATTACTATAAAAATTTTGATAGAGAGCAAACAGTTCTTTTCTGTAATGACTTGAAATTGTCAGAGTCTCAATGCGCATTCTCAAGATCTTACCGATTCTATAACTCAAATCTTTGACATTATTTTGCTATCAGAAACAAAAATGCAAAATGATGAAAGTATCGATATCACTAATTTCGCTTGTATATCTCAATTTCAGAGAAATAGTTGTCGTTCTGGAGGAGTTGCAATTTATCGTTATTATAATAAAGATAAGTACAATACAGTCACTGGGAATATGTCAATATATTTAAACAGACTTCAGCTACAAAATGTTTCCGCTAATATTTCAAAAATTGGAGAAGTATGTTCTGTAGAAATGATAGGTCCTAATGGACAACATATTTTGATGATTTCGATTTACATTTCACCTCAAAATACGACCGAAAAAAGCAAAATCGATAACATAATAAAATTCCAGATCTCCTTTATGTTATACACGAGCAGGTTCTATTGAACTGGGTGAAAATTATCACAAAATGCTAATTGTTTTTGATGGAGATTTTAATGGCGATTTTAGACATGAATCCTCAAAGGCACTTAAACAATTCCTTTTTGATAAATTTCATTTACAAATAATAAGCGATCCAAATATTTATACAACACGTTTAGGAACAACTATTGATGCAGTATTTTCTAGATATATTGCCGACATTACATCCATAACATACGTTTGCTATTTCAGTTATCATAAACCCCTAAATTTCATTAATAAAATTCGATAATAATAATTGAAAACATTTACAAAAAATGGATGTAATATGTAATAAAATAAAATAATAATGATATGTAATAAAATCTACTGGTGTGATTATAACTTGTGTTTTTTTAATTAATTTGATGTTATTTTAAATTTTTGAATTTAAAAATTATTTTATTATAAAAAACTTATAAATTAACAAATCTATGAAACTGTGAAAAAGCTTCGCTTCTTTCGTGTGTCTAACGACGCATCTATTTTTTTTCTAAACTTTCTTTTAGTAATGCTTTAGATTAGCTGGTCTGCGGCGAAATTTATTTTTTTGGGACGGTCTAAGCATACTTTCAGACTGAATATTTTTCAGGACAGTATATTTTTTAAAAGCACAGTAATAATGGAAAAAAACAATTGCAGCTCTGGCGATATTGGGCGCGGAGCAGCATGCTTGCCTTTTACGTATCAAGCTGTGCATACTTTTCGGCTGAACAATTTTTCAGGACAGTGTATGTTGTAGAAGCACTGTAATAATGGCAAAGCAAAAATAACAGTTTGAGCAATATTGGGCGCGGAGCAGCATGCTTGTCTTTTATGTATCAAGCTGTGTATACTTTTTGGCTGAACAATTTTTCAGGACAGTGTATGTTGTAAAAGCACTGTAATAATGGCAAAGCAAAAATAACAGTTTGAGCAATATTGGGCGCGGAGCAGCATGCTTGTCTTTTACGTATCAAGCTGTGTATACTTTTTGGCTGAACAATTTTTCAGGACAGTGTATGTTGTAAAAGCACTGTAATAATGGCAAAGCAAAAATAACAGTTTGAGCAATATTGGGCGCGGAGCAGCATGCTTGTCTTTTATGTATTAAGACTTTCCAAAATGTTTTTTAGCTAAGCAGTTTTGGGTTGTTTTCACTGGTTTATGACACCATCTACAACACGTAAACATAAACTACTAGAGTGTTGCAAAATTCTTGACCCACTGTAACTTGCTTGTGTAACTTTAGTATGGGTTTTATTTTTATTTTTTTATTTACCTACCTACTTATCTCTATTTTTTTCCTGTCTCTTATTTGCTTTCGTACAGAACATTTCGCATTCTTTCGCTAAAGGTGTGTCGCCATCTCCAAACTCCGCGATATTGATTTCCATAAGCTGAATGACTTTATACTTATGTCTATATGTGTGTATCTATATGTATAGTACAACGTCTCCAGGCACAGGCAAACCCTTCAACTACAGACACATTTGTAATTTATTATTTTGTGCACGTTAAATAAAGCAGGTTTCCGATGATGGACATGTTTTAAAAAAAAAACAAAACTTTATATTGGTTTTTGCTACAGCATGATTGGATACTTTTGCTCTTATCTATAAGTTTTTTTAATTTCTTTGCCATATCTTTTGTGGACACAATAAAAAATGCCAAAGAAAGAAAACATTTGTGTCCACAGACAGAGTGTCTGATTCATGCTGGAAAATTGAATATTAATACATGTGATTGGAATTTAAAGAGAGCCTTTTATTGTGCTGCTTTATTGTGAGAAGAGCGACACTAAACAAGCAGCTTTTTTCTTAACAGCCAGCTGTTTTCTTGTTAAAACACTGAATCTAACAGTTTTATTTTGAAGACGTGCGTCAATGCAGTCAAATGAGTCATCGCTGGCGACCAACTTCAGTTTAAAAATTTAATGAAGCACAAAATTAAAAATAATACCTACCAAACAATGTGCGAAAAACTTGTGTCTAAAGATTTAATCTACTGCAAAGTAAAACATATATGGAGCTTGAAAATGATTTGGTTAAATTTATTGACTTCTAAAAATTTCAACTAACATATCAGATATTATCCATAATCTGACAACATATCAGATATAATCCATAATCACGATAAACCGTTAAATTTGAAAATACAAACAAAAAACTTTTAAGCAATAATTTCCAAGCTCAACATGGTTATCGAGCTATAACAACAACATCTTAAAATATTATTAATTGATTCTTCATCGGCTTTAATTTAGATTCTCTGCTAAATATAGAAAATTAAATAAAACATAAAAACAAAATTTAGCACGATCACAGCCGCCAACCACAACTCTAACATGTTTGCAAATGCTTGTTCAAAGGAGGAGTGGCATCAGAGGAACGCTGGCTTGCTTCAAATTTCAAACAACCACAGAAAAAAAAACACAAAGTATAAAAAGTCTATCTACAACGTAGCACAACTTCTATGTCTGGCGACTGACGGCGACCTTATTCGAAAACATTACCAAAGATGGACTTGATTTAATAGCATCAAGATTTGTGCAAACAGATTGCATAATACATATAAAAAAAAACAAAAACTAAAACAACACAAAATCAAATGAGCAACAAAAACAATTCGATCGAACCCCAATTCACAAAACCAGAATTAAAAAATAATAAAGCTAAAATATTAACTTCAGCTTCTTTAGTGAGGCACTGACTCATGTGCCTTTTACATACATATATTGTTCTTTCAACTTAATTTTTGGTGATTTCTAGAAAAATATTCGCAATTTTAGTAGAATTTGGGTAAAAAATTTGGCCAGTTAGAAATTAAATTTAGGTTTAAGAAACTTCAAAATTTATAGAAATCGTTTTTATGACAAAGAGGCACTATTGAATTAAAAAGATTTAAATACTGAAAGCATTACAAATATCGTTACCGAAATGCACAAAGGCCCTAAACGCCATTTTTAAAATTTTGCAGTAGAAGCAAAAAACACTGGAAATTCTAAACAAAAATCATTTTGTAGTTTTTTTTTATGTTCTTTAGGTACAATAGTGAGTTTAATGCGATCCTGGAGAAAAAAATTTTTTTGTTAATTTATCTCAAAATTATGTCACTTCGGGCTATCAATTCGTGAAAAAAAATTATGGTTAGGGCTCTTTGCTATTGTATGAGAAATAAGGCTTATATCAATGGTAATTCATTTCAACATAAAAAAGAATACAAAATGAGCTTAAGGGCCGATTAGACTTTTTTAAGCGAAGAAAAACCCTATAGTAAAAGTTTTATTTTAAAGTGACTGTTTATTTTAGGTAACTTATTTTTGTACCATATCCCTTTCGATACCAATACATTTAAAAGTGCATTGATTTTAATGAAATTTTATGCACACACTATTAAAAATGTACAAAATAACAATTTGCTAAAAAAAAAAAACACCTAGGACATCTGAGATTCCTTAAAAAGCACCTACACATTTGTGTAGCTTGGTATTAGATGAAAACACAGTGGAATTTAGTTTTAATTTTTATGTAGTTTACAAATCTATCTTGTTTTAAATTAACATAAAAACATTTAAAAACTCATTTGTGCTTTCGACAACTTATTTACTTTATTAAAAAAAAAATATTGTAACTATTACAATAAATAAAATATAAAAAACTTGTGTAAGGAAATCTCGTTTAGTATTTTTTTTTTCATACATCAATTGTGAAAAGCTTTAAAACAATTTTTATATTTAGTAAGGCTATATGTATACGTTACATTTTTCACAACGGGTCCGTGTGCGACTGGGACATTCATCACAGCGACAATTTCAGCGATATATTTCAGTAACTTTTTGCTGCTAATTCGAAATATGGAAATCATTTCGAAAAATTGGGAAAATATCTCTTAAAATATTGAATTGGAATCAGTTTCTGTCCAGACCTGATTGGAAGAGAGGACTCAATATTTGACGGACGAAATGTTGCTGATTTTTTTTTCATTCGACGAGTATCTACAATCTGTACTTCACTGGAAGTGTCAGCATTTTCCTCACAAGTACTTACATTTTCGTCGTCCGATTTTGCTTCACTAGCCTCATTTCTATCAACTACGCCATTTACTTCATCTTCAAAACCTTCGCTTTCTGAATCGGAATATCCTTCGAGTTCTGTCATTTTCCAATAAGTTCAAGACCTCTTCCAACCGTGATCACTGTCTAGGTCGTCAGCGCCTAAGGCTGCGTTCATAGTGGACGCTTTGGCTGAAGCTGATGCATAAAGCTGCTTTGTCAAGCTTTTTTTGATCATAGTGAACGCTTATTCAACGCTGCATAAAGTAGCTTATTGAGCTTATTGGTGTTCATAGTGCGCGCTTTATGCTTGTGGCTGAGATGCTTTGTTTTCATTTGTCTCTTTGGCAAATAATGCCCTCAATTGCGTTTTGCAAAGTAAATGAAAGATTTTTTGTTTAATGAGTATCTAGATTCGCGATGATCACCAATGAAAGATCAAACCAATAACAAACCAAAGTTCAAAGGAACTTGAAAACACAAAGCACAACAACGGTGGAAAGTTCAGCACAAAAAATATCCAAGAAGTAAGCAAGAAAAACGAAAACTTTGTAAACAAACGAGATAGAATACACAAGTGCATACAACTGAAAAGCACCACAAAATGAAACAACAACGCAACAACAACACAACAACAGTTAAAACTTCAGGACAAAAAAAACCAACAAATAAAACAAAATCAACGAAAATATTGTTAACAGGCAAAATAAATAAAGAAGTGCCGAATAGCATTTTAAAAATGCTCTACAACAGAACATAAAAACAAAATCATTTTTCTGTGTGAGCAAGCGAGATGGATATATAAGAGCTGAAAAGCATTTGAAAATAAGCTTTATGCTGGCACTATGAACACTTGGAGCTTTTTCCATATGATTATTCACAATGCGTTTTTCAGCTAAACCTCTCGGCTAAGCTAAAAGCGTTTACTATGAACGCGGCCTAACTCTTTCCACTCTTTTACAACAACTTCAAGATTTTCATGTATGTTGTAATTCGCCGAATCGTTCATAGGCGCAGCTGCACCGCTACAATACAGCGCGTGTGTGTTGTTGTTGGTAAATATAGCGCGTGTTGTTGTTGGTGTTTTTTCGTTGTTGGTCAACGCAGTGCATGCGACCGCGCACAATTATTGCTATACTGAAGGTTTCTTGTTGGTAATTTCGCGTAGTGTTTCGTCGCTACCGACATGCGTATTGTTGCTTTTATGTATTGTTTTTATGTAAATAATTCCTTATTGTATCACGGAGCCAACTATTTCCTGTTTTTGTTGTTTTTTTTTGTTGTAATTGTTGTTGCACTCTTAAAAAAATTTTTTTGGCGATCCCTGGTCTAGGCGATAGTTTATCTCTGACCAAAGAAAAAAAGGATTTAATTGTCAGCAAACAATACCAACATACACAATTGCGTGGGAATGTTTTTATAGGTCAATAAATAATTTTTTTCGGCCGATATCGGAGAAATTTAATTGAAAACAATAAATTTTATTTAACTTTCCAAACACAAATTCCAATTTCTACCGTATAAAATTATAATAAATATTACTACTTACTTTGAGGGTGTCGTTGCTGCTCAGACTTTATGCACAATTTTATTGTCAAATTGTTATAAAAGCGCGGGAAGAAGCAAAAACATATATGTTTATCGCGAAAGATCGTTTTAAGATTTCAAGAGTATTTAATAACGTTCGAAAAAAAAATTATATGAAATCCAGTAAAAACTAACTACACAATTCTAATAGGTTATAATTGAAAGGGTTATAATTATATATTTCATTTCTTGACACAAGGTAAAAATGGTAAATTTCTGTAAAAGCTCTGACAATCATAAGGCAATAACTATTTGAGCTCTTGGAGATGGTCATACTTTTTCTGAGATAAAAGCAGTAGTTTCGCATGCAAAGGATCGGGTTCAACTGATTTGAAATGTTTTCTGGATTTTTGAGGAAGAGGTTCATATTCGGAAGTTATAAGTGTTTTCATAAATACTATTCCTGATTCGTCGTATGCCAAGGCGCGTAACATTGTGACCGTCGGATCTCCAACATATCTACCTGTAATAATTTAATTTTGTAAGTTTTTGCGACTTTTTAAATTTAATATTTTTTGCATACCTGGCAGAATCGAATACCGAATGGCCGAACACCGTTGCGGGATGCTTTCATAATTCAGGAAGTAAGGAAAAGGAGTTTTAGGTGCCTCACAAATAAACTGTTGAAATTGCGATGTTAGATGCATTTCTCTGTTTTTTATTTTCGTTCTATAAGAGAGCGGGTGGAGTCACACACTCCATTTATGTATGTCCTTTGATTGAATATTTTTTTCGATCGATATTTTGTCTGATAGTTATCTGATTTATGGGTAGCTACATTATATATTGTAAAATTATGCAGTTGTAGCTTCGATTTGTAATAGCTTGCATTAGCGTTCAGTTGAGGGAGTAGTTTAACTGCTTGCATGTCGATACAAAGTACTACACATAAACCAGAAAGAGTATGTGCGATATCCTAGCGTTTCTCATCTCGCATTACCTCTATTTCTTCTCGATTTTTCTTCACCCGAACATATTATATTTAATATCCAAACACGATCTCGATCTCATGAAAACTTTAAAACACAAAATCGTCGCTTACTAGAAAAGCATATGCAAAGATATTTGTGTTAGTTAGGGCTTTTGTGCATAAAAGAATTTCACCACATCCCTGCAAACCATATGAATTTTTAAAGACTCTCTTATGACTCATTTGTAAAAGCCTGAGCCCTCATAATGAGCTCTTATAAGTTTAAAAAAAGAGCAGTTTTTCCGTTGAAAGTGGTCCCTCTTTAAGAGCTTAAATAAGAGTACAAAATGATGCTTTTTTTACTCTCAAAAGTAGTTTATTCGGACTCCTAATAGACTCTTTTATGAATCTTGTATTGACATTTTAAGAATCATATATGGCTCTTCAAAGTTTCAGAAAAGTGCTAGTTTTCCTTTGAAACTGGTTGCTCTTATGAGGCATCAACAAGAATCTTAAAAGACTCTTTTATGACTCCTATTTTTTCTATATTTTTCTTCATAAAATAATCATGAAAGTGCCGAAAATGAGCTTGTTTTTTTTAATTTAGTCATTTTTTATAATTTTTTTTTTTTATGAAGAAAAAAAAAGAATGTCAGAGAACGCGGATTATTCCTTAAAATTTTTCCGCTCTTCCTGTGCTGAAATATTAAGTTGTAAGCATATTACGATTACCGAACCGAATGAAATATTTTAAATTTAACGTGAATGAACAGTATTTGAAAGCATGTTTTTTTTCTTTAAATTTCTACTCCGAAAATGCTCCCAATTGGGATGTTTTAAGGACCTCATTTTTTTTTAAATACAGAAAATACACATAAAATTTCATATTCAGGAGGCTTTTCACAAAACACTCCTAAATGTGAGCTCTTTCAGAGCTCAACTGAAATACTCCAAAAACAATCCGAAATATGTTCTTTTCAGGAGTATACGTTATGAAACAACAAAAAATACACTTTAAGAACTCATAAATAAGAGGGAACTCATAAAATCCTCTTCAATAAGACTCTTTTCAGAGCCAGAATTGTGAGCGCTCCGACTTTGGTTTAAAGAGATGAAGATAGGGCTTTTGTGTTTTGGCTATAAAAACGTTGTTTTTCACTTCAGGACCATACAATTTTGTGCTTATGTGTATTTCAGTAAAGGCTATCAAAATTTGCAAAAAAATCCATTTTGAATAAATTTTCGTTTGGGGCCTTTGCGATATGTTTTATAAACTTTTCTCGAACATAGAGAATGTTTGTCTCACAGTAATTTTTTTCATCCCCCATTTCAGATCGCGAAGACCAATCGATTTTGTGTACGGGTGAATCTGGTGCTGGCAAAACTGAGAACACAAAGAAAGTCATACAGTATTTGGCCTATGTGGCTGCATCGAAACCTAAAGGTTCTGGAGCGGTAAGTTTGATCATTCTAATATTTTTTAAAACATTTTTAAAAGTATTTCCAATATCAAATATGTTAAAAAAAATGCAATTTTGTCTAATTTTTGAAAAGTTCTTGTAAAAAGTTTATTCATATAATTTCGTATACAAGGTTCGTTTGATAGTTCGGTGGAAAATTAAACAAGGAAAGATTTTTACGGCAAAAACGTTTTATTTCTCAATGCAGTCTATTTTTAGCTCGATACACTGCTTCCAACGTTCCTCTAATTTTTTGATCCCATCCGAAAAATACGTTTTCGGAAGGTCCTCAAAATATTCCTCTGTTTCGGTGATGACCTCCTCTCTGGTGGTAAATCTCTTTCCGCCGATTCATTTCTTCAGGTTTGGAAACAGAAAATAGTCGGAGAGGGCCAAATCTGGAGAATATGCTGGATGAGGAAGCAATTCGTACTTGAATTCATGGAATTTTACCATGGGAGCTGGGCATGTGTGAACGCGCGCATTGACTTGATGGAAGAGCACTTTTTCCCTCGCCAAATGGGGACGTTTCTCTTTCAAAGCGAAGTAGAATGGTCCAATTCGGCTGCATAGTATTCGCCATTGATCATTTTTTTCGGTGGAAGGTAATCGATGTATATTTATCCCAAAATATTGTCGCCATAAACTTTCCGGCCGATAGCACCGTCTTCGCCTTCTTCGGAGCACGTTCGGTCGGTGAAGTCCACTGTTTCGACTGTTCCTTTATCTCTGGTGTGTTATGATGGATCCATGTTTTGTCCACGGTTACTAATCGACAGAAAAAAATCCTTATCTTTGTTCAACATCGCCAAGTACGCCTTTGAATCAGTCACACGATCGCGTTTATGGTCGAGAGTAAGCAAACGCGGACCCATCTTGCGGATAAATTTTGCATATCCAAACTATTTCACAAAATATTCCACACCCATTCGTTTGAGATGCCTACGGCCTCAACAATCTCGCGCACTTTAACTCTGCGATCGGCCAACACGATATCGTGAATTTTAGTGACCATTTCTGGCGTGGTGACCTCTTGTGTGGTGTGGTGGTCGCTTGTGCTTGTACGACCGCTTCGGAATTCATTAAACCACTTGTGAATCATTCCAATCAATGGTGCAGAGTCCCCATAGTATTTATCAAGCCTTTCCTTGGTTTGGCTGATGATTTTTTTGCGCAAAAAATAATGCTTGATGACCACATGAAATTCACTTTTTTCCATTTTCGCCAAAATTCACAAGATCGTCTGCTGTCAATAGCTGTCAAACACAAACTAAGCTTCGCAGTGAGTTGAAATTTTGACAGAAGTCTATTAACAGATGGTAGTTGACATGATTAGTGTTGCATTTAAAGTTACTACGCGGGAAATTAAAAATGCACTAACTTCTCAAATTGCCCTCGTATATATAATTTTATGTTACAGTGACCCAAAAAAGGAGAATTTTATATACTTAACTAAATTTGTCGATTCATAAGCTTGCATTATTTTTAAAAATGACTTTCAGAAAATTTTGGTTGAAATAAAAAATGTTAATGTTTATGTTTGTTGTGTTTGTGCAGTCTTCTTTATTTTAATTTTGCAGAATCGTTTTCCAATTTTACTCAATCGAGAGTTGCTACATAAATATATTTCGGCAATAAATATTTAGATCGGTTTTTTTTAAATAGCTGTGTTGCATGCATTCGAACCATTTGTCATAACATTTATCCCATTTCGATTTAGACAACTCAAAAGCATAGTTTTTTAACGCATCAACGACTTCTTTTGACGTCGAAAATCGATTTCACACAGCTTGTCCTTGATGTGCGAAAACAAAAATAAGTCATTAGATGCCAAATCAGGACAGGATTGTACGGCGGATGAACCATTCATTCGATGTTTTGAGCGCTCAAATTGCTTTTTACTGTTGTCGCTGTACTGATGCGACACTCCTGATCGTACGATTGGTTCCGAGGCTGCGGGCGCCGGAAACCAAGGACTTCCTCAGCGGCAGCGCGCATGGAGTGGGATATGTGTGACCAAAGTCCGCCGGTTGTTTGGTAGAGTTTAACCGAGAGTTCAGCGGAGTAGGCCTCGGCAGTCCGCTGTAATTGCAGCTTAGCGACATCTAGTTTTCGTTGCATTCCTGTGCGTATGTTTTGCGGATCGTGGCTCCAACAAGATAGTGGTCGGATAGTGTTGACCTCCCGACACGTACCGCATATCTAGAACACTAGAAGCGTGCCTTTCGTCGATTACAACGTGATCAATTTGGTTTCGCGTTTTTGATTCGGAGACAGCCAGGTGGCTTTGTGGATGTCGAGGTGTTTAAATCTGATGCTACTAACTACCATGTTTCGTGCCGCGGCGAAGTTGATCAGTCGTAGACCGTTATTCGTGGAGGTCTCATGAAAACTGAACTGACCGACAGTGGGGCCAAGATGCCTTCCCTTCCGACTTTCGCATTAAAATCGCCGAAGACTATTTTCACGTCATGGACTGGAAGGTGATCGTATACGCCCTCAAGACTAGCGTAGAAAGCGTCTTTGACGGCTTCGTCCTTTTCCTCCGTCGGGGCGTGCGCGCAAATTAGGCTAATGCGGATCGTGGCCAGTCTTTCGTTCACGGGTGTGAACGGAGAAACAAGGTGGTGTAGTTTCCGGCTTACGACCAATCCACATCCGAATTCGCGCTGCTCCGCATAGCAGCTGTAGTAGCTTGCCCTTTCCATCGAATTTCCTGGATGGCGGTGATGTTAGCCTTTTATGTTTTGATGGCTTCTGCCTTTTGGATAGTGTCACCTTTCCTATAAAGGGTCCGGACTTTCCAGGTGCATATTCGTTAATCATTATCCGTTTTTCGATTGCGGTGGTCGTCAACGTAGTTGGGGTTCTTATCCGAGGCTGGTTTGGTTTTCATTGGACAATAATAATGTGGCGGGACCGCAACCTTGCGCACTTTCCATATTTAAGGTCCACGGAACGACCCCTCAAGTACTTTTTAGGCGACACTGACTCGCCTTGACAGTGCCAGGTTATCGGGCTGTGTGGGTTTTTCGTTCAAGCCGTAGCTCTTCTCCGACGCTACGCCCTACCACTCCCTCGCTGGTCACCCGCTGTATTGTCCGGGACCGCCTATTTGTTAAACTTATTTGCGGCTAACCTTCATATCTGCAGGCCGTCCATTATCCGAACCCTGTGACCCGTCCGGTGGCGTACAGATAGAATACAATTTTACCCCATCGAACACTTATGGGAAATTTTGGACAGAAATATACGTGAAAAGACTATATCATTCGCACATTTGGGCAGGGGCTTTAAGATCTTATTTGGAGCTTCTGGATCGAATTCAACGTTGTGCGATATATTTGATAGGGGATGAAAGTATTTCTTCCTTTCTCAACTCTCTTGGGCATCGCCGCAATGTTGGTTGCCTAAGCCTTCTGTATAGGTATTACCATGGGAAGTGTTCAAGGGAGATACATGACCTGACGCCACCAGCTCGTGTGCTTCCCAGGTCCACTCGGGCAGCTGTCCAAGCCCACCCCTTTACCATTGCGTCGATGTCAAATAGAACCTCGCATTTCCGTGATAATTCTATAAAGTTGTGGAATAGTCTCCCTGCGAGCGTGTTTCCCGGCAGTTTTGAGCTGTGCAAATTTAAAACAAATATTCACCGACACTACTCCATCTATCCACCCTCCAACTAACTATCACCCATCTTCCGAATCAACACAATGCTTACGCATTTATAGGGGCATCCCCTGAGCGTTGGTTTAGTCTAAAAAAAAAATCATGTAAGAAAGATCTTAAAACGGCATTAACAGAAGAATGGGCCAATATCTCACCAGCAGTGACACAGCATCTGGTAAATTCAATGCCAAGAAGAGTGGAAGCCCTTATTAAGGCTAGAGGTGGACCCACAAAGTATTAAAACTTGCCTCATATTTACGTGTAGGTAAAAATAAATGGAGTTTTATATGAATGTATACTAACTTTTGACTGCATTTTTCAGATTATTTTTTTGTATCACTGCCGCATATCTCTAAAATAAATTTCAATTTCTAATTTAATTTTATGAACAATAAAACACTATGTTACGACCTTGACCGTGCATGTAACATTTTTTGGAGTACTTAAAATATGTGAACAACGTCCAACTGAACTTAAAGTTATGCCCTGTACAACGCCGTAGATAGGTATTTCATAAGGGGGGGGGGGAGTAAGGTTAGGTTAAAGTAGCTGCCACTTTTCAGAGACACACTAGAGCCAATGAGGCCCATTACGATACCATGGGGTTAATTTCCCTGTCCAAGTTCTATTTGAACTAATGTGAGCTGTTTACAAAGCTGTGGATTCTGATGGATGATGGGGGACAGAGGGGTTGCTGAAGCAAAAAAAATATAAAAAAATCGATTCAAACGACAAGTATTTATTTAAGTAATACAACGAAAACAGACATTTTAAACGAAAAACGTATATATATAAAGGGTGGTTAAATTTTAAGGGCTGACGTTGATTTGACTAAAACACAAATTATTTAGGAAATTATTGTCATTTCTTTTTATTATGATAATATTGGTATGGTGCAATTATGTATGGAACAAAATATCGGCCAAATGGCCGCCGCGACCTCGGCGGCACACCTCCATTCGATGGTCCAAATTTTCGATGGCGCTGAGGCATAATTGAGGTTCTATGCCGTTAATGTTCTGAATTATCTCATCCTTTAGCTCTTGAATTGTTGCTGGCTTATCGACGTGCACCTTTTATTTCAAATAACCCCAAAGAAATAAGTCCAACGGTGTCAAATCACATGATCTTGGCGGCCAATTGACATCGCCATCACGTGAGATAACACGGCCATTGAATTTGTCGCGCAAAAGAGCCATTGTTTCGTTAGCTGTGTGGCAAGTGGCATCGTCCTGTTGAAACCACATATCGTCCACATCCATATCTTCCAATTCGGTCCATAAAAAGTTCGTTATCATCTCACGATAGCGAACACCATTCACTATGTAACAAAACACTATGTAACAAAAATAAAAAATTTCTCAGTCCTTGGGATGTAATTGTTATTTCCTAGTCTGTTATGTCTTAAAAGTTTGGAAACCACCTAATATTCCTCGGAAACTTTGCTTTTGTGACCAGGACAATGTGATTCATTAAAATATGCTAAAATTATGAGAAAAACGTGTTTGAGTCTTTCACTACAGAGAAAATCATACAGAACAGCACATATAAATCAAAACTAGATTTTATTAAAACTTCAGAAAACCAAAAACATAAAAGTAAATCAGAAGCGGGTGGTTTTTCGACATTTGCGTTTATACTGCGAGTCACTTTCTCTAATCAATCCCCAAATGTAATCTCCCATCATGTTCTCATTGTATTGTCCTTGGTATCGCCGCTCAAATTCCATTATATCCTGATGGAAGCGCTCGCCTTGCTCCTCTGAATATGCTCCCATGTTCTCCTTGAATTTGTCAAGATGTGCATCCAGAATATGGAGTTTGAGAGACATCCTGCAGCCCATTTTGCCGTAGTTCTCCACCAGACTTTCGACCAGGTTATTTGATATTTGATAAAATATCCGCAGACATAACAAAATGCATCTGCAGGATACTTGCAGCCTCGTGAAGCCATGTTTGAACGAATTTATCTGTAATAAAATAAGAAACAACTCTCAATAAATCACAAAAATGTTGCAAAATTTATTGCGACGTTGCAAAATTTATTGCGACGACTTTGTTGTTTTAACACACACGAAACGAAATCACAAACTGATGGTGGAAAAAAATAAAACGACAACTGGGACCACGAGATACAAAATAAAAATGCCGATTAAATGTAGAGAAAACAAGTTGTATGCGCTCGTGTATCAGTTTTCAACGAACAAATATAAAAATAAACGCAGATAAGCGCTGCCATGGTCACAAAAGCAAAGTTATCTTGCGACAATAGCTGTTTTCTATACTTTTGGGACCTAACTGACTAGGAAATAACAATTAGAACCCAGGGACAAAAATCTTGTTACATAGTGTTATCATTCGCCCAAATACGGCAATTCTGCTTATTGACGAATCCACTGAGGTGAAAATGTGCCTCATCACTGAAGATGATGTTCTTCAAAAATTGATCATCCACTGTTGCCATTTCTTGCCACCATTCTGACCATTGACGACGCTTGAAATGGTCAAGAGGTTTTAGTTCTTGAGTCAATTGCACCTTGTAAGCGTGTAAATGCAAGTCTTAATGCATAATGTTCATCAACAACGAGCGCGAGAGGTGCAATTGTTGGGCACGAAGACGAGTTGAGGTGGACGGCTCTTCAGCCACACTATCGCGAACAGCAGCAATATTTTCTGCTGTACGAGCATGCACTGGTGTTTTCAAATCTCCTACAGACCCGGTTTGCTCAAATTTTTGCATGATTTTTCCGATTGTACGCACATTCGGACGATTAAATTGACCGAAAAAATCACGAAGCGCACGATATGCACTTTGATTTGAACGTCCATTTTCCTAATAAGCCTGAATAATTACATGAATTAAGATTATGAGCTTTAGATCAAGTGAGTTTTCAAGAAGGCAACAACAACAACTCTGTATAGAGTCAATCACTTAGCTGACTAGACAGTCTGTTTCGGAAATCGCTACATATTCCTCATCAGTAGTCTTTGAGTGATTAAGCTGTGATCAACTCACTGTTTAAACTAGCATATGAATGTGTAGATCCTCTAATTCATTCTCATGAATTGTATGGCTGCTAATCATATGACACTTCAAAGCAGTAAGCCATTTTAGATCACCGCCATCAACTCTATCAAGGGTTGCCATCTGTTCTAGTTGCTTCTTCATTTATTTCAATACTCATTGGTGTTCGATTGTTTGTCGAAATGCACCATAGAAATCAAACGAGTTTTTGCTTCGCCAGAAGCTAGTGTTCTAACTGAAAGGTGGCTATTTTCACAACCAAATGTTCAATTACACATGACTTTGACCGAAAAATCGATCAATTATTAGATTATTTAATTAATTTGACATTAATTAAACTTATTTGGCCGTGCTCTGCCATAGTTAAGTTAAATAATCTTAATTCATGTAATTATTCAATAGATCATAAAAACTCATTAACTTAACTATGGCAGAGCACGGCCAAATAAGTTTAATTAATGTCAAATTAATTAAATAATCTAATAATTGATCGATTTTTCGGTCAAAGTCATGTGTAATTAAACATTTGGTTGTGAAAATAGCCACCTTTCAGTTAGAACACTAGCTTCTGGCGAAGCAAAAACTCGTTTCATTTCTATGGTGCATTTCGACAAACAATCGAACACCAATGAGTATTGAAATAAATGAAGAAGCAACCAACTAGAACAGATGGCAACCCTTGATAGAGTTGATGGCGGTGATCTAAAATGGCTTACTGCTTTGAAGTGTCATATGATTAGCAGCCATACAATTCATGAGAATGAATTAGAGGATCTACACATTCATATGCTAGTTTAAACAGTGAGTTGATCACAGCTTAATCACTCAAAGACTACTGATGAGGAATATGTAGCGATTTCCGAAACAGACTGTCTAGTCAGCTAAGTGATTGACTCTATACAGAGTTGTTGTTGTTGTTGCCTTCTTGAAAACTCACTTGATCTAAAGCTCATAATCTTAATTCATGTAATTATTCAATAGATCATAAAAACTAATTAACTTAAGCCTGAATAACTTTTACACGTTGCTCGATTGTGTATCTTTCCATGGTTCAAATTGAATTAGTCTGAAATTGAGAAATGTAAGTGTGGTTCACATTCAACATCGGCCCTTACAATTAAACCACCCTTTACATTAAGGCGCCTCACGAAAAAAAGTTGTTCGGGCAGTTCCTCAAAATATTCCTTGGCTTATGTTGTGATGATTCCCCAAATATTTCGACTCTAGCGATAGCCATCCTTGAGCTGCAATGGTTTAAAATAACTTCTAAAAATCGAGTTTTTTGTAAAAATATTGGCTGGTGTGTTAGTTAGAAAAGTGAAATGATCTGAAATAATATTTTTGAAAAAGTTCTAATCTGCATCAAAAAATTTAAAATTTTTGCATTCGAATTAAAAATTATGTTTTTCGTGTACTTTTATGATTTTTTTTAATCTATTTTCACAAAAGTTAAAAAAACTTAATTATTTCTAATGATATTGGGGGTTGGAATTAGTTTTAAAGGTTTTCTAAGAGATGGCGTAACTATCAATAGATCGCATCGGGCACACCTGTGACTATATTCATTTCAAAGCACATTATCTAAGCTTCATTTTTTAGTATGTGTCATTCCACTGAAGTGTAAACAACATATATTTTTTTCTCTGTGAACATGTCGACTTTCGTTCCAACAAAACGCAATTTGCGGGAAGGTTTACTTTTGTGCTTCCATTTGAAGAAAAAAGCGGTTGAAGCACAACGCACGCTTACTGAGGCTTACGGGGACTATGCTCCATCGATTTCTACTTGTGAGTACTGGTTCCGTCGGTTTAAAAGTGGTGATTTTGATACGGAAGACAAAGAGCGTCCGGGACAGCCGAAAAAGTTTGAAGATGAGGAATTGGAGGCTTTGCTCAATCAAGACCCGTGTCAAACCCTTCAAGAATTGTCAGAATCATTGGGAGTCGACTTATCAACGGTCGGCAAACGCTTGAAGGCCATGGGAATGATTCAAAAGCAAGGAAATTGGGTGCCGTACCAGTTGAAGCCGAGAGACGTTGAACGGCGATTTTGCATGTGCGAACAACTGCTTCAACGGCATAAAAGGAAGAGTTTTTTGCATCGTATTGTCACTGGCGATGAAAAGTGGATCCATTACGATAATCCTAAGCGAAAAAAATCATGGGGACCACCCGGCCAAGCATCAACATCGAGGGCCAAGCCGAATATTCATGGCGCCAAGCTTATGCTGTGTATTTGGTGGGATCAGAAGGGTGTCGTGTACTATGAGCTGCTAAAACCTAACGAAACCATCACTGGGGAACGCTACCAACAACAATTGATGCAATTGAGCCGAGCATTAAAGGTTAAACGGCCGGAATATGCCAAAAGACACGACAAAGTGGTTTTTCAACATGACAACGCACGGCCACATGTTGCAAGAACCGTCAAGGAAACGTTGGAGGCGCTGAATTGGGATGTGCTACCCCACCCGCCTTATAGTCCAGACATAGCCCCTTCCGACTACCACCTATTCAGATCGATGACGCATGGCTTGGCTGAGCAGCGCTTCACTTCTTACGAGGATACCAAAAAATGGGTCGATTCGTGGATTGCCTCAAAAGACGAATCGTTCTTCCGGCGCGGAATCCATATGCTGCCAGAAAGATGGGAAAATATTGTAACTAACGATGGACAATACTTTGAATAATATACATTGTACCGTTGTTTCTAAATAAATGCTCAAAAACCGAAAAAAACCTTTAAAATTAATTCCAACCCCCAATATATTGCCAGAATTGCTGACCAGATTTTCTAAAGTGAAACAAATTTAAACTAATATATTAATTATAAAATAAATACCTACTGAAAAGATTAAGCCCAGGTTTATTTTGAAGGAAAGACTCGATCAACTTTTTTCTTTTCTATGGAGCATTAGGTGCCTTAATATACATAGTTGTAGATACTTACATAGTTAGTTCATTAATTTTTTTGGAACGCGAAGTCAATTTATCGATGACAGTTTCATCGTTCATAGAAATATCCTTATGAATATTTAATAGAGCTAAACCATTACATCATTCTATTAGATCTTTATCGATTTTTTACAACAGTATTGTCAAAGCTGACGTAAATTAATATATTTTATGTATTAAATCATTCGATGTATGTATGACTAGTAAATGCATACATTAATTGGATTGCTTGAGACGAAGTGTCACATTTAGAATTTGAGGAGAAAATTTTTTTAAAACCACTTGGCGACAGTCACACACAGCTTAAGAAATCGTGAAACTGGCAAATGTACCAATGAAATTCACTTTTACGTTCATTTAATAACGCTGTAGGGACGTCAAAAAGACGCACGAAAATGCCGAGACACATAAACTTATTTTTTGGTCATATAATTTAGTGGCATACTCAGTTTTTCCCAATCAGATCAAAATCTCGAGATATTTGCGATTGATATTTAGTCACTTTTAGACCCATTTTAATTATATTTTCTTTATTTTTGGAGAACAAAAATTTTGACCACATCTGATTTTGCTTAAAATTTCAGAATTTTATATACTTATAAAAATACTAATATACTTATAAAAAATTTAAGATTTTTTTAAAGCTTTTACGTTTAACCTTCAAATTTGGTCAAAATGAAGAGAAAGGCAAAATTTCTTAGTCTTTGAAAAATCATAGATTACACAAGGCTAACTTGATTTTCACGTTGGAGGTATTTTCAAAAAAAAAAACAATAAAAATTAATTGTTAAAATTCTATAAAAAAATTTTTAAATGATGGTCAAATAACAAAAATCTGAATATCTCGAGAATTTGATCTGATTTGGAAAAACTGAATATGCCACTAAATTCTACGGCCGAAAATTAAGTTTATGTGTCTCGGCTTTTTTTGTGTCTCTTCAAAAGTAGAAAATATACCTACAGTGTAATTTAACGAACAATGAAGCATTGCCTTATCATCATTTGAATTTCACAGACTGGCTTAGAATAATTTTGTTCAATTTATAATGTATACGTTAGAAAACAATTAAGAAAACCATTCATATTGTATTATATTTAACTTAATGTCTGTTAAACAAACTAAGAATGTACATTGAAAAATTTTCAATTTATTTTCATGTTATGGTAATTAAATAATTAAAAATATCTGTGCTTTTATTTAATACACAAAAAATGTTTCACTGCTGAGGGGGGCTTGAACCCCCTGAATCCCTATATCTACGGCGTTGGCCCTATATACTAATTTTTGACTCTCAATGTAGGTATCTTTATAATAAATTTTTTATCATGTACTTTTTATATTTTTTATTTTATTTATTTATTTTATTTATTTATTTATTTTATTTATTTATTTATTTTTATATATATATTTTTTATTTATTTATTTTTTTATTTATTGTCTGAAAAAATTGAACCTTTATACGCGATCGTATTTTGTGCGTTGATTCGTTTTGACACCTTGTATAGTTTTTTAATATCTTGTTTGTCCGATTTTCCTCATTTAACTATTGACTATTTTCCTCATTTAACGCACATAATTTTTTTACTTTACATCTGGCAACATTGTCTGGGTTGGCAATAAATTTCAAAACCACTGCACCGATTTGGGTGCGGTTCACAGTGTTTGGTTTCAACTTTGACAGCGTTAAAGTAAGCCAATGAACACTCTTGTAAAAAAATCTTTGTATATCTGGGTAGTAGTTTTTTTCCACACAAATATTTTTCGAATGTTGTTTTATTTTTATTGTTTCCATTTCAATTTTAAGCATTTTTTCCTTTTGTTTTTACTCTGCTGAAAGAAACAGCAAATATTGTGGGGTCGTTTATAAGGAATAGTTCTATCATAGTGCAGCAATAAACATTCGAAGGAAAACACAAGCACACACACACACACTCACAAGTGGCGTGTGTCATAAACTAATTGCATTTGGCTTCTGAACCGATCGTTCATGCTGATACGAATAAAACAATCTGCACTCAGTTTAGTGATAGTTCTACCAGCCGTCCCTTTTATCGCACACTCTTAACATATTATCCGCCCTTTTAGTCTCTATCATAGATGAATACCATCAGCATCATCATCATCCTTATGATCATGATCATCACCATCGCTATCTTCGTTGTCCGTTGCTTCTAATCTAAAGTGATTTCAATTCTTTTCAATTAGGCGACGCTTCATCTTCCCATGACCATCTCTCGTACTCGCTCTTCACTCTTCTCTCTGCTCGCATTTTCACCCCTGAGCTAATGCAATCGAACAATTAATTATTTTTAAATATTTTAAACAATTTTTTCTTGCTTTTAAATTTGTCATCCATTCCTTAAATTTTATTGTCTTCTGTTGTTTTATCGTTTGTTTTTGTGTTTGAAGTGTGTTCATCTTCATGAGTTACTTATTTATTTTACTTTTTTATGATTTATTTAGTCAACATTTTATTTAGTTCTTAAAACATTTGTTGGTATGTTTTTGTTAGAAGTAATGGACTTGCAACTTTTCCAAGCTGAAATGTTTTTTATTTTATTAATTTTTCCCAAAAATGGCGGGTGCATTACAAAAAAAAAAAAACGCAAAAAAATGCTCACAGATAGAGTGGGTCAAAAAAATCAATTATTTTTTTTAAAGTGACTCGGAAAAATGGGTTGCCAGACACCTTAAAAAAATTCTCACCAAATATGAGCTCTTAACTTTAGTCGGAAGATGCTCCGCATCGCAGTTTTTTTTCAGTCCAATAGAAAAAAAAATTATTATTAATTGATTGCACAGAAAAATGTTTTCCAAGAATTTTGTAGAAAATTTAATGCTTAACAAAAAAGGTTATAGAGCAAAAAAAAAAAATAAAAATTTTAAGGTTGACAGAGTGCACGAGGTAAAAGCCTACATTTTTCCAAACATTGATAATAACATTCGATTATGCAATTAAAAATGTGAACGATGCTATACAAAGTTACAATAAAAATGGTTTTTTGACTTGAGCGCACTCGGTTCAAGAGATATTAAACTCAAAATTTTTCATTTCTTATCTTCTTAATATGCCTTTTCATATTTTCTCTCTTGTACACGAATCAAAAATAAAATTTTGAAAAAAGCCATCTAATATGCAATAGTATTAAATTAGTTTTTAATACATTTTTGAAAAAGCATTTTTCCAAAAACAAGGCAAAACACACTCAAAATTTTATCAGTGTATTGCAAATAAGTGATACTAAAAGTATGAAAAAATTAAGATTAATTATTAAAATTTGCATCTTCGGAGATACAGGGTCCGATAGTTGACACATTTTTCGTAAATTCATATTAAAAAAAATATATCTGCAAACCTGTACTTGTTTTTTGCAATGTTTTACTGTAATTTAATTAAAGAGTGTTTAAATTAAAATTATGAAAAAAATAGTTTTGAAAACCTTTAACTTCTAAAAACAGGGTGGTTAAAGTCGAAAAAATTTAAAATTTTTGACAAAAGTTTAAGTAATTTATTCGAACCTTATCCTTAACTTAGTAAAGTAAATTTGTATTGTTGCTAAAAGAACAGTCAATTCTCTTTAAAACTGTTTTTAAATGAAGCCAATACCTGTCTTAGAAGTAAAGATATAAGGTATATCTCATACGCCTAAACATGTTTTTTGGGGCGACCCCGAAGTGTTTCCCCCCGAAGCGGTAAAAGAAAAAAATTAATTTTTTTTTGTGTTCAATATTTTTCACATATATTCACATATATTTTTGCCAAATTTTTTCTAGATGGTGGGCGCCCAACCCTTGACGAAATCTGATGGAATGAGCCCAGTCACTTATGTTTTTTTTTTTGCAGAATTGAATCCAAATTTTTTTTATCAATTACAAATCTTCTTGCTGTAGAATCTGTACTTTCGCGAGTCTTAACAGATTCGACAATATTCTTCTGTATGTTTAATGGAACGGTATCATCAAAAAGTGATTTTTTTTAAATATTTTGAAAATTAAACTCAAATAATACTTACATTAATGACATAAATTAAATTAGTTTGAAATTCATAAATTAAATTGAAATTTTTCGATTATCTAATCCAAAACTCTTGAAATCAGTACACATGAAAGTTTGAAGATGAATATCTATTGAACGCTTAATTTAATCGCCAAAACATATGATACCGTTTTTAAAGAATATCTGTTAATTTCCTACAAAAATTTGTATTGCGCATTTTATAATAGTCATTTTTATCGTGTTATAAAATTTATAAACAAAAATGAAATATGTCTTAAAATAATCAAACTTAATTCTTCAATATCATTCTAATGGTGAGGTTTACGGAAAAAATATGCGATACCTTTTTAGTAGAGCATTAAATTTCCTACAAAATTTTTGGAAAACATTTTTCTGTGCAATCAATTACTGATGAGGTATGAATTTTTTTCTATTGGACTGAGAAAAAAAAACTGCGATGCGGAGCATCTTCTTATTAAAGTTAAGAGCTCATATTTGGTGAGAATTTTTTAAGCTGTCTAGCAACCCATTTTTCCTTGTCACTTCTTTAAAAAAAAATAATTGATTTTTTGACCCGCCCTAATGCTCATGCTTGATTATTTCCATCAAGGTCTATGTTTTATGTGTCATTTTTTGAGCGCATTGGATTAGTATTTTTCAATTTTTTTTCATTGCTTTTTATAATTTGTTAGATTTTAACATTCCAAATGTTGCAATAATATTTTCAATTAATTTTTTAACAGCTTTTGTTTGTCTTGTTAGTCAGTCACCGGTTTTTGATAATCTTTGTCTCAATCGTCTATAAATTCTATTCCGATGCTTATTTGTAAATTATTTTTTTTTAGACTGAAACTGATAACATTATCTATGAGCAACAAAAAGAAAAGTTAAATATAATGATTTGCTTATCAGTTATTATTGTGTATTTTTCTTCGCATATAAATTCTATGATTCATTCAATGTACAAAATTAAATATCAATGCAGCAAAATAGCACCTAATAAATTGATTATTTTTTTACCTCAATCAATTTTTTTCTCGTAATCATCATCTATTTATGGTAAAAATATTTGTTGTAGTTTTCTTTAATTCAAAACATGCAAACAACATTAACGAAGAGTTTTTACAAATAACTTTTTTTAAAATATACTCAATTTAACACGTACATATAAATTTATCGTGAATAAAATATCTGTGAGACATAAGTTAGTCACGATCTTGAGGTTAAAAACTTTGTGAATAAAATAAAAAACTATACATTGAATTTTTTTCTGAACACTGAAGGTTGTGAGTCCCAAATATGTAATTTTTAAATTTTTTGTCTGTCTGTACGTGTGCAACACGTAGAAACACTGAATGGATTAACCACAAATTTGGAATGTAGGCTCCTTACATCTCTGGTTGGGTGTACTTTTTGTAAGAAAAAAGAAGTTCTTCAAAAACTCGGCATTTTTGAAAAATTATGGAAAAGAAAAACTGTGAAAAGTGGTTTAAAAATTGGAGAGATAGATTCAAACAATATATTACAGAGATATTGACTTTTAAAAGGACTGCAAACACTACCGGTACTGTTTTTGCCTATCTCGTATTAATACCCTTCAATATGATTTTTTTATCCAATATATGCTAATGCATACTTTTCGTATTCGTATACTTACTTTTCCATTAGTTTGACACCAATAACATTTACATATCTTCAAATCTCTATAAAATCTTAGTACAATGAATTTTTGAATATGACATCGTTACCTAAAGCAAAAAAAAAATTATTCGAAATTCAAAGTTTTGATATATTCCAGTTTTTTAATATATTTCATTTACCTATTCATTGCCCTATTCTGGCAACGTAACAATTGTTACCCAGTATCTATACACAGAGCCAAAACAACCTAATAAAACAGAAGAAAATCAATAAGATTTCTCTATGATTTTCATCCAAGAAGATTATCTTATTAAAACCATAGAGAAAATTTTATTAGAGTTTTTTTTTACTACGCAAACCACATAATTTTAAGAAGAATCTTATTGTTTTTTTATAAGAACACTTTTAAAAACAATAAGAAAACCTTATCAAAACTTCTTGGTTTTTAAGAAGAAATCTTATAGATTTAATAAGATTTATTTTTGAAATTTAGTAAGGACGTCTTATTAATTTAATAGGATTTCTTTTTACATTTTAATAAGGAATTATTTTTTAATCAAAACGGAATCTTACTAACCTTTTACCTATAAATATACTTTTAATTGCCTGTAATATTAAATAAAAAGACATTTTGATGGTTTATTACAATTTATTAGGAAATACAATTTGTGAATGTATATATAAAATACATGATACAAAGAACTACAGATAAAGTATTCCCGGCGCAACAAACAAAATTTACTGCGCACCTCGTCATTAGTGCTCGTCAAATGTGACACTTGATGAATACATTCAAAAGAAAATGTCAAAAAGAGATGAAGATAGCAAAATGAAAATGAACAAACAGTAAAAATTCTGTCAAGCACATCAAGCAACGTAGCCACTTTTTGTGTAAATCGGTAAAAAGGGGAAAAAACACCCCCACAAAATATGCAATTTTTTTCACAAACAGAACAAAAAAATATATTTACTTTATTTTGGACATTTTAACAATATTTATTTCATTTCAGTAAAGCAAGTTTTCATAAGAAAATTTAGGCATTTTAAAATCTTTATTCCCTATGAAAAAATTGTGACTACGTTGCAACCAATGAGCACCTTGCACGTCACAGCAAAGATGGCGGACATGCGCAATACTTTATCTGTAGTTATTTGTATCATGTATAAAATACATCTGTAAAAATATAATTTCATAAAAAGAAAAAAAAAAATAAATTCAAAGTTGTTGCATAACTAAGTTTTTTTAACTTATCAAGCCAGACAGTTTTCAAAAAAGTGATTAATAATAAAACATAAAAATTCAGAAAAAAACATTTAACGTTAATATTTTAGAAAAGCGCATTTTGGTTGTACTTAGTACTGTAAGTTTAGTTAAGGGGACTTACGCTTTCAGAATTTAAAAATAACGCATGTAAACAATTTCCTTTCTCCATTGTCTCAGGGCAGCCTTAAATTTGACTTTGTCACTAAAATACCCGGCGCTGTCGAGGCCTTCAAAGAAAGTGGCGACATCCTCAATCTCCATTTTTTTAAGAACCTTCTTCGAGTTTACTCCATATTTTTAGTAAAGTCGAAATTGAGTCACTCAAGTCCCACGACTGAAATATGGCTCGAGTTTCCAGAATTTCAGCCTCGTCGAAAACAAGTTCGGAAACATAAGTATCATTATCCATTATCACATATTTTTAATTTACTTTAAATAAATTAAATCCATGCAATGCACATAAACTTCATGAATTCACTTCACAATTACGACTGAAAGCTAAAGCAAAGAATAAGTAGCATTTTCACCGTTATTACCTTCTTAAAAGGGTGTTTAATAAGAAAATCTTATAAAAGCAGATCAAAAAGATTCTCTTATTAATTTAAGGTGGTCTCTTCTTAAACTTTGGAGAGTGAAAAAAAGATTTCCTCATTAAAGTAAAGTAAAATATTAATAAGATTACCACATCACTTCATTGATTTAATAAGAAATCTTTTTAAAAAATGTTTGATAGTAATTGTAAATTTTTAATAAGATTTTCTCTATGGAATTAAAAAGATTTTTCTATGGAAAATTCTTATTATTTGGTAGTATTAATAAGAAAACCTAATAAAATAGCTCAATTAGGTGATCTTATTGATTTTATGTGGTGGTTTTTGGCTCTGAGTATAATATTATATTATCTATCTAATATATAAAAATAAATGTTTGTTTGTTTGTTCGTTCGCTATGCGCTGCAATATCGTTCATCCGATTGCGATTAAACTTTGTCAACTTATTGCTTGCACTTACGCGAACAATATAGGCATATTCAAAATTTGCCACACCCCCTTTTACCGCCCACAAACCAATAAAAATGCTATATTTAAGACAGTTTTTGTCGTATTAAACTAAAATTTAGTAATTAAGTTCGTATGTTAACTATCGGTAACTATACTTAAAATGGGCGTGGTCCCACTATAGGTACGCCTACTTTTAAGAAAAGATAAAGAGACTTCGAAATTACTGGTCCGATCGAGCTAAAATTTTGGCAGTGGATTTGTTTCGAGTTCGAGATGGTTTAAGAAAAAATTGCCACACCCCCTTCTACCGCTTACAAATATATAAAAAATTCGCGATATCAAATTGCTTTGGAGTAATTGGAGCAATTCACACATATCGTTCCACTGATGATATTTTATGGGAGTTAAATAAGGGGGAGTGGAACCTCCGATACAACCAAAACTTGCGATATCGAATTGTTTTATAGTTACAGTTCACACAGCATCGGAATTCAGCATTCGACATTAATTTTTGCTGCAAAGTGAAGTGATGCAAAGTTCGATAGATATAAACTAAATTAAGCTCAAATTTTGGCACTCGATTTGTTTTGAGTTCTAGATGGTTTAAGGAAAAAATATTTTGTATTAGACTGAAATTTGGTTATTTAGTTTATATAGTTACGTTGGGCAAATAAACTAAAAATGGTGACATGGCTTTGTCACTGAACTCCTCCTAAGCACCTGGACCGATTTTGATGAAATTTGGTGTGAGTGTGGCTGGGTCTGTAGAGTCTGACCCGGTAGGTTGCCCTGTTGTTGCTTTGGCAGTGTTTAAAGGGGTATTTGAGAGAATAACGCAGAAACGAGTAGAGAAATTGACATGATTCTTTCACTACACCATTACTTTTTATGCAAACAAAATTACAAAAATACAAAATGAATAAATAAAACAAAAAAATTTTTTAATTTTTATGATAGGCTTGGTTTTTAAATTTTGCGATAGAAATTTTAAATGAACTCTACATTTATGTATACCCTATAAAAAAACATTAAAAAAGCCATTTTTGGGTTTGAATATTTTGGTTTGAATATTTTTTCAACATCAAATATTTTTATCAAAGTTTTTTGCGAAATAAAGTAATTCGTTAAGGTTTTTTTTTGGAAAATTATAAAAATTAAAACAGAAACAGAAAATGAAAAAGATTGAAACACGATTGGACGGACAATTAATCGAAATTTAAAAAAAATGCAATGCTTTGTAACATGACCGAGTTATTCGCTTTCAAAGCCAGCACTTTCATTTTTGATATATTTTTTTTTCTATTTCACCAAAAAATGAAATTAGTACTAAAAACTTTTTGTGTTTCAGGTACGAAAATAATAATTTTGATAGAAATTGTCACCTGCTTTTCAGATAGTGACAATTTCATTAAACAAATTTTGGTTTTGAGTTTAAAATTTTGTTTTGAGGACAAAAATTGCAACAAATACATAGAAATATTAAAAACTAGCGGGCCCGACAGACGTTGTACTGCCCCAATTCAACTAATTTCTTTGTGATCATTTTCATTTCGTAAATTTTTGAAAAGTGTGGAAATGTGCTGAGTTGTGCATGTTTTTATATTGAAACTTGGTGTATTTATGCTATGAGCCCAAGTGGTGGTCACTTTATACTTAAATACTGTCACGCCTACTTTTACCGCCCCTTCTTTACACACAAAATCGTTTGTGCAGTGTCTTTTAAGATCGCAGGAACGATAGCACCTTAGGCCACCAAAATTACAACATCTATTATCATCAAGGTTTGTATCTCAAGTAATAAAAAAACGAAAGTTGCCACACCCCCTATAACCGCCCACAAATTAACTGAAATGCTATATTTCAGACGATTTTTGCTGTACTGGAAAAAAATTGTAATTTAGTTCGTATGGTTACTCTCGGCAACTCAACTAAAAATGGGCGTGGTCGAACTATAACTATGCCCAGTTTTCAGAAAGCATTATAATAACAGAGTTTTCATGTTTTATAATGAAATTTGGTGTATATGTGCTATGAGACCCTGTAGTGGTCACTAAAATGTTGTCACGCATAATTTTGCCGCCCTTCTATGCATGCACAATCGTACATGCTGTGTCTCTTAACATCTCAGGAACGGAAACACCTTGCATATTTAGTGGCCCAAATATACAACATATGTTATTGAGGCTAATATCTCGGTTAATAAAAAATAGCCACACCCCTTTTACCACCCACAATTAAATAAAAATGTTTTATTAAAGACGGTTTTGACAGTCACGAATTGAAGCTACAAAAAGAAAAGTGTGGATCGAATGGCACGTTGTTTGGACATTTCCACACTTTTCAAGAATTTACAAAATGAAAATTATCACAAAGAAATTAGTTGAATTGGGGCAGTACAACGTCTGTCGGGCCCGCTAGTTTTTAATATTTCTATGTGTTTGTTGCAATTTTTGTCTTCAAAACAAAATTTGAAACTCAAAACCAAAATTTGTTTAATGAAATTGTCACTATCTGAAAAGCAGGTGACAATTTCTATCAAAATTATTATTTTTGATCTTCAGATTTTGTTTTGAAATCAAAAAATTACAACAAACACATAGAAATATTAAAAATAATCCCTCCAGGAAATCTGAGAATTCCCGGATGTAACCAGTAAACATTCCATGGAATGTAGGACGCATTCCCCTTCATTGCACACTCCATTGCGTATTTTACATACCATGTCACTAGAGGGAAACATTCCCCTCCGCTGTGTTAAAAATTCAAGTGGAAACATTCCTCTCCGCTGTCTTAAAAAGTGAATTGGAAGCAGTCCTCTCCCCTGTTCTGAAAATTAATGTGGAGACATTCCTCTCCCTTGTTATGAAAATGCCCGGCCAGGATTCGAACCCGGGACCCCTGAGCGACAGTCAAGCGCGCTACCACAAGACTATCGAGGCCGCCCAGTAAACATATTTTTTCAAACAGTAAACATGAATTCTATAATAAGCGGATAGGAAACAATAATATTAATATTTTCTGTTGTCATTGCTTGACAATAAGTAAAAGTTTCCACATGCATTCTTAAAGCAGTGGTTTGGAAAGTACATAAATTCAAAACTTCTAATATAATTCCAAAAGATATGATGGGGAATGTTTATTCATCACTTCCATATGTAAGTTTTCCAATTTTTACAAGGGGGAAGCGGTTTGGAAACAACATAAATACAGAACTACCCTTAAGCTTCTAAAAGATGCAGTGGGGAATGTTTTTTTATCACTTTTAGATGAAAGCCTTCCGATTTTCTGGGTAACAATTGTAACTTTGCCAGAATAGGGCTGTTAATCTTCTTTTGTCTAAGTCCGCGTTTAAAAACTTCTAATATTTTTGAAGCTTGCTACTTCCTTTGCAGCTGCTTGAACTTGTGCTTGAGAAAAATCAAATAGTCGCAGTCAAAGCAAAAGCAAAAAAAAAATCTGATAGACTGCGAAGCACTTCAGCAGTCGACAATTTCAGCAGTTTTTGTTTTGTCACAGAAACTGTGAACAAAATCGAAAGTCGAAGCAACAGCAACTGCTCTACTTTTGAAAATCGAAGCAGCATCAGTTTTTCAACAGTCGTAGCAGACTGTTTTGCTTTGTGCTGCTAGATTTGTTTGATCGCTTTCGTACCAATTTTTGTGCTTTTCGATCGCAAATCGGTTTTCGATTGGACACTAGGGTGGACTCTAAAAAGTTGGTTCGACTTTCAAAAATTGAACAGTTGCAGTTACTGGACTTTCGATTTTGTTCACAGTTTCTGTGACAAAACAAAAACTGCTGAAACTATCGACTGCTGAAGTGCTTCGCATTCTGTCAGATTTTTTTTGCTTTTGCTTTGACTACCACTGTTTGATTTTTCTCAAGCACAAGTTTAAGCTTTGAATTTATGGTAAGTAAGTTTGAATTTATGGAAACAGTGATTGATTTAAAAAGCAATAATTTTACAACTTTTGCTACTTTGACTGCAGCAATTTAATCACTGGTCTAAGCACTTAAAAAAATTTTTTGTGACTAAATTAAATTGTTTTTTATATGTTATTTCTATCTTTAAAAAAAAATAATCTCAAAATATCTTTCCAAGCAAAAGTTATGGCTAAAAAATCTGTTTTCATACCAATGACTTTTCTTCCTTGCTCTAACTGCCTCTCTCTCCCTTCCTTCTATTGGCTATAAGCTGTAATTCATTCTCAAATAATATTTCGAGAGTTTATATGTTTCATTGAAAAAGTTACTGTGAATTCGATTTGCATATATGTATAACGCCATCTAGATGTCGCTAGCGGCAAAATGGTTTTGTTCTAATAGATTACATAATATAACAATTTACATTTGCCTTTTGCAAACTCACAATTGCAATCAAAGTTCTATAGTAACTAAATTTGATTTAGATGACGATTTGCTTAACATCGAGCTGGGACACAAGTTTTTGGTATTAGATTTCATAATTTTTATTAATCCAAATCAGATTTGGTGCTGGAAAAAATAATGCATTTGAATTTGCGAAAATAATAAAATGAACACCTTCTGTATTTTGCTTGCCGTTTTATTGTTTTGCACAGATGTATTCATGTAGATAATTGGTAAAGTCGAATTATTAATGACAACTATTTAAAATAAAAACTACTGAAGAACTCTGTTCTCATCTCATCTTCAGATAAAATTAAATGAATTCTCCCCTTAAGAATTTCCTATTAATATTAATAGATAATTCTGTCTAATTTTTTAAATATCCCAGGAGATTTGGTTCCCAAAATATTTATTTCCCATGAATAAGATTCTTCCAAAATGTATCTATCTCTCAGAAATGTGATTTTTCGAGTGTACAAAGTGCCAAACTTTAAAATATTTCTTTTGTCTCTTTCAATAACAATTCTTTGGAATCCAATTAAAAGTTTAAATTGTTGCAGCGTGTGAAATGTCTGAAATATACTTTGATTTTCAATTTTGGTTTTGGCCAAATTTGTAAAACACGTTTATACTAAATTGTATGATATTGGTGTGTGGCATTTATGTGCCTTGTTATTTTCTCAACAATCAACGAGTTTTCTAGAATTGTTATTTTATTTTCTGTATATTTTTCTTACTTAATTAAACGAATACCAACTCATTTAGGCGCATTTTCTGGCCTTGCCAAAAATGGAAACGGTCCATAATGTGTGTTAAGCTTGGAAGATAAAACATATAAGCTGCATTTTTGTTTATTAATTAAGACAAACTTAAAAAAAAATTGAATCAATCAAAAAATCTCTTCACAAAAATGTATTTGTAAAATTGACATTGATTTTCTTGTCGTTATTATGAAAAACGATATTTACGTATTTGTTGCAGAAATACAAAAACAAGTGCACTGACAGTTGAGAACCGTTTAAGTACCACATGTCATGTTTTTGATTCAATTCATCAACGATAACAACAACTTAGGAATGAACATGTCAAGTACGAGTGAAGCATGTTGAAATATTGCAATTAAATTGAGTTATAATTAATTGTAATTACGTAAACAATAACGTTAACACACAGATACAGTGACACGCGTGAGCCGTCACTGGCCTACGAAGTACTTTGAAAACTTGCAGTCTCTCATATAAATTAGTTATAAGGGGGGGGAGGGGAAATGATGGTAGCCATAAAAGGAATTTTCTATAAAAAGTCAATTCCATAATGTGAATCAAGGTGTGTTAGATCTTAACACTTTGAAATAATGTCAAAAAATGTTTTCAAAATTATTGTAGAATTTTTTCTCTAATTTGAATTAAAAAAGTTTTAAAATATTTTCTCAAAATTGCATTTTTGGTTATACAATATACATATATGATATTCGAAAAATTTTAATAAATGTATATATAATATTATATATATGTATAACAATTTGTATATACAGTTAATCACGTAAAATATTATTTCTTTTAGTTTTCTAATTGTATTTTTATTATAAATATTATTTTTTTATCTATGAAGTTATATTTTTATTATACAATTTTCAAGTTCAAAGTATAACATTTTTTTTATTATTTATTATACAATTTTTTAAATAATAATTAACAATATTTTTTTAAACTCATGAAGCGTCGTTTCATTAAATAAATTTATTTCTTATGAAATTCTTATGATAAACGAACTACAAAAGTATTTTAAAATGATGTACTTAAACGTACAAAATAATGAAAAATAATAAAAATATATTTCAAAATTAACTAAAATATAAACTTAAAATATTAAGAAATAATTAAAAAATCATATCCAATTAATTTTAAATGATTTTAAAATTACTTAAAAATAAATAAAAAAAAAATAAAATAGAAATAAATAATAATAAAAAAATAATTAAATACTAATAAAAAATACATAAATAATAATAAAAATTAATTGAATAATAATAAATAATAATAAAAAATAATTAAATAATAATAAAAGATAATTAAATAATAATAGAAAATAACTAAGTAATAACAAAAAATTATTTAATAATAAAAAATAAATAAATAATAACTAACAGTTAGTTAAAGTAAGTATTTAAAAAAATACAAATAACTAATGCAATTATTAAAAGCAATAAAAAACGAAAAATAATTAAATAATGACAAAAAAAATTAAATAAACAATAACTAAAAGATTGTTAATCTTTAAGTAGTGACGTGGAGTCTCACAGGAACCTCCCGAGTCGCGATTTTCGAGAAACACATAAAAACTTCAAAGTTTCCGAAATGTTTGTTTTTGATTAAAATTTGAAAATAAAAAGAAAATACTATTGTTTAAACATTCATTATTTTTATTTTACTTTTATAAACCAACGTTTGTAGTTTTTTTAAAAGATTGATTAGTGTTTACTGAATAATTAAACAATATAGTAAAGTAGCCTGTGAGACCCCACGTCATTGGTAGTGCAAAAAAGTTCACGTCACCACTTAAAGGTTAAACATAAACTAATTTAAATTTTAGAAAAAATAAAAGTATTTAAAAGAAAAATTAATGAAAAAATAATAATTAAACAATAAAAAATAATAAAAGAAAAATAAAAAACAATAAAAGAAAAATAAAAAAATAAAAGAAAAATAAAAAATAATAAAAGAAAAATAATAAAAGAAAAAATACAAAATTAAAAAATTAAAAAATTAAAAAATTAAAAAATTAAAAATTAAAAATTAAATTAAAAAATTAAAAAATTAAATTAAAAAATTAAAAATTAAAAAAATAAAAAAATAAAAAAATAAAAAAATAAAAAAATAAAAAAAATAAAAAAATAAAAAATCAAAACATCAAAAAATCAAAAAATACAAAAATAAAAAATAAAAAAATAAAAAATGAAAATAAAAAATGAAAAGAATAAAAAATAAAAAAAATAAAAATTAAAAAAAATTAAATAAAAAATTATAATAAAAAAATTTAAAAATACATATTAAAATAAAAAAATTAAAAAATAAAAAAATTAAAAAAATAAAAAAATTAAAAAATTTTAAAAAAATTAAAAGAAAATTACAAAATTTAGACGTCAATTAGTAATGGTTTAAATCATTTCATACATATGCATTATACACCTATGATATATTTTATACAATTGTTATATACTGACGTTTATGACGTCGTTTTAGATTGTATAAATTTTATTTATGTAGATTTTGTAAGGTTTTTCTGATTTATTTTTTATTTATTTATTTTCATGTTTATTCTGCAAACTGCTCTTCTTCCACTTTCAACACTACCTACATCTACCCTTATTGTTGTCGTAAAATTGATTGGTTGATACTTGGTTTATTCCCCCCACTTTTGGTTACATGCATACTTTTTTTTTTATTATATCTAATTAAAATTTTGGTTATAAATATGTAAATAAAATTAAAAATAAAAAAATGGCAACACCAAATCATCCTTCCCATCACCAACAACTGCGAACAACCGTCAACACTTTTTCTATCTCCACAACCACCACCAACCAACCAACCAACCAATCAATCAATGAATCCACCAAACTCACCACCTATTTCAACACAATCCAACACAACAGGGACCACATCCAGCCTTAATTATTGTAAGTATTCTTAATGCCATTGTGTATTTTTGTAATATTGTATTTTTAAAATTTGTACTAAAGTGTTGACTACTAAAAATGATGTAACTCCTTAATGCTTTAAATTACAATACTTATTATAACCAAAAGTTGAATAATGCTACATGTTTATTTCTGTCTCTCTCTCCCTCTTTCTCTCTTATCCCCTTTTCCCATATTTAAAATAAAATAAACTCAAATTTTTGTATTGCCTTTTTTTACAAATTTTAACGCTTACGTCTTCTACTACTACTTCCACTACTGCTACTACTAAAACCACAAATTATTATGCGCGTACTTGTGATCGTTCCTACAAACAACGCTACTTGTTTTTGCATCAATTTGCATCTACTTAACTACCTACGCTATGACCAAATCCTCAATACCTAAAACATATAAAAACTACAAATATTAATGTAAACGTATCAAGAGTCATAATGCAGAAACCTTTGCGGTAAAGTATATCAATTCCATTCATATTTTTTTTTTTGTGTATCGAATATACAATTTGAGTATAGTTCAATTTTGAGTTTTTAGTCGTTTGTTTTTCTAGCTCTTTGTTTATATGTACCTAATTCTTTCTTTCCATTTTAGCAAAGTTGTATTTTTTTACGCTCCACCTCTTAAATTGTTTTTTATTTTGCATACAATGTATTATATTTTATCAAATAAAACTTTTTTGTACAATAATCGTTTTTTCCAATCGTAGTTAAGTATCCGATCCACATAAAATAGAAAAATATTTTATAAAATCACAATTTATTACGCGGTTATCTTTTATTATTTTCTGGTTCGACAAAATTTTTGTAATCATCACTGATTTCTTTCGAGTAAAAATTAATATCTTTTAAAATTGCAGTATTGAATCTTATGTATTCAAATTGAAACTAACTTTCTTTTTTGTAAATGCTGAATCTATTTTATCAATTGTTGTATTTTTAAATTAAAAACAGTTGTTTAACCTTAAGTCTGTACCATGGGGCGCTCAGCACCCCAGAGAACATTTAAATCTACCGTCACGAAAGAAGGTAGAGGATTACCAGATGACGATGAAAGTCCATTCAGACATGACCCACGAGCGGAAGTACCGCGGCGCAAATCGATAATAATCTACAATTTTTTGTTTTAATTTGGCTCCGTTTCATTTTTCATTCAATTCGTTATTCAAGAAGATTTACTAAAATAAGAAAAAACATGACAAAAAACATAAGTTTACATGTTATTCTATGCAAATACATTGAGAACATAAATAAATCGAGAAGTTATTGCACGGCCGTAGCCAAGAACGATTAGTTGGGGGAGCTGAGCAGGTGTTTAGCAGAGGTGACTTTTCAAGAAAATTAATAACAAATTATTCATAGATAACATCTATTTGCAATGCAATGAACTCAATCTTTTCTTTTCAAACCAAAGAACGAAAAACCACGCAATCGTTAAGCGGTCATGGAGGATCATCGTATCGAATCTATTCTCAATTTTGACATGCAAACCAGCATTTTTCATTGGTCACTCAAATTTTTACAAAGGAAAATTCTTCTCGAAACGGCAATTTAAGTTCATTTAGTGGTTGCAATCAGGGTTGCCAACACATACCTTTTCGCCCGGAGAATTCGGGCCTGAGGGCCGATCTCCGGGCTCCGGACCTGGCACATTTTCTCCGGCTTTCGCTCTAATCTATATTTAAATCAAGTTTTTCTTACAAAAAAATTTGTTTAACTTATTTATTAGTGTTGATTTACGCTTTTTTTAGTGAATGTTTGAACCATTTGTCTAAATGAACGCTAATTTAACATTGACGTTCTTTCTATTTTTTGAACTTCGTTTTTTAAGGAACGCCGTAACCAGTCCTAACTTTTCTTTTGGTAACTTGACGAACTCGTTTCTGTTTTTCTTTTTCTTTTGAGTTCTGCCGCCAAGGCTCATTTATAAGGTTCTGGCACTTGAGAGTGAACTCGGTCGAACTGTCAGAATGGATGAAAATGAATGCTTAGAACAAAGAAAAGCACAATGACAGTTCGAGCAAAGGCGGGAAAAAAAATGCATTTCTCTCAAGTGCCGCAACCTTATAAATTAACCTTGTCTGCGGGTGAATTTTTAATTAATGTTTGCAGTTCAATTTATGTAAGTTCGGTCAATAATTTGTGTTTTGTGTATTAACTGATACAAAACTATTTTAGAGAACAGCATAATGGAATCTAGTTGCAAGAGGAAACATTAATTAACATCTTTTAACAACGATTGGCTCTCGATATCAAGCTACAAAGATTGGTTGCTGAAAGAAAACGAGTTCACGGGAAAATGCAAGTTGTGTTGTGTCACATTTGTTGTAAACATGAATGTTAAACATGACTATGTATGAAAAAACCAAAGAAAAAATTAATTTTTTAATTAAAAGCAAGCAGACCATAAAAAAATTATTAAATAAAAAAAGCTCCGGGCCTGGGCTTTTCAAAAGTTGGCAACCCTGGTTGCAATGCATCGAATTTAAAATTTATGCGTAAAAGTCGTTAACAACTTTTAAAACGTCATCATTTTGCTCAAAACGTTGATCAATTTCTGAAATAACGGAGTCAATTATTTCATAATAAAGTGTAAACAACAATCAACTGATTAAGTCAGTCTCGTTTCGCTTAAGAATTGATCAAATAATTCTTTGGCTTGAATAATTGCCATCACTTTTCGATGACCAACATCACGTGTTTGCAAAATTTTTTTTGCTGTTCCCATTATTCCCAATATTTTGCAAGAAACCCAGCAGTCTAAGGGCGCGTTTATAGTGGCGACTTGTTGCTGGACCGAACCGAACCGAGAAGGAAAGCTGGAAAACGCTGCACATACAATCATATGAAACAAGTTCAAAGTGTGTATAGTGCCAGCCGAGCTTGCAACTTCAAGTGACTTGTGCGCTAATTTCCATCTTTCCGATTGTTGCTTTCTCGCTCGCTCGCACGGTTTGCATGTGCTTTGATTCATTTTACACGTTGCTTGCTTATTACTCTCGTTAAATGACATGAAATGGAAAAAGAAACAAGGAAAACAATTTGTTTTATTTTCACAATTTGAACATTATTTGAAAAGTAATAAGCACACAAGAACACGAAATTGCGCTCAGTTGTAATGCTGTATTTTCTTGCCCGCAAAAAATACGCACAGAAACAGCATTATAAAGAAGCAACGAAGATAAATTTATATCAACTGCTGCACACAGAAAACAAAAAGAGAAATAGTGAAAAAAGCTAAACCAGCCGGTGAAACAATTCGTCAATTAGCGGCTGTAAGTTCGTTTCATCTAAAACAGAGAATCGAAGATTATCAAATTTTCTTATGTACGCTCTTCCTTTCCATTTGATTTTGTGCACGAAAGTAAACAAACAAAAATAGCAGCAACAAGAAAACAACTTTGTTGAGATTAGTTTTGTATTGCTTTATTGCAAAATCAAAAATAATACAACAAAACCAAAGAAAAAAGTTAAAAAAAGTTTAAACCAGTTGGATGATCAAGTTGCTTCATGCTGCTTGAAGTGCGTTTTGGCTGAGTCATAGCATCAAAAAATCTTGGGCCAGCAGCTGATGTACTTTTTTTTAATGTGCGTCCTTTCTACGATTTTCTTTTTTGTCTTAAAAAAAATTTGAAATAAAAACACAACAAGAAGGCAACAAAAACCAACAGAAAACACTTGCGAAAAAAGTCGAAACAAGCTAGTACCTCAAGTGACTTGAAATGACTGGCCGTTGCAGGAAGTGAGCTTCAGCAGCGTTTTTCGCATTTTCGTCTCTGCACTTGTTGTCCGCTGGTTTGAGGAAAGCAAATTGAATGAACGAAATCATGTGGCTTTTTTGATGCTTCGGTTGCAAAAATAATGAAAAAAAACTAATATATACAAACAAACCCAAAATAGTCAAAAACCAGCTGAAAGAAGTCACCAGCGACAAGCGCGCACTATACGCACTTCCAGCTGCTTTTAGCAGGACGCGTTTCCAGCTCGGTCCGGCCCAGCAACCAGCTGGCACTATAAACGCGCCCTAATAGCTAAAAGCATGTCATCTGCACCAAGATAGTGTCCGGTATCTTCCTCAATTCCTGTCAATGAGTTTAGAAATTGATCGAAGTTATTTTTAATTGAAACAATGTAGTGTACTGACAACGTTGCTTGAAAAGCAGAGAAATTGTGGAGCCTTCATACTTTTTGTTTAACTTTAAAGCGACTAAAAAAATCGTGTAATTTTTTGCTTTGGTCGAAGAAAAGTCAGAATTATAATTTTTCTTCATGATTTGGACAACGACAAGATGAAGACGGTGGAGATCCATGCAATCAACCTTTGGAATTGTTCGATTGAAAAAGTCTTGTATCAATGTCTGCAGTCCACCTAATCGACTACTCATTACAGCAGTCATCACCATCATAACCTTGGCCCAAAATCTTTTCGCACTCAATTTCAAATCTGTCAGTCGATAGATAATGATTTAAAAGAATGCCTTAGCTGTGACTTCATCAGTTTTTTGTTGAAGCAAAGTAATGCACAGAAATTCAATCGAAAATATCTCATTTTCAGTCCTATCTGTCTTATCTACCATCAATGTTAAATATAGTTTAACTCAATAGCACTTATTTCGCGGAGACAATTTACAATATGATTTATGATTTTATTTTGTATTTCCAGAGATGTATAGACAGCATTGGTAGGCATAGCATCTTGACATATCTTAAAATTTTTGCGCTTTTCGAGCATGTGTTTAAACTTTAAAGATATTATGAAACAGTCTTGACTCTTCATTTTCTTCGTCATACCCATTTCCTCGAAAAGCCAGCTCTTTCTAAGCTAGAAAAAATTTGTAGAAACAATTGCTTTGACGTAATATTGTCGCTTTTCAAGGACAGTGTTAATAAGAAGGCTCGAAATTTCTAGATTATTTTCAATCCTTAAAGAATGTCCTTTCCACGCAACCATAGCAGATAAACGTGTACTGCTTATGTCATTTTTCTTCTTTTTCTGCTGCACGAGCCTTACACCATTTATTATATCCCGTAGTGCAAAAATAGTCACTAGCATTAGTTTTCACTAAGTGCGTTAACCTTCAAGCATAGTACTCTGTTGAGTTTCGTGTGAAATTCCACTCAAATCTCCATATAAAAAGTGACAGCTGCGAAACAAGCGTGGAAATTTTCACAACATGTTCGCCAGAGCAGTACTCTGTTCCGCTACGTGAAATTATTGCAACATGTTTCTGAGCAACATTTTTTCACCACAATTTAATTGAACTGCCTATTTATTTTGAAGTGAATTGAGAGAGATCATATGAAATCTCCCAACTTATTCTCTGAGTCTCTCTGAGAAACGTTGCCATAGGAATTCTTCGCAACAAACTTTAAGTCAAAAATTTCATGCAACAAATAAATAGATGTTGCCATCGAAATTTCACGCAAACGACCAGAGTACTAGGCTTTAGTAATCAGCCTTCCGTGTAAACAACACAAATTGGCAACTAAATTTTACTTCAATCTTTTCTGTTGAGAACTTCTTATCTTAAATTAAATTTTAAAAACTTTTCTGTTGAAATTTTGGAAATTAGCATAGTTTTTGGGGAAGCTCGGAAAACTTTTGGAGGTGATCAGCTGCCCCCAGCACCTCCCTAGCTACGGCAAATACAAAGACATGGTGGCGAACATGGTACAGGTTAAGTTTTTAAAAAGTTTAACTAAATGATATGTAAGTCTAAAATGTTTCGAGAAAAATAAATGTTTCCCCTATTTTTCACAACTTACCTTCATTTATGTTCTCAGTACTTGGTGCTGCTATTTTTTATTACAAATATAGTCAAAATATGTTCCAAGTTTAAAAATAATAAAAAAAAACAAAGGTAACTCAGCTAAAATTGCTGCGCTAACACATCAACTCAAACGCAGTTCGAACTATCAGCGAAATGTAATAACTCAATTGAGCCATGAGGAATTGACTTTAATCAGTGAGTTATTGAGTTGAATAGCGTCATTAGTTGAATGAAAAATTATGTGTCTGCCTTTTGAGTTGGCCAGCGCACTGAGTCATATGATAAATACTAGTCGAAATTGAACCTCACCTTAAGAAAATAAATAGAATCAGATTAAAATCTTGCAGCAATATGCTATATTTAAGGATTTTACTGACTTGACCGCTTTCCATTGAAAATGAGGTACAATTTTCTCGGGAACTGCTTTACCAATTTAAATAATTCTTTGTACACTTATTATTCTAGTAAAACGTAGGCTTATGACCAGAGGAGTTTTAAAAATATATAAAACTTATTATTTATTTATAAGCTGTGAAAGTTTTAAATTTGTTCATGATCTTAACCCACTTCCAGCTATTGGTGCATTTTTGCACCAGTAGCTTTAGAATTTTCTACAGGTGAGTGCGAAAGTGATATTACCTGGCACTGTAGGGATTATGGTAGTATGGACCTTTGACAATATAAATTATTTTTGGTATGAGTCAATTCGGTTGTTTACTTGGATTTTATGCCCACGGCGCGTCGCAATATTTGCGTTTTTTTATTTTTGAAAATTCCGGAAAAATTTCAAATCGCAATGTCGAAAATTGCTTTTCAATAGTAACTATTATTAGTTTTAAATTTTATGTTAAACAAAATTTTGCTATTTTAAAATGGGCAGGTACGGCTATGAAGGTATGTGATGCAGCTAGTGGTGTAAAAATGCATCAGTCCGCCCAGCCCTTACCTGTGGAGGTAAAAATTATAAATTTTGCTAGATAAAGTTTAGGATTTAGGAAAGTTAATGTTTAGATATATAGACTCTGGACGAAGTTTCATCGATCTCGTCCCGGTAGTTAAGGTGTCGCCAGAAATATATTTGTAATCAACTATTCGAAATCCCCTCTGTTCATTTGTTAGCTAGTACTACTACTATAGGCAAAAAAAAAAAATCATCTTCATATCATTTTTAAGAGTTCCGAAGTGAAAACAATGTGACAGAGAAAAGTTTTTAGGACATCAAAAAACCTTCGCACTGCTAGTCAGATGATCACTGACCTTCCTAGTTTTGAATTAATTTTTGTATCACTTTTACTCGTGGGGAAAACTCTGCGGTTTGTTTTATTTTGTGCTTAATTAAATGAAGAATAATAATCAGAACAAAATCTCTGATTTATTTTCAGATTCAAGTCAGTAGTCCCCTTAAATTAATCATAACGCAGCGCTGCGTTACAAGGGCGTTCAAGATGCTGCCGGTCTCCTAGTGACGGCACCACCACTCTTCAAATGCGTGACATTTTTTACGGGTAGCAACCTTAACATGAACACACCATAAATGTTAGATCGATCTGTCAATGAATAGTGACGTTACAGTGTTCTAAATTAAACAACTTTGGGAATTGTTAAAAATGGATAAAGAAGAATTTCGTGCCTTGATTAAGCATTACTTTTTGCGTAGCAAAAGTGCGAAAGAAACAAAAGAAAAGCTCGATAAATATGTTGAATCTGCTTCGTTGTATTCAACCGTAAAATATTGGATTGCAGGGTTCAAAAGTGGAAACCGGAGGCGAACCTTTACAAGGTAACATGTCTGACTGTCTCAACCTGGCGAGGCCAGCATAATCCTTGTGAAATCGCCTCAAGTCGACTCAAGCCTCTGATCCCCAAAACTGATCCCCAAATCTGAATCCGCAAACAAAAAACTGATAATGCTTTACGGATATGCACCTGGAAAGTCCAAACCCTTAATAGGGAAGGTGCCTCTATCCACCTGACTGGTGGTAAAAATCGTGCTTGGTGACTTCAACGCTAAAATGGGCAAGGAAAATATATTTGGTCCAACAGTCGGAAAGTTAAGCCTCCACGACAACACTTCCGATAACGGAATGAGGCTGATTGACTTCGCCGCAGCACGAAACATGGTCGTAAGTAGCACTAGATTCAAGCATCTCAATATTAATAAAGCCACCTAGATGTCCCCTGCTCAAAAAACTAGAAATCAAATTGATCACGTTTTGATCGATGGAAGGCACTCTTCCAGTGTATTGGATGTATGCACGATCCGTGGTGCAAACATTGACTCGGATCACTATCTTGTCGCAGCCAAGACCCGTACACGTCTGTGCGCAGCTTAAAATGCACGCAACCCGACACAGAGAAAGCTAGACGTCGACAAGTTGCAATAGAAACAGACAGCCGATGCTTTTGCCACTCGACTCTCACTCCTGCTTCAAAGCACTCCTCCAATCGATGATATATGCGCGCAGTGGACACACATTTCCAACTCCATGCGTGCGGCTGCTGAAGAGGTGATTGGCTACCAACGCCCTCGCCGAAACCAGTGGTACGACCAGGAGTGTCGCGACGCCACTGCAGAGAAAGACGCCGCCTACAAAGCCACCCTGCAGTCGGTTGTAACGCGCGCTGCTAAGGAGCGATACAAAGAAAAGAGGAGGGAAGAGAGACATATTTTCAGGCGGAAAAAAAGAGAGGCAGAAAAGCGCGAGCAAGAGAAGATTGAGATGTTTGGTGACAGGAATGAGGCCCGAAAATTTTTTTAAAAAATAAGACGCCTTGCCGATGGTTTTAAAACCGGGGCCTCTTCCTGCAAGGATGAAAACGGGAATCTAGTGACAGATGTCCAGAGTACACTGACGTTATGGAGGGAACACTTCTCTAAGCTTCTAAATGGCGATGCTGACAAATATGCCGCCAATAGAGATGATATTCCGGCAACTCCAAAGTCGCTGCCCGACTCGACTATGATGAAGTTTTGACAGCTATAGCTCGGCTTTAAAATAATGAAGTCGCGGGAGCTGATGGCTTACCTGCTGAGCTGTTTAAGAACAGGGGCGAAGCTCTACTTAAATGCATTCACGAGCTTCTATGCAGAATATGGTCGGAAAAATACATTCCGAACGATGGGAATCTCAGTATGCTCTCCCCAATCCACAAGAAAGGTGATCCCACTATCTGTGCCAATTATCGTGGGATAAGCCTTCTTAATATCGCATATAAGGTCCTGTCGAGTGTTTTATGTGAAAGATTGAAGCCCATTGTAAACGAACTGATTGAACCTTATCAAAGTGGCTTCAGACCTGAAAATTCCTGCGTCGACCAGATTTTCACGCTACGACAAATCTTGGAGAAGACTCAGGAAAAACAAGTCGACACCCACCATATTTTTGTCGACTACAAAACCGCCTTCGACAGCCCAATAAGGAAGCACCTGTACTCCACCGTGTCTGAGTTTGGTATTCCTGCAAAAGTCATACGACTTTGCAGGATGACACTGAGCAACACGAGCAGCGCAGTTAAAATCTGGAAGGACCTCTCCCCACCATTTATTACCAAACGAGGTTTCAGACAAGGTGATTCTTTATCGTGCGACTTTTTCAACCTAATGATAGAAAAGATCATTCGAGCTGCTGACCTAAGACGTAGTGGCACAATATTCTACAAGAGTGTTATGCTGCTTGCGTATGCTGATGACATCGATATTAATGGTCATAATACGCGCGAAGTCAGTGCAGCATTCTCCAGATTAGAAAGAGAGTCAAGTCGAATGGGTCGGTCTGGCAGTGAATGCAGATAAGACCAAATACTTGGTGTCAACAAACAAACAGTCCCAGCGTCTTGGAACCCACGTTACAGTTGACAATACCTCCTTCGAGGTTGTGAAGGACTTCGTCTATCTGGGATCCAGCATAAACTCAACCAACGACATCAGCATTGAGATCAAACGAAGAATAACTCTTCCCAACAGGTGTTACTTTGGGCTCAGTAGGCAATTGAGAAGCAGAGCCCTCTCTCGACGAACGAAAATCACGCTCTATAAATCGCTCATCATGCCCGTCCTACTTTATGCATCACAAACCTGGACGCTGAGCAGTTTAGATGAAAAGACTTTAGGAGCATTCGAGAGAAAGATTCTTCGTAAGATCTACGGACCAATCTGCGTCAATGGCGAGTACCGAATACGTTGGAATGATGTACTGTATGAGCTGTACGCTGACATCGACATAGACAAGTGCATTGAATCGAGCGGCTTCGCTGGCCAGATCATGTTTAGCGCATGAAAGACGATGCTTTAGTAAAAAAATATTCCATTCGGTACCCAGCGGCGGTCAACGCAGAAAACGACGACCGCATCTTCGTTGGAAAGACCAAGTAGAGGACAACCTGACGAAGCTTGGAATTTCCAACTAGCTCCAGCAAGCGAGAGACAGAAAACGGTTGTAGCGCCAACTAAGTAAGTAAGTAATTAAGAGTTCAAAAGTGGTCGATTCAGCACAAAAGATGAACACGCCGGGGGAGCACCAAAAACAGTGACCACTCCAGAATGTATTGGAAAAACCCACGATTTCGTATTGAACAATCCAAAAGTGAAAGTGCGTAAGACAGCTACAGCCGCTACATGAACGTTTTCGCACTTCCGAACAATGTTTGGACATGTTTAAACAAAATCCCACTGATTTTTTGCGTAAAATAGTGAGCATGGATGAAACATGGATCCATCACTACACACCAGAAACTAAGGCGTCTGTATTTTGGGATTCATGTGGCATTTTGTTCATCGACTATTTGAGAAAAGGAAAAAAATAAACAGCGACTATTACTGTAAATTATTGGACCGATTAAAGAATGAAATCGCAAGGACGATTCGCAAAACGGCCCATTTATCGAAGAAATAAATCATCTTTTTGCAAGGCAACAATGCTCCAGCTCACAAACCGATTTCAACCATGGCCAAATTGCACGAGTTACGCTTCGAACTGCTTCGTCATCCCACATATTCTCCAAATTTGGCCCCCAGCGACTATTATATGTTCCCAAATTTAAAAAGGTGACTCCAGGGAAGGAGATTTGCGACGAATTAACAGGTAGAATGGGAAGCTTAAGCGTATTTTGGAGATATTGAGAAATCTTACTATTCAAAGGTCATCGCAATGTTATAAAATCGTTGGAGTAAGGGTATCGAGCTGAAAGCGGGGGACTATGTGGAAGAATAAGCAATAATTTTGGCAAAAACTGTGTGTTTTCTTTGTTAGGCTGGCATCATCTTGAACGCCCTAGCACATATATCTGTTTCTATAACTAGTTAAAATCGAAATCCTGCGAAGTATGAATATATTTGGAAATTCAAATTTTATCATCACATTATACCTCTTTGGATAGTTGAGCCAGACAAATGGCATAGGTTAAGAAAAAAAAAAACTCAGTTCTTTAAAGTGAACAAAGCTTTGGACTCAATTTTGGTCCCGCAATACTAAAATAAATAGCTTTTACGTCAGTTCTTCGAAGTTGAGATTATGGCAATCTAAAAAAAAAACCAGTTATAAATAATTAAAAAATAATGAAAACGAACGATAGAGTTTCGAATTGTACTTGGTACAGACACAGAATAACTAATAAATACTCGTGGACGCACAAAAATATCTTTGGTTGCTCTAAAAAAAAACTGCAATCTACTATTTTATGTCTCGTTTTCTTTGAGTAAATTTTTTATCAAAAGTTTACTTACGTTAAATAAGTATTTTTCCACACTATCAAAAACAGTGCCCAGCTGTGTCCTAAACATAGTTTGCCTGAAGCCAAAAACCTTGAAATAATTTCACCCAAAAAGTTTACTTATAATAAAGTTAATAATTATTTCACACAAATATTTTAGTGTTCTGTAATTTTTTGGCATTAAATAATTTCTACTTACGTCAAACACTTCCTTAAACACAATTTTTTGTTCTCAATAACTCAAATGCTCTCAATTAATATTTATTTCAATGTTCAAATATTGTATGTTTCAAAGCGGCTACCAAAAAATAAAATTATTCATAAAATTATTGGAAAAAAGTTTGCTCACATTCAAATAATTACCTATTTATTTCACACAAATATAATAAGGGTATTCACACTGACTTGTGTAGTTGGGTAGATTGGCAAATTTATTTTGTTTTTGTAAAGTACCATTCTACCCAAGTAACCCATCTACCAATCTACTCTAGCTGACCCCCTGACTTGTTTGGGTAGATTGTTTTCTTGCTAAATTGAGTACTTTTTCCATGTGTTACCACCTTTTGCAAAAATAGGCAATAATTGACCTAAGGGCATAAAATTTACAATATTTGTTGTCAAGGCTAATATCTCGAATAATACACAAACAATATTGCCACACCCCATATTTCCGCCCACAAGTTAATACAAACGCTATATTTCATACGAATTCGGTTGTATTGGACTAAAATTTTGTAATTTAGTTCGTCAATTCAACAAAAAATGGGAGTGGTCTAACTATAACTACGCCTACTTTTCAGAAATTATAATTCCTGAATTGTTAATGGTTTTATAATGAAACTTGGTTTATATTTGCTATGAGACCAAGTGGTAGTCACTAGATATAGAAATTTGCCACGCCTACTTTTAACGAACTTCTATATACATAACATCGTTCGTGCGGTGTCTCTTAAGATCTCAGGAACGGTAACACCTAAGGCAACCAAATTTACAATATCTGTTAATACCTCGGTTAATAAAGTTAATATTTCGGTTAATAAGAAACCACACCCCTTTTACCGCCCACAAATCAATACAAATGCTATATTTCGGACGGTTTTGATCGTTTTAGACTAAAATTTGGTAATTTAGTTTGAATGGTCACTGTCGGAAACTGTATTAAAAATGGGTGTCCACGCCCATTTTTACAGCCCACAAATCAATAAAAATACTTCATTTAAGACGACTTTGGTCGTATAAGACTTATGCTCCTATTATGGTTTACAACTTTGCTTAAAGTTGAGTTGTCAAATAAAAATCGGTATTATGATTTACAACACAACCAAACTTCTTTTCCGATTTTAATTAATATAAATAATATTTAGGAAAGTAACTACCAAAAAACAATTTAATAGGATGGTTTCGTTGCTAGAGAAGTATCCAGATGTGACTAGGGTAAAAGGGCATTTTGTATCTAGCAAGCATCTGACTAATGAGCTCTGGGATAAGTTTACTGTTGAGCTCAATAGCATCGCGCATCCAACACGCTCACCACAGGAATGGCAAAGGGTTTGTTTATAAGTAAAATAAATAAAAGAAAATTTTGCAAAAACATTATTTTATTAATAAATATTATTAAACAACTTGAAAAGAAATTTGCTAAACAACAAAAAAAATATTTCCGCAACAGGAGGAGGTCCGTCACAAGAGATTAGTTTGACTCCACTTGAAGTGTTGCCGATTTGACTAAACTCCACAATACTTTAACACCGCCAGGCAGACCTTCCACATTTCAATTTCACACTTTCACATTTCAATCCTCAAATGCCGATTAAAGGGAAAATTATTATAACCACTTGAACTGCCAACTGCCTAATCAATGTGCTCAAACCACAAGCCGATCTCCACTTCTTCCCAGCCAATCTCCTGCACATCAAAGCCGATCCTGCGCATCCTAACTGATTTCCTGCGCATCCTAGCCGATCACCTGCACATCTAAGCCGTTCTCCTACATATAAAAGTCCATCTCTACAGCATCACCAATCGCCTACTCATCCTAGCCAATCTTCACAACCTAGCCAAACTGTTCCAAATCCCAGCCGTGGGCGATTTACCAAAGTACACAACATTGAGGAAGAACGCCTCGATGCTATTAAAACACAAACAAAGAACCAAATAGAAATTTTGAAAAATTTGTAAAATTTCTTTGAAACTTTTCTTTAAACCCTGCTCGATTGCACCAATAGATAAAACAGTGAAAATGAAAACAACTCAACTTAGAATGGTTGTAAGCCATAATACCAACAAATATTCCAGTGGTGTGCTAAGTTGAGTTGAGTTGTAGACAACCCAACTCAGTTTGGTTGTAAATCATAATAGGGCTATTAAATTTGATAATTTAGTTTGTATGGTTACATTCGGCAATAGTACTAAAAATGGGCGTGGTTGCTCTATAGCAACGCACACTTTTTCATAAATCATTAAAATTGACTACTGGGCCATTGCGCAAAATTTTGGCAGTCGATTTGTTTCGCCTACTAGATAGTTAAGGAAAATTTTGCCAAACCCCCTTTTACCGCCTACAAATCAATAAAAATGCTATATTTTAGACAGTTTTGATTGTATTAGACTAAAATTTGGTAAATTAGTACATATAGTTACTTTCAGAAACTGAACCAAAAATGGGCGCATTTTTTTCCGATTGGCATGAAAATTCTTATGTGGCAGTAAGCCGATCTGTGATAGGAAAGCGTTTTCCCCTGGATTACTAGTAAATGATAAGATGTTGCGAAGTTCACGTTAAAAATTACTCGTATATTAAATAACTTTTCTTACGCCCAATTAATGACCTAAATTTTTCGAACATAAAATGACAAAAAATGATTTGGTGGCAACCCTCTTCCAGCTGTCACTCATCTCTCGTCAGCTACATAAGCCGAGGAGATCAAACGAACATGCAGCACTGCCCAAAACTATTCTACAAAGTACTCAATTGCAATTTAGGGTGCTCGCAATAACCAAAAGTACTCAATCTGCCCATACCCAACTATCCAAGTCAGTGTGAATACCCCTAATATGTTTGGAAGCAAAACATTTCTAAATATAGGTAATATGTGTAACCTAAAAAAAATGAGCCGAGCAAATTGAACATCTACAAAATAATCTGCATGTTTATACTCGTAAAACTGATCCTTAAATAATTTTAACGCATTTCAGAACCTTCAAGTTAATGTCAAGAAAAATTTTAAAATTAAATGTAATGTACATGGTATGTCAGAAACAGATTGTAATGCTTCATCGCAAGAATGTCAAGCAAAAGAAAATTCAAATGTAATACAAACTGAAAATACGGGAAACCGCAATACACTGGTGAAGGTATAAAACCCATAAGAATATAAAAATGGTCAATTTTTAGTGTTGAAATAAATTGTAAATACATACAAATCCTGCATGCTCCAAATTTTTGTAACTAACACTTAATATTTTGTTAATTTTGATTTTGCTTTTGTTTTGAATGCTGACCATCCAGCATTTAACCACACTTTGCTAGCATTATTATTGAAAACTCGTCATTATTAACTTGTGTATCTTTTTCACATTTCTAATAATAGGGCGAATTGGAACAGCAACTTTTGCAGGCGAATCCCATACTGGAAGCATTCGGCAATGCCAAAACTGTGAAGAACGACAACTCATCACGTTTCGTAAGTTTTCATTGACTTGCATCAGCTAATTGAATCTGTTAAAAAACTCTTCTTTTTTTTATCATCCACAGGGCAAATTTATACGCATCAACTTTGATGCCTCCGGCTATATTTCGGGTGCCAACATCGAGACCTACCTGCTCGAGAAGTCGCGTGCCATTCGTCAAGCCAAGGACGAACGAACATTCCATATTTTCTATCAACTGCTTGCGGGCGCCACGCCCGAACAGCGTGAAAAATTCATCTTAGATGACATCAAAACATATCCATTCCTTTCCAACGGCAGCCTGCCAGTGCCTGGTGTCGATGATTTTGCCGAATATCAGGCCACCGTTAAATCGATGAACATCATGGGCATGACCAATGACGATTTCAATTCGATCTTCCGCATTGTTAGCTCTGTGCTGCTCTTTGGTTGCATGAAATTCCGTCAGGAGCGCAATAACGATCAGGCCACTTTGCCCGATAACACTGTAGCGCAGAAGATCGCCCATCTTCTCGGTCTAAGCGTCACCGATATGACGCGTGCCTTCCTGACCCCACGCATCAAGGTGGGACGTGACTTCGTCACCAAAGCCCAGACCAAGGAGCAGGTAGAATTTGCTGTAGAAGCCATTGCGAAGGCTTGCTATGAACGCATGTTCAAGTGGCTGGTGAATCGTATCAATCGTTCGTTGGATCGCACTAAGCGTCAGGGCGCCTCTTTCATAGGCATTCTCGATATGGCGGGCTTTGAGATCTTCGAGTTGAATTCATTCGAACAGCTGTGCATTAACTATACCAACGAAAAGCTACAGCAGCTCTTCAATCACACCATGTTCATACTGGAGCAAGAAGAGTACCAGCGCGAGGGCATCGAATGGAAATTCATTGATTTCGGCCTTGATCTGCAGCCCACTATTGACTTGATCGACAAACCGGGCGGCATTATGGCTTTGCTGGACGAGGAATGTTGGTTCCCCAAGGCCACTGACAAGACGTTCGTCGAAAAACTCGTCTCTGCGCACTCTATGCACCCGAAATTCATGAAGACCGATTTCCGCGGTGTTGCCGATTTCGCCATCGTCCACTATGCCGGCAAGGTTGACTATTCGGCTGCCAAGTGGCTGATGAAGAACATGGATCCGCTTAACGAAAATATCGTTTCTTTGTTGCAAGCCTCACAGGATCCCTTCGTTGTGAACATCTGGAAAGATGCCGAAATTGTGGGCATGGCACAGCAAGCACTCACCGATACCACATTTGGCGCACGCACACGCAAAGGCATGTTCCGCACAGTCTCGCATCTGTACAAGGAACAGCTGGCCAAGCTGATGGACACTCTGCGCAACACCAATCCCAACTTTGTGCGCTGCATCATACCGAATCATGAGAAGCGTGCTGGCAAAATTGATGCTCCACTGGTGCTCGATCAACTGCGTTGCAATGGTGTGCTCGAAGGCATACGTATTTGTCGTCAGGGCTTCCCGAATCGCATACCCTTCCAGGAGTTCCGTCAACGCTACGAGTTACTCACGCCCAACGTTATACCGAAGGGTTTCATGGATGGCAAGAAGGCCTGCGAAAAAATGATTCAGGCCTTGGAGCTAGACTCGAACCTGTTCCGTGTGGGTCAGTCGAAGATTTTCTTCCGTGCCGGTGTCTTGGCACATCTGGAAGAGGAACGAGATTACAAAATCACCGACCTCATCGTCAATTTCCAAGCGTTCTGTCGCGGTTTCCTGGCACGTCGCAACTATCAAAAGCGGCTGCAACAGCTCAATGCTATACGCATTATACAGCGCAACTGCGCTGCATACCTCAAGTTGCGCAACTGGCAGTGGTGGCGCCTATACACCAAGGTTAAGCCACTGCTTGAGGTCACCAAACAAGAGGAGAAACTGGTGCAGAAGGAGGATGAGTTGAAGCAGGTGCGCGAGAAGCTTGATTCGTTGGCCAAAAGCACGCAAGAGTACGAACGCAAATATCAGACTGCGCTGGAGGAGAAGACTACGTTGGCCGAACAGCTGCAGGCAGAGATTGAGCTTTGCGCTGAAGCGGAGGAGTCGCGCTCGCGACTCATGGCACGTAAGCAAGAGCTCGAGGATATGATGCAGGAACTGGAGACGCGCATCGAAGAGGAGGAGGAACGCGTTCTATCGCTGGGCGTGGAAAAGAAGAAGCTCGAGCTGAACATACAAGACTTGGAGGAACAGCTCGAAGAGGAGGAGGCCGCTCGGCAAAAGCTGCAATTGGAAAAAGTGCAGCTCGATGGCAAGATCAAGAAATACGAGGAGGATCTCGCTTTGACAGACGATCAGAATCAAAAGCTGCTCAAGGAGAAAAAGATATTGGAGGAGCGTGCCAACGATCTTTCACAAACGCTAGCCGAGGAAGAAGAAAAGGCGAAGCATTTGGCCAAGTTAAAGCTGAAGCATGAGTCGACAATCGCCGAACTCGAAGAACGCATGCACAAGGATCAGCAACAACGCCAAGAAACTGATCGCACCAAGCGCAAGATCGAAACTGAGGTGGCCGATCTGAAAGAACAGTTGAATGAGCGTCGCATACAAGTGGAAGAACTGCAGGCGCATTTATCTAAACGCGAAGAAGAACTCACCCAAACGCTGATGCGCATAGATGAGGAGTCAGCCACCAAGGCAGCTGCGCAAAAGGCACAGCGTGAGCTTGAATCGCAACTAGCTGAGATTCAAGAGGATCTTGAAGCTGAGAAAGCAGCACGTGCCAAGGCAGAAAAGATACGCCGCGATTTGGGCGAAGAGCTGGAGGCCCTCAAGAACGAGCTGCTGGACTCCCTCGACACAACCGCCGGTAAGTTGGCCTTGAAAATGTTTTCATTCTCTTCACAAACAGTTTGTTGATTTATTTTGTACAAACTTATGTTCTATTCTTTGTCCTCTTTTAATGCTGGTATCCATTCAAATTGCAGCTCAACAGGAATTGCGTTCAAAACGAGAACAAGAGCTTGCAACGCTTAAGAAATCACTTGAAGATGAGACGTTCAACCACGAAGGCCTGCTCGCCGAAATGCGTCACAAGCATGCACAAGAGTTGAACGTCATCAACGATCAGCTGGAAAATCTGCGCAAGGCGAAAACTGTGCTGGAGAAGGCAAAGGGTACGCTGGAGGCGGAAAATGCCGATCTTGCAACGGAGCTGCGTAGTGTAAATAGCTCACGTCAAGAGAACGATCGGCGACGCAAGCAGGCTGAATCTCAAATTTCGGAACTGCAGGTGAGCTAGATGTTTGCACAAATTCTTGTCACATTCGAGTGCGAATGAGATTGGTTTTTTAGAAATTGCCATTTGCGCAAAATTGTTTTTGTAGTAAAGTGAATTGAGCGACTTGGAATGAGTTCGATTTGTGGTTATAATTGTACAGAGACCGCAAAACTCCGTTATTTAATATCGCTAACAATGTCCAAGTTGTCTGTGGTTGATTCCATCACGTCATCTGTCAGCTTCAATAAAACTTTCCATATCGTCGCTTTCTTATTTCCAGGTTAAGCTCGCGGAAATCGAACGTGCTCACTCCGAACTACAAGAAAAGTGCACAAAGCTGCAGCAAGAAGCCGAGAACATTACCAACCAACTGGAGGAGGCTGAGATTAAAGCAACAGCAGCAGTTAAGTCGGCCAGTAATATGGAATCGCAGCTGACAGAAGCACAACAGCTGCTCGAAGAGGAAACGCGTCAGAAACTTTCGCTGAGCTCTAAACTGCGTCAATTGGAATCCGAGAAGGAAGCATTGGCCGAGCAACTTGAAGAGGATGAAGAGACCAAGAAAACCTACGAACGCAAGTTGGCCGAGTTGACGGTACAAATGCAGGAGATAAAGAAGAAGGCCGAAGAGGATGCGGACGTGGCCAAAGAGCTGGAGGAAGGCAGAAAGCGATTGAATAAGGAAATCGAAGCGCTGGAACGTCAAGTCAAGGAGCTGATGGCACAAAACGATCGTTTGGACAAGAGCAAAAAGAAGATTCAGTCCGAATTGGAAGACACAACCATCGAATTGGAAGCGCAGCGCACAAAGGTTGGTATTCCTATATTTTTTTCATTAAAGTACAAAACATTTATTTACCCCCTCCCCCCCCTCACCACCTTCAGGTGCTTGAGCTGGAAAAGAAACAAAAGAATTTTGATAAAATTCTGGCTGAGGAGAAGGCGATCTCGGAGCAGATAGCCCAAGAACGTGATACCGCCGAGCGCGAGGCTCGTGAAAAAGAAACCAAGGTGCTTTCCCTTACCCGCGAACTCGATGAAGCCTACGATAAAATCGACGATCTAGAGAGTAAACGTAAAGTGTTGCAAAATGAGCTCGATGACTTGGCCAACACACAAGGCACCGCCGATAAGAACGTGCACGAACTGGAGAAGGCGAAACGCGCGCTCGAGTCTCAGCTAGCCGAACTAAAATCCCAAAATGAGGAACTCGAAGATGATCTGCAGCTCACCGAGGATGCCAAACTGCGTCTAGAGGTCAACATGCAAGCGTTACGTTCGCAATTCGAACGCGATCTTCAAGCTAAGGAAGAGCAGGCTGAAGAGAAGCGACGCGGCTTGGTCAAGCAGCTGCGAGATCTCGAGGCTGAACTAGATGAGGAACGCAAACAACGCACTGCTGCTGTAGCGGCGAAAAAGAAGCTGGAGGGCGATCTCAAAGAGCTCGAGACCACAATGGAAATGCACAATAAAGTGAAAGAAGATGCACTCAAGCATGCCAAGAAGCTGCAAGCACAAGTAAAGGATGCGCTGCGCGATGCCGAAGAAGCCAAGACCGCCAAGGAAGAGCTACAGGCACTCAGTAAAGAAGCCGAACGTAAGGTCAAAGCGCTGGAAGCCGAAGTGATGCAGCTGACCGAAGATTTAGCCAGCTCAGAGCGTGCACGACGCGCTGCCGAAACGGAACGTGATGAACTAGCCGAGGAAATTGCCACAAATGCCAGCAAAGGATCGCTAATGATCGATGAGAAGCGTCGGCTGGAAGCACGTATTGCCACGCTCGAAGAGGAGCTCGAGGAAGAACAATCGAACTCTGAGGTGCTGCTGGATCGTAGTCGTAAGGCACAACTGAACATTGAACAGCTGTCGACAGAGCTTGCAACAGAAAAGTCAAACTCACAGAAGCACGAGAACACTCGTGCGCTCCTCGAACGTCAAAACAAGGAGCTGAAGGCGAAGTTGGCGGAAATAGAGACAGCGCAACGTACCAAGGTGAAGGCCACCATAGCAACGCTCGAAGCAAAGATAACGAATCTAGAGGAGCAGCTCGAAAACGAAGGTAAAGAGCGTCTGCTGCAGCAGAAAACCAATCGCAAGATGGACAAGAAGGTCAAGGAGCTGACCATGAACATTGAGGATGAGCGCCGACATGCGGATCAGTACAAAGAGCAAATCGATAAAGTAGGATTGAGCGTAATTTTTGTAAATCGAAAAAATAAATATAATTTTTTTTACCCCAACTCCAGCTCAATAGCCGCATGAAATTGCTGAAGCGCAACTTGGACGAAACCGAGGAAGAGTTGCAAAAGGAAAAGACGCAAAAACGTAAATACCAACGCGAATACGAGGACTTGTTTGAGAGTCAAGAGGCCATGAATCGTGAAATCAACTCGCTGAAAGCAAAATTAAGGTTAGTCTTAGAATGCAGTTTTATTCTTCTTATTTCCATCATTTATTTTTTTTTAATTTATTTCTTGTTTCTTTAATTTGCAAATATTCTTTGTTTGAAAAAAAAAAAATTATATGCTAAAAAGATCCATACAAGTTGCTGAAACCGAAAAAGCTAAAGCTTATTCACCCAAAAAGGACGCCGCTCTCATTATGAATTGTGAGGGTCTCTAGTAGAGTTTCACTCGTTCTCCATTCAACTCGTTCAGTAAGTCGACGTCTCTTACCGACCAGTTCACGTTCTCCATGCTCTCTGTTTACACAACACTCTGCGTTCTATGTGACTTAATTGTTTGTTTTTGATTCAGTTTATTATCCAACATTCACTCTGCCACTGATACCCTTTGAGGTCCTCCCCCCCCCCCCCTTAAGTTTTTATTTATGTAGTTGTTCGTTTTTTGATTCCATATAGTTTTCCCAAGCAATCAATTGCATGTGTTTCAGAAAAAAAAATTAGTACTGACCGACCACATTAGAAAAAACTGTCCTAGCGTTTGTTTGCATGTAGTTTCAAATATGTTTCCCCCCTCCCCATTTCTATTGTTTATAAAGTAAGATATTTGGCTTCTTTGAATACCATTTATAAAAATATGTTCAACACAAAAGTACAAAGATGGGGATTTTTTATATGAATTTTTTTAATAATTTTTTTATGAATTTAATTGTTACAATAAATTTATCAAGAAACCCATACATTTAATAAGAATAATACATTAACTTAAAAACTAAAAGCTCAGCTATAAAGAAATTAACAATAATTTTAATAAGAGGATGTTAAACTCGGTGAAAAGATTTTGTGTTGACCATTTGATAAGAAAAAGTGCAAAAAAAAACGCTTACAATAAAGCAAATAAAATAATTTATTTTGTAAATGAAGTGTGAGATTGACTTATTTCTTAGGGCCAGTTTTTAAGTGCTGGTTTAACTTTGCTTGAAGTTTAAACTATGAATCGAGTTTTTAAGTGAATCCTAAATTAAGTTTAAACTAAGCTTAAACATCCAATATTAGCTGCGTTCCATTCGCTTCAAAATAATCCAGATTATTTTTTTACATGCAAAGCAAAAACAACAATTATAATCCTATAACAAATAGGATTATTTTTGCTATTAATATAAAGTTGTAATATAGCGTTTAAAAAATTTTAAACGCAGTTGCCGCACCTGCATATTTTTGAGTTGTCATTTCATTTTTTGAATTAATTGTTTACATGATACAATCACTATTAGGTAGCCTTGACAGCTACCTATTTTCTCACGAGCTGCGACCATCGAATATTGGCTGCATTCAGCGGAGCCAACAATTGCTCTTAAATTATTTAGATAGTTGCATAGTAATAATTAAATTAAATAATTAACAATTTTTCTGACATTTAGAGTGAAGACACATTCAGAGAAAAACATCATGACATGACACTGACTTATAATTTGTTTTCAAAAAATAAAAATATAGATTAAAAATTTGTCTTCACTTATCTTTCTTTAAATTTAAATTTGTCTGCACAGAAAACAATTACAAGACAAGAAATAGGAAAAGTTCAAAGAAGAAGTGAAAAATTCAAAGGGCACAGTCACTTTTAAAGATGTTTTGTTGGCCATAAAATGGGGCGAAGTAATGGCTCGCGGTATAGGTTTTCCAATGAATTTGCCACAACTTATAAAGTATCAACCTAATGGGCAGACATGTAAGTAGTTTAAAATGATTGTTGCACTGCCAATTTCTTGACGCCATGAGCTATTTATCAGAGTTATTTTCAATTATTCTGAAATTATGACCTGATGACCTCAAATTATGTCACTACTTTAACAAAGAAAAGGAAAATAAAGGAAAAATCAGCCTATACATTTTTTAGCTTCATTGTATTCATATTTTGTTTAAATTTTTTCAATATGTACACTCAATCTGCCAATGACTATGTCAGCCCAAGTAACATTGTTGGAGCAACTAGGTGCGAGTGAGTCCTAAAAGTGTTCTATAGGTGTATAATATGCGGTTAAAGCTTTACCGCAGCTTTGTTTGCTGCTAGTTGCTTTTAATTTTAAAGAAAATGCTCTAAATATGATTTTTTTTACCATTTTGAGCTTTAATACTTTATACAGCTCTGTAAAGGATTTTATCAAATCTGCAAAAGAGCAGAACTCTAAAGTTTACTACTTGCTCTGTAAAGGATCTTTTAAAGTAATAAAAATTACTATACAGCAGTTTTAAAACTCGTAGATTGAGTATAATATTTGCTTTAATGTGTATTTTTGTATTGCATTTTTAAAGCGAATAGATATAAAATACTGTAAATTAATGCAATAAATTTTTTGGGAATAACAAGTGACTAAAAAAATCTGATAAAGAGCTTCTTTGAAAAAAATGGCGATCTTATAAAAAATAGAAAATCTTCGGAGTTGAAGCAAGCTAAATATTAGTGTTTACAATAATATTTAAAACGAAATTGATGATTTCTATGATACATACATTTAAGAATAAAGTACTTAAATCATTTTTAGTTGATCTTAAAGAATGTTAAAAATTTTCCAACTATTTTTAAATAATTAACACTTCTTAATTTTAATTATTTGTTAAGCCCGTTGTAGTTTTTCGAAGTACTACATTCACGTTTCCGATAAATTCAAAAGCGCACCGAAATTCGCAGCATATAACGAATACACGAACATGAGTTTGATATAATAATCACTTTATTATTTCTTTAATTTATTTGTCATTCTTATCATCACAAACACTTGTCAAATTTTATATATTTATTGAGTTTATTTTTAACACATACATACTTAAACGAATAATAAAAAAGAGCTTTGCAAGAGCTCTTATTTGGGTTTGACAGGGACTCTTAAAAGTATACAGCTACTTCTACTCCTCATATGAAGTAAAAATAGTGCTTTTAAACTCAAGAAAGTAGCCTTATATATTCTCTGCAAGAGATAGCACTATAAGCTCTGCAAGAATGAATATATGGCTAATATTGTTACTTGGGAGCTTTTAAAAAAACGAACAAGTCTTTGACATTTGAAAGTGTTGCCGCATTTAAATATCCTTTACAGATACTGAAATTAAGCTCAGGTTATTATTGATGTACGTTCAACTAATCTCAAGCTAAATAACTAAGGTTTCAACCAGGACTGAAAAACTGGCCCTTAGTCATTCAGATTATTTTACTGTTAAGAACATTTGCGATAAATAATACTTTTTATGAAAGAAAAGTCGGGTTGGGTCCCTTTCGCAGAATTTCAAAATCTTTAAAATCTTGAAAAAAAAAAATATCTTGAAAACAAAATCTTGAAACGAATATCTTGAAAAACTGACGCATAAAATGTATTCTTTAATTCGCGCGCGCTTTCGGTAGGTTTTTCAAGATTTCTTAATTGAAAATTTGACACTATTTCAAAAAGTGTCAAATTTCGAAAGAAGTGTCAAATTTTTCGAATAATGTCGAATTTCGAAAAAATCAAAATAATAAATAATCGTCAAGTCACAGAAATTGTCAAATTTTTAAATACATGGCAAATTGTCCAATTATTTTAAAAAGTTTCAAATTTCAAAAAGTGTCAAATATCGAAAAAATTAAAATTTAAATTTGTCTGCACAGAAAAAAATTACAAAAAAGATATAGGAAAAGTTCAAAGAAGAAGTGAAAAGAAGTGTGGGACCGTAAATATTTAAAAAATTTGTAATTTTGCCAAAATTTTACATTTTTGTTTTCGAAATTAGACACTTTTATACATTTACATTTTAATTATACATTTTATTCGAAAAAACATCTCTTAAAATTTCAAGATTTATGCATATTATGTGTTTTTTTCAAGATTTCGTTTTCAAGATTATTTTTTTATTCAAGATTTTGGTTGTTTCAAGATTTTGACCTTTAAGCATTCGAACCGCTCCCAGAAAAATCACTTGAAGTTTTTTAAACTTTTATTAAAGAAATATTTTCTAAATTTTTACTAAGTTATTTACATTTTTTATCATCACTATCCTTGAATTGGTCTTTTGAAAATACTTTTGAGCGTTGGACTTTTGAGAATATGTACTTCAATAAATTTTTTTAAAAATTTTAATCCCGGAGTTCAAAATCGTTCCCCTAGTTATCGCGTCTCCTTACGTACTTGCAGGTTTGTCGAGGACCTTTTTTTCACAAACTTTTATAAACTAAAAAAGTACGAATATAAATAATTTTAGTTTAAAGGAAAATATGTGGTTTATTTTAAAAAACATTTTATTTAAAAATTTATTTTTTATTAAAATTATAAAAATACTTAAGTCACAAAAACTTATCGACAAAGGGTTGGAGGCAGTTTATGCCTGCTTCTGAAAAAAATATTCCAAGCAAAAAATTCAAGTCAAGGATCATTACAAAAAAATGTATTTCCTAACAAATCAACCCCTGAACAAACACCATAAAATCTGTTGAATTTTTAATGCCTTCCTTTTTATGAATTATTCTTCAGAATTTGCACGTTCTAATCTAACTCATCTCCTCCCTCGTTATCATTCGATTAATTAAATAGTTATTTAGTTTGAACTTAACCAAGTTAAAAACGGCATTAAAAAGCTTTGTTGAAATTTTATTTTAATAATTATATTTTGCAATTCCTTTCAGACGCAATGCCAGCATGGGTTTGAGCTCCAGCCGTCTAACTGGCACGCCTTCATCCAAACGTAACGAAGACAGTTCCTCGGTGCAAGATGATTCTCTAGATGGCGAAGATTCCGGAAACTGACGAGCTGATTATTTTTATAAAGATTATTTTTAAAAAAGATAGAAGAAAGCATTGTTTTTTTTTTTTGTTTTTATAATGAAAAGAAAAAATACTATATACTGTTATTTTTTATAAATTACGTTTTTTATATTATGAGAAAGAGATGAAAAAAAAATTTAAATTAAAAATTATAACACACACATACATATAAATACAATGTTCAATATAATAGAAACGCATCATACACACAAAAATCATACACACAGACTTTACAACCCCCACAACATTGTCACTTTTCCTCAATGCATATTTATACATTTTTTTTTTTTATAAAAGCAAAAGCAAAGGAAAAATCATTAATTTTTTAGTGTAAATGTTAAATAAATTATTACAACACAAAAACACAATTGAAATTATATTTTATGAATGCATTTAAAATAACAAAAGTAAAAGAAAGGAAACTTAAAAATAAGCCAGTCAATAAAACGAATTTTTATACCAAAATTTTTGAAATTTTTCGCTGTTAATTTATGTTTAGTTTATGAAAAATTCTTAAAACTACCACCATACACACACACACTCAAACACTTGCACATAAACCTGCATTCATTGCATGTTTGAAAAGCATTTCTTCCAAATTTCTTGTTTTTATCGTGCTTCAAAAACATTAGAAAACATTTAATTCAATATTTTATTAATAAAACAAACTCGCAGCAAAACTTTTAAATTTTTACCATAAAAATACGTTTAGTCTGTCTGTCTGCCACAGCAACCATTTAGCTAAATGATTGCTTGAGAAACTCAAAAACATGCTAAATATAACAAAAATAAAAACTAACGTACTAACTAATTCAATTAATATACATATTAATTAATTAATAAAAAAAAATATTTTTTAGAGATATATAAAAATTTATATACTGGAATTACCATTAAAATAAAAACCAACTGCATGCAGGGTGTTATTTTCAATTTTAACTTTAAATATAAAAAATATTTTGAGTTTAATAAAACTTTTCTTGAAATGTCGTTGTCGGCTTTGAATAACAGTTGAGAAATTGCAAGAATTGTAAAAAAATTGTCGCGAATACCAAGAATTGCGAAAGGTGCAATTTTCGAGCATGCACGATGATGTTTTCGTTGCTCCAGAATTGATCAGCCAGCTTTTCAGCGAAAGTTTCTAAAATATAAATTCGCTTATGTTCGATTTTCGCATAAATATCATTATTTCGAAAATGTATATTGAAAAATTTCATTGAAATTATATACACCCTGTATATAATATTTAAATTGAAATAAAAATAAATCGGTTTAAAATTAATGAAACCTTTCTAAAAAATCCATTAAAAACACAATACAAATATAAAAAAAACAAAAAAATTGCAGAAAGATTAAAAAAATACAAGCATTATATATTAAGTATTATTATAAATATAAATATTAAAGAGTAATGTAAAATTAAGCATTACAAAAAAGTTGAAAATTATATTTTAAAAAAATATATAAAATAAATACAGTAACGTATGTTAAAGTTAAAAAGAAATAAGATTTTTTTAAAACTTTTTTGCTTTATTTTCTGTTTTTAAACTAAATTTTTATACTTCTTTCGCTGTTAACTTGTTTGATGCACTTTTTTACTTCTTTTTAACGTGCCATTTTCCTAAACTATCAGTGCTACAAAAAGTCTCCCTCCGCCTGTTAAAGTGTCCTTTAAATGCTTGTGTGTTTATTAGTTTTTGCTATTTTTTTTTCTTTACTAAACCACACTTATAACGGTGTTTTTACGTAGATAGTTTCAACCTTTTGCTGACGACAATCGTTTTGTTTCGTGTCGTAGAACGAATAATAATAAACTCCTACTTCCGAAGCCTGTTTCATGTATTTACTAACAGTACTACCTTCTGTTTGCTTACCGCTATGTAATATATTCGTATAGTTATAATTTTAACTTAAAACGCCGAATAAACCTTAAAATAAAAATAATTTGTTTTCAGTTTACCATATTTTGTTTCTTCCCGTTATTCCTCATCTTTCTGTCCACCCACCCACCTACACATGCATCCATCCATCAACTGTTGCTTATATAAAGTTTTAATTTCTTATTCTATGCGTTTCAATCACGCAAGTCTGTACTTAAAAAGCAGCGTATTGATTTTTTTTTATTTTCTATTCTATATACAATAATTATATAAAAATACTTAAATAAAAATACGCTATAAATAAATATAATTGCAAATAATAATTTTATATAAAACAAATAATAATTGATATACGAAACATAAAAACAATAATATTATATACTTTATTATTTTATTAATAAAAATATAAATAAATACTTATTTAGTAAAAAAATTCAATTTACTTTGCTTTTCGTGTGCAAGTCTTAGAGGTATGGGGTTGGGGGAAAAAGAGACTATCTTCTTGCTCTTATTCTCTTAAGGCAGTATTCTAGTGAAGAGGCCTCCAATTAATGTTTTTACTATCCATTTTTTATTGTGTTTATTGATATTTCAATAATACAAAAAAATTGAAAATTTTAAAAATTACAGGCTAGTTGAGTGAAGGTGCTAAAAAAAGGGTGCCTCTATATTGACACGATTTCAACCCTTCCAGTAATCTGAAAAAAAATTTGTTAATTAGCAAAAATATCGCTAAGAACTGGTAATTTTTTGCGAAATGGCGACTGTTTGAAAAAAATAAGTAATTTTTTGGCCTTTTTTGACAGTTATGAATTTATTGTTAAAATTAAAAAAAAAACAAAATTTTTACATTACCCGTTCGGGCCATAGAGGGATATATAAAACAGGACCACACCAAATTTTAAGTTAATCGTTTCATTACAAACTTGAGGATACTTGAGTTTTGAGAAAAACGCGTTTAAAGTCTATTTAAGGAGATATTTTTGAATATATAAACTATCGAAAAAATTAATAAGAAATTTTTTAATTTTCTACACTAGATTACTGCCTTAAATAATGTTCGACTGACTTAAAATTTTTGCGCCGACACACTGCGTTGGCGCATGGACAAAAATCTAAATTTTTTATGGCATATTTAGGTGAAAGACTCAGTGTTGTTTGGCTACGCTGTGACACTTCAAAGTAAAGATATTTATATAAAAAAAAATGTTTTGTTCAAATCGTTCTCCTCAACAAATAATTGTCAAAAATTTGTGATTTGATTAAATTGAGCCAAGTAAAGTTTTTATTATGAAAAATATTTGAGTACCTAAATAAAATTAAAAAATTTTAGAAAAAATAAAATTTGATAAATATTTTAGTGATTTTAATATGTGGCCATTTCCGGAAAAAGTCTACCGTGACCAAAAAATTAAAATTTATTAAAAACTTATTATTTTATGATATTATCTAAGAGAAACATTTTAATTTTATTAACTTAAGCAATTTTTACATGAATTCATTTAACTTGAAAAGCAAATCATCTGCACTGTTTCACAAATTTAGTTTTTCTTTTTCGTAAATGTTTCGTAAACTTTTTGTTTTGTTAAAAATATAAGTATTGGCTAGAGATAATGAAAAAGTGGTTGAGGCAAAGATAGGACAATATATTAAATTGGTTTTTTAATTACATAATTACTTAACTACCTAATTACTTAATTACCCAATTGAACTACAGTGGAAATTTAAGTAACGTAAATGCAGTAACGTAACGCTATATCAAAAAGCCTAATAAAAAAAAAGCAGAGAAGATTTTTTAATTTGATCACATGAAATATAAACTTCTAAAAAAGTTGCAGACAAAAAGTCTTGCCCAATTCAGAGAGTTTTACTAATTTTGTAATCCAAGTCGTAAACCACTTCCTTTTTTTGTAACGTAACGCCAGCACATATTTTTTCCTATACCTTTATATCCATAGGGTAAATTGTTGTAATTTTTTTAACTTAATATGCTACTTAATGTGCTACTTAATTACTACGCAAATATGAAAAAACTTTTTGTTGGACTAATTGGGTTGGAATTAGTTTTAAAGGTTTTCTAAGAGATGGCGTAACTATCAATAGATCGCATCGGGCACACCTGTGACTATATTCATTTCAAAGCACATTGTCTAAGCTTAATTTTTTAGTATGTGTCATTCCACTGAAGTGTAAACAACATATATTTTTTTCTCTGTGAACATGTCGACTTTCGTTCCAACAAAACGCAATTTGCGGGAAGGTTTACTTTTGTGCTTCCATTTGAAGAAAAAAGCGGTTGAAGCACAACGCACGCTTACTGAGGCTTACTGGGACTATGCTCCATCGATTTCTACTTGTGAGTACTGGTTCCGTCGGTTTAAAAGTGGTGATTTTGATACGGAAGACAAAGAGCGTCCGGGCCAGCCGAAAAAGTTTGAAGATGAAGATGAGGAGACTTTGCTCGATGAAGACCCGTGTCAAACCCTTCAAGAATTGTCAGAATCATTGGGAGTCGACTTATCAACGGTCGGCAAACGCTTGAAGGCCATGGGAATGATTCAAAAGCAAGGAAATTGGGTGCCGTACCAGTTGAAGCCGAGAGACGTTGAACGGCGATTTTGCATGTGCGAACAACTGCTTCAACGGCATAAAAGGAAGAGTTTTTTGCATCGTATTGTCACTGGCGATGAAAAGTGGATCCATTACGATAATCCTAAGCGAAAAAAATCGTGGGGACCACCCGGCCATGCATCAACATCGAGGGCCAAGTCGAATATTCATGGCGCCAAGCTTATGCTGTGTATTTGGTGGGATCAGAAGGGTGTCGTGTACTATGAGCTGCTAAAACCTAACGAAACCATCACTGGGGAACGCTACCAACAACAATTGATGCAATTGAGCCGAGCATTAAAGGTTAAACGGCCGGAATATGCCAAAAGACGCGACAAAGTGGTTTTTCAACATGACAACGCACGGCCACATGTTGCAAGAACCGTCAAGGAAACGTTGGAGGCGCTGAATTGGGATGTGCTACCCCACCCGCCTTATAGCCCAGACATAGCCCCTTCCGACTACCACCTATTCAGATCGATGACGCATGGCTTGGCTGAGCAGCGCTTCACTTCTTACGAGGATACCAAAAAATGGGTCGATTCGTGGATTGCCTCAAAAGACGAATCGTTCTTCCGGCGCGGAATCCATATGCTGCCAGAAAGATGGGAAAATGTTGTAGCTAACGATGGACAATACTTTGAATAATATACATTGTACCGTTGTTTCTAAATAAATGCTCAAAAACCGAAAAAAAACCTTTAAAATTAATTCCAACCCCCAATATAAGACTTTTCATTCTATTTTTGTAGTATTTCTTCGTACAAATCGTCCGTAACGCTAGTTTGGAAATGCCCACAAGATATTATTAGATGAAAAATTTTAAAAATTGACAAATTTTAATTGAGAAAAACAAACAAATCCTATAAAATTAAGTACCGTTTTTTTAACCTACTATCTAACCGGGTCTAACCGATTTCTACCATTTTCAGTAAACATCTATAACTTTATTTGAATACGTTTCTGACGAATTTTTGTTAAGATCGGCCAATCTTTGTATGCGCCTCCAATACAAAATCAAGTAAAAATATATGTATGGCCAAGGGTGGTATCTCTAGGATCTAACCGATTTCGATTATTTTTGACCATTTTCTTATATGGCTTAAACTAAGCAAGCATACAAAATTGCATTATCATAGGAGCACTCCTATTTTTGTCCAACTTTTTTGTGGGTTGAAGGCACTGTGCGACATCGATGCATTTTAAAAACGAAGGCCGATTCTTAAATTTCAAACGATGACGATTTTATAATTTTGAACCGATGCTAATGCTTGAATACCTCCCGATACCAGCCGATGCAGATTAATGTACATTACAAAGCACTAAAGTCAAACGTTGAAAAAGTCAGCAACACTCTAACATCAAGTAAAAGACAATCAACACTTAACTGCATTGTGTTGCAGATGTGCAACAAGCCGAAGTTGCTAAGCATCTTCATGGTTGATTTTAAAGTCAGGCAGTAAATAATGTGGCACTTTTTTGAGTTGATATAACTGTTGAATAGTCTGTTTCGATATCCATTTGAGATGAACACGAGATCTCGAATTTGCCATCAAAACGACTCGAAACGAGTGCTCCATGGCGACTCCGATATTTTCACTAAATCTTTTTCATATATTATTTAAAAAACTAAAAATGTTTTATATAAAACCACCAATGATTCCAACGAATAAAATTAAAAACATTTATATTTATAAGAATATCAAGATATTTGATATTAAGCACATTATTATTTGACTTTAAATATCTTCGTTTTGGTTTGAAAGTGGGTAATATCAAATCAAAACCAACGTTTACCTCTGACACAAAATACACAAAGACACAAATAAAGTTGTCAAAATAAAGGTTAAACAATGCTTCAAAATTCCACAACAAAGTATTTAATATAGACTTAATACAGAATTTGAAAAATTGTATAAAACCATGCTTACCTTCCATACAAAATAGCATCCTCATAATAATAAAATTTCCATAAACCTCATACAAAGACATGTACATTTAAGAAAAAAACACGTCTCCTACAGAAAGTAAGTAAAACCATAAATGTTATAATTGTAAATTGTTAAAGAAATTCAAATACCAAGGATGCAATTTAAATTTTAAAATGTATTTAAAAATAGTTCTAGCCAGGACGTGACAACGTCTCTATTTAAAAAACTAATAACAATGAGGAACACGAAAAAGATGCCCGAACAGCTGCTGTGCAAAAAGCAAGAGGGCCAATAAGCTATCGAAACCTCCACTTCGGTTTGTACAGGTTGTTGTTTTTTTTAAAGGCGGAGACCTTTAAAGTGGTAACCTGTTTTCTGTGACAGCCGATTTGACATTTCTCGGTTCTTTTGAGATAACAGTGGTTTGAAAATCCATAATGAATAGACTCAAGCCGGGTCTTGACGTTTAACAAAAACACGGTTCAATTCTAGAATTACATGGAGCATTTCACTTTTTTTGGACAAGGACGATATATTGGACAAGGACGATTTATATAAAAAAGTTATTATAATCACTCTCAGCCCTATCCTGAATAATTTGAGTTTTAGTGAGTCTTAATTTAGTAAAGTGAGTTTTAATTTTTAAGATAAAGCTAAAGAACATTTTGAAAATTTTTAATGCAAATTTGTTGATAAACCGTTAATGAACAAGTTTGCATTAAAAATTTCCATAATGTTCTTGGGCTTTGTCTTAAAAATGAAAACTCCCTTTTCCGATTCCGCGTGAAAAATTTTTCATGATAGTGCTGTCTTTTTAGTTTCAAAACTGCATCCCTATTTTATCGATATCGAGCCCCACCCCGTTATAGACTCGGGGAAGACTAAGAAATTTTATCACAAATTGAGCTTCTTTCCGTTCTAGCTCTCTTAGTTTAGGAGATATAAGCATTTGAAAGTTTTGAAACCATACATCTGACACTCTCACCCAAAATGCTTGTAATTACTCTAGATACAAAATTGCATACTTGGAAAAATTTTAAAAATTCGGTTTGCCGCCTAAATCGAAATTTTTTTGGAAGATAATTTTTTTTTTAATTTTTTTCAAAGCTTAAAACGTAAGATTTATAATTAAATTGTGCGCTTTTCATGATTTTACAAGCTTATATTAAGCTTTAGGTCAAGCAGTTTATGAAAGAAAGCAACAACAACAAGAACAAAACGTTATTTTTACAATGAATTACGCTTATTTTATCGACATTTTTGACTTTTCGATGCAAAAAATGTTGATCCTAAACTAAACACCGTTTTGCTCTATTTTTTCTGGCTAACTTGGCAAACTTGGAGGTTTAGCAGTTACAGTACTTCGAGAAGTTTAGATTTAAAGGCATTTTAAAAATGCCAAGGTTTTTTAGAAAATGGTCATCTTTAAAGTTTTTAAGTATCTCCATGTGATTTCACTAGCCATTTCTTTCCTTCATACAAGGTTGACTAAAAATTCCTTTAATCCATTCATCATTAAAACCATTTGAATAAAAATAATATATAATAAAAAAAATTATTTGAGTAATAATGACAATTGGTTTTACTTAAATTTGAACTGAAACAAGTTACCTTTGCAGTTTTTAATTCAATATTTTTTAAAAAATAGACAAAGTTTTCATAAATAGACAAAGTTTTCGCCAGTTAACGATTTTTGATTTTAAAACTTAGACATGAAAATTTCTATACACTTGAATTAAATTTTACTATGTTAACACACTTGATAGCAGGCACATATGTATGTATATTAAGGCGCCTCACAAAAAAAAGTAGTTTGGGTCGGTTCCTCAAAGTAATCCTTGGTTTATGTTATTACGGATGATTGATTCCCCAAATATTTAGACTTAGATAATGCATTTTTTTGTGCATTTTTTTATTTTTTAAGTTATTTTCACGTAAATTTAAAAACATCAAATATTTAATTCGATTGCAAACATTTACAATTTTTTGATGCAGATTGGAAGACCTTTTTCCGACCTATAATTTATTTTATAAATTACAGTTTATTCTTTTTTTCAACTATTACATATGCTTGTATTTTTACAAAAAACTCTATTTTTAGAGGTTATTTCAAACCAATCCAGCTCACGGAGGGGGGAGGGCTACCGGTAGAGGCGAAATATTTTAGAAATCATCAGCATAAACCAAGGATTATTTTAAGGAACCGATTCGAAGAACTTTTTTTTCTATAGAGCATGAGGCGCCTTAATGCATATAAGAGTTAAATAATTATAGAATTAAGTAACATAGAATGCAATAGCATGAGTTAAATATAATCGATAAATATATTTACATACATGGAACATTGCATAAAAATAAATTTGAAACAATTTAAGATATTTAAAATATCTTATATAAGGTCTTAAGCTATCAAGCAAAACTAATAATAATGTAAAATATAAGAGGAAGCACTAAATTATCTATTTGATTGGTATGTGCCTCTACCAGTGCAGTCACTAGAATAGCTGTAGCGGTGATTAACCACTTTGTATGGGACATGTTGGTGTAACCAAATAGATACAAGACATAGACAACAACAGCTATGCTTATGGCAAAAGCAAACGTGCCTTCCAGCGACCGCGAGGAATCTTAAAGAACTCAATTATTAACTGAAGCATGAGTTGAGTAATAAAGTAGACTTACTTTTCCATTTCAAACTGCCATATTTTGAACCAATAACGCTGGCTGCTGTATCGCCAATGCCTACAGAAAGAATGCCAGACATAAGACGCAAAAGATTAACACCAGCTGCTGTATCACGATTATTGCTGCCGCACGCATTTGGACTCAACCAGAGTGGCAACGAAATGCCGATAAGCAGACAAAAAGGAGTTAAGGCCAAGTAACCAGCATCCTTTTCGTCACTAAATGAGGCAAACGAACTCTTTAGTATGTCTGCAAGCGGTGGTATGTGTAGAACGCGAAATAGTTCTAGCACTGTAAAAATAGCCAACGCTACGCCGGATGCAATATACAGAAAAGTGCATTGATATATCAGACCGGGTATAAAGACCAGTACGACAAGTACATGAAAGATTTTGCGCATGCTTGTGGAAGCTTTGTGTGTGCTGTTGCGGAGTTGCCAGCCAATTGCGCAGATGGTGGCGCCTACCAGCGCCAAATAGAAGATAATGATATAAATCTGCAAATGTAGATACAATGATATACAAACATGGAAGCTAAAATATTTCTTACCCTGCTCGGATCGCTAAAAATAAACTGCAGAAGCTTTATTATGGGCAAAGGTGTGGTCACCGGCATAACAGTAACAGCCAGCAGCAACAGACACATCAGCACATAAAAACAATAAACATGATGGAGCGTCTTACAAGTGGCCAGCAGCCAGCATGTCAGCAAAAGACAAAATAAAGCGTTCTAGAAACACGAAAAAAGGAATTAAATACAAATCAGAAAGGTTTTTTTTGTCCGAACAGACCATCATTATAGCATTAAGTTGGGCGAATTCATTGACCTCCAACTGTGCGCGATTAAACAAAAATGTGGGCAGCTGCAGCACACAATTCATTAGAAAGAGCATAACACCTTGTACGAAAATGCTAGCTTCCCCGAATGTAAAGCTATGTGGAAAACCACGCATAAGTCGAATGTACGCACTCTGATAGCAGAAGGTGACAGCAAAGCCACAGAAGAAATTCAAACCCAGCGACATTTGCATAAACATTCCGTAGAGTAGCGTCGTAAAGAGTCCAGGTATGAAGGAGATGATAAGCTTGACCACCAAACCCGTTTCCACAAACAGGTACATAAAGAAACACAGTGATTCGACACACATGCCAACTGCTGCTATGGTCAGCATTTGGTATGCATCATGCGTTGAAATCATATAGCCTTTTGAAACGTTTACAGTTGTTGCTGCCGCTGGATGTAGCTTAGAGTAAGATACACAAAAGGCCACAGGCACCAGACAGCACAGCCAGTAACCAGACGAGGCGTTTGGTCTGGAAAGAAAGCAATTTAAATCTATCATCTCAGACTGCTTATCAGCAAAGAGTCCAAAGTTTATTCTTTGCTGATAAGGTTTGGAATCCAGATCGTCAAATACCTGGTCAAAATAGCGCTCGATTTCCTTGCTTCATAGTGGGTGCCGCTCTTCGTTTCTCGCTTTTCATCATAGCTGCTGCTGGAATCGGTGCTGCACTCAGATGTCATTGTGAACATTTGCATGCAATTCGATAGTGAACCATAATTTGGTATAAATTAGTTTTTGCTAACTAAACTTGTTGCATTAAAATGCATTTCCTTTAAACGAGTTTCGATGACAATTTCACTTTTTGGCTCTGCCGACGTAGAATATTAAAATCTGCTTATGTAGTTGTCAAAAACATCTGTAGTATTGGAGTTCACAATGGTTGTGTTAAGTTTTCTCAATGACGTTAATTCGAATTTATAAATTAAAATCTTATAGCTCATTCCTTTCTGAAAAAAAAAATTTTCCTCACAAAATGCAGAATTTTTTAAAATTTTGGCAGGGGAGATTTTGTAGTACTCATTAGACGTTTTCGTTTATTTATTGAGAGTAGGGCAATCTTCAGAGAAAGAGCCCACAGAGAAAGATCCGAGAAGAGTATACGCTGAGTATGCTCGGAGAACAATGAATTAATAAAACTAGTATCGCCTATGGCAGAAAGTCGACCAACCTTCTAAAATTTCAATCTTTTTTTTTAGCTCTGAGGCATGACCTTGTTTTAAGAAAATGTACTGTACTAAGAAAATCTTAAGTTTCCAACTATCGCAATCATTTTGATATAAAAATAGTCTAAATTTTTTTTAAAATATCTGTAAAAACATTACCCATAAAAACTTTCGTGCACCCCAATTTTTCACAACAAGGGCTTTTCATATAAAAACACGTTGTACTGAGAAAAGCTATAGTTTTCAAGATATCGCCATAACTTTGATGTCAAAATAAAGGGAATTTTTCAGAATTTTCTATTTATAAGAAATTTCACCATCACAATATATATTCACACATGTTACACACAAAAATGCTTATTGTAGGGTATCCGCAAAAGATAGCGAAAAAATAAATGATTTTTGTACATTGTATTAATGTCGAAAATTTCCTCTTACACCATGTTCTTCCATTTCTAATAGTTCAGGTATTACTTCAGAAATATTCTTTCAAAGCTCATATTGGAAGTCAAAGGTCACAAAAATATTCAGTGAACTCCTTCTCCCTACTCTAATTTCTTAAAAAAAATTATCAAAATCGGTTCAGAAACACGAAAGAATTGTTTCTCCCACTCATATTTCTATATATACCGAAATGGCTTAAAACATAGATTTGTGTATATAACTTTGAAGTGGTTTGCAAAGTTTGAAAATTTTTTTCACAGAAATTATTTTTTAAGCTGTAGAACTTTGTAAAAAATATAAAAAACCACACTTTGAAAACTTGAATTTTCATAAAAAATAAACACAGGGGGTAGGCAGCTCATGAATTTCGATGATAGAAACTGTTTATTGAATTATGTGTCAAAATGAAACAATTTCTGCAAATAAATGGTATGTCATGTGAAAGAGTGTAAAAAAAGAAAATTTAATAAGAAAAAAAATTACAACAAAAAACATTTGGTCCAAAGTCATTTAACTGATTTTGCAGACAAGGAAAATTTGATGAAAAACGATTGAAAAATAGGTGAGATATTTGCTTGCAAAATCAAAACTTGAAATTTCAATCGTTTTTTTTCTCATTCTGAAGCGATGACCTTGCTTCAAGGAAATACGTTGTACTGAGAAGATATAAATTTTTCGAGATATCTAAATAATTTTAATGTCATTTTAAGGGAATTTTTTTAACATACAATCCGTGGAAAATATTACCAAGAAAGCTTTTGTATACCATTATATTCCTCAACCAACGATTTTTCATACAAAAATACGTTGTACTGAGAGAACATCTATAGTTTTCGAAATGTCGCTATAATTTTTATGTCAAAATAACGGAATTTTTCAGACTTTACTATTTGTAAAAAATTTCACCATCACAATATATATTCACTCTTGTTGTATAAAAAAAATGCTTATTGTAGGGTAGCCTATTGCTATATAAATGCTTGTTGTAAGAGATGGCGCAAAATGTTGGAAGTGTTTTTTGCACACCTTATCAATGTCTAAAATTCCCTCTTACATTATATTCTTCTATCTCTTACAGTTTAGCTTTTATTTAATAAATGCTCTTTTTACGCTCATATTTCAGGTCAAAGGTCACCAATTTAAAATGTTATCATACTGTTCAGCCAGATCTTTCATATGATACCTCATTCACCATTGTACCTCTTCCTAGCCCTGAGATTTCTTATATTTCAGATCAGAGGTCATAAATTTAAAATCTAAAATGATTCTGCACATATATGGCGCAGTACCTTTCGAATGATATAAGTTTCATTACCCTTATTCTAAAATTAATATCGAAAAAGTGTACGACACCATTTGATTTTTTTTTTTTTAAACTGAACCAACGCTCAGGGGATGCCCCCTATAAATGCGTAAGCATTGTGTTGATTCGGAAGATGGGTGATAGTTGGAGGGTGGATAGATGGAGTAGTGTCGGTGAAGATTTGTTTTGAATTTGCACAGCTCAAAACTGCCGGGAAACACGCTCGCAGGGAGACTATTCCACAACTTAACTGCGCGACTAAAGAACGAATTATCGCGGTAATGCGAGGTTCTATTAGGCATCGATTAGGCATTAGGCATCGGGCTTGGACAGCTGCCCGAGTGGACCTGGGAAACACACGAGCTGGTGGCGTCAGGTCATGTATCTCCCTTGAACACTTCCCATGGTAATACCTATACAGAAGGCTTAGGCAACCTACATTACGTCGATGCTCAAGAGAGTTGAGAGAGGATGAAATACTTTCATCTCCTATCAAATATATCGCACGACGTTGAATTCGGTCCAGAAGCTCCAAATAAGATCTTGAAGCCCCTGCCCAAATGTGCGAATTGTACTCCATTTTCGGCCTAATATATGAGGTGTAGATCCTGCGAAGATCAGCTGAAGTGAAATATTTTTTGCACTGTTTTAGAAAACCTAGGCACTTGCCCGCTTCTTTCGACACATCGAAAATATGATCATTCCAACGAAGATCACATTGGATCGATATGCCCAGAACGTCAAGAGAGGCTGATTCCACAAGATCCACACCATTCATATTGAGGGGAGCTAAGGGGCAATCCATCCGCTTGTGGGTTAACAGACAACACTGGGTCTTGCTTGCATTGAACTCTACTCTATTAGCAAGACCCCACTCGGAGATTTTTATGTAGATCATTAAGGAGTGTGTCATTCATAGTTTGCCTTTTTCTCTCGATCTCCATAGAGCTTGGGCGTTTTTTGAATGAATATGAATGACAAATGCTGCTGTCGTCCGCAAACGAATGAATTGGGTTATGCGTCAATGACAGAAGGTCGTTGATAAAAACCAGAAACAAGGTTGGCGATAGAACTGAACCCTGCGGTACTCCTGCGTTGATGGCGTGCTTCTCCGACGAAATACCGTCAACTACGACTCGAATCATTCTGTCCTTGAGAAAACACGTGATCCATCGAGCAAAATTACCACCAAAACCATATGCAGCAAGTTTTGAAACGAGCGCTTTATGCCACACTCGGTCAAACGCTTTTGAAATATCCAGAGCAACAACCCTGCTCTCGCCGAAAAAGTGAACGCATTTATTCCATTCTTCGGTTAAGAACGCCATAAGATCAACAGTAGAGCGAGCCCTACGGAAACCATATTGACGGTCACTGAGCAGTTGGTTGTGCTCCAGATAGTTCATAACGTTGAAGTTTATTACGCTCTCCATAACTTTGGAAAGCGTAGAGCATATCGCAATGGGTCGATAGTTTGCAGGGTTCGTGGCATCACCCTTTTTAGGTACCGGCTGGACATTTGCCACCTTCCAACAAGATGGAAATATTCCTGTTCTGTAGGAGATGTTGAAAAGGTTGCGCAAAGGCCGAGCCAGCGAAGAAGCAAGCACACATTTTAAGCACAATTGGCGGTATGCCATCAGGACCAGAGGCTTTGTTAACGTTGAGATTTGTAAGGACCCTTTTAACTGCTCTCGTTCGAAAGTATATCTCCTGCATTGCAGAAGATCCACCCTCAACAAAGGGCAGTGGCTGATTGCTATCCGAGAGAGTGGAATTTTGTGCAAACAATCTAGCCAATAGGTTCGCTTTATCAGCCGAGTCAGTGAAGATTTGGTCATCTTTTAAAAGAGCTGAAATCGATGACGATGTCTGGTTCTTAACTCTTTTAACAAATGATGTTTGCCTATTAATATAGAAGATATCAAAACAGAACACCAATTAGGCTATCACCTCATTTTGAGAAAATAAGATTCACCGAAGGAATGATCGATGTATCGTGTAGTTATTAAGTTATCGATTTTCCACTTTATGAAGATTATATGAAAATTCGGCTATATATTTCCTAATGTCTGACCGATCTGAATGATTCAGGCACCATTCGAAAGAAAATTGGTACTTCTTTAAGCAACAATGGAGAAAAACTTAAGATATTATACGTCAAATGAAAGGTCATTGTTTCACCTTTTAATATATAACGAACAGATATACCCGGTGTTCTTCGGGGCAAAAAACGTAAAATTTTTATGTTTAGGTTTTATTCGTTCAGAAGATAACGATTTTAAGCCAGAAAAAAAGAAGCTTTTGACGTAAAGCGTATGGAAATATGCAAAATGGTTTTTTGTCATTCTAAGGAAACGGCTTTATAAGAAAAAGACGTTGTACTAAAAATTTTTACAATCTTGAAGATATGTGAATTTTTTTGGTGTCAAAATTACTGAATTTTTAAAACTTAATTAAACGAAGCTTTTCGCTAGAAAAGTATGCTAGTTGGTTGATTTCCCTTACTAGTAAAAGTGTGGAAGAGGCGTGGTCAAAACTAATTATGCCAAAAAGCATAATCTAAGATTCAAGTAAAATGTGAGCCAAATTTGAGTTAAATCTGTCCAGCCGTTAAGATTTGTATTCTGGTCAAACAAACAGAAAATGATTTTTATTAATGTAGATATTTAACTTTCATATAATTTTTTCCGTGAATTTTTCCGATATTTTAAAAGCTATTTTGCTATTTGGGGCAGAGAAAAATCCAACAAATAAGAGATTATTTAAATCAGTCCAGCCTATCTTTATATGTTATATGTTTTAATTTTTAAAATAAAAAATGAAGAAATTTTTATTCGTTTAGAAGATTTGATTTTGATTATTAAATGCCAGAAAAAAGTTAGTTTTTGCAGTAAAGTATATTGAATTGAATTTAGCTTGTGTGGGCGAAGCCAAGCCAAGTTTCCAATGCCCGTGCCAGTTTTCCAGTAGAAATGCCTGACCAATAAGCATTTCCATACTGAATTTCGTTGTTATACGAAATTTAGTTCCAAAGCTATCTGATATCAAATATTTAAAGTGTATGGACGGAGCCACACCCCCTTTTCCAAAGCCCATCCCAGTTTTCCAGTAGAAGGGTATCACCAAGTGGCAACTCCATACTAAATTTCATTATTATACGGCATTTAGTTCCAAAGCTATTCGATATCATAAATTTGAATTGTATGGGCGGTGCCACACCCCTTTGGCCTATACTTGCTCAATTTTGCCAGTCGAATGACACGACTAAATAGTACGTTCTAACCGAGATTCATTAATGTGTGACTTATAGCTTGAAAATTATACTGAAAATTTGGGCTGCTGAAAAAGTGCCACGCCCATACAATTTTACCAGTAGAACGGCAAGTGAAAATTAAGGTCGAATACCGAATTCCAAAACTATTCGATATAGAAGATTTGATTTGTATGACAGGTGCCACGCCCCCTGAGTTGAAAAATCATGTTAGAAAATGCAAAAAGCAGTTTTTTTATGAGCATGAACATGGTACAATACCATGATAAAACAATCTTTTAGGTAGCCTTGACAGCTACCTATTTTCTCACGAGCTGCGGTCAGCATATGTCGAATAAAAGAAAACTAAAAGCATTTTGACGGGGGGGTGCGATAAAACCATGCGAGATAACGCCATATGGCTTTATCTCCCATCGCATTGAGAGATAAAGCCATATGGCGTTATCTCCCATCGTATTGAGAGATAATGACATATTTTATTTTTGGCAATTGAGAGACAAAACCATATGGCGTTATCTCTCAATTCATTGCTGTTGCATTGTTATTGTTGATTTGATTGTTATTCATTATATTCCGTAAAAAGGAAAATTTTTTAGTTTGAAATAAACATTAAAAAAAACTAAAACTTTCTTTTCTTTTTAAAAAATGGTTAGTGGGAAATTCACAACAATTATTACCTTTTCAAATGATTTCTAATCATAACAATTCTTTTTTTTTGTCAGTGAAATATAATTAGCTATTTATCCTTTTACAGAATTTTTACACCTCAATTAGAACATTCTGTAAAAGGGAAAATCATTAGCTTTTGTTTTTTCAGTGAAAACTAAGGATTTTCTCAATGAAACGTTTGAGGTTTTCTTTTACAGAGAAAATTGTTATTAGATTGGCTCTCAGATTCTCGGCTATAAGAAACATTACCAAAATAAACCTTTTAAAATAAAATATCAAATGAGATATAAAGCCATGTGAGATAACGCCATATGGCCTTATCGCTCTTTGTGATGGGAAATAAAGCCATACAGAAATTTTGACAAAGAGATGGCTTTATCACTCTTCGAATTGAGTTATAAAGCCATATGGCGTTATCTCGCATGGCTTTATCGCACCCCCCCCATTTTGACACAAAATATTTTTGATATCTCCATTTTGCATCAGCTGCCATAGCCCGCTCTTGTTTTGATTTTCTTTTGTTTGACATTCGTTAACCGCAGCTAGAACTGTCGCTTATACTACTTATACTATACTACTTATACTACTATGGTATAATACTTTTGAGGTCAAAATTTTCGAGAAAAGATCTCGATTTATTTTGAAGTCAACATTTGTTTTTAGAAAATAACAAAAAAAATTGCAAAATTTTTGAAAAGGGCAGAAAATATACAGAATTTTAGGTGATAGGTTTATTTATGTACTTTGTTTGTAAAATCATGTCATCATGTCTCATCCAAATGGAGAAGAAAATTTACAAAGAGAAAAAAAGCAGAAAAAGTACGTGAACAGAAAACCTGTAGGAACTTGCAAGTTAACAGATGATCGAATGAAAAATTTTGTGATTCATTTATTTTTTCATATATTCAAAACGGGCTGGGTCCTTTTCGCAGAATTTAAAAACCTTGAAAAAAAATCTTGAAAACAAAATCTTGAAAAAAAAATCTTGAAACAAAAATTCTGAAAAAAAATCTTGACATTCAAAATCTTGAAAAACCTACGCATAGAATGTATTCTTTAATTCGCGCGCGCGTTTTATTTTCAAGAGGCTTTTCAAGATTTCTTAATTGAAAATTTGACACTATTTCGAAAAGTGTCCAATTTCGAAAGTGTAAAATTCTTCGAATAATGTCAAATTCCGAAATTAAGCAAAATAATGAATATTTGTCAAGCCACAGAAATTGCCAAATTTTTAAATAAATGTCAAATTGTCCAATTATTTCATAAGGTTTCAAATAGTGTAAAATTTGGAATAAGAGCCAAAATTCGAAAAAATTGTCAAATTTTGAATAAGTGTCAAATTTCGAAATGTACAAGTTTTGCAAAAAATGTCATATTTAATTTTGAATAAGTGCCAAATTTCGAAAAGTGACAAATTTTGCAAAAGAATGTAAAATTTTAAAAAATATGTGTTCATAAATGGACAAAAAAGGGAGCGGTCCGAATGCTTGAAGGTCAAAATCTTGAAATAACCAAAATCTTGAAAAAAATAATCTTGAAGAAAAATCTTGAAAACGAATCTTAAAAAAAAATCTTTAAACGAAAATCTTGAAAAAAAATCTAGAAAACACAAAATATGCATAAATCTTGAAATTTTAAGAAATGTTGTTCCTTCGAATAAAATGAATAAGTTCGAGAAAAAAAAAAACGGAAAAGTGTCTAATTTCAAAAACAAAAATGTCAAATTTTGGCAAAATTAAATTTTTTTAAATTTTTATGGTCCCACACACAGTAAATATAGCATTTTTGCAAAATTTGGTCTTTTCGAAATTTGACACTTATTCAAAATTTGACACTTGACGAATTTTGGCACTTATTCCGTTGTTCAAATTTAATTGTGCAAATATTCGCGCGTGAGAATTGAAGAATGCATTCATGCGTAGGTTTTTCAAGATTTCTTAATTGAAAATTTGACACTACATATCTCGAAAAGTGTCCAATTTCGAAAGAAGTATAAAATTTTTCGAATAATGTCAAATTTCGAAAATAATCAAAATAATGAATAATTGTCAAGTCACAGAAATTGTGAAATTTTGAAATGGCAATTGTCCAATTATTTCAAAAAGTGTCCAATATCGAAAAAAGTGTGCAATTTGGCCGTCCACGTGTACCCTTGCCGTACAAATGTCACGTGCATAAGTCATCGCACGTCGGTGATTCCAAATAAAGAATACAAAAAAAATTTTCTGAAACGAGAATTAAAAATCAAGTAAAACAAATATAAAAAAATAAAGGAAACCGTTTGGGCACCCCTGGCCCAATCATCCAACACCTACTCGTTGAGCTCTGGTGGACGAGCTCGGCCCACACTTTTCCCACCCTTCCGTGAGGGTTCAGGGGCTAAATATATTGGAAACCCTCCCAATAGCAGACATCTTCTCCTCCTGACCAAATAAAAAAACTTTAGTGTTTCATTTTATAACAGAGTTTAATTTAAGTTTAAGTAGAGGTAAATTTTAAGTTTTAAAAAGATGTGTCTGTAAATATATGTAGCGTTAGAATATTTGCTGTTAATAAGTAATTATTACTATTATTGAATATCTTTTTTTTTCTTTTAATTTAAAGTTATGGTAAATTTAGTATTATTTTACAGTCTAATTTTATTGTTTTATGTTATTAGCACTCCTCTTTAAGTTAAATTAATCAAAATTAAAACTATTGTTTCTAAATCTAGCATTTTACAGTGATTCAAATATTTTTTTTTTTTCTTTTTGTTGTTGTTTGTTTTTATAATGTTATTTTAAGAAGTTTACAGGTTGATTTTCTTCATTAGTTTTTATCAAAAATACATTTCTTCAAATAAGATTTCTTCGCTATCGTCTCAATTATAATTATAATCAAAACATAAATGTATGAATGTTCTTCTTAGTTTGTGTGGTGTGTTAAATAAATATATATAATCAAGTATGGATAAAATAAAGTATTGTATGTCACTGTATATAATATAGTTACATTAAAATCTATTTTAATCAACGTTTGTCAATTTATACAAAATTTTACTCTTTGAATAGTTTTTGTTTAACAGCATAAATTATTTAGGGTTGATTTAAGAAAAATAAATCAAATTTTTGTTTTATGCAAACAGAACACAATAATTTTAAGACAATAGTTATATATAGATAGCCATTAATTCAATCAGGCTGACAATCTTTTAATGAAATAAATCAAGAGTACGAAAAAACGAGTGCAATAAATACCAATCACCGAACGCACGTTTTTGTCGGTAATTAACAATATCTCGGATTGTTTATACATGTTTGTATATAATTTATTCTTACATGCTGACATACAATTCATTTTATAAGAGAGGCTTCTTTTTAAAAGTGTTGTTAAATAAAAGAAAATGTGTATAGGCTAATTGCAAATTTCTTCTGAGCTTTTAGAAGTCAGCATCTAGCGTAAAAACGTTGTCCAAACGGTTGGTTGTAACGCCCCACTTCTGATATTCACCCACTTTCTTTTCAAAAAAATTTGTCTTACCATCCAAAGAAATCAACTCCATAAAACTGAAGGGATTTAGTGTATTGTAATTCTTGTCAACCCCCAGCTCGTTCAACAAACGGTCAGCAACGAATTCAATATATTCTGACATCAGCTTGCAATTCATGCCACTAATATGTTTTACCAAATTCTGCTGTAAAAAAAATCACTTGCTGTCCGACCTGCGATTGATCGCGCAGCTGACTGCGATGTCATGCAAGCTGCGCTGCAACTTTGCAATAATGCAATTAGGCAAATAGCGAACGTAAAACGATTGCAAAAGATAATTTTTTTACGGAATTCCAGACTAGCAAATTTGAATTTTTGTCTCTTGCTGCGACGTAATGACGACGGAGTCTTCGATTTTCCAGTTTACTCCTCGAGCAGCAGCTGACTTTGTTCTTTGTTTTGCAAATTATTTTATTTAATTCTGGTTTGACTGCAATTTATCTAGTTTTGTCTATTTGTAAACATTCTTTGCACAGCTTAGCATAAAGATTTTTCTTTTTAGCTACTTGTTTTTCTGTTGAGTATTTAAGCGCAGACATAAAACAAGACCAACCACCATGGAAATTAAAACTCGTTCCCTCGCACGAACTTCTTTCTCTACCGCGTGTTTTTTTCCGAATCTCCATGCCCTTTGTCACACAAGTAGATTTCTTCTCAGCGTTTGCACTATGCAAGTGTATGATACAATTTTGTAACTCATACCCGCTGTGTGACACAATGACTACGGCAAAACGGGTTGCAAACAAACAGTCATGATTTTCAAAGGTGGAAATAGTGTCAGTTGTCATGTTTGACAACGTGTCAACTGTCACATTTGCCAAGTTTAGAAATGTGTCAGCTGTCAAACAGCAAAGTGTCAGCTGCCAAATTAAAATCCGTCAGCGGTCAAACAGCAAATTGTCAGTCCACACTTTGACACCGTTGCGAGTTAGGGTCGTTCACGATGCTGTGCACCTGAGATTACCTTGTGTATCTGAACCAAATAAAAGGTTTTATCGATGGTATGTTCACGCTAAGTGGTAAAGAGTGAAAATGTTATACCACAATGATATGACAAATACACCACATCGTGAACAACCCCAACACGCAAATGGTGAGATTTGGTGCCGTTACAATTTGTAAGGACCCTTTTAACTGCTCTCGTTCGAAAGTATATCTCCTGCATTGCAGAAGATCCACCCTCAACAAAGGGCAGTGGCTGATTGCTATCCGAGAGAGTGGAATTTTGTGCAAACAATCTAGCCAATAGGTTCGCTTTATCAGCCGAGTCAGTGAAGATTTGGTCATCTTTTAAAAGAGCTGAAATCGATGACGTTCTTAACTCTTTTAACAAATGATGTTTGCCTATTAATATAGAAGATATCAAAACAGAACACCAATTAGGCTATCACCTCATTTTGAGAAAATAAGATTCACCGAAGGAATGATCGATCTATCGTGTAGTTATTAAGTTATCGATTTTCCACTTTATGAAGATTATATGAAAATTCGGCTATATATTTCCTAATGTCTGACCGATCTGAATGATTCAGGCACCATTCGAAAGAAAATTGGTACTTCTTTAAGCAACAATGGAGAAAAACTTAAGATATTATACGTCAAATGAAAGGTCATTGTTTCACCTTTTAATATATAACGAACAGATATACCCGGTGTTCTTCGGGGCAAAAAACGTAAAATTTTTATGTTTAGGTTTTATTCGTTCAGAAGATAACGATTTTAAGCCAGAAAAAAAGAAGCTTTTGACGTAAAGCGTATGGAAATATGCAAAATGGTTTTTTGTCATTCTAAGGAAACGGCTTTATAAGAAAAAGACGTTGTACTAAAAATTTTTACAATCTTGAAGATATGTGAATTTTTTTGGTGTCAAAATTACTGAATTTTTAAAACTTAATTAAACGAAGCTTTTCGCTAGAAAAGTATGCTAGTTGGTTGATTTCCCTTACTAGTAAAAGTGTGGAAGAGGCGTGGTTAAAACTAATTATGCCAAAAAGCATAATCTAAGATTCAAGTAAAATGTGAGCCAAATTTGAGTTAAATCTGTCCAGCCGTTAAGATTTGTATTCTGGTCAAACAAACAGAAAATGATTTTTATTAATGTAGATATTTAACTTTCATATAATTTTTTCCGTGAATTTTTACGATATTTTAAAAGCTATTTTGCTATTTGGGGCAAAGAAAAATCCAACAAATAAGAGATTATTTAAATCAGTCCAGCCTATCTTTATATGTTATATGTTTTAATTTTTAAAATAAAAAATGAAGAAATTTTTATTCGTTTAGAAGATTTGATTTTGATTATTAAATGCCAGAAAAAAGTTAGTTTTTGCAGTAAAGTATATTGAATTGAATTTAGCTTGTGTGGGCGAAGCCAAGCCAAGTTTCCAATGCCCGTGCCAGTTTTCCAGTAGAAATGCCTGACCAATAAGCATTTCCATACTGAATTTCATTGTTATATGATATTTATTTCCAAAGCTATTCGATATCTAAAATTTGGCTTGTATGGGCGGAGCCCTTGTTTAATGACCGTCTCAGTTTTCTAGTAGAAGGATATCACCCAATAGTAATTCCATACTGAATTTCGTTGTTATACGAAATTTAGTTCCAAAGCTATCTGATATCAAAAATTTAAAGTGTATGGACGGAGCCACACCCCCTTTTCCAAAGCCCATCCCAGTTTTCCAGTAGAAGGGTATCACCAAGTGGCAACTCCATACTAAATTTCATTATTATACGGCATTTAGTTCCAAAGCTATTCGATATCATAAATTTGAATTGTATGGGCGGTGCCACACCCCTTTGGCCTATACTTGCTCAATTTTGCCAGTCGAATGACACGACTAAATAGTACGTTCTAACCGAGATTCATTAATGTGTGACTTATAGCTTGAAAATTATACTGAAAATTTGGGCTGCTGAAAAAGTGCCACGCCCATACAATTTTACCAGTAGAACGGCAAGTGAAAATTAAGGTCGAATACCGAATTCCAAAACTATTCGATATAGAAGATTTGATTTGTATGACAGGTGCCACGCCCCCTGAGTTGAAAAATCATGTTAGAAAATGCAAAAAGCAGTTTTTTTATGAGCATGAACATGGTACAATACCATGATAAAACAATCTTTTAGGTAGCCTTGACAGCTACCTATTTTCTCACGAGCTGCGGTCAGCATATGTCGAATAAAAGAAAACTAAAAGCATTTTGACGGGGGGGTGCGATAAAACCATGCGAGATAACGCCATATGGCTTTATCTCCCATCGCATTGAGAGATAAAGCCATATGGCGTTATCTCCCATCGTATTGAGAGATAATGACATATTTTATTTTTGGCAATTGAGAGACAAAACCATATGGCGTTATCTCTCAATTCATTGCTGTTGCATTGTTATTGTTGATTTGATTGTTATTCATTATATTCCGTAAAAAGGAAAATTTTTTAGTTTGAAATAAACATTAAAAAAAACTAAAACTTTCTTTTCTTTTTAAAAAATGGTTAGTGGGAAATTCACAACAATTATTACCTTTTCAAATGATTTCTAATCATAACAATTCTTTTTTTTTGTCAGTGAAATATAATTAGCTATTTATCCTTTTACAGAATTTTTACACCTCAATTAGAACATTCTGTAAAAGGGAAAATCATTAGCTTTTGTTTTTTCAGTGAAAACTAAGGATTTTCTCAATGAAACGTTTGAGGTTTTCTTTTACAGAGAAAATTGTTATTAGATTGGCTCTCAGATTCTCGGCTATAAGAAACATTACCAAAATAAACCTTTTAAAATAAAATATCAAATGAGATATAAAGCCATGTGAGATAACGCCATATGGCCTTATCGCTCTTTGTGATGGGAAATAAAGCCATACAGAAATTTTGACAAAGAGATGGCTTTATCACTCTTCGAATTGAGTTATAAAGCCATATGGCGTTATCTCGCATGGCTTTATCGCACCCCCCCCATTTTGACACAAAATATTTTTGATATCTCCATTTTGCATCAGCTGCCATAGCCCGCTCTTGTTTTGATTTTCTTTTGTTTGACATTCGTTAACCGCAGCTAGAACTGTCGCTTATACTACTTATACTATACTACTTATACTACTATGGTATAATACTTTTGAGGTCAAAATTTTCGAGAAAAGATCTCGATTTATTTTGAAGTCAACATTTGTTTTTAGAAAATAACAAAAAAAATTGCAAAATTTTTGAAAAGGGCAGAAAATATACAGAATTTTAGGTGATAGGTTTATTTATGTACTTTGTTTGTAAAATCATGTCATCATGTCTCATCCAAATGGAGAAGAAAATTTACAAAGAGAAAAAAAGCAGAAAAAGTACGTGAACAGAAAACCTGTAGGAACTTGCAAGTTAACAGATGATCGAATGAAAAATTTTGTGATTCATTTATTTTTTCATATATTCAAAACGGGCTGGGTCCTTTTCGCAGAATTTAAAAACCTTGAAAAAAAATCTTGAAAACAAAATCTTGAAAAAAAAATCTTGAAACAAAAATTCTGAAAAAAAATCTTGACATTCAAAATCTTGAAAAACCTACGCATAGAATGTATTCTTTAATTCGCGCGCGCGTTTTATTTTCAAGAGGCTTTTCAAGATTTCTTAATTGAAAATTTGACACTATTTCGAAAAGTGTCCAATTTCGAAAGTATAAAATTCTTCAAATAATGTCAAATTCCGAAATTAAGCAAAATAATGAATATTTGTCAAGCCACAGAAATTGCCAAATTTTTAAATAAATGTCAAATTGTCCAATTATTTCATAAGGTTTCAAATAGTGTAAAATTTGGAATAAGAGCCAAAATTCGAAAAAATTGTCAAATTTTGAATAAGTGTCAAATTTCGAAATGTACAAGTTTTGCAAAAAATGTCATATTTAATTTTGAATAAGTGCCAAATTTCGAAAAGTGACAAATTTTGCAAAAGAATGTAAAATTTTAAAAAATATGTGTTCATAAATGGACAAAAAAGGGAGCGGTCCGAATGCTTGAAGGTCAAAATCTTGAAATAACCAAAATCTTGAAAAAAATAATCTTGAAGAAAAATCTTGAAAACGAATCTTAAAAAAAAATCTTTAAACGAAAATCTTGAAAAAAAATCTAGAAAACACAAAATATGCATAAATCTTGAAATTTTAAGAAATGTTGTTCTTTCGAATAAAATGAATAAGTTCGAGAAAAAAAAAACGGAAAAGTGTCTAATTTCAAAAACAAAAATGTCAAATTTTGGCAAAATTAAATTTTTTTAAATTTTTATGGTCCCACACACAGTAAATATAGCATTTTTGCAAAATTTGGTCTTTTCGAAATTTGACACTTATTCAAAATTTGACACTTGACGAATTTTGGCACTTATTCCGTTGTTCAAATTTAATTGTGCAAATATTCGCGCGTGAGAATTGAAGAATGCATTCATGCGTAGGTTTTTCAAGATTTCTTAATTGAAAATTTGACACTACATATCTCGAAAAGTGTCCAATTTCGAAAGAAGTATAAAATTTTTCGAATAATGTCAAATTTCGAAAATAATCAAAATAATGAATAATTGTCAAGTCACAGAAATTGTGAAATTTTGAAATAAATGGCAATTGTCCAATTATTTCAAAAAGTGTCCAATATCGAAAAATGGGTAAAATTTGGAATAAGTGCCAATTCGAAAAAATTGTCAAATTTTGAATAAGTGTCAAATTTCGAAATGTAAACGTTTTACAAAAAATGTCATATTTAATTTTCAATAAGTGCCAAATTTCGAAAAGTGACAAATTTTGCAAAACAATGTCAAATTTTAAGAAATATGTGTTGATAAATGGACAAAAAAGGGAGCGGTCCGAATGCTTGAAGGTCAAAATCTTGAAATAACCAAAATCTTGAAAAAAATAATCTTGAAGAAAAATCTTGAAAACGAATCTTAAAAAAAAATCTTTAAACGAAAATCTTGAAAAAAAATCTAGAAAACACAAAATATGCATAAATCTTGAAATTTTAAGAAATGTTGTTCTTTCGAATAAAATGAATAAGTTCGAGAAAAAAAAAACGGAAAAGTGTCTAATTTCAAAAACAAAAATGTCAAATTTTGGCAAAATTAAATTTTTTTAAATTTTTATGGTCCCACACACAGTAAATATAGCATTTTTGCAAAATTTGGTCTTTTCGAAATTTGACACTTATTCAAAATTTGACACTTGACGAATTTTGGCACTTATTCCGTTGTTCAAATTTAATTGTGCAAATATTCGCGCGTGAGAATTGAAGAATGCATTCATGCGTAGGTTTTTCAAGATTTCTTAATTGAAAATTTGACACTACATATCTCGAAAAGTGTCCAATTTCGAAAGAAGTATAAAATTTTTCGAATAATGTCAAATTTCGAAAATAATCAAAATAATGAATAATTGTCAAGTCACAGAAATTGTGAAATTTTGAAATAAATGGCAATTGTCCAATTATTTCAAAAAGTGTCCAATATCGAAAAAAGTGTGCAATTTGGAATAAGTGCCAAAATTCGAAAAAAATTGTCAAATTTTGAATAAGTGTCAAATTTCGATATGTAAAAGTTTTGCAAAAAATGTCATATTTAATTTTGAAAAAGTGCCAAATTTCGAAAAGTGACAAATTTTGCAAAACAATGTCAAATTTTAAGTAATATGTGTTCATAAATGGACAAAAAACCACCATGTCCTCGTCGTTTGTCTTTTGTCCGCGCGAGCGAATTAAATAATACATTCTATGCGTAGGTTTTTCAAGATTTTGAGTTTCAAGATTTTTTTTTCAAGATTTTGTTTTCAAGATTTTTTTATCAAGATTTTGATTTCAAAATTTTTTTTTCAAGATTTTGAAATTCTGCGAAAAACACCCAAACCACCATAAATATTTAAAAACATTTATAATTTTGCCAAAATTTAACATATTTGTTTTCGAAATTATACACTTTTCCGTTTTTGTTCTCGAAACTATATATTTTATTAGAAAGAACAATTCTTAAAATTTCAAGATTTTTTCAAATTTTATGCATATTTTGTGTTTTCTAGATATTTTTTTTAAGATTTTCGTTTCAAGATTTCTTTTTTCAAGATTTCGTTTTCAAAATTTTTTTTCAAGAATTTGGTTGTTTTAGATTTTGACCTTCAAGCATTCGGACCGCTCCCATTCAAAACTATTAAAATAAATAAAACATAAAATTAAATAGAGCTATCCAAAATAAACTCAAATTGTTGTCCAAATAAAAAAATACTTGTAATAGATTAATTAACAGCTCGTATAGATGAAATGTAACAACTACCCTCAGTAATCGTAATTTTGTTTCCAACATGTTCCGAGGTTTCTTCTAAAATTTGGCTTTCTGTACAGGCGGCTGATGATGATTATAATTTATTGAAATAGGGATCAGACCGATTGCTTGAATGTCAACATCTTGAAACAACCAAAATCTTCAAAAAATAATCTAGAAAAAAATATCTTGAAAAAATAATCCTGAAAACAAAAAATTTAGAAAACAAATCTTGAAAGAAATTTTAAAAATTGCCTTATTTCGAAAAAAGTTTAAAATTTCGAAAAAACGGAAAATAGTATTAAGTTTCGAAAACATTTGAAATGTGTGGAATAAAGACCAGAATAAAAAATTATATGAAATCCTATTAGATAAAAATAGGTTTATATCCAGAATAACTTAGACATCGTAGCCGATGTTGGACTGGAAGAAGAAATATTTACAGATACAATTATTAACCCTTGGAGTGTTTAACGGAGTGTTAAAAACAAGCTTTAAATGTTAATTTTTCAAGTTTTAACGAATTTTTTCTGCTAGACCACTTTGGGTTCATGAGGTCCAAAATAAATATGATAAAAATGTGAAAACAAAATTGGAGCGCGTGGGCCCTAAAGTAGACATATTCCCTTTCGTTTCTTAAATTTTATACTTTTTCGAAATTTGACTTTTTTAAATTTGAAACTTATTTTACATTTATTTAAAAATTAGACAACTTCCGAAATTTTACACTCTCATTTTGAACTTTTTCGATATTGGATATTTTTCGAAAAATATTATGATTTTGAAATTTGATACTTTTCGAAATTTGACATTTTTTTCAATGTATAACATTTTTCGAAATAGTGTAAAATTTTCAATACTGAATTTTCGAAATTTGACATTTTGACAATTTGACAATGTATAACATTTTTAGAAAGTGTCAAGTTTTCAATACAGAATTCTTGAAAAACCTACACATGCTATGTCAATAATGTATTCTTTAATGCGTGCGAGCGTTCTAAGAATTTCAAAAACTTTTTTGTGTCAAAATGTTGGTATGAGTAAGAAATTTAACATTTTAGCAGATTTGGATATGCGTTCTGTGAGAAATAAAAAGTTACAAGCAAAAACCATGTTTTTTAACAGAGGACCTTCATGAGAATCAAAATTGCTTCGGCGGATTTTATCCGATTTGGAAAAAAAATATGCAGAAATCATTTTAATGAGTTCCTCTAACTTTTGAGACCCCGAAAGACTGAAATTTTTTCTACATACAAGAACGATCCGGCCTAATAAACATTAAAGTATTTCCTTCTTTATTATGATAGCAAAGGAAAACAAGCATAAAATATTACATTTGTGATTATAGCTTTATATTTAATCAAGAATTCATGTAGTACAGCGCCTAGAAATTTTTTTTTACAAAAAAAAAATGTTTTTTTAACTAGTAACTAGAATTTATAATATATGTTTAAGAGAATATAAATAGAGAAATCTTATTATATATAAATATTTTTAACATAACGTTACTATGTAAATATTTAGTTATTAAGTGTATTGTTTATTTTATAGAATATAAGTAAATTTATAGAATAGCAAATAAGACTACATTTTATTAGAGCTTCAAACAAATCAATAAACTTAAACATAGAGAAATTTAATCTACAAAAATATAATAATTTTTAGTATCAGTGACTACACTGAAAAAATAGTTATTTTATCACAAATTTACAGGAATGAATCCTACTTATTTAGGTTATGTTTCGTTACCATATAAATATACATGAATAGCATAGAGATAAATATATTTTTTATAAAGTAATTTAAGATATTAACATATACGGCAGTTCTTCTAAAAATATAAGTGAACATTGTTATTACTGTTCGAAAGACGTAAACAATTTGACAAAAAGAGATATATTAATAATATGTGTAATTTAACACTAATAACTTAGAAGGTACACGCTTATTTAAACCTAACACAAACTTAATATTTAAATTTCTACTAAACTAACGATTAACATAAACAAATAAAGGCAGAAATACAGCAAATATTAAAGCGGCTCCTGTTGAAAGTATTCGTGATCGAGACAAGCCAATGCAGAGGGCCGACATCTGTAGTCGTAGGACAGCATCAACTGAGAGAAGAGCGTTTGTTGAGAAAAAGTTTTAAGTTAACGCGGTTACATGATAACAGATACTTACGCTTAGCAAATCATTCGAGTATTCACAAAGGTAATGACACAAATCGCGTGGTTGCTTTGGGGGGCGTGGCGGAAAGTGATCACGTGACAATGAGATAGACTTGGGCCACTGCTGAGCGCTGGGACGACCAGTTAATCTGAGTGAAAAAATAAGTGAAATAAAAAAATGTTTTTTTTTTATTTATAACAGTTACTCACTCGAATATGCGATCTAACTGATTGCCCTCTGATGAGCCAGGAAACAGAGCTTTTCGTGCAAACATTTCCGCTATAATGCAAGCTGTACTCCAGATATCTACCGAACTGTTATACGTCTGACCGAGCAGCACTTCGGGTGCACGATACCAAAGTGTCACCACCACGGATGTGAGTTTCATTTCAAAGTCATAGGTTTTGGCCAGACCAAAGTCGGCTATTTTCAGATGACCCTGTGAGGAGATGAGTAAATTTTGTGGCTTCAGATCTCGATGTATGATGCGATGTGAGTGTAGAAAATCAACACCGGTGAGTAACTCGCGCGAGAGACGCTGAGGGAGAATAATTAAAAAATATTTCAATTGAAAAGAAAATTTAGATTTAGTTATGTTACCCCTACCTGTACGGTTGTTGCGGGCATGCCCGATTTTGGCAGTCTATCGATGAGGTCGGAAAGATCTTGTTCCAAATGTTCAAAAACCAGAAATAACATGAGTTGACTCTCGCGTTCCAAAATCTGACAAACTTCCAAGAGTCTGAAAGGTATTAAAAAGAGGCACACAGATGTTAATAACAATTAATTAAAAAAAAAACACGGGAGAAATATATTTTTTTGTTTTTGAAAAGATAAGCATTAAACACAAAATATCCAGGTTATTTTTAATTTAGATACAAAAATCAATTAAAATATATATGTTAAAAAAAAATTATTTTTAGAAACAGCTGATAGTATTTTTGAATATTAAGACAATATATAAAGTGACAATATTAAAGCACCCTAAAGGAACCAACTAACTTGTTATTAAAAACAACTAATTAAAAAACTAGTTTATTTTAAACTTTAGTTTAGTTTATTTTAAACTAGTTTTTTAATTAGTTGTTTTTAATAACAAGTTAGTTGGTTCCTTTAGGGTGCTTTAATATTGTCACTTTATATATTGTCTTAATATTCAAAAATACTATCAGCTGTTTCTAAAAATAATTTTTTTTTAGTTTAAAATAAACTAGTTTATGAAATACTTTGAATTATATTAAGACGGCATCCACTTCAATTTTGAATAGTTTTTATTGCATTATATATGAAGTAATTGAAAAACTACTTTAAAACAAGTGGTTTAAGAACTACTTTGAATTATATTAAGGCGGCAACTACTCTGATTTTGACATGTTTTTATTGCAAATTTTTATTAGATTACAAGCTTATATATATTTAACCATGCTATTTCATCAAATATTATTAACTTTAGGCTTTCGCTAGTATGAATTTGTGTATTTTTTTCAAAACAATAAAATAAATGATCTCTTTAATGTATAGAAATTGAAAATTTGTAAGCTTTTAAATTCATCTTCAGCAAGTTTATTAAAATTAACTAGTTTTCAATTGATTTATTTTAAAGTAATTAAAAAAATAATTTAAATTTAACTTATTTTACAAGTGTTCAAAATATATGCAGACGAAAGTCAATTGACTTATTTAGCGGACATCACCATACAAAATATGTTAGTTCGTTCTATGGAAAAAAGTCAGAATTTGAACTAGTTGTGGTTGACAAAAAACTACTTTTTCAACTACTTTTAAATTAGTTTATTTTCTACAGGGCATTTATATGTTTCTACACCATTAGCAATCGTAATTCAGAAAATTTCAATTCTAGTTCATTCACAACTTCCATTTGAAATTCAGAAGAGATCAAGTGAAATAAAAAAAAATACATTTGAAATGTAGAATACCATTCAAAATTAAACAAAAGATCACTGGAAATTCAGAAAAGAACAATTAAAATGAAAAAAATATATTTAAATTTATAAATTGCTTTTGAAGTTTAGGAGAGATTAATTTAAATTTAGAAAATCTATTTCGAATTAAAAATGAATCAATTGAAATTCAGAAAAGATCAATTAAAATTGAAGAAATTAATTTGAAATTCAGAACAGATCAAGTGAAATTCGGAAAAGATTCTTGGGTATGACACGCCCAGTTCATTGGCGGTGTGATAAAAAAATATGTTCATTGACGGCGGGTTAAGCCTATTAGTATTTTCCACCATTTCACTCATCTTTCACAAATGTTTATTACAAATTCAACAATGCACAGATTCAAAAAAAAAAGTATGTGTGTGGCTGACACGCACGGTAGGAATGGAACCCTTAGAAAACTGTAGAAGTTTGTAGTACAACGACTTTTTCAAAAAACCTCGTAACCTAAGAATGAGAAAAAATCGACTTGAAAATCAATATTTTCGACTTTTGATGCAAATATGTCCGATGTTTTAAAATATATTTAACTTTAATTTTTTTTTGTTCAAAAGTCCAATCAAAGAACAAAAATAGTTCGGAATGTTATAAAGGTGCAAACCATGGGCGTCCACAGGGGGCGAAACCATGGGCGATTGCGACACCGCTGCTCTCACGTTTTTTTTTCGCAGACGCAAAATAAGGCAAAAATTTCCCGATATTTTTTTGAGCAGAAAGTAACTGGTAAATTTTGATTTTTATTTTTTAAGTCAAAAATAAAAAGCAAATTTACGAAAAATCCTAATTTTGCTATTTATCCACTACCCTACACTTTTGGTTCTACCCTACACTTAAATCCCAATTTTGCTTTCAATTTTTGACTTAAAAAATAAAAATCAATATTAACAAATTATTTCGTGCTCAAAAATATGTTGTTAAACTTTTGCTTTTTATTATTGCCTTAAAAAATTAAAATCAAAACTTATCAGTTATTTTGTGCCCAAAAAAATATTGGGCAAACTTTACTTTTTCTTTTGCTTTAAAAAATAAAAATCAAAACTTACCAGTTGTTTTGTGACCAAAAAAAATATCGTGCAAGTTTTGCTTCTTATTTTTGCTTTAAAAAATAAAAATCCAAAATTACTGGTTATTTTGTGCTTAAGAAATATCCGGACAATTTTGATTTTCCGAGTGGAAGTGAAATTAAATCATAATTGAATTCGATATATGGTTTCCACATATCACTTTTATCGTTTCGTATTTTATCTAATTTATTAATACACCTAATCCTGTTTTTGCACGGTCTTTTTTTACACGATTTTGAAATAACACGGTCGACAGAAATAAACTTATCCTGTTTTTACACGTTATTTTCACGTTTTGATTTTTTTTTACACGATATTTTCTGGAACGTATGTACCGTGCAAAAACAGGATTAGGTGTATAACTAATTGAAGGGCTTATTGCAAAAACATGATAAGCCACATAAAAAATATTTTGAAATAATCGACTCGAAAGTTTTAAAAAAAATTTATTTTTGTATGAAGAAATAAAAATTGGATACAGAAACTTTTACGAATTGGTTAGAAAATTAATAATAAATAGCTAAAATCTTTTCAGGGGTTGTTGGTGATGCATTGAGTAATGTAGTTAGCCTAAAAAAATTGATTTTTTAGACAATGTGGCTTATCACGTTATTGCAATAAAGTTATATATTGTACACCAAACATGGAATTCAATTATGATTTATTTTCACTTCCACTCGGAAGGGGAATGCAGAACATGCCTGATAAATAACAAATAATTGAATACAACAAAAATGTAAATAAAAGGGGTATTCGCGGGTTAATGCAAAACGCAGTTGCGACGATGCGAAAATGCAAGATTGCGAACTTTCACATCACTCCAACAACAAACACATTAGAAGCAATTTTGCAACTCTTCTTGAATTACGCACTGCGAGAACGCACCTATTGCGAGAACGCACAAGCAGTGATGCTTTACAGCTGAATTGTGTTTTGGTTGTTCTCAAACATACTTGCCACCTGGGTAAAATTTTAAAAAGCTTAAGTTTGTACGTTGATTCTAACAACTTTCTGTGATTTTGAAATGAGATGGCACAGTTTATTTACTGTTCATTCGACACATAATTTTTATTGCATATTAAGTTACAATATTGATGTCCACGCGTTAGTGCGTGCAATTCGCAACAACCCGTGAATACCCCTAATATGTAATAATAAATAATATGCAAATGCGCAACAAACATAGCATAACCACCAAACAAACATTTCGGCGAAGAGAAGAAATTAACGAAAATGAAAACCCAACCTATTTGGCTAGCATAACACAATAGCTGCGTTCCATTCGCTTCAAAATAATCCAGATTATTTTTTTTACATGCAAAGCAAAAACAAAAATAATAATTCTATAACAAATAGGATTATTTTTGCTATCCATATAAAATTGTGTGCCGCACCAGTATATTTTGAGAGTAAAACACATTCAGAGAAAAATATCGTTCACTAGGGTATCGCTATCATAATAGTTCACAACACCTTCTCATTACACCTATAGTTATTTAGGGTATTCACAAGTGTGCTATCATGTCGTATTGTCCTAAAATTTTACAACTAAAATTTACAAGATAAATAAATGCAAATAAGAAACAGCTATTTGATTACGACACTTCAATAAACATAGCTTTCAGAGTTGTAATATATTAGTACTTTTTTATATAGAAAGCAACAATAAAATGTTTAAACGAGTGTAAAATTTTAGAGCAATATGACATTATGACATGATAGCACACCTTGTGAATACCCTAATTGTATCAAGATTCTTTGAATTGAATTTTGACTGCAACGGTAGTGCCCTCTACGAGTCGTTTTTCTTGCAGTTCCTTTGAGAAAATTTACTATCGCGATTATATTAAGGCGAAAGGAACGCAGCTAATGTCTATACTTACAATATTTGATTGCATGCTAACTGTCAAATTGAATTTCATGATATCCAGATTTCATCTTAATATATAAAAGCCAAGCACGCTGCTCCGTGCCCAATATCTCTCAAACTGTTCAGCCTGAAAGTATGCGCATCTTAATACATAAAAGGCAAGCATGCTGCTCCGCACACAGTGATTCTCAAACTGTATTTTTTTTTTGACAGTAAACTAATTTAACAAGACACACTGTTTTCAAAAATTTTCAGCCTAAAAGTATGCAGAGAAAATGTATTTGATACTTATCAGTGACAATATTAGGTTTGACAAAATGAAGGTTTTGATCTAACTACCTCTTTTTTATCCTTTTATAAAAAATGTATGACGAATTTAATGAAATTCTTTTGATTTGATTTGAATCGATTGTACCAAAAAATATAATTGTATCAGCCGACACCTGAGTTGCTACGTACATGATAGTTGCAAGGACAGTTTGTTAAGTTGTGTATGAATATGATTGTTACCAAACTCGACTTTTTGCACTTTTACACTTGAACTAATTTTTCAACACTGCTTCAATACGTAAAGTGTTATTTAAAGTGGTACATTTGTATTTTGCAAAAATCAAGTGTACAAAAAAATCAAGCTTTAAAAAGAGAAAAAAAGTGCTTTCGGCAAAAAGCTCCAAAATGTAAGTGTGCGGAGGACCTGTCGTAGGACAGGCTTTTTTACTAGTGCTATAATATTTAGCTTGGCATTTGATTTCATGAAATTTCATTTTTAAATTGCTTGTAAAAGTTAATTAAAATCATAGTTTCTTCAATTCGTCATGCCATTTTATGCTTTTTCACTATTTTAATGGTTTTGCAATTTTTTTTGCTTAAAAGGTTCTTAAAAAGACATAGGCGTCCGCAGGATTTCTTCTAGGGGGCGAAAAGAAAAAAAAGTCTAGAATGAGCATAAAGAAAATGTAGCCTATATAATTATATTTTTTGAGATTTTATAACTAATTACACATAGGAAAATGCAATATATTTTAAAGATAGGGTTAAAAATCTTTCTCGTGTCATGCTTGAAATATTTCCAAATTTCATTTTATATTTTTGTCATGTAATACATTTCAATAATTTTTTGCAAAAGCAAATATTCTTAGTTATTAAGAAAATTGAATAATGTGAGGTCTCATTTATTTTTAAATGAAATCGCATTAATTACTTTTGAGTCCCCAAGTTTTCAACTTTTCAAATAAGAATACAAAAATTTGCCAATATTAAACAATATTTTTGTTTTGTTGGAAAACTGGAAAAGCAAACAAGATTTATAGGCTATTTTTCAACTTTCGAGGTATATAACTTCTAAACCAATTGGGAGCGGCCTGAAATTTTTCGAATTTTTAGAGTTTCGTTATTCTTTAAATGCTGCATGTTAAGGGAGATAATTTTGGCCGGATCTCACACCGCTTTGATACCAATCCACAACATAATAATTATATGAATAATTTAAAAAAGGTTTTTTTTTTTTAATTCAAAACATGAATTCAAAATAGAAAAAACAAAACATTCAAACGTGAATTCCATACATTTTCTTAACATATTCCAGAACCTCCCTGCAAGGTTTGATTCTGAATCCTGAATTTAATAAGCACATGACGCTAAAAAAACTTGAATTTTAAGATGTATTTAATGGATGTTTCAAATCAAGTTTCCTATTTACATTTAAGTAATACAAAAACTTTTAACCATTACATATTCTAATGTAAAATTGTTTTCTTATCCGAATTTTTCATATTATTTTAAAAAAATTAGTCCATGATTCAAAATTGGCCTACTTTATTCATAATTTCCAAACTTTTTTCTTTCGCTTTTGAATAAGAAGCCTTGCCATCACCTAGATCGCTGCAACTTTCTCAAATTTAAATGCTGCAGATTGTTAGCTATTTTCACAAATTTAGGAAAAATTATCGAAATTGGATGATTTTTATGAAAGAAAAAATTATTTTTTTATGCCGAATTTTTGGAAAACATTTATGTTTATAAAATCTATTTTGCTTTGTTTTCTGCTTGTTTACAAGGACTTTTAAACATAAATTTGCTTTTCGTCAAGGTTAATATCCGTTATTAAATTAAATGCCCCTTGCTATCTGTTGCTACGAAGAATGATCTTCGACTAACAAGGGATAGCATTCTTTAACATTTTTCAATTTCGTACGAATAACTTCTTAATTTCTTCCATTACATTCGTAGTATTTACTAATGGTTTCGTACTGTTTACGAACTAAAAATAATATTGGTATAAAACATTCATTCGTAGGTTGAACATACGCATTATTCGTAGAATGTACGAATTATAAGTTGAGTTTAAAAAATTTAAAACCAAAATCGTTCAGCGCACAAAAGTGATAAGTCAAAATTTGTAAATTTCCAGAAAAATTTTTTATTTTTTTAACTAAAATGTATTGAAAATAAGCGTTTCTGAAAATTTAAAAATTTTCACTTTTCACTTTTATCACATCGACAAGGAAATATATGATTGCAAGGTGGCCGGATCCTACTGGAAGAGTAGCTGAGTTGTAAGCTAAAGAACCACGATTAAAACCTGAGCTCAGACAGAATATTTTTTTCGTAAATAGGTATTTTTTTTTTTTTTGTACAAATACGAATAAAATATTCGTAATATGTACTTAACTACGTCTATTCTACGAATACTATTCTACGAATACTAAAAATGCATGGTTTAATCAGCTTTATTTATAAATTTACATAAAAAAGTGTTTTTGTAATTTCTTTACAATATATTAACATACATAATGAACATATAGTCATGAAATCAAAAAAGGCCGTAAGTTTCAAGCAATTTAAAATGGACTTTTTGATTAATTATAATGCACATTATCAAAATACAAGTTGCTTCAAAATTTTACACTCCTACAACTAAAAATCGCGTTTGTATAAACAAAGCTCTTAATTTAGAAAGTCTTTTGCTCTTCCCGTAAAATTTTTTTATTATACTTTAGAGCTTTTTTATTTAATAAGAAGATATATTAAAAATTTTGCCTGCCTAGGGGGAGAACGCCCCCTTCCACCTGCGGCCGCCCATGCACACTTACATTTTTTACTGAAAAGTGACAGCTCATCTCATGAAATATATCTCAAGAAATATTTCAAGGTGCCAGTTTACAGTAGCTTCACTCAACCGACCCACCGGAATGTTAAATCAAAGTGAGTCGCAAAATTTTTAACTCTTGCCTCACTTCATGGTGTAAGAAATAGAGGTGTTAGTGAGTTTGACACTTCTCTCTCAAAATGATAAAATTATGTTTCCCCGCTTTTTGTCAAAAACAGCTGATGGTGAATTGCAATGAAAACAAATTTTGTTAAATTCGTGTCTTTCTGCAAGTTTATAAGAATTTTACTGAGATTAAAGTGAGAATAAAGAGATATGGAAAACCATAAAAAATATATGAGACGCTGTGCGTTTGCATAAAAAACCGATGTGAATGCAAAAAAATTTGCATGCTGGCCAAAGCTTCATGTCGGCGGCACCTTCCAGCGCAGGTTTTGATAAAATGGCCAAAACATTCAATGACAAACTTGGCAAATCGGCGAAGACAACTTTTTGTCAACACAACACGGCACAATTAATTGCATCTAATATTTATTTATACTAAATTCGCACAATAAGAACTATGGCACATCATCTAGCAACTCAAACAAATAACACAATTTGACAACTATCAACAGTTCCGCTCTTTCACTCACAATTTTTTGACAGAAGCAAAGAAATTCATGGTGTTGTCAAAAACTCACTAACACCTGGTTTTCTTACACCATGCCTCACTTTATTCACCTTCCAACTTCCTCATCTCTTCTGTAGACGTCAAAGTGAGTCGGTTGAGTGAAGCTAGTGTAAGCTAGCACAAGATGCCCTGTTCACCCTCATCAAATCGTTTGTCAAATCCAATAGAACAAAGTGGGAATCCCATGGAAATTTCATGTTGTTCTACTGTATTTGACAAACAATTTGACGAGTGGTTTGAAATGTGAACACCTCTAGAGATAAATTGTATGATATGAACGGTCTACACTTGCGATATCGATGTATTCAAGTATTTCATGCAATCAAATTAGGAAATGTAGACATTAGGGGTATTCTTGCAAAAATGCAAGATTGCGAACTTTCGCATCACTCCAACAACAAACACATTAGACGCAATTTTGCAACTCTTCTTGAATTACGCTCTGCACAAGCCTATTGCGAGAACGCACAAGCAGTGATGCGAAACAGCTGATTCATGTTTTGGTTGTTCTCAAACATAGTTGCCACCTGGGTAAAACTTTAAAAAGCTTAAGTTTGTACGTTGATTCTAACAACTTTTTGTGATTTTGAAATGAGGTGGCAATATATTTACTGTTCATTCGACATATAATTTTTATTGCATAATTAAGTTGCAATATCGTTGTTCACGCGTAAGTGCGCAAAATATCTTGCATTTTCTCACTCTTGCAATTCGCAACAACCCGTGAATACCCCTTTTGTGTAACCACGGCATAACGAGTGCAGTCTTCAGTCAATCGTCACTTCACGTCCATGATACAAAGAACTACAGATAAAGTATTGCGCATGTCCGCCATCTTTGCTGTGACGTGCAAGGTGCTCCTTGGTTAAAACGTAGTCACAATTTATTCATAGGGTATAAAGATTTTAAAATGCCTACATTTTCTTATGAAAACTTGTTTTACTGAAATGAAATAAATATTGTTATATAAAGCACATGTCCAAAATAACGTAAATATATTTTTTAGTACTGTTTGTGAAGAAAAAATTGCATATTTTGTAGGGGTGCTTTTTCCCCTTTTTACCGATTTACACAAAAAGCGGCTACGTTGCTTGATCTGCTTGACAGAATTTTGACTGTTTGTTCGTTTTCATTTTGCTATCTTCGTCACTTTTCTACATTTTCTTTTGAATGTATTCATCAAGTGTCACATTTGACGAGCACCAATGACGAGGTGCGCAGTAAATTTTGTTTGTTGCGCCGGGAATACTTTACCTGTAGCTCTTTGTATCATGCTTCACGTCTATTTTAGTTGGGTCTTTTCTCTGAATTAACGAATTCTTTAATTTCTCTGTAAGCAGCACCTAACACCTGCGAACTGTCAAATCTTCTTTATTTTACCTAGCGATTTCAGCGACAGAAGCCAAAAGCGGCAAATCGGAGAACTACCAAAATCACTCAACCTATGAGCAAGTCACGTCAGAGAGATAAATTAGTTATTTACTTATTTAACTAATTTATCTCTTTGCGCACACGATCGCAAAAGGCAAGCAAGTGTGCGTTGAGTCGGAGAATAACAGAGTGAGAAAGTTGTCTTCTCCTGTGAAAAAGCAAAAATAAATGCAGAGTATAAATGAGTATAAAAGAGTATAAATGTATGCGTGTATTTGTACAGAACGCGAGAAATGTAAAAATGTGTGCCCCTTCGTGTGAGCTCGTTGCACGGTGTGGAACGCCAGACGACGAGAACAAAACAGAATGCAGATAACAGCTGATCTTATAAATGACGATGATGTGACCATATGATGTGGAGCTCTCAGTAGCCGCTCCACCAGTCGCACACACAAGCACATGTGTTAATCAGAAGAAACAGCAACAACAACAGCAACACTTAATATAACGAATGCTAATAATAATAAACAAGTTGTGACCAGACGCTGACTCGCGTAGTTGTTTTGTTTTTTTTGTTCTGTTCTTGCTGTTGCTCACTGCATTTCACATTGGAGCAGCTCCAGAATTTTATTATCATTTATTAGTTTTGATTGTTGTTGCTATTGTGTTGTGCCGATTGTGTGGTTGGTTCTTCGTGTCGGTGTTCTGACGATTGATGACTTGTTGTTGCTTGCTGCTGCTGCTAAACGACGGATGAGTTCGGTTTGCAGTACCGCTGGCTAAGTTCGGCTGCTGGCTGTTCAAATACCAGCAACTTAATAAGAACAACAACACATTAGAGAAAAATTGGCATAAAAGCAATAAACTCAATTGCCGGCATTCGAGTGTGAGTGTGTGTGTGTGTGCGTGCGTGTGTGGAGCAACATCGTGGCTTATCAACATTTGCGGCGCCGCTTTGCCGTCTGCAACGCTTTGTAATCGTAACGAAAAAAATCAGCGACGATATAAAAGGCGCAGAAAAAATTGTGCGAAATTAAAAAAAAAATGAAAAAGGGGAGCACTGTAGTAATAGCAACAGCATCGTGCAGAGAATTCGCAACAATTAACGGTAAATAAAATACTGTTGCCGAGTTCTCAGCGTTGAATGGTCTTCGTGGTTTCTTTTCTTTTTGACTTTTTCATTCAAAGCAAAGATTTGTTAACAGCTGGTGCTGTTGTAGTGATTGTTGTTGTCAATACTAAAGTGTGATAACATTTCACATTTGCTTGCTGAGCGATTATCAACGATTGACGCATGTTGCTGAGGAATGTCGGAAGTTTGTATGCTAGTTGGAATTATTTGCGTTGTAAAGATGCAGTTTTTTTATCGTTTTATTAAATGCAACGGCGCATGAGTACCTACATACATTCGCACTGTAACAGAAAATGTAACGAGTCTTAAAAAACCGGTTATAAAGGGTGTTTTTTTTAGAGGTATAGAACTTTGAAATGGAATTAAAACAAGGATGCATTTTTAAATTTGACATTAAATTGACTGTATTCAAAAGAAAATCTGTTGGCATTATAATTACCATATGATTTCTGGCATATGACTGCCACGGCTGGCTCCGACGTAATCTAATCTGGACAAGCGCGTCGGAAGCTAATTTCATCTGGGGGCAGTACAAATGGGGGGGCAGTACAAATGGGGGGCAGTACAAATGGTGGTGCAAAAAAAGTTCACCAAAATTTCTTTAAAGAAACATGAATGTGAATAAACAAATTTTTTATTTTAGTTTAAAATAAAAAAAAATAAAAATATATAAAAAATATTAAAATTTCATTATTTTTAAAAGTTCTTCCAATTTTAATATTAGAGATCATTCTTTAAAGGATCTTTCATATGGTAATATGAAAATATAAAAAATAATGGTTGCTTTTATAAAGCAAGACTAGGTATATCTTTACATGGTTTAAATGCAATAAGGTACAAAAAGTTATATCAATTTAAATTATTCCAAAATGTTTCTTTCTGTCCTTGCGAGAAACAAACTTTTTCACCACCTTCATCGAAATCAATTCTTCGGTTTTATCTTTGTGAATGTGTATAAGTGCCGCATGAGTGAGTCGTTTCTGTGTCATAGTTGCTCGAAGATACCTTTTAAGTCGTCTTAGTGCACTAAAAGGACGCTCAGATGAAGCTGCTGATGCAGGCACAGTCAAAAGCAAAGCAATAAGTTTTTCAACTTCATTTAATAGTTTTTTTACAGTATCCGAATTTTTCGCAAATTGGGATACAATGCCACTACAATTTCAAGGTGTTTGGCCAGGCAATTGCTTCAGCAATTTCATCTGCAAAAAAGTCATCTGCATAAAGATCTAGTTTTGTTTTTAGATTTTGTTCAGAAGGCACTTTTCCGTTGAAGGCTTCGATTACAATATTTTCCAACGATTCTAGAGTGTCAAGATCTGTTTAAATGTACAATAAGATTTACAAAGTGCCAGTTTACACTAGCTTCACTCAACCGACTCACCGAATGTTAAATCAAAGTGAGTCGGTTGAGTGCAGCTGGTGTAAACTTGCAAAAATAAAAATAAAAAGTAAAATATCAACCTGTTTGATCGAATCTAGCCGTTATCTCATTTGAGGGAAGATCTAAAATTTCGAAATAATCTTTTCGTAGCCGATCATATAATGGCAACTGTACTGAAGGAACCGGATTTGATGTTTCTTCAAAGCGTCGAGGTGGATTTTCATCAGCTAATTCACAGTAGGGGCTTTCGCATGGTCCAAAATATTGGACCAACATGGCAGATTGTACAACATGTAGTACCATGCGTAAGCTAAAACGATAGTCGAAATTTTTTGTTTTTTTCTGCCGATTGTACAATATTGTACAATTATGTAAAATTACTGCTCAATTGTTAGGTCATCTAAAAGTTGCTTAGCTATTAGCCGGATGTGTTCTGCTTGAGAGCTTGCAATTAATGATGTTGCTTTACAAGTTGGATCGTTCGAACGCTCAATCAAACAGTCCCATTAGTTTTCCATCTAATTTATCGTACAACATGTTGTCCAATATGGAAAGCCCCTAAGAACTTGTCAAATTTTTTCTTACCAGAGTTGCAAAATTATCAAGCATTAAGCTACATACTTAAGGGTGCTTTTAAACTGAAGTGGTGGGTTTGCAGTAGAAACTCTACATTTTGTTCTATCTTTTTGCAAACACAGAGAAAGAAAATGGTTATCCGCAAGCATGCTTATAAGGAAGAGAGAAAGAAGAGGAAAATATATAATACAAAAATATTATCGTTGTAAAAAAATTGATATTTTGAATAACTTTTGAAGTTTTCCTTTTAAATGGTTTATCTAGCTAAAAAAGTGGGGGGGCAACTGCCCCCTTTCCCCCCGCTTCCGACGCCAATGAATCTGGAGGTCAAATTTTCAACCACTTCTTCCAACATTATCCACATCCAACATTAGCCACATATCGGCAATAACGCGGCGAATGTTGTCCTCCAAGTGTTCGATTGTTTTGGGTTTATCGGCGTAGACTAGCAACTTCACATATCCTCACAGAAAATACTCTAGCGACGTCTGCTCGCACGGTCTTGGAGGCCAATTTACGGGTCCGGAAAGTGAAATTATGCGGTTACCAAACGTTTCCTTCAGTAAATCATTTGTAGCACGAGCTGTGTGACATGTTGCGCCGTCTTGTTGAAACCACAGCTCCTGCACATCAGAGTTGTTCAATTGAGGAACGAAAAAGTCAGTAATCATGGCTCTATAGCGGTCACCATTGACTGTAACGCTCTGGCCAGCATCGTTTTTAAAGAAGTACGGACCAATGATTCCACCAGCCCATAAAGCACACCAAACAGTCAGTTTTTCTGGATGTAACGGTGTCGCAACATACACTTGAGGATTACACTATGCGAGAATTCAAGGGTCATGGAATCTAACGAAAAAGCGACCAACACAGATCGATGGTACTGATCTAGACCAACAAAATCCTAAAAAGGATTTGCAAAGTTAGCTCGCTTTTAAAAGATATAGGCATTGAAAGTTTGCCTCTTGCAGAGTATTTTTTAAAAATTAAATGCTCATAAGGGCGTATCGAATAACAATTTTTTCGAATTTCACATTCTAAGGGCCACTTTCTCAATGTCCGGTTAGTCTAGCTCTTAACCAGGACTTAGCTAACCATACGATAGCTAAAAAAATAATTTTGATTTCACCAGGTGCTGGTTAAGCAACTGTCGGTTAGATGACTAATTGTGAATTTTTGAATTGTGAATACGTAAAAACATCATATCAGCTGTCTCGTGTTTACATATTTTTTTGATTTTGTGCTGCCACCTAATTATATGTCTTTTCAATAGTTTCAAACGTCATTTATCAGTGTTAAGGGGTCACTGATTTCGAATCTAAGGTTCGAATTTTAAAATTCAAGATGGTGGATAGGGTTTACGCCTCAATTTTTTTTAGTTTTATAAATTCGGGGCTGGCAAAAAAAAATGGTACGCCAAAAATGGGTCGCTGAATCCGAATCCGTTGTCAAAATTTCAAAATTATAAAATTTTTAAATAATAGAGTTTTAAATTCTGACTTTAGATTCGAAATCAGCGACCCCTTAACACTAATAAATGACGTTTTAAACTATTCAAAAGACATATAATTAGGTGGCAGCCCTATTATTTAAAAATTTTATAATTTTGAAATTCTGACAACGGATTCGGATTCAGCGACCCATTTTTGGCGTACCATTTTTTTTGCCAGCCCTGAATTTATAAAACTAAAAAAAATTAAGGCGTCAACCCTATCCACCATCTTGAATTTTAAAATTCGAACCTTAGATTCGAAATCAGCGACCCCTTAACACTGATAAATTATGTTTAAAACTTTTAAAAATACATATTATTAGGTGGCAATACTGTGGTAAAAATTTAGGTGGCAACCCTAACCTCCGTCTTAAATTGTAAAACTGTGACAATATATTCGAAATCAAATCCGTTGTCAGAATTTCAAAATTACAAGAATTCGCTAAAATAAAAAAAAATCTAGGTGGCAACTCTATCCGCTATCTTAAATTTTAAAGTTTGACAGCATCTTCGAAATCATTTACCCTAAAATGGCGCTAACCGAAACCACAACTTGCCGTTAACTTAATCAGCACTTAACTGACAGTTCAACCTTAACCGAACATTGAGAAAGGGCTTTTTTTCTAAGTGCTGGTTAAAGTTCTGATTAGTGCTTAACCGGACATTGAGAAAGCGGCCCTAAGAGGTCTCCAAAGTTCCATAGGGTGGTCTCCCAAAAAAGGATGTCTCCCTCTCCCGCAAGGACAAAGTTGATTTTGAGAAAAACAGTAAAAATTAACGATCTATAAATGCTTTGATTTTTGTAAGAAAAACTATATATGTATTTAAGCAAAAGTAAATATAGACTTTAACGAACAATATCCCGCCGAACACGATGTCTTTCTTGATTTTTACTCACAGTGTCCTGTGTGAAGGATATTCGAATCTTAAGGTACACTCGAAATAGCACAGAACTTTTGATTGTTATCTGATTGAGTTAATTTTAGTGGTTTAAATTAAATTTATTAAAGTGTTTACGTTTTCCTTATATTTGGTGTATTTAAAATTTGCTCATTTTTTGTCTATGCATTTACTGTTTTTTGAGAAAAGCAAACTTGAACGCAATTTTTCAACTTTTTGAAAAAAATTAATATAAGGGGCTTTACAGTAAGTAGGTGGTCAAGCTATTAGAACGCAGAGTAATTAAACGAAATATTCAAGTTCGAAGTCAAATTATAATTTTAATTTTATTTCAATAATAAAAAATTAAATGAGTTAGTTAAATACATTAATTGTTTGTTGTTAGAAAGTATTTTGATTACAGTTTTGTCAGTAACGAGTATTTCCGCCTCTAGCTATTACGACAGCACTCTATTGGTCATACTTTCAATAGAAGGCTTAATACATAATTTTATTTCCGAAGAATTTCTCCAAACATCAATGATATTTTTCTATCAAAATACTTATGAAAGGGTTAATCCGAAGGTAAACATGGTGTTTAAGAGTGTGCCAGATATTCTCGATGGGATTTAAATCCGGAGAAGTTCCTCGAGAGACTAACAAAAAATGTAAAAAAAAGCTTAAAAACTCCCTCTCATGAGGGACCCTGTTAGTTTTTACTGTGGAATTCTTCAACAAATTTTTGTTGAAAATTTTTTCAAATTCATCCTCTGGTTGAAAAATTACATACTCGGAAGAGCCAAATTTTGTTTTTTTACACTAAAAGCATTCCGTTAGCTTGACCACCTACTGTATATCTCAGGCATCAGAAGTGGTGAAATAATTTTCGCTTTTTGTATTCTTCAGATATCTCTTTTAAGGTTATTATTTTTTTAACACATCTTAAAAGCAATTTTTAAAACAATTGAAACTCATATAATGGTAGGCTCAGAAACTCAAAATATTAGTTTAACATTTTGGTAAATGATGAGGTGAGCTGTTTTGATGAAATAATAAATTTCATGCTAAGCAGAAAAATTTTTTAAAAAATCGAAACACAAAAAAGAATCGTGGTCTTAACCTGGTGTTTTTAATAAATACTTACATACAGTTCAGAAATATTTTAAGAATCAAATTTTACAAAATTGTCTTCGGTAACAAAACGTAAACACTTTAATCAATAACACCAACATTTAGACAATCAGATAACGATCAAAAGTTATGTGCTGTTTCGAGTGTACCTTTGGATTCGAGTATCTCTCACACAGGACAATGAGGGTAGAAATCGAGAGTTGCATTTTGTTTTGCAAGATATTCTTAGTTAAAGTCTGTATTTTATTTTGCTTTAAGGCATACATATGTAGTTTCTCTTACAAAAATCAAAGCATTTATAGGTCGTTATTTTTTACTATTTTTCTTAAAAAACAACTTTGTCCTTGTGTAAGAGGAAGACATCCTTCTTTTTCTCTTTTTTTTTGTAGATATTGACCACCCTATGCCACTTTTGAGACCTCTGAGAATGTGAAATTCGAAAAAATTGTAATTCCATACGCCTTAATGAGCACTTTATTTTATAAAAATACTCTGCAAGAGGCAAACTTTTAATGACTATATCTTTTAAAAGCGAGCTAACTTTGCAAATTCCTTTTAGGGTATTCTTACTATACACTAGTACTATCATACAGCGTTATCCGCTTTCCCGTTAGAAAAATGTGTTGCACAGTGTTATCTTCACTCCAAATACGGCAGTCGTGTTTATTGGCGTAGCCATTCAACCAAAAGTGAGCTTCATCGCTAAACAAAATTCTCTTATGAAAATCGGGATCAACGGCAATCTTGTTTTGGGGCCATTCACCGAATTCACGCCTTGCTAGGTGATCGTGTGGCTTCAATTCTTGCACGAGTTTTATTTCGTAAGCCCGAAAAATCTTCCATAAAGTGGATGAACACATATTCAATTCGGACTGATTCGGGTCTTTCTCTACGTTACGCTCTACAGCAGCAATGGCTTCTTCTGTATGCACTGTACGACGTCTCTCTGGATGCGTATTATCATTTAGAGCAAGCGAAATGGAGCGAAAACGGTCCATAGCTAGTCGGATTAATTGCACTGATGGACGATTATGTTGACCGTAAAATGGACGTAGTGCGCGATACGTATTTCGAACAGAACCATTATTTTAAAAATAAATTTGCACAATTTGGAAGCGTTGTTCAGGCGTCAGTCTATTCATGTTGAAATGCCAAACCAAACTAAACCAGTGTTGCCAACTCCCAAAAATATTTGTCCCCAAAGCTTTAGTCAAAAACCCCTAAAACCGCAACAATTACTTGGGAATCACCCAAAAACAAAAAAGATCAATTAACATTTTGTTATAATCTTTAGTTATAAATGATTTAATATTTACAAAAAAAAAAAAAAAATCGGTCTCTTCGGTTTTTATTCAAAACAAGATGAACGCGATTTGAAATTTCTGTTGTACAAATCAAACACTTGATTTGTCAAACCATACAAAATCACCTTTTACTCAGTCTCTTTCACTCATTCACAAGTTTTACAGCTTTAGCAAAATATTTAGACGTCACGATCACCTTGTTTTTTTACACCATTGTAACGAGCAGGGAATGAAAAAGGGAAAAAATTGAGAAGTTAATGCATAGCAAAATCAGAATAAATTTAAAAAGTCGTAGTAAGTTAGATTATCCAATGTTTAGGAATATCAAAATTCTTGCGAAATTTGAGTCCTTTGTTAGATAATTATAGACAAATTTGTCAAAGAAAGCAAACATTTTAGTTTGAAAATGGATGTTGACATAGAAGCTCTTATAGGTGAAGTTTGTGGGCGCCCAGCGTTGTGGGATCAAAGCAACAAAAGCTACCGCAACCGTATCATAGTAGAAAAACTATGGGAAAGCATTGCTAAAATTATGAAAACACCAAGTAAGTTTGTTTCCTATAATATTTTGACAAAATCGACAAAATTGTATAAAAACATGCTGAAGGTTATCAGTGAATCCACGTTAAATGTTTTTTCGTGGAGAAGCATTCATAACAAAAGAAATGCGAAAAAGCGCAAAACAATAACAAACTATGTCGCACTGATCTGATCTGCTTCTCGCATTCACTCTGCGGTGGTTATTTATGGAGCGGGTTGCTGTCTGCGCCTGCCTGCCTACCTGCCTGCCTGCTTCGGCGCTTACTATGCGGGCAGCCTTAAAATCCCTTTTACATCATGTTTTTCGATCTCTTAGGCTGCCCGCAGAGTAAGCGCCGAAGCAGGCAGGCAGGCAGACAGGCGCAAGAAAACTATGTGAACAAGCGAGAAAAAAGTTATTTTTATCTCATTAAAACTTACTTGATCTAAAGCTCGCAATTTAATTCATGTAATAATTTAACAGATCATAAAATTAATTAACATTAACAATACCATCAGTATTACAATTCCCATAACCATTTTATAACTATCTGAATTTCAATTGATCTTTTCTGAAATTCAATTCATCTTTTGGTGTTTAAAATTTTTTCTTTATTCAATTGATGCATTAAAAATTTCAAAAGGAGTTCTGTATTTCAATTTATATATTCGAAATTTTAATTGATCTTTTTTAAATTGTAATTGATCTATTCGGAATTTCAAATGTAATTTCTGAATTTCAATCGATCTTTTCTGTATTAAAATTAGAGATGGTGTAGAAAAAATATTAATGCATGTAAACTTTAAAAACGCCCAAACAAAATCCGTTGATTAAAGTCTGTAATTATTTTGGTTGTTGGACTGCGAAATAAGTAATAGAAGCTATTCTTAGCAATTAATATAACCCAAGAGAAAGTAAAGTATTTCACATGGAAATGACACCAAACCCCTTTCGAAAAATAGTAAATCAGAAACATATTTTAAGAAAACCGACACATATTTTACAAAATAGTTTAGTGTTGTGGCCTTTGTTGAGTATGATAGTAAATAATAAGAGGAATAAAAGTTTTTTTAGCTAGTAAGGTCTTCAGAATATACTAGCCTTTTGATAAAAAAAAAACAGTATAGCCTAGAAATTTAATATGTTCTACACAATATTCAATTATCATTCAGGAAAAAGCAATTGAAATTCAGAATAGATCAATAAAAATTTAGAAAAGATCGATTGAAATTTATTTGAATCTCTTGAATTTCAAAATTGGATTTCTGGATTTCAATTGATCTATTTTGAACTTTAATTGATCTTTACAAATTTATTTTGTAAAGTAAAAAAAACATAAAATTGATCGATTCTGAATAACAATTTGAAAACGGTGTAGTTAAAAAACGACAAACCAAAAATTTAATTACTATCCTGTTTCTTGGTATTTCAGAAGGTGTTATTTTTGTTATTTTTGCACAATTCTTGCTAACCAGTTATGCAGATTCCTAAGAATTTGTTCAAGATATAATAATATGTATCGCTTGACTACATGTTTCTGAAGTTAATTTTATACAGAAAATGGAAAAAAATAAAAAAAACAAACTGGCACGAGTACTAATTAATTGTTTATGAATGAAACAAGTTTTTATGTAAATAAATTTTTGAACAAAGAATTTATCCAAAAGACTAAGTGCTTAAATGCTTTAAAGAAACAAATACTAATAAATCATATAAATAAAATGTTAATTTTTTATAATTCCAGTGCTTTGGATTTAGCGAACAAGTTTTATTGATTTGTTTTTAATGGTATTAAGTACCAGATACTGGCTACAACTCCTTACGTCTTCTACAACTTCTATGCTGCATTTACTTACTTGACTATGTTCGGATGATCGGAAGCATTTAATTGCTTCAATACTGCGATCTCACGCAATGTGGACATCGGAACGCCATCGTCTGTCAGCGGAATTCGAACCTTCTTCAGTGCAACTATTTGTCCCGAATTGTTGTCTCGTGCACGATAAACAGTACCGTAAGCACCTAATTCCCACCATTCAGTATTGTTGTGGTGTTTTTGTTGTTGTTGTATTTAATTTGTTTATACATTTGCAGGGCAACAACATGAAATCCAACGATCGTCCATCATGCAGTGAATGAGTCAAGAAACGAGGTGGGCAGCGCATTTGTGGGGCGCAACGTAACAAAAGCATGCAAAAAATTAAAAGAAAGAAGAAAGAAAAAAAAAAAGTGAGAAAAAACAAAACATGATATAACTAATAGGGGACAATACAAAAAAGCAAACATTTATAAAAGTAAACAAAGAGGTCAATGTCACGGAATTGCATAGACATTGTATCGTTTATGTTATTGTTTTTATTGTCATTCGAGTGTAACGCATGGTAGGAACAAGAAATGAAATATAATAAAAGAGTGGGTAAAAGAAAAGAATTAATGTAATATACCTAATGATAAAAACAACTAATAGGCGCCGTTATTTTTTCCGGTATGGAGAAAAAAATAAAAAAATAAAAATAGGGACAAAATTACGGGGAAAAAAGGAAAAAATTAAATTTATTTTTAACAATGCTGGGTTTTCATTATGCAATTTTCAGTGGTCAGTTGTTGTCAATCTCTTTTTGACAACGTTGGACTGTTAAAAACATCTCATTTATTAAATTGAGCTTTGTAGAAAATTTATAATCATATTATTTAGATTCTATTTAAGGTGATATAAAAGTTTTATGTCGTCATAAAACAACTAACATAATGAATTATTGTTTTTCTTATCTTACTCATACATATTGATGCATGGCGTAAAATAAATGGTCTAAAATTTCAGAAAAAATAAAGTTGCTATCTTTCCACTTGCTGATTAGAGTTCGCGAGCGTCATGAAAATTGTTATTGATTCACCTTAGCATTTTTAGAACATTATAAGTATATTACTAAACTAAATTGAATCAATTTCTAAATAATAACAATCAAAAATCAATTTGCGATCAAAATTTTATTTTGAAGTATTTAGAGAATGTATTCTTGTAAGTATCTAGAAGCACTAAAAATGCAAGCTCTATTTTTAAAATCTGATTTGAGGGTTGTTATTTAGATATAATCGGGTATAATTAAGGTTTATCTATATTTTTACTAGAGCTTACCAAAAATGCTAATCATTTTGTAAAAGATTTGTACTAAAGCGCCATCTTGTGTTAAAGATAGATCAAAATAGATAGCGCCAAAACACTTATCGTATCTGAAAACGTATTTATACAAATTTTCATGACATTCGAATCAGTGAAATACACTCAAATAAACACAAAAAATTTCATCAAAATCGGTGAAACTTAAAGACTAAAACCAGGCGCGTACGCAGGGTGGGATTTTGGTGGTTAGAACACCCCCCCCCCCCCCGAAATGATCGAACTTTAACGAACTGCGAGGGAAAAATTCAGCACAACATGGCAGCCGTTGTTTTTTTTTAAATTTTATAAAACTGTGTTCATATTAAATGCATTTTTTTTAAATAGAGCTTGAAACAATTTTATTTCAGTTAAACTCAATGTTTGTACAGTTAAATTTAAAACAAAGTTTTTTTTTCAAAACAATGTTTTTAAATATATTTTTATAGCAAACATTTACAGTTTAAAAAACTTTAAATAAAAACTTAAGTATTGAAAACAAATATTTAAAAACATAATTTTAAAATATTGTCCTTTAATTAAAAACAATAAAATTAAACCATTTTTTCGCTGCCATTTTTTAATTTTTTTCGAGTTTTCCACGTCAAATTCGTAATAAACGATTCCTGAAACCCCTCGAATACCATATTTCAACTCCATTCGATGAAGTTTGCATTTTATTGCGGCTTAAAGTATTGAAATCTTTTAAATATTAATATAATAAATTTGTTTTTATTTCATCTAATGCTCATTATTTGCAAAACCAATTTAAAAAATATGTTCACACAATCATATGCAATATCTGTGTTTTTCTCGGCTTGGTCTCAATTATTGTCAAAGATTATTGTCAATTTTTGAATTCAATCTCAGATAGCAACGTATTTTAATAATAAGAGCAAATTATACAAAAAGTAAATGAGCTTATAGTTGAAAATTTAGTATGCTAATTTTAAATTTTGTTTTGAAGAAACTCAAAAGTGTTAAATTTCTATTAAAAATTTTTTTGTTTAATTTTAAAGTATTTTCAGTGTAAATAATATAAAAAAAATACTCCAAATATCTTCTTCTCGATAGGTGGCATAAAAAAGCAGTCCTTTTCAGCCGGTATCAAGCTATTTTGGTCCCAATTTGTTTGAAGCAAAAAAAAAAATTGCAGTGCATTTTAATGAGGGTATTTGTAGCTACAACCTTTACTAGAATTATTAAGTTTGACCCAATAGGAAAAATTTAGCTAACTATATTAATGTGATAGATTCTAACCAAAAATTTTTCTTTTGAACCAAAAAAAAATTTGTCCATTCTAACCAAAAAAAAATATGATGAAACTTTTAATTTTACGCAAAGAGCAGGCAGTAAGATAAAAATAAAAGTACGAAACGAACCTTTTTATTTTGTAGATGTTGATGTGGCTTCGTTCCTATTAAATTAAAAATCTATTCCATCAACAGCAAAAGCTGTGTGGAAAATTTATAATCAAAAGTTAAGAGATTTTGAAAATTTGCTCATTAAAAGTGGAGCAGACTTTAGAAAAGACTGTGCACTTAATTTCTACAAGAAATTACAGTCAGCAGAGGTTTTGAATGACAACGACTTGGCAGACAATCCGCATAATGATTGTAACTGTGCTGATTTGGAAGCCGATCACTGCAGTCACCGTGTGTAGCTGGTGCAGATTTTTTTTTTATAGTTTTACATTAATATGAATTAATTTCAAATAAATAATTTCTTTTATTTGAGTAAAATATACTACAATTTTTCTTAAAAGCATATTTTAATTTTTGTTTTATTCAAACCAAGGTATTATACAGTCAAGGAAATAAGTGTACATACAACCCTTGATTTAGGGGTTTTATAGACTTTGTGAAGAAAATAAAAAAAATGTTTATGTCAATATTTAAGGCATTAATATATTAGTTTATTTATAAAATAAAAAAGCAATTCATTACCACAATTAAAAAAATAATAACAAAAACAGCAAAAATTCATAGGAAAAAAGTCTACATACAGCCACAAGAAATAAATACTATATCAAAATTTTATACAAAAAAACGAAGAAAATGTAAACTTTTAGTATTTGGTCGGTCCACCTTGGGCATCAATAACTGCTTGAAGACGGCGGGGCATTGATGTCACCAAATTCTCCGTAATATGCGGTGTTATATCGGCCCATGCACGAATAAGAGCGGTTTTTAATGTTTCACGGCTACTAATGTCATATTTTCGCACCAATTTTTCCAAAACGTCCCATATGTGCTCTATTGGGTTTAAGTCTGGTGACTGGGGTGGAGAATTCAGCTGTCTTGGGGCATAGTACAGGAGCCAGTCTCGAACAACGTGCGCAGTATGCTTAGGGTCGTTATCCTGTTGGAAAATCCATTGATTTCCCAGGCCCAAGCTATCAACAGATGCCTTCAGATTATGTTCCAATATGTTTTTGTATTGATAGCGGTCCATATTACCCTCGACAAAAACCAAACGACCCACTCCAGATGACGCAATGGCACCCCAAACCATAACGTTGCCACCACCATGTTTGACCGTAGGAATAATATTCTTTGGATCAAGTGCAGTGTTTGGTTTTCTCCAAACTTTGGATCGGCCATCACTTCCGAAAATATTATATTTACTTTCGTCGGTAAATAAAACACGCTTCCAAAAATCCATACCCTTGTCTAGATGTGCTTTAGCAAACTCAAGGCGAAGTTTACGATTCTTCGTTGAAATTAGTGGCTTTTTGCGTGCTACTCTGCTATTAAATCCAGCGTCATGTAAAGCGTTTATTATTGTTCGTGGAGTAACAATTATATTGGAACATTTTTCGACGTGTTCCGCCAATTTTGGGGCACTTATTTTCGGATCCTGGTTGACCACTTTAATAATACTGCGAACATCGCGTATCGAAAGCTTCTTCGGCCTGCCAGATTCTTTTTGATATATGGAGTTGCCACACTGTATGTAGACTTTATTCCCGCTAATTTTTATGTTTTTCCCCAATTTTTTCTATGTTATATTTTTTTCATAAATATTTTTTCTTCAAATAGTCTTTATTATAAATGCCTTAAACATTGCTATAAATTTTTTTTCTATTATCGCTATTAATTCTCTAATACCCCTAAATCAAAGGTTGTATGTAGAGTTATTTCCTTGACTGTATTAGCTTCAGTATAAGCTTTAATTGCACTCCAGCTCAAAAGATCTTTAGAAGCCCCAGAAACACTAACTGGAACCGCTTCAGAAGCATTATTGAGACCAAATTACCAGCTCCTAAACAAATTAATACGGAAGAGGGCATTGAAAGGTCCCTGAAGATTCTCTCGGCCCATCTTCTCAAGGCCTATCATGCCTCCTGTAAGCCCACGTGAACAAAGCGTAAGATCAGACCACCATGGTGGAGTCCGGATCTTACAGAGCAAAGACGCGACCTAAAAGATTTCTTTAAACTAGCTTAAATAGCTGACCAAGAGGAAATTTGGGAGGAATACAAATGTAGGCTCAAACTTTTTAAAACAAACGTACGCAGAGCAAAAAGACACTCATGGAAGAACTTCTGCTCAAGCATAGAAAAAACTACGGACACAGCAAGGCTCAGGAAGCTACTCTCAAAGCAGCTCTCCATTCAGAGCCAGCTACGCAAAGACAATGGCCAGTGGACGGAGAGCAGTCAGGAATCCCCCGAGGTGCTTTTAAATGCGCATTTTTCTGACTGTACGAAGCTCAAAACACTGCTATAATACGAGGACAAAGGACAACCCCGCTACATGTTCCACACGACTTAATAACGTCGGACGGAATCGTATGGGCTATAAACTCGTTCTCGGGATACAAATCTACAGGACCAGACGGTATAATTCCAGCCATGTTGCAAACGGCTGAATCGCGAGTCGTCCCATGGCTGAAGAATATATTTAACGGTTGCATCAGGCTAAACTATGTACCTGTGGCTTGGAGGACAGCGAGGGTTGTATTCTTACCGAAAGCAGGTAAGAGCAGCCATCCCTGTCCGAGAGACTACAGGCCAATAAGTCTGACCTCCTTTGCTCTCAAAACGCTCGAGAAACTGATTGACTTGCACCTAAGAAACAATTCAATCCAGTTATCAACCAACCAGCACGCATACACGAAAGGGAAATCGGTTGAAACGGCACTACATTCCCTAGAAGTAACCCTAGAAAAAGCCCTCCACCACAAGGAATACGCACTCGGGGCGTTTCTAGATATCTTAGGTGCATTCAACAATGTATCAACCACCGGAATCCTTAGTGGATTACGTGCAATAGAGGCACCACCAGCAATAAACCTATGGTTAGACAAGTTGCTAAGCTGCAGAAAGGTGCGGGCTGCGTGGGGCACTAAATCCATAGTAAGGGAAGCTCGCAGTGGGACACCCCAGGGAGGGGTCCTCTCGCCACTACTATGGAATCTTGTAGGTAATGAACTACTCGAAATGTTCGCAGGTAGAGCCCTGAGGATAACTGCCTATGCAGACGACATAAGCATTATTATAGTAGGGAAATGTCTATCAACAGTAAGCTCCATAATGGAGAGCACACTCAAAGATGTACTTAGATGGTCAAATTCAGTCTGTCTAAGTATTAATGCAGAGACAACGGATCTGGTTTTGTTCACGAAAAGGTACAAGATACCACAGTGGATACCACCGAAATTGAACGATATACGTCTCATACCGAAAACTCACACAAAATATCTAGGAGTCGTCCTGGACAGCAAGCTGTATTGGAAAACCTACGTGGAAGAAAGGGTGAAGAAATCTACCATTGCGCTATACACATCCAAAAAGATGCTAGGCAGTACCTGGGGTCTCTCACCCTTTCTGATGCACTGGATCTATGTAACGGTAGTGCGTCCTATTCTACTCTATGGGATTATTGTGTGGTGGCCGGCTGTGAACAAATCAACATTCCTCAGGCACTTGGAGAAAACTCAGCGGCAGGCAGCAGCGCTATGCATCACGGGGGCACAGAAGTCAACTCCAACTAAAGCGCTTGAAACCATTCTAAGTATGGACCCCCTGGACATACACGCAAAACTAATAGCCGGAAAAACGGCACAACGTCTTACGGCGGCAGGCAACATACACATTCAAAATTTTGAACATTGTACAATCGGAAAGGATCTACTTAGTAGCACGGACTACATGGTGCCTCGCACGATAGTCAATTCCAAAGCACAAACTCTTCTGGGACCAAATTATTGGTGCAAAGGTATAGAACAAGCACAGCAGGCAGTCAACATATTTACAGACGGCTCCAAAATGCCTACGGGCATAGGTGCGGCGGTGTATTGCGCAGAGCCTAATATAAGGCAGCCATATAAACTGCCGAACCACTGCATTACCTTCCAGGCGGAAATATTTGCCATAAGGAAGGCTGCTGAGATAGCCCTCAGCATGGACACACAACACTCTTACATCATCATTTTCGTTGACAGTCAAGCGGCGATCAAATCCATGCGCTCCGCTAGCATCAAGTCCAAAAGTGTCTTGGCTGGCAGAGATGCACTAGATGCACTATGCGCTTCGAAGAGAGTGCGCATCTACTGGATCCTTAGCCGCTAGGGCATTGAGGGAAACGAGATGGCAGATAGTTTAGCAAAGGAAGGCGCCGGGCTGGAATCAGAACTCGCAGAACATGTACTTACTCCGCTACAAGAGTTGTACAGGAACCTCGAAAGAAGAGCCACATTAGCAGTAAATCGTAGATGGAGAGATACGACATCGTGCAAGATCTCGAAAATCATGTGCAATGCACAATGCGAAAAACGAACTCTGTTCATCTTGGCACGCCCGCGCAAAGATTGCAGGACACTAGTGGGCATGCTCACTGGTCACTGCATGACGGCAGCCCACTCGAGGAAGCTTGACATCACCACGGATGACAACTACAGGAAGTGCAAGGAACCGGGAGACCCTGGAGCACCTACTATACACATACCCCGCCCTACTTAGATCAAGACTTAAATATCTAGGCTCATCGACATTCCCGTCGCTTAAAGATGTAGCCAGGGTGTCTCTGGAATCCCTCCTAAGGTTTGCGAACTCAACGCAAATCTTTAAAGATTTTTAAATAAACACAAAGGTTCCTTTTGTTCGCTACCGGACCTGAATTGGTCTATGTGAGCCTTCACGAAGGCATCCGGTTTAACCTAGCCTAACCTAAGTTTTTAAAATAAATTCACTTTTTCTTTTGACAATGGTTTCTTATAGCGGGAAAAACTATACGTCATAAAAAGAGCTTTAATTTTGGTGTTGCTAAGCTAACAATATTGCCATACTTGGAATTGCAAAAAAATTTTAACTTGCTATCAATATATTTCAATAATTCAATTTAAATAAGCAGGTAAAAAAGTCATATTATAACAAAAAAAGATACATGCAACTGAAAAGTGTACTTTCGCAGCTCATATCTTTTACATTAAAGTTTACTTTTTGATAATATTATATACATTTCTTAGTCAAAGTATTGTTAATAAGACCTCATACGCAGATTTACAAAATTGCGATTTTGATTTTTTGTATTTTTGTCCGCACTCGTTACACTGTGCAACGCCACCAAGTGCTTATCTCCTGATTCAGCATTGGCACTCTCCATAAATACTAAAATGACAAAACAGCAATATGAAGAGGTGAGAAGTTACACAATGGCCATGGGTGTACACTGCTACCTAAATTACAGAACCATCGTAACTGCGAAATGGAAGAAGGAAATATAACAGAAACATCAGCTGAGATTAAATTGCAATCTTTGTTGGACCATACTTCTGAGCGAATACTGCAAACTTTGCCAGAAGAGGTTATCAAGCTTTGCAGTGGAAATTTACAGCTGATCTGTAAATGGGGCTGCGATGGCTCATCGGCACAAAAAGAGTACTAGCAAACTCTTAAAGAAGGCGTAAGCGACGGGCATATGTTTATAGTGCATGATTATGTCAAAAAAGGTCCAAAATATTGACTTTTTACTCAAAAAATGACTCAAAAATTGTTGCTGTTGTAAAAATGAAATCAATTAAAAATTGCACATCTGGCTACCTTTCATATGACATAGCATTTATTTGCAAAAATTCTTACAGCTAAGTGCAAAAATTATTTTACTGTTTTTGTCATCGAAACAACAAGGCTACCACCCCCTTTGATTTTTTTCGCGAAATTTATTTTTTCCAAAATGTTTTTATATTTTTTACAAAAAAGTCAAGTCTCAAAAATAATTTATGTGAAAAATTTACCCCAATATCTCTTTCCAATCAAAAGTTATGGCTAAAAATCTATTTTTTCATACAATTGACTATCTATAGTAATAAAACTCATTTTCTGTTTGTTTGTTTGTTTGGCCTTTATACAAATCTAAACGGCTCAACGGATTTTGCTCAAACTAGGTATACATATTAAGTGCATCCCAACTTAAAATGTTACATACTTAGTTTTTACCACCTCTGAAATTTTTCAACTAACGGTAATTTAGTTATGCGGTAGTTTAGTTAAAACTTTTTCCTATCGGAGATTTTTGTGTATTTAATTTTAACATTTTTTGTTATTTTGACATCAAAAACACTCACATATATTCAAAATTGGAGAAATTTTCAGTACAACGACTTTTTCATAAAACATCGTTGCCTAAGAATGAGAAAAAAACGACATGAAAATCAAAGTTTGGTCTTTCGATACAAATATCTCCGCTGTCCATTAATATATTTTATTCAATTTTTTTTTTGTTCAAAAGTTCAATAAAATCACTTTACAAAAATAGGTTGAACTATACCGTTAAGTCAGTGTATATATGTTTTATGATTATGTCAAAAAAGGTCCAAAATATTGACTTTTTGATCAAAAAATGATTTAAAAATTGTTGTTGTTGTAAAAATGAAATCAATTGAAAATTGCACATCTGGCTACTTTTCATATGACATAGCATTTATTTGCAAAAATTCTTCCAGCTAAGCGCAAAAATTATTTTGCTGTTTTTGTCATCAAAACAACAAAGGTTTTTTCGCGAAATTTATTTTTTCCAAAATGTTGTTTTTATATTTTTTACAAAAAATTCAAGTCTCAAAAATAATTTATGTGAAAAAATTACCCCAATATCTCTTTCCAATCAAAAGTTATGGCTAAAAATCTATTTTTTCATACCAGACTATTAATAAAACTTAGTTTTGTGTTAAAATTCTCTATATAGTTTGAACGTCCCCATTTATCTCAAAGAATGCATTTGTGTGTCTAGAGTAATTACGAACATTTTGGATTATATAAAATCTTCCTTAAGTAATTTACCCTTCGGCTGGTTGGCTGCATTACTACTGAAGGATGAAAAACCATCAACTTCCAAAGCAGCGAGTACGAACAGGCAGACTGCGAATATATGGAAAATCCTAATCCCTCATCTACAAAATACTGCAGACCAGTGAAATTTGCCTTTCACAAGGAAGCTGCGGAAATCATTAAGGAAGAAGTAGCGGCCATTAATACGCAAATAGACACTTTGGAAGATTCCGTTCTCATTTTGAACGGGAAAAATATCACCATTCACCATAAATTGTTTCTCACAATGGTCGATGGTAAAGTAACCCAGGTATTAAATGAAACGAAATACACTCCATCGTGCATTATTTGCGGCGCTTATGGAAGCAAATTGAGCGAACCTTCAACTGATGGATTGCCAAAAACTGGGATATAAATTTGGTCTTTCACCGCTGCATGCCAAAATTCGCTTTACGGAGCACATTTTGAAAGTCTCGTATGACTTGGATTTTGGTGGAAAGGACACAATTAAAAACTCTGCATGCAAAACTATGCGGGAAGAAAAAAAAACATTCAAGTTGAGTTCCGCAAAGTGGGACTTATTGTTAACACCCCGAAGCTTGGAACTGGCAGCAACAACGATGGCAACACAGCCAGGAGATTTTGTGCTGATCCCCACACCACATAAAAAACACTGGAATTGATGATGTCTTCATATCAAGGTTGCGAGCCATCTAACAGGTTATTAGCTGCAATGAGCATATACGAGCAGAGCGTTTTGGACAGTATGCAAAGGAAACAGCAGAATTATACAGTAAATTATATCCTTGCCGTGCTATGTCTCCAACACTGCATAAGGTTTTAATACATGGCGAACAAATCATAAAGTATCATATCCTACCTATTGGAGAGCTATCTGAAGAAGCGCAAGAGAAAATAAATAGGGATTATAGGTTCTATAGGAAACATAACACCCAAAATTTTTCAAGGCAAAAAACAGATGAAGACCTATTTCGAATGCTTATGATATCATCGGATCCATTTATATCTAGTTTCAGAAATTCAAAGAAAATTGCACAGAGTCCCTTAAGTATAGAGGCAGGAGATTTAATTGTTCAATCAACTGATGAATTTTAGAAGAAAATTGATATCAAAAATCAATTTATAAATACTTAGATAAATTATACTTTTTATTAATATATATACAATGGTAAAACAACCCACCGGGAAAATGAGAATTAATTCGTAAAAAAATCAGGAATTGAATGGATTCTTGTGCTTGCATTTTAGAATGTATTCCAAAGAATATATAAATTTAAAGCAAAATCTATGAATTGGAATCAATAAACACAAAATTTATTGATTAGTTTTTATTGCTGCAGGAATCGATTATTAAGTATACAACAATTAATAAAAAAGTAAATGTTGTTAGATTCCTTGCTTGGTTTTGTGGTAAGTGAAAAACGAATTGCTTCTGAAACAAATTCTGCTATAAGCGAAAAAAGAATCAATCTGTTATGATTTATATTTTCTGTTTGTTGTTGATATTTTTGTTTTTGTCAGATATTTTTGAAAAACGATTGTTCTGTTGTTTTCCTTTCACGTGTTTCTTAAAAATTTTACTTTCTGTTTGATTTGTCAGCGTTGAAGGAACAAACTGCTTCAGAAGCCTCGAACATTTTAATAATGTATTGTTTATACTCTTTACTTGTTAAAATAATTTTTTCATGTTTTTTTTATATGCAGAGTGCATTTGCAAGGAAGGATACAACCAGGAACAGTCCCAAAAAGATATGAAGGAAGCTATACGCAAGTCAAAATGTAAATACTATAAGGATACATTCAAAGCAAGGAACAACCGAAGGAACAACCTACATCATAAACATCAATATTTTTGCAATAAATGTGGTATTATTATATTATTATTATCTTAATCTCGTCTGTCTAAATATTATATATTCTTTCAAATTACCTAATAATTATCTCTATTTATTTGATTTATTATAATATAATTTTCTATTAATTATTTAAAAAAAAAAAAAATTTTCAATTCTGCTATACTTAGTCCTGCCATATGTTCTGTTACACAATTTCCAGCGCTTATCGTTCAAAACTTCTTGCGGGAATAGAACCGTTAACTTTTTTTCAGAGCACATGCACTGATTAGTGAAGAATACTAGTCAGTATGGTTTCAGCTTGCAATCAATTAACATGGAGTGGGGCGTTAAAGAGAATCGAGTCGCGGTAATAGCGTTGCATAAGTGCGGAAAGAGTGCTGGCCAAATTTTCGAGTTGCTAAAACCACTCGGAATATCAAGAATGTTCGTTTATCGTGCTATTGCTCGCTTCGGCGAATTGTCTGGAGTAGAAGACAGGCCAAAAAATGGTCGCCAGCGCGTTGTCCGTACGAGTGCGGTAGTAAAGGCAGTGCGTGAAAGAATTCGGAGAAATCCCCTTAGAAAGCAGAAAATCATGTCCAAGGAATTGGATATATCAACCAGATCCATGTCTAGGCTGATTCGGGATGATCTGCATATGAAAGCCTATCGTCGGTCCACGGGGCATCTTCTAACTCCTCAACTAAAAAAAATTAGGCTGGAAAGATGCAAGCGACTTTTGCAGTGGCACGCGGACAATGGCCATGAAAACATTCTGTTTACGGATGAGAAAATTTTTACCGTGGAAGAAGTTTTCAACAAACAAAATGACAAGGTTTATGCCACTACATCTAGGGAAGCGAAAAAACTTGTTCCAAGGGTTCAACGTGGCCATCATCACTCTTCCGTAATGGTTTGGTGGGGGGTCTCCCACCATGGTGTCACATCCCTCCATTTCTGCGAAAAGGGCGTAAAAACTGGTGCAAAGGTTTGCCAAAAAGATGTGTTAGAGGGTGTTGTGAAGGGTTTGACCAATACCCTTTTCAATGGACGTAGATGGATCTTCCAACAGGACTCTGCTCCTGCGCACAAAGCTAAAACCACGCAGGAGTTGCTCAGAGTCAATATTCCTGGCTTTATAGCAGCAGAAGATTGGCCATCAGGGAGTCCAGATCTCAATCCACTGGATTATGCTTTGTGGTCAGAATTGGAGAATATGGCTTGCAAGACTCACCACAGAAATTTGGGAAGCCTTAAAACAGCATTAACCAGAGCAGCGTCCTCGATCTCCATTGAAATCGTACGTGCGGCTAAAGCCCAATGGCCACATCGTTTGAAAGCTTGTGTTAAAGCAAAAGGCGGCCATTTCGAGTGAATACAAATTTTTTTAATAACCAATATTGTCTTCTAATAAATGAAATAATTTTGAATACAATATGTATATTGGTTTTTTTTTTATAGCGTTTTATATTTGTAACAGAACATATGGCAGGACTAAGTACAAACCTATGCATTATGAAATTCATTCATGTATACATACCTAAGAAGCCCTTAGCGATTCATACTTTTCTCATATTCAAAAAATTCATACTTTTTTCATTTAAAAAAATCCATTTTATAAGCGAATAAAAGAATCGATTTCAGCAGTGATTCAAGTGGAAGGCAGAAAAGAATGTACTACTTTTTGTAGGACATCACAATGTTAAAAATAATCAATTCTAGTATCAATAATTGGAAAAGTGAATTGATTCTTTTTTCATACACAATTGATTCTTTTTCCCGGTGGGAATTCAATAAAACATTCTATACAAGTATAAAACCTTTATATGTAAAAATTTTTTTCTTTTGCAAATTTCAAAAAACCAGATTAAAAAATATAGAGAAGGGAAAATCGCAGAAATTATATCAAGTTCTCATACAAAAGTCAAGTACATTGTAGTAAATATGTTTTTGGGTCGTCATGTAATAATATTTTGGCGACAGGATCGCCACATAATTTTATTCGCGACATAGCATCGCCATGTAAGGGTTCACGATTATTTAAAAAAGGACTCGCGGATTTACTATTAATATTTTAAGGTCCTGCCTAATTGGTTGCCGGCGAAGTTCGCCACTGGCGCTATTTCTGTTTTTATTACATTTACAGCCGTTCACTATAAAAAGTGCAGAGGCTAAAAAGTTGAAGTCGGCAGCTATTAAAAGCTCAAGACTTATTTAAGAATGAATTAGCAGGCAGCTTGTTAGAAGCTCAAAACTAATTGATTTATTTTCAAATATGTTCATCCTTTTATAGTAAACATAACGGTATTTTGTCTTAAAACTAGGTGACAATTGTTTGTGTAGTTTAGAATGTAAATAGAATCATATGTTCTTTAATTAGTGTAAAAGTAATAGTAGAATATCGTAATACATATTTGTAGTTTAATATGTGTGAGTGAGTAGAATAGAAAACGTAAACATAATCATATGTTAACATATTTGTCTAGGAGTAAAAAGTATAATATAATATCATATGTTTTGTATTCAGCCATATGGGTACATGTGTGCGAATGAGATAGATAGTAGTGCTTAGTATGCACATATGTTCTTATTGTTTGAATAATATCTTAGTATACCGTAGAGGTGTATTACTTTAACTTAGTTTGAATATTATTGTGCATGTTCTCGAAAATTCTTACAGTAGAGGTTTTTATATTATTACTTATTTTAAGAAAAGCTTGTTTTATAATGAAATACATTAATGTAAATAAAATATTTAAATAATATGTATAGGTATACTACAACATATTTTACCGTTAAGTTGCAAAAAAAAATTGTTATATATTTGCCAGTCTACCTCTCATACAAAAAGGCGTCATCTATATGGTAAAAGCTTCATAAAGGCCATAGTTTTAAAGATATTGCCTTGAAACTTGGCACATCTTCTCCTTTACAAAATAAAGAACATCTTTAAAATTGATTCAAATCGGATATGAACCACGCCTACAATGCGTTGCACGGCATAACATATATAAACTTTCAAAAAATCAACTTCCTACCCAAAAAAAAAAATAGCAAACGAAACTTCAGGAACTATTTTGATATCTCATATTAAAGGTCTAAGTTTTTTCTTACAAATGCCGAAAACTGCTTAAAAAATTTTCATTCTCTTAGAAGTTATAGATTTTTGACCGCCAAATGTCAAAAACTCACTTTTTACACCTCTGTGCGTAGTAGAAAATAGTAATAAAAATAGTAGCATAAATAGTTGATGAAGTAAGTAAAAAATAGTAGAGAAAATAGGAGCAACAAATAGTATTAAAAATAGTAGAAGAAAAACTTGTAGAAAAAAGTAGTAGAAATAGTAATAGAAGAATTAGTAGAAATTAGTAGTAAAAATATGAATTTCACAATTACGGTGACCATATTTTTTAGAGTAAAATACAGGACAAACCAAAATTATAAATATTTCATATGCAGGATGTTTATTGGATATAACAGTACCTATATATTATTCAGAACATTATACTTACAGAACAGTATGCAAATAAGTTCATTAAAATATATTAAAAACAGATTAGCTTAAATTACGCTTTGTATATTGATTTGCAATTCTGATATTGCTTTTCATAAGGTAAGTACATTTTATATTAATATTTCAGATATTACTTGCTTTAACCTTCAAGCGAATTGGATTTTTTGTAACGTAAAAGACTTTTAGTCTTTTAAACCAAAGATTTATAGGCCTATTACGGTTCACAACACAACAGTAATATACCAAAAATAAGACACAGCAGTGTATTGCTGTGAACCGTAATAGGCCTATTAAATTTAACACCACGGAAAACCAAATTTTTTGCTTATAATCATGTTAAATTAAAATATTTATTTGGATTTGTTCGCCACATCAGAAATATTATATTAAAATAATTCATAAGATGTTGAAAATAACAATTTGTTTGTTATTCACCTACTGCACTAAGTTTGAGCACATTTTTTACAAAGAGCGTGAAGATAAATTCGTCAATTCAACGCTATCTTAGCAAAGACTCAAACCAAAAGTTTTGCTCCGCAGAAAGTTAAATTCGTACTTTTTGCTATCTACGAATTTAACTTTTGGGAGGAAATTAAATTCGTTCTTTTTACAAAGTACTAATTTAACTTTTGGGAGGAAATTAAATTCGTTCTATTTGCAAACTACGAGTTTTACTTTTGATTCGAAGTACTAATCATACTAATTTTCAAATCAAAAATTCTCAAAATCTGTGCGTTACGTTTTTTTGTTAAGCATATCAAATGAAAGGTGATTAAACCACCTTTACAACGATATATAGCTTATAGGGGCACAATTAAGACTTTTGCCATAAACATTTTTTAAAAGTAGTGAAATTGGCGCTCATGGTACTAATAAAATTTCGAATTTGGTACTTAATACCAAAATTTAAAATCTCTGGGAATTAATCTATATCTGGGGCACCTTGTATATAATTCATGTAGCTTTATATATAAAAATACAGATGTCCCTATTTTTTTGAACATCACTGTATATATAGCAAAAATATGTTGATTTTTTAGGATTTAAATACAAATTCTAAATGTTTGATAGTTTAAATCATTCTTTGTTTTAAATACAAATTCTAGTTGTTTGATAGTTTAAAATCGTTGATTGAGCTTAAGGTCAGGTTAGAACAATTAATTGCTTTAACGAATTTTTTCCAAAGAAACAACAACAACATTTTTCAATATGAAAAGGAAAACATCACTATCTGATTTTATTGTAAGTTCGGCCCCGCTACAGGCTTTATCGGGGGCCGATGAAACAAAAAATCTTTCATTTACTTTGCAAAACGCAATTGATGGAATTATTTTTCAAAGAGACAAATGAAAACAAAGCAACAGTCAGCCACAAACATAAAGCGCTCACTATGAACAACAATAAGGTCAATAAGCTACTTTGTGCAGCGTTGAATAAGCGTTCACTATAATCAAAAAAACTCGACTAACCAGCTTTATGCATCAGCTTCAGCCAGAGCTTCCACTATGAACGCGGCCTTAGGTGCTGACGACCGCTGGTCTAAACTATAGGGGTTTCTGTATTAGAGTGCACTTTTCCTTCACGGAATACAGAATGTTGAGATCAGTTTAGTGACCATACTAACGACCAATGACTCGTGAGCGATAGGTGCTCTGTCCACTTTCCGACGTAATGCTTAAGGTGCCCCCAGACTATATGTTTCATACATATGACATGTCAAATAAAATTACATACCGAATTTCATCTGTGTGTCAGAATTAAGTTTTTGTCAGACAGCTTTTTTCTTTTGTCTCCACACTATCGACAAGTCATTTGAAAATAAAAAACAGCTATTGAAATTTTTGTAAATCTTAAAGCGCTTAAATGTCCTCCTGTAGCCATTCAAACTAAGAATAAATTAATTTTAAATCAATTTATTGAATAAATATCTTAAAATTTGCCTTTTCTTCCATTTTCAAATAAAAAATTTATCAAACTGACATTTTGTACAGATGGAAAAACATACGAAATTAGAGACGGTTCTAATTCAAAAATTTAGAGACGCAAATACAAACGACATTTCAAAACCACATTTTCATATGTTCCACACTATCTGTAGCTAAAAACCATTTGTAATTTTTTGACGTGTCATATGTTTGAAACCTATAGTGTAGAGGCACTTTTAAAGGTGGTCCCGTGTGGAGCTATGGAACTGGTGGGGAGGTTTTTTCAGCGGATTAAGGCTTCGCACTCATTTTTTCGATGCTTTTCACCTCAAGAGGGAAAAAACACACGCACAAAACACATATATATGCAAACACACATATAAATAGACTATACAACAAATATCTGTGTTTGAAATCGTACGAATGTAATGACAGAGACAGTGGAATTGTTCAAATAATAAATTTTTGTTTTTTATTTATGACCAGCGATGCCCGGTGCCTACCTCTTTCAACTCTTTAACAACAACTTCAATATTTTCATGATAGTTGTAATTCGCCGAATTCAGTTTGTAATTTCAGCTTCGCTTCTCAACCCATTAATGCTCACTGCCAGAACCCGTTGAGTTTAGCTTTTGAAATTTTCAGCAAGAGCTTCTATTAATATTAGACTGAAAACTGTGAAGTTTAAAAAAAAATGATTATAAACGCATAAGGGGTCTGTAAGTAGAGAAATAAAAAAAAATTTAAAAAAAAAATAGAAAAAATTATAAATTGCAAAATTTTCATTTCGTAGCGTAGGCGTTCCACTTTAACCTAATGCACTTTTTTAATGATATTTTCTTTTTTCTTGAGGTTTATAAAACAAAATAACTCACCTGAGTGGCATTGTTCACTTTTTTTTAAATACCGCACGAACTGGCGTGAAAAATTACACAAAAAGGCTTTTAATGTTAATTTTATAATTCTTTTTTGGAAAAATCATACTTTTGGCCTTCTCTTACTGTTGGAAGCAAAAGCTTAAGGCTGCCCGCAGAGTAAACGCCGAAGCAGGCAGGTAGGCAGGTGGGCTCTGCGAAGAGACGAGATAGAAATCACTTTTTCTCGCTTGTTCACATAGTTTTCTTCCTGTCTGCCTGCCTGCCTGCTTCAGCGCTTACACAGCGGGCTGAGGATTTTTGAGGAATTTTAAAAAAATGCTTTTATCGAGTATGATGTATCATACATTGTCATTAATGGGTTAATGTTATTGTTTTTGTTCTTTCGCACCATCGATAGTCGCTGCTTTGCACTGTGTTTGGCATTAGCATTGTGGACGTTATCGTTGTGCAAATACACATTGAAAAAAGTTAATGAAACATTGCAGGGGGTACTTTTTTACATTGCGTCAAAATAATTTATTTTTATAGGAGTTATTATATTATACCCTTGAAAAATGGCAAGAAAGGAATTTGCGGAAAACTGTGAGTTGATTTTTTCTTAGATAATAAAAGATTAAAGAGATTTTTTAGTGAATAATAACATAGGAAAATAATAAAAAAAATATAAAAATTAAGTTTAAAGCAAACAAAAATTAATATAAATTAAAAAAAAAATATATAAAAATAAAAAATTAACAAAAAAAAACAAACGAAAAAATAGAGGAATTTCGGGTATTATGGTATAGGAGGATAATGTGGTATAGGCTAATATCTCCGATTCTGCTAAACTTATTTTTCCGCAATCTTGCTAAAATTTGTGTGAACTAATAAAAAATAGAATGGAGTTCAAGAAAATCAACGAAACCTAACACGTTTTCGATCAGTTAAAAAAAAAACATATGAAGGCGTTTGATCGACTTTTTTTTTGTTCCAAAGTCAGTGAATTTTTTTAAGGAAAACAACGAGTTATTTATTATTGTGTAATTTCTGCATTTAAGGTAAGTGTTAGGCTCTAATTAATTTGCGATACATTTTTTTAGTTCTCAACACTATCCAATTTAAAATTTTTTATACTTGATCGTATCAAATCGGCTTTTGTGGTATACATCTTGGCGGCTAATATGGTATTATGATTATGCATGTGAAAGCATAATTTAAAATTTTTTTTTAATACTTCTTAACTTGCGCATGAGCAATTTTAAGTTTCAACGATACCTAATGTAATGAGTTTATTAAGCAACCCTGTTCTCTTTCTTTTTTCATTACTTTTTCTTATTTATTGAACTATAAACGATTTCTTTTGTTAAAGTTGAAATATTTAATTCTAATAAATTTATAAATTAAAAATCCCTCAAAACAGTCCATATATCTATAGTAATAAAACTCATTTTCTGTTTGTTTGTTTGTTTGGCCTTTATACAAATCTAAACGGCTCAACGGATTTCGCTCAAACTAGGTACACATATTAAGTTTGTCCCAACTTAAAATGTTACATACTTAGTTTTTGCCACGCCCCCTCTGAAATTTTTCAACTAACGGTAATTTTTTTATTATAAAACTTTTTACCATCGGAGATTTTTTTGTATTTAATTTTAAAAAATTTCTGTTATTTTGACATCAAAAACATTCACATATCTTCAAAATTGGAGAAATTTTCAGTATAACGACTTTTTCATAAAACATCGTTGCCTAAGAATGAGAAAAAAACGACATGAAAATCAAAGTTTGGTCTTTCGATGCTTGATTTTTTTCGCGAAATTTATTTTTTCCAAAATGTTCTTTTTATATTTTTTACAAAAAAGTCAAGTCTCAAAAATAATTTATGTGAAAAAATTACTCCAATATCTCTTTCCAATCAAAATTTATGGCTAAAAATCTATTTTTTTTCATACCAGACTTTTAATAAAACTTAGTTTTGTGTTAAAATTCTCTATATAGTTTGAACGTCCCCATTTATCTCTAAGAATGCAGTTGTGTGTTCTAAAGTAATTACGAAAATTTTGGATTATATAAAATCTTCTTTATAGTGATCTACTTATTTTTTGCCTCCCCACCCCCCTCCTGTTAAATTTGTTTTGTTGTGATGGCTCTATTTTTTTCACTATTGTGTCACCGTTGTCACTTAGTTCTTTATCAATGGTACTTTAAATGTTGTATATATATCACAATTTTATCGAAAAGATGACTGTAAATAAGAATGTTGTAAAAGTTAATATTTTCATGTTACACTGGTCAACAGTGGTTATGCCACACGAGCTTTGATAGCTAATACTGTTTAAGCTGTATTCTCACGTTATGAAACTGAATTTTTTTTTTTTTATTTGGCCTCAGATTTTTTGTGATTTTGGATTTTGTGTTTTTTCGACTTTGATCCTATTTTTATGCTCTGGAATACAAACAACTGAACGCAAAGCAAAAAAAAAAGCAACATCTTATAGAAAATTAAACAAGCTTTTTAGTGAGGTATTTTTTATTTTTCTGCCATATTTAGTCTGTCAGATTTTCAGGTTCAAAATAAAATTTTGGATTTTTTTGTTAAAAATTTTGACTTTAACAAGTATTTTTTTTTACATTTAGAGCCATATTTAAAAAAAAATTTAAATTTATCGTTTTGCATATTTAATTTTCTTAATTACGATACCAAAAACATAAATTTTATCCGAGAGAAACAATTAAAATAAAATAAAATAAGCGAACTAGCTATATAGTCATATGAAGCATTAAGCACTCTTAGTAATCCACTTGCACCTAAATGATATTCTCATACCTTACATTTTCTCATTTTTTACCACTCAGCAATACTGTTTTACACAGTGAACTGCTTTAGATTTTTTGATTTAAAAAAAACCGGCATGAAGTTCTTTTAAGGATGTTGTTGCAAATTTTTTGGGTAACTATAAGGGTGACAGTTACAGAGAAATAGTTAGCGAGCTGTTGTTGGCTTATCAAGCTGCAACATGTCACTAAAGATTCATTTTTTACACTCACACATCGATTTTTTTTTCCTGAAAACTTGGGGTCTGTGAGCGATGAGCACGGAGAAAGGTTTCACCAAGATATTTTGAAGATAGAAAAGCGTTACCAGGGCAAATGGAGCCCATTTATGTTGGCAGATTACTGCTGAACAATCAAAAGGGACCAACCAGGAGCTAATTTTGCTAGAAAATGTTGGAGGGTGAGTTTATAATAACATTTATTAAAATTTTTACATTGAATTTCATTTAGATACAAGTGGTTTACTAAGAGTGCTTCATATGGCTAGTTCGCTTATTTTATTTTATTTTAATTGTTCCTCTCGGATAATGTTTATGTTTTTGGTATCAATATTAAGGTAATTAAATACGAAATACTATAAAAGTAATTTTTTTTAAAATATGGCTCTAAATATAAAAAAAAAAATACTTGTTAAAGTCAAAATTTTTAACCAAAAAATCCTAGATTTTATTTTGAACCTGAAAATCTGACAGACTAAATACGGCAGAAAAATAAAAAATACCTCACTAAAAAACTTGTTTAATGTTCTATAGGATGGTGCTTTTTTTTTTTGCTTTGCGTACAGTTGTTTGGATTCCAGAGCATAAAAACAGGATCAAAGTCGTTAAAACACAAAGTCCAAAATCACAAAAAATCTGAGGCCAAATAAAAAAAAATAAATTCAGTTTCATAACGTGAGAATATAGCTTAAACAGTATTAGCTATCAAAGTTCGTGTGGCACGAAAAAGTTGCTAAATTGTTGACCAGTGTTATCAGATTCAGCTATATGGCGATATAATAAAACATATGCGCATCTGGTCAGCACAATTCTTTCATTAGTTTTGATCTGTGCGTTAAATTCACAGATAGATGGCGCCACATTTGTAAAATGTGTGGGTACAAACTATACATACACCTTGCGGTGAATAGCTGAAAATTTTTTTTTCAAAAGTTTCTTCAAATTTATCTCCACACGTTTGGGATTACAGTCAGGTGGCGTTATTTTCTGCTTACAGAAGAATATCTGATGTTCTTATGCAGCTAGCAGATAAGTTTTGCGAAATATTTTGCGAAAATGCTATTGCTACCAAACTTTTAAAAAGTAAAATAATGCAGTACTGCCAGTTTTTTCAGTCACAGAGTCATCTAGCGTCATAAACACTTAAAAACATAGAATTGGATCAATTTAAATGTCCAGCTCACTTGCTGGACTTTTTATTGTTTTTGCTTTGCTTGCAAATGCGATAATATGATCCTGATCTACAATGAAAAAACGCAGCTAATAGAAATTTCAGTAGGTAAACTCATTTTTAGCACAACGAATTTTCATAAAACATTGATAATAATGAGAAAAAAATTATATGAAAATCAAAGTTTTTACTTTTAATGCCAATAACTCCGCTGTTTTTAATATATTTCAGTAAAATTTTAAAACATTTTAAATGTTAAAAATTTCAATATGTTTTTTAATATAAATCTTTGTTTAGACGTTGAAATGTCCATATCTCAAGGACACATTGAGTCCCACCATTATTTTTATTTTGTTGAAAAGGTTACTGTGCTTGCTTTAAGATTAAGTAAATATAAAAATTATTTTTAATTTTTAAAATATGTTTTTCGTACCCCTTCTTTGAATTCAATTAGCTCACCGCAAGAGATGGAACCACCAACAACTTTTTGGATTAATGTTCGTTCAATTACCTTTCTAACGTTAGATAAATAAAATCAAATAAAATAAAATTCAAATAAAATTCAACATGTTTTTCATTATTCCCTATTTTAAAAAACATTTAATCGAGAAGTGTATGTTAAAATGTTTATATAAATGACTCTCGAGTAACACCGGGTATATCAGCTAGTATAAAATAAAATTTTTTTTAAAGATTTTTCAAAACCAATTCACTCAAAAACAGTATACCACATTACACCTATGTTGTGTACCACAATACCCTCCAAATTTTTGGGAAGGAGGTTTTTGGGTTTTCTCAAACTTTTCCTAATAACTTTTTAATGGGTTATCATAATATTCTTATTCTATGCTATTTTGTTACCAATACTTCAAGCATCCAAACAAATAACATTTGAAAAAGGACACACTTATAGTTTTCTCACAAATCGCAGAATACAAATATCTATACCACAATACCCGAAGTTCCTCTATTAAATAAAACACAAAATAAAAAAAAACCAAAAACAGATCTCTGAAAGCAGTTATATCCAAGCGGTTAGATCTGGGTAAATCAGAATGTATTCTGACTATCAAAAAACTGAAACATTTGAAATTACTTGATTCATTAATTTTACAGTGTACATATAAATTCACTGTCGCGGGAGCTGCCAACACTCGTGTTATTGCTTTTATGTGTTCTTCGTTGTTGTTAATTCCTTATTACATCTCCAGATCTAATAATTTGTTGATGTTTTTGCTTTTTGTTGTTGTTTTTGCACTCTTGAAATAATTTTTGTGGGCAGCTCTGCTCTAGACACACGAAAATTTTTAGCTTTTAATTAAAGCCAGTCATTTAACAAATGACACAAACTCTAGAATTTTCGGAGTGAGAATCTCACTCACCCAATTTTAGGGGGATCAATCACTAATTTTCATTATTTATTCAGTTGTTTTTTTTTAATTTATCAACTTTTATTTGAATACCTTCGGAACCTTGGGGGTTCGAACCTCAAAATAGTTCGTTGGCAATTTTTTAGGGTACTGGAACAGAAATGAGTAAAATACGGCGAAATTTTCTATACGTTTTCCAGTACAGCAAAAGATCGAAAATATAAAATTTTCAAGTTACCAGGGCGCATGGTAGAAGAATGCAGGTAGCGAAGGTAGGTAAAACGAAGCAAAAATTTTTATTTATTTTCTTTTGTTTCCATTCGCCTCACAGCTACATTTGACAGACATGGCAGTATGGAAAGAGAGCACAGTCAGCGCTGCAGCTACCTCTTCACTTATACCATGCCAGGGCGTATACTTGACACGAAATGTCGTAAAGCCTAAATAAATCAAAGTGAATTTTTTATGAACAACGAAATCGATGTGTGTTAAAATATTAGATAACTTAAATATTGATTGCTAACAGTTAACAGCTATTTTAAGTGCAACTTTTTCGATTTTTTCCATGACGACATGATTAAATTTCAAAAATAAGATACAATATATTCTTACAAGCAACTAAGAACCAAATAAATTTGCTGAGAATAGAAAAAGCATGACTGCAAAAAAGACGGATATCGAACAACTAAACTGTGTCGAATCTAATCTGCTTGGGTCAGGTACCAAAAACAAAAACAAAACACCAACAAAAACTAAATGCAAACAAGTGAATCAATAAAGAGAAGATAAGAAGAAATATGCCAAAAAATAAGTACATTAAAAAGTAAATACAGAGCAACGAAGAGGAGAGAAAGAGAAGTAGCGACAAAAAGCTATCTTAAATGTTGAATAAAAATATTAACTTGTCGTCAGCTGTTTTATTGTTTTTTTTTTCTTTTTGTGTAAATAACAACAAAAGAAACACGGTAACTAAGGTAGCAAAAATAAAAAGTAAGAAGCTATCAACAAATGTCTGTGACACATTCACTAATACAAAGTAAAAAAAAAAAAAAAACAGAAACAAGAATACAAATAAATAAAAGAAATGCTAAAAATTTCAATAATTTCAGAAAAAGATTAAGAAAAAAATCGCGTTCTTCTAGTTTCGCTGTCCGTAACTTGCTTGGCTGGTTTTAATGGGATGAATGACGACTATAACACAGATGATTAACAGAGAATGAATGGAACGCCAACGATCAGCTGGGCGAAGCGAAAAGCTAGCCAAAAACGTTTAACATAATTCAGTCAACACTTGATGAGAATAGAAAAGAATAAGTCGAGGAAGAAGAAGGGAAACAAAAAGGCGATAATATTTGAAGCAAGTTACATTTTGAAACACACACATACACACACAAACACTCACTAGACCTCCAGTGATAGAACAAAACCAAGTAAGTCCTAGTTATTTGGTTTTGTTGTTCTGTAGTTTTTTAAAACCTGCTATTTGCTTTTTAAGTGTTTTTTAAATTTAAAAAATAACAAGAAAATTTGACCAAAATTGTCTTATATAATAACAATGAAGTTAACTGAAATCAAGCAACAGAAGAGTTTAATTTCTTCAATGAAACACCATAACTGATTTATTGCTCCTGACTAAATGGTACAATATTTTTTATTTTTTTATTTAATTTATCTGCCAGACGTAATTTTCCAATGTAATGATCAAAAATGTTAACATATTTAAATTGGAAATATACACATTTTAAAAATTTATACCAGAATACAAATATAATCGTCCGAACAGCGACCGAATAGCGGTCAAACATGGCCTAAAGTTAAATAAAAGTAGTAAGGAACTATCTGTCTTCGACTGAATAAAAGTTAAAATACCTCCACGGCGGTATTTCAGTTTAATCGAAGTCTTGAATGTTGTACTATTTTGGTGACGTCACTTTTATAGGGTGTGGTTTTTTTTTATCCAAATATTTCACATTTGAAAATCAGAATCCTTTTTACTTACTAAAGCTTATGTGCACAATATCAAGTTTAAACATTAATTTTTTTGGAATTTATAAAGGTTTTACTATAATGATGACGTCACTTTGTAAGGCAGGTGGGCGGAATTTTCAGTTTTTTTCAACAAAATTCCAAACATCGAGTGCATAGTTAAGATTTAAATAAATTTGTTAAATTTGAAGCCATTGTACTAATTTTTTTATGAATTTATGGAGATTTTACTGATTTTAAAAAGTCACTTTGTATGGGAGGTAGCCGTGGTTTTCATCCGATTTTTACAAATTTCATACTCAAAGTGCATATTAAGGGTAGAAGCCTCTTTACAAAATTTGAAGTCATTAGATTAACTTTTGTGGAATTTGAGCATATCTTAAAGTTTTGGTAAAGTCACTTTGTATGGGAGGTAGGCGTGGTCTTCATCCGATTTGGCTCATTTTCAAACATGATCTTTGTTTTTGAATATAAAGTTTACATATTCAATTTCGTTACGATAGCTCTAAGACTACGGCTGTTTTAGTGATCATAGACAGACATATGAACAGACGGACATGGCTAAATCGACTCAGGATGTGATGCTGATCTAGAATATATATACTTTTCTATACCTATCACTATATATATATATATAAGCGTTACAAACGGAGTTACAAAAAAACGGCATATACCCCTTACGCATTTTTATATGCGTGGGGGTATAAAAAGCCCACTAGCTCGAACACCGGTCGAACATGGGGCGAACAGTGGCGTGTTCAAAAAATATGCTATCAAACACTAATCTATGTCCATAACAAACGTAAGCGCAACAACAAAGCAATCACATTCGTTGGTCAAATTTGCTAATGCGCTTTTAAGACAACATATGCAAAAATTAATTCTTCACTGTAGGTTGCTGACGCTGATGACCCCGTTACTAGAGTTTAATGTTGAAAGAATTGTTTTGTGCATGTACGTACAATAAAGCGCCTCACTCTCTACGGAAGAAAAACAAGTTGTCCGGGTCACCCTCTCAAAATAAACTTAAGTTTAATTTATGATGATTCCCTTAATATATCGGCTTTAGTGATAGCCGTTAGGTTCGAAAGAATTGTTCGAAAAACCTGTAAAATCGCGTTTGTATGGATAATTTTTTTGCCATGACATTTTTAGTTAAAAAAGTTGCCACAAATAGTGTAAATCAAAGAATTACAGAGCTCTGCATAAAAATTTTTGGGAAATTTGCCCTAACACAAAAGATATTAAGTTTTTTGCAGTCGGTTTCTTGGTAAAACTCACCAAGTACACTAAAATCCCTGTTTTTTACTGAGAGAACTCTAAAAGATATATTCATTTAAAGAATACATCTTATAGGTTTATATTTTTCACGATTTTTATTAGTTTTTTCGGTAAGTTTTTGTGAATTTTTTCGTGTTAAATATATTGCTCATATTGCAAGCAAGATTGAATCGCGCTGCAATTAACTTGAATTTCGAAAAGATTTGTTCAAATAAAAAACTGTTTTTATTCCTTCATTCATTTGGCATTTCGCAGTATATTAAACACGACAAAATTCACAAAAATTATTAAAGAAAACAAATAAAAATCTTGAAAAATATAAACCAATAAGATGTATTCTTTAAATTAATATATCTTTTAGAGTTCTCTCAGTAAAAAACCGGGAATTTAGTGTACTTGGTGAGTTTGCCAAGAAACCGACGAGTTAAACTTAGCATTTTTATTTATTTATTTTTTCAATGAACTATTAACATTTATTGTTATACAGTCACTGTAAGTACATAATTTAATCGTAGGTTATAAAATTGGCTACCGTAGCCTAGTGGGTAGAGTGCGTGGCCCCTAAGCAAAAGAACCACGGTAGCCCGGGTTCAATTCCAGCTCAGACAGAAAAGTTTTTTCAATTGAATTAATTTTTCTGTTCGGCCGTCACCTCTCTGCAGACAATGGCAAACCTCAGAGAGTAAAAATTGCCATGTAAAGCTTCTGGAGAACATAAGCCGTTCGGAGTCGGCATAAAACACGCAGGTCCAGTTCTCGGTCATTTGTGATCAAACATTTAACAACACGCACAATACAATTGATCAATAGAAGCTAGGTCAAAGTCCTTTCAAGGGCTGAAATGGCCAGTTTATTTTTTATTTTTTATAAAATTAATTCAGCATGTTATCGTTTTTAAATGCTGCCCTATTTTAGGTGATTTCAATCGAGCTGCAGATAATGTTGAACGTTTTGGTCATATTGTAAACCGGGTCACATTTGCCATAATTAGTTCTTCTGTAGGGTATATATAGAACAATATGTATATATATATATAGAACAATATACCTTTGCCTAAAATTTCTTTCAGGTGCATAACATTTGAAAATAGATATAAGTGGAGATTCATCACTACATCCCGAGCAAATAAGGCGAGCAAATATTTTCGCCGGAACTCCAAAGACTTTAGTCCAAGAAGAGCACATCGCGCTTCATAGGAAGGTATAAAATCCCAGTGGAGCTTGCGAATTGCTAAGCTGGTGAAACGCCTTTGAACATTTTCAATTCTTTTAATATGTATAGAATATTGAGGGTCCCAGATAACAAAATTATACTCTAAAACCGGTCTTACAATTGAAAAGAAAATGGTCCTCACGGTAAAGGGATCGGAGAACTCTTAGGTAAAGCGCGTTAAAAATCCCATCATCGCATTCGCTTTTGATATAATAGCATCAAAATGTTTGACAAAGCTTAATTTTCGCTTAAATAAAATCCCTAAGTCTTTCTTCAAGTCGACTCTCTCGATCAATACCGTATTAATACCATAAGAACCTTCGAAAAGTTGATTATTCATAGAAAAAGACATTATATTACATTTAGACACATTAAGATGCAATTTATTGGTCTCGCACCAAAATGGGAGACTATCCATGTCACGTTGAAGCAATAGGGAGTCTTCGTGAGAGTCCACACATCTAAAGATCTTTACATCATCAGCATACATAAGGCACTCGGAAAAGCGAACATAATTCGGAAGATCATTGATAAACAGAACAAACAACAGAGGACCTAGGTGGCTACCTTGGGGTACCCCAGAATAATTGTCAATGTATTTAGATAAATTATTACCAATTTGAACATATTGTTGACGACCAACAAGGTAGCTCTCTAACCATAGAAGTAGCGAGGAATGGAATCCGAGGCTACTTAGCTTATTAATCAAAACACAGTGTTGAACTCTATCGAAAGCCTTTGCGAAATCCGTGAATATAACGTCTACTTGATGACCCTTTTCCATATTATTGGACAGAAAGTGTGTAAAAAGAGTTAGATTAGTAGAGGTAGATTTACCTGACACAAATCAATGCTGCATCTCAGAGAATCTAGTTTTAATGGAGTTATAAATTTTATTTTTTACCAAAGATTCAAAAATTTTATGAATAAGTGGTAATTTAGCTATCGGTCGATAATTTGCAATATTTTGCCTTGATCCCGATTTAAAAATTGGAGTAATTGCCGATATCTTCCAGATATCTAAAAATTTCCCTTCACGGAATGACGTATTGAAAATATGAGTCAACGGCTTACACAAGGCAAAAGCACAGTTTTTAAGAAATATGGGCGGAATATTATGTGGCCCACAACCCTTAATATCAAGACTTACTAAAGCTTCAAAGACATCATACTCCGAAAAGGAGATGCAGCCAAGGTCCGTAATTGATACATCGACGGGCGTAACACGATCATGAATGATTGTTAGAAGCATTATCACAAGCATAATTTGATTGAAAAAAGAAAGAATATAACTCACTAATATCTTGGAGGTTATCCGAACATTTGTCAAGACAAGACATATTTTTAGGAAGGCCCCAGGTATTTTTTTTATTATTCAAAAAAGCCCAAAATGATTTAGGATTACTTTTTATATTTGATTTTAAAGCAAGTAAATAACTTCTATACAAAAACTTTTTAAGACTCTCATAATTTGTGCGTTCCTGGTAATATTCAGGACGGAATATATCATTTTTCTTAAATTTCTTATGTTTTTATTCAAAATATTTTTTAGATTAGCAAGAAGCTTATTATACCAACTAGGTTTATTGCTCATGTGGACTTTTTTCAAAGGTACAAATTTCTGAAAAGTCTCATTAATGACATTAATTAATAAATCAAAATTATCTTGTAGACAATAACCAAAGATTGTGCACCAATTCATACTACTTAAATAATCTGATATTACAGTATAATTAGCCTTCGCAAATGCAAATTCAAAAACACTCTCACCATGAAGTGGATTTTTGTTTGACTTTAGAATTCATAGACTCTTTGGTGCATTCTCCATCTATACGATTTCAATGAGTTTACTCTTAAATTTGAACAAATTCAGTCAATCAGGCTAATATCCGAAAGCAATAACAAATTAGCCTATAAGAGTTAATTAGTGACATAAATGAAAAGCAGCAGTCAGTACCTTTTCAATGATACCTCGGAATGTTAAATCAGGGGAAAGATGGAGGAGTTATACATACATATTTTAATAAACATTAAAAAAAAAATATTCAAAAAATCACTTAGTATCTTTTGTGTTAGGGAAAATTTCCTAAAAATTTTTATGCAGAGCTCTGGTATTCTTCGATTTACACTATTTGTGGCAATTTTTTAACTGAAAATGTCATGGCAAAAAAATTATCCATACAAACGCGAATTTTAGAGGTTTTTTCGAACCTCGAAATTTAGAGAATCATCCCAACATAAACCAAAGTTTATTTTGAAGGGGTGACCCGGACAACTTTTGTGTGAGGCGCCTTAATGTACATTAGGGTGGGCCGATTTGATGAAATCAAGTTTTTACCTAAGACAAAAAAAATTCTAGGGATTTTTTTTTCCAATAAATAAAGTTTGACCACCTCTCTCACTTCAGAAATGCATTACTTGGGTGCAGTTTGGTTGATTATTTAAATGCTAGAAACTGTATCTACCTTCATAAAATAATACATAGTAAAAATCCTTATTACCTATATGAAAAACTGCAGTTCAGTTTGTCTAGAAGATGCAAGTTACTTATAGTTCCAAGGCATGGCTCTCTAACTTCTTCCAATCTTTTTTCATTAATGCCATAAGACTGTGGAATGCGTTACCACGTAACTGAAGAGAAATCTAACGGGCGGAAAATTTTAGGCAATCTATTTTAACTCACTTCTCAACTTCTTAACTTCTTCAACTTAATTTATTTTTCTGTCCTTTCTCTTTTTTCTTTACATATTCTTATTTTTCATTCATTATATTATTCATCATATTATTATTCTTATATTTATTGATACAAGATTTTTTATTTTGATTTTATTATTATTAATCTCTTAATCATTATCTAATGTAATTCATTATCTTATTTATAGTCACTGTTATTAATTTGTTGTTATATATAAACAATTTGTGTATTATCTTAACTTATTTATAGGTATTTTTACTTGTTGTACTGTAAAAGAATTTAGTTCTTATTTGTACTAATGTCTTATAAATAAATACAAATACAAATAAAATGTAACATTTTGACTTTTTTAAAATTTTCTCCAAAATTTTGTGATGGAGTCCTTGAATCGTTTGTTGTTTTTTTATAAACTAATGCCAAAAATCCAAATTGCCTAAAATTGTATCATGCAAATTTTAAACAAAATCGTTCTGTCGAAAACAAAGTTGCAGCATATCGCAAAATTTAGCTTTTCACTAACATAAAAAGTAAGACATCTGTTTAATTCAACTTTGACGGAGTTGTTTTGTTCACAAACAAATAGTGAAATGTTAGCAAAATTTTGTTTAGACTTTTAAATCTTTTAGCGGCCTTTTTAAGGATTTTTTGGGTCTTCTTTTAAAAAAGTTGTAAAAGAACCCTTCAACGTAGTGGTAAAATTTCACTATAGCCCTTTGCGCAAAACAACTGTGTCAAACGCATATAAAGCTTAATTGACAATAGAAGAAATGAATTTTTTACTTTTGATATGCTGTAAAATTAATTTTAGATCGAACGAATTCGTTCAAAATTTTCATAGTCAAATTGCTTAAGTCGAATATCTTAGTTTTGGCAGTAATAAAAAAACACAAACGATAAGGGGGTCTCCCGTATAAAATTTTTAAAAAATTACAATAAAGTCGAAATGGGGGATGGTATGTTCTTTTCACAGAAAACACATACATCCACATGGTTTTTTTTGTCCTTGAATAAAAAAAATTAATGTTCAAACCTAATTTTAGCAAATCGGCTCACCCTTATATACATGTATGTATATTTAGTTCTACCTAAAAAGTACTGCAATCGCCCGTTTGACCCCTGACCGCTGTTTGACCCTTGTTCAGCCGTTATTCGGCCTTATTTAAAAATTTGTTTTTTTACTCGGGTAGACTTCGCCCTCAAAGTTTCAAGAATCTCATTAATATCACAAAATTTGATAGAGCCATGGCATATATGGTCATGAAACCTAAATTTTCCACAGTTCATAAAATCCAAGTTATTTGGTTTTGTTGTATTAGATTCACGGCAGAGACACTCAAATTCAGAGCAACTTCTAGGCTATGTAGTTACACGTATGGCCCAAAAGCAGCATGTTGTTGTTGTTGGTAATAATTGTTGCTTAGTAGATTGCTCAGGCCGCATTAAAAACCTTAGTAATAAAAAAAAATCCAAAACAACAACAAACACGATTTTCGAAATGTTGCTGTTGCTCTAAACATTTAAAGTTTTTTTTTGTCTTGTTAACAACATTTAGCATAAAGCCGAAATAAAAATAAAAATAAAAAAAAAACTTAAAATAATGAGAGGTTGATAAAAAATTAAAAGCAGCAGCAGCAGTAGTTGAAAGAAATAGAAATAAGCGCAACAACCTAGCACGAGAAAAGAGAGAACGAGTAACAAAGTAACGAAAATCTATCAATTGCTGCTTCGAACAAAACAGATTCGAAGACGAAGCAGTGACAAGCAAAAATATTTAATATATTTTGACAAGAATAAAAAAAAGTAAAAAATAAAAAAAAAGTAAAAAAAATAAAAAAAAAAAATAAAAACAGAAGTAATAAAGTACAAAATTTTATGGAAAAAACCTCTTGATTTCTTTTTTCGTTGCGACAAAAGCGTTCAGACATAAGCAAGTGTATCTATGACTAAGTATGTGTGTTTGCGTGTATCTGTGTGCGTAGCCGGGTGGTGCAGCAGCAGGTGGGTGGTAGGGTTAGGCAGGCGGCCAGACAGCAGCAGCAGCAAACAATAAAAGAAGCAACAACAGCAACAATACCACCACCAGCAACAACAATAGCAACAACAATGATATACACGACAAAATAACGTCAATTGCGATTTGGGCAGGTGTTTTGTTGTTGCCATTCAATAGGTCTTTCTTGCTGTTGTTGTTGTTGTTATTATTATTGTTTCTGTGCGTTTTGTTGTTTCTGTCGCTATTGCTGCTGTATTTGCTGCTACTGCTGCTTAATAATATTTAAGTAGGCATACTTTGAATTTTTTTTTTAACCTGACTCAACGAAATTAAGACGTTGCTGAGTGTTTTTTCCTAATTTATTTTTTTGTACTAGTTGCGCTACCCAAGTAGCAGAAGTTAGGGTATTGACCACCGACGTTGCGCATGTGAAGTCAAATTTAACCTTCAAATGATCTCATTTAAGCCCACTAAACAACAATTATCTTAATTTAGATACTATAAAGGGGGAGCCTCATGAAAAATAAGTTTATTTTTGCATTTATTTTCATTGCTTTGAAAAATCAATTCCTATCTGAAGAATGTTTCCCTAAAGTTTTAAATCAAAAAGAAAGCTCTACAGGTCAAAAACTAGTCATCAGCAAAGTAATGATCTTAAAAGTTCGTACATCAACTACTTGGACAATTTAAGTTCTCAAGAATTTTTATATGGCAATTTTTACTCTCTGAGGTTTGTCATTGTCTACATAGAGGTGGCGGCCAAACAGAAGTGTTAATTCAACTAAAAGAACATTTTGTCTGAGCTGGGGTTTGAACCGCGGTTCTTAAGCTTATGAGTCACGCACTCTAACAGTAAGTAGGCTAAGGCCACCACCAACGGAAGGAGGTTTTAAATATTAAAATGACCCAAAACAAAATTTTAGTTTGTAATTGTAAAATTATACCACGTTTAATTCATGTAAACGGACGTTTTCATCAATCTCCTTAAGACAATACATATAAAAGAAATAAAAAATGTGTTCTTTTCTTTTCCCAACGGGCCGGCATGTCAGCAGCTTCCTACAGGAGCAAAACGTCAGCACTTATTTTTGTTGTTGTGCAAATGAACAGTATATTGAGAGCGCTCAGTAAAGAGGTGTTCACACGTCTGTCAAATGATTGAAGTATATCGCGATTTGTTACTCTCTTTTACTCACTCTATAATTGTTGATTTATTTCTGCTCGCACATGATTTTTTGATTGAAGTACCGATGCAAGCATTTATTGCTCTTCTGCCTATTTTTTTGCCTACTTTTCTGTCTACTCTTCCTTTTTTCTCTTCAAAAAACTACTTTTGTGTTCAAATAAGTACTTTTTTAGCAATAATTTGCTACTAAACAACGGACAAGTAAAAAAATGCAAAATTTTGACTGATTCGATGAAGAGTTTGAAGTTCATTTTCACTCTCGCAGATAGTTCATTTTCTTTAACATAGGAAAGCAACAACAAATTATGATTGATTCAATCATTTGACAGACGTGTGAACACCTAAATACGGACACGAGAAAAAACGAACAAAAGAAAAAACGAATAAAAAAAACCGAACAAAGAAAAAAAAAACGCGGCATGCAAATAATCAGTTGTTTGATACAATTGCGCGTGTGAGGTATCGCAAAATTCAATTGAAACCATTGCTGTAGTTATTGTTTCAGTCAAAATGTAGATTTTTCGGTAATGCATTAAAAATAAAAACGAACTGCTGACCCAAAGCTTTCCAATGAAGGCCTTTTGAAGCAGTATCGACGGTTGCAAATTCTAACCCTTATTTTCGATGAAATAAAAAATTTCTCTCTCTCTCTCCCTCCCTCTCAGCAAGTTTCTTTTTGAGGTAGGTAAATCAAAAAGAATTCGATGAACTGCCCAAATGAATGACCCAAAGCTTTGCACGGGAGGCCTTTTGAAGCAATTCATACTCAGCTAAATTGAAGTGCTTTTTTTCAATGACATGCAATGTTAAAATTACAATGGTGTGTCATAAGTTGGGTCAGCGCTTTCAGCTGACTTGCAAGCACTTAACAAGGCCTTTCGGAGTGCTTTTTGCCCCGATGGGTAGTCAACAGCAGCAAACTACAACTCTTTTAGCTCTTTTGACAACTACCAATCGCCAAAAAACAGTCACGGCTACCTTGTCAAATAATTATGCCATGTGCTCGAGGCTCATCAGTTTGTTTTTGTTGCGTTGTGCTAGCTAAACACGAAGAGAAAGAGAAGAATAGAGAGAAACATGAAGTTTATTGAAACTCTCGCAACACAAACGCTTCAAAAGAGAACGAATGAGCGTGGCAACTGGGATGATTTCTTATAAAACTCAGCACATTAATTAGTATGCTTATTAAAATTTCGAAGGAAAAATACACCTTAATACAACTGAAGCGCAAATATGATATTTTAAAACATTTTTCATAAAAATCAGCCAAGGACTTTTAGAGTAAAATGGTAGCATTAAATTTCCACTTCAATTTTATATAATAGTATAGAAGTATAGTATGTGAAGAAGAAGTATGTGTGCAGTTATAAAAAAATTATTTCCTTAAAATGTATTTTATTTTTTAAATGCGCTCAAATTTTCATTGTTTTTTTTTTTTGTTATATGTAATGTGTAGTTAAAAATGAAAATTATTTTCTTCGTTTCAAATAATAACAAGAATTTTTCAAATTCAAGGAGCAAAATTCGAGCAGCTGAAGTGCCAGAATTTGGTTTTTTCTTCAATAATTTTTTTTTTATTTTGGACTTTATCGCCAACTTGATATTTTTTATGAAGATTTAACTAAAGCTCTAATTTTTTGTACAAAGATATTAAAAAATAAAACAGTCGTTCACGTGACGCGTAATGGTTTGCGCTCATAAAATTCAAGTTTCATTTGCGTGTTTAATAAAAAAAAATTATGACCTGAAATAGTATCAGAAAAGTTTTTGCAACCTTCAAACAATGAAAACTTTATATAAATGTCTTCACTTTTCTTCTCTAATTTTAACTTTTCTAATGAAACATAATTAGGAAGAGGAGTAAACTGAACTTTTATTAATAAAATACAATAAAACTGATATTTATATCACTTAAACATATCGCTTATTTGCGCGAATAACGTCGTAACTCAAAAAAAGTAATTTTGCATAAAACGCATTCATAGTTTTCAATTGATTCTGACCTTGTATGAAGAGATAGAGGCATTTTCTATTCTCACGCAGAGAATATTCAAAATAATAACATGACATTTTTACATAATATGAAGCAAGATATAAAGAACATTTCCGCATCATTAACCCAAAAATCTTGTTTTTTGAGTTATGATGTTATTCGAGCAAATGAGCTAAAAAAAGTAATTTTGCATAAATGTATTCAAAGATTTCAATTGACTCTGACCTTGTAGGAACAGATAGAGGCATTTTCTATTGTCACGCAGAGAATATTCAAAATAATAACATGACATTTTTACATAATATGAAGCATGATATAAAGAACATTTCTACATCATTAACCCAAAAATCTTGTTTTTTGAGTTATGACGTTATTCGAGCAAATGAGCAATACGTACATACATGCTATAAGGCATTAGATTGCTGTTTGAAATAAAATTTTTATTACTTTTTTTAAATGGGGCAACAAGGTCAGTTCCTTTATCACACTTCACACAATTTTCTAAGAGATAAGCATACATGAAAATTAAAATATTAAAAACTTGCTTGAACTTTGAAAGCATATTTTAATGATTTTAATAAAAAGTGAAACTTGGGAGTTCCCATGGAATATTTTGTATGTAAGCTGGCTGGATCGGCAGAGATGGTTCTGCCCTTTCGTGTAGTAAGCGCGATGAGTGTGATTTGGCTATTGGCTTTGATAGTTAGTACCAACGATTTTATTTACCAACATTTTGGAAAAACAAAATTTTATCAAAAAATTTTGTCAAGGGGTACCCTTTTCGATTCGACAAAATCAACATTTGCCAAGTTTTTCCGTTAATGTGAAAACATTTTTGTTTTGCAAAGGTAATGTTACTAGCTGACCCGGCAAACTTCGTTCCGTCCAAATTCGTTAATATAATGAATATAATAATTTATGCGTAATTCGGTCGATTCAAATTCTTTATACAAAAGTTATATTAAATACAATGGAAATAACTTAAGTATAACAATGTCGATGTGTTTCAATCAAACCGCAATGATTGACGTGTCGGCCAACCTTCTGGTTTTCACTGAAGTGCTTCATGGTATACAACATTTTTTGTTCCATTCTCGGGCGCATACACGTACAAAGCGAGAGGTTTGCCATAGAGCTGGAAAACTATCGATAGTGACGACTTCATCGATACTATCGATACAAACCATCGATAGTTTCCGATACTATCGATACCGAATTTATAAAATGAAAAGACGTAAGAAATACGATTTTGAACACCAAAGTTTAATATTTAATCTAAGACAAGATTAAAAATAGATTTAAAATTCGGCTAACGCCAATGTGCTATAATCGGTCAAATAAAATATTTCACAAGAAGTCCAAATTTTATTATGTTTCTATTAAAAGGAATTGACCAGTTCCATTTTATAACATAAAATACAAATTTTCCAATCAGTTCTGTCGGAAAAATAAATTGTTGTTCAAGAAAACTATAGCATATCTACAGTTGAAGGCTTTCAGCACAGTGCTGAAAATACGCGTAGATTCCACCGATGAAGACGCGGGATACACAAATATTTCCTTGCCAACTCTCCAAGGACTTCGTTTTGGTTAACATTTATCTTCGAATAAAAACTATAGGTACTTTAAGTTAGAAAATAACGAAAACATTTAAAAAAACCTAGCTCATCTTAGTAATGGATTAGTATTTCCATTACAATTTTCTAGCTTATTAACCAGATATTGTCTTCTGGTTATAATTGCATCCACATTTGCTGTCCTAATTTTTTCTGCAGCCGCACAGTGAATTGTCTCCATATAAGCGATGAAGAGCGTGAAGATAAATTCGTCAATCCGACGCTAACTTAGCAAAGACTCAAACCACAATTTTTGTTCCGCAAAAAGTTAAATTCGTACTTTTTGCTAAGTACGCATTTAATTTTGGGAGGAAATTTCTTCCCAAAATTAAAATCGTTCTTTTTGGAAAGTACGAATGTAACTTTTGGGAGGAAATTAAATTCGTTCTTTTTACAAAGTACGAATTCTTTTTACAAAGTACGAATTTAACTTTTGGGAGGAAGTTAAATTCGTTCTATTTGTAAAGTACGAGTTTTACTTTTGATTCGAAGTACTAATAATACTAATTTTCAAATCAAAAATTCTCTCAAAATCTGTGCGTTACGTTTTTTTGTTAAGCATATTAAATGAAAGGTGATTAAACCTCCTTTGTAACGATATATAGCTTATAGGGGCACAATTAAGACTTTTGTCATAAACATTTTTTAAAAGTAGTGAAATTGGCGCTCATGGTAGTAATAATAATACTATTTTTCAAATCAAAAATTCTCAAAATCTGTGCGTTACGATTTTTTGTTAAGCATATCAAATGAAAGGTAATTAAACCACCTTTGTAACGATATATACATAGCTTATAGGGGCACAATTAAGACGTTTGTCACAAACATTTTTCAAAAGTTGTGAAACTGGCGCTTAACTGCTAAGTCTTAACTGCTAAGTCTTAACTGTGCCCCTATAAGCTATATATCGTTACAAAGGTGGTTTAATTACCTTTCATTTGATATGCTTAACAAAAAATCGTAACGCACAGATTTTGAGAATTTTTGATTTGAAAATTAGTATTATTAGTTCTTTGAATCAAAAGTTAAACTCGTACTTTGCAAATAGAACGAATTTAATTTGCTCCTTAAAGTTAAATTCTTACTTTGTAGAAAGAACGAATTTAATTTTCTTGCAAAAGTTAAATTCGTACTTTCCAAAAAGAACGATTTTATTTTTGGAAAGAAATTTCCTCCCAAAATTAAATGCGTACTTAGCAAAAAGTACGAATTTAACTTTTTGCGGAGCAAAATTTTTTTTTCGAGTCTTTGCTAAGTTAGCGTCGGATTGACGAATTTATCTTTACGCTCTTATAAGCGATGGACAAGAAAAGAAGGAGTGGTTTTCGAGTAACTCGATGGTTCTCGAGTAACTCGATGGTTTTCGATGATTTTCGAGTATTATTTAATTATATATTTTTATGCGTTGTACTAATTAAAGATCTTTTTGTATCTTACTGTACTAATTTATGTTCAAATAAATAACAATAATAATTTTGAGTTTTTTCAGTTCCCGTTAATGATGTTGATCTCAATCAGTGTTGTGAGACATTACTTTTGAATGTAATATGTTACTTATTACATTTAACCGACTTCAAAATTTAATACTACTATATTGCATATTACTTTTAAATTAAAGTAATTAGTTACTTACAATATTACTATAACCTTTTGAATAAAATTGTAACAAAAAGAAAAACACGTTACTAAAAACCAATGAAGTTTTTCTTTTATATTATTGTAATTAAGTAACTAGCCAAAAAGTAGTAACATTACTGGATGTTATTACTACCTGCTGAAAGTAATAAGAGATCACCCAGTAGAAAATAAAACAGCATGGATTTTCAGCATATATCTAAAGGCGAATTTACACGAATCACTATCATTGTTCACTTTGGATGAATCATCTGATTTGAAAAATGTAAATCGAGTTTCATCTTCAAAATGAAAATGATTGTCATCCACATTGAACACTGAAATAAGTAGAAGGTCTTCCTTCTTTTGATGAAAGTGAAAGCAAATCGAACTGATGTGTCATTCTGTACTGAAACACAATTGAAAGGTGTTAACATGACTTCAAGCTGAAAGTTTATTTTTTTATTTAATTGCTGAACCTCTATTTATTTATTTAGTTTTTTTAAACGTCAATAAAATTAATCAGCCAAAATATATTTTGACATTCAACACCGAAATTTTAAATTTACACTTTGAATAATGTAAATTAAAAATTGATTCACGGTCATCGTTCAACGTTCACTATCATCGTTTTGAGTGAAATGTGTAAATTCGCCTTAAGCGAAATCGCCCACACAAATTTACCGGGGTCCAAAATGGAATTGGTAAACATTTCTTCCTTCTACAATACAATTATTATTAAAAACATTAATAAGGGAGCGCCTTTTATATTTTTGATGAAGTCGTTGCAAAATAATCATTAGACGTTGGATTATTTTCATTAAAGTCTATATTCAAAGCGTCCTCATTATTGTCGCAAGACCGTTCCCTTTCGTCATTCCTTTCCTCCATTAAACAAACTCTTTTATTTTTTAAAATTTTGACTACTTTTACAGACTCTTTTCTGGACTGTTTTCTTAAATTTTTTTTTTATTAAAAAGCTTACCTGGTTTTATTTTTTAATTTTGTTTAATTTTAACACGTCTCTTTGCGAACACCTCAGTTTTACTTTCGTTTTACAAATGATTGAAAACGTTCCACATTTTATTTATACTACTCCACTAACGACACGAACTCACTATGAAAATTTATCGTTAAATAATAGTTAGAAATTAAATTACTTCCACGCACTTCGACGTTTAAACTCCATATGAATATTTCAATGCTTGCTGCGCACCAAAAACGCAGCAAGAAAGGAATTCCATGAAATCTGGCGCCAGCATAGCAACCGCCTTATACAGAAATTACATTCACAGGAACTTCGCGAATTACATTTTAAAGGCAAATAGAAAAGTTTTTCGTAACGCGTTGGAGTCAGATTCGATTTTCGTTTATTAGTCCATGATGACTAATGACTATAATGACTTATAATAATTTTTTAAATACTTATTATATTTGTTTCTATAATCATCACAAAACTCGCATAAAAAGAACTGTTTTATAAGTCTTTTTTTATGATTTGTCATAAAACACGCATAAAGAAGAGTCTTTTATAACTCCATTTTATGAACACTCATAAAACATGCATTAAAATAATTATTTTATGCGTCTTTTTTATGAACACGCATAAATATGATTCTTTGATGAGTCCTTTTTATGAACACTCATAAAACATGCATAAAAATGATTCTTTTATAAGTCTTTCTTACAAGCATTCATAAAACACTCCTAAAAAGTATTCTTTTATGACTCCATTCTATGAACACTCATAGTACATGCATAAAAAGGATTTTTTTTGTAGTCTTTTTTATGAACACTCATAAAACAAGCATAAAAGGATTTTTTATGAGTCCTTTTTATGAACACTCATAAAACCACATAAAAAGGATTATTTTATGATTCCTTCTTATGAACCGTCATTAAACACTCATAAAAATATTCTTTTACGAGCCCTTTTTATGAACACTCATAAAACATGCATAAAACGGATTCTTTTATGACTGCATTTTATGAACACTTATAATACTTGTATAAAATAGATTATTTAATGAGTCTTTTTTATGAATACTTATAAAACACTCATAAATAAGATTATTTTAAGAGTCATTTTTATAAACACTCACAAAACACGCCTAAAAAGGATTCTTTTATGACTCATTTTCATGAACACTCATAAAACACTCACATAAATGACGCATTTAAGAGTCTTATTTTCTGAGGGCTCAAAAAATGTTTGCTGGGTGGATAATTTGCACAATATTTACGATTACAGTTATAAAACGACCGATTTTTATATCACTGAGGATGCAACATTGATTTTAAGCGGCTCTGAGCACAATGAGCGCAATTTTAATTTTCGCAATGCAGGCGCTCATGCTAGAGTTACCATGCAACTATTTTTTTAAGAGTACATATGATATATTTTTAATTCAATATATTGATACTTCTTCTATCAAACATAATATTATACTATTATCTATATATATAAAATAGGATGTGTGTATGTATGTAACGTATGGACTCCAAAACGGCTGGGCCGATTTTGATGAAATTTTCAGGTAATGTTCATCTTGGTACGGTGGGTAACAAAGGCTATATTTGGACCCGATAGGTGGCGCTGGGGTGGACTTATATCGAAAATTTGAATTTATGGACCAATTTAACTGAAATTTAGAATGTATGTTTGTTTGATCATAAGAAAATAATTTGTGTATAAATGGACACGGTAGGTGGCGCTGGGGTGGACTTATTTCGAAAATTCGATGGCGTGAAAAATATATAAATACTTTTAATTTTATTTTATAACGAGGGGAGTAGCGAAGCACACCGGGTTCAGCTAGTTATATATAATTTTAATTGTTTTTGCCTCGAAACGCTATCTTAAGGCCGAAACATAATAGGCTCGAGCTGGCTGCAGCTAATGTCAAATTTTATACAACTGCATAGAAATGATGCGTACAAGCCAAAATTGCTCAAGCCAGCTTTGTCGTCAAGTTTCGTCAAAATCGAATGTTCCGTAAGGTATCAGCTGTTTTTTTTCTTTCAAACGAATTTAAATGTTATCACAAATTCAACTGAACAAACCAAACAAAACTAATTAATAAACAAATTGGCGAATTTTTTTAATGACTTGGGCCAGTTTTTCAGTACAAGTTTAAACTTTAGTGAAATTAAACCTAGCTTTACTCACTAAAACTGAGCGTTTGAACTCGGTTTAACTAGATATTTTAGCATTCGTTGAAGTTAAATTGACTTAAATTATCAAATAGTGTGTTTCTGTTTCGCCTAGACAAAGTTAAAACGTCCAGTTTGGGTGAGTTAAGGTCTGCTCAATTTAACTATACCTTAAATTCGTAGTGAAAAACTGACCCTTAAAGACGAGCTTGATCCTGTCATTTTGGTCAAATTGATTATTTGGCAGAACTTGAGCTAGCTTTTCGTTGATTTTTGACATTAGCTACAGCCAGCTCGAGCCTATTTTGTTTGAGCCTTTAATATTAAGATTTGAACAAATCAAAATATACTGACATTTGAGAAGTCAAAATTCTGATAAACTCAATTTGATTTAACACACTAGCTGTCAGTTATAAGATATTTTTAGAACTTTTAAAAGATTTCATTTATAAAGTATTTAATATGGTAGCCCATTAATGAGCTATACTATGACTTTCGTAATGCAAACTCTCACACTCATCATCAGTGCTGCCAGTTAGATTCAGCTAGCTTATTTTTTCGAAAGTTGTGTTTTAACTCCTAGCTTCTTTTTCAAGCTTTTTTTCTGTTAGAGCTTAGTTATTTTTAACTACTACTTTTATTTATTAATAAAGGTCAATATTAAACTATATTTGAAAATTTAAAAAAAAAATAACAAAAATACCTTTATTCAATTTAATTATGTACATACAATTTTATAAATTTTCTTTAATTTTGTTTACATAAAATTGAATAAAGATAGTTTTAATAATTTTTTATGCAGAAATGCATTGCATTTACAAATCAATCAATATGATTGATAAACTGATTAAATATAGCAGTTGTGTTTGCTTTTACCTTTTTTTATTTTTTAAGCTTACAAAAAATGGTTAGCTCTTTTTAGCTACTCTTGTTAGCAATTTTAGCTACAGGCTCAACATTTTTCTGGCAACACTGATCACGATATAAATGGCGCTTTTTCTTACGCTCTTTCTCATTCTCTTTGTGCATGTACCTCGTTCCTTTTACCCCCGAATTCATCCAGCATATGCTGTTGCCCGTGCTGCTTGCTGCGGGCAGGCAGAACGCCCGTATGGGCAAAACGACCGTACGGGCGACTTTGGACACCCCTATTTTAGACTATAGTCATAGTTTATAATCTAAGTGAAGGTGTAGATATTTTAAGCGAAGGTTTCTCCACCCTTCAACCGTAGTCACTCACAGCAAGATGTATCATAGCAAGTAAATGGATAGTAACTAAATAAATATGAATAAGCATAAATCAATTATATTAAACTAATTTATATAATCTTTAATAATTAATAGTAATTATTTAACGTACTGTTAAGAAATGAACAATACTAATAAAAGAAATAGAAAAGGCTTGATTTACAGTTTAAAGCGAAAACGATGGCTTTCTTATTTCAACATTGGAATCGTGGGTAAATAAATTATTTTGTAAGAACCCTGGGGTTTACTGACTGAGCCTACCTCAACAAAACCAGTAACGAGCAGAATGGGTTCGTTGTAATAGCTAATTGATTTTTTCTGAATTTCTAATTACATTTTCGAATATCCATTGACCTCTTCTGAATTTTTTTTAATGTATTTATTTATTTATTTATTTGTTTGTTAACGTCTATGGATAATATTCCTTACAGACTAAGCAAAAATAATTTAATAAGTAATAAAAATAAAGATTAACAAACTAGTTTCTATTTAACAACAGTGTAATAGTGACTTTGAAAGGAACTTTAGGCATAGAAAAATCGAGTAAGTTATTATTATAGATACTGTTTAAAGCTATAAGAGTTCTATTAATTGGCTCGTTAGTGGCATAATTAGTTCTATGACAGCTAATGTAAAAATAATCCGTAACGACTTTTGCGGAATATTAAACGATATTAATTTAAGTAAGTTTTCACAAATAACATTTCCATTAATCAGATCATAAATAAACATGATACTATGCAGTAGTCTTCTATCTTCAAGAGATGATAGACCAATAAGCAACCGACGTGTTCTATATGAGAGAAGAGGTTCAGGAATGAATCGAGTAAAAAGGACTCCAAATAAATGAAGCGTATTCAAGGCTAGATCTAACAAGGGAAGTATATAATGTTTGTAATGTGTAAGGATCAACGAACCCAACTTCATTAATGAAGATAACAAAAAGTACTGATCCAAGGATGCTACCTTGTAGAACCCCAGACACTGCTAAAAATGGCGAAGATTTTGCCTTGTCAATGACAACATAAGAAACCCTATTTGAGAGGTATGAACTCATCCAAGATAGAAAAATGGAATGAAAACCAATCTTGGCAAGCTTGAGCAATAAATTATCGTGTGACAACCTGTCAAAAGCCTTAGAGATGTCAGAGTAAACGACATCAAGTTGGTGCCGATCTTCAAAAAAAGAGATGCAGTAATTTGTGAAGACACTCAGGTTAGTTGTAGTTGACCTGCCAGATACAAATCCATGTTGGTTTGGACAAATTGAGTTTTTTATGGCAAAGTACATTTTATCTTTAACGATTGTTTCGAAAAGCTTTGAAACGTTAGTCAACTTTGAGATGGGTCTATAGTTTAGAACATCGTGCTTGTTGCCAGCCTTGAATATGGGTGTGATAAGCGAAGCTTTCCATTTATCAATGAATTCACCAAATTTTAATGATTTATTGAAAATTATATAAATAGGTAAGGATAAAGAATGAACACATTGTTTAAGTAAATAAGCACTAAGACCATCTAGATCGCACTTAACTGAATTTTTCAGGGAGGCAATAGCTGTTTTAACGTCAGGCAGGGAAACCGATAAATAGCCAAAGTTTACGCAAGAGTCAATATTATCCACAACCTGAGGATTTACAGAAGCCGGATTTTTGTAAAAATTATACAAAATTAGTCAGCGAACAATTTGGCTGTTTTAGCAGCAGAGTTTGATTTTTTATCCATATAAAACATAGAAGAGGGGATATTTGATGAAATATTTTTAGATTTAATAAAGCTCCAGAAGGACTTGGCGTCAGTTTGTATGCGTTTTTCAATGCTAAGGATGTACTGATTATAAAGAAATTTGTTCAAAAAATTAAATTCACGATCGAAATGTAAATAATTTGCTTTGCAATCGAGGTTTCCAGTTCGTCTAAATACATTGAAAGATTTATTCCTTAAATTTTTCAGTATTTTCAAACCCCTCATATACCAGCTATGCTTATGTAATTTGGTCTTAAAAGGAATGTTATTCGCAAAGATATTAGATAGGTGCTTAAGAAAGATATCATAGCAACCAGAAGCATCCAAATTATTCAACAACGATTCCCAATTAATATCAGTAATGAGCCGATTAATAGTATCGAGATTGCAATTTTTAAAATCAAAATTATGTTTTGCAGTACTAGTAACACTGAGAAATTCATAAAATTTAATATTAAAGACAATGGCTGAGTGATGAATACTATGGTCAGAAATAGGGAATGGGCACTCATATATATCAAAGCTAAGTGACTTATTTATAAAAATTAAATCGAGTAAATTACGTAACTTATTGAAAATGGTATTAATTTGTATAAGATCCAAACTGAAAAAACTATCGATGAGATGAATTTCATAAGCATGGTTAACATTTGTTGGTTAGTATACGTTGTCATCGGTTGAAAAGGCCCAATTTAATTTGCAGAGATTAAAATCTCTAACGACGCGAAAATATTCACATTCATCACCCGCGGATAGTGTTAATATATTGTTGACGTGAGCGCTATAGATTTCATTAGAACTGGTTGGCGGGATGTATGAGGCACAAACAAAAATCTTTCCTTTAGGAAGAAGGATGGAAATACAGACCTGGTCAATTAATTTATTCAACGTGTCAATATTGCATAGCGATGAACATAAATTTTTGCGGACGATAATAACAACTCCCCCACCTCTAGAGCAACCAGTTTGGACAGCAGAACGATCCTTACGATAAACTTGGAAGATAGATGGGTCAACAATCTCCTCATCAAAAAAATCATTGGTAAGCCAGGTTTCAACTAGTATCAATACATCAAAATCATTTCAGTGCAAAAAGAGTGCGTTGTATTAAGTTTAGAGCGCATCTCAGACAAATTTTGGTAGAAGAATTTCATAGAATTTTTTCTGTTGACAGTGTTGCGGTTTAAGGGTAAATTTGAATTTGCATTTGAGGCACACTCGGTTGTAAAAACACAGTTCGTTAGTTTTTTGAAGAGGTGGAGGGGAAGTCATTGAGAGCCTAGTTGTTTAAATGGTGTGTTGGCCTAGGACGTAGAATAAAGTCACGAACTAGGACCCCGTGAGGCCAAAAGTCTTTGCATATTATTTGAGCATAGTCTGACTATAGTCTGCATAGTCTGACTCAGCAATATCCTGTTGAGGTTTTTGTGTGAACATTAGGCAAGTGATGGTTGAACCTGAATGCGGAATCTTATTTCGAACATATGCTAGAATATTTTCAATACTTGTGGCGGGAGCTAGCCTCGAGACAAAGATGGACTTTCGTGGTGGCCGGATTACTGCCACCAAATCAACCAATGGGCCACATTCAGTGGCCTCGATAGGCCGTTTTGGCGTTTTTGTTTGATTAGGCGAAACTATAGGCAATTGATTAGTTTGTTTCACAGGACTGCATAGGTCGTGGACAATAAAGTTCAAATCTGAAGCATTGTTTAATGATGATACGGTGTTAAAATTTGGTGGAGCGACTACTGCCACATCAACCAGTGGTTCACATTGCATGGGCGCAAAAGGCTGATAAGGAATAATTTGTTGATGGTGTGAGGGTCCAGGTGAAAGGATATTTGTGTTACTTGGATTGGGGTGACTGAGGTCAGTGTTCTGGCAGTCTGTCGTATGAAAAGTATTTTTGCCACTTGTTGAGCAGTTTTCGGATACAAGAGTGGTGGCCATGTTGATGCTTTTATCTGAGTTAGAATCAATTACCTTATCCATTCTTTTTCTCTTTTGTGAAAAGTTCATTTTGGTTCCACCAGTATTTTGTTGACTTTGATCGGTGGCTTTGTTAGTATTCAAAGTAGAGGTGATGTTTTCGAGGTTAATGCAGCATTCGGAGTGAGTGACAACGACACTTTGCTGGCGCTTCTTGAAGAACTTGAAGCAGATGACTTGTGGTTATTTTGCGGCACTTCGAACAAAACCATTGCAGTCCATTTGATGAGGTGCCGTTAAGGGCATCACTAATCCTGGCTGACAATCCAGCACATTTTCCATGATAAAGGTTGGAGCATCCGTAGCAAGAGATAAAGGCTCCCACCGTGGTCCATTCTGACTTGCAGATTTCGCAGCAGGTGCCCATAGATGCGACGTTAAAGTGAGGTTAGGTATCGAATGAATTTTGATTTCTTTGATAATAATATGTTCAATTTGAGCAATAGAAATACTTGATTGATTCACAAATAAAAACAATACATCAATATGGATTAATACAAGTTAAATGAATTAAGTTATAAATAAATGAACAAAATTAAAGGAGCGAAAAATGTTTGATGTGAAATTAATGTTGACACTTCGACAGCGTTGCCGATTATATTCTTGAGTATTACATAATTAGCCTATAAGAGTTCATGTCTCAGAGTAATTATATATAATTATATTTAATTTGTAATTGTTATTTAATGGTAAATCTAATTTTAGTAGGTTATATAAAGTATAATAAATTGTTAAGTAGTCTATAAGAGAAACTCCTCTGATTGATGAAATAACTAAATAAACTAAATTATTTTGTAAGAACCCTGGTTTACTCACTGAGACTACCTCAACAAAACCAGTAACGAGCAGAATGGGTTCGTTGTAATAGTTAATTGATTTTTTCTGAATTTCTAATTAAATTTTCGAATATCCATTGACCTCTTCTGAATTTCAAGTGTAGTTCCAAAATTATTGATCTATTCTGAATTTTAATTGGTCTATTCTAAGTTTTAAATTTCAAATTGAATGAAATTTTTTAATTATAATTGATCTTTTATGAATATCAAATGAAATTTCAATACATCTATTCTAAATTTCAAATGGAGCTTCTGAATATTAAAAAAACTAGTAGTCATTGTTTTAATAGCTGCAACTGCAGTTCTTTTTTAAGGAAATAATTGGAAATCTGCAGCCTAAATATCTGGTTATGCCTAAATTTAAACTATATTTTGTCCTTTCGGAATGTTTTTGAGAACATTTAATAGTTCAAAATTTCTTTCTTTCAACATAAAAGATCTAGATACTATAGCTCTGTATTGAAGTAAAAAATTTAGTATACTTTTAGGGATGACTATATTTTACAAATATACTTTCTTTCAAAAATTAGGTTCTCAATTTCTTCGATTATGGTGTTTTTATGGGTTGTTCAAATAACAAATTAAACTCGAAGACCAAAGGCTTTAAAACCTTTTACTTAAATCAGAAACCTTTAAATTTTCTATTAACCATTTAACAGAAATAGTTACTCTGAAATAGCTTACTATATACATATTTAGTCTATAATTAAGAGCAAGTTGCTCTTCAATAAGCATTACCTAAGCTTTCAAGGTTAAAATAGACTTATTGAAAGCGTGTTGTTCTGTTCCAAACATTTGGAGATTGCAAAAAAACAGCTTCCTTCACTCATTAATAAATTCGATTATACCAGAAGTGTTTCCGAAAGCTAATATTTCAGTCAACAACTCTACTAAATCCGGAAAACTATAACTCAAAAATATGAATCCCCTTTTTATATTTTCTGTAATATTTTAGGCTACGCCACTGTTACTGAAATGATAAAGCACATTCAATTACCTGTTCCAATAACATTGAGTTCCTCGTAATTAAATGGTCCATCGTGTCGATGTGACTGCATGATGTGCTTCGATGAGGACATTTTTATTTTTGTTGATTAGAAGTTGTCGGAAATAACTTTGTTGATTTCTTTTTTTAAAATGTTTATGTTTATATGTATAAAAATATTTTTATTTTTTTTGAGCAATTAACAATTTTAAGATTTTTTTTTTTCAAAGTTCAACTAAAATTTTTAGCAAAAAAAAACAAAAACAAAAACCATTATGAATTTGCGACAGCAATCAAATTAAACACACACAAACAGCAAAAAAAGTTTTTTTTCGATCTTGGCAATCAACAACAGCAACAGCAAGAAACAAAGAACGAAGCAGTGAATACCTATATTAGTGATAGACGAAGACGAATCGCCAGACGAAGTAGAGGCCAAAGTAGAAACTAGAAGTGCTCCAATTCAGGGGGAAAGAATAAATAAACTATTTAATGAAGAAACTCAAAAATATTTGCACAAATTATGAAAAAACGGAAAAAAGTGCAAACACTAAAAAAAAAGAATTCAGATAAGCCACGAAAAAACAGAGTTTTTGGTTAAGAGGGTTTAGTTGTGGTGGGGTCGGGTGACTTATAAGCAGTAGAGGAGGATTAAAGCTTAGGTAAAGCAAACTAAAATTCGAAGTTAGGTGATTGAGTTCGTTTTATAAAATAAGGCCAGAGGTATTTAACTTTTTTGACGGAAACCATAGCGAAACATAAAGAGAGAGAGAGAGAGAGAACCAGAAGAGGGGAGTATGGAACCTAATTATGTGGGGAGGCAGTTGTGAGTTATTGGAACAAAGAGAGCTACAATAAATGAGTGGTTGAGGAGTTTCTTTGAGTTGTTGGGGAAACATACGCAGCGGCATGGAGTGGAGCATAAATGTACATAAAAGTATGTGTGTATATAAGTTCGTGAGTAAATAAGTGAGTGTGTTTCAAGAGCAACAGATGAGGTTAATGATCTCTTTTTTTTTACATGTTACCAATGTACATACATATGTTTGTCTGTTGGAGTGTGCAAATTTTTTGTCTAGTACAAAAGGGGATTGATCGCATATAGAATAGGAGTAGCCTACCAAATTTGAAAAAAGTAGCAGTAATTGTAAAAAGGAGTAAAAATTAAAAAGTATTAAAATAAAACATATCTATAAAATCAAATTTATAAATGGTCAAATTATGTTTAGAGTAGAGGGGGTTATTCAATAAAGTTGAATAGAGACAAAAATGCAAAATAAAAACGACTCGCATCAAAAATTTAGTTTGGACAAAAAAAAAAAAAACAATAATTCGATGCACACAACCCAAGAGTTTTGTGAATATCGACTTTAATAAATGCGAAATTTTTGAATTTTACCTATTTAATAAAATAAAATTACAGCCCTATTCTGGCAAATTAACAAATTGTTAACCAGTATTTTGAATATTTATATCTTTTTGTTGTAATTTTTTTATTTCAAAACAATATTTGAGGCTCAAAAATAAAAAATTTGATAAAAATTATCAACTGCTTTTCAGTTATTGACAATTTCATTAAAAATTTTTGTTGTTTGTGCTCTAAATTTTGTTTTGAAAACAACAAACACATATAAATATTCAAAATACTGGTTAACAATTTGTTAATTTGCCAGAATAGGGCTGTTAATGTATTTACTTAACCCTAGAAAGATAGTCTGCGTGAAATTTACGCATGCGTGTTCTGTTACTTATAGAAGAGGTTTGAAGGTTTGCTTTTTTTATATGAATAATACTAAATACATAAATTCTGGTATTTATAATAGCTGTGTTTTTTGGCATCGCTATATCCGCTTGTCCAAAAAATCGTTCATCGGCACTTGACATTTTTCTTCAAAACTTGGCAACATTGCGTTCTACTTGTTTTCCATCGTGTTTCGCACACATTGGCCGCATTTAGCGGAGTCAATAGCTGGCAACTGTTTGTTAAAATTTAACTGAGAAGCGTTTTCTTTTGTTTAACATTCGATGGTCGCAACACGAGCTGTCCCTCCTACCTTTTAGTTATTGTATCATGTCTTCCACAGACTTTATGTGACTTCTTTATGTGAAAATATAATTGACTCAATACAGAATTGTTGTTGTTCTTGAAGCCTTCTTTAAACTTACTTGATCTAAATAGCTTATACCCCTTCTTTTCCACACGGAAAGTTTTCTTGCCAGCAAGTCTGCGGTACAGGCAAGTTTGTACTAGCAAGTATTTATTCTGTGCTGTTATTTCTCTGATGCTGTGCTCTTCTTTTCTTTGTATTTTCGATTTGCTGGCAAGAAAATTTGCCGTGTGGAAAGGGGGTACTACAATTAAAATCATGTAATAAACATGGTTGTTTTCCAAACAGTGATGGCCACAAATTTCGGACTTTCTCATTTTCTTAATCTGGCAATGGTGTTTATATCGTCGACTACGATCTAAGCGGATATAATTATCTTGTCTTGGCTAAGCAATTTTAGTATGGAAAATATTGTTAAGCGGTGACAAAGAAACACACCTAATCAGTCCTATCGGGAATAATTTTTCACACGGTTTCGGAAAAGGGAGTTTTCATTGTTAAGATAAAGCTTAAGAACGTTTTAAAAATTTTTAATGCAAATTTGTTTATTAAACGTAGATTAGAACATTTGGAAAATTTTTAATGCAAATTTGTTTATCAATCGTAGATGAACAAATTTGCATTAAAAATTTTCAAAATGTACTTAAGCTTTATTTAAAGCTTCTTTTGCTTTCTTTTACGCATTTTATATGGATAGTTTTGGCTCTGCGAAAAAGGCCCCAGGAAAAATGGCCCAAAGCGAAAAAGGAAATAAGGTCCTGAATTTGGGGCCTTTTTTAATACAAAAATATTATCTCACTATATAAAATTAAATTTGGCCCCAAACTGAAATGAAAAAAGACCAACTGTTTTTTCTTGTGGCTCTTTTTTAAGATTTTCGTTAATTTAATGGATGTTATGTTTAATTAAACTCGAAATGCTATTTTTAATTCCTACAAGGGCAAACCATTTAAGGCGTTGAAAACTGAAAATAACTCCCAAAAAATGTACATACATTTTTACTTTTTTTTTTTTGTATAATATAAAATTACATTAAAAAAATAAATACAGCACGCAGGTTGCAGTATCATATTTTCCGACGAAAAACTCATGTTTTTGCAAGCAAGCCAACAACTCGCACGCAGCTTGCTTGGCAGAATTTTCTAAAGAAAAAAAAACCATTGAAAGATTTCAAAATGTTTTGTCAATCATGGTTTGGGGCGCTTTCTCCGAAAAAGGCAAATTGCCCCTATTTCTTATCGAAAAAGGCGTTAAAATAATTCGGAATATTACTGAGAACATGTTTTAAGGAACAATCTTATGCGGCGTGCCAAGCAAATTTACAGAGAGGGTGTATGAAAGTAATCAGCCTGAAAGTAGACAGTGTTTTTTTTAATAGTTACACAATGTTTGGTCCTGGTTTACACTCGTTAAGAGTTGACGGTAATTTTTCTGACATTTTAAACTTAATGCTCAAGTTTACACAGATTAGGAGTTGGCGATCAAGTTTTCAGTATTGGTATTTTCTTATGAAAAGAAATTTAAAAGTATGGGCAACGAGAGAACAGAAAGCAAATTGTCAAAAAGTTGACGATACGTTCACTCTGTTCCCTTCCTTCTTTCCGCATGGTTCTCTAGCCAAGAAATTTTCCAAAAAGTGGACCGTCTACTTTGTTTTTGATCTTTCAAAAAAATGTTTAACGAAAAGTTTATTAATGCTTAAACAATTTTAAATATTATTTAGCTAAAATCACAAAAATTGGTCATAATCATGGTCATGGTTAATCTAAAGGCTAGTAAAATGTAACTGTGCTTTTTTTACAAAAAATAATCTCTTAAAAATGTTGAAAAATCGATTTATAAACGATATTTCTGAAAAGGTTTATGACCTTAAATGAAAGCATTTAAATTTTTCAAATCAGCAACCTTATATTAAACATGAAGAAAATTTTTTCAAAGATTAGACACCTTTCTTTATTTTTGCTACTTGTTTATTATTTATGTTCTTACGCACATAAAGCACTGTGCAGCATTGGGAATAGGATTGTGAGGAAGTCAAAGTGAAAATTTAGTTAATTGTGGGATCATGATCCGATTAAGCTGAAATTTAGCTTACATATGCAAGTCCGGTGACAATACAATATTATGATAACATTTTTGCCACACCCCCTTTTACCGCCCACAACACAATAAAAATGCTATATCTCTTAAACTACTGGGCCGATTCAGTTGAAATTTTGGCAGTAAATTTTCTTCGAGTAGAAGATAAATAAGGAAAATTTTTGCAACTCCCTCTTTTACCGCCCACAAATCCATAAAAATGCTATATCTCTAAAACTACAGGGCCGATTCAGCTGAAATTTTGGCAGCAAATTTCCTTCGAGTACAGGATAATTAAGGAAAAAATTTTGCCACTCCCCCTTTGAGCTCCCACAAATCCATAAAAATGCTTTATCTCCAAAACTACGGTGCCGATTCAGCTGAAATTTAAACAGTAAAGTTTCATCAAATAAAGCATGGGGCTTATGAAAAACATTTGGCCACACCCCCATTTACCGCCCACAAATCAATAAAAATGCTATATCTCCAAAACTACGGGGTTGATTCAGCTAAAATTTTGGCAGTTTATTTTCTTCAAGTAGAGGATGGTTCAGGAAAAAATGGTGCCACACCCTTCTTTTACCACCCACAAATAAATAAAAATCCTATATCTTCAAAACTACGGAGCTGATTACAAGCTGATTATAACTTGCTTCGTTCGCATATATGAATGTTTGTACGTATGTATGTCCGTCAAAATTTGCAAACCATTCTTCGCAATTTTGCAAACTTGTTGGTATCCGATTAAGTTAAATTTTACATTCATATGTAAGTCCGGTGACAGTGCAATATTATAATAAAATTTTTTGCCACACCCCCTTTTACCACACAAAAAAAATTTTTAAAAAATAAGCTTTTATTTAAAAAGACGTGAGCTAAAAAGAAAAAAATAAATTTAAGTGACATTTGTCATATATGTATATAGTAGGTATATTCTAGGTGCAGAAGAGCCCCTCTCTTGGTTACTCATCATCATAATATAAGCGTACGTAGATTGGTAAGTTCTAAGGACTTATATAAATTTAGAATTTTTCAAATACATTTATATTTAAAAGCTTGAGGCACCGATGTCCGCGATCTGTTATACAGGCTTACTACACAACATCCAGTACCTTAAGTTTTTAAATATAAATTTATTTGAAAAATTCTAAATTTATATAAGTCCTTAGAACTTACCAATTTACGTACGCTTATACTATGATGATGAGTAACCAAGAGAGGGGTTCTTCTGCACCTAGAATATACCTACTATACACATATATGACAAATGTCACTTAAATTTATTTTTTTCTTTTTAGTTCACGTCTTTTTTAAATAAAAGCTTATTTTTTAAAAAAAAATTTTTACTTTATATTATATAGCAAACTAAAAAAAATACAATATAAAACAATATTGTAAAGGAATTTATAGCCTTAGAAGAATTAGGAAACCAAGTGCAAAAATAACACGTGACTCTAAGTTAAACTCAAGAACAGTTTTTTTTTTAGAAAACAAGTCTTCCATGATTGCGAGAACAAAATGTAACTTCAGGCAAAATATTGTATCAAGTTGTATTGTAAGAAATGCATTACATTACAGTACAATTGAATATTGACAAGATTCATTGAATGAAATTGTTAAAAACTTTGTTATCTTAGTTCAAGATACATGGACAAACGATATACAAAATGTTTAAAAATATATGATTTGATATAAAAAGCAATTTTGATATAAGGGCCAAAAGTCAGAAAGACCTGCTTTTTACCATTCAGAAATGTTTTAAAAAGCATTGAACTCATAATTTTAAGCTATTGAAATATATTTTTTTAAATAAATTAATTAAATACAGAAAATGTATAAAATAAAGTTACAGGGTCAAAAAGAACGTCTTCGAATACCTTAAAAATGGCTTAGCTCTTTAAAGACGGGACAATTTTTTTACACATAAGCTAATTTCGACCTAATTTTTATGCGATACCGTTAGTTTTGCTACATCCGACTTAGTGATGCCATATGGCATCATCGTTCTTTTTGAGTTAAAATTAATGGAATTCATTGTTGGCATTGTATTGAATCGAAAGATGGGTGACAGTTGGAGGGTGGATAGATGGTAAATGGGATGATAAATTTGATGATATTTGGGAGAAATGAGCTTTTTCAACCTTTACTTGAGCTGTCAACTGTGCCTCTTCTTTGTTCTATGCATTCATTTTCTTGATTTGTTTTTATCCATTCTGACAGTTCGACCGAGCTCGCTCTCAAGTGCAACAACCTTATAAATGAGCCTTGCCCGATGTATGTACCAATGTTTCCGTAAGCATGGGAGGAAGGGGGGGGGGGGTAAGAGCTTTGCTTACTGTTGCTGACGAAGGGGAGGCAAAAATTGCAAATACCTGCTTACGTAATACTTGAGATTTGTACGTTTCTAAATTCTTAGTAGCATAACGTCAGGTATGAAAGGGTTAATGTCACTTTTGGAGAGATATTTGCTTACGTAATACTTGAGATTTGTATTTAATGCTTCTAAATGGTATGAACGGGTGAAACGTCAGGTATGAAAGGGTTAATGCAATGAAAATGCAGTTTTGTAGTACTCATTGAGAAAATAAGATTCACCGAAGGAATTATCGATATATCGCTTAGTTATCGAGTTATCGATTTTAAACAAATTTCCACTTTATGAAGCTTAGATGAAAATTTGGCTATATCTTTTCTAATGTATGACCGATCTTAATGATTCAGGTACCAATTTATATATCTTTAAGATAAAACAAATGATTTATTTTTAACCCGGTCATGCTACAGATGGTTTTTCAGTAAATTATTGTTTTTGTTTGCATAAAACCGTTATTTCCTCTAAAAATTCCGTTATTAAGAGGACACAAAGACATCATGTATTAAAAGCTGAAACAATAGGGCTGTTCACATTTCAAACCGCTCATCAAATCGATCATCAACTGATTTGACAAATGATTTGACCAACAGAATTTGTATGGATTTGATGGCGATTTGACGAGTGTGAACACTCATCAAATCGTTGGTCAAATCGTTTGATGAAAATCAAAATTTTTTGATTTTTCTGCTGATTTGACGAGTGTGAACACTCGTCAAATTGTGTAGTACGATTTTATCAGTTCAAAAAAGTTTTCAACCTGAGCACATCGCGGCAAAAGAGGGAGCGGAAGAAAATAATAGCAAAATAATAATAAATAACTGTTGCAAGCAGTTTATAATAATTTATAAAATAATTTTTTCTTCTTCCAATACGATTTTAATAACAAGTGGTATTAAAATTTTTCCGTCATCGCGATGTGCTTACTTCGGTGTTCAAGATAAAATTAAATTTGACGAAAAATTTGATGAGTCTGAACACTTCTGTGATCAAACGATTTGACAAATGATTTGATGAGCGGTTTGAAATGTGAACAGCCCTAATGACATACATGTATAATATGTAAAACTTTTTCTCCATTGTTGCTGTATTTCTCATTTTTGTTTATGTACTAGGTTGAAAGAGCGTGAAGATAAATTCGTCAATCCGACGCTAACTTAGCAAAGACTCAAACCAAAATTTTTGCTCCGCAAAAAGTTAAATTCGTACTTTTAGCTAAGTACGAATTTAATTTTGGGAGGAAATTTGTTCCCAAAATTAAATTCGTACTTTTAGCTAAGTACGAATTTAACTTTTGGGAGGAAATTAAATTCGTACTTTTTGCAAAGTACGAATTTAACTTTTAGGAGGAAATTAAATTCGTTCTTATTGCAAAGTACGAATTTAACTTTTGGGAGGAAATTATATTAATTATATTTGCAAAGTGTGAGTGTAACTTTTGATTCGAATTTAGCTTTTGCCAAGAATTTTAAAATAATATTATTGCAAAGAAAGAATTTAACTCTTGATATGAATTTAAGTCATGGCATCAACTCATAAACATTTTTTAAAAGTAGTGAATGTTAGGTCCAAAGTACTAAGACTCCATGCGAAATTTCTCAAAATCTGTCTGGACAATGTTTTTGTTATGCATATCATTTTACAGGTAATTAAAGCACCTTTCCAACGATATATAGCTTATAAGTGCACAATTAAGACTTTGGCCATAAACATTTTTTAAAAGTAGTGAATGTTAGGTCCAAAGTACTAAGATTCCATGCAAAATTTCTCAAAATCTGTCTGGACAATGTTTTTGTTATGCATATCATTTTACAGGTAATTAAAGCACCTTTCCAACGATATATAGCCTATAAGTGCACAATTAAGACTTTGGCCATAAAAATTTTTTAAAAAGTAATGAATGTTAGGTTGAAAGTACTAAGTTTCAATGCAAAATTTCTCAAAATCTGTCTGGACAATGTTTTTGTTATGCATATAATTTTACAGGTAATTAAAGCACCTTTCCAACGATATATAGCCTATAAGTGCACAATTAAGACTTTGGCCATAAACATTTTTTAAAAGTAGTGAATGTTAGGTCCAAAGTACTAAGATTCCATGCAAAATTTCTCAAAATCTGTCTGGACAATGTTTTTGTTATGCATATCATTTTACAGGTAATTAAAGCACCTTTCCAACGATATATAGCCTATAAGTGCACAATTAAGACTTTGGCCATAAACATTTTTTAAAAGTAGTGAATGTTAGGTCCAAAGTACTAAGATTCCATGCAAAATTTCTCAAAATCTGTCTGGACAATGTTTTTGTTATGCATATCATTTTACAGGTAATTAAAGCACCTTTCCAACGATATATAGCCTATAAGTGCACAATTAAGACTTTGGCCATAAACATTTTTTAAAAAGTAATGAAAAAGTAATGAATGTTAGGTTGAAAGTACTAAGTTTCAATGCAAAATTTCTCAAAATCTGTCTGGACAATGTTTTTGTTATGCATATCATTTTACAGGTAATTAAAGCACCTTTCCAACGATATATAGCCTATAAGTGCACAATTAAGACTTTGGCCATAAACATTTTTTAAAAAGTAATGAATGTTAGGTTGAAAGTACTAAGTTTCAATGCAAAATTTCTCAAAATCTGTCTGGACAATGTTTTTGTTATGCATATCATTTTACAGGTAATTAAAGCACCTTTCCAACGATATATAGCCTATAAGTGCACAATTAAGACTTTGGCCATAAACATTTTTTAAAAAGTAATGAAAAAGTAATGAATGTTAGGTTGAAAGTACTAAGTTTCAATGCAAAATTTCTCAAAATCTGTCTGGACAATGTTTTTGTTATGCATACCATTTTACAGGTAGTTAAAGCACCTTTCCAACGATATATAGCCTATAAGTGCACAATTAAGACTTTGGCCATAAACATTTTTTAAAAAGTAATGAAAAAGTAATGAATGTTAGGTTGAAAGTACTAAGTTTCAATGCAAAATTTCTCAAAATCTGTCTGGACAATGTTTTTGTTATGCATATCATTTTACAGGTAATTAAAGCACCTTTCCAACGATATATAGCCTATAAGTGCACAATTAAGACTTTGGCCATAAACATTTTTTAAAAGTAGTGAATGTTAGGTCCAAAGTACTAAGATTCCATGCAAAATTTCTCAAAATCTGTCTGGACAATGTTTTTGTTATGCATATCATTTTACAGGTAATTAAAGCACCTTTCCAACGATATATAGCCTATAAGTGCACAATTAAGACTTTGGCCATAAACATTTTTTAAAAGTAGTGAATGTTAGGTCCAAAGTACTAAGATTCCATGCGAAATTTCTCAAAATCTGTCTGGACAATGTTTTTGTTATGCATATCATTTAACAGGTAATTAAAGCACCTTTCCAACGATATATAGCTTATAAGTGCACAATTAAGACTTTGGCCATAAACATTTTTTAAAAAGTAATGAAAAAGTAATGAATGTTAGGTTGAAAGTACTAAGTTTCAATGCAAAATTTCTCAAAATCTGTCTGGACAATGTTTTTGTTATGCATATCATTTTACAGGTAATTAAAGCACCTTTCCAACGATATATAGCCTATAAGTGCACAATTAAGACTTTGGCCATAAACATTTTTTAAAAAGTAATGAATGTTAGGTTGAAAGTACTAAGTTTCAATGCAAAATTTCTCAAAATCTGTCTGGACAATGTTTTTGTTATGCATATCATTTTACAGGTAATTAAAGCACCTTTCCAACGATATATAGCCTATAAGTGCACAATTAAGACTTTGGCCATAAACATTTTTTAAAAGTAGTGAATGTTAGGTCCAAAGTACTAAGATTCCATGCGAAATTTCTCAAAATCTGTCTGGACAATGTTTTTACTTTGTACATTAGTACTTTGGACCTAACATTCACTACTTTTAAAAAATGTTTATGGCCAAAGTCTTAATTGTGCACTTATAGGCTATATATCGTTGGAAAGGTGCTTTAATTACCTGTAAAATGATATGCATAACAAAAACATTGTCCAGACAGATTTTGAGAAATTTTGCATGGAATCTTAGTACTTTGGACCTAACATTCACTACTTTTAAAAAATGTTTATGGCCAAAGTCTTAATTGTGCACTTATAGGCTATATATCGTTGGAAAGGTGCTTTAATTACCTGTAAAATTATATGCATAACAAAAACATTGTCCAGACAGATTTTGAGAAATTTTGCATGGAATCTTAGTACTTTGGACCTAACATTCACTACTTTTAAAAAATGTTTATGGCCAAAGTCTTAATTGTGCACTTATAGGCTATATATCGTTGGAAAGGTGCTTTAATTACCTGTAAAATGATATGCATAACAAAAACATTGTCCAGACAGATTTTGAGAAATTTTGCATGGAATCTTAGTACTTTGGACCTAACATTCACTACTTTTAAAAAATGTTTATGGCCAAAGTCTTAATTGTGCACTTATAGGCTATATATCGTTGGAAAGGTGCTTTAATTACCTGTAAAATGATATGCATAACAAAAACATTGTCCAGACAGATTTTGAGAAATTTTGCATGGAATCTTAGTACTTTGGACCTAACATTCACTACTTTTAAAAAATGTTTATGGCCAAAGTCTTAATTGTGCACTTATAAGCTATATATCGTTGGAAAGGTGCTTTAATTACCTGTAAAATGATATGCATAACAAAAACATTGTCCAGACAGATTTTGAGAAATTTCGCATGGAGTCTTAGTACTTTGGACCTAACATTCACTACTTTTAAAAAATGTTTATGAGTTGATGCCATGACTTAAATTCATATCAAGAGTTAAATTCTTTCTTTGCAATAATATTATTTTAAAATTCTTGGCAAAAGCTAAATTCGAATCAAAAGTTACACTCACACTTTGCAAATATAATTAATATAATTTCCTCCCAAAAGTTAAATTCGTACTTTGCAATAAGAACGAATTTAATTTCCTCCTAAAAGTTAAATTCGTACTTTGCAAAAAGTACGAATTTAATTTCCTCCCAAAAGTTAAATTCGTACTTAGCTAAAAGTACGAATTTAATTTTGGGAACAAATTTCCTCCCAAAATTAAATTCGTACTTAGCTAAAAGTACGAATTTAACTTTTTGCGGAGCAAAAATTTTGGTTTGAGTCTTTGCTAAGTTAGCGTCGGATTGACGAATTTATCTTCACGCTCTTCTAGGTTGAACAGTACAATGATATGGGTTTTTTCTTTTAAATAATCGTTCATTTGGAGAATGCAGTTTTGATGTACTCATGGTCAAAATAAGATTCATTGAAGGAATTAGCGATATATCGATTAATTATCGACTTTTTTATTTTTTCCAAACATTAATTTTATTATAAAATTAAATCCATTCCTTGAAAAAAATTATTTTCCCTTGTGGGGTATGTTTTTATTACTATTTCGTGCAAATAAAATTAATTTTTTATTGTGTTTTTTACGATAAAATGGTTTTTCTTGTACAGAATATTTTTATTACTGTTCCTTACAAGGGAAAATAAATTTTTTATGGTATTATATTTGTAGGATTATGTTCTCCTTTTTTTTGGCTTGTGATTTTTTTCAAAATGGCAGTCATCCCCAAACCAATTTTTGGGATTATGAGAGGGTTGTAATCTCCAAGCAGCGGCCAGAAATCAAATATCCAAATATCATTCAAGGTATTTCAATTACGTGAATTAAAGATCATATTAAAGATCATAGATCATAAAACTAAGTAATTCAATTATCTTTTCAATGACACAACACTCTTTTGAATCGATTGGATTTGGACAGAAAGGCATAATTGAAGAATAGTGAAAAATTTTAATTTTTTTTTTAATTATATGTATTAAGACATTCTAAGTTTCAGGCCGCTCCCAAGTCATTTAGAAGTTATAGGGTCCAAAGTTGTAAAAATTGGCCTGAAAACTTGTGATTTATTTTTTTTCCTACAAAACTGTTATGGGTATCAAAAGAAAGGTTATGCTGTTACCTATTCAATGAGCTATTAACCTTAAAAATCACTGCATAACTTTTAAAGAAATAAAATTTTCCGCATTATAAAATGAACGATTAGATAAAAGCAAAAAACTATATTATTGTACTGCTTAACCTAGTATGTACACAAAAATAAAGCAGCAACGAAAAAAAAGTTTAATGATGATGCATAATAATCAAACTAAAGGTCATTGTTGCAGCTTTTAATAGATGCTTTTGCTTCCCCTTAAAAACGGAATTTTTAAAGGAAATAACGATTTTATTCAAACAAAAATAATAATATACAGAAAGACCCGTCTGTGGCGTGACCGGATGTGAAAGAACTGGTGCCGAATTACAGCATCCATGGTCGAGCAAACTAGTACAAGATTGATAGGCACTTTGTCTCGTCGTGCCCTTCGTAATTTTGATCGATCACAGATGCTGTAATTCGGCCCTTAATTTGTTTGATCTTTTATCTTGAAGATATATCAATTTTTCTTTTTAATGTTACCGCAATTACTCAGATCGGCACGATTACGATTTCCGGGGCGCCGCGATTTGAAAGTGTTTTCTGGTAGAGAACAAGAAAAACAAATTTTTGGCAATTTTTTTTCCTAAAAGATCTTAAAAAACATCCATTTCTTTGCCATTATCCAATGGATCTAAAAGATTGGTATGTCATTTGAAAGATAATTAAATTACCTTTTCAATGATATACAATGCTTATATCATTGCAAGCGTACTTGTAATTTTATAAGCAAAACTATATCGTATTTGAAATTTGTAATTATAAAAACCGTTATTTTCTACTAAGTTTGCGTTATTAAGGTACTAAAATTATATTTTATTTTTAAAGCTTACAATTTAACCTTTCATTTGATATATTAATATACACATATATATTCTTTACACTATATTACATAAAATTAATAAAAATTGTATATGCAATGCAATAGCATTGTCTGATCAACTAAAAAATTTTTTTTCGCTGGCTAGAAAATCCTAATAATTCATATAAATATTACAGCTACAGTGTTGCCTTAAGGACAGTAATTTATTGTAATGGTGATATAAGAAAATATGGAATAAGAATACAAAACAACTAAGGTAAATATGCTTGAATTAACAACTCTCCGTACAAGGGCAAATCATTTTATAATAAAAAACACATCAAAAACTAAATAAATCATATGTTTTATATACCAAACGAAAGATAAATTTTCAGGCTTCAATAATTTACTTTTCATAATCCATAGTAATAACGGTAGTTTTTGAAAAAAATTACGGTTTTATATAAACAAATATTTTACTTTTGCATACAAATAGCTATAAAATATTAAATACTCAACGGATTTGATTCATTTAAAATTAATATAAAAGCTTATGTATTACCTTTCAAAAAACACCTTAATCAGCAATATCGATTATACACTTAGAAAAATATAGATAGTTTTCTAAAAGCATCTAAAAAATAAAAATTTTCTTAAAAAATCGATAACTTGAAAACAAATCGATTAATCGATTTTTTCCTCTGACATTCTTATTTTTTGTTAAAGACCTTCTTGAATCCATTGACAAATCGCGGCGCCCCGGAAATCGTAATCTCTCCTTCAGATCGGTCAAACATAAGGAGGATATAGACGAATTTTTAGAAACTTTGTAAATTAAATTTTTTAAGAATCGATAGCTTAATAACTAATCGATATTACGATAATTCCTTCAGTGAATCTTATTTTCTCAATGAGCCTGTTCTCACGCGCCTTACGTTAGGCGGATCATCGGATTAATTTTGACGTCTACAGGTACGGTGGGAAGTGGGAAGGTGACAAGTTACGTGAGGCAGCATTTTCAAAAATTTTAAAAATTTTGCGATTCATTTTGACGTCTGTTACTTTGAAGTTTCATTGTGCCTCATTTTCCTCGTGGTTCTCTTATGTTTTAGCGCAAATAAATTTTGTTTTGCATTGGTTGGGTTTTCTGTTTGCGTTGCTGTTTAATTTAAGACTTACAAAGTAATGAATTCTCCGAAATTTAACACCACATTTATGGACTGTTCTCGGAATGCAAAATAAGGCGGGCTTAAAAAAGTCGGTAGTAAGAACACCTGACAGATGCATAGTGTCAAAATAACGCCATTACTCTGCCTTTTTTAAGGCGAGTGAGAACAGGGTCAATGAGTAAAACAAAACAGCATCTTCAGATATTGGCGCCACGGAAATTAAAATCGTGCCTCACTTTTGGTTTATATCTCAAGATTCACAAACTTTTTTCAGATTTTAGCAATATTTAGGAATTAGCTGTAGCAACTTTTCAAAGAAAATTATTAAGTGAAGTAAAAGAGTAGATCTGCGCCTTTCTCGATAAAACGGGAACCCGGATATGCAATCATGACAACAGAGGGGTTTGTTTGCTTGAATGTTTGTGTGTGTGTTTGTGAAAGGAACAGCTGCACATGTATTGAACAGTTGCTGTTTTTGTTGTTTTTATTTTTTGCTGGTTTTTAACCGGCCGCTGTTGCTTTGCCTTTATTAACTAGCTTCTTTTTTGCAACACAAACTTATTGCTTGCTGTTGTTGTTGTTGTTGTTGTTGTTGTTAGTATTTAAATAAAGTTTTAGCAGAGTATTTAAAAATATATTTATACTTATTTATACACTATATATATATATGATTAGAAAATTAACAACGACGTCGGCGTCAGCGTAGCCACGAGCAGCAGCGCATGTTAATACGAAGAAACAAGCGCACTGAAACGAAGGATGAATGAATTTGACGAGTACACGAACAACAACGAAGCACTGCCTCGACGACGATGACCACAAACGAGTTTTTATATTTTTAATTTTATGACTGCTTTTATTGTTTTAAGCATTAAATATTTATATAACTTTTTTTGAATTTATTTGTACGAAAATATATTTTGTGTTTGTTTTTTTGCTAACTACAATGATTTATTAACTATTATGTCTAACGCCACGGAGCAAACAAAGAAAATAAAAAACACACTCAAGCGCACACACACAAGAACACACATGAAAACTGCGACATACGCACGCAACGCAGCACATTAAAATTCCAAGACAGCGTCTAATTTTCCAGCCACTTATTGTCGTTACTTTTGAAAATTCTACACTTTATTTCAGCAATAATTAATGCAAATATGATTAATTCATCCGCTTGCGATTAATTGCGAAATTTTTGCACGCCGAAATTCGATATTTTTTTCATCGCTCTTGAATCCCGCAGCACGACACCAAACAACAAATGAAAAACTGTGAACGAGGCCGAAAAAAAATATAAATGAGACACGGAAAAAGAATAAAAAATAAAAAAAAAATCGCTCGTCTGTCGTTTTTATCGCGTCTGCACACACTTTGCTCGTACACTGTGAGGAAAAATGCCGAAAACTACTCAACTGTCAAAAAACCGAAAGCAACTCAACTCAAAAGCAAAACCGACAAAAATCCACACACGCACACTCCAACACACACGCGCAACTGCATATTTCTATATGCATACCAAAATGCACGCACACATAGTCAGGTGCATGTGCGAAGCTCAGAGAAGACACAGCAGCAGCAACAACAACAACACGATAACGAAGTCACAGCAACAGCGAGTTGAACAACGATCGTTGAAGAAACGAGCGACTTGAAAGAAACGTGCAAAAAACGAGAAAAAACCTCATAACTTTCGTCCGACGTCGGCCACCGCAGTGGCGGCGCGCACGTTCGCTCAGCAGAGCTTAAAGTAAGCAACTGTTGTTGTCTGTCGCTGCTGGCTAGCAGTCAGCCAATAACATTGCCAGTTAAAAAAAGAAAACAAATAAAATTTTGCAAGAAAACAAAAACAATGTTAAGTTGATAGCGTCCTCGCTCCGTGGCAACAAATGAGCAAACTAATTATATGAGAGAGAAAGAGAGCAACAGAAAAAATGTTTGTTTTTAACAGCGTGTGTATGTTGCTAAAAGAGGGGCTTCAGCGCTCTTCTCCTGCGCTGAATGGGAGAAAATGTTTGGATCGTAAAATTCAAATGAAAAATGTTGTCAACAAACTGCTGTCGTAGAGAGTAAATTCAAATAATTGTTGAAAGTGTAATGATATAACTAACTACTATATTTTGTGTATGTAATTACTTAAAAAAAAATTAAAAAATTAATTGTAAAAAATTAAATTGTATTCTGAATAATTTTATAAATTTATATATAAAATCTATGAAAACTAGAAGATGAAAAGTTCAAGTTTTAACCGATAAAAGAAAGACAACATAATTTTTTTTTAAAAAAATAATTTTCCCTTCCTGCATTTCGGTAAGAAACAACGTTCAAAAGAAGAAAAAATTTCTGAAAAATATATTTACTCTAAATAAATGGATCACGTGAATTTATTAAGGTTTTATATTTTATGTAAAAAATATATTTAACAAAATGTACAAACATCTAGCACGATATAAATAAATTTTTTATTTATGTGTAGCGCGAAAAAAATTTTTAAACAAAATTTATTAATCAAAATAAAGAGCTCACATGAATTATACAGTACTATAATTTATGAGCGTAATAAATGTAATAAAATTAATAAAAATTAAGAAAAAAGAAAAAATAATGTACCTAAATAACCTTTTTATTTATAGCAAAACTAAAATTTCTAAACAAAATTTACTGCTCAAAATAAATTGCTTACGTGTATTTATATAGAAATTTAACATAGTATAAAAAAAAACAAATTAAACAATTATTTATCACAAATATAATGTATATGACAGCATAAAAAATTTTTTTCGTAATTTTTTGTTTTATTCCTGAACAAAAAACAACCCTTGAAATATTATATTTGGAGCAAAATAAAGGATATGAAAAATTTAAATTTAAACCGATAAAATATTAACGTAGTAATTTTGTTGATAGCGTTAATTTCGTTCCATTGTTGTATGTCTTGCAAATATGTATGGTCACCGAAGAAATTTAAAAATTGAAACTGTTTTCGTATAGCTACTTTTGTATGTGATCACAAGACAATTGAAGTGCTTATGATGAAAATTGAATTACGTTTTCTTTTATATGCAAACATATATGCATAAATAAATACATGAAAAAAAATTTCAGAAAAAAGGCTTATTCAAAGAAGAAAAAAAATTGTATTGAACAAAATTTATTGGTCACAAATGCACACTTGAACAAAACTTACAAATTAATAAAAAATTGGAACATCATTTATTATTTCATAAAAAAATATATCATTCTCAGAGCAAAAAAAAACATTCAAACAACAATTTTTTATTGAAAATGAGAGCAAAAATTTTTCAAAATTCTTTTATTTTTTTGTCATCTTCTTGAAAAGACTTTATTTAACTTCTTATAAAAATATCATTTCACTAGTCGAATCAGAATTCTGCTTTTCTATTCGGTTAAGTTAACCCTTAAATGACAGAGGAGTGTGAATTCGTACCAACGATTTTTGTTTGCTTATAACTCACCAAAAATAATAGGGAAAAATCAACGTGTCATAGAATTAACATGCGAAATTTTTACAATTAATCCATTGGTGAATTTAGTTTTTTAAAGAAAAAAATTTTCTTTCTGGCTAAAATTTGCTTTAGACAAAATTCCTTTTAAGTAAAATAGAAAAATATCTTATTAAAAACTTTTTTATTTTGCATTGGTTATAACTAGGGCTGGTAATCTCATGCACTAAGAAATCGAAAATATGCGCATATACCATGCACTTAAAACTCTAAAATATGCGCTAAAAACAGGTATAATATGCAATTCAAAATAATTTTCATATACATTATCGGTACAAAAATAAACATTGCATGTAATTTAACAAAAAAAAGAACAATTTATTTTCAAATACATATAACATTAATTAAAAAAATGAAGTGACCATAAAAGTAATAATTCTAAGTAATCTTTTACCAAAAGATGTCTCACTTAATTTAAATGGTTGCAAGTCAAAACTATGCAAAAGCCACATGCATTTTTTTAAAACATGCAAAAATATGCAAAAACAGGCATTTTTGTAAAATATGCATAAATATGCGCAATAAATATCACATTAAAATACATATCACATTAATAAAAAAAAACAAAACAAAAACATGAAGTGAACATAAAAGTAATGATTCTCAGTAATCTTTCACCAAAAGATGTCGCACTAAATTTAAATGGTTACAAATCAAAACTATGCAAAAGTCACAATATGCAAAAATATGCGCAATAAATATGCAAAAATAGGCATTTTTTGTAAAATCATGCAATATATGCACATTCATTGCAAAATATACAAAAATATGCACTAACGATTGAATACCATTTGTAAGGAAATTTCATGATTCGTAAAGATGTCTTAACCATTTCCGTTTTAAGATGTCCAGTAAAAACATGCACTTGCATGAAATTCCGAGCCCTAGTCATAACTAACAAAAATTATACATGAATTTTCTCGTTAAACTATAGTATACTTTAAGGAGAAAATAAGATAAGTGCAAAAATAAATGAATTTTTTGGTTTTTTTTTGTGCTAATTTTTGATAGCACTTAAGGAGCTTCTGCAGGACACAACGGTTGTGCAATTGCTTGTTGTACAGCAGTTGGCAGTTTCAACCATTCGACCGTGCAATATTGCAACCAACTCGTCGCATGCTTGCCATTCACACAATACAATAATCGCACGCAACCGCCAAACAGCAGCCGATATTGGTACTATCGTTGTATTGTGTAGAAGCCCCTTTAGTTTAGAGGCTACATTCGTTGGAGACGTCAATTTAATGGCACTTGATATTTAAAATGTCTGACATATTTGTCCTTCTGGAATTAAACCGATAGTGAAAATAGAAAATAAAAATGGCAACAGTTTGATTTTTTTTTTTTATTGGGTATTTGCACTAATGTGTTATTTAAGTGTTGAAAAATGTCACATGTTAGAAATTTCTCTAACTCTAGCTAAACATAAAACCAAAATACAACACTTGCGCAGAACTACGACAAAAAAATTTGACATGTGAGAAGAGATCACAAAAAACCACACCCAAATAAATAGCTGTTAAAATAGCGCCATAAGCCCAAACACATAGGAGGTGTGCATGCTTCAAGCATCTGTTATTCACGATTGAATATGCATATTCTTCTGAAGTAACGCACATCAAAAGCATGCATTCCTGATACCTGAGGCATGCCTGAAGTTGCCTAAATTTTAACTTTTTGCAAGCATCAAAGTATTGACAGACATAAGCATCAGTTGTCTTTGCTCAAAAAAGCAATATTACCACATCCAATTGCATTTATTTATTGCCTCTACTTTTTGTTAAAAAGTTTTGTTAATTTTTCACATAGTTGACTTTTGCATGCTTGCTGTGTGTTTTAATGAAGCATGCTTTACAGAAATAATGCATGCTTGAGGCATGTGTTTCGGCCTATTCAGCTTACATATCAACGAATCGGCGTGAAAAACGGCGTCCAATTTTGCACAGATGCAATAATTTAAAAACGTGTTTGCCAGTTGGCAGAAATTTTTGATTTTCTTTATCACACGAGTTATTTGCGCTTGAATGCCTGTGCCAATAGCAAAATAACAACAATAAACAATGGGCTGTATCAGACATAGATTCTACCAATTCGCAAAGAATCGGAATCAAGTTGAAAAGATGTCGTAAAATCTTTCATGTTGTGGGCCCATATTTTGTACCAGGGTTTAACAGTAACAGAGGAACAAAGTCTGTTATTTCTCAAAAATGTCTTTAACATAGACTCTTTACGAACATTCTGACTATGTTGTGAACAGCAATGTTAAATTTGAGTGGTTTATTTCCATGATAAGGTTTAAGTAAATGCTGTGGAACCTGGATCTTGCTGTGGTTACCGCCAAAACTGATGTGGTACGCATGTGGATTGTGGATTTTAATAAAAAGGTGTGATACTTAGCTTAACACTCCACACTCTTTTAGCTGAACCACAGAGATATAACACAAGAGGTCTCAATACTTGAATCCACAATTTAGAACTTAAAGATTGGTTCCTGAGTATCAAGTCCTGAACACATTCAGCACAACAAGCGACGAGCGACATGTCTCCATTCTGTCGTTGTAGTGATATGTTGAGCAACTTGATTTTAATAAACGCGACAGCAACAATCTTCAGCAGCAAATGTTTTTAACATTTGATATTTACATTCAATTATTTTTGTGGATTTGTGCTCATTCAATATATGTACGTAATTCTATAAAATTAATTTGTAACATTTTTAGCACCAAACAATGTAGCAGGAGTGTGTACAAGAAGAACACGCAACAGTGCATTTGCCTAAATGTGTTTTATAAAGCGAGATAGAAATGTAGCGGCTTCTTTTTCCTAAATTTAACATTTTATGAATGAAATTCACACATAAAATGCTTTCAATGGATGTGTAGAATGTAGCTGAAATAAAATAAATTTCCAAGTTTCATACTTTTCATATTTTTGTTTGCTTTTTTTGGCTCTGAAGAAAGTCTTATGCCTTCTGCTAGCAAAGAAAATCGCATGTGACAAAGGGAGCAAGGAATAGGTTTGTTTAGTTTGAGTTGTTGTTATTTTTTTTCCTATTAGAGTTTCAAAGCGATGTAGTGTTAACATTTCGTCTAATATCGTCACTAAGAGGGTAGCGTTAACAGATAGACGTTAGCAGAGCTAGATTTCATTGCCAAAAAGTTTAACCTAATACTCAGGAACCAATCTTTAAGTTCCAAATTGTGGATTCAAGTATTGAGACCTTTGGTATTATATCTCTGTGCCTGAAAAGTAACTTTGCTAGTCTTGTGGATGGTGGATTTTGTGGATGGCATACAGGTGAATTTTAAAGAATATGCAACTGGTTCGCACATTAGCTTTGCTTTTACTGCCCACAATTGAGTGTATCTCTATTAATGTCCACATTTAAACTAATTCACCACATATTTTAGTGTGTTAGGTGAATAAGTGCGCTCTTTTTTTGCCTCGAGAGCGTAATTTCATGATGCTCGAGTGGTTTTAGCATGAATTGGAGTGCTTTTATAAAGCCCATGAATTTACTTGAAATTGACTGCAATTTTTTAATAGTACAAATTTTTAATAATTTAACGATTTAATTGTATTTCACGTTAAAACAAAGTTTGTGATGACGAACTAATATATTCTTTATTCTCACAAGTGTTAAATTTTCAAATTAAACCGAATTTTTGTATGATAAATGTCACATAATGTGTTTACATGCAGAAGCAGATATACCCCAAGTAACATTGTTGGAGCAACTAGGTGCGAGTGAGTCCTAAAAGTGTTCTATAGGTGTATAATATGCGGTTAAAGCTTTACCGCAGCTTTGTTTGCTGCTAGTTGCTTTTAATTTAAAAGAAAATGCTCTAAAAATGATTTTTTTACCATTTTGAGCTTTAATACTTTATACAGCTCTGTAAAGGATTTTATCAAATCTGCAAAAGAGCAGAACTCTAAAATTTACTACTTGCTCTGGAAAGGATCTTTTAAAGTAATAAAAATTACTATACAGCAGTTTTAAAACTCGTAGATTGAGTATAATATTTGCTTTAATGTGTATTTTTGTATTGCATTTTTAAAGCGAATAGATATAAAATACTGTAAATTAATGCAATAAATTTTTTGGGAATAACAAGTGACTGAAAAATCTGATAAAGAGCTTCTTTGAAAAAAATGGCGATCTTATAAAAAATAGAAAATCTTCGGAGTTGAAGCAAGCTAAATATTAGTGTTAACAATAATATTTAAAACGAAATTGATGATTTCTATGATACATATATTTAAGAATAAAGTACTTAAATCATTTTTAGTTGATCTTAAAGAATGTTAAAAATTTTCCAACTATTTTTAAATAATTAACACTTCTTAATTTTAATTATTTGTTAAGCCCGTTGTAGTTTTTCGAAGTACTACATTCACGTTTCCGATAAATTCAAAAGCGCACCGAAATTCGCAGCATATAACGAATACACGAACATGAGTCTGATATAATAATCACTTTATTATTTCTTTAATTTATTTGTCATTCTTATCATCACAAACACTTGTCAAATTTTATATATTTATTGAGTTTATTTTTAACACATACATACTTAAACGAATAATAAAAAAGAGCTTTGCAAGAGCTCTTATTTGGGTTTGACAGGGACTCTTTTAAAAGTTTACAGCTACTTCTACTCCTCATATAAAGTAAAAATAGTGCTTTTAAACTCAAGAAAGTAGCCTTATATATTCTCTGCAAGAGCTTTAGTAGCGCGACTAAAGCTATAGTTGAAGCTTGCTGCTATATAAGATAGCACTATAAGCTCTGCAAGAATGAATATATGGCTAATATTGTTACTTGGGACGTAGATGACTTTCACAAAGAGATATATATAAATAATTTCATTAATTATTTTTCGAATTTACCCAATGTAGCCAAATAAGAATGAAAACAATGGGGCATGTCACACGTAGCGGACACGGACAAATTTGTTGTTGTTTTCACGGTTAAAAGAAGCTCTCTCAATTTCCAGTTTCTTATTTTACCCGCGAAAACAACAACAAATTTGTCCGTGTCCACGGTAGTGTGACATGCCCCAATGCAATAGATGGTCTAATAAGAAGAAAAAAGCCAAAATAGTCAAAGGAACAAATCTCTTCCTAGCTCGCTTGTGCACACACATTTTTTCCCCTTTTCTTTACTTCAGCTGCCAGAGGCGAAACTAACGGGGATTAAGGAGGCTAAGCTACCCACTTATTTTTTTTAAGAGTCGGCCTAATTATTATTTTAATGCTGAAATTAAATTAAAATATTGATTTGCATTTACAACACTTATGAACAGGGCTAGGATTTCGTTGTCATGTCAGCTTTTTTCTAATGCTTCTAAGGGCCGCTTTCTCAATGTCCGGTTAAGCACTAATCAGAACTTTAACCAGCAGTTAGCAAAAAGCCCTTTCTCAATGTTCGGTTAAGGCTTAACTGTCAGTTAAGTGCTGATTAAGTTAACGGCAAGTTGTAGTTTCGGTTAGCGCTACTAATCGGAAGAACAGCTGAATAGAGTAAACTATTTTTTGTTTATTTTACACAAATATAGACAGAACTTCAATAATTTCTTTTCTTTATACTTAAAGTTTACACCAAAATAGAGAAAGGGCATATGCAATTACCGAACCGACGCCATACCGAACCTCGAACTCCAGGGCAAACTTCCCTAACACTTTCTTTTTTTTTTCTCCCAGACAACAGCATCTTTTTTTATTTGCAATGATGTGGGCGTGCTCTTCTGCCAATGAAAAATGTTCCCTCGTATGAAGTGAAATTAGGCAGTCTGTTGCGTTTTGCATTTTTTTTTATATATTTTTGCATCACAAAATCAAAAAATATGTAAACACGAGACAGCTGATATGATGTTTTTACGTATTTACAATTGAAAAATTCACAATTAGTCATCTAACCGACAGTTGCTTAACCAGCACTTGGTGAAATCAAAATTATTTTTTTAGCTATCGTATGCTTAGCTAACTCCTGGTTAAGACTAACCAGACATTGACTAACTAGACTAACCGGATATTGAGAAAGTGGCCCTAAGACATTTCCTGGTTATTTAGAAAGTCCATTTATGTTACCTAAATTGCAAATATAAAAAGTTTTTAGGTCTTCGTAATTTTTCATCGTTTTTTATCGGTTTTAGTTTCCAGGTATTTTTCACTAGACATTTATGGCATTTTTTGGTAATTTTTAGCGACTCTTTTATTTTATTGTTTTATTTTTAGACATTTTTAATTTTTGGAGAATTTTTAGAGTTTTAAGGTAATTTTAGTGTAAATTTTAAATACTTTTTTGTTTTTTTTCGTACTAAGAAATGTTACAATACAAATTTTTGAATATATTCCTTTAACAATAGAGTCCTTTAAATAAAAAATATTAACTCTCGAAAAACGAGTAGCTTTGTTTATAGACTCGATGAAAAAAAGGTCTGCGAGTGGTGAAACTGATGAAAGATGCAACAAGTTTTAGATAAAAACTAAGAATATGCTAGTTTTTATTAAAGGATCATTTCCAATAACGCGTGAGATACGTTTCGTAAATTTACGCAAAGAATCAATGCACGAAAACATACCTAACTGGTTCCAATAAACAACGTGCGTGTGCACGCAGCGTAAAATATTCGAAAAATTTAATAATTCACGTGCGTGAAGATATGACAGCTATTGACATCGAAAAAGCTGTTCACTTTAGAGCAGTGTCGGACAGCTTTGCAAACCTATACTTTCTCATATTGAGTATGTATTAATGAGCGCTTTAAAGCTCACACTGAAAACAAAGTAGTGCTAAAGCGCTTTTTTCAGAAATCTTACTGGGCATGATGGAATATTTTTTTGCTCGGCTTTGTATTGCGAAATTAAATTAATAAATAGTGGACGAAATGTCAAAAGGAAACAGACCGACAGATGGATAATGTGAAATACAGATAAGCAGCGGAAAATGTAAAAAGGCCTGCTAATAGTAAAAAACAAATATGTTTTTTATTGTGCTTATTGTGTTTTGCCAAGGCTAAGCTGACAGCGTAAGACGCGTTTTGGGCTCAAGACTAATTAAAAGGAGTCACTAATTGAGGGACATGAGCCATGTTCCGTCGAATTAAAACTTATATATATTAGATACGATGGAAACATGGCAGACTTTTGAGAATAAAGACTATAAAACAAAAACCATGAACTCTACTGTAAATAATTCATACCAAAAATTAGTCAAAATCAAGAATGAAAGTTTTGTACCATTTCAGCATCTGTATGATTCTGTGATGGCAAGAGAAAAAAAATAGAAGGTAAAATTCGAAAGAGTTGCCTTAATATGACTCTAATTTCTAGGTACATAATTTTCATTTTTAAACCATTTAACTTCTTAGTTTTAAGATTCCTCTGCTACAAAATGCATGTTTTTAAAGTATTAAACTGAACTCCAACCACAAAATTATTATACATTTTATTGGTGATTAATACAAGGAAAAAACCTCCATATTATCCCTTTATTCACCAGAAAATTGGTTTTAAACTTTTCTTAATTTGGGCTCAAATTCCGGTTTAAATGGCAAACTTTTTAGTATATCTTTGAGTTCCCATCAAGAAATATTGGGTAACATTCAAAAAGTTAAAAAAGGTTCGCGACCCGAGCTTAGCGAAAAAATTTGTTTATATTTCGATAACTTAAAACTGCGATTATATCAAAAATAGGACGCCATTTTTTATTAAAGACTATACTTTGGTAATGCTTGAGGGTAAGAAAATTATGCATTAAAAAATATACGAACTTTTTTGTTTAGACAAATTTCTTGACATTTATTAATTAAAAACCCTTGTTAAAAATATTAGTATATTTTATTTTTTAAATGTAGGAACGTACTAAGCACCATTTTCCTTAAATGAAAATTTGAAAGAAGATGTCAAGGAACACATGCTTATTAAAATTTTTAGTACAAAAGCCTATTGGTGCAAATTTTTAACCACTTCCTTAAAATCTTTTTATGTTACGCTATTTTTTGGCACGGACTGTACTTACAAAATGTACTGAGCCGGGAACTGTTCAAAATTATGGTATGGGGCATGTCTGGAAAATAAACTGGAAATTGAGAGAGCTTCTCTTACCCGTGAAAACAACAACAAATTCGTCCGTGTCCGCTGCGTGTGACATGCCCCTATGCTAAGCAGAAGTACGGCATATCATATGTTCACGCACACGTTCTATTGGAAATTGATTTTTTTCCGCAGCTTTCGCAACGTAAAACGCAACGCATCTCACGCGTTATTGGAAATAGGCCATAACTCTATTTTTATGCTCTATTGCTGAAGTATTAGGGGGTTCAAATTTGTATGCTCTGAAATTAGAAGAAAAACTTGCATGCGATGACATATCGTCTTTAAAATATGTTCCTCTCGTCAGTGCAGAAGTAGACAGAAGTTTTTCTGTTTTCAAAAAAATTTTGTAATATGCTGCAACAAAATGCACTTTGTAATATGTATAAAAATTAAAAATTAGCTATGTATAAAAATCATATAAAAAACATTTTATGTTTGTTTACAAAGTTTTTTTTTGTTTATTTTGTATGTAATTGTTTGCGTTTTTTAGGTGATTTTCTGCAGTATTTTGGTAATTTTTGCCATTTTTTTAGATAATTTTTTTGCAGATTTTTAGGTCATCAAAATCCGAGCCCTGCTTATAAACGTATCAAAGTCAGTCAGCAATTTTCACCATCAGCCATCCCAAAAACCAACTTTAGTCGGCTATTGCACTTTAAACCATACCCAAAATACCCAAAACCAACTTTATACTACTACTTTTACTTATATTACAACTCCCTTATATTATAACACTATAACTACTACTATTACTTATATTACTACTTTGAATATGCGCATTTCCACAGAAAAATCTACCGTGACCAAAAAATTAAAACTTATTAAAAACTTATTATTTGATGAAATAATCTAAGAGAAACATTTTAACTTTATTAATTTAAGCAATTTCTACATAAATTCCTTAACCACGATGTTCAAATCGTCTTCACTTTTTCACAAATATAGCTTTTCTTTTTCGTAAATGTTTAGTAACTGTTTCGTAAATGTTTTTGTTTTAGTAAAAATGGAAGGCACTGGCTCACGGTGTGCAGGAAGCAACTTTTATTCAACCTGAAATGTCGACGCAATCTGAGTATGCAGATGTTTGAAGTACAATCTAAAAACGCAGAATTTATTGTTTTTAAAATCCTATGAGTTCGTTTAAGTGGAGGAATCAATTTTTTGTAGTAAAAAAATCTATGTTTTATATATCATAGTAAAACTATTAAAAGATATGTCCTCAAAGTTTAAAAAACGGTTTAATTTCAAATATTTGCATTTTAAGAAATGAAAAAATTACATTTAGTAATAGATCCGGTAAGCGATTGTCTGTTGTTATGAATCCAAAAGAGCAAAAAAGAATAATTTTTTAAAAAATATATTTAGATAATATTATGAGAAATTTAGGCGCAAGCGTCAGACAATTGAGAAATGTTGCTTATTTTATTCGAAGGAGAAAAAGTTGAAATTCGATTTCACAAAATTACGCCTCATATGTTACTAAAAAAGTTAACACTCTGAAAAATGTTTGCAGAACTTATAATTTACGGTTTGACGTAGTTTCAAACAAATCAAAAGAAATTCAATCCATGGTATCAATCAGCCCATGCATCTGAGTTATAATAAGCGAAACTATGATGAAAGAAATGGCTGACGGAGGACAGGGCTTCTTTAAAATTAGTTTAACAATGCTTCCAGAAAATTATTCTTCAGCGTACCGAGATGAAGATGAAAACGATGAACAAACATTTTAATTAAAAGCTATACAATAAATAAGGCAATGCAAACAAAGAAACAAAGTTGAAAAGTGTAAAACGGTTAAAAATGCTGTGTATTGTCCCAAACATACAGAAGCATAAAGTAACATTTCTACTTTGTTCGATTTAACAAAAATCAATAAAACACCCAGAGACTTACTGCCGACTTTAAATTAATTTTAATTGTCAATGGTCTAATGCTTCATGTCCATGCTCATATTGCTTTGATAGCTTACAAAATTTAAAAGAACTGAATCGAAAAGAACAATCTTTCATACTTTAATAAATTTTCTTCTCTTGATTTGGATAATCCACCACTATAAATCCACCATTGCTAAAAAAAGTGATGATGTTTGCTATATCCAAAAGTGTATTATTCCGGAATTACATATAATGCAGGGGTTCGTCAATTGTTTTGAGATGGATTAGTTCCAATC